>JAQQTO010000057.1:51298125-52572500 GCA_029884595.1 Ormosia semicastrata | reverse complement strand
TAAAATACTTACACATAATCTTAGTGTAAATAATCTATCTTTGACTAGACCAAAAAAGTAAATTAATCGAGATGCACGTAAGTTAACTTAAACATTACCTAACTGCAGTGCCCAAAAAAGAAATTACACCTAAAGTTAATTGCCACAATAGAAAAATCTACAATGACTCAACTTTAAAAAAAAAAAGAATTTTACTTGAATAGATTGAGTTTATGCGAGTTGATACTTTTTAAACTCGTTATTCAACCATACCTAACAGATTATAGTGTTTTCCAACATGTAAATCTAATCCAACCCATGGATTCGCTGGTAACCCAATCTACTAGACATCCTTATCAATCCAAAGACCTAATTAAGTTAATCATTATTTTAATATATAAATAATATTTGATAGATAAACTTATATACAAATTTAGATTATCTCATATCATTTTTTTATGTGATCAAATAAAAAATACAAAAATTATAAAAAAATTCACAAATCATAACTGAATTATATTCAGTGCAGTATTAACACCAAGAATTAATAAAATTATAATATATTATATTACTTTATCTTATGAGACTTAATACAACGTGCAGCCTAAGACATATCGCCAGAGGTGAGTATATGAGCTAACTCAATCCGTAACAAACCATAATTAAATCAATTGGTGCGAATTGACCCACAAATTAAATGGACCAATTAAAAGGTAGTTTGCATCTGCACTGCCTGAACTCGTGGGTTTGAGTGCTGGTCAGCGAACCAACTTCATTTTTTTTGTACATTTTTTTCTTTTAAAATTGAAAGAGCCTTCAAACCCCCAAAAACAAGATTGAAACAGTAGATAACACAAAGCAACCATCAGTGGATGGCAACCACCACCATAGTGCCGACAGTGATGCATCAGATGATCCAAATCTCCAACGCGAACAAACCAGTGGATTGGAACAAACCGTCAACCATGGCGTCGACGGTAACACACCAAATTCCCAAAGGCTTTGAGGCGCAGATCGAGGCACCGTCGTAGGTCGTAGGTCGCGCTCGCAGCCGCAGTCGTGGTCGTCTCTTTGGCGTGGTTGCCGGCAGAGGTCTCTGTGTGTTCACCGTCGCAGCTCGTGCTCACCATCGCATGCGTGGTCGTCTCACAGAGTCGAAGGCATGGTCGCCGACGAAGTCTCTATGCAGGGGCAACAACGGAGGTCTTGATGAAATGAGATGAGGTTGAGGACCTTGAGGTTAGTGTTTCTAATTTGGGAGAAATGAGATGAAGAGCAGCAGATGTAGTGCTTGTAAATTTTAATCATTTTTAATGGTTTTCTTTTATGTTTTAATGATTATAAATTTTTTTGGGACATCTATAGAGCTGGGGAAGTCAAATAAGTAAAGTAAGAACATGTTTGGGAAAAATTAATTCTTTCTCAAATAGTTATTTTTGAAAGGTTAGTTATTTTGTGAAATAATTATTATATTTGGGTAAAAAAATTATTTTTTAAAAAAAAATTTATGTGAAATTCAATGCAAAAAAAAAGTTTTTTACAGCTAATAATCATAAGCTGAAGATTGAAGCTTATGATTTTAGCTTATAGATTATTTCTTACACTTTGATAAATAAATACTATTTTGTCCTCAATTAAATACTTTTTTTAATCATTCTATACATATGTTAGTAATTTAATGCATAAAAATGATTCTTTTTATATCATCTAAACGAATCATATTAGCTTCAAATCGCTTTACAGCTAATGCATCCAAACATAAAAATGAATCGATTATAATCGATTATAACAATAATTTATTATCAGTATAATCTATAATTTTTAATTTTCCTAAACAAGCCCTAAGTATAATGTTGGCTTCAACTGGGTCAACTCTCACACATAAGTTATAAGAGAGTAGGAAGATGGCATAAAAAAATATTATGTGAGCTCGTGGACTAGTTTGAAAACCCACAGATAAAAATTTGTTTAAGAGCATGTTTAAGAAATATTAATTTTTTTAAATAATTATTTTTAGAGGATTAAGCTGTTTTGTAAAATAATTATTATGTTTGGGTAAAAAAATTTTTTTTTTTAAAAATTTATACGAAATTCAATGCAAAAAAAACTTTTTATAGCTAATAATCATAAGCTGAAGATTAAACTTATGATTTTAGCTTATAGATTATTTCTTACACTTTGATATGTAAAAACTATTTAATCCTCAATCAAATATTTTTTTAATCATTTTATACTTATTTTAGTAATGTAATGCATAAAAGTAATTTTTTTATATCATCTAAACGAATCATATTAGTTTAAAATCACTTTATAGTTAATGCATCCAAATATAAAAATGAATTTATTATAATCGATTATAATAATAATCGATTATAATCGATTATAACAATAATCAATTATCAGCATAATATATAATTTTTAACTTTTTCAAACAAGCCCTAAATGGATTAACATTTTAACTGATTTTAACTCGCACGAATCACATATTACGTAGACAAGTCTACAAACTGCGGTTTGTATACCCACTTCTGCATACCACCAATACATAAAAAAGTATTATCTGTTAATATTATGCCATAAGAACCATAATTTTTTTAAAGAAAAGAGGTGAAGCCCTTATAAGAACCATATTTGTAAAATGAAACTAAGACACAAACCACAATTCCAAAATTTGATATAGCATAATTTTCAGTTGATTACTTAAGTTATAGGTGAATATCATATTTGAGTATACTAATGTAGAGGTATCCAGTGGATCGGGTCAATCCGCGAACTTATTAGTTTCAATTCAACTTAACTCATAAAATACAAGTTAGGTTGGGCTTGCAGGTTAGGTTGTGTTAAAAAATATTTCAACCTGCAGTGTATAAGTCGAGTAACGGGTTAAAACACGTCTAACCTGCACAAACCTAACTTATCCATTTTTTTTAATAAAAAGTCATATAGATGATAAAGAGTATTTGAAAAAAATAAAGAATGAAGCTAATGATTATGTCAATGCATATAATATGCGTGATGACACTGATTTCAATTAGTTAGACTAATTTGTTATTTAAGTTATGACTAACTTTATTTAGTTTATTCTAAACTTAATAAGACTTGTTAGTTGTTAATTTGTTACACACTTATTAACTTATGGTATTTAATTTATTTGAAATTGAGACATATTATATTTGAGTAAGGCACTACAAGAAAATAGTAAATTTGTGGTGGATTTTTTACGGCGGATTCGTATTCGTCGTAAATTACGAAAGCATTGCGGCGGATTATGATCCGTCTCAATTAGAGGTGGATTTTGTGGCGGATAATTTTTGCGGCGGATTTTTGCGACGGATTAGCCGCTGCAAAATTTTTTGGCAAAAATTTCCACCGTGAAAGGCTGTAGCAATTGGAAAAAAAGTTTTGCGGCGAAAATATCCGCTGCAAACTTAATAAAAAATTTAAAAAAAAATTAAAACTTTTGCGGCGGATAAATCCGCTGCAAATATTCACTGCAAATTATAAAATAATAAATTGCAACGGATGAATTCCGCCACAAATATAAAATTAAATTAAAAATTCATGGAAATAATTTGCGTCGGATTTATCCGCCGCAAAAATTTACCCAAATTAAAATTTGAATTTGAGGCGGCCAAATTCGCCGCAAAATCTGCCGCAAATTAAAATTTGATTTTGTCCACCGCAAAAATCTGCCGCAATTTGAAATTTGAATTTGCGGAGGGAAAATCCACCGCAAAAAATTTGCCACAAAAATTAGATCTACCTCCTGCCTTCCTCTTCCATTTTCATTTTTCCGAGTTCATACATTCTTCCTTCAGCTCCTCCACTCTCTCAACCGACCGAGACCTCCACTGCCCGCCGCCACCGACCATCGACCGCCGACCAGGACCTCCACTGCCCGCCGCCACGGACCGGCGAACCGCGACCCGCGCGAGCCACCGCGAACCGCGACCCGTGCGAGCCACCGCGCCTTTCCGTCGTGCCTCGACCAGCACACCGCCACTGTTCGGTTGCCGTCGCGAACCAACACCCAAGCACCACCACCGCGACCGGCGTCGTCCGCGCCGACCACCGACGGCGACCCCTCGACCCGCGACCCCCTGACTCGCGACCGCCCAACCCGTGACCGCCCAACCTGCGACCCCCAATCGCTTCTCGCACCGCCGCCGCGCGACCCCCGACCTCATGCGACCCGCCGCCACCACCGCTCCAAGCCTCCACCAGTCTGCCCACCTACCAAGTAGGTACCCCACTATTAATTGATTGCTCTGTTAATTGGTTTAGTATTTGAACCAATGATTTGTTTGCTGAGAAGATGAGTGATTTGTACATTGTGAAATAGAGATTTAGAATTTGATCACATGGTAACGAATGGGTTTCAAAAATTTATCTCTATGATCAATTTGAATTTGATTATTGCAATGTACTGTGATTCTGCCTGGTATTGTTGTCTTTGTAATATATTTGATGCATGTGGTAAATCGTATTACAGAGCGAAGCCTTAGTTTCCCGTTTGAGATTCAATATTAGTGAGCACAGGTACTTTTTGAAGGAAGTGCTCATTATATTGAATCTTGAATTGTCCAATTTGGACAGTTTAGGAAGAAACTTTTAATTCACTTTATTATAGTTACTCATTAAATTTCATACCATATACTTGATGAAATTTTGTTGTACAACATATCCTTTTGTTCTCTGGGTGCATACTTGATCGTGGTAGATGTCACCACTTTCTAGTCGTGTACTTGGAGACCAATGGGAAATGCTGTCGAAATTTTGTCAAGTATATGATGTGTGATTTTTAAGAGTACTATCAATCAAGTGCTGAAAAGGTTTCTTCTTGAATGGGATAGGGTCATACCATGTCAAGAGATTTTAAGATTTTGGAGAAAATAATTGTTTGCATTGAAATATTTATACAAGTATAATTTTAAAATGTATTAATTATGCAACATGTGTTGTGCATTTTACATTTTTGTATTTTGATTTAAGTGTAAAATTATAATTGCGTAAAAATGGTAGTTCCGAAAATCGTAGATGGATGTATAATAGGACTCATTCGGTCGTAGAGGACTTACACAAGATTTTGTACGTGGAGTTGAAGAGTTTGTGAATTATGCATGTCAATCTTCTCATTACTTAAGTGAAGGAACAATTAGGTGTCCATGTTTGACGTGTTATAGTGGGAAATTGTTGAAACCCGAGATTGTGAAAGTTCATTTGTATAAAAAGGATTCAAACCTAGGTATTGGTATTGGACAGATCATGGAGAGGAAGAGCTGATCCAATTAGTGTAGATATAAACTTTGATGTGAACACCGCTAGTAGTCCTATATTAGAGGAGGAAGACATGGTTGATAGATATCAAAATATGATTTGTGATGCTTAAATTGCAATTTGGGGATTTTAGGAGTCATTTTCAACGGAATGTTGAGGAGCCTCCACATCCGTGAGGCCGAAGAGTTTTATGATCTATTAAATGCTTCAAGTCAACCATTATGGCCTAGTCTGCTAAACTCATTCTCGAGTTATCCTTGGCGATTCGAATGTTAAGCCTCAAATCGATTATAATGTAACGCATGCGTGTTTTGATTCATTTATGGAGATATTAAAAGAGGTTGCTCCTCCAGGATCACGAATTCCTCTCGAATTACTATAGAACAAAAAAATTGGTTTCTAAACTCGGGCTTGCTTCAAGAAAAATAGATTGTTGTGTAAATGGTTGTATGTTATACTATGACAATGCCAGACAATGTAAGTTTTGTGGTGCTGAAAGATACGAACTTCGTAAAACCAGCAATGGAAATAACAATGAAATTTCGGTGAAAAGAATGCATTATTTACCTCTTATTTCTAGGCTGAAGAGGTTGTATTCCTCTATGAGCTCATCTGCACACATGGGATGGCATGCTGAAAATAATAGGAAGTTTGGGGAGATGTCTCACCCATCCGATGATGAAGCATGGAAGCATTTTAATAGGACATATCCTGAATTTGCAATTGATCCTAGAAATGTTAGGCTTGGTTTGTGTCTTTGATGGTTTCGCTCCATACAATCAATCTTTCTCCTTATTCTTGTTGGCTGTGATAGTCACTCCATATAATCACCTCCAAATGTGTATGATCGCCCATACATGTTCTTAACATGCATTATTCCCGGCCCTAACAATCCCAAGAGCAAGATTGATGTTTATTTACAACCATTAATCAATGAACTGAAAATTTTATGGGCGGGTGTTTTAACTTATGACGTGTCAAGCAAACAGAATTTTATGATGAGGGCGGTATTGATGTGGACAATAAATGACTTTCCAGCATATGGAATGTTGTTTAGATGGATGACTGCTGGTAAATTAGCATGTCCATATTGCATGGATCAAACAAAGGCATTCACTTTGAAACATGGGGGAAAAATTTCGTGGTTTGATTGTCATCGTCAATTCTTGCATGTTGATCACATGTTTAGAAGAAACAAAAATGCATTTAAGAAGAAAACTGTGGTGAGTGATTTGCCTCCACCAAGATTATCTGGACATGAATTAAATGAGATTGTTAGTGTCATTAGTAAAATAACTGAAATGCGATATGATGTTTATCATAATTGGACTAAGCAGAGCATATTTTGAGAGTTACCATATTGGAAAGATAATTTAATTAGGCATAATTTAGATGTCATGCATATTGAGAAAAATGTCTTTGATAACATATTCAACACCATGTTGGATGTTAAGGGCAAAACAAAGGATAATATCAAGGCAAGAATGGACTTAAAAGAATATTGTCAACGAATTTAATTGGAGCTTATTGATTTTCCAAATGGTAAGATCATGAAACCAAAGGCTAATTATACTTTTACAAAAGAGCAAAAGAAAATTGTTTGTGAATGGGTGCAACATTTAAAAATGCCGATGGTTATGCTTCAAACTTAGCCGGATGTGTGGACATGAATCAATTACGATTGTCCGGGATGAAGAGTCATGATTGTCACGTGTTTATAGAGAGTTTGCTTCCAATTGCTTTTTCTTTGTTGCCGATCAAATTTGGAAGCCATTGACTGAATTGAGTCAATTTTTTAGAGACTTGTGCTCAACGACTTTGACAAAAAGACATGCTTCAAATGGAACAGAACATTCCTAAGTGATTTTTTGTAAATTGGAAATGATATTTCCACCGGGTTTCTTTGATTCTATGGAACATTTACCAGCCATTTACCTTATGAAGCAAGAGTAGGTGGGTCAGTTCAATACAGATGGATGTATCCGTTCGAGAGGTACTTAAACAAGATAAAGAAAACAGTTAAGAACAAAGCACGAGTTGAAGGTTCTATTTGTGAAGCTTATTTGATTCAAGAGATATCTCATTTCTGTTCATTTTACTTTGAGCCTCATGTTAAGTCAATGAGAACTAGAGTTGGACGAAATGATGATACAGATGAAAATATGTCAATGGAATCGACTTTGTCAATCTTTAATCAACCTGGCCGATGTTATGAAACATAAAAAATACAATGGTTAAATGATGCTGAGATGAAATCTGCGACATTGCACATCTTGCTAAATTGTGAAGAAGTTGAACCATACCTCAAGTAAGTGGTACAAATAAGTTAAGTTTAAATTTCAAATGTATTGCTAACTAACAATCAAATCATAAACTTTTAATTTTTCAGTGTTTTTTTACAATATTTCAACATTCCTGAGGAACATTCAAATGAAAGAATAAATGCAGATTTTATAGAGTGGTTCAAAAGTTATGTAAGTATTTAAACATTACTAAATTGTTGATCCCAATCATTATATATGATTTAGATCATTAACATTAACTATATTTTTTTCTAGGTTCACAATCCACAAAATATGGTGAATAATTCTTACTTGCATGATTTGGCATGGGGGCTTAGTAGATGTGTGACATCTTGGCCAATGTATTTTGTCAATGGATATAAATTTCACACGATGCTTGGTCGGATGGGAAGAAAATAATCAATAGTAGCGTGTGTGTTAAAGGCTCAACTAATGGTGAAAATGAAAATGATTATTATGGAATACTAAAAGATGTGGTTGAGTTAGAATATCCCGGGGAACCAAAAAAAAAAGTTGTTCTTTTTAAATGTGAATGGTTTGATCCTATGATTAATAGAGGTACAAGAGTTCACAAAGATTATAAGATTGTCGAGGTTCGACACACTAGACGATACGAGAGGTTTGATCCTTTTATCCTTGCTTCTCTCGCGAGACAAGTGTATTACGTTCCTTTCCCTGGAAAGAAAAAGGATAAGGTCCAATGGTGAGTGGTAATAAAGACTAAGGCAAGAGGTCGAGTTGAAATTGAAAGTGCTCAAGAAATTGCATTTCAAGATGATACTATGACTCCTGTGGATCCAATTGTTGATGTGGATCTCATTGACCATTTATAAGACACTAATGTGGTTTTTGATATAGTTCAAGATGTTGGTTCTAGTAGACAGGATGAAAATGATGAAGATGAGCAAAGTTTTAGTGACGAGGATGATGAAACATCTTCCAATCATGAATATGAAACAAATAGTGATGAGGACAATGTTTCCTCATAATTGTGAGTATAGACTTATATTAATATGTTGTAGTTATTAGTTATACATCAATTATTGTGTTGTGTTTGAAATTTATTTACATTATATTTTTATTATTTGTGTAGATGTCATCATCACGAGGTGATAAGGGAAAAGGGAAGGAGAAGGAGAAGGAACAACCTCGACGTCTTAGGATCAATATAGGGAGGCCACCTAGGGGGCAAACATCGGATCATCTCCACCTCGATCCAATATTGCCCACTACAGAGTTTGCTTTTCCACCATCTTCTGAGTACATTATGATACCCACACCTGGATCACAACGCCTGTCACATACTTCACATTCACTACATGGTACATCGTATGATTCTGGGTCACCTACTATTGGTCCGTCACCGGGTACACATCAGTTGCCGGCTACCCGTGATTCTAATATTCCCATTTCTGTAACAAATCAAAGCAACAAGACATTTGTTGAGCCCGATGGTGATTTTGGGTATGTGTACAAGTACTTGTTATTTATTTATAGTTATGCGCATTTAAATTTTTTTTACCAGTCCATTTACATTTCCTTTTTTAAATTGTATCGTAGGTTTCTGTCATCTAAACCTGCTGCTGATGCCATAACAAAGATTATACGATCTAGGTATAATCAACCTTGGACATCATGGGGAGAAATACCCAGGGATACTAGAGAAAAGTGGTTTCGAGAGTTTCAAGTATGTATCATTTTTTATCTATTTAATTATGTTTGTTTGTCTTATAATAATGCAAAATTTTTTAACTATCCTGATATTTACGACATATTTTTGAAGGGTTATGTTTGGTGGATGCCTCAGCATCATAACCATATGCAAAAGGCATATAATAGTCATAGTTCGAAGAGACTATCAGGTTTACTAGGGCAAACACGCAACTTAAATGAAAGGCCTTTTTGGATTGGAGAAGGCATATGGGAAGACTTATGCAGGCACTGGGCTAGTAGCGTGTATAAGGAGAAATGTCGAAAAGCAAAGATGAATCGTGCTTCGACATCGGTGGATGCTTGCACACGTGGTTGCATTTCTACCGGCACCCATGCACAAAAATTGGTAACTATTATCGTCATTGTTTAGTAATATTTTTTATTATTTTGTTATTAACTTATTTTCTCATTATTACAGGCTAAGGCTTGGGGTAAGAGCCTACGATTAATGAGACCTTTCGTCACGTACATTTGAGAAAAGAAGACCGTATTGCATGGGTTTCTACAAAAACTCATGATATATATGTTAGTATTTCTTAACTTAGAATTTTTTATTTTAATATTAACTCATCTTATAATAATAGTCATAACGGTTTTTTATTTCCATCTTTAGGAGGAATTCAAAGCAAAGGAATCGAACAATCTTCTCGGTGCTCCAATGAAGAAGGGGCATCCGTACACAACTCGACCGGTCGTGAGCTTTGGATTCACTTTGTTAGGCGGGGTAAAAAGGGCGTGTTTATGGTCTTGGTTCTCAAGCATCTATCTATGACCATGAAGAATCATCATCTTCAAGGCCTAGATCGAGTCAAGTTCCCGAAAACGTTATTAATCAAGTTAAGTAATAGTTGCAATATTTTTTTATTAATTGGTTTTTAGAATATTGATGGATGTACTCAATCATTCCATTTTTCGTATTTTAGGTTAAATAATTTATTTGTGGAATGATTAATGAATTTCTTTTTATATATGTTAATCGGTGAAGAAGCGATTAAAGCAGAGATGTTGGATCGGTTCGAGATTCAACAACAAATGGAGCAACGAGCCAACAACGTGACCAACAACGTGAGGCGAGTGGAGAATGCGATTTGAACAATACCAACTTCAACAACAACAAATGCTTGGTAATATGATGAAATCATATTTGCAAGTCAAAAAGCCAAAGAACAACCACCAATAGAAGAAGACAATGAGGATATTGAAGATGATCATGAAGATGACAATGATAATGATCATATGGATTGAAATTGATGTTTGAGGATTATGATAGTTCTTGCTAAACTTTGTATTTGATGAAACTTTGTATGAATTATATTTTTTTTATGGATTGCTTAAATGCATTAACAAGTTAAAATTGATGTTTCAGTGTTGTTTTGAATGTATTGGCAGGTTGAAATTAAAATCTGAGTGCTGTGTGTATTAATAATATAATCATGAATTTTGAACAATTCTTTTTAATATTAAAATATTCAAAAATTTGCGGTAGAAAAATCCGCCACAAAATGACGCATGACGAATGCAATTCTGCCTCAAAATCCACCGCTAATTAGCGGTGGATAAAATCCGCCGCAAAATTTGCGACGGATAAAATCCGTCACAAATTATCGGCGGATAAAATCCACCGTAAATTACCGGCATTCTAGTAACGTTTTCGGAACCTTACCGGAGAAATTTTGCGGTGAATTTGAGGCGGCATAATCCGTCTCAAATTTGCGGCGGAAAATAAAATCCGCCACAAATAAATTTGCAACGATAGTTTTTGCGATGGGCACGAATCCGCCGTAAATCCGCCGCAAAAGGATCATTTGCGGAGGATTTTATGTAATTTGCGGCGGATTTATCCTTCACAAATCACGATTTTTCTTGTAGTGAGGTCAATTGACACTTGTGATGTTAATTTGTTAGATTGAGACCTATTGGTTGTGTGTAGAATGAATAAAAATGAGAAATGATTTGATTTAATTTGATTTAGAAATCAAATTTTATGTTTGAAACTTTTTAAAAAAATAGGATTTGAATTGATTTAGAAATCAAATTTTGTATTTGAAATCCATTAAAATGAAAATTAATTTGATTTGATTTTATTATTTTATATTTTAACCCTTATGATGTGGTTAGAGACAGTTACTAAGAGTAAAATCGTCTATTCATTTAAAATCAAATCAAACTTAACAAATTCTATTAAATTTGATAAAGATTTTAAAACAAAATAAATGAAATTCATGAGATTTTAAAAAACAAATCATTTCTTATTTTTTAACATTTCAAACATAAAATTTAATTAGATTTGATTTACAAATCAAATCATTTCTCATTTTTTACATTCCAAGCACACTCATTATATTTGAGATTGAGACTTATAGTGTTAATTTATTAAATTATAATATATTATATTTAAAATTAAGACTTATAATATTAATTTGTTAAATTTTATATTTAATTTTTTTTAAATTAAAAAAATGTCAAATTTAAATTTGACTAAACTCAACTCATTCTTGACTTAGTCAGATTGAACAAAAATATTTATTCGATCCAACCTAACCCAACTCATTATTTCAATGAGCGAATTGTTCAAAAACGATCCTTAACCAACCCACCCAACAAATACCCTATAGTCAGTAATGTAAATTATAATATTAGGCAGACTTTCTTCACTTAAAGAATCAAGATGCATAATAAATCGCAAACTGTGAAATGTGAATAGACTGTGCCATACATACTAAAGATTCAACCACCGTGGAAAGGGGCTGGCGGCGGCGGAGGTGGGTTGATTTTAAGAGCTGGTGGTGGAGATTAGAGGCGACCAGCTTCCAGGTCATTGATTTGGGTTGAATTTAAACCTTATCTTATTTTATGTTAAGATATTTTTTTATTAATAGAACGAAATGAAATAAGTAAGGATAGACTAAAAAAAATAAAAGAAATAGAACATAGTCATATTCTTTTTATTTAAAAATTTTATTAATGAAATGGAATAGAATTTTATTATTATTATATTTTTTTTATTTTATTTTAATTTTAGAGAGAATAAAAGTTAAATATTTAATGAGAAAAAAGAAAAATAACTTTATATATTTTGTTTTTTTCCATATATATTAAAATTTTTAAACAAAAAAAATTATTATTTTTATTCTTTTTTATTTTCTCTCATTTTTTTTGTCATTCAAACATAATGTCAATGATTTGATAAAGAAAGTGAGAGAAATAATTAAAAAGATGAAATTTTTATTTTATTTTATTTTATTTATTTATTTATTTATTTTTTTTATTTATTTTATTGAAGATAAAAGCGGAATAAAGGGCCTTTTGGACTTGGGTTTGGGAGTGATGAATCGGACGGTGGTAGAGTGTAACGGACATCGTCAAGGGTTGAGATTTGTAACGATGCAACGTGTCGGGTTTGGATCCACCAATGATGTTCTTCTTTCCTTCTCCTGTGCTTGCGCATGACGGTGGTCCTTTATTTTTTCAAAAACAGCGTCGTTTCACACTTTCCCTTCTTGTGTTAGTTTTAAGAAAACAGTTAAATGAATAAACCAACGAGATATATATAATTTTGTATTTTAGATCTGTTCACTTGCTTTAAATAGCGGAGATATGCGGGCCATTGCCAGAATTTCAGTAAAAAATTCTTCTTAACACTGCTTCCTATATATTCCATTCCTATTCCAGGGAAGGGATCAGATCCAGAAGCATTCCACTGTGACATACTCCAAAACCCAATTTCTATGATCTCCCCACTCATTCAGTCATTCATTCCTCTAATTCTCAGTGCAGAGGAAGAGCATGTCTTGTGTCCTGTGAGTGTAACTGCCTCTTATTAGCATTATCCATTTTGATATAGTATTGTTCCCTCTGTCCCCTCTCCAGATAAAGGACACGTCTTTGTTTAATAGTAATACTCAGAATCTGCGGGCTCAGTTTCTTACGGGTATGTAATGTTATTTGTGTGCTTATTTATCATTTCTAATGTTTGTGGGAAGCTGCTTCAATTTTTGTATACTTGGGAATTTCTATTCGGTTACATTGTTTAGAAAACAAGTCCAGATCTGTTTAGATGTGTGAATGCCTTTGAGCATGCGCTACTTCAGTATTTTATATTTTATATTTTATTTTTTATTTTTCTCTGGCCTCACAGGTTCGTAATGTTCTTTTTCTTGATCTGGGTTTGGCTATGGAACACTAGTATAATGCTGCTCATTCTACTGTGTTCTGCTATTGATTTGAAATTAGAATATGAGTGTGTAATCTTGCATTTAGAAATGGTCCAAACTCCACGAGGTGTTTTATTTTATTGTTTATTGAGGAGTGGTTTGCACTTTGCAGATGTGGCCTTGATTTTTGTAAACTTTGGATAATATAATATCACTTGTTCAACTAAATATTATTTTACAAGCATTAGGTAGATCAACCTAAGTATTTTATGTGGATCTTGGATTTGCAGTTTTTTCCTCCTTTCCCTTGTTCTTTCTTATCAGTTATGTTGAGTAGCCTTTTGTGATATTGTGAGTCTGAGATGGAAAATAATCTTCATATGCGCAGGTATCTGGGAAAAAAGTAAAATTTGGAGGCTGAGGAAATATTAGGCATGTTCAGGTTATCTCCCCGGAGGAATCAGAGATCCAAAGGCTTCAAGGTGAAGCATGCTCTACAAATATGTCTTCTGCTTGGCGTTTGTATCTGGTTGATTTACCAAATCAGACACTCTCACGATAAGAAAGCATCCTATGGTGAAAGCACAAAAATTGGCAGTGAGGTTGTGAAGTTAGGGAGGAAGGACCTCCATCCTCATGTGGAGGAAACTTCCGTCATAGATGCAAGGCACAAGGAAGTGGAGGAGGATGAAGAAGAAAACAAGCATGTGGAGCAAAACAAACTTGAAGATGTTAATGGTGTGGAAGATGAGGCCTTGATGCAAAAGCATGAGCAAAATAACAATGAAGAGAATTCTGAGCGAAGACAGGATTTAATAGACCAAGAGACTGAGGAGAGTTCTGAAAATGCCAGGACGGACATGGAAAATGGGCAGCATAACGAGAAATTTGGTGAAGAGAATGACAATATGGACAACAAGGAGAGTGATAGTGTTGTAGTGAAGGAGAATGAAGAGAACAAAAATGAAGTGGAGGACAAAGAAACTGGAGAAAGTAGAGAGGAAAAGAGTCAGCAAGAGAATGAAGAGACAGAGACAGAAGATAAGGAGAATGAAGAGAACAACCTGAACAAAACTGAAGTGAAGGAAAATGTGGAGGAAAATAATGAGCGAGATAGTAAAGAGAAGGAAGAGAGCAATGCAACAGAAGCACAGAGAGAAGAGCATGATAAGATTCGGGAAGAGGTTTCATCTGAAAATCAGGTTCAAGATGGGGAAAGGAACAATGAGGAGTCTAGAGAGGAACAGTATGCAGGAGATAACGCCTCCAGTGCTGTAGACCATAAATCACAAGACAACTCAGATGAAAGTTATACCATGACAGAACAATTTGACAAAAAGGAGAAGAATGAGTTTGAGTTGGAGTCTGAGAAAAAAGGTACTGAAACTATTGAAGTGACTGATTCTACTGTCACAACAAACAGCCAAGGAAATGGTAGTGACAATCAGGCGCAGACAGAGAATGATTCACAAAAGAGTTCCATGTCAGAGTCAGACGGGCAGCAGCAAGAGCAGAATAACCCCACGAGAGATGGTGTAGAAACTGTGGATTCATCATCGCAGAATGGGACTGACACTACATCTTATACAACTGAAAAACAAAATGAAACATCTGGAAACTCCAAGGTAGAGGACTCTAACAAGCACAATTCAATGCCAAAAACGGAAGATTCTAACTCAGGTGCGGCGGCTGATCAGGCTGATTCCACTTCAACATCTTCCTCAGAAACCCATGACAGCAATGCAAATAATGGAGAACATAAGGACCCCACTAGTAATTCTGCTGAGAATGGAAACCCCAACAACAATTCTGTCCAAGAAGGAACACAAGAAAATGTTGTTTCATCCCATACATTTAACAAAGATGCTAGCCAAGAGGTTCAACCGACTTCCTCTGATACTTCATCTGAACAGAAGAGAGATGAATCCTCCAACACAGAAAATAACACCAACTCTGAACAGAATGACAATGTAAACACTGTTCAAAGCAATACAAACAGTGATGGAAGTGCCAATGACAACAAATACTCTATCCAGGTCAATTCTTCCCATACTTCATCTGAACAAAATGGTGAGGGATCTTCAAACTCAGAGAATAGTAGTGATGCTAACCAGAATAACTCAAATGGCAGTGAAAATGCCAATGACAATGGGAATGCTAGTCATGATGTGCAAGTCAATGCTTCTGATTCTTCCAGTCATGAAGAGAAAGATGCATCCTCAAATAATAATGCTGATGCAGGGCAGAATGAGGATGCGAACACTGTTCAGAGCAAGACTAGAGAAAATAAAGGTGGTGGTCAAAATGAATCAATTGAGTCACAAAAAGAGAGAGAGGAATCTGCACATTCCGATGGAGATAGCAATTCTAACTTGGATAATGAAGGAAGTTCTGATTCTTCAATCCCTCAGGATGTTAAAGAAGCTCGCGTGGATTTGGGAACTTTGCCAGAAACCAATGCAGAAAGCAACCACAATGATGTTGCTGCTGCAGAGTAATAATTCAAATAAATTAATTGTATCCTGCTTTTTCTTCTGATCACACTCTTCGTCTTCTTCTTCTTTTCATTTTTGTTTAGCCATGTACTGTTTGGCCAATATGATATCAAGTTTTTTTGTTTTCTCAGAGTCAGAACAGGAATTTTAGAAAGATCTAGAGTTTTGTTTGTATAAATCATTTGGTATTGTTCTTCATATGTAACCCGGACCATTTTATGGAAGCAATAATTTTCACTTCTTTAAAATATCATCAAGGCGAAGTGCCTTCTCTTTAGTTTTGACCCTTCTTCTCATTATAGAATTTACGCTGCTTCTTTAAAACATTCAGAAAATGAAACTCATTGAGCAACGAATATTGCATCCTCCAAAAATATGGAAAGAAAAACAGGAAAAAATTTCTTCCCCTCAGGACATTACTACTTATAACAATGGCTGTTGTAAAGAGTACAAAATTTGCACCTGGAATTTGCTTTCAGAACATTAGGGAACAGCAAGTCACTTGCCGTGGTGTTGACACTTCTTCCATTTCTTACATCTTTTTGAATTTTCGACTTCTAATTTTATTTTTCTTGATTCCGTGACTTAGTGGAGTCTCGTTGAGATTTGACAATAACACTAATGAGATGTGATATTTGAGTAAAAAATGAGGAAGAACTCAATCGCTAATAACACTGAACAAGCAAGGCAATTCGTCTGTCACTAACTAGACGGCGCCTCTGCAGCTAACATATCATAGTATGATAATAGGAGAAATTCTTATTTATATATAATTGTATTACGTTATTTTTATCCACACTCATAAAAATTTAAAAAAAGAGAAAAATAAGTTTTTTTAAATTCACTCATCATAAAAAATTATTTTTTTTAATTCTTTATAAATGTATAAAAATAATATGATACAATTATATGTAATTAAGAATTTATCTGATAATAAAACTATCGTAACTGCTGCACGGTAAAATGTCACTTGCATTCAGAGTTACAGAAAAGGAGAAGAATAACAATATACATATTTACACAACCGTCACCTTAATTTTATGCAGTTTTTAATTAATTTTAACTTGATTTCTGCATATTCTGATTCTGCCACTTTATTTTGATGTGAAATAATGTGCATTAAGGTGTTGTATACCAAGCATTATAAAGGAGGAAGGGGAGAGAAAATAGAAAAGAATGGAAACATTACCTATTAATTCTTGATAATAAGTTAATTTGTGCAAAGTTCTCATTATAATTTTTATTTGAGAGATTATGTTTTTTCAAATATTTACAAACTCGGTTGAAGAAATTAACATTTCACACGGTATAATTACAAGATGAAATAAATTTACAAATGATTAATTATCTGGTTTTAAAATTGAGTCTTCGAATCAATTCCCTGTCTTAAGCATAGACACATATCTATAAATATCACTATACTAAAGGCCTTTGTACATTCTTAGAACAAATTACCACTAGAAATATGCATGCAAACTCCCGTTCTTATACTAATGAATAATAATTGATGTGGATTAACTGGTAATGATCCGAGATCTAGAAACTTTTTAATTAACAATTGAATTGACACACTAATTAGTACATGACAAATCACGGTTATATCAATTAAGGGGTAATTATGGAGAACACGGGTAAGAAAATTTATACCATGACAAAATTAGCACAGGAAAGAAAATTATACCAGCTTGCCACGCGTTAACTACATTTTAAACATTTTTTTTTTTGTCTTTTCGGTATCTACAAATTTGCATGTATTGACAAATGGCAATTTGGTCTGCTTTGAGCATCTGTCGGAAGAATACCAAGGGGTGTAATTTCGTTGCTACGGAAAGGCAGCTTTAGTGAAGGAAGGTAATTTGTGAGATCCAATCCACGATCTCTACAATTATTATTATCTTTACCCTCGGACTTAAAGTCCAAATGATATTAAATTTTACCTTTCTATACGGATATTGACTTCTCAACTACCCAATAATATGACGGTAGTATTCTTGAGTAATTCTATATATTTTTACTTAATTTTTTTAATAATTTTTTAATATTAAATAAAAAATATATTAATAAAAAAATAAATATATTTAATATATTAAAAACATAAAAATATTTCATATTTTTTTATTTAATAATTAACAAAATTAATAAAAAATTAAATAGAAGAATAAATTATTTATCTTTGTTGTAATATGGTGGCCCAGACATACATACAACGTACAACAAAAATGTGCAAGTCGAGGAAGTTTAGGCTCCCTAAAGATGAGGAAATCGAGGTGGGTCAGTTCTTCGAACTGTTAAACAAGGCTTGTATTTTGTCAAAAATAGCTGATGCACGTGGCTTTTTCATTTTGTCAAAATATGAGTACTAGCTGGTGCACTTTCGGTGGAAATCGAGAAGATTGCAATATTTGACAATTTCTATAAATAGACATCAAGGCTTTATTCGAGAGCAAGCAAACAGAAGTAGGAGAAGCAAAATAGTTTTAATGAGTGAGACAAAAATAAAAAATGTAAGAAAATTTTAAGAATATAATGTATAAACATATACTAAGAATTTTTTGATATATTCTTTAATTTTTATAATATTATAAATTATAATAAAAAAGGATTTTATTAAAAAATATTATATTTTATATTTTTTGTGTGTGAAAGTATAGATAAAATATTATAATTATTCTTGATATAGTGAAATATTTTTAGAATTTATTTCATGATTTTTTTCTCAGTGTACAAAGGAGTTTTTAACGTTAAATTTTGATGTGCAGTTCTTGATCTATTTTTCTGATGTAAATAATATTGATAAGTAGGTCCTATCATAAAAGTATTATTCACGTACTTTACAATTTTGATCAATTCTTCTTTACTGATCTGAGAGTGTAAATAAGATATTGTAATTATTTTTGATATAGTGAAATATTTTTAAAGTTTGTCCCGGATTTTTTTCAGTGTACAAAGGGATTTTTCATGTCAAATTTGGTGTGCAGTTCTTGATCTATTTTTTGTGTGCAAATAATACTGACAAGTGGGTCTTACCATAAAAGTATTATTTACGTACTTTATAATTTTTATCAGTTCTTCTTCACGAATCTAAATACGCTTCCCCTCACATCCATAAAGTGTTCAAGACACTTAGGGTGTATCCAACTATGATTTCTTAACAAGCGGTATTAGAGCCACTTGATCAAATTTCAGATCGAAAATGTCGGTGCCAAAATTTGATGTGGAGAAGTTCGATGGATCCAACGATTTCAGTTTATGGAAGCTGAAGCTGCAGGCATTGCTAGATCAGCAAGGCTTGTCAAAGGTGTTGGAAGGTGAAAGTAAGTTATCGGAAACATTGTCTTCTGATAAAAAGGAGAAGATAATGGCCAAAACACATAGCACAATACAGTTGAGCCTGACAGACAATGTGCTGCGAGAGGTTATGAACGAGAAGACTATAGATGTACTCTGGAAACCTTTGGAAGAAAAGTACTCTGTAAAGACTTTGTCAAACCAATTTTACCAGAGGAAGCGATTGTATACTTTCAAACTTTCAGGAGAAAAACCAATTCGAGATCATATTGACGACTTCAATCGAATGATCACTGATGTACAAGCGGCTGGAATTATAGTCGAAGATATTGATCAAGTTATGATTTTATTGACTTCACTACCTCCGTCCTATGATAATTTCTATGATACCATAATGTATGGTAGGTCCACCATCTCCGTCAGAACTGTCAAGGAGGCGTTGATGACAAAGGAGCATCAAAAATTAGCATCAGGATCCAGTGCTGATAATACTGCAGATGGGTTGTTCGTGACGAAATGACGTAGTCAAGAAAAAGGATCACAAGCAAGGGAAGATCAAAGTCCAAAAACCACAAGTCCTTAAAGTGTTTTCATTGTAACCAACCAGGGCATATCCGAAAAAATTGCCCTATGAGAAAGGAGACATAAGGAAATACTGCCAACATAACAATTACAAGTTCTGATGATAGTGATGCTGAATCTGTCCTAATAGTTTCCACTAGTGACTCGGGCAACGAGTGGATATTGGATTCTGACGCATCTTTTCACATGATACCTAATAGAAACTTTTTCTCTTCGTATCAAAAGCGAGAAAGAAAGGTTCGATTGGGAGACAACAGGGTAATTGTGTTGTAGGTGGAGGAGAGGTACGAATCAGATTGGATGATGGTACTGCAAGAACATTTCAAGCATGGCATGTACCAGAGCTGAGCAAGAACCTAATCTCTTTGAGTGCCCTAGACAACTAGGGGTGCAAGTTCTCTGGAGACGGTGGTTTTTTGAAGGTGACCAAAGGCTCAATGGTAGTGATGAAAGGAAAACTGCAGCGCAGGATCTATCTATTACTGGGGAGCACAGTTAGTGGCACTACTGCTGTTCTATCCTCTGAAAGATCTAAAGATAATGTTACAAAGTTGTGGCACATGCGACTTGGTCATATGAGTGAGAAGGGAATGACAATACTTGCTGGCAGAGGACTGCTGAAAGGCATAAAGAATTGTAAACTCGACTTCTGTGAAAATTGTGTATTTGGAAAGGAGAAACGAGTGAAGTTCAGTTCTGTAAAACACACCAGCAAGGGCATTCTGGAGTATGTTCACTTGGATGTTTGGGGTCCAGCCCCTGTTAGCTCATTGTGTGGTACTTGTTATTTTCTTACTCTGATAGATGACTATTCCAGGAAGGTCTAAGTTTATTTCCAGAAGCAAAAGGATGAGGTGTTTAAAAAATTTAAGCAATGGAAGGCCATGGTCGAAAAGCAAATTGGGCGATCAGTCAAGCGGCTGATAACCGATAATAGCGGAGAATTCTACAGCAAAGAATTTAATGAGTTCTGCAGGAATGCAGGTATAGTGAGACACCATACTATACCTGGAACACCATAACAAAATGGAGTTGTAGAACGTATGAATAGAACATTTCTAGAGCATGCACGATGCATGAGGATTAATGCTAAACTTCTCAAATCATTTTGGGCTGAGGCGGTCAATATAGCTATATACTTGGTAAACAAATCTCCATCAACTGCAATTGATCTAAAGATTCTACAAGAGGTATGGTCCGGTTGACTTGTAAACTATTCTGATTTGAAAATATTTAGTTGTCCTGTATATGCCTATGTGAGTGATGGTAAACTTGAGGCGAGGGCAAGGTGTATATTTCTAGGGTATACACGAGGGGTGAAGGGTTACAAACTGTGGTGTACAGAAAAGGCAAGTTTACCCAAGATCATTGTTAGCAGAGATGTCATATTTGATGAGGCGGCAATGGTGAATCAGAAACGAGAGTTTGAAGTAGATCAGGCAGAGATAGATCATGGTTCTGAGAAATAGGTGGAGTTAGAAATTGACATTGGGAAAATGAAGTAGGAAGAGGACATAAGTCAGTCAAGTACTTCAGGTATTGCTCAACCTGAAGTAGAACAACAAGATGAATCTGGAAACATGGGTGTTGGTGAAGAAACCAAAGGAGCAGAGCCATACAGTATTGCTACTGGCAGAGAAAGACAACAAATTCAGAAACCTCAGAGATATTTGAATTCTATTGCTTGTGCACTTGACGCGTCAGATGCAGATCCTATAGCTTTTGCTTTGGCTATGGCAGATGGTGCAGTAGGAGATGAACCATCTACCTACCGTGATGCAGTAGACAACAATGAGTCAAAGGAATGACTAATAACAATGAATGAGGAGATTGAATCTCTTCAGAAAAATCAAATGTGGAAGCTGGTACAACTTCCAGAGGGGAAAAGAATAATTGGTTACAAATTGGTCTTCAAAAGAAAAGAGGGAATCCCTGACATTGAACCTCCAAGGTTCAAGGCAAGACTGGTAGCAATGGGTTATACTCAGAAAGAGGGCATTGACTTCCATGAAATATTCTCTCCTGTGGTGAAGCATAGCTATATCCGGATCCTATTAGTTATTGTAAGTATGTTTGACTTAGAGCTGAAACAGCTTGATGTGAGACGACGTTCTTACATGGTGAGCTAGAGGAGCAGATCTACATGAGTCAACTAGAGGGGTTCATAGTTCCTGAGAAGAAGAATCATGTTTTCCTATTAAAAAAGTCATTGTACAGCTTGAAGCAGTCCCCAAGGCAATGGTACAAGAAGTTTGATGCATCTATGATTGGTAATGGATACAATAGAAACCAATATGATAATTGCATATACTTTAAAGAGCTTCCAGATGATTCTCGCATTTATTTGTTGTTGTATGTAGATGACATGCTAATTGCAGCTTGCAACAAAGCTGAAATTAGTATATTGAAAACTCAATTGGGAAAAGAATTTGAGATGAACGACTTGGGTGCAGCGAAGATGATTCTTGGTATGAAGATTCATAGGGAGAGGCATCGTGGCAGATTATGTTTGTCATAGCAAAATTACACTATGAAAGTGCTACAACGCTTCAATATGGATCAGTCTAAACCAGTTGGTACTCCCTTAATAACGCATTTTAAGCTATCTTCAAAGGAATGTCCAAAAACTGAGGAGGATGTGGAGCATATAACTCATATACCTTATTTCAGTGTAGTTGGCAGTCTCATGTATGTCATGGTGTGCACAAGATCAGATCTTTCACATGCAGTAAGTGTGGTGAGCAGATTTATGAGCAAACCGGGAAAAGTGCACTGGGAAGCTGTAAAATGGATCATGCGATATTTGAGAGGTTCCACAGATGTATGTTTGGTGTTTGATGGTCAGTAGACCCATGGGGTTGTAGGCTATGTAGATTCTGATTATGCAGGAGATTTGAACAAAAAGAGGTCATTAACAGGCTATATCTTTACAGTTTTTGGATGTACTATTAGTTAGAAGGCGACATTGCAATCCACAGTTACATTGTCAACTACTGAAGCTGAGTATATGACATTGACTGAGGCTGTGAAAGAGAGCATATGGGTGTAAGGTCTTTTGGGTAGTTTTGGATTGGATGAAAAGGAACCAATCATACATTGTGATAGCCAAAGTGCTATTAATCTGGCAAAAAATCCAATCTACCATGAAAGGACAAAGCACATTAATGTTAGACTTCATTTTGTTAGAGAAAGTATCAACAACGGTATAGTTGCAGTTCAGAAGATAGCCACAACTGAGAATCCTGCATACATTATGACAAAGTCATTTGCAGTTGACAAGTGCAAACATTGCTTGGACTTGGTCAATATTTACAGAAATTGAATACTCTTACAAAATGCAAGCCAATGTGGAGAATTGTTAAACATGGCTTGTATTTTGTCAACAATAGCTGGTGCACTTTCGGTGGCTTTTTCATTTTGTCAAAATATGAGTGCTAGCTGGTGCACTTTTGGTGGAGATTGAGAAGACTGCAATCTTTAGCAATCTCTATAAATAGAGATCAATGCTCCATCCGAGAGCAAGCAAGCAGAAGCAGAAGAAGCAAACCAGCTTCTAAGAGTGAGATAAAAATAAAGAGTGTGAGGAAATTCTAAAAGTATAGTGTGTGAGCATACAGTGAGAATCTTTGAGTTTATTCTCTAGTCTCTATAATACTACAAATGTAGTAGGAGAGGGTCTAACTGGGAAATACTATATTTTGTACCTCTTGTGTGTGTGAGTGTAGATAGGATATTGTAATTATCCTTGATATAGTAGAATATTTTTCAGAGTTTGTCCCATGGTTTTTCCCTCAGTGTATAAGGGGGTTTTCCACGTTAAATTTGGTGTGCAGTTCTTAATCTATTTTCTGGTGCAAATAGTACTGACAAGTGGGTCCCTCCATAAAAGTACTATTCACGTGCTTTACAATTTTTATCAGTTCTTTTTCACGGATCTGAGTGTACTTCCGCTCACATCCATAAAGTGTTCAAGACACTTGGGGTGTATCTAACTCTGATTTCCTAACACAAACGTCTTCCAAACTTCTGTTATAGCTGTGGATTGTTGGGCCATAACTTAGATGACTGCGAGTGTTGATGGTGATGAAGACAGTGAATGTCAGTATGGTGATTGGTTACAGGCTCGTGGTGTTGGGGGATCTGGGCAGAAAAAGTCTGACAATGGTTTTTCTGGTTATGTGGGACAAAGTAATTCTAAAGGTGGAGGAGTTAGAAGTAATGGTGAGGTCACATCCTCAGCAAAAAGTATGGCTAGTCCTTTGAAACTAGTCCAGAATGGTAGTGCACAAAATGAGGTGGAACAACATGACCAAATAATTTAGGTTCAGGAAATAAGTGTCTCAGGATCAGTGGACATGATGAGTACAAATACTATGATTGGTAAGAACAAAATTCAGAGGCCAGTAACTTCAATGCAGAATAAAGTAGGGGGTAAGAATGGCAAGACATGAAAACTTCGAGCTAGAGAGAAGCAATCTACCAGTGATTATAGACCTCCAACGAGTCATGTTAAAAGGTCCTTACAGGATGCCGAATACATGAAGACTAAGGAGGAAGTGGGAACACATAAACTATTGAAGGTATGAGGAGAAGTGACGGAGATGGCTTCAACTACAACGGCCTAGTTGCCATGAAAATCCTAATTTGGAATTGTCGTGGTCTCGGGAACCTATTACGCTTCCTGTTGAGGAGAAGTAATCTTAACATGGTGTTCTTCAATGAAACTAAACTGATAAGTCACGAGTTTGAAATGTTGAAATGGAAGGTTGGGTTTCAACAGAGATTTGGTGTTAGTAGCGAAGATAGGAGATGAGGCTTAGGGTTACTATGGAAATCAGATATTGAGCTCACAATTCAATCCTTTGGTTTTCATTTCTTTGACACCAAGATTCTGCAACAGAATGATGAAAGAGAGTGGCGATTTACAGGATTCTATGGTGCTCCTTGATGAACATGTAATATGTCATATTTTTACGGTTAAATTTCTTGATTTTTCACTTTCTTTTGATATTTGTGATTGAATTTTGCTCTCAAGTTTTGGCATGTTTTTATCATTCTTTAATTGTGTGTTTATTACGGGTATTATGTGTTTTTATTTATTTTTTGACAGGTAATTGCATATGAAAAAATTGGAGCATTCAAAAGAGCAAGAAAAAAAGAGAAAATTTTCATAAGTGTCCAATGCTTAAGCACTGGGAGCCTCAGCGCTTGAGTGCTCAGCGTATATGCAACGCGTTTCTAATAAGTGACTCAGCGCTTGAGCGCCAGGAATCCAGCGCCTGAGCGCTGATCGCGTAATGACATTTTTCTTTATAAAGGGAGAAATTACACCAAATTCAACACAGAGAGTGCATACACTTTGCACATCACATAAAAAAATCTCTAATCCTGAGAGAGTAGTTTCGTGGCAGTAGATTTTGGAGAACGACTTCGAAAGGAGGATTCGATTCTTAAAGGCTTGAAGATCAAATCTCCATTAAAGGGGTTTTGATTTCTCTTTCCCTCTAGTTTTCCCCTTTCTTTGGGTTTTCTTTTCATGGGTTTGTATCTTAATATGTGTTTGTTTATATTGAACATGAATAGCTAAACCCATAACTAGGGCTATGGGAGATCTTATTTTCCTAATTATTTTGGTTTGATTTCTAATTTGATTAAGGTAATTTCTTTTAGGATCTATCATATTGCTTGCATTCTTGTTATAACTTGATCATTTTTGACATGTGTTAATTCATTGTTTGACCAGTGACATCCGCATTCAATGAGTGAATCTATATGGAAAGCCTAGGACTAGATTGGTGAATGACCAAATTTCAATTTTTCCTACCAATGGAATTGATAGGTATGTTAGTTCATCTCTTGAATTGAAACTTAATGCATTCTTAATTAATTCAACTAAATGACTAAATATGTGATTTAATTTAGGAATAGAATATTGTTTCATCCATGACCATTGGGATTCAATAGTTGGTAAGAGAATATTGGCAAAAGAATTACCTTATATCATAAATGAAATAAAATATGAATAATTGGATTCAAATGAACATTGTACCCTAGTCTCTCTCTTATTGATTATCTATTATGTGCTTGATTATTCATTGTTTTTCTTTATTTATTTTCTGATTTTATTTTGAATTTTTTCATACATTTTCGATTGTCTAGATAACAAAAGATTTTATGAATCTAGTAATTATCACTTATTCCTTGTTGAATCGATAATTGAGACTCAAATCCTATATTACTTGGCAATATAGTGCACTTGTTCTTAATGTATTTTACGCATATCAAGTTTTTGATGCCATTGTTGGGGAGTAAGTTTGGTAATATTAGAAGCAAAAAACTTTAGTTAATTTAGACGCTTCTTTTATTTTATTCCTTATTTTATTTTTATTTTTATTTTTATTTTTATTTCTTATTTTATTTTTATTTTTATTTTTAATTAATTTGTCATTTCATATTTTTTGTTTATGCTTACTCGATCTCAGTTTCCTGATTTGACATTTGATTTAGAAATTGAGAGAACAACTCGCAGATTAAGGAAGCAATCTTATATTAAAGCTGTGACAGAAGATATAAACAGGATGGAGAGACAACCAGTAGTTGAGGCGAATCGTGAAGAAAGAGTTGTCCTAGCAGAGCGGATCATGCTTGAGTACTCCATGCCCACTGTTGAAGGGTATGGAGGGAGTATTATAAAACCAATTATGGCGGCTAACAACTTCGAGATCAAACCAGCATTGATCTCCATGATTCAAAATTCTGTTCAGTTTGGTGGATTGCCTTCGGATGATCCAAATTAGCATTCGGTCAGGTTCTTATAGTTGTGTGATACTATAAAGTACAATGGGGTAATAGATGATGCAATCCGATTGTGACTCTTTCCTTTCTCATTTAGGGATAGAGCGAGTCAATGGTTAACGTCACTATTAAGGGGTTCTATTACTACATAAGATCAGTTGACACAACAATTTTTGGCTAAGTAGTTTCCTTCCTCTAAATCTGTTAAGTTAAGGAATGATATATATTCTTTTGTGCAGTTTGACAAGGACACTCTTTATGAAACTTAGGAGCGCTTTCAAAAGTTGCTAAGGAGATGTCCACATTATGAATTTCCCGTATGACAGTAGGTACAAACTTTTTACAATGATTTATCGCTTGCAAATCATTCACTCATTGATGCTACTGTGGGAGGTACAATTTGGAGGAAAACACCTACTGAGAGCCAAGCATTGATTGATGAAATGACACTTAATAGTTTTTAATGGCAAAATTAGTGTCCAGTTTCTAAGAAACAAGTAGGTGCACATGCTGTTGATTCTTCTACAGCCATTCTGAGTCAATTGGAAGCATTGACGAAGAAAGTTGAGACTTTGATGGTAGTAAATAGTGCAGCCCCACCAATCATTTGTGAAGTATGTGGCGGATAGGGTCATACAAGTTCAAATTGTCAAGTTAGTAGTCATTTTGCCTCCGAGCCTGAAGTAGCAAATTTTGTTAGTAATTCCAATCGGCAGCAGTACAATCCGTATTCCAATACATACAATCCCGGTTGGAGGGACCACCCTAATTTCAAATGGAAAAATTAACAAGGCTATCAACAGAATCAGCAGAGAGCTCCACAACCACCTCTAAGTTTCCAAGCACCTGCAGAGTATCAAAGCTTTAAAGATTTGGTAATGAAGTACATGCAGAATTCAGATGCCAAAATGAAGAACATAGAGACTCAGATTAGTCAGTTGGCTACTTTGATGACTGCAAGGGCACTAGAGACATTGCCTAGTACTACTGAGACTAATCCAAATGAATAAGTCCATGCAATTACCTTGAGAAGTGGTAAGGAACTTGGAGAGTCCTCCCAGAAGAAGGAAATGCTATAGTACAAAGATACTTTTGATGAGCCAACTAATGTGAAAGATAAGAAGGCAAATGAAGCACCTAGCTCGTCAAGAATTGAGACAAAGAAAAATGATGTTTTTACTGAAGATGTCTCAATTTAAGATGTCAATAAAGCAGGAGAGGTTGAGAAGAAAGAATCAAAATGGCAGAGATTGAAAAAGGATCGTGAGCAGCACACAATATATAAACCATCACCATATGTCAAGATCTCATTCCCTCAGAGGCTCAAGAACACTCAGCCAGATAAGAAATTTGCTAAATTCTTGGACATGTTTAAGAAGTCATCTCTCGAATGCCCAAGTATGCAAAAGTCTTGAAGGAAATACTCACAAATAAATGCAAGCTTGAGGAGTTTAAGACAGTATGTCTTAATGAGGAGTGTCTTGTCATTCTTTTGAAAAAATTACCTCTGAAATTAAAAGATCCAGAGAGTTTTACTATTCCTTACTCTATTAGTAATTCTTATTTTGAGAAGACATTATATGATTTAGGTGCTAGTATTAATTTGATGCTTTTTTTTATTTTTAAGAAATTAAAAATGCAGGAACTAAAGTCCATCAACATTTCACTATAGTTGGCTGATAGATCCATCACTTACCCTCGCGGTGTGGTGGAGGATGTTTTGGTGAAGGTGGACAAATTCATACTCCTAGTTGATTTTGTGGTGATGGATATGGAAGAGGAAGCTGATATTCCTCTCATTCTTGGAAGACCGTTTCTGGCCACTTCTGGAGTTGTGATTGATGTACCTCGGGGTGAGCTCATCTTGAGAGTGGATGGAGATTATGTGACCATCAATGTCTTTAAGGAGGCTAAATATTTCCCAATGTCAAATCTCCATGCCCCTATCAATATCGTTCAAGCTAAGAAGCAGGAAACCTTAACTATCAAAGATCCCCCACCATCATACAATGTTGATGCTGACCTTCCTTAAACTCAAGTTGCTGAAACAGATAAATGTCCTCCTATGATCCATGCTCCTTTACAAATTGGTCATTCATCTGTTGATCGACAAAAACCACCATGGTATAGCAAGATCTTTTACGCTAAGGCACTTCCAGAACAACCAAATCCTTATCAACCTCAAAATGCTTTTGGAGGCACTTCCAAGGTCATTGACGAAGGAAGGAGGCACTGCTTTGAAAAGAAGAAGGCATCATCCTATTTCTCTTTGTTTTAAGCCACCTTGATTTATTCGAAAAAGGTAACGTCGAGCTAATGACATTAAACAAGTGCTTCACAGGAGGCAACATGTGTTACTTCTTTTTATTTCTTATTTTAATTATTTTTATTATTATTTTCTAGATGCTACTCACTTGTTTTGAAACAAATCTTGTGATTTTTCATATTCTGTTGCAGCGTTGACTTTTGTGCTTCTTCTATGTCTAACATTGTATCACTTGTCATCAGGTTGTGTTGTTCTTTTCTTTGCCCTTTTATTTCTTTTTCTTCCACATTGATGACAAAGTTTATCTTAAGTGTATGAGGTATTTGTACAATTTTTGTGAAAAAAAAGAAAAAAAGAAAAAAATTAAAAAAATTAATGAACACTTGAGTATTGCTGGTAATTAAGCAGGAATTGTGTGTTGATGTCTTGATTAATTCTGAGTTGATAGAGATATGTTTGAAAGGAGATTTCATTACTCATGAGTTGATAATGTGTGAAGCAATCTTTTTCAATGAAGCAAAGTAAAATTTAGCATCTTAATTGAAAATTAACCATGTTTGCTTGCTTTTGTTCTCTTTATTAACTTTAGCCAGAAAGTGAGTTTTGAGCTTTAATGATAGAATTTTTCATAAATAAAATCCTATTTTCCTTCTAGAGTAAGTATTCCCTTGATTGATGTGTGCTAGAACTTGTTTTGATATCTTTTTAAAATTTTAATGATTCACATACTGACTTGAATATGATTAAAGCAATTAGGCTTAATTTTTTCTTGACTTTAAGAGTTGCTTTGATAAAATAACCCTTTAGTTGCCACATTTGAGCATGTAATTGATTTCTTCAAATACCCAATTGAATAATCAGGTTGAATTCTATGGAGTATCTGATGTGTTAATTGAAAAGTCATAAAGGGTTATTTTTGTCTTCAATGGTGGGAAAAAATGAAAAAATGAAAAAATGAAAAAAAGAAAAAAATGGCAAAGGAAAAAAAAAGTTTGTTGGTGAATAATAATGAGAATATTGGTTTGAAAGTGAGAATTTGTTATATCATTGTGTAGTATGCTCTACTTATCATTTTTTCAACTTGATTCTATTTTGTATTGATTTATCTCTGAGCATTCTTTACCCTTTTTTATTTTTTTCCTACCTTTCATTATACCCTTGGCCCTGTTACAACCAAAGGAAGCCCTTTTTTATTCTTATGTTGTATGTGAACTTGGAAGTGGAGATGAGATTGATAAGCAAGTCTATGATATTGCATTTTTCAAGAGAAATTTGAATGATTTCTTTGTCCTTAAACACTTGAGTAATGGAAAGATGAGTGACCTCAGTTAGTTGGTAAAGAGAAAATTTACAAGTTAGACTCAAGCCTTTAATTATTTTAAGTGCTAAATGATCTTGTTTGATTGGATTTGATTGCTGAACTTGAATTTTTAAGTTGTGAAATTTCCCTTGATTCATGTTTCTGGATGTTGAGTTTATTCTTCTTGTTGGTTTCTATTCTTTGCTTGAGGACAAGCAAAGCTCAAGTGTAGGGGAGTTGATGAACCTATAATATGTCATATTTTTACAGTTAAATTTCTTGGTTTTTCACTTCCTTTTGATATTTGTGATTGAATTTTGCTCTCAAGTTTTTTCATGTTTTTATCATTCTTTAATTGTGTGTTTATTACGGGTATTATGTGTTTTTATTTATTTTTTGGTAGGTAATTACATATGGAGAAGTTGGAGCATTCAAAGGAGCAAGAAAAAAGAAAAAATTTTCAAGTGTCCCAACACTTAAGCGCTGGGAGCCTCAGCACTTGAGCGCTCAATACATATGTAGTGCATTTCTGATAAGTGACTCAGAGCTTGAGCGCCAGGAATCTAGCGCCTGAGCGCTGGTCGCGCAAAAACGCTTTTCTTTATAAAGGGAGAAGTTATGCCAAATTCAACACAGAGAGTGCATATACTTTACACATCACGCAGAAAATTCATAATCCTGAGAGAGTAGTTTCGCGGCAGTAGACTTTGGAGGACGATTTCGAAGGGAGGATTCAATTCTTGAAGGCTTAAAGATCAAATCTCTATTAAAGGGGTTTTGATTTCTCTTTCCCTCTAGTTTTTCCCTTTCTTTAGATTTTCTTTCCATGGGTTTATATCTTGATATGAGTTTGCTTGTACTGAACATGAGTAGCTAAACTTATAGCCAGGGCTATGGGGGATCTTGTTTTCCTAATTATTTTGGTTTGATTTCTAATTTGATTAAGATAATTTCTTTTAGGATCTATCATATTGCTTACATTCTTGTCATAACTTGATCACTTTTGGCATATGTTAATTCATTGTTTGACCAGTGACCATCTACATTTAATGAGTGGATCTATATGGTAAGCTTAAGACTAGATTGGTGAATGACCAAACATCAATTTTTCCTACCAATGGAATTGACAAGTATGTTAGTTCATCTCTTAAATTGAAACTTAATGCATTTCTAATTAATATAACTAAATGACCAAATAGGTGATTTAATTTAGGAATAGAATATTATTTCATCCATGACCATTAGGATTCAATAGCAGGTAAGAGAATATTGACAAAAGAATTACATTACATCATAAATGAAAAAAAATCTGAATAATTGGATTCAAGTGAACCTTGCGTCGTAGTCTCTCTCTCATTTATTATCTATTATGTGCTTGATTATTCATTATTTTTCTTTATTTGTTTTATAATTTTATTTTGAATTTCTTCATACACTTTCGATTGTCTAGATAACAAAAGGTTTTACGAATCTAGTAATTATCACTTATTCCTCGTGGGATCGATAATTGGGACTCAAGTCTAATATTACTTGGCGATAGAGTGCACTTCCTCTTAGTGTATTTTACACACATCACTCCTAGAATGGCAGATTGACACAATGCTTGGCTAATTCTAAGGAGCTTGCACAGAGCAGATGATTGTGATATTCCAACTTAAAATCAATTGACATTAAGTGCAGTGACCTAACAAATTTATAAATCATTTTTGAAAAATTGAGACAGGTGATGTGAGATTCTTAATAATAATGATGATTTGCCATGGCTCTTAGGGGGGATTTTAATGAGATTTTGGGTTCCTTAGAGAAACTGGGTGGCCCCCAGAGACCTAATGGATAGATTCAAGCTTTTAAGGATGCTGTTGAGTCATGTGGTTTGATGGACATGAGGTACACAAGCTACCAATTCACTTTGTCCTTGGTGGGTGTTACAGCTTCAATCACTAAGGTGAGTTGTTATTTAAAGATGTAGATAAAAGTTACTTTTGGAAATGTGAATAAATAGACTGATGACATCTAAAGAAAGATTTCTAGACTGGTTGCTATGACCCCAACTGAATCTAATTTACAGGCATTGAGTGATAGCAAGTATGATTTGAATAAGGTTTGCATAGACAGAAGATAATGTGGAAGCAAAGGTCTATAGAAAAATGACTGAAAAAATGTGATATGAATATCGGTTTCTTCCATGGACGTGCCACTTCCCGACAAAAAAAAATCATAAGATTAAAGGATGAAGGTGAAAATTAGGTGAGTGGTGCAGGGAAAATTAAGAATATTGCAAAGAATTATTTCCAAAACTTGTTCTCTCCTTCCAACCCCTTCAATATCGAAATGGCTTTAGAGGGTGTGCAACATAAATTTACAGTTGATTTGAATTATTTCTTGTTTATAGCTTTTACCCCCTTGGAGATTAGGAAAGCCCTCTTCCAAATGGGCCCAACAAAAGCACCTGGTCTAGATGGAATACAAGCTCTTTTCTATAAAAAAAAATTATTTTGAAATGGGTCAGGATGTGACTTAGGCTGCACTTAATTTTTTAAATGGAGGTGAGTTTTTGGATGAGATTAATAATGCAAACATTGTTCTTATTCTGAAAACTAGTTCTTCTCCACAATTTAGGCTAATATCTCTCTATAACATACTGTATAATATTATCAGTAAAGTTATGGCTAATAGATTGAACATCATCCCCCCATATTATTTCAGGATCTCAAAGGGCATTTGTGAGGAATAGACATATCGCGGATAATGTCCTGATTGTTTACGAGCTGGTGCATGCTCTAAAGTCGAAGAGATTTGGCCAGGAGGGTTATCTAGCCATGAAGTAAGACATGAGTCGGGCCTATAATAGAGTGAAATTGGTCTTTCTAGAGGAAATAATGAGAAAGCTTGGCTTCAATGAAAGGTGGATTTCATTAGTAATGAGATGTGTTATGATGATTCTATAAATTGCAGTTATTTGTACCCTATTTTTGTGCTAGAATGAATGCTTAGTCCTTGTTTAAATGCATATTTAGAAGGTTTTGTGCTTATATTTCTTATATTCTGATTCTGAGCCTTTCTGATGTGTTTTATAGCAAACTGTGCTTAAATGAGTATGAATTGAGTAGATTTATATTTGTTACTGATTTGGTGTTTTCTCTATGTTAGGAGAGGCTCTAAACAAGGTTAAATATGAAGCAAATGAGCTTAAAGAGGAAGAGAAGCCAAATCAGCCATTTCGGTGGTCGTGTCGCGGCATGAGGTGTTGGCCAGCGGCCACAGCATAGGCAAAATGGAGATGCCATACTTGGACCCGAGAGTTCGGGGCCGCGGCCCAGGATATGTGGGAGCCGCGGGGCAATAAGACCGACCCTGTGAGGGCCGCGGCGCGCATATGTGGGGGCCGCGGCGCTGAGGCGGCTGTTGAGCCTATAAATAGATTTTCATGCGTTTTTCTCAAAGGTTCTCTTAGTTTTTCAGTGTTCTGGTCGTTTTGGCCAGTTCCTTTTATAGTTTTCCTTTTTAGGTTAGTTTTAAGTAGTTTTAGGTTAGATAGTTTAGCTAGATCTTCATGGATGGTGGATTGGAGGCAAGGATCAAAGGATTGAAGGAGGATTCAAGCTTCAGAGACAAATCAATGAGCTTCTTTCTTTCTTTTCCCTTTCTCTCTTCTCTTCCTTATCTTTTGTATAGCTAAGCTTTGTTTAGGAATACTATGAATCCTTTTATTTATATTAATGATGTGTTCTTCTTTGAGTTTGTGTGAATGTTTGATTACAGTTCAATCATTATCTGTGTTTAATGCTTGTTCTTGGTTGGCCTCAATTACATAATCTTAATATTGGCAAATGAACTAGACATAGGGATTTGTTGATATGGATATGGTGTGGTTGATACATGTTCGGCTATGAGCTGTTTCGTTAATAAGGTTTAATATACCTATTGACCATGTATAGTGGGAGATTGAGAATAGATCGTTCATGAGTGGAAGTTGTGTTAGCTCTCAAGGAAACTTGGTGAGTTAGGCAAGTAGAAACCAGGGTTGATTGACCTAGACATAGGCTGTTGACTAATGAAGATTCTCAAGCTAACCTAATCAATGCATTTGTGTTTATGAGGGGGATTGCATGTTGTTGATAGATGTAGGGGTGAAGGAGGATTTCAAACCTAACCGCTTTTAGGTTTATTGCTTTTGTAGGTTAGATAGTTTTTATATTGTTTTCCTATTTTTATATCCTTGTCTAGAATTGATTAAGCTATTGGTTGGTATTTAGCTTTATATCGTAATATCCTCGTGGGAACGAACTTTTACTCTGACGTATTACTTGAGCAATCCGTGCACTTGCGGTAGCAATCAAGTTTTTGGCGCCGTTCCGGGGATAGTTTTTATATTGCTAATATCAACAATGAGTTTGATTGATTCTAATTCAAGTTGTATATACGTTGTATATAATCTATGTTTTGTTTCTGTTTTGTTGTAGTTTCGAATAAGAAGTCGGGTGATTTCATTCATACGAGGCCCTTGAGGGAAGTTGCAAATTCCTAGAAAGGATACCCTTGGATCAAGTTCTTGAAGACTACTCATCCGCAGTACTTCAATTTTGGTGACAAAGTCCTGCTGGGACTATAACTCAGGCCCTTCGTGGGAGGGTACCCCATGTTTATGTTTATGTTCTTGTTTTTACTTTGTGTATAAATACGTATTATATTAATATGTTTATTTGGTTAAATATGTTAGTATATTAGTATGGTGTGTTTTGTTAATATGTTTTTGTTAGTATGTTAGTATATATGTATGTTAATTAGGTTAGCTTAATGTTTTAGTTAGTTTTTAAGTTTTAAGTTATTTTAGATTTGTATATAGGTTAGTATGTTGTTTTTATGTTTTATTAGGTTTAGGTTATACATTTTTGTAATCTAGCTTTTTGAGCAAGTTTTGTTGCGCTTAGAGAACTATATGGACTAATCCAAGCAAAAATCATCGAGTCGCTAAATTTAGCATTCAGTATCTCATACCGCATGACTGGCATGGGTGTCATTGCAAAGTAGGCATTTTCTGCAGACTGCAGCTTTTTGGGAGAGCATGCGGCCCGTGGCATGGAGTAGCATGGCATACACATTGAGCCCCCAGTATTTGTGTTTTTTTTGTTATTTTTATCTATTTTTTATATTTTTTGTTATTTTTTTTGTTTTTTAGTATTTAGTAATGCTCAAGATTAGTCTCGTGTTCCCTATAGGCCATGTTCTTTGAAGATACATTTTATTTTAGGTTTGGGGGAGTATCTTTACATGTTTATTCCTTTGTACTTAATGTTAACATGTATTGGTATTTTGAGTATGCAGTGATTTTAGTCAACATATTTTCATGTTTATATTCTGTTATGACTATCAAGATGTGCTGATGACAAGATTTTCAATTTTCACATTATGCAAAAGGTGTTGTGTATGTTTGAACTTAGAAGTTGAATTCATTTGAATGCATGACATGTTGCAAGGATGTTGGTATTGTTTTTGGTTGTTCATGAGTTGAAAGGTTGCTATTTGCCCCTTTTTCAGTGAAACCTTATGTGATTTTAATGCATGTGAAACAATTTAGTTACTTTTGATGCATGATTTACATCTCACTTTGATGCAAGTGTAACTTTGAAAATGATAAGAGTGCATGTTTTGAGAATGTTTATGGATGTACATGCAGAGTTTTGATTATCTTAGAAATTATTTTTGAACTCTCTTGAGGCGAAATCCTAAGTTATGCATGATTGAGGAAATGATTAGGGCATTGTTTGGATCGATTGAGCCTTAAAAAGCTTACCCTGATATGATGATATCCTTAGGTCCCTTTTTGAAGCCTTAAACTGTTTGGCATTATTTGTTTTTCATAACCATTGTGTTCGTTAACCTGTTAACCGTTCTAATGCGTGTGAAAGCATGTCATTTTCTTCCTACCCTTATAGTTTGTTGAGTATATAATGTATTATTTCTTGAAATGAGTCTGATGATTAGGGGTATGAATATTCAATTCAAAATGAGCCTGAAGGAACCAGATGCAAAACAAAGAAAAGAAAAAGCATTGCTTTGCAAAACTAGAAGAGAAAAGAAAGAGAAAATAAAAAGAAAAATGAAAAAAAAAAAGCAAAAGCTTAAGAAAAGTAAAGTTCAAAAGCATCGAAAATGGTTCTGGCAAGTTTTATGATCTCACTTTTGAATACCCTGCTAGTATCAGTTTGTGGCTCATTGATTGAAATAGTATGTTATGTGTCTCAATGTTTGTTTGTGTATCTTTCCTGTTCATTTCTTTCGCCCATACCATTGGCCTTACATTATAAGCTGCTTAAGTCCTTTTTGATCCTCAATCTTGTGTGATTTACATTAGTGGAGAGAGAGTTAATTTACAATCTTGTAGATTCTTTGAATCATATGTATGTATGCTTGTAAACTTATCTGGATGTGTATGACTTGATTAGGAGAAGTTTGTCTTGCATGTTTGTGATAAATGTGACTTGCATGGAGAGTTTTTTGGCCTGTTAGCTTGTTAAGGATTGTATATGTGTTGAACTGTTTACGGGGCATTTGCACTTTTTGAGGATTGATGAACCATTACATACTAGTATTTGTTTTTAATTGAAAATAAGAAGATTGAAATATATTTGCTGAATGATAAGTTGATTTTAATGTTTAAATGATTTTACTAGTTCTATTTTGTTTGCTCGAGGACTAGCAAAATTTAGGTTTGGGGGTGTGATGACTCTATAAATTACAGTTATTTGTACCCTATTTTTGTGCTAGAATGAATGCTTAGTCCTTGTTTAAATGCATATTTGGAGGGTTTTGTGCTTATATTTCTTATATTCTGATTCTGAGCCTTTCTGATGTGTTTTATAGCAAACTATGCTTAAATGAGTATGAATTGAGTAGATTTATATTTGTTACTGATTTGATGTTTTCTCTATGTTAGAAGAGGCTCTAAACAAGGTTAAATATGGAGCAAATGAGCTTAAAGAGGAAGAGAAGCCAAATCAGCCATTTCAGTGGTTAGGGCCGCGACGTTGAGGTGTTGAGCGCCATGCCACAAGATAGGCAAAATGGAGATGCCATACTTGGACCCGAGAGTTCGGGGCCGCGGCCTAGGATATGTGGGGGCCGCGGTGCAATAAGACCGACCCTGTGAGGGCCGCGGCGCGCATATGTGGGGGCCGCGGCGCTGAGGCGGCTGCTGAGCCTATAAATAGATTTTCATGCGTTTTTCTCAAAGGCTCTCTTAGTTTTTCAGTGTTCTGGCCGTTTTGGCCAGTTCCTTTTATAGTTTTCCTTCTTAGGTTAGTTTTAGGTAGTTTTAGGTTAGATAGTTTGGCTAGATCTCCATTGATGGTGGATTGGAGGCAAGGATCAAAGGATTGAAGGAGGATTCAAGCTTCAGAGACAAATCAATGAGCTTCTTTCTCTCTTTTCCCTTTCTCTCTTCTCTTCCTTATCTTTTGTATAGCTAAGCTTTGTTTAGGAATACTTTGAATCCTTTTATTTATATTAATGATGTGTTCTTCTCTGAGTTTGTGTGGATGTTTGATTACGGTTCAATCATTATCTGTGTTTAATGCTTGTTCTTGGTTGGCCTCAATTACATGATCTTAATATTGGCAAATGAACTAGACATAGGGATTTGTTGATATGGATATGGTGTGGTTGATACATGTTCGGCTATGAGCTGTTTCGTTAATAAGGTTTAATATACCTATTAACCATGTATAGTAGGAGATTGAGAATAGATCGTTCATGAGTGGAAGTTGTGTTAGTTCTCAAGGAAACTTGGTGAGTTAGGCAAGTAGAAACCAGGGTTGATTGACCTAGACATAGGCTGTTGACTAATGAAGATTCTCAAGCTAACCTAATCAATGCATTTGTATTTATGAGGGGGATTGCATGTTGTTGATAGATGTAGGGGGTGAAGGAGAATTTCCTGAAACCTAACCGCTTTTAGATTTATTGCTTTTGTAGGTTAGATAGTTTTTATATTGTTTTCTTATTTTTATGTCCTTGTCTAGAATTGATTAAGCTATTGGTTGGTATTTAGCTTTATATCGTAATATCCTCGTAAGAACGAACTTTTACTCTGTATCTGTATTACTTGAGCGATCCGTGCACTTGCAGTAACAATCATGTTACCTTAGTTTTATACTCTTTACTTCTAAATGGATTTCCAGGTGAGAATTCCATGCATCAGTGTGGTTTGAGACTAGGGGACCCCATATTTACTTATCTTTTTTGTCATTTGTGCTGAAGGTTTATCAGCCATGCTTCAAAAGGCTAAAAACCAAAATGAATTTCTTGGTGTTAGAGTTTGTAAAGCTACTTCGAAGGTGTCCCATCTTTTCTTTGTAGATGACAACTTTATATTTTCATGAGCTACTATAAAGTATAGCAGAGCAATCTTAAACTCTCTCTGTTTCTATGGTGAGGCCTCAAGTTAGTGCATTGATTTTGATAAATCATTTATTTATTCTCTTCAATCCAAATGTACCATCAACAACTAAGGCTTACATTTGTTAAGAAAACAATATTTATTCTGTGGTTTTTTCAGAAACATATTTGGGTCTTTCCTCCATGGTAGGATGGTCCAAGAACTATGCCTTCTAATCTTTGAAAGACAGAGTTTGGAAAAGGATAAAAGGTTATAAATAGAGGTGTAAATTGGTTTGGATAATCCGACTAACCTAATCAACCTAAACCGAACCAATTAGATTAGTTTGGTTTGGTTCGGGTATGCTGATTGGTTTGGGCAAAATCTGAACTAAATGAACCTTAATTAGTTTGGTTCTCAGATTGAAAGTTTCAAACTCGAGAATCGAACCGAACCAATATATATATATAATGTCATTCTAACGCAATGCATCAGAGCAACAAATCAGAGTACATGACATCTAATTTAACTAGCTAATTCATATAAATATAATGACTAAACTAAGTGTAAAAGCAAAAAAAAAAAAGATTAAAGAGAATGCAACCTGATTTATTCCATGTCATAAGTCAAGAGCTTTTAAGCTTTGACAACAAAATATTAACATGGCAACTTAACCTAAAAAAACTTTACAATACATAACAAAAAACAAGTTTAGAAGTTTAAGAAAAAAGTTCATTCAACTTGAAACTAACCTTTGAAAAGCTGTATTACATGCAGGTTGTTGCTGTGAAGCAACTTAATACAAAAAAAAACTTTATAATACATTACAAACAGTAAATCCAGAAGCATATACCATAATTCACCATTAATGTCATATAAATTAACTAACTTATACCCTTATTTATATAGAGACTAAACATTCACTGAAGATTACAAAATAAACAAAGTACCATACATTAAAGGCACTAACTGAGTGTATTGTTAGTAGATTAGGGCAATGTACTGAACATATAATTTTGGAGTTTGTACTTTGTAGTGTACTTATTGAGATAAGTAGGTTTGATTCCATTTTTAGAAATTTTTTCATAGGTTTATTATGCATTTTGTTTTGCTATGAAAAGCTAATTATTTAACTATTTTTTGTGCAAAAAAAATTGGTCAACCCAACCACCTAAATCGAACTAATCCATAGATATTCGGTTTAGTTTGGTTTAGGTTTGGCTATCAAAAAATAAGAAAATCAAACTAAACTGAATTAATTAATTTTAATTGGTTCGGATTTATTTTTTCTCAAGAACTAAACAAAACCAACTCGATTACACCCCTAGTTAGAAAGGAAAAACTTTGTTAAAAGGAGGTAAGGAAGTCCTTATTAAGACTATGACACAAGCTACTTGCTTTAAAATTTCCATCTATTTGTGTAATGAGCTTAATAGTATGATGAGCAAGTTCTGGTGAGGGGATCAAACAGATGCCCATAAAATTCATTGGGTAAGCTGGAATCAGCTATGCTAGCCTAAAGAAATAGGAGGTATAGGTTGCAGAGATTTTCCTAGTTTTAATCTGGCTATGCTAGCCAAATATGGGTGAAGAATAATGCAATATCTTGGTGCTTAAGTATCAAGAATTTTGAGGGTTAGATATTTTTCCATTGGAAATTTCCTATTAGCACACCCTGGTGCAAATTCTTCTTATACGTGGAGAAGTCTAATTGAGGGAAGGAAGGTACTGGAATTAGGATCTTATGGAGAATAGGTGATGGCACTTGATCACTCCATAAAATATAGTTATTTGTGCCCTATCTCTGTGCTAGAATGAATGTTTAGTCCTTATTTATAATGCATATTTAGAAGGTTTTGTGCTTATATTTGTCATATTCTGATTCTGATGCTTTCCGATATGTTATTGAGCAAATTGAGAATTAATTGTTATTAATTAAGTAGATTTGTATATGTTACTGATTTGGTGTTTTCTCTATGTTAGGAAAGGCTCCAAATAAGGTCAAATATGGAGCATTTGAGCCAAAAGTCCAAGAGGAAGCCAAATTAGCCTTTCAGCAGTCAACACCGCGGCACAAGGTAGTGAACGTCGTGGTGCAAAAAGGCATCTCAGCCATTCTATACTTGAACCCGAGAGTTCAGCGCCGCGGCCCAGAAGATGGGTGCACCGCGGCGTAATGTAACCGACCCTATGGGCACCGCGGCGGAAGATAGTGCGCTCTGCGGCGTGATGCGGCAAGCTGAGCCTATAAATAGGATTTTTCACATTTTTCTCTTAGTCTTGGCCGTTTGAGCCATTTCTATTTTAGGTTTTCTTAGTTTTAGATAGTTTTAGGTTAGAAAGCTTTGGCTAGATCTCCATTGATGGTGGATTAGAGGCTAGGAACAAGGATGAAGGAGGATTCAAGCTTCAGAGACAAATCAAATGAGCTTTTTTTTTTCTCTTTTTCCTTTTCTCTCTTCTCTTCTTTATCTTCCCTGGATATTAGTTTACTTGTATTTTTATGTTCATTGTATAGCTGAACTATATTTAGGGATACTTTGGATCCGTTTATAATATTAATAATGTGTTCTTCTCTGAGTTTGTGTGGATGTTTGGTTTTTGTTCAATCATAATCTATGCTTAATGCTTGCTGTTGGTTGGCCATCAATTGCATGATCCTAATATTACAAATGAACTAGACATAGGAATTTGTTAATATGGATATGGTATGGTTGATGCATGTTCGACGAGTTCAATTAGCTTGAATGAATTGATTCGTTAATAGGATGGAAATATACCTATTGGCCATGTATAGTGTGTGATTGAGAATAAATCGTTCATGAGTGGATTTTGGTTCTAACTAAGGAGTTAGGTAAATGAAACTATGGTTGATTGACCTAGACATAGACTTTTAACTAAATCAGATTCTCAAGCTAACCTAATCAATACATTCATGTTTATGAAGAGGATTTCATGTTGTTGGTAGATGTAGGGGGTAAAGAAGGATTCCCTGAAACCTAACTGTTTATCTTTATTACTTTTGTAGATTAGATTTAGTTTAGTTTATTGATTTCTTATTTTTATGTCTTTGAATAGAATTGATTAAGCTATTAGTTGGTACTTAGCTTTATAAACAATTATCCTCGTGGGAACGAACTTTTACTCTGTATCTGTATTACTTGAGCGATCCGTGCACTTGCGGTTAGCAAATGGGCAATATGTTTTGACCTGATCAGCACTATAGTTGACGTTTGGAAAGATTGTTGGGTTCCCACTTTGCCAAACTTTAAGGTGGGGTCACCTTAAGTCATGGACATTACTTTAGAGGTGGTGTCTCAACTGAAGCTACAAGCCCCGAGAAGATGGAATGAGGCCTTTGTTCGTGAGGCCTTTAAGCTGGGATGAAGATCAACTATCTTTATTTCTTGTCTCATTTCCTGTCCTCTCATTTAAATTTTGTCAAGTAGAAAATAAATTAAAATAAAAAGAGAAAGGAAGGGGATATGCAATTAAGTTTAGAACATTTGACAAAATTTAAGTAGAGATACAAAAAAGAAAACAAAAAATAGGGACATGTGATTTTCATCCTTTAAGCTAAATGTGGCAAAGACCATTCTACAAATTTCGCTCCCTCTAACCAATCAAGGTTATTCTTTATGTTGGGCCCATGATATGAAAGGTATGTATTTTGCAGAAATTCTTGATTGCATGTAGATGTAAAATGTTATCTTTACATACATTTACATTATTAGTGTGTAAGAACCAATTCCAATGAATGTTTTTTATGGGTTGTGAGTGAGTCTTATTTTTATTGTAAATATGTGTAAAAATGACGTGTTATATCTGTGTGTAACCAAGAATTTCTCTATATTCTGTTAAGAGTGGGTATAAGACTTTTTGGAATAGTACAGTATGCTCCCAACCAGGCCAGAATTTAGCTCCTCCAAACCACTCATGGGAATTTCTTTTACAATTTAAGTGTCTTTGGAAGAAAATTTAGCATCTTCAGGTTCTGCCTAGGACTAGGATTTTCTTGTGGAGAGCTTGCAATAACATTCTGTTAGAGATTGATTATTTAATTCTTTAATCTTTAAAACAAATTCTAGATGTATACACCCTAGAACAAAACACCATAAGATGTAAGATCTACATCATGCCAGATTATTAAGGATTATTAGATTTTCATAAATACCTGAATCTATAGCTATTGATCACCAACTGTTGCGAAATCTTTGCGGCAAACAATCACGAACAAGGGGGTGGTTTGTGATCTTCCTCAACCAAATCACCTTAACTCCTCCATGGGACCGTCGTCTCTCTTCTAGATAGAGAGAAGGGAAACTGTGTTATGATTTCATATATCGGGGACCATAACTGTTTCTGACATATATTAACTAATTAGGATTTCCATAATTTCCTAATAGACTAATATGTATCTACTTATTAAGTCCACATCAAGTTGTGAAGTCTACGGACTCACTAAATTAGATCACTTAATAACAAGCCCAATAAATTAAATAATTAATATAATTGTTAATTAAATATGATGTTCAACATTAATTAGGAAATGTAAATTTCGTAACACATTTTGCCAACTCGTCCAAGACTATACCAGAAAGGTGTGTAGGCTGGTGATGGCTGCTATCTATGTGTTACAGCAAGTGAATTGGTATGACATGTTTTTTGTGAATGTCCGTACACTTTGGAGGCAATGCAGCTGAGTGGAATTGCAATGGAGGCGATTCGCAACATTCATAATATGGATACTTGGCTACACTTTCTCCAAAACTAGATTTGTCAGCTGCAAGTGGAAGATCTAGAGTTGCTGTGCACGGTTTGGGCAAATGGTTGGAAAGAAAGGATCGAAGCATGGCAAGGAAAAACTATCACCCCCACAACTATGGTAGCCCTCCATTCAAAGCTAGAGAGAACCCACATGATAGCTCTTAGCCGAATCAGCCCAGGTGGGTAAAGCCACCTCTGAATCTGTATAAAGTAAACGTTGATGCAGCAATTTCTTCAGCAAAACACTCTTACGGCATTGGAGTTGTAATCCGTGATCTGGATTGGCTTTTGCTTGGGAGTTGGGCATCAAGAATGTATGACTTAAAGGAGATGCAAAGCAGGTCTATGATTCCATCTGTGGAAGCGACCAAGACCTGTCCTTCAATGGGACTATCCTCAATGATATCCATATTATAGCTTCATGGTTTAATCATTTTAAATCTAGTTTTATCTCTCACTCGTGTAATGCTATGGCTGATCTCTTAGCTCATTATGCCAGGGATAATGACCTTGGTATATGGCTAGATGAGGCCCCTGACTGTATATCTAAACTATTGGCATTTGATTCTATCAATAATACATGAGCTAGCATTGGACAAAAAAAGAAGAAGTTATAACTATATAATTATCAATGTGTCTTAACATATTTATTAAAAAAGATTCTAATAATTATTCTATACTAATTATAACTTATTTTTTAAATATAATTTTATGATAAAAAAGCAAAATGCCAAAGTTGAATTTTAATTTTATCATTGTATAACATAAATACTGGACATGTACAAAAACTAAAAATGTAAGTACTTAACCAAGTTTTGGACAGTCAAGTTTTCCGGCCGGTTTGGCTAATCAGGATAAAAGTTTAATTCTAAATTGGGTTCAAGTATTGAAGTTTTAATAAAATTTTCAGGTTTCATGAGAATTTAACGGAAAAAAAGTTTAAAATAACAAAAAAATGTGGAAATAAGTTTATCACAATGGTTTAATATGTTAAGTTTTGATAATGACAAATACAAGACAAAAAGAACGATAATTATGCCACAAAGATGTGCTTAATGGATCATGCATGATCATGTATTACATCTTGTTATATTTCATATAAGAATCATACATATTCTTTATAGCATTTTTTATAGGATATTTCCAATAATATGTTACATGAGTAGTATTAAATTAATATTAAATTTGACTCTATTTAAATGAAAATGTGCAAAGTGTTCTTTGTTGCATCCTATATAGAGCATATCTATTAGTAATTGATAAATGTCTTATTTGAATATGTCTATGAAATTCTTATTATATACATGTTAGATTAACTAGACTTTATACATTTATGAATCATGCATATAAATATATTGAATTATGAATTTGGACTAGTTATATTTGTTTAAGTGAGGAATACTTTGTAGGATAGTCTAAGAACCAAGAGTGAGTATCGTAACAAGAAAGTAAAAAATTACAATTATGCTAAATTTAAGAAGAATGAAAATGATAAAATGTTCCAAGCATTTGTAAGATTTGAAGAGAAGAAATTTGTGGAAGCTTGAATTACATCAAGAAGCCTGAGGATTAGAATTGATATATTTTTCTTTTAGGCTTTATCTTATGTAAAGATAAATGTTTTACAAGAAAAGAGCTCAAATATGTTTTTAAATCTCTTTACAAATGGTTTTTACATACTAAAATACCCAAGAAATATGTTTTGAAAAGGTAGTCATGGTAGTAGTTCAAAACTATGAAAAATAGTCAAGTTTGAGTTTTGAAAATTTGATCTTTTGTTACTATTTTGATCATAAATTTTAAAATATTTTGATTTTTGTTCTGAAATTTATTTCATTTGAAAATAAACTAAAAGATCTTTCCAATGAGTAGCCATTTGCTTTAAACGGATGAGAAATGAAGAAGTTATGACTATTTAAAGTCAATTTTTGAAATCAGAGTACAATAATCATTTTTTCACTTGACTTATTCGAATAATGGATTTGTTATTCGAATAAAACACGTCAGAAAACCCTCCCAACAGCTAGTTTTCATAAAAAATCATTTCTAAACACTACCAACAACTATTTTATCACTTGAACTCTATATATAAGTATAGGTTGAAGCTTTTACAACTCTAGAACACTTGATTTGATAATTAAATCATCAAAATCATATTTTGAGTTCTTTATTGTAAAATCATTCTATTCCTTTGTTCTTCAAGTTGTATATATGCTCTTGTGATAGTTTCTAATCTTTCTCTTTATCTTAAATTCATTATAAGTGGGTGATGTATCCCTCGAGAGAGAAAAATGTAAGGTATCCCTTGATTATGAAGAGGGTGAGATATCCCTCAAAAGTTGTAAAGGTGGGGTATCCTTTATTTTTTAGGCTCAAGTATAAAGGATGATGTATCCTAATGTGTGTTAAGTGCTTTTGATTGTAAAGGTTTTCCTAACACTTGTGAAGTCTATGAGATAGTGAAGAAAATCTCAAGTTAAGCTTGGAGACTTGATGTAGACCACAAGTGATTGGTGGCTGAATTAGAATAAATTCTTGAATTTGATTCTCTCTTCCCTACACTTTTTAATTTCAGTATTTAGTGCAATATATTTATTTATTGCATGTCTTGTCATCTTGATGTTTTGATTCTAAGAATTTGATATCTAACTTATTTGTTTGATTTATTTTATAACTCAAGTTGTATTTAAATAATCTATAATAGTTGTACCTTTATTATGTATATTTTACTATATTTATTAATTGAGTGCTTCAAAATACTTAATTTTTTAATATTATTATAAAAATTTATAAACACTTAATTCACTCTTCTCTTGAGTAATAGTTTTCATGACTATCAAAATCAGATTTCACGAAATAACAAGTATTGGTATCGAATTTGGTGTATATTAATTTATGTAGTGTCTTTCTATGTAATGCATTAGATCAGTCATAATTATATAATATTGTATTAGATAAATTAACTCTTTATTTTTTAAATTAATTTTAAAATAAAATATAAATTGTTCTATACCTGTACCATAGGTCGATCATTTGTTAAAATGGGTCTACTAAGGTCTAGGGTAATTTACCAATCTAATTTACCAATCTATTATAACTTCAAAATTTTACCAAAAAATGAAAAATTGTAATTACATAGTAGGAGCTAGGAAGTTGAAGTGTTAGAAAGCAGTTTCAATTGCAAAGTAAATGGTATTTATAATTTAACCATTTTTTATATTTATGTTTAATTAAATAATAATGATTTTTTTAAAAAAAATTAGGATAAATTCGAGAATTTCCTTTACTATAATATAGATAGTTGATTATAGAAGGAATAAGTGGTGTCGGGAAAACAATAAAAACAATGATGATAATTGATAATGGTAGTGGTGATATTTAAAAAAAAAAGGGAAATATTATTTAAAAACATTTAAACATAACTTTGTCGTATAACAATCAATTGGATAACGTGGTGTAATGGTTTAGCTTTCTTTGCATAATGCCTATCTTTGTAGAGTTTAGTTAAATTTCTTGAAAGTGGCGTTTAGCGGAGATTGCTAACTTATCAAAAACAATCTCAAATATCATCGTGTGTTAGTTTGAGTAGAAGATATTTAAGTTCTTTAAGTATATGATCTTAGGTTTGATCCCAAGATTTATATGTATGAAAATATAAATAATAACGTTGGGAGAGATCCCCATATTGGGAGGAATACCGCATCTCCTCTTCATTCTTTTTAGGGAATACCACATCTCCTTCATCACAAACATGTATAAATATTAGTAATTTGAAAAAACATCACACAAGTCATACAAAGTTTAACGTAGCTTGGCCAACATACCTATATCCACGGATGAGAAGAGTTAAATCTACTATCAAAACAAATCTAGCATATAGGTCTTACAAGACAATCTCTCACATATTCTCATTCTCACTCTCATAACCCTATCAATTCCTAAATACAAATATTTATAACTCATCATTCCTAATTTCTTATCACAAATCTTATACATATCTTTCAAATATTTAACATATCTTCACATATATTTTCATATATTTTATATCTTCACAAATCTTCTATATTTTCACAAAATAGAAAACTAGTGATAACAATCTTTAATGAAATTTAGTTCAAACCCAACACCCCACTTTAGCCCCTGACCGTATTACGAAATATTAGTTTCTCACCTATAAGAATACTTTGAAAAACCTCAGATGAGAAAAATAATTTTAAAAGTATCTCAGTTTAATAAATAGTTTCTAAATTTATCCAAGCTAAGCATATGATTTGGAGTAATTTGATCCAACTTCCAAGTGAATTTTATTATATAAGAACCATAAACAGTTCTTACTTCTTTTCATTGGTTATTGATAGCTACATAGAATGCAGTTATTTGTGCCCTATCCTTGTGCTAGAATGAATGCTTGGTCCTTGTTTAAATGCATATTTGGAGGATTTTGTGCTTATATTTGATATATTCTGAATCTAAGCCTTTCTGATATGTTTTATAGCAATCTGTGCTTAAATGATCATGGATTGAGTAGATTTATATATGTTATTGATTTGGTGTTTTCTCTATGATAGGAGGGGCTCCAAACAAGGTTAAATATGGAGCAATTGAGCTTAAAGAGGAAGAGGAAGCCAAATTGGCATTCCAAAGAAGCAACGCCATGCCATGCGCAAGGCAAAGCATGCATGGCCTTGAGAGGATTTTCAGCCAGGCCATACTTGGACCCGAGGCAAGAGCGCCGCGACCTAATGAAATGGGCGCTGCGACGTAGTTAGACCGACCCATTGAGCGCCGCGGCGTGAATATATGGGCGCTGTGAACACCTAATTTTGTCCGGACCAAAAATAATAAATAAATAAATAATAATAGTTATGGATGACCAATAAAAAATAATAAAAAATTAAATTAAAATTGATTAACTCTATTAATCAATAATAAAAGTAATGAAAATAAATAAAAGAAGGTATGCAAAAAAAAAAAAAAGAAAAGAAAGAGGCTTGGGCTTGGATCCATTGGGCTCACTCACCTACCCGGATCCAACCCATGACCCGGATCCAACCCATGATCCAGATCCACCCTTACCTATCCAGATTTTTCTCCTTTCTCAAATGATTTTTCTCCTTTCTCAAAGCCCTAGCAGCTGCACCCCACCTACGACAGTTTCTTTTCTCCCTAGTTCCATGGCTGCTCTCACCCTCCGTGTCTATGAAAGCCTAGCCCCAGGGTCTATAACCCTCTCCATGCTCCAGCCTGCGCAGCACATAACTCGATCCACGAGAATCCCATCTTCGGGTAAACTGCAAAGATTGGGAGGGGGGTTTCGCATCAAGCAGAGGGAAGGTGCACGAAAATGGAAAACTAGAGGAGATTCACACCTGGTTCAGTCTCTGCCACGCGCAAGGCTCGATGTCTTGCTCAGTGCTCTGCATTTTGGGCGAACCACACGACACGAGAAGGAAAGGCAATCGAACTTGGGGAAAAGAGAATACATGGAGCAGAGAGATGAAGCACAAAACGGGAAATCAGAGTGAGACCCAAGCTTCTACCTCTGAAATCTCTCCAAACGGCGCACCAAGGCTCAAGCTCTGCGTCCAAGGGGTCAAGACAACGCAGAGGAAGCCCTCTGGTAAAAAAAAAAAAAAAGGATTTTTTTTCCCTCTATAAATACAGAGGACGAAAATCAGAGAAGGGGTTGGCTGGGGAGAAGTTCTTTTGGTGAGAGTCTTAGAAAACTTGTAATAGGGAATTTGAGAGAGGTAGAACTGATCAGAATAACTCTTATTCTCAACAATTTGGAAGGATTCCCATTCGGTAATTTTTATTTTTTTTATTTTCATTTTTTTTTACTATTATTGTATTGAAGATCTTGAATAACATAGAAATCCTCTGTTTTGGTTCTTGACTGATTCTGCGTGGAGCCTAATTTTGGTGACTGATGTATAAATTCTTTCCTTTAACTTAGTTTCCATTTTTGTTGCTCTCTACCTGTTTGTTAAAATGACTAGGCCAACTTGTTAAAAAATGAGTCTTTATTTCCTCTTAATAATGGGTGATGAATTCGTATATGGTCTTGCCATGGTTCTAGGGGTAACAATTCTATTTTCCCTTCGTCAGAATTCATTTCACAGGAAGTGGCTGAGTTGTTTGATTAATATGCCTGCCTAGTCATAGTTTCTTTTAGTAATGATGGTGAACCTGATGCTATCTGCTTGACAATGTGTGCTGTGCATTTATTTTTAGTAAATTGATATGAAGCATATGTCTGCGAACGTTTGTTTCAAATCCCTTACTATGGTTTCTCTCATTCTGTTTCCTTTTAGTTGGATATTCACCCTTGTACTTTGTTCAAAAGAGTAACTCTAGGTTGATACAAAAGGAAGTTGTTTTAGCCTGTTATGTGAGTAATGCATTACAGAATTGAAGCTCATAGTTTGCTGGTGTAGAACATTCAGAAACTGACTTGGGTTAAACATATTTGTCTTATTTTAATGGCACAATAATCATTGCACGAAATTGCAATCTTAGGGGTGGGGCTAGTAAGATGAGTTGCTGGTTGTGCACTACCCAATTAATGAAAATTTTCTGCTTGATAATGTGCTCGGATTCATTGAAGTCTCGTCAAAGCTGATCCTCTATCTTTTCCTTTTTCCTATATATATATATATATATATATATATATATATATATATATATTTTGGGATGCTTTAGATCTTCTCCGGTCAATGTTAATTGGTAGTTGTTTTTTTTTTGAAATACCCATGCTCTACATGTGTACCCGATGAGCTGATCAAGAATTCTGCATATATGAATCATAGCATTGTTACACGATCTAACCCCTCATTTTTCTGTTATTAACTTGTTAGTGTAGGATTTCTCGTTGTTTCCATCAACAAGCCCTTTTTTTTACTTACCCATATATATACATGTATATACGCACACGTCAATTCGCGTTGGTTTTTGTCATTAGCCTTTTTGTCTTGACCATCAGCAAGCTTTTTTTTTTCTTGCCTATATATATATATATATACATATGCACACGTCTTTTGTCCTGACCATCAGCAAGCCTGACTTTCACCTACTTTTATATATATATATATATATATATATATATAAATATATATATCCTGACTTTCACCTACTTTTATATATATATATATATATATGTATGCGTCAATTCACGTTTTTTTTGTCATGGACCCTTTTTTTTTGTGTTCATTTATCTATTGAATTTTTTTTTTTTTGACTTTATGAACATTTAATTTTGTTCGAATCTTTTTTATTCTGAATAAAACGAGATTAATTTGAATCAACTGATGAGCTTGTTAATCTTATATTTTTTTTAAATCATTTAAGTTGTGACAACTCGATGATTTTTTTTTTTTTTTTATTTATAATTCATCTACTTATTTTTTTTTATGAAAGTGATAAAACAAATATTTTTAAAAGTTATGAAATTTTGCGTAATCAATTTAAGGTACCGTTTTATAAACGGGTGTGTTGGGAGTGTTGTGGGATTAAGTTTCCACCCTTCCCCATTCATAACCGACTCCCGAATCTAATCTAGTTCCAAAGACCGTTTTCAAAGGAAGGTTTTTCCATTTTTTTTCCTAATTTAAATAAAATTGGTGGCGACTCCCTTTTTCTTTTTTTAAAAATCACTGAGTTGCTTATCATCCGCCGCGATCTTGGTCGCGACAGGATATTACTGACTACTCCATTTGGGACATTTGAGAGTCAAGCCTTTGAAAGTTGATTGTGCAAATTTTATAACTTTTATATGTTTGTTTTACTCCTTTTGTTTTTGCTTTATTTTTGTTTTGTTTTTCTATTTTATTTAAATTATTTATTGATCACCTTAACTGTGATTCTATTTTATCATGCAAACCTTAGGATAGAAGATTTTGGGAATCTTGTTTGTGTTTGTGTTGTTTTGCAGGATGTGAATAGTCTCTAGAATTATGAAGGTTTGTATGCTCCCTACACACACTACACCTACACGTTTATCACACACATTCGAGTGGGGGCCCTATACCTGGGTCTGAGTGAATCTTGAGTTAGGTAGAGGTTGCGTAGTGGTAGCCATTTTGGATGTACATCCTGTTTGGTTATCGCGAAAACCTCATCTAGAGTGTGCCTTTTTCATGAATGTCCCGCACCTAGTGGTTTACCCACTATTTGTGGTCAACATTCTGATATGGGACTTAGCTCTAGAGGCCTTTAGAATAGTAGAGCCGCCCGAGGAAAGTTCTCACGAATTAGACAGCCTTATAGATCTTTAAGGTAGAACTCCTCAAATTTAAGACAGTCCTTTAGGGCACAAAGGGAGCGTACCTTTTCGTTATCCTTAAGTTTATCTGTCATTGCATTTTTTTAAAAATAATAATAATAATAATCGTACTTTGCATCCTTGCACCATGTTTTCTTTGCAATACGCTAATCTTTTGTCCTTCCTGAGGCAGATTTGTTAGAGAGCCGTTAGAACTCAACCAAAATTTGACAGTGAGTATTTTTTATAAAAGAAATATGGGATCAGATCATAAGGATACAAGGTTGAAGAAGACTCTGCAACTCAAGGTTAATAAAGTTCACACTGAAAGCCTAGTGGTTATGAGACGAATGTTGAAGAAGACTCAACGTTTGACATTTGCAGCAAAGTATGGAAAGGTTCTGGATCTGTTAGAGGTGAATGTGCAAGTGGAAGCGATCACCGCAGTGGCCCAATATTATGACCCTCCTCTCAGATGTTTCACTTTTCAGGATTTCCAACTAGCTCCCACTCTGGAAGAATTCGAGCAAATCCTAGGTTTGTCATTGGAAGGTAAAAGGCCATACTTTTATAAAGGACACTATGCATCCATCCAAAATGTGGCGAACGTTTTGAAAGTGCACGCAAGAGACCTCCAAGGTGTGCAGCAAAATAGGAATGGAACCAAAGGGTTTTCAAGAGAGTACCTTGAAGGACAGATGCGTCACTTAGCGAACAGTGGAGATTGGGAGGCTTTCATGGATGTGCTAGCCCTCACCATTTACGGCACAGTTTTGTTCCCTAATATTGATGATTACGTGGATTATGCATCAATCGATGTGTTCCTTGCCTGCAAATTCCACACCGACAACCCTGTCCCGGCCGTTCTCGCAGATGTTTACTCTACCCTGAGCTTTTGTCACGAAAGGAATGGTAAAAGAGTCCTCTGTTGCTTGCCGGTGTTGTATGTTTGGCTCACAGCTCATGTTTTCAATAGATCATACAAAGCGGAGTGCCCTATCACTGACTTTAACCTGTACCAATTGAAGGTCAAGAACAGCCGCGAATGGGCGGACCACTTGGCGAGATTGGAAGAAAAGCAGATAAGATGGTATCCTCGATGGAAAGATGTAGAAGCTATCATCTACCAGTGCGGAAGGTTTCCAAACGTACCCCTCATGGGTACACGAGGATGTATTAATTACAATCCAGCCTTGGCACAGCGACAACTCGGTTATCCTATGATGGGGCCACCTGCAGAAGCCCAAATAACCTCTTTTGTTCTTTACTATATAGATACGGAAGACACTGATTCACTTCGGGAGGTCCGAAGTGCTTGGGACAAGGTCATCCGAAAAGGAAAGAACTGGGAGTCGAAGTTGTGGCAACCAAGGAAGATTATCGCCAATGGGTTAAGGACGAGTTCAAGAAATCAAGTTGCCATTCAGGATCCCTAACCCCTATGGTTGGTGAACCTTTAGCCTCGGTTGTGATCGAGAATGAAGAAATGAAAGAAATGAGAGCAAGGTTTGTGAAAATGGAAGAAGAAAAGAGAAAAATGGAAGCCGAGTTGAGGGAGATCCGCCAGGCATGTGCGGCCCTGAAGCGAGAAAATGCTGAAAAGGACCACATTCTTGAAGGGGTTAATAAAAAGATGAAGGCCGAACGTGATTACATGCTAAAAACCAAACAGTGTCTGGGGGCAGCAAACAAGGAATTAGGGCTCCGCAGATAAGAAAGGGACAGGGCCATGGCTGAAAACCAACAGCTGAGGGAGCAGCTCAAGAGTACCAAAACAACCCAAAACAATGCAATGCGGCTGGTAGAAGAAATGAGGCAGCAAATGGGAGTGTCATCTAAGCGATATGAAGATATGATAAAAGATAAGAAGCTACACATGAAAGAGACAGTTGCAAAATATGAGGCAACATTGCAACAAGGACAGGAAAATATGAAAAAACTGATGGATCAGGTGGAACAACAAAAAGGGGACATCGATGGATGGAAGGAGGAAGTTCATTTTTGGATGAGTCGCTTTGCAAAATTGGCATGTTTGGCTAATTCGACAATTGCGGATACTCCATATCATTTGAAGAAAGCTGATCAGATGGTCAACCCTTTTGAAACACCGGTAGAAATCAGTGATTTCATTGAATACTGTAAGAACCTTATAGGGCAGATGAAACAGATGGCTAAGGCCTATTCAGATAGGGAATAGCTTCTTTCGGCTAGGTCATGATGTACTCATCTAAGAAGTAATGTATTGTTATATCTTTTCAGTTGAATGAATGAAGTACGCTTGTGTCGGCACTCTTTTTTTTCTACCCCATATTTCACTGGAGACTTAATACTTTTGAACGAGACGTTCTGGGTAACAGTCACAACAAACAATATCAAAGATACTCATTTCAAATTTATTTGGCGCAAAATCACTAACGGTCCTCTAACAAATAATGAACATAATCACTGATCTTCTAAATTTTTCAGGTAAAAAAAAAAACTTTGAACCATTGCTTGTCTTCGGAAAACGCTGATTGCACAAACCCGGGCCTACAGAACTAGATCGCAAACTAGGCTACAAGAGATGTCTAACTCAGAAAGAAACTTAAGTCAAGAGATGGATGAAATGAGAGAAAGGATCAATACAATGGCAGAAGGACAATCAAGGGTCGAGGATTTACTGAGACAATTAACTGAGACCCTTAGAACAACAAATGGAACATCTGTCGGCACTAGGGTAAATGTAAATACAAGCAACAATGTGAATGAAGAATATGATTCCATGAATGAAAATCAGGAAGGGGAGAAGAATAATGTAGAAGTAACTCGTGAACAGCCGGTGAAGATATTCCTGAACAGCAACTCGGAAAAAGAGAAATTAAGAGATGAGTTGATTGGAAAGATGCAAGAGCAAATTAAAGCCATACAAGGCCCTAATCCATATGGCTCAGTGGGAATCGATGAACTATTCCCTGAGGTTGAAGTTAATATTCCCAAGGACTTCAAAGTACCAGACTTCTCAAAGTATGATGGAAGCACCAATCCAAAGTTCCATCTGAAGACTTACCTCACCAAGATGGCCATTTGGTCACGGGATCAAAAGTTCTTAATCAATTTCTTCCATGAGAGTCTGACTGGGTTGGCTTTGGAATGGTACATGCAACTTGACCATTCAAATGTTTCTTGCTGGGATGATCTGACGAGTCTATTCTTGGAGCAATATCGATTCAATATCGACACCGCACCTACCTGAGAACAACTAGGGGCAATGCACAAAAAGAAGGACGAAACTTTCAAGTAATACACTCAAAGATGGAGAATGTTAGTGGCCCAAGTTCAACCACCATTGACTCCATCAGAAATGAGCTCGTATTTTATGGGGACCCTAGGAGCACATTTTATTGGGCTGATGGCAGGGGCCGCGTACAAAGATTTTTCTGATCTAATTTCAGCTGGAGAAAGGATTGAGAATCTTGCAAAAGCAGGAAAATTACCTACTGGGAATACTGAGAGCAATTTTCCTAAGAAGGTGGCACCAACAAGGAGGCAAGAGCCAGAAGTCAGTTATGTGCGCCAACAAAACTCAAGTTTTCCTCGTAATCCACAACCATACCCTTCTTATCAAGCCCCTTCACCCGCTTTTCCGGCTTACCAGACTTCATACCAAGTTAACAATGTTCCCTCACCACGTCCCGTCTATACCAATCGTCCTCCCGCACCTCGAAATCCGGGAAACCAAGGGTATGCTCGACCCCCGTCGAATCTACCCCCTTTTCCAAAGTTGCCAATCTCCAATGCTGATTTGTTTCAACAGTTGTTTGATGCACATTTGGTTGCATGCGTTCCTTCTCGCCCTATGGTGCCCCCATTTCCAGCCTGGTACAATCCCAATGTAACTTGCAAGTTCCATATGGATAACCCAGGACACTCAATTGAGGATTGCGAGGTATTTAAGACCATAGTGAGGAGGTTGATTTCCTGCGGAAAGCTAGATTTTGAAGAGGAGAATGGACCTAGCATTACTAGCAACCCAATTCCAAATCATGGGAAAGGGATTGTAAACGCATTAGAAAAGGAGAATGAGGGACTTCAAAATGTAGAGGATGTCAAAACTCCTATGAAGTTAATATTCCAAGGTCTTGTCCAAGCGGCTATTGTTCCTCAAAAGCTCACTGTGAATACCATATAGAGAAGGGGCACGATATTGAAGGTTGTCAGGAGTTTAAGGCACAGGTGCAAAGATTCATGGCTTTGGGGGTAATAGAGGTTACTCAAGCAAGAGGGTTTGTAAGAGAGATAGATGTTGTGGAGCGTCTAGTCCTCAAACTCCCATGTACTAGCAAAGTTCCAGATTCCTAGAAAGTTGTCATAGCGATAAAAAAGCCTACACCTTTTCCCTATAGTGATACACACGCTGTGCCTTGGAAGTACGATGTCAAGGTAAAAACACAAAGTAATATAGGACAAACTGCTTCAACCTCTGTTGCCCAGATAGTAGAGCCCGCACAAGCAGTGTCAAGCGTTGTGGGCATAGAAGGGATCACAAGAAGTGGCAGGTGCTATGGGCAAGAAGATAAGACCGGGAAAGGAAAAGCAGGCTTCGTAGAAACAAAAGAATAGGATGAAGAAGAATTCCTGAAAATCATGAAGTAAAGTGAGTATGATGTGGTAGAACAACTCAGAAAGACTCCAGCTCGGATCTCTCTATTGTCACTCATCGAATTCTGAACCTCATCTCAAAGCACTGCAGAGAGTGTTAAATGAAGTTTATGTGAAGCCAGATGTTACCCCAGAAAGCTTAGTGAACATGGTAGACCCAGTAAGGCACATCAATGTGATCCCCTTCTCGGAGGAAGAAGTGGTGCGTTCGATAGGGAATAACCCACGTGCTTTGCATATCACTTTGAAATGTCAGGGGTATGTAGTCGCAAAAGTTCTGATTGATGGGGGTTCTGCCTTGAACGTCCTCCCGAAGACAACCTTGTCCCAGCTGGCTATGAGTGTAGAAGACCTTAAGCCTCAAGAAATGACAGTGCGAGCCTTCGATGGAAGGAAAAGAGGAATTCTGGGAGAAGTGACCCTTCCACTTGAGATAGGCCCGAGCTGCTTCCAAGTGCTGTTTCAAGTAATGGATATTGAGCCTACATATACTATGCTTTTGGGAAGGCCATGGATTCATGCTGCTGGTATTGTTCCCTCAACCCTGCACCAATGCCTGAAATACATTGAAAATGGATGTCTGGTTACCATCCGGGGAGAGGAAGAAATCTTACTGATGAAGCCTACTTCAGTGCCTTATGTTGAAAACACAGAGCTGGAGGTGGAAAACTTCCTACACAGTTTCCACTTGGTGGAATCAAAAGTAGAGAAGGATGAGTCAACTTCTAAAGATGTTCATCAAGTTGTGACTCGCATTATGACCAATAATGGTTACCAAGCCGGAAAAGGTTTAGGAATTCAGCTGCAATGAACCAAGTCTATGATCACCCTGCCAGAGAACAAAAACAGATATGGTCTGGGATATGAGGCGCCTTTGGAAGGCATGATGAAGTACAAGTTGGTTCTCAATGAAGGAAAAAAGGAGAATGAAGTGAAAAAGACGATTCCTCATCTGAAGGAGACATTCCCTATCCCTGCCGAGGTTATCAATAGAACCTCTAATCATCGGGTCTGGCTAATCATTAACAATGTAGAGGAAGACTCCGGAGAAGGCCATGTTATCCAGCCTGCTGACGATTTGGAACCTCTGAACAATTGGCGATCTGAGGCGTTAATAGATGTGATTGTCATAAAGTAATTGTTTGGTCATGATGTTATCTTAGACTTTTGTAATGTTGAATTTATGCTAACTCTTGTCGAAGCTTTAATGTAATGAACTTGTGTGTTTGTTCAATATGATTCTCTGCTCATGTTATCTTTCATCAAAATTTCAATACAATAAACTTGTGTGTTTCTCAGTTGATTCTCTGCTTTAATTCTTTTCTATCTTTGATTTACGTCTTTACTTAGCCTTGTCCAATTACCATATTTTCTTTCTGTTTCCAATCGGGCATAAACAAATCTTCCAGGGACTTGGGTCTGGTAGAAGCATTGCCCCAGGAAAGGATGCCTAAAAGTTCAAGGATGGATTCCTATTCAATGATGGATATAGATAACTATGACTCAGATGAAGATAGAAACGCCACCGAAGAGTTTGCCAAATTGGTAGAAAGGTCAGAAAGAGACTTCAGCCTGGATGAGGAAGAAGTAGAGGTGATCAATATGGGAACCGATGAGGACAAGAAGGAGTTGAGGTTAGTGGATAACCCAGAACGTGAAAGCATGATCAAGTTATTCAGAGATTACATGGATGTATTTGCTTGGTCCTACCGAGATATGCCAAGGCTGGATCCGAGCATAGCTTCCCACAAGATTCCGCTATACCCCAATGTTGAGGCAAAAAAGCAGAAATTGAGGAGAATGCACCTTGAAATGTCTTTAAAGATCAAAGAGGAAGTCACCAAGCAATTAGAGGCAGGATTTTTAGAAGTATCAAGGCACCCAGAATGGGTAGCAAATATTGTCCCTGTTCCGAAGAAAGATGGAAAAGTCAGGATGTGTGTGGACTATAGGGATTTGAATAAAACTAACCCTAAAGATAATTTCCCATTGCCTCACATTGATGTCCTTGTCGATAATGCAGTAAGAGGTCATAGATTCTCTTTTATGGATGGTTATTCTGGCTACAATCAAATTCTTATGGACACGAGTGATAAAGAGAAGACCACATTTGTCACATCATGGGGAACCTTTTGCTACACAGTCATGCCATTCGGATTGAAGAATACTGGGGCCACCTATCAGCGTGCCATGGTTGCTTTGTTCCACGATATGATGCACAAAGAAATTGAGGTATACGTGGATGACATAGTTGCTAAGTCCCAAGAAGGGGAAAGCCATGTGGTAGTGTTACAAAAGTTGTTTGAAAGACTCAGAAAATACAAGTTGAGGCTAAACCCGACAAAATGTGTTTTTGGTGCGTCGACTGGAAAATTGCTTGGTTTTGTTGTTAGCAAGGAAGGAATCAAAGTGGACCCTGATAAAGTCAAAGCCATACAAGAGATGCCTGCTCCTAAGACTGAAAAGGAAGTAAGAGGCTTTCTCGGGAGACTGAATTACATCGCTAGGTTCATAGCCAACCTGACCAGCACTTGTGAGCCAATCTTCAAGCTACTGAAGAAACAACAACCAGGAGAATGGGATGAACAGTGTCAAGAAGCTTTTGAGAAGATAAAGACTTACTTGCAAAGTCCTCCTATTTTGGTGCCCCCTACACCTGGTCGTCCTTTAATATTATACCTCACGGTATTGCATACATCCATGGGAGCAATGCTAAAGGGCAAAGCATGATGAAGCGAGAAAAAAAGAACAGGCCATCTACTATTTGAGCAAGAAGTTCAATGAGTGCGAGTCTCGCTACATGACAGTTGAGAAAACATGTTGTGCACTGGCATGGACATCTAGAAGGTTGAGGCAGTACATGTTGTACTATACTACCTGGCTTATCTCAAGGATGGACCCGATAAAGTACATATTCGAAAGCCCTCATGTTTCCACACGAGTCTCCAAATGGCAAGTGGTTCTTTCTGAGTTCGACATAAAGCATGTAACTCGAAAATCTATCAAAGGAAGCGTAATTGCAGATCACTTAGCTGAGAACCCACTCAATTACGAGCAACCTGAGACGTCTGATTTTCCTGATGAGGATGTTTTAGCAGTTGAGGAAGAAGAGTCAGATAAAGAGGACGTGTGGAAGATGTTTTTTGATGGAGTAGTCTATATGTATGGGAACGACATAGGTGTAGTGGTCATATCACCAAATGGGAAGCAATACCCAGTGGCCATCAAGTTAGAGTTCGATTGCACCAATAATGTAGCTGAATATGAAGCTTGTGCTCAAGGGCTAAATGTTGCAATAGAATTGGGAGTGAAAGAACTACAAGTATATGGAGATTCAGCACTGATAATTTATCAAGTGAACGGAGAATGGCAGACTAAGGACCCCAAGTTGATTCCATACCAGAAATATTTGATGCAATTGATCGAGAAGTTTGAATGGATCACCTTTTCGCACTTGACGTGGGATAAGAACCAGTTCGCAGATGCTCTGGCGACTTTGGCTGTAATGACCAATCAATATTCATGCTAATGTGCAACCCATCCGAATAAGGGCGGAAAGTGAACCAGTCTATTGTTCTAATGTTGAGGAAGAAGAAGATGGGCAGCCCTGGTTCCATGATATCATGCAATACATCAAGTTCAGAGAATACCCATCAGGGGCAAGTGAGACAGATAAAAAGAGCATCCGTCGGCTTTCCATGGTTTTCTTTTTGAATGGGAAATTTCGTACAAAAGAAACTATGATGGCACACTCCTCGATGCATAGGAGCTAAGGAGGCTCTCACCATCTTAACGTAAGTTCATGAGGGAATATGCGGAACACATGCCAATGGTATCATGATGGCTCGTCGATCCTCGCGATATGGTTATTACTTGGTCCACTATGGAAGCTGATTGCATAGAATATGTTCGAAAGTGTCATAAATGCCAAGTGTACGCTGATCGCATTAACGCACCACCTGTCCCATTGCATAATATGGTGGCACCCGGGCCTTTTTCAATGTGGGGAATCGATGTTATTGGGGCAATAAACCCGAAAGCTTCCAATGGCCACAGGTTTATCCTGGTAGCAATTGTTTATTTCACCAAATGGGTAGAGGCTGCTTCCTACGCTAAAGTCACTCAAAAGGTTGTCCTTAAATTTTTAAGGGTAAACATCATTTGTCGGTATAGAATTCCAGAGAGGATTATCACAGATAAATGCCCTAATCTCAATAGCACCGAAATCAAGAACCTATGTGAGAGATTTAGGATCAAGCATCACAATTTTGCTCCTTACAGACCCCAGATGAATGGTGCAGTAGAAGCAGCAAATAAGAACATCAAGAAGATCGTAGCCAAAATGGTGGTCAACTACAGAGAATGGCATGAGATGCTCCCCTATGCTCTCCACGCTTATCGCACTAATATCCGATCTAGCACCGGGGCAACACCGTTCTCCTTGGTCTATGGTATGGAAGCAGTCTCCCCCATAGAGGTCGAAATCCCATCTTTAAGAGTGTTGATGGAAGCTGAGTTAGAAGAAGCAGAATGGGTAAAGACTCGGTATGAGCAGTTAAACATGATTGAAGAAAAGCGATTAAAAGCTATCTGTCATGGGCAACTATACCAAAGAAGAATGGCAAGAGCTTTCAACAGGAAAGTGCGTCCTAGGGAGTTCCAAGCAGGTGACCTGATTTTGAAGAAAAAACTTCCCAACCAAGGGGACGCTCGAGGAAAATGGGCACCGAGTTATGAAGGGTCGTATATCGTTAAGAAGGCATTCTCTGGAGGAGCCTTAGTTTTAACAGATATGGACGGAAATGAATTGCCAAGACCGACAAATACTGATGCAGTCAAAAAGTTCTATGCCTAAAAAAAAAAAAAGAAAGAAAGAAAAGAAAATAGCCCGTTAGGTTGAAAACCCGCAAGGGCAGCCTAAGCAAAAGTTAGGGCATCTAAATTAGAAAAAAAAAAGGTTTAAAGTCGGCAAAGGCTCTCCTAGAAGATGTCGCCTGAAGGGCTCACCCAGACAGTATAAGAAAAAACTGGGACAATTTTAAGTGGCGATAGAAGACAAAACTGGGGCAATTTTAAGCGGTGGTAGATGGAAGAGAGCTCGTGTCACAAGTGGTTGTAATATCCATCTGAGAATTAGGACCTATCTAATGAGAAGAAAGGAATCCTAACTGGGGCAATTGCCTGTCACCTCGCCTTTGCGTCATCCTTTTGTATTATTGGCCTTTTCGTGCTTATCAATGAAAATACTTTCCTTTCTTCTCTTTTTATTCTTTATTTTTCTTTGTCATGTTTCTTTCTTTTATATTTGTGAAGTCACACGTGTTTGTCACAAAATGCTTCGATAAGAGGGAATATAAATTCAGTATCATTGATTTAACAATTTAATGGCAGTCCTCTAACTAACAAGTTAGATCAAGAATCAATCAGAAGGTTCAAACGAGGGAAGAAAAGCTCCTGGTGCAATCGGCAATGTTAAGAGGGAAACTGTGTGCCTGATGAGCAAACGCAGAAGTAAGTGACTCCAGTGTCCGAGGATCCCAAGGAACTCGAAACAAGTTGATGAGTCCTAGTTTGCGAGAGCTTACGCTTGGGTTTAATAGATCAAAATTTTCCGAGGAAGCAATTAGAATCAGGTATGCAAGAGAAAGGTTTTGGCATAATGTTTTCAATCTTTTGATATGATTTTGAGTTACAGGAATGTACGTTGCAACATTCCTCCATGAGCTGCAGATTTGTGAAAAGTGACGTCTTTGGCTTTTGCGCCAAGCTTCACTATAAAAGAACAGTGAAACAAAAAGATCTTTATGGGCCAAGCCCACTGTCTTTTAAATTCCGGGCCAAGCCCACTGTCTTTTAAATTTCGGGCCAAGCCCACCGTCTTTTAAATTCCAGGGGCCACGCCCACTCGTCTTCAAATTTCGGGCCAAGCTTCCATCTGTTTTTTAAATTTGCGGGTCAAGCCCATCGTTTTTAAATTCTCGGGGCAAGCCCATCGTTTTTTAAATTCCGGCCAAGCCCATCAGTTTTTAAATTCCGGGTCAAGCCCATCTTTTAAATTCTAGGTCAAGCCCATCGTCTTTTAAATTTTCGGGCCAAGCCCATCGTTTTTAAATTCGGGCCAAGCCCATCGTTTTTTAAATTCTAGGCCAAGCCCACTCTTTTTTTTCGGGCCAAGCCCATTCTTTTTAAATTTATGGCCAAGCCCATCGTTTTTTAAATTGCCAAGCCCACTATCTTTTAAATTTGGGTCCAAGCCCATCGTTTTTTCAAATTCTGGGCCAAGCCCATCGTTTTTTAAATGTTAGGCAAAGCCCATCGCTTTTTCAAATTCTAGGTCAAGCCCACTGTCTTTTAAATGTTAGGCAAAGCCCACTGCCTTTCAAATTCTGGGTCAAGCCCACTGTCTTTTAAATTTTAGACAAAGCCCACTGCCTTTCAAATTCTGGGCCAAGCCCACTGTCTTTTAAATTTGCGGGCCAAGCCCATTGTCTTTTAAATTTCGGGTCAGGCCCACTGTCTTTCAAATTCCGGGCCAAGCCCACTGTCCTTTAAATTCTGGGTCAAGCCCACCGTCTTTTAAAATCTGGGCCAAGCCCACTATCTTCTAAATTTCGGGCCAAGCCCAATGTCTTTTAAATTCCGGGTCAAACCCACTATCTTTTACCTTTTTCAGTCATAAAGTCACCCAAGGTCATTAAAAAAAAAACTCTTTTTTTTAATCAATAAACGCAATCGAGTGGTACAATGACATGACTTGTTGACCATGCAATGACGTCTCTGGCTTTACGCTGAGTTTCACCTTGATAGGATTAACGATGTTGCGACAACTCGTAAATCCATGTTTTAGCTCGCTGGTGTTCAATCGGCGTCTTTGCCTTGTCCATTCACATCATCTCATACTTTACCGAACAAAATTTAAGTTCACGTCTTTACTCGTTTCTTACAACAATAATAAGGAAAACTATGGGTATTCTTAGTATCTAGTAAGAAACAAGTAAAGAGGGGCAACTGTGAACACCCAATTTTGTCCGGACCAAAAATAATAAATAAATAAAAAATAATAGTTATGGATGACCAATAAAAAATAATAAAAAATTAAATTAAAATTGGTTAACTCTATTAATCAATAATAAAAGTAATGAAAATAAATAAAAGAAGGTATGCAAAAAAAAAAAGGAAAAGAAAGAGGCTTGGGCTTGGATCCATTGGGCTCACTCACCTACCCGGATCCAACCCATGACCCGGATCCAACCCGTGATCCAGATCCACCCTTACCCATCCAGATTTTTCTCCTTTCTCAAAGCCCTAGCAGCTGCACCCCCACCTACGACAGTTTCTCTTCTCCCTAGTTCCATGGCTGCTCTCACCTCCGTGTCTATGAAAGCCTAGCCCCGGGTCTATAACCCTCTCCATGCTCCACTGCCTGCGCAGCACATAACTCGATCCACGAGAATCCCATCTTCGGATAAACTGCAAAGATTGGGAGGGGGGTTTCGCATCAAGCAGAGGGAAGGTGCACAAAAATGGAAAACTAGAGGAGATTCACACCTGGTTCAGTCTCTGCCACGCGCAAGGCTCGATGTCTTGCTCAGTGCTCTGCATTTTGGGCGAACCACACGACACGAGAAGGAAAGGCAATCGAACTTGGGGAAAAGAGAATACATGGAGCAGAGAGATGAAGCACAAAACGGGAAATCAGAGTGAGACCCAAGCTTCTACCTCTGAAATCTCTCCAAACGGCGCACCAAGGCTCAAGCTCTGCGTCCAAGAGGTCAAGACAACGCAGAGGAAGCCCTCCTGTGGTAAAAAAAAAAAGGAATTTTTTTCCCTCTATAAATACAGAGGACGAAAATCAGAGAAGGGGTTGGTTGGGGAGAAGTTCTTTTGGTGAGAGTCTTAGAAAACTTGTAATAGGGAATTTGAGAGAGGTAGAACTGATCAGAATAACTCCTATTCTCAACAATTTGGAAGGATTCCCATTCGATAATTTTTATTTTTTTTAATTTTTGTTTTTTTTACTATTATTGTATTGAAGATCTTGAATAACATAGAAATCCTCTGTTTTGGTTCTTGACTGATTCTGCGTGGAGCCTAATTTTGGTGACTGATGTATAAATTCTTTCCTTTAACTTAGTTTCCATTTTTGTTGCTCTCTACCTGTTTGTTAAAATGACTAGGCCAACTTGTTAAAAAATGAGTCTTTATTTCCTCTTAATAATGGGTGATGAATTCGTATATGGTCTTGCCATGGTTCTAGGGGTAACAATTCTATTTTCCCTTCGTCAGAATTCATTTCACAGGAAGTGGCTGAGTTGTTTGACTAATATGCCTGCCTAGTCATAGTTTCTTTTAGTAATGATGGTGAACCTGATGCTATCTGCTTGTGATGCTATCTGCTTGACAATGTGTGCTGTGCATTTATTTTTAGTAAATTGATATGAAGCATATGTCTGCGAACGTTTGTTTCAAATCCCTTACTATGGTTTCTCTCATTCTGTTTCCTTTTAGTTGGATATTCACCCTTGTACTTTGTTCAAAAGAGTAACTCTAGGTTGATACAAAAGGAAGTTGTTTTAGCCTGTTATGTGAGTAATGCATTACAGAATTGAAGCTCATAGCTTGCTGGTGTAGAACATTCAGAAACTGACTTGGGTTAAACATCTTTGTCTTATTTTAATGGCACAATAATCATTGCACGAAATTGCAATCTTAGGGGTGGGGCTAGTAAGATGAGTTGCTGGTTATGCACTACCCAATTAATGAAAATTTTCTGCTTGATAATGTGCTCGGATTCATTGAAGTCTCGTCAAAGCTGATCCTCTATCTTTTCCTTTTTCCTATATATATATATATATATATTTTCTGCTTCAATGAGAGGAGTTTTATTGATAGAGGAGTGAATCTTAACCATTGGATCTTTCATGAATGGTCAAGATTAGAAGATAAATGCATGTGACTTTTTAAGTAGTCACATAACCTTCGCAGAACTTTTAATCTTGACCATTCATGTATGGTTGTATGGTTAAGATTTACTCTTCTCACGCTCTCACAATAAAAACTCATCTCACTAGATATATATATATATATATATATATATATATTTGGGATGCTTTAGATCTTCTCCGATCAATGTTAATTGGTAGTTGTTTTTTTTTTGAAATACCCATGCTCTACATGTGTACCCGATGAGCTGATCAAGAATTCTGCATATATGAATCATAGCATTATTACACGATCTAACCCCTCATTTTTCTGTTATTAACTTGTTAGTGTAGGATTTCTCGTTGTTTCCATCAACAAGCCCTTTTTTTTACTTACCCATATATATACATGTATATACGCACACGTCAATTCGCGTTGGTTTTTGTCATTAGCCTTTTTGTCTTGACCATCAGCAAGCTTTTTTTTTTACTTGCCTATATATATATATATATATATATATATATATGCACACGTCTTTTGTCCTGACCATCAGCAAGCCTGACTTTCACCGACTTTTATATATATATATATATATATATATATATATCCTGACTTTCACCTACTTTTATATATATATATATATATATATATATATATATATATATGCGTCAATTCACGTTTTTTTTGTCATGGACCCTTTTTTTTTTGTGTTCATTTATCTATTGAAATTTTTTTTTTTTTACTTTATGAACATTTAATTTTGTTCGAGTCTTTTTTATTCCGAATAAAACGAGATTAGCTGAACTGTGACAATTTGTTAATCTTATAATTTTTTTTAAATCATTTAAATTGTGACAACTCGATGATTTTTTTATTTATTTTTTATTTATAATTCATCTACTTATTTTTTTTATGAAAGTGATAAAACAAATATTTTTAAAAGTTATGAAATTTTGCGCAATCAATTTAAGGTACCGTTTTATAAACGGGTGTGTTGAAGTGTTGTGGGATTAAGTTTTCACCCTTCCCCATTCATAACCGACTTAAATCTAATCTGGTTCCAAAGACCGTTTTCAAAGAAAGGTTTTTCCATTTTTTTTCCTAATTTAAATAAAATTGGTGGCGACTCCCTTTTTCTTTTTTAAAAATCACTCGAGTTGCTATCATCCGCCGCGATCTTGGTCGCGACAGGCGCCGCGGCGTGGAGGCGGCTGCTGAGCCTATAAATAGATTTTCATGCGTTTTTCTCTCATTTTCTTATAGTTTTTCAGGGTTCTGGCCGTTTTGGCCATTTCCATTTCTAGTTTCTCTCTTTTAGTTAGTTTTAGGTTAGATAGCTTGGCTAGATTTTCATGAACGGTGGATTGGAGGCCAAGACAAAGGATTGAAGGAGGATTCAAGCTTCAGAGACAAATCAATGAGCTTCTTTCTCTCTTTTCCCTTTCTCTCTTCTCTTTCTTATCTTTTATATAGCTAAGCTTTTTAGGAATATTTTGGATCCTTTTATATATATTAATGATATGTTCTTCTCTAAGTTTGTGTGGATGTTTAATTATGGTTCAATCATTATCTGTGTTTAATGCTTGTTCTTGGTTGGCCTCAATTGCATGATCCTAATATTAGCAAATGAACTAGACATAGAGATTTGTTGATATGGATATGGTATGGTTGATACATGTTCGGCGAGTTCAATTGGCTTGGATGAGTTGATTCGTTAATAGGATAGAAATATACCTATTGGCCATGTATAGTGTGTGATTGAGAATAGATCGTTCATGAATGGAAGTTGCTCTGACTCTCAAGGAAACTTAGTGAGTTAGGCAAGTAGAAACCAGGGTTGATTGACCTAGACATAGGCTTTTGACTAATGAAGATTCTCAAGCTAACCTAATCAATGCATTTGTGTTTATGAGGGGAACTGCATGTTGTTGATAGATGTAAGGGGTGAAGGAGGATTTCCTGAAACCTAACCGCTTTTAGGTTTATTATTTTTATAGATTAGATTAGTTTATTATTTTCTTATTTTTATGTCCTTGTCTAGAATTGATTAAGCTATTGGTTGGTACTTAACTTTATAATCGAATATTCTCGTGGGAACGAACTTTTATTCTATATCTGTATTACTTGTGCGACTCGTGCACTTGCGGTTAGCAAATGGGTAACACGTTTTGACCCTAATAGTTATGACTCATGACTTGTGACTATTGCGCTAGAGTTTTTGACACATAGAATTAGGGAGGAAAACATGTCGATTTAGTTCGAATTTAAGGGGGGGACTCAAACCAATCAATTCTGGTCGAGTTGGGTTGGTTTAATTTGTAAATTTTTTTCAACAAACTCAAACCAAACCAACCCGACCAAGATTGGGTTAGTTCAATTTGGGTCATCAGACTTTGATAAAAAGAAACAATAAATGAGATGAAATCAAATGGAAATCCCATAAATAGAGAAAGAAAAATAGCAAAAGAAATTGAAATCTTAGAACATGCACAAATCAAACTAAAAATAAAAAAAGAAAACAAAAATTATACAGATTTGTTATCACTACTTTCTTATTTCTATATCTCATCTTCAAATGCCAACATGGGCACGAATGGTTGAACGGACAGAGTTGACGTTACAGTTCCTACAGCATGTCACAGCGTAATCTATGGTAGCAAAATTGCAGGACAACCTCACATGATGACGAATGAACTGAATTGTAGCCAAATTCATCGTCGAAAGTCTGGGTAGCGATAAGGGAACGAGTCGCACTACAGCCTCTCACGATCATTGACAGTGGTGTAGGTCAAGGTAGTGGCTAGTGCACGATGGGGTTTGGCCGTTTGAGGGAGACTAAGGCAGTCAAGTTGTGAGGGACAAGGTATTTTGAAAAGATCAAAGGAATAGGGAAGACCAAAGCTAAAGTCTCTTACACTAAACGCATAGATTTGGGTTTCATTTAGAAAGGAAAAAAAGTTGGTCGGGTCATCGGGTCTCAGGTTTAGATATTACAAATCTAAGAACCAAACCAATAAAAGTCGATTTTCATCGAATCTGACCCGATGTAACTTAATTACTCGAACCAATCCAAACAAATTTAATTGGTTCAGTTTAGATTTTCGAGTTCATTAGGTTGATTCGACCCAATGAACACCCCCTACATAGAATGGACATTATCTAACTATCACTATTGCACTTGAGTTTATTTCTTTTCAAAACAAAGTAAAATAAGGTTAAGCCATTATAAGTTTGGCAAGTCAATGCCTCCAAATGTTTAGTTGTGATGAGAGAAGGGGTTGAGAGAATATCATATTCCCTTTTATTACAAACATGCATATAAATATAAATAATTGGGACCACAAGTAAATCACACACAAATATTTAATATGATTCGACCCAACATGCCTATATTCATGAATGAGAAGAGTCAAATATACAATCAAACAAATCTAGCCTGCAAACTTACAAAACAATCACTCTAGCCTACAAAATCTTGCTTAACAAACAACTTTCTTAGTTTATTATTATAAGCAAATCTCTATCAAATCTCTCACTAATTTTTTGACATATCTTTCATCTCTTTAACATATATTTACATGTATCCATTATATCTTCAAAAATCTTTTCATATTTTTCATATCTTCATAATATAAGAAACAAACAATAATAATTTTTAATAGAATTTGAGTCAAACCTATTAAAAAAAACTACCTGTAATACCGATGTCATTTACACAATGTATATGTATCAACTGCATGCTATCGTCAGTGACGGACCTAAAAAATTTGAATAGGGAGGACAAAGATGACTAAGAATAATACAAATGCAAAAGTAAATATTTATTAAATATTTATATTTACATATCAAAATACAATATTATAAGATAACAAATTTAATTTGAATTCATTATTAATATAAATTATTTTTATATTATTGTTGATACCTAATTTTGTCCATAAAATTTTGTCATTTAATCAAGGATTAATGTTTAATTGCAGTGTTGTGAGCATTTTATTTTCTTGGTCAGTTTTCATTTTAGTTTATTTTTATTGGTGCAAACAAAAAACAAATAAAAAAAAACACAAACAAAACAAAAAATAAAATAAAAATATTAAATAATAACAGACGATTTCCTTACATTTGTTACAAGAAAAAAATGAATAAAAAAAAAAAAGAAAAGCAAGTAAGCGAGTAGCTTTCTCCTAGGCTGTCTTTACTGCTACTCGAACCTTGGGAGCTGCCTATCATGGATGGGGAAATGGCAGCAAGCATTGGAGAAGGAGGAGCTTGGAGCAAGAGGCAGCAAACACAAATGAAGAAGTGTCATGGTGACCCAAGCTGGGTCAACCACCGGCAAATTTCTCCACCTCGAGACAGGAGGCCTCTGTGTTTTCGGATACAAAGAAAAGGGGAAGGCAAAAGCAAGAAGGAGGGAGATTTAACAAAAGGGCGAGACCACACTAGGGGGCTCTCGAAGAACCAATCTTCAATCTCCATAGCCAACATCACAAAGATCACCTCGCAGAAGCCAATCCTTCTCCCCATCAACTCCATTCACGTTTGCACACAACCTCCTTCTCGTAGCCTCACCATCCTTCCAGCCTCAACCACATTCCACTCCCAAACCGTGACCTCCAACCACCATCACCATCTTCCCCAAGCTTCCTCCCGTAACCATCTTCACCACCACCCTCCATCTTACCTTCAACAACCAATCAAACCCAACCCCATTAGATCCGGCTAACTGAAGCCGCCGGTCACATCCTCCACTCGCTCGAACCGTCCAGCCGTGAGCCACCCCTTCACACCTCAATCCATCCCATCGAACCAGAAACCACCGGAGCTCCGCCAGATCTGAACCAGCACCGTTGGCACCGACCCCGTCCAGCCATTCCAGGCCGCGACGCACCGACCCACCAGAATCGCGTCCTCGTCGCCGGCCCCCTCAACCTCGGACCCGCACGCGTCCCACCCTGCATCAGTTCCGCGCCGTCGCTCCGGGGTCTCAGCCGCACCAGCTCCGCGCCGTCGCACCTGGGTCTCAGCCGCACCAACGCCGCGCCGTCGCTCCACCATCGCCGTCGCACGCCGTGAGCCTCTCTCTCCCTCGCGTCTCGTCCTTCTCTCCCCCCTCTCAATCTTTCATTTTTCTTCTTCTGTTTTGATTTACAGAACCTCCTGATCCATCGTTTTCTACCCTTTTTTTTTTTTTTGTTTTCTTTCTTTTTCTTTGATGGGCCAAAGCCATTTCATTTTGTTTTAAACCCCCCTTTTTTTTTTTTTTTTTTTTCTTTGATGGGCTAGTAGCCCATTTCGTTTTAAAATCCTTTTTTTTTTTTTTTTTTTTTTTCTTTTCTCTTTCTTTGATGGGCTAGCAGCCCATTTCTCTTTTTTGAGTTTTAGGATTTAGTCATTGTTTGACAATGTTTATTTTACTTAATGGTACATTTTATGTTGTGTTTTGTGATTAACGAAAATAAAATAAAATAAAGGAAAAAAAATCTAAAACAAAAAATAGGTTCTGCTTTGGGTTGTCTGATTTGTGATGTTTATGTTTAATATTTTTTATTTACTTAACTCGTGAAAATTTGTGTTTATTTGTTTGTCTTCGTATATTTCTTAAAAAAAATAAAAAATAAAAATCTTTTAATCCATGCAATGACCAATGATGATGATTGAACAGCGGATGCTATCTTCATTATCTTTTGGATCATAAGGGTTTATTGAGTAGCCTAGTGCTAACTTGAATCCTGTGCAAAAAATGGATTCGCTTTCAAATAAAATATTCTTTTAATTAAAATCAATCAACTCACACTTATTTTATAAAGAACTACGTGACTTTGAGTTCCTCATTGTACCCGAGGATACGTAGGAGCAGAATCTCTATTCTGTCAAGCCAAAAAAAATAAATTTTCATAATTTGGTTGTTTCTTTTATTTCTTTTCAAAAATAAAAAAAATGAAAAATAATAAATAATTACAAAGTCTTTTTTTCTAAAAAAGGGTAAAAATAAATATATTTGAGATTATTAAATTTTGCACAACTAACTTAAGGTACCGTTCATGGAACGGGCAGTGTAGGGTGCTAATACCTTCCCTACCTGTAATCGACTCCCGAATCCAAAACTCATTTTCAAAAAGACCAGTTTGCCTAATTCAAAGGTTTTTCTGATGTTTTCCTAATTTAAATAAACATTGGTGGCGACTCCATTGATTTTTATCTTTTTCGGTCGTCCCGTCGCGATCCCGGTTGCGACAAATTTCGGCGACTCCAATCGGGGACATTTAGAGAGTCGTGCCCGTTGTTGTTAGTTGTGCAAATTTTTAATAATCTTTTATTTATTTATTTTACCCTCTTTGTCTTTGTTTTTGTTTTCTTATTTGTTTGTAAATGTATTTTATTTAGTACTTTTACGTAAATATCTCGATAGCATTTTATGTATATTGTGACTTGTATATATATTTTGTGCTTAATTGTTAAAACCTTAGGGTAGGCGATTCTTTGGTTGGTTGTTGTATATATGTTTTGCGTTGGGGGTAGTTTTGTCTTTTAAGTTTTTGTACAGTTTGTATGCTCCTTCACACACGTCACTATCACTTACCTCACACACTTTTGGGCTCTATACCCGAAGTCTCAGTGCGAACCCGAGGAGTAGGAGGGTCTCGACTTTTGTTATTGAGGAGCTTTATGCTCACTTGACATTTATCGAGACACCACTCAGATTGTTACCAGTATCATGAACTAGTCATATTGAGAAGGTTTATCCCTACTTGTGATTAATTCATGAATTGGGTCCTTATTTTTCGAGATGAGGGCAATCTGAGGACCATGACTTTTTAGAAGATAGATCTGTCCTAAAAACCTTGCACTAGTGGAATGAACATAATGACATAGAAAATTTAGAGTCATCCATCTCCTTAGGTTACACCTGATTAGGACACAAATGGAGCATACTTTTTCTTTATTTATTCCTCATGTCATTCATCCATGCATTCCTTTTGGTTTAAAAAAAAACAAAAAAAGAAAAGAGATACATGATATTGCATTTTCACTCTTAGCCTTTTTATTCATTATCCATCTTTTCCTCATGTAATTCATCCATGCATTCCTTTTAGTTTTTTTTTTAAAAAAGGTTCAACAAAAAGAAAAAGATACATGATATTGCATTTTCATTCCTAGCTTTTTTTTATTATCCATCTATTCCTCATGTCATTCATCCATGCATTCCTTTGGTTAAAAAAAAAAGAAAAAAAACATATGATATTGCATTGTCATTCTTAGCTTTTTTTTTTTTTCCATTATCCATCTATCTCATGTCATTCATTCTTGTCTAAAAACAAAGAGATCATCTTGCATTTTCATGGCTGGCATTTTCATTCATTCTTGCGTCTTCATAAAAAAAAAAAAAATTCAGCAGAACAAAACACACATCATCTTGCATTTTCATAACAGTCTTAGCGTTTTAGAAAAAAAAAAAAAAAAAAAAGAAGAAAAAAAGAGACAAGGCACCCTTTGGGTTTACGACCACAATGTGCGGGCTTCTCCACTTAGACTGTTAATACATTTTCTTTAGAGTTACCTCGGTGAGAGGTATCCTTAGGGTGCATTCTTTTTTTTTTTGTTTTGCTTACATGTTCCCTTCATTACTTCCTTTTTAGGGTGAGTTCTCTTGGCAAAGTGGAAAGGTTAGCACTCAATCAATAGCAAGGGATGGAAGAAACATATCAAGGACGAACTCCAAAGAAGGCAATCGACCTTAAGAGGAGTATAAGTGTTACAAGAAATGGCAAAGTGATCCGAGCTATGTGAGGACATTACCCAACAAATGACCCCTAAGGCTCGATCCGAGTTCTCAAGCGCTACGGCGATTCTGGATTTGTTGCGCATTACGCTTGAGGAGCCCGTCTTGAGTGGCCTTACCCAATTTTGGAACCATTCTCTCAAATGTTTTGAGTGCCTAACTTGGACATTACACCAACCATAGAGGAGTATGCGATCATGTTGAGACTTCCAATGAATAAGTACCCAAATGTTTATCTTTATGGAGGGTATTACGTATCAGTAGGGAAGATAGCGAGGCGATAGGGCTCCAACAAGTCAATTGGGCATGGAAAAGAGGGGAGGAACAGTAGGCTTGAAGAAAAGTTACTTAGAAGCACATCTTCAATATCTAGCACAACAAGGAAAGTGGGATTTCTTCAACAAAACACCGGCCTTAACAATCTTTGGGTTAGTTTTATTCCCATTTACCTCGGATGTGGTAGATCAAGCAAAGAATGGATGTATTCTTCAAGTTTGAGAAGTATAAAGCAAATCCGGTCCCTGCTATCCTTGCTGATACTTTCCTGACGATGGAAATCATGTCATCAAAAGGGTGGTGGAAAAATTCGATGTTGTACACATATGTTGTACGTTTGGATCATGACGCATATGGATGTGTGCGAATCGCCTGGGACTCCTACCTGACCCGTTGAGGAACTTTGGTCGCATACCAGTGAAGCCACAAAAAGCTTATGAATGGAAGAATGAGTTCATGAGGATGGGGTCAGATTCTTTTAAATGGGTATGCCCGTGGTATCATGGAGAAGAGATAGTTTTTAGCTGTGGTGACTTTCCTAATGTTCCTTTGATGAGCCCTAGAGGTGGTGCATCATACGCGCCAATCCTCGTGCTTAGGCAACTCCGATGGACTCAATACGTGCCCAACGAAGAGCAACTTGAAGGGTTCAAATTCTTCTTATACCAAAGAAGATGAAAGCACAACTAAGCGAGAAAAAGAGATTAGAGATGCTTGGAAGAGTATTCATATGGCAGGAACAAAGGAATGGGGAAGCATGTGGTGGTTTGTACCCCGAATACATGCAATGGAGAGAGAGCAAGAAGGGTGCGAATAGTATCCCTCGACGGTTTCAAATGATAAAGGTCATCCTCAAACCATACCTCAAATGGCCACCGAGATTGAAAGATTGAAAGCACAAATGAAAGCCTTGGAACAAGGAAAGGAAGCACTGAGTTAAAAATAGTCATCCACCGTAGTCGATGCCGAAGCTAGCGATGAAGTTGAATATCTAAAGGATACGTGTGCGAGATATGGTGGGACCCCAAGCCGAGGGAAAAGGGCAAGGAAAGGAAGGGAGATAGAATTTGAAAAAATCACAACAGAAGTTTATGAATTACGAGCCAAGATAAGTGCTCAGGAAGAGGCAATGACGTTGGTTTTGCAAGAGAAAGAAAAGCTGGAAGCAAATGCTAGGGTACAAGATCGTAGAGTGCAAGCCTTACAGGAAGCTCTGACTGAAGCGAAATGCCGCTCTGACCAAGGGCGAGCATTAGCTGCCAAATATCACGATGCACTCTTGGAAGCAAACCAAAAGAACGAGCATTTGAAGCTGAAAATTCAAGAGTTGGGGCGAGACCATGAGCAGTGGAGACTCGAAGCCCGAAGACTAGTGAAGGAAAAAGAAGAATGGGCAGAAGTGTGGCAACGTAGCACAAGATCAAAGGGCGGAAAAAGAGGAATGGAAGAAGAAATTTGAAGACATATCTCGATAGCTTTTACGATATCACACCACACAACCGATTACTCATTTTGAAGAAGCGTACATTCAAGCTCACATAAACCCTCGTTACGACTACCACAAAGATTGCTTTGATTTTATGAATTATTGTCGAGGTCTTGCTAAGGGTTTTAGAAAAAAAGCAAATGAAGTTGTTGATGTAATTGTGCTACATTTTGTGAGAACTAAATCTTGTATTTCAAGTTTGAAATGAAAATGGACGCCCATGGCCGTGTTTTGTTTCAAATATCGATCTTGTTATCCTTTTATCAAGACATTGTTCATTGATGTGTGAATTCTTCCTAGAATAAATTGTCAACCATATTTCCGCCTCGAGACGATTTGTCCTTGAGTATGGAGAGTTTGGTTCTACGTCCGCATTGCCGTGAATGGTGTCCATTGAGGAATGAATATTCCCTTGATTTACCATCAACTACATTTTGCCTAAGGAGCGATATGCCCTAGTGCTTAATGTAGGGATTTTGCCTTGCTATCGAATGTTTGTACAAACCTTTCCACGGCACCAAGTATCCTCACAGGGCACAAACTTGTTCCCTTCGCTAACAAGGGAATCATATTTATCTGCCAAAATAAAAAAAACACTAGCATAAATAGTCATTGCTTTGCATACATGCATTTTGTCATTTTGGTTTAGTCAATACTAATAATCGCATCATATTTCCTCGTTCATAAAAGTAGACACTATAGCAGAAAACAAATTTTCCACGACACCCTTACAGACTCGCTCCTGCCAAAGATCATGGATGAGATAGAGCGACGCAAGATTTGAGGGATGAAGTGAACCACTCAGGAGCAAATGTCCAAGATGTTGGAAATGTTACAGTCTATGGAGAGTAGAAGAGCACACGATGGGAATCCATCAAGAATAAAATGAAGGACATCCGGCCACACCTCCTTGCCCGCCCGGTTTTGCCGCATTCCCCCGCAATACCAAGGCTTTAATCCTCAAGGGATTACGATGCCACTCACCATTTGCCCAAACGGCACCACTCAACCTTCTGTCGCCGCGTTCACAGTGGTAACCAAGGGACGTCCTTCCCCCGTATGGCCTCCCTCCAGGTTATATACCACCATTAGCCACTAATTCCCTCAATAATGACATACCAACGGTGTCCCCAACTTCAAATCCCTCGAACCTTACCCAAAATCAAGCCACTCACCAAATGACAACGAATCCCCGCCAACACAACACCCATACCCTTTCTTCATCCCGCCATATGGTCTCCATCCCGCTTCGTACCACCGCAACCGCTAATCCTCCGGCAGCAAGATGCCTCGCTTCAAACTCCTTAAGTGCAGCTCAACCACATGCCGGAACCCCACTGGGGCAACATTCTGTTCCCACCATCGTGCCACAATACCCGTTGAATTCCTCTCGGAAAACCCCCACCCGGGAGAAGTGGGAAATCATTGAAGAAAGACTACGAGCCATTGAAGGGCAAGTGGCTATGGTCTTTTGGATGCTTCAGAGCTCTGTCTTGTCCCGAATGTGGTGATTCCTCCCAAGTTTAAAGTCCCGGATTTCGACAAGTACAGGGGAACTACTTGTCCAAAGAACCACCTGACCATGTACATCCGCAAAATGGCTTCGCATGCTCACGATGACAAGCTGTTAATCCACTTCTTTCAAGACAACCTAACTGGGGCAGCCTCGAATTGGTACACGCATCTTGAGCGTGCCCATATACGATGTTTCAAAGACTTGACTGACGCTTTCTTGAAGCAGTATAAGTATAACATCGATATGGCACCGGATAGACTACAATTGCAGAATATGGCTAAGAAGGATGCTGAGACCTTCAAGGAATACGCTCAGAGGTGGAGGGAAATGGCTGCTCAAGTAGAGCCCCCATTGACGGAAAGAGAGATGGTGGCTACGTTCATTGACACACTGCAATCACCCTTTTATGACAAAATGATAGGGAGTGTATCATCAAATTTCTCAGACATGGTCATCATTGGAGAAAGAGTTGAGGGGGGAATGAGAAGTGGAAAGATCGTTGAAAGTTCAACTGGAACATTTAACGCCAAGAGGCCCCCGATGGGGAAGAAAAGAGAGAGGAGAAACGCATGCTATTACCTTTGACCGAGAAACTTCACCCAAGGCGTATATAGCCAAACACCCGTGAACCATCAACCATCCTTCCGGACTCCTTTCGCACCTTACCACCCGTACTTTCCCACTACTCCACCGATTCCATATCCCCACCTTTTACCACCCTTATGTCGCCAACGCTTCACACGTTTCCCATCCTCAACCTCACAACTCAATGAGGCCTCACCAAACGCCACTTCCTACTCAATACCCTAAGCACCCTCTACCTACCACCGCAAACAAATTTCAACCATGGACCCAAAATCCAAACACAAACCAAAGGAGGCCACCAAATAACCAAGAGAGAAGTTTGTCCACTTCGACCCAATTCCTATGACCTACACCGAATTACTACCCCAACTCATCCGTAACTCTCTTTTTGGCTCCTTGTCCGATGAAGCCATTAGAACCTCCATACCCTAAAGGTTTTGACCCAAATGCCAAGTGTGATTACCATGCAGGGCCGCAGGGCATTCTACGAGAATTGCAAAGCACTAAAATTTAAGGTACAAGATCTAATCAATGCTAAGTGGTTGAATTTCAAGACAAATACTCCCAAAGTGGGTCACAATCCCTTACCAAACCATGGGAATCCCACAAGAAATGCTATAGAGGAGTATTCTACCTGCAGCTCATAAGACAAGCGACAGATGTCAAGACCCCCATGAGGGTTATCCTTAAAGAACTGTGCAAATCTGGGATGATGGAAGCTCATATTGAGAAGAAGGGGGGCGATGAAGGTGAAATAATGTGCAATCTCCATGGGAATGTGGGGCATTCTATTGAGGAATGTGGTGAGTTTAGACAAATCCTTCAAGATCTAATGGATATGCATTTAGTGCAAATAGGTCATCTATGGGATAATGGTGGCGTAAACATGGTGGATAAGTGTGCTATTCCACAATTGCAAGAAGGTCGAGAGTCGTAAACTCTCTCGGTCCCTTCCATTGCAAATCCGGTATCAAACCGTTGGTTATCTATTATACTCGAAGCGCATATGCGCCATCCCTCAGGGTCCGAAACCTATCACCATTCAAGTTCCCGGGCCCTTTTCCTTCAAGGACACTCGAGCCGTGCCATGGAATTATGATGCGATGCAGTCCTTAGAAGCAATCCCACGAATGATCGCCGGAAGTTGCGTCTCGGTTCGACTTCTATTGTTACCAATATATCGTGATTGGGGAGTGACCTTGAGTGGCCGCGCCTACACTCCCCGAGGAGCCGCGGGGACCCGTAAGAAGAAGAAAAGGGGAACCGTAAAGGCAAAGTCAAGATAGGGGAGACTTCCATTGGGAACGAAACAAAAGAAAAGAAAGGTCGAAAAAGGCGAAGGAGTACAAAAAGAGGTATCAGATGAAGAAGCTTGTGAGTTCTTGAAGTTTATCAAGCAAAGTGAATACAAAGTGGTAGATCAGCTGAATCGCACCCCTGCAAGGATATCACTTTTGTCCTTATTGATGAATTCCGAATCGCATAGAAAAGTGTTGATGAAAATACTGAATCAGGCTCATGTTTCTCATGACATTACAGCTGACAAATTAGGTGGTATTATTGGCAACATTACTGCTGATAATTATGTCACTTTCACTGATGATGAGATACCAACTGAAGGAATGGGGCACAACAAGGCACTGCACATTTCTGTCAAATGTCAAAAGCATATAATGGCTAGAGTGCTCATTGACAATGGTTCCTCCTTGAACGTGTTACCAAAATCAACCCTTCAAGTTGCTTTTTGATGGAACTTGCATGAAACCAAGTACGATGATAGTAAGGGCATTCGATGGCACCAGAAGAGAGGTCATGGGGGAAATTGAAATACCAGTTCAAATTGGTCCCTGCACTTTCAATATACTCTTCCAAGTGATGGACATTACGCCATCCTACAGTTGTCTCTTAGGACGACCGTGGATTCATTCTCACTGGAGCTGTGCCTTCTACCTTACACCAAAAAGTAAAATTCATAGTTGATAATAAGGTGATTATTGTATTTGGCGAAGAAGACCTGTGGTGAGCAAGCCTTTAGACACTCCTTATATTGAAGTCGCAGAAGTTAAGCTCTTGAAACCGTGTTCCAAGCGCTAGAGATTGTCAATGCCACCTATGTGGAAGAAGGAGCTCAAGGTCTCGAAGCCTCGGCCATCTAATGCATCCATGATGATGGCTAAGGTAATGCTTGGAAAAGGATACCAATATGGAAGAGGACTAGGAATGAATGGACAAGGCATCGTGAATTTCGGGTACCCCGCGAAAACAAAGACAGATTTGGGTTAGGATATAAACCCACCAAAGCGCATAAAAGAAGGGTCCTAGAAGAGAAAAGGGAGAGGAGGTTGGCTAGGTTGGAAAATCGGGAGCCTAAAGTGAGAGGATCCCCATCTGTGACATCCGACGAAACTTCCGAAGTGCGGATTAGTGTTTCCCAACCAAGTGACCGCCATCGAAGACGATCAACTCATCAATCATGGTGTCAACTTGGTGTACCCTTGCTCCCCGTGATGCGTAACTCAACAATTGGGAGAGCGTTGATTTTCCCATGACTTGTGAAATTGATTCAAAGTAATTTTGTAATGCTAATCCTTTAGCTCGCCCAAGGCTTTAGGATAATGTGTTGTGAAAGCGGGCTCACATGTTTTCATTTCAATATTTACTATCAATAAATGTATTTTCGATTATCTTGCTATTTCTCTTTTTCACTTTTTGCTCAACCATTTCATTAACCTTTATTCATTACCCTTTTTTTTTTTTTTACTTGTGTTGATACCAATAAATGCAGATCTGAGAGTGACTCTCTTGAAAATGATAGTGCTATGACCCCATTATATGATTTTGACCATCCCGTTAATCATGTTGATGAGGATAATGATGACAATTGGGAACCCTCTCCCGAGCTAATGAGATTAATGGAACAAGAGGCCAAGGAAATTCAAATTTCATGAAGAGCCAACTGAACTGATTAATTTGGGGACGAGGATGATAAAAAAGAAGTTAAAATTGGCACTACCATGAAAGAAAATGAGCGAAGCAAGTTGGTTAAGCTCTTATCGGATTATTGTGATGTTTTTGCCTGGTCATACCAAGATATGCCTGGCCTAGATACTGGCATAGTTGAGCACAAATTGCCATTAAAACCGAGAATGTCCTCCGGTCAAGCAAAAGTTGAGACGAATGAAGCCGAGATGTCACTAAAAATTAGAGAAGAGGTTAAAAAGCGCTTTGATGCTGAGTTTCCTCGCTCGTTGCAAAGTACCTCAATGGGTTGCTAACATCGTCCCCGTCCCAAAGAAAGATGGGAAGGTGCGAATGTGCGTTGACTATAGAGATTTGAATAGGGCCACCCTAAAGATAACTTCCTCTACCTCACATTGATGTTTTGGTGGACAACACTCGCTCAACATGCATTTTTCTCCTTCATGGATGGTTTCTCGGGATATAACCAAATCAAGATGGCGCTGAAGATATGGAGAAGACCACATTCATCACTCATGGGGAACCTTTTGCTATAAGGTGATGCCATTTGGATTGAAGAACGCCGAGCAACTTATCAAAGGGCGATGGTGGCATTGTTCCACGACATGATGCACAAAGAAATAGAAGTTTATGTGGATGACATGATTGCAAAGTCAAAAACAGAAGAAGATCACATAACCGATCTGCAAAAGCTCTTTGAACGGTTGAGAAAGTTTAGGCTCAGACTAAATCCTACTAAGTGCACTTTTGGGGTAAAATCATGCAAGCTCTTGGGGTTTGTGGTTAGCGAGAAAGGGATAGAAGTTGATCCGACAAAGTTCGAGCAATCATAGAGATGCCAGCCTCCTCGCACCGAAAAAGAAGTTCGTGGATTTTGGGAAGGCCGAACTATATTGCTAGGTTTATATCCCAATTGACAAAGAATATGCGAGCCAATCTTCAAGTTGTTGCGTAAAAACCAGACAAGAGAGTGGAATGAGGATTGTCGTAGCATTTGAGAAGATCAAGCAAGATTCTGCAAGAACCCCGGTTTTGGTACCTCCAAAGTGCCGGAAGGCCTCTCATCATGTACTTGATCGTGTTGGATGAATCCACGGGTTGCGTCTTGGGACAAAGACGATGAAACAGCAAAAAGAGCAGCCCATCTATTACTTGAGTAAGAAGTTTACCAATTATGAGGCAAAATACTCATTGTTGGAACGCACATGCTGCGCCTTGGCATGGGCACCACCTGTTAAGGCAATACATGTTGTGTTGTACCACTTGGTTAGTGTCCAAAATGGACCCGATCAAGTACATCTTTGAAAAACCCGCCCTTACTGGAAGGATTGCACGCTGGCAAGTTTTGCTATCGAATATGACATTGTCTATGTCACGCAAAAAGCATCAAAGGCAAATCCGGCGCATTTCTTGGCTAGTCAACCAAGGAAGATTATGGGTCTATGCAAGGTGTGAGTTCCCGATGAAGATGTAATGGTTTTGTTCGTGAGAAGAAAAACCCTCGAAAAAGACAAATGGACTTTGTTGTTCGATGGAGCTTCCAATTCACCGGGCATGGAGTCAGGGCCATACCGATTTCCCCCGAAAATAATTTCATCCCAATCACCGTTAGGTTGTGCTTCGACCGTACAAACAACATAGCCGAGTATGAAGCGTGTGCCATGGGAATCCAAGCAGAGAGACTCAAAGGTAAAAGTTCTTGAGGTATATGGGGACTCGCCTTGGTCATCCATCAGCTAAAGGGAGAATGGGAAACTCGAGATGCCAAATTAATCCCTTATCATGCCTACATCAAGAAGTTGATTGAACAACTTGACGAAGTTACATTCCATCACATCCCTCGAGAAGATAATCAGTCGGCTGATGCCCTAGCCACATTGTCGTCAATGTTCAAAGCAAGTCAGGATAAGGACTTGCCGCTTATAAAAATGGAAAGTCGTGACCAACCGGCATATTGTCAAATGATAGAAGTGGAACCAGATGGGAAACCATGGTATCATGACATCAAATGCTTTATCAAGAGCAGAGAGTACCCTCCACATGCTTCAGAAAATGACAAAAGGACCCTTAGGAGACTCGCAATGGGTTTCTTTCTAAATGAGGAAGTGCTTTACAAGAGGAACCATGATATGGTGCTACTAAGATGCGTTGATGCAACAGAGGCAAAGAAAATCATCAAAGATGTTCATGAAGGTTCTTTCGAACTCATACAAATGGGCATGCAATGGCAAGAAAGATACTAAGAGCGGGTACTATTGGTTGACACAATGGAGACCGATTGTTTCAACTATGTGAAAAAGTGTCATAAATGTCGACATATGCCGATAGGATTCACATGCCACCAAAGACCTTTGAATGTTTTAACGGCACCCCGGCCGTTCTCGATGTGGGGAATGGATGTCATAGGACCCATTGAACCAAAGGCCTCAAATGGACATCGCTTCATTCTCGTTGCAATTGATTACTTCACTAAATGGGTCGAAGCTGCTTCTTATACCAATGTCACTAGGAATGTAGTGGTCGTTTTGTCAAAAGGGAGTTGATTTGTCGTTATGGCTTGCCAAGCAAGATTATTACGATAATGCCACTAATCGAATAATAAGATGATGAAAGAGATGTGTGAGAATTTTAAAATTGAGCACCACAATTCCTCACCTTACCGCCCTAAGATGAATGGGGCAGTTGAGGCAGCAAACAAGAATATCAAGAAGATCGTCCAGAAGATGGTTGTAACATACAAAGACGCACGAAATGCTACCATTTGCACTCGCATGGTTATCGCACGTCCGTTCGTACTTCAACCTGGGCAACCCTTTCTCTTTGGTTTATGGAATGGAAGCGATACTCCCTATTGAAGTGGAAATCCCCTCATTAAGGGTGCTGATGGAGGCAGGACTAGAAGAAGCCGAATGGGTCCAGACTCGACTTGATCAGTTGAACCTCATTGAAGGAAAAAGATTAACTGCACTATGTCATGGTCACCTTTACCAAAAGAGAATGATGAAGGCCTATGCGAAAAAGGTGCGTCCTCGACAATTTCAAGAAGGGACTTAGTACTCAAAAAGATCCTTCCCATTCAAAAGGATTTTCGAGGAAAATGGACTCCAAACTATGATGGACCTTATGTCGTAAAAAGGCCTTCTCGTGAGAGGAGCTTTGATTCTCACAAACATGGATGGCGAAGATCTACCACTTCCTATAAATTCGACGCAAAAAATGTACTATGCTTAAAAAAAAAAAAAAAAAGGGAAAAGAAAAATGGCTCGCTAGGTTTGAAAACCCGAAAAGACGACCTAGGCAAAAGTTAGAGCGGCCCGCTAGGTTGAAAACTCGGAAGAAGCGACCTAGGCAAAAGTTAGGGTTAAAAAAAAAAAAGGGTACTTGACACATCCTAGAAGTGAACATACCTCAAGTCCTAAATCGGGGCGCTTTAGAGTATCCGGGCCAAACCGGCGCTTTGAATATACGAAGTCTTATCGAGACACTCCCAATATGTAAAAGCTCGGGTCGAATCATATTCTCAAATGCATGCGGGGATGTTCAAGGTTGCACACATGGGAAATTAGCACTGTTCATTCAAGAGAGCATCACTCGAAGAGTGGAAAATTCCGCTCCAACATTTCTTTTGTAAACCTTTTCAATTCGAGTTCCATTTGTACTTGCTTTCTTGTACTTTTTCTGTCTATAATGATAATCCCTTTTGTTGCAACCCATTGTTGATTCAATATGTATTTTTTATAGTTTTATGTTGAGATGTGAAACATGTGACAATATGATAAAAGCATTTAGATTTGCTTTAACAATCTCAAAGGTCATGGGAAACGCAATGAAATCCTAACAAGAGTTGATGAGAAAAGTAAGAATCATCATGCAAATCATAAGGCCAATCAACGAATGTTGCTTTGTTCAATCTCATTTCTGTCATGGGATAAAGTCCTTAAGGGTTGTGGAATTAAGAGTGACTCAATCAAAGCTCTAAAAAAAAAAATAATAAATAAATAAATAATTGTTTACTCAATTTGGTCATGAGAATCCCTACAATAGGGCATTCATTGCATCATGCATCATTTCTAGCATCACATGCCCTGTCCCTAAACATCACATCCATTGCATCATTATGCATCCATTCCATTATGCATCGCCTCTGGCATCACATGCATTGTCCTCAAGTATCACATTCATTGTATCTATTGCATTATGCACCATCTCTGGCATCAAATTCAAAACCATTGTCTTTTAATTCTCGGGTCCTCGCACCCATGGTCTTTAATTCGGTCCCCGCACCCATTATCTTGTCATTCCGGTCCCCGCGCCCATTGTCTTTTTTTTTTCTTTTCTCTGTTGAGCTTCAATGATACCCGACTCATGAAGCTTTTTATCTTTTTGCTTTAAGTTTTCCGTTAAGCTTCAATGCGGATACCCGACTCAGTAAGCTTTTTTCTTTCTCATTAGGCTTCAATGGATACACCGACTCAGTAAGCCTTTTCCTTTTCATTAGGCTTCAAGGATACCCGACTCATGCAAGCTTTTATCTTTTTGCTTTAAGTTTTCTCGTTAAGCTTCAAATGATACCCGACTCAGTAGCTTTTTTTTTTTCATTAAGCTCCAATGGATACCCGACCAGTAAGCTTTTTCTTTTCCGTCAAGCTTCAGGTGGATACCCTGACTCAAGCTTTGTGTCTTTTCTGCTTTTAAGTTTTCTGTTGCTTCAGTGGACACCCGACCAAGTAAGCTTTGTGTCCTTTCTGTTTTGAGTTTGTCATTGTCAAGTTTCGGCGGATAACCGACTCAGTAAGCTTTTTCTTTTACATAGGCTTCAATGGATACCCGACCAGTAAGTTTTTTCTTTGTCAGTTAGGCTTCAATGGATACCCGACTCATGAGCTTTTATCTTTTTTTGCTTTAAGTTTTCACGTTAAGCTTCAATGGATAACCGACTTCAAGTAGTTTTTTCTTTTCTGTTAAGCTTCAATGGATAATTCGACCCGTAGTTTTTTTTTCTTTTTCGTCAAGCTTCAGGTGGATAATCCGACTCATGCAAGCTTTGTGTCTTTTGTTTAAGTTTTCTGTCATTGCTTCGGTGGACACCCGACTCAAGCAAGCTTTGTGTCTTTTCTGTTTTTTCTTTTAGTCGCAAGCTTCAGGTGGATACCCGACTCATAAGCTTTGTGTCTTTTCTCGTTTTAAGTTTTTCCGTCAAGCTTCAAAGGTGGACACCCGATTCCAAGCTTTGTGTCTTTTCTGCTTTAAGTTTTCATTGCTTCAATGGATACCCACTCGACCAAGTAAGCTTTTTATCTTTTTGCTTTAAGTTTTCTGTCAAGCCTCCGCGGATGCCCGACTCTGCGAACTTTCTCCCTCGTTTAATGTCCTTCGCTTTTGCGTCATTTTGCTTTCTAAAAAAAAAAAAAAGAATAAAAGGAGCAAGAAATGAAAGTTTTCATGGACAAAATTAAATCAATTCATTTGCTTCCCATTTATTTTAAATATGAAGCAAATGGGGGCAGCTGTTGATACCTAATTTTGTCCATAAAATTTTGTCATTTAATCAAGGATTAATGTTTAATTGCAGTGTTGTGAGCATTTTATTTTCTTGGTCAGTTTTCATTTTAGTTTATTTTTATTGGTGCAAACAAAAAACAAATAAAAAAAACACAAACAAAACAAAAAATAAAATAAAAATATTAAATAATAACAGACGATTTCCTTCATTTTACAAGAAAAAATGAATAAAAAAAAAAAGAAAAGCAAGTAAGCAGAGTAGCTTTCTCCTAGTCATCTTTGTACTGGCTACTCAGAACCTTGGGGAGCTGCCTATCATGGATGGGGAAATGGCAGCAAGCATTGGAGAAGGAGGAGCTTGGAGCAGGAGGCAGCAAACACAAATGAGGAAGTGTCAGGGTGACCCAAGCTGGGTCAACCCTGGCAGCCTCTCCACCTCAGACAGGGAGGCCTCTGTGTTTTCAGATACAAAGAAAAAGGGGAAGGCAAAAAGCAAGAAGGGAGGGAGATTTAACAAAAGGGCAGAGACCACACTAGGGGGGCTCTCAGAAGAACCAATCTTCAATCTCCATAGCCAACATCACAGCATCACCTCAGCAAGCCAATCCTTCTCCCCATCAACTCCATTCACGTTTGCACACAACCTCCTTCTGTAGCCTCACCATCCTTCCAGCCTCAACCACATTCCACTCCCAAACCGTGACCTCCAACCACCATCACCATCTTCCCCAAGCTTCCTCCCGTAACCATCTTCACCACCACCCTCCATCTTACCTTCAACAACCAATCAAACCCAACCCCATTAGATCCTAGCTAACCGAAGCCGCCGGTCACATCCTCCACTCGCTCGAACCGTCCGGTAGTGAGCCACCCCTTCACACCTCAATCCATCCCATCGAACCGAAACCACCGGAGCTCCGCCAGATCCGAACCGAACTGCCGTCGACCGACCCCGTCCGGCCATTCCAGGCCGCGACGCACCGACCCACCAGAATCGCGTCCTCGTCGCCGCCCCCTCAACCTCGGACCCGCACGCGTCCCACCCTGCATCAGTTCCGCGCCGTCGCTCCGGGGTCTCAGCCGCACCAGCTCCGCACCGTCGCACCTGGGTCTCAGCCGCACCAACGTCGCGCCATCGCTCCACCATCGCCGTCGCACGCCGTGAGCCTCTCTCTCCCTCGCGTCTCGTCCTTCTCTCCCCCCTCTCAATCTTTCATTTTTCTTCTTCTGTTTTGATTTACAGAACCTCCTGATCCATCGTTTTCTACCCTTTTTTTTTTTTTCGTTTCTTTCTTTTTCTTTGATGGGCCAAAGACCCATTTCGTTTTAAACCCCCCCTTTTTTTTTTTTTTTTTTCTTTGATGGGCTAGTAGCCCATTTCGTTTTAAAATCCTTTTTTTTTCTTTTTTTTTCTTTTCTCTTTCTTTGATGGGCTAGCAGCCCATTTCTCTTTTTTGAGTTTTAGGATTTAGTCATTGTTTGACAATGTTTATTTTACTTAATGGTACATTTTATGTTGTGTTTTGTGATTAACGAAAATAAAATAAAATAAAGGAAAAAAAATCTAAAACAAAAAATAGGTTCTGCTTTGGGTTGTCTGATTTGTGATGTTTATGTTTAATATTTTTTATTTACTTAACTCGTGAAAATTTGTGTTTATTTGTTTTTCTTCGTATATTTCTTAAAAAAAATAAAAAATAAAAATCTTTTAATCCATGCAATGACCAATGATGATGATTGAACAGCGGATGCTATCTTCATTATCTTTTGGATCATAAGGGTTTATTGAGTAGCCTAGTGCTAACTTGAATCTGTGCAAAAAATGGATTCGCTTTCAAATAAAATCTTCTTTTAATTAAAATCAATCAACTCACACTTATTTTATAAAGAACTACGTGACTTTGAGTTCCTCATTGCACCCGAGGATACGTAGGAGCAGAATCTCTATTCTGTCAAGCCAAAAAAAATAAATTTTCATAATTTGGTTGTTTCTTTTATTTCTTTTCAAAAATAAAAAAAATGAAAAATAATAAATAATTACAAAGTCTTTTTTCTAAAAAGGGTAAAAATAAATATATTTGAGATTATTAAATTTTGCACAACTAACTTAAGGTACTGTCATTCATTCGGAGCAGGCGAGTGTAAGTGCTAATACCTTCCCTACCATGTAATCGACTCCCGAATCCAAAACTCATTTTCAAAAAGACCAGGTTGCCTAATTCAAAGGTTTTTCGATGTTTTCCTAATTTAAATAAACATTGGTGGATCTATTGATTTTTATCTTTTTCTACGTCGTCCGTCATGATCCTTTATGACAATTATCATTTAAACATATATTGTTATAATCTCAAATGAATTTAATCTTTAAGATAATTATATTAAACAAATAATAGAGGCAAATCTTTATAAATTTTAAAATATATATAAAAATAACAAAATTATACATAATAATTTCTAAAAAATATTGTGAGACTATCGTTCGTTTACATATATACTTTGAAATATAAATACCATTTTTTCCTCCCCTAAAGTTTTAGTTGAATTTTAAAGAAAAAAGTGTATGAGTGTAGTTAAATTCAAAAATTTCCAATTTAACTTACACTTTGTGACTGAAGTGGTACATGATCGTTTACATTAACGTAATTATTGAAGTCGTAAAGTATCGTTCGCTTCACCGTATAAGAGTTTAGATCTATTTTTTCCATAAGGCAATATTAGTGGGATTAAATTTAGGATAACGATAAACATCACGAACCGTAATTTGTGAAAGGGTACACGAAGGGGAAATAAAGAGAAGATGCCTGGCGTTTTACCAACGGTCCCCGATATCTACAAGACAATCTACACTACACGTTTCAACATCGTGCATTCGCTCACGGGGCCCACCTGCTGTGAAGCATGCAAATCATGCTTTCATTTTTTTTTTTTTTTGGTATCGTCGTCAATTAATAACTTCTACGTCGTTAACCACTTTTTTTCGTTCTTCGTTAACCAACTTTTTCTACGAACATAAAAATCGCGTGATAAAATCTTGTATCATTAACCAACTTAGTATGTAATTAATCATTTTTTGTTCTTCATTAACCAACTTTTATAGAAATAAAGTTGGTTAATGAAGAACAAAAAAGTGGTTAATTACGTGCAGAAGTTGTTAATGATACAAGATTTTATCACATGATTTCTATGTTCGTGGAAAAGTTGGTTAACGGGTTAATAAAAAGTGGTTAACGACGCAGGTGTTTCTGCTAAGACGACGATACTAAAAAAAAAAAAAAACAGAAAGCTGATTTGGTATCGCTTCATTCGTAGGTGGGTAGGTTAATGAACAAGACGATGCTTAAAAACTAAGCATGTGATCAAGGCTATCTTGAAGATTAACATTTTCCTTTTACCAATGTTTTATATGGTCATGGCTGAGGCTAATAGATTCTACATGTTTTACGAATCTCTATTTTTGAAATATATTTAGATGATGTATCATTAATATTAAAGTTTAATTTCAACGCAATCTCAATGCAAAAGTTTTTATAACATTAACTAATTATACTGTATTACATGTAAGATAATAATTGTTGTAACTTGTGAGAATAAAATAATTTTAATGACGATAATAATGTATAATTAAATAATAATATAAAATAAATTTTACATTGAAAATGCTTCAAATTTAAATTCAAAATATTAAAATACATATGATATATTATACTCAATATAAGAAGTTTTATAACTTATTCACATAATTTATTGTTAAAATATTTCAATAGATAATATATAACACTGGTAAATATTTCTTATTTTTTATACATAGTTGTAAATATTTCTTACTAATAATAATGTTGCTATTTTGGTTAGATTCTTATATTTTTATATCAAATAATATATATATATATATATATATATATTTTATATTTTATTTAATATTATTTATTATACATATTTTTTATTATTTTTTTCACTCAATTACATTTTTTTTAAAAATATAAATAGTCATTAACCCTTAAAAAGTAGCCTATGACTAATATTTTCCATTTCGGCCAATCGTGACTTTGGGGTTGAAAGTGCCTTGGGTCTAAGATAGAAGATATATGTGCACGCGTATGTCAGTGTACTACAGCCACTATTTCGAGTTAGATAATGTTGAGAGAGGTTGGGATTGGATAGCAGCCACTACTTCGAGATTGGAGAGACAGAAAAAAAAAGGCAGATCGGAGATGGAGAGGAGGTGCAAGGTATGCGTCACCGGTGGTGCTGGTTATGTTGGCTCTTGCCTCGTCAAGAAGCTTTTGGAAAAGGGCTACACCGTTCATTCAACGCAAAGAAACTTAAGTATTCTATATATCTCTCCCTCCCTCTCTTCATCTTAATTTCTGCTTTTCTCTATATATGTTTTGAAAATTTTTGAAGGTGAAAAGATGCCGTTTTACTTTAAAATCATCAAGGGTGTTTAATGAGATATGCCGTTGTTGTTTCACTTCACTAAGCAGCCCCAGCTCTAAGGCTGCCATTTTGTGTTTTCCGTTAGTTTTAATTTCTTGCTTGAGATAATATAATAGGGTAAAATCAATATTCTGCAATATCACTTTAATTAAATTTATTGCTGTTTGATGTGATAATAACATGAAGGGTTAGGAAATACTATCAAATTCATCAAGCACTTTAAAAAGGTTGCTCCAATATTATTTTTAAAAGAAATTTCAGGGACTAAGTTGCATATTGTTTTTTTACCAAGAACAAAAAGTTGCGTATTAATTTACTCATTCTAATAAAGTTTGCTATAAACATTAAATTTTAAAGAAATTTATCTATTATTATTATTATATAAAATCAAAATGGTCTCAATTATAATTATTATATATTTTGATCTCATTATTTATTTAATTTTTATATTTTATTTTTTTTAATTTATTTACAAACTCAATCTATATTTCACAAAAATATTATAATCATATATAACTTGAATTGATATTTATCTCACATAAATATATAATAGATATATATTCATCATATTTGGGTCAGACAAAAAATATTTTCCTTTATATTTTGACTTGTCTAGCTACTAGCTAGATAGATATATCATTTCCTTCTTTTTTTATTGATGAGAAAGAAAAAAAAAACATAAAGAATATATATATATATATATATATATATATATTCTTAAAATATTTTATTTAATATATTTTGTCATGTGTAGTATCAATGTAGACTAGCCTAACATATCCGTTGTACCCACCCAGCTACCAACTCTTACACCAGAACAATGTCTAATTAATGGTAAATTCATTACAGAGGACGAGTCCAAGATAGGTCTTCTGAGAGGCTTTCCTCAAGCAAATGCAAGACTGGTGTTATTCGAAGCAGACATATACAAGCCAGATGAGTTTGAGCCTGCAATTCAAGGCTGTGAATTTGTCTTTCACGTTGCTACTCCCCTTCAACATCTAGGGGATTCTCAGGTGAACAATTCATCAAGGATTCTCGTTTTTTCTATTTTTTTTTTGTTAAATTAAAGTTTTGATACTTATAATTTATATTTATTTTAAATTTAATCTTTATATTTTTTCTTTTTAAACCAATCCTTATACTTATAGAAGTTTTTAAAATAATTCATATCATTAACTTTTATTTTAATACTGTTAATTTAGTATCTATTACTCATTTTATAGAGTAAAAAAAATCTAATAAAGTACTTATTAGAAGAAAAAAATACTTACTCAAAAGAAATAAATACTTATTAGAATGAATAAGTATTTATTAAATAAAAAATATTTATTCAAAATAAATAAACACTTATTAGAATGAAAGAATACATATTTAATGTTTTAGAGAAAAAATATTTATTTAAATGAATCTATAATTGGATAAATAAATATTTATTTTATTAACTAATTGATGATATTATAACATTATAATAAAAGTTAGTAGCAATGATTATTTTAAATTTTTTTTATAAATATGAAGACTAATTTGAAAAGAAAAATTATCAAAATTAAATTAAAAATAAATACAAAGTATAGGGACTAAACTTCAATTTAATTTCTTTTTTTTGGCATACTATAAGTAACCAAATTTTCAGTAATCTAATCACTTGAGTTATGCTAAATGCATGGCACTTTGTCAAATATCAATATAAACATAAGAATACTCGTAGATATTTTTGAGCTATAATTCAAATTAAATATTAAGTGAGGTTGAAGTGATGAAATTTAGGTATTATTTTTGTAGCAGTTTAAGAACGTAAGTGAAGCTGCAATAGCCGCGGTAAAAAGCATTGCTACGTATTGTATTGGATCAGGAACAGTGCGACGGCTGATTTACACTGCCTCCGTGGTTGCTTCTTCTCCCCGTAAAGATGATGGGACTGGTTTTAAAGATTTCATTGATGAAACTTGTTGGACGTCTCTCAACCTTTCATTTGAAAATAGTGATCTTCATAAGGTAAAAGGCTACATCACTTCATCTATTACCCTTAGCATTGATTTTTTATGCTAAAAAAAAGAATTTAAATCCTAATTAAGCTTGGAGTATTTCAAATGCCTAGACAAAAAATATCTGGATAACAGAAATATAATATAAAAATTGAAAATTGCTACCTTCAGGATGACATACATTTCAAAATTATTAGAGTTCTCCAAAAAAATATATAGTGCCGCGAATATGCTCGTGGTGGGATGCGGTAAAAAATAAATAAAATTAAGAGTCTTTATTAATTTTATTTGAAATAAAAAAATTAAAAAAATTAAAAAATAGTCTTTTAAAATTAAATTAAATTTGAGAATCGGTTATATAAAAGAAAAGATGAAAACTTAATCTCACATCACTTTTAATACATTTATCTTAAGACGGTTTTTAAATTAATTGTACAAATTTTTATAACTCTTAAAAATATTTATTTTAATTTTTTTATTAAAAAATAATCAAAATAAATAAATAAATTATAAAAATTAAATTTTAACTTGACAAAATAAAAATTCTATTCTTATATCTTCGAGTCAAATGAAAAACTCAAAGTCCACATCGTTCTTAAAAAATAATTGTGGGTTGAGTTATTTTTAATTTATAAAATATTTTTTTTCTTGTTTTGAAAATTCATTTGATTTTTTTTTGTTTATAAAAAGTTTGAATCATTAAGCTTATCACAACTTAAATGATTTAAAAAATTATAAGATTAACAAACTGTTACAACTCAACTAATCTTACTTAAAAAAATTTCATTGCAAAATTACGATAAAAAACCAACAATAGAAAACAAAACATTATTTTTTTATTTTTTTTGTATCTTCAATTACTTCTAATCTTAGCCAAAGTCATGTGACAAAAAAAAGCATTACGTTAACACTTTTTTCTCTTTTTTTCTCTCTTTTTATGTTTTTATTGTTTTCTTTATTAAAAAAAAAAACCTTACTTTAACAACTCTTTTATCCCACTAACTTATTTGGTTTCTGGGCCAACTAAAACATCACTAGCCGAAACAACATAGACCCAACAACTTAAAATTAAGCTAAATAAAAAAAGGAAAAAATAAGTAATAAATTAAGAAAGAAGCCAGAAAAAAACATGGATGGTGAGCAGTGCATGTGAAAGTCAGAACGTGAAAAGAGAAAGAATGCAGCAACTCAGAGCAAAATACAAAATCAAAGTGCATAATGGAATAATCAGTGAATATACCTCTAACCCTCAGAAAAACACCAACAAAGTTTCTTCTCACTCAGTTTCTTTTTACAAATTCACTTCTCACCTTTCTCTCTTTTCTCATCAGCGAGAAGATCCTCTCTCTATGCATTGCTCTCCCTTTTATAGACTTAACCAAATCTTTTAGTTGGGTTCTCTAGAGACCAGATTGTGTGGTCATTTTCTCACTTTAATCTTGAATTTAAGACTTTTCTCATTTCTCCTGCATCCTCCTGCATCCTTCCTTCTTTGTGTGTCATCCTTTTTTCATAGTTTTGACTTCACCATTGTGGCAGAGGAGCTGCAGCATGTGATACTTAAGAGGTAGCTACTCCTTTCCTCTTGGATGCTTTATTTTTGAAAACCTCTATCATTACTCCTTTTCTCTTCTTCTGCTATCACCAAAAGAAACTTATTTTGTCTTTTGTTTTCGGCATGTTCCTTGGCTGATTGCAACGTTAGTCTCCTTTTTTTTTTTTTAACTTTAGAAACTCAAGCAGATGGGCCTAAGTAGTTAAATGGGCTTAGATATATTTTCTATTGGGTTGAACTTAATTTGGATCATGTAATTAATTTTTTTTTATTTTTTTATTTTAAAAGATTTTAATGACTAGAACAAAATTAGGTATTGACAATGTCAATATTTAATATTATCACATAAAATCTGCAGTTTGTAAGGGAGTAAAGGAGGCGCACACATGCATATTCAATTTGTTAGGCTAATTAATTATCAATTTTGTGGTTAATCTTATTTGAGTACTCACCAGAATTATATATTAGTTAGGCTATGCATCTTACACGTACAAATATATGTTCACAAATATAAAGGCCTTATCATGAAGTCTAAAGACTCTAAAGTTATGACTTTGTAAGAAATATTGTAATGATTTCCATCTATTAAGTGATGGATTGCTTTCAATATGAATCTCTGGCTCCATATATAAATTGTGGTTATTTTTCAGAGCTACACTGATTCGAAGACACTGGCTGAGAGAGAGTTGTTGAATTATGGAAACGATAAAAATGGCGGTAGAGTGGAGATGGAGGTGGTAAGTCTGGCTTGTGGCCTAGTGGGAGGGGACACTCTTCTCAGTTACACACCTTCTAGTATCCAAGTGCTTATCTCTCAGGTAAAAGACAATGAAACCACATACCAGTCTTTGAAGTTTTTAGAAGAATTGGATGGAAAAATCCCAGTTGTCCACATTGATGATGTCTGTGAAGCCCATATCTTCTGCGCGGAGAATCCATCAATCAATGGCAGATTCTTGGTTGCAAGCGCATATGTTTCATCGGCAGATATAGCAAACTACTATTATCAAACCTATCCAGAATTCCATTTGAAGAATAAGTAAGTTATTACTTTTTATATGCTCATACAAACAAAGGACGCGGAATTTCAAAAAACAATATGTAGCTACTATGAGACCACCGTATAATGTCGTAGGTCTAATTGTTTTGAGTTATGAAATTTGCGCATGAAAAGGTTTACACTTTGCTTGTTTCAGAAAATAAAGGTAGCGAGTTTAGAATTTTTTTTATTTTAAAAAAAATAAATTAAAATTTTGATACTTATATTTTTTATTTATTTTTAATTTAGTTCTTATAAATTTTTTTTCAAAATAATGTTCACATTTTTAAACATTTTCAAAATAGTCATTATCGTAAACTTTCATTCTAATGTTGTTATATTGTCAGTTGACTAATCTAGCAAATGTTCTTTTATATGTAAAGCTTATGGTATAGTTGCTTTTTAAGTATTTTTGAAGGTGTTTATTTTTTATTTTTGAGTAAATATTCTTTTGTGTAGAATGTGTTTTTTAGATGTTCTTTTTCTTCTCTAAAATACTTCATAAGAATTAAATTAACAGTATTATAACAAAAATTAATAATTAAGTCTATTTTAAAAATATTTGTAAATGTAAAGACTTATTTGATAAAAAAATTATAAGAAATAAATTAAAAATTAATGTAAAGTATAGAAATTAAAATTTTAATTTAACCTTAAAAAAAGTAGTAAAAGAATGTTTTAAGTTTTTTTATATGGAAATATTACTTTTGAATTGTTTTTATCCCCGAGGATTGGTGCTTCATGTTCGTAAATAATTTATACACAATTGAGTATTTGTCAAGATTTGAAAAGTTAATATTCAGTTGTATATGTGTAAAGCATAACAAATATTTGACATTTGGTTTCAGGTATTTGGAAGGGCCAAAAAGAGAAATTAAATGGGCCTCAACTAAGCTTACAGACAAAGGGTTTGTGTACAAGTATGACCTCAAGATGATATTAGATGATTGTATCAGCTGCGCAAGAAGGATGGGCGATCTCTAGTCTGTACTGATATATAAGTTGTTCTATAATAATTCTGAAAATGCACCCAATAAATCACAAACAATTAATTTAGGTGCTTTTCGTTTGGTTATTTTCTATCTATGAATCTCTCGGCTAGACAAATAATATACTTGTTTGTTTGATCCTTGTTTGGTGGGACAACATGCTGGTCTAGTTGAATCTGGTGAAGGGTTCTAGCGATACAGCCAATTGAAATTATGCAGTGTACAACTATGTTTAGGAATATGATAATTTCTATACTAGTTGATCTCCTGGTTCCATGCTATTGGATTCATCTCTAAATTTACCAAATACACATTATTATTATTTGTCTCAAGAATAACTTGCTATAATCTTTTGCCATTGGCCCAAGATAATATTCCTAATTGCTTAAATCCTATTTGCAACAACTACAATTGAATAAAAGCTGGAGAGGAGTCACGGCGAAGCATAAATTATTGTGCCGGCGTATGTTAAGAGCCTCTATCTTGTAGTACATAGAAATATAATACTACCGCAATCTAGTTTAATTATATTCATTAATATTTTTTTGCTACCTTTTTGTGACACTTAGTGTTAAGAAAGAAACTCGTCTGAACTTAATTGTGAGAAGAACGTATAGAGTTTTCAAAATACAAGCTTTTATAGCTACGAATTCTATTGCAGAACTGTAACTCTGTTTGTTTGCTCTATATCTAACTAACTGTAACTGATAGCTATTTTTTTTACCAGCATAATAACTAATTGTAATTGATTGTAACTAATTGATACTAATTAACTAATTTAATAACTAACTGATCAATATAAATACAAGAGTCAAAATTCCCCTTGTTAAATCGGCAAGTGTATCGAATTGTAAAAGTAATAAAAAGTGAGTAAAAGTATCGTCCTACGAGAATTAAGTTATTAACTATTAAATTCACTAAAAGTGATACTATTTAAACTAACGAAGAAAAAGAGTTCTTGCAAATTTAATTAAAAATATATAAATAAGTAAAACAATAAATCAAAGGGGTGAAAAATAATGATATTAAAGTGTTATGATTCAGACTTTACTTGAACTCTTCAAATGCACATTCAAATATTTGTTTAACTATTTTTTATTTTAATGATTTATGGTCAATTTTTAAAATTAATTAATACAAAATACCTTGGTATATTAATCTTTTTACACTGTTTAAAATTAACTAATCCCTTAGTCTAACCTCAAATAGAAAGATATTATTAAGAATGAGAGAATTAAAATAAAGATCACATAACTCACAATGTCTATTCCTAACGATTGCAGAAATTATGATGTTTATCACATGTTCTAGGCTCATACAAATTTTTTCAAATTATATATTAACCCAAAAGACCATTCTTAAATTGATTAGGTTTAGAAAAACATTAAGAATGAAGATAAACACGTAAATCATGAAATAGAAACATAAATTAAACTCATAAAAGAAGTTATATCATCAAAGTTCAAGATCCATCATCCCCCTAACAAAGGAAAAATTAATTACATATAGAAAAAGAAGGATACAAAGGGAAGAATATGACAAACTCCATTGTAGAAAGGTGGAAAAGTTGAAGCAAATTCCTAATTTTCAAGTCTAATTGCGCCCACATCACTTTAGAGTTTGTGTCTTTTAACAGCTGCTGCGTTCTGTCCAAGTGTGTGTTTAATTTGGCAAAACCTCTCTTTCTATAAAGAATTCACGCCGCTATTATGCGACCAGTGCTCAAGTACTCAGTTTCCAGCGCTCAGGCGCTGAGTCACTTAAAAAGGCATTCTCCAGCGCACGTTGAGCATTCAAGCATGGGATATCCATCGCTCAAGCGCTGAACAGCTAAAATATAATTTTCTTATTTTTACTTGCTTCTTCAAATGTCCAGTCTTTTTCAAATGCAATTACCTATAAAAACACATAAAACATGTAATAAGAACACAATTAAAATAATAAAAACATAATAAAACTTGAGAACAAAACTAAATCAAAGAGATTAAAAGAGAATGAAAATCTAAGATTTTGAACCGTAAAAATATGAATTTTTGCAGGTTCATCACTCCCCCAAACTTAAACTTTTGTTTGTCCTCAAACAAAAAGAAAAATAAAAACAAATAAAAACTCAAAATACACATATTCAAACATGGCAATACCGAGTTTTGAAACTTATTCATATCCTCAAAAATTGTTTCATAATCTAATTTCAAAGTGTCACACATACACAAACCATTTACCACATCGTCTCTCACATGCAACTTTTAAGCAAAAATGACTTCCTAAAAACATGAATGAAAAACTCAATCTCTTCATAAAGTACAAGCCCAGACAAGCTTATAAAACTGCAAATGCACATCAAACTCATATCCATAAGATTGTTCTTTATCTCTCTCTTCACTAATGTAAATAACACATAACTACAGATCAAAAGGATCTTTTAAAACTTGTAATGTAAGGCCAAGGGTGAGAGTTAAGAAAGAAAGGGTAGGATAATGAAAACAAAAGTTGAAATATAAAATCATGTAAATTTTAAAATTCAAGCCACAGAATGTAGAACAAGTGCAAAACGGAGTATAAGAATCAACACTTTACTAATTTTCTTTCATTTTTTTTTCAACAATCTCCACACATAATGCGTGGACTTTTTTTTAATTTTTTTTGAAATTTTGAAAATTTGTAGCTCCATAAAACTTTATGTACAAAAATAATGAAGACTTGAATAATAAAATAATACAAGATATACCCTCAACAAAGGTCATGTAAGAAAAGAATTTTTTTTAATATTTTTTTCCCATATAGGTATAGGAAAGGAAAATGTGGGTAAAAGAAAAAAAATCGAGGCCAAACAATAACAATGCTATAAAATGGACCTAAGGATATACTGTGTATACAGGTTGGCTTGAAATGTTCAAACGGTCCAAAGAAGACCCTTATCATTTTCTTAATCATGCACTGCATAGGATTTCACCTCAAGAGAGAATCAAACAACTTCTAGATATAAATCATCCACACATATGCATTCCCATAAACTTTCTCTAAGCCTGACATGCAATTAAATTTCAAGGTCTATCAAACATAAAGATGGAAAGAATATCCATACACAATTAAAATAATAGAGATAAACATAACTTGTGTATTCTCATATGATATCCCAATAAATAAAATCAATCAACAATTCAAACAATCATTGGATATTTAATTTAACACACCGATATGCTTAGTTCCAACAAAATGACTCAAAACACAAAAAGGTGATGATGGTAAAATAAAATCAATAAAAACAAATAACTAAATGAAATAAATGCAAGAAAGGAAAAGAAAAACTCTTTTTGACAGCTGACAACTATATACATTCCCCTAAGTACAAAGGCTCCGAACTCAGGGAGACACCTAAACCAACTCAACACTAGCTAATTACAAAACAAATATAGAAAAAAATGTTAGTTAACAAGAAATAACAAAATAAAAGCAAAAACAAATAACTAACTGAAGAAAAATAAACAAATAACAAAATAAAGAGTGAAAGAAAAGAAAGAAAATTTGGGTTGCCTCCCAAAAAGTGCTTGTTTAACGTCATTAGCTCGACGTTACCTTTTCTCAATTAAATTATGGTGGCTTGAAGCAGGAGAAATAAGATGACGCCTTTCTTATGTCAAATCTTTGCCTCCATACTCGGTCACTAGCCTTGGAATCCCCTTTAAAAATGTTTTGAACTCCAGCTGAAGTTATTGGTCCATAAGACGCCTTAGCATTAGAATTCGAACTAGGCCATGGGGGCTTCAATTTATCATCAGGCAAGGTACCAGGTTTCAACTTGTCGTAAGATTGCAATCAACTTGCAATAAATTATGAGAACTGGGGGGACCTTTTTCCATTTCAACCATCTTGGAGACAAGAGAACCTTTCTCTTTCTCATCAACAATCTTGGAAGTACAAGATTCAATAATAATGGACGAAAAAAAGCTCTTACCCCAATCCCTTTTGAAATTTACCTTGAATGCAATTAACAAGAGCATGAAGATCTGATGTTGGTGAAAACTTATCAAAAACATTTATAGTCACTTGATCTCCATCCACCCTCAAAATAAGCTCTCCTCTAGGGACATCAATCAAAGCTCCTGATGTTGCTAGGAATGGTCTCCTTAGAATCAACAGAATATCCACATCCTCATCTATATCTAAGACCACAAAGTCAACTGAGAAAATAAATTTGTTAACCTTCACTAACAGATCTTCCACAATACCGTACGGATGTTTGATTGATCAATCTGCTAATTGAAATGAGATCATATTAGACTTAACTTTCTCAATTCCCAGCTTGTGAAGGATAGACAATGACATCAAATTAATACTAGTGCTTAAATTACATAAAGCCTTATCAGCATTCAACTTTTCAATGATACACAGGATATTAAAACTTCCAGGGTCCCTTAACTTCGATGGAAGCTTCCGTTGAATGATGACATTGCACTCCTCAGTAAGTGTTACAGTCTCATCTTCTTCTAACTTCCTCTTCTTAGATAGCAAGTCCTTTATGAATTTAGCATAGGAAGACATTTGTTCAAGTGCCTCAGCAAAAGGAATGTTTATCTGTAACTTCTTGAAAACATCCAAGAACTTAGAGAATTGTCTTTCCTGTTTCTCTTGAGTATCTTGCTTCAATCGCTGAAGGAATGGAAGTCTAGCATATAATGAAGGGTCAAATGATTTATTCAACACTGAAATCCTTCTTCTTTCTTCTTTTTCTTAGCTGTTCTTCACTACAAGAAATTAGGAAAATAGCGAGGGAAATTTCCCTCGCTAATCCCTCGCTAATGTTATTAGCGAGGGATTAGAGAAGGATTAACGAGGGAAATTTTAGTCGCTTTTTTTTCATCGCTAATTAGCAAGGGAAAGTATTCTCTCTCTAATCCGTCTCTAGAAAATTTATTTCCCTCGCTAATTCCTCTCTAATCCCTCGCTAATATTCCCTCGCAAAATAGCGAGTGAATTTCTCTCGCTATTCCCTTGCTATTTCCTCGCTATTCCCTCTCTATTAATTCTCTCTCTATTCCTTCACTAATCCCTCTTTAATTTCCTTCGCTAATCCCTCGCTAATCAGTCGCTAATGACTTGTATTATTCAGTCGCTATTTCCTCGCTAACTTATCCCTCGCTAATAATTTAATCGCTATTTCCTCGTTAATCCCTCGCTAATACATCCCTCGCTATTTGCTTGCTAATCCCTCGCTATTTACAATGTGAATTTCTGTCGCTAATCCCTCGCTAATGAGCTAGTTTTTTTTAATAACCTATATATATATATATATATATAACTTTCCCTAAACCTGCATATCAAACCACAATCCAGCAAACAGAAATCCAACAACAATCCAATAATTGTAAAATGCTACAACAAAAAACTTGTACAAAATAATCTAATAATATAGTTAAAAGTTACTATACAAATAATCAATCAATATAATTGAAAGTTATACAAATTTGACAATAAGAATAAAAAATGACAATCAGTCTAAGTTATCTTCGTCTTCGTCTTCGTCTTCGTCTTCCTCTCGACCCTCCCTGCCTAAATCTTGCGATGGTGGTTGTGGAGCAACATTTGTTGATCCGATCATAGATAGGAATGATTGGAAGGGCGCCAACATAGGGACAAGTTGACTCTGGACAAACGAAGCCATCGCTGTTGCCACTGCTATGTTTACAGCTTCAGATATGTCTTGTGTCAACGGTGTAGAGTGGGAAGGACTTGCAACCGAGGAGGATGAAGCTGGTCTGGTGTTATTACCAATGTGCAAGCTATTACCTATGCCATGCACACGTCCCTTCTTGTTAACCCATCGCATCCAACCAGACCTCTGGGTCAACCATAGGGTGAGAGGAAGAGTTTTCTCCATATTTTCCTGTCATTGCGGTGTCATATGACTCCTAAAAATAACAAAACAAGAAAAATATTAACAAAAAAATAAACAACCTAAAATATATATAACTTTTGAATAGGAACAAGACACTTACAATAAAATTTCTCGAGCGCTCAGAAACATAGCTTCCGTTTTTCTTCTTATGAACTTTTGCATACAGATCTCTGTAAGAAACCGGATGCTTTAACTCTGCCTCCTGTAATCCCATATGGAAGAATATTATATAATAAACACATATTAAAAGTAAGGCAATCCCTCTAAAATACTATGTCATACTCAAGATAGGCAAATAACTCAAGGAATTACAACATGTTCATACACAGATCCTTATCATTAAAACTTTAAATGAGGAAGTTATATTACCATCTTGCTTTTGTGTTGACCAAAGCTTATCGACCCGCCTGTATGCTTCAAGGCATCAGGCATGGCTGCCCTGTTCCTTCGGGTAGCTGCAGACCTCGTCATCCATTTATCTGTTAGCCAAATGTCGACCAGGCCATCCCACACTTCCGTCATCATTCCTTTGGGCCCATGGCCCTTAATATCAGCCAAGTTGTTTGAATTTGCCCTCTCAAAGGCCTTATCTCGTGCTTTGTTCAAATGGCCTGGATAACGGTCCAAGATAGTCCGTTCCCAGACAGTTCTCGCCATGCCGCGATCAGCATCAGATGTGAATCGATGCTTAGTCTACACAAAGGATATGTATGTATATTTATTTTTCAATAAACATATAATATATAATTCTATAAACACAATTACTTGCCATGAAGTCGGTAAATAGTATTTCCTTCATCTCAGCTGGATAACCTCGCCACGTACTAGCCGGAACAGGCATCCATGTTATGACATTGTACATAATGTCACGTGTCACCCTTGACGGTAGAAACGTCCTCCTGTAAGTACAATAAGATAATGTTGATTATCTGAAAGTAAATGCATGTAATAAAAGATGATATGTCACTAGTACTTACGGTTTAGGGACAGGCGCCACATATATAAGTTCCTTGCTATCTGTTTCTACATTGGATTCTCCACATGAAGGCACTACATTCGGGCCGCTAGTGGGTGGGTCAGCAGGGGTGGCATAGAAATCGCTGGGGCAGTAAGGGGTGGGACAGAAGCTGATGCGCCTCCAATGGTTAATGGACTAGATGCTGGTAGGCCTGCACTGGTCGATGGGCCAGTAGCTAAAGTTGCACCTAATATAATTATCAAGATAGCACCCGAACAGCCTGTGGTGTTTGTCGCATAACTTGAGTTACAGATATCGGATTGACCTGATTCTTGTGGCATTTCAAACCTAAGATATAGGGCTACATGTAGTAAAAATTTTAGAATTTTAAATCAAGTCAAACAGTACCAGTTTTGGTTTGAATCCAAGGCAGATTCTGCAGAAAATGTATTATGGCAGCCAGTAAACAAGATAGCATAACTTCCTACTCCGGTGTCCGTTTCATATGAAACTAGTGGCATTTTAAAGCTAACATGTAAGGCTTCTTGGCTACAAAATTTCAGAATTTTTCTATGTGTATTTTGTTCCCAGTTTCAGTTTAAAGTTAGGGCAGAAACGAGGGAATCAGTAAATCCTCTATTTTTGCTTTTGCAAAATGTCGCATAACTTTAGATACGCTTATCCAAATGAGGTGAGCTTTGCGGAATTGGAAAGATATAAGAGAGAGCTATCTTCCTATAAAATTTTAGAATTTTATAAGTTAAGATACACATTTGGTGCAATCTTGAAAATCAACCTTTTTAGGTAATTTTGGAGGTATTTTGGGATGGTTTAAATCTTAGAAATACTAGTAACTCATTTAATAGTTAAAGTTAAGTTAGATAGGCAAGTTTTGTAGTAAATAATTTACTCTCTTAATAAGTTGATTTGAAATGGGGTAGTAGTAAGAGCGAATTGGTTCCATGAGGCAAGTGAGGTTGTGCCTAGTGAGTTGGTTCTCTCAAGTAAGTGAGGTTGACCCTAGTGAGTTGGTTCTCTCAAGCAAGTGAGGTCGAACCTATTGAGTTGGTTCCCTCAAGCAAGTGAGGTCGAACCTAGAGTTGGTTCCCTACGGGTCGAACCTAGAGTTAGGTATCTTTAGAAAACAGATTATTAGGGACTTTAACTGATTATTGAAGAGCTCTAATCGGTTAGAGAGCTAAGTATGCTTAGAGGTGGAAAAACTTTGGGGTGATTTGGAAATGTGATTTTCGATTGTTTTATGCAACATTATGTAGAAAATCAGCAAAGACTACCTTAAACTAGAAAAATGAGTTATCCTGACAGCTGGTGATATTTGTCGCATAACTTGAGCTACAGACATCGGAATGACATGATTTTTGTGTCATTTTAAAACTAAGACATAGGGCTACGTGTGGTAAAAATTTTAGAATTTTTCACATAGCCAATTTGCACCAGTTTCTGTTTGAATTAGAGTTGGATTCTGTAGAAAATGTATTCTGGCAGCCAGTAAACCAGATTGCATAACTTCCTGCTCCGATGTCTGTTTTGCGTGAAACCAGTGAAATTTTGAAGCTAACATGTAAGGCTTCTTTCGTGCAAAATTTTAGAATTTTCTATGTGTAGTTTGTTTCTAGTTATAGTTTCAAATCAGGGCAGAAATGAGTGAACCAGTAAATCCTCTATTTTTGCTTCAGTAAAATGTCACATAACTTTAGATACACTTAGCCAAATGAGGTGAAGTTTGTGGTATTGGAAAGATATAAGAGAGAGCTATCTTCCCATAAAATTTCAAAATTTTTTGAGTTAAGATACACATTTGGTGCAATCTTGAAAATCAATCTTTTTAGGCAAGTTTTAGAGGTATTTTGGGATGGTTTGAATCCTAGAAATACTAGTAACTCATTTGATAGTTAAAGTTGAGTTAGATAGGTTAGTTTTCTTGTAAATAATTTACTCTCTCAATAAGTTGAGTTGAAATGGGGTAGTAGCAAGAGTGAATTGGTTCCCTGAGGCAAGTGAGGTTGTGCCTAGTGAGTTGGTTCTCTTAAGTAAGTGGGATTTACCCTAGTGAGTCGATTCTCTCAAGCAAGTGAGGTCGAACCTATTGAGTTGGTTCCCTCAAGCAAGTGAGGTCGAACCTAGAGTTGGTTCCCTAAGGGTCGAACCTAGAGTTGTTTCCCTACGGGTCGAACCTAGAGTTAGGCATCTTTAGAAAACAGATTATTAGGGACTTTAATTGATTATTGAAGAGCTCTAATCAGTTAGAGAGCTAAGTATGCTTAGAGGTGGAAAAACTTTGGGGAGGTTTGGGAATGTGATTTTGGGTTGTTTTATGCAATATTATGCAAAAAACCAGCAAAGACTCCCTTAAACCCAAAAAATGAGTTATCCTGACAGCTGGTGATGTTTGTCGCATAACTTGAGCTACAGACATCAGAATGACATGATTTTATGTCATTTTAAAGCTAAGACATAGGGCTACATGTGGTAAAAATTTCAGAATTTTTCACACAACCAATTTGCACCAGTTTCTGTTTGAATCAGAGTTGGATTCTGTAGAAAACACATTCTGGCAGCTAGTAAATCAGATTGCATAACTTCCTGCTCCGATCTACGTTTTACGTGAAACTAGTGACATTTTGAAGCTAACATGTAAGGCTTCTTTCCTTCAAAATTTCATAATTTTCTTATGTTTAGTTTGTTCCTAGTTACAGTTTTAAGTCAGGGCAGAAACGGGTGAACCAGTAAATCCTCTGTTTTTGCTTCTGTAAAATGTCGCATAAATTTAGATACACATAGCCAAATGAGGTGAGGTTTGTGGCATGAAAAGATATAAGAGAGATCTATCTTATTATAAAATTTCAGAATTTTATGAGTTAAGATACACATTTGGTGCAATCTTAAAAATCAGCCTTTTTAGACAAGTTTTGGAGGTATTTTGGGATGGTTTGAATCCTAGAAATACTAGTAACTCCTTTGATAGTTAAAGTTGAGTTAGATAGGTTAGTTTTCTGGTAAATTATTTACTCTCTTAATAAGTTGAGTTGAAATGGGGTAGTAGCAAGAGTGAATTGGTTCCCTGAGGCAAGTGAGGTTGTGCCTAGTGAGTTGGTTCTCTCAAGTAAGTGGGATTGACCCTAGTGAGTCGATTCTCTCAAGCAAGTGAGGTCGAACCTATTGAGTTGGTTCCCTCAAGCAAGTGAGGTCGAACCTAGAGTTGGTTCCCTATGGGTCGAACCTAGAGTTGTTTCCCTACGGGTCGAACCTAGAGTTAGGCATCTTTAGAAAACAGATTATTAGGGACTTTAACTGATTATTGAAGAGCTCTAATCAGTTAGAGAGCTAAGTATGCTTAGAGGTGGAAAAACTTTGGGGAGGTTTGGGAATGTGATTTTGGGTTGTTTTATGCAACATTATGCAAAAAACCAGCAAAGACTCCCTTAAACCCAAAAAATGAGTTATCCTGACAGCTGGTGATGTTTGTCGCATAACTTGAGCTACAGACATCAGAATGACATGATTTTATGTCATTTTAAAGCTAAGACATAGGGCTACATGTGGTAAAAATTTCAGAATTTTTCACACAGCCAATTTGCACCAGTTTCTGTTTGAATCAGAGTTGGATTCTGTAGAAAACACATTCTGGCAGCCAGTAAATCAGATTGCATAACTTCATGCTCCGATCTACGTTTTACGTGAAACTAGTGACATTTTGAAGCTAACATGTAAGGCTTCTTTCCTGCAAAATTTCAGAATTTTCTTATGTTTAGTTTGTTCCCAGTTACAGTTTTAAGTCAGGGCAAAAACGGGTGAACCAGTAAATCCTCTGTTTTTGCTTCTGTAAAATGTCGCATAAATTTAGATACGCATAGCCAAATGAGGTGAGGTTTGTGGCATGAAAAGATATAAGAGAGAGCTATCTTCTTATAAAATTTCAGAATTTTATGAGTTAAGATACACATTTGGTGCAATCTTAAAAATCAGCCTTTTAGGCAAGTTTTGGAGGTATTTTGGGATGGTTTGAATCCTAGAAATACTAGTAACTCCTTTGATAGTTAAAGTTGAGTTAGATAGGTTAGTTTTCTGGTAAATAATTTACTCTCTCAATAAGTTGAGTTGAAATGGGGTAGTAGCAAGAGTGAATTGGTTCCCTGAGGCAAGTGAGGTTGTGCCTAGTGAGTTGGTTCTCTCAAGTAAGTGGGATTGAACTTAGTGAGTCGATTCTCTTAAGCAAGTGAGGTCGAACCTATTGAGTTAGTTCCCTCAAGCAAGTGAGGTCGAACCTAGAGTTGGTTCCCTATGGGTCGAACCTAGAGTTGTTTCCCTACGGGTCGAACCTAGAGTTAGGCATCTTTAGAAAACAGATTATTAGGGACTTTAACTGATTATTGAAGAGCTCTAATCAGTTAGAGAGCTAAGTATGCTTAGAGGTGGAAAAACTTTGGGGAGGTTTGGGAATGTGATTTTTGGTTGTTTTATGCAAAATTATGCGAAAAACCAGCAAAGACTCCCTTAAACCCAAAAAATGAGTTATCCTGACAGCTGGTGATGTTTGTCACATAACTTGAGCTACAGATATCAGAATGACATGATTTTATGTCATTTTAAAGCTAAGACATAGGGCTACATGTGGTAAAAATTTCAGAATTTTTCATATAGCCAATTTGCACCAGTTTCTGTTTGAATCAAAGTTGGATTCTGTAGAAAACACATTCTGGCAGCCAGTAAATCAGATTGCATAACTTCCTGCTTCGATCTACGTTTTACGTGAAACTAGTGGCATTTTGAAGCTAACATGTAAGGCTTCTTTCCTGCAAAATTTCAGAATTTTCTTATGTTTAGTTTGTTCCTAGTTACAGTTTTAAGTCAGGGCAGAAACGGGTGAACTAGTAAATCCTCTATTTTTGCTTCTGTAAAATGTCACATAAATTTAGATACGCATAGCCAAATGAGGTGAGGTTTGCGGCATGAAAAGATATAAGAGAGAGCTATCTTCTTATAAAATTTTAGAATTTTATGAGTTAAGATACACATTTGGTGCAATCATAAAAATCAGCTTTTTTAGGCAAGTTTTGGAGGTATTTTGAGATGGTTTTAATCCTAGAAATACTAGTAACTCTTTTGATAGTTAAATTTGAGTTAGATAGGTTAGTTTTCTGATAAATAATTTACTCTCTCAATAAGTTGAGTTGAAATAGGGTAGTAGCAAGAGTGAATTGGTTCCCTGAGGCAAGTGAGGTTGTGCCTAGTGAGTTGGTTCTCTCAAGTAAGTGGGATTGACCCTAGTGAGTCGATTCTCTCAAGCAAGTGAGGTCGAACCTATTGAGTTGGTTCCCTCAAGCAAGTGAGGTCGAACCTAGAGTTGGTTCCCTACGGGTCGAACCTAGAGTTGTTTCCCTACGGGTCGAACCTAGAGTTAGGCATCTTTAGAAAATAGATTATTAGGGACTTTAACTGATTATTGAAAAGCTCTAATTAGTTAGAGAGCTAAGTATGCTTAGAGGTGGAAAAACTTTGGGGAGGTTTGGGAATGTTATTTTTGGTTGTTTTATGCAACATTATGCAAAAAAACCAGCAAAGACTCCCTTAAACTAGAAAAATGAGTTATCCTGGCAGCTGGTGATGTTTGTCGCATAACTTGAGCTACAAACATCGAAATGATATGATTTTTGTATCATTTTAAAGCTAAGACATAGGGCTACATGTGGTAAAAATTTCAGAATTTTCCACATATCCGATTTGCACCAGTTTCTGTTTGAATTAGAGTTGGATTCTTCAGAAAATGCATTCTGGCAGCCAGTAAACCAGATTGCATAACTTCCTACTCCAATGTCTGTTTTACGTAAAACTGGTGGCATTTTGAAGCTAACATGTAAGGCTTCTTTCCTGAAAAATTTCAGAATTTTCCTATTTGTAGTTTGTTCCCAATTGCAGTTTTAAGTCAGGGTAGAAACAGGTGAACCTGTAAATTCTCTATTTTTGCTTCTACAAAATATCGCATAACTTTAGATACGCTTAGCCAAATGAGGTGAGGTTTGCAGAATTGGAAAGATATGAGAGAGATCTATCTTCCCATTAAATTTCAGAAATTTATGAGTTAAGATACACATTTGGTGCACTCTGGAAAATCAACCTTTTTAAGTGAGAATTGAAGTACTTTTGGGATGGTTTGAATCCTAAAAATACTAGTAGCTTCTTTAATAGTAAAAGTTGAGTGCCATAGGGCCTAGTGGCTAAAGTTGAGTGCCATAGGGCCTAGTGGCTAAAGTTGAGTGCCATAGAGCTTAGTTGGCAAGAGTTGAGTGTCATAGGGCCTACTGGCTAGAGATTGGTTCCCTAAGAATTGAACCTAGAGTTGGTTCCCTAAGGGTTGAACAAGCTTTAAAGCATCACAAACCCATGCACTCTTTAGCAAGGCTATATCTGATCGATGTGTCTATTGCATTGCCTTGAATATTAATAAAGAGGACAAAGGACATCAGGAGAACGTATAGGAAGCATATACTACGTCTAGAATTTTCTAGTTTTTATGTATGGAACAACATACTGCTTCCTAGTTCCTAGTCCAGCCTCAACCTCATTCTGGAACTCCCCTCCATTATGCAGGGTCATCACGTATGTATCATGTGTAAATTGTAATTAGTAGGTTTTTGTTTTTAACATTGGCAACTTGCTGCATGGCATTCATCCTCGAATCTTTTATATTTTATTAACCCACAAAAAACATATTCTAAGATATGGGAAAGACAATAACATTTAAGAACGCATCACGTTCCAGATTAATCTTATAATTAATGTGAAAATAGGAGAAGAAAACACTGACAAAGGCACTTCTGTATGCCCAAAAACAAGGCAAGCTTCAAATAAAATAAAACTTAAAACTAGAAAAAGAAGAGGTGAACTAGCAAAAGGGACGTCATAAGATAAGAAGATTAGTACATATTCTTGTTAAATAACATATTTTACAAAAGGAAGAAAGTTTCACTTACACAACATTTTCATAAAAATTGGTGGTATCAACATATTAGGCTATATATACCATAAATCCAACACAGAGAAAAATAAATAGCTGGTAGCTTAGAACATGGAGTTCAGGAACAGAATAAAATTTGGCTATGTTATTTGACTTGGCAAACAAAAAATATTTTGTTCAAATGAAAAACATATTATTAACTTGATCGATACGGTAAGCATGCTTAGGATTAGGAACATACTTTATTCTATATTCTTGCTACCACTAAATGGATTTGTATCATTTTTAAGGTGCTTTCCAACCTTTGCGATAGAAATTACTGATCCAAGTCACCTTCAAAATTGGTAAAAAAAAAGAATATACTTCAATCTGAGTAAAAAAATAAAAAAGATATTGCAACTTTCAAGTTTGCAAATTCTATTTGCTGGTTGTTTTGAGGGAAATTACTGTCTTTTAACTTACCCAAAAAAAAATTACTGTCTTTTACGACATGGATTTCTTACTTTCTCATGTGTTCACCACGGCTGAGATTATGTAGACTAAAGCTGGACAAGTATCTGATGCAAAGCAAGGTAGAAGCTCCAAAATGTTGCACTCTACTTCTCCTCTACGCAACCACATGTTTGCATTCCCAAAGGAGAAACGAATCCTCCACTCTCCAAAAACATTATTTTTTTCCCAAGCTTCTCAATCTTTTTTTATTAATGAAATAGATAGAGCCTATATAAACTCTCTTCTCCTTAAACTCACTTCAACTCCACACTCCAGAATCCAAAAACTATCCCTTACCATTATCCATCTATAGAGACCAGCACCAAATTGTGTAGCAAGAACCTTCCCCCTCCCTAGTCCCTAGCCCCTACAATGAGGGTAAAATTTCTTACATTGTTCCTCATTGTTTCATATGCTAAAGCCATATCAAGCTCAAGTTTGAGAAATGCCAGTTCAGAACATAGAAGTCTAAACTCCTAAACAAAGAGCAATATACAAATACAACAACCTTTTGGTAGGAGTTCTTTATCTTTTCAAGCAAGCATATCATAAAGTTTCTTGAAATTATGGATATCACACATTTTTTGCTTTTATTAAATTGCTTATTTTGTTCAATTGTAGAAAACTATGGAAGCATAAAGGAGGCAATTAGGTTGCACAAAAATGATGAGGAAAGAAACAATAAGGAAAAGTATGAACTATCTTATGATCTCAAATTGAAAATATAAAGCAAAATCACACATGAAAACAGCCCAGTAATAGAAGGAATTCAGGGAACCAGCTTCGCAACAATAACCAAACTAGTATAAACTCAAAATAATAATAATAATAAAAGAAAAATAGCAAAAGGCACAAAACCTTGTCAAATGCGAAGGTTCTATCGATCTGTTTGTTGGCTATATTCTGCAACCTGATTTAATCTTCACAATGACCTACAAAAACACACCAAATTTATAAAAAAAACAAGTCAATTCCTAAAAATTAATTCATATGATGATATGAAATACCAAAAATATCAACCTTATCAAGTTCCCACTCTTTTTCTTCTACTAGTATAAACTACATATAATTAGTGAAGATATAATTTTTCCCCATACTTTTCATCACTGTCATAGCTCAAATCTGACCATAGTCACACCTCCATCTGAGCTACAAAACTACCCATCACTTAGCATCACTCACAACTACAGAAATTTCCAACTCTAGCAAGCAACCAAAATTATATAATTGTGATCCACAAATCCCTAATAAAGGTTCAGCATTAGCAACCAAGCACAACAATACACCACTAACAACATCACAGTACAGAACTATTAAGGCAGACATGTAATGGAGTCTACAGTAAAAAAGGATAAAAAACATGAACCACAAACAATCCGTAAACTATACTAAGTATTGATAATAAGAATAAGTTTACAAAAGAGTTAAACTCACCAAATTTCTTTGGGGCTTACCCGTGGACTTAGACCAAAGGCAGCGGCTGAGCAGAGAACAGAGGCTGCGAGCTCATGTTGGGTAGAGGTAGAGGCTGCGACTTTGAGTGAGAGAGAATGAGGGTGAGAGCACGAGAGAGAGAGGTGAGGGTGAGGGTAAGAGGCAGAGGGGGCTGGAGAGCACGAGAGAGAGAAGGTGAGAGTGAGAGGGAAAGAGGGTGAGAGTGAGAGCATGAAAGAGAAAGGGTGAGGGTCGAGGCGGAGGGGCGGGAGAGCACGAGAGAGAGAGGGTGTGAGTGAGAGGGAAATAGGGTGAGAGTGAGAGCACGAGAGAGAGAGGGTGAGGGTGAGAGGCAGATGAGGCGGGAGAGCACGAGACAGAGAGGGTGAAAGTGAGAGGGAAAGAGGGATTTAGAATTCTGTAATTAGGTTTAAGTAGGTTTTGCGAGGGATTTGCGACGGAATTTTCCCTCACTAAAATTTTATCAGTTAGCAAGGGAAAAATACCTCGCAATTCCCTCGCTAACTTGACTAAGTTTACACTGTGCTCTCAGCGAGGGAAATTATTCCTTGTAATTCCCTCTCTACTTTTAGCGTGGGGTATTATCCCTCGCAATTTACTCGCTAATATTAGATAGGGAAACAATATCTCGCAATTCCCTCGCAATTCCTTCGCTATTACTCCGTTATTTTCTCGTATAATTTATTTTTCAAATTTAGCGAGGGAGAAGACTTCCCTCGTTGATCCCTCGTTAATTAAAGAGTGAATTGCAAGGGAAATTTTCCCTCGCAAACTTCCCTCGCTAAATTGTAAATTTCTTGTAGTGTTCTTTCTGTTTGTGCTTCTCAACTTTTTCTTCTCGAGCCTCTTTTTCTTGATCAGGCATTGGAAGATCAATTCATTCCTTAGCAATATCTTCTTTCAGCAAAGAGCTAACAACTTTTTCACTTCTTAAAGAAATTACTAGACACTGCTCCTTTGAATTGACCACTGTATCACTTGGTAAGGTGTCTGGAGGTCTCTCAGAGAGCTATTTTACTTATTGACCAACTTGATTCTCTAAATTCCAAAATAGTCGCCCCTTGATTCTAAAAATTAGCCCTTGTTTCCTCTATAAAAGTGGAGGTCTGTTGCATAAAAGAAGAAGTCTATTGCACGAAAGTAGATGTTTGTTGTGAAAGCTTTTCAAGTGCAATCTCAAGAGGAGACTTCTGCTCAAGTTGAGCATTTAGTGGAATTACTTGATTCTTCTAAGAGAAATTGAAATGATTCCTCCAACTTAGATTATATGTATTAGAATAGGGACTACCTTGTGGTCTCAAAGGATTTCGCGTATAGTTGACCTACTCTGGAGCAATAACATCTGAGTTTGTTGCCTCACATTGACTATTAACATGGTTGCCTCCACAGAAATTGTAAGTTAAGGCTTGGTGATTGACTAAGTTTACTTGTATACCATCAACTTGCTTGGTGAGGTTAGCGACGTATTGCAAAATCATCTTATTTTGCACAAGTAAAGCTTCAACTGTGCTATCTTCCATAACCCCCTGTTTAACAGTAGATCTTCTACTAGGCAACTGGTATTTATTAATAGCTATAATCTCAAACAATTCTTGAGCCTCTTCAGGAGTCATAGTGTTTAAAGACTCACCTACAGATGCATCCACCATAAGTCTTGTGGCATGATTCAAACTATTGTAAAAGATCTGCACCTTCTGCCAAACTTCAAAAGCATGATGAGGACACTTTCTAAACAGCTCTTTAAATCTTTCACATGCTTCATAGAGAAATTTTCCTTGATTTTGAGTAAAGCAAGCAATCTCACTCATTATTTTCACAAACATTGATGGAGGAAAATACCGAGTGAGAAACTTACTAACCAGATCATTCCATGTAAAAATGCTTCCTTGAGGCTGGGTTTGTAGCCAGCTCTTGACTTTATCTCTCAAAGAAAATGAAAAAAGTTTTAATCTGATGACATCATCACTAGCTCCATTATATTTGATAGTATCACAAAGTTGTAAGAAGCTAGCAATGTGCAATTTTGGATCTTCTGCTTGACCTCCCCCAAACTAATTTTGCTGCACCAGCTGTAGAAGAGTTGATTTAATCTCAAAGTTATTAGCTTGAATAGCAAGGCGCACAATACTAGTTGAAACATTCTCAGAAGATGGAGTAGCATAATCAGCTAAAGTGCATATTCTCTATGCATTAGCGTTCTCAGCCATCTTTTCTTCTTCAATTCTTTTTCTTTCTCTAATTGCTTTTTTTATTGCTCTTTCTGTTCTTGTTATCTCTAAATCAAAAAGTAATTCTTCTGACTCTAAAAAATCGTGCATAAACAAATAAATAAGCAAACCAGAGTGAAGTAAAGGAAAGATATTAAAAATTAAAATTAAAATAAAAAATAAAAATTAATGTCTAATAAAAATAAAAATAAAAAATTAAAAATAAAATTAAATAAAGAAAATTAAAATTAAAATTAAAATTAAACAAAGAAAAATAAATGCTTAAATTTTAATGTCTTTTCAACTACTATTTAATACTAATAACAATAATCCCTGACAATAACGCTAAAAACTTGTGAAATTGGCAAATGCATCGAATCGCAAAAGTAATAAAAAGCGAGTAAGAGTATCGTCCTATGAGAATTAAGTTATTAATTACTAAATTCACTGAAAGTGACATTATTTAAGCTAACGAAGAAAAAGAGTTCTTGCAAATTCAATTAAAAAGAAATATAAATAAGCAAAACAATAAATCAAAGAGGTGAAAAATAATGGTATTAAAGCGTTAGGGTTCAGACTTCACTTGAACTCTTTAAATGCACATTCAAATATTGGTTTAACTATTTTCCATTTCAATGATTTATGGTCAATTCCAAAAATTAATTAATACCTAATTCCTTAGTATATTAATCCTCTTACACTATTTAGAATTAACTAATCCCTTAGTCTAACCCCAAATAGAAAGATATTATTAAGAACGAGAGAATTAAAAGAAAGACCACATAACCCACAACGTCTATTCCTAGTGATTGTAGAAATTATGATGTTTATCACATGTTCTAGACTCATGCAAATTTTACCAAATTATACATCAACCCAAAAGATCTTTCCCAAATTGATCAGGTTTAGAAAAGCATTAAGAATAGAGATAAACACGTAAATTATGAAATAGAAACATAAATTAAACCCATAAAAGAAGTTACATCATCAAAGTTCAAGATCCATCATCCCCATAACAAAGGGAAAATTAATTACACATGAAAAAAGAAGAACACAAAGAGAAGAATATGACAAACTCTATTATAGAAAAGTGGAAAAGTTGAAGAAAATTTCTAATCTTCAAGCTTAATTGCGCCCACACCACTTTAGGGTTTGTGCCTCTCAACGGCTACTGCGTTCTGTCCAAGTGTGTGTTCAATTTGGCAAAACCTCTCTTTTTAAAAAGAATTCATGCTGTTGTTACGCGATCAGCGCTCAAGAGCTCAGTTTCTAGCGCTCAGGTATTGAGTCACTTAAAAAGGCATTCTCCAGCGCACGTTGAGTGCTCAAGCGTTGGATATCCAGCGCTTGCTAAAATAGAGTTTTCTTCTTTTTACTTACTTCTTCAAATGTCTAGTCTTTTTTCAAATGCAATTATCTATAAAAAACACATAAAATACGTAATAAGAACACAATTAAAATAAAGAAAACATAATAAAACTTGAGAACAAAACTAAATAAAAAAATATTAAAAGAGAATGAAAACCCAAGATTTTTAAACCGTAAAAATATGAATTTTTGTAGATTCATCACCCCCTCAAGATGGGAAGTAGATATCAATCATTCCCATCTTGCATAATAGGGTCTTAAATAATGGTGCAGTAACATGTTTGGTGAGAATGTCTACAATTTGATGTGCATATTTGACATGTACTAAACGAATCAAACCATCATTAACCTTTTCACAGATAAAATGATAATCAATTTCAATGTGTTAATTTGGACCTTTCATGAAATGAAGGATTTGAAGCAAGGTGTATAGTAGCTTGATTATCACAAAACACAAGAGTTGGGCCAATGACTACTTCAAAATCAAGTAGTAATGAATCAGTGATATTATCTCAATGATTATCAATCAGCTTGATTATCTCACTAGTGACACTTGCTAAAGCTCGGTATTTTGCCTCTACAAAAGATCTGGACATTGTGTTTTGCTTCTTTGATTTCCATGAAACCAAAGAATCTCCGAAAGAAAGCACAATGACCAGTAGTTGACCTTCTTGTGTCAACACAGTTCCCCCAATCTGCATCAACATATGCCTTGAGGTGGAGGGATGAGGATGATGAAAATAGCAACCTTTGTCCTAGAAAGATATGAGGTACCTCAATAAGTGATGAACTGCATCCAAATGAGGACCTCTTAGTGCAGCCATGAATTAGCTAAATTTGTTTACAGCAAAGCATATATCAGGCCTTGAGATTGTTAAATATAGAAGTCTACCAATTAGTCTTCTGTATTGAGAGTCATTTGGCAAAGGATCTCCATCAGATGAACTTAATCTGAGATTAGGGTCCATAGGTAGTGAAGCTGGTTTGCAATCAAGAAAACATGTGTCTTCAAGTAATGTCAATGTATAATTCCTTTAAGATAGGTAAATTCCTTGTTTAGACTGTGCAATTTCCAAACCAAGGAAATATTTCAGCTGTCCAATGATTTTTAACTTGAATAGCTGCTGCAAAATGTTTTTGACTTGATCAATGGCAGCTGAATTCTTGCTGGCTATGATGATATCATCTACATAGACCAGAAGTGCTGCAAAGGATTGACCTGAACCAATGGTGAACAAAGAATAATCTGATTTGGACTACTTGAAGCCATGAGAAAGCAGAGTAGAAGAGAATTTATTAAACCACTACCTAGAAGCTTGTCTCAGACCATAAATTGATCTATTTAGCTTACAAGCCATATTCTCCCCCTTAACTTTGTAACCAAGTGGTAACTTCATAAACACATCCTCAAACAAATCACCATTAAGAAAAGCATTATTTATATCAAGTTGAAGTAGTTGTCAACCCTTTACAACAGCTAAGGTTAGTAGTATTCTGACAGTGGTCAACTTAGCTACTGGTGAGAAAGTGTCTGAAAAATCCACCCCAACTTGTTGAGTGTATCTCTTTGCTACTAGTCTGGCTTTGAGTTTGTCAATGCTGCCATCAGCTTTTCTTTTAACTTTGTAAATTCATCTATAGCCAATAATGTGCTTGTCTTTTGGGAGAGGAACAACATTCTAAGTGTGATTAGCTTCCATTGCTGAAATTTCTTCCTGCATGGCTTGGAAATCATGCCATTGACAAAGCCAAATTTGTTCTTGACATTTAATGTCATTTTCATGGATCTATTCCATGAATTATAATTCTCTCCTGTAAATGGCTGAGACACTAAGATCAAGTCAAGAGATTCAGAAGGAAGAATGAAGAAAGGATTGGAAGAATCATTATTGGCGGATTGGAAGCACGCCATGAGAATCAGGTAAAAAATAATGCGGTGAAGGAAAGAAGAGTTTGCAGGGAAGAAGAGAATCAATGACCTACTGATACAATGTTAAGAAAGAAACTCATTTGAACTGAATTCTGAGAAGACCGTATTTTGAAGTTTCAAAGTACTAGCTTTTATAGCCACAAATTCTATTGTAGAACTCTAACTCTGTTTGTTTGCTCTATATCTAACTAACTATAACTAATAGCTATTTTTTTTAACAGCATAATAATTAACTGTAACTAATTGTAACTAATACTAATTAACTAATTTAATAACTAACTGACCAATATAAATACAAGAGCTAAAATGTAGTGAAGAACTTATAAATTAGTAGAATAGAAAAGCATTATCTAATAGAAAAAAATAGACAAATAAGGATGACTAAATAAATTTAAAAAAAACACCATATAATTACCAAAGCAACTTCAATGTATGTATATAATGACTTTCTAACCCTTAATCTGAGCCATCATTTTGATAATATAGAAATTTTATTAAGATGACAACCTCTGGCATGGTAAATTAGATAAACATTTATTAAGATATATATCTAACCATACTTTAAGAAATTTGGTAAACAATAAACACAGGGGAGTGTCCTCACTATTCATTTTCTTAAAATATCTTGATTAAATAGTTTAGTCAAATTAGGAGTGACATATTACCACACTTATACCTATTTGAATTTCTAATTATTATCAGTTAGAAAATAAGTTAATTGTTATATATATATATATATAATTTGAATGCAATATTATTGAAAAATATATATAATTTGAATTTTATTGTTTTTTATATTGTCATTCAGTTATATATTGTTACATTATAAAAAATATTTAACTCTCACAATAATTTATTCAAAAGTCATATATATGATAATATATAATTAAAATAATACATTAAAATTAAATTGCTAAATTCGAAATGCACTTTATTACGTGTTTCCATAAACATCTTATCATATTAATCAATTAAGCGTTATGTTAGATTTGACAAAATAAAGACAGCAATATACATTTAGGGGAAATAAGAAAACAAAATAAGATTGGGGTATGACTAAGTAAGAATAACCATATATAGCTTTTTATTTAAATCTTTATTTTTTCTAATTTTTATTTTAAATCTCACAAAAATATTATTTATAATGAAACATAGGGAGGGTGTATTATTGCTCCTAGTTGTTTATTGTCATTTTTCTCCAACTAAAGTTTTGGTTTTTTTACTAATAAGAGAAAAAGAAAATTTTAGTTTTGTATCTCTAAGAGAGTGATGGTGTTAAAGAGGTTTAGCTTTCTAGCCTTGCATTCCTCCTCCAATCGTCCACCTCCGAAAGAACCGTCGGATAAAGGAGGTCAAAATTCTCAATAGGGTGACAGAATGGAGGTTTCTTCTGCGATTATAGGTTTTTGAGATAAATTAATGGGAAACAAGGTGGCTTCGCCACCAACACCAAGAAGGGATCTCTTAGTAGAGAAACTAGTGTCCATTGAGTTCCTAGATGGTAACAGGTTACTTCCAAAGGTTCATGTGGCGGATCAAGTGATTGAGGAGTTGTCTGCACCCTAGCGTGAAGCCCTTATAGTTAAGCTATTGGGGAAAAATATCGGTTACCAGTTAATGAAGACAAAGCTGAAAAGCACATGACATTTGATAGAAGATTTTGATATAATTAATGGACATGGGTCATGGCTTTTTTATGAAGAAATTTTATCTTGAAGAAGACATAAGTAAGGTGAAGGAGGGGGGGCCCTGGATGATTTTTTTTCACTACCTTTCTATGTGTCGATCAGTGGTATCTGGAGTTCAGAAGCAATAGTGGATCGTACTCTTGTTTGGTTTAGGTTCCCTTGTTTAAACCTACTGTTTTATGATGAAAGCTTTCTCTTGGCTCTAGCTGTGGCAGCGGGAAGGCCAATTAGAGTATACACAACCACCCTGAATGTAACTAGGGGCAGGTCACCAGGATGTGTGTGGAAATCAGTTTGAAGGAAATTGTTGTGGCAGAGTTTGCATTACTAACTCATGATACGAGGTGGAGTACGAAGGTTTACATGTCTTTTGTCCTGAGTGTGGCTGCTATGGCCATGTGGGGCGAAACTGTACTTCTATGTCTTAACCTACGGTGGCATTAGGATATGGTAGGGAGGATACTTTAATGGTTGCTAGGGTTTCTTTGGAAGAGAACTTGATACCGAGAAATCAGCCTATTTCGAATCCTACAGTTAATAAGTAGGAGATTTCCCCACATGGTGATTAGCTAACAGTGAAAAAGAGGAAGTGAAATTTGAGGAAGAAATGCTTATCCGGGGATCGCAGAGTCGCGGCTATCTAGTTATCTCGAGTTTTTACTTTCATGCTCGGCATGGTTGAAAAATTTGATTCAAAACACATTCATTCTGTGGGTATGAGAGATGAGGAAGAGGAAGAGGAAGAGAGTTGAGATTAAGGCAAAGAGAGAGGAAAGATAGGATTGTAGGGTCTGGGTATGATAATTGTTTTCTACCTTATTAATTTTATTTGACTTGAAATTAGAAGCAACACAATTAATTGTTGGTCCCATGCTCCCATGCCATTGAAAAATAGATGCTAGAAACTTAAGAGTGGGTGAACCTCTTCCGCTAAAAGATTCGTCCACATTAATTGAATGAGATCAAATGGTACATTATTGTTTGAAAGTACACACTAACAAAAATGTAATTAAAATTTTTCAAAATTTAAAAATAGTTGTTTGATAAATTAAAATAATATAAATTAAAGTAAGATATTTTGACCTCCTTTATTTGCCTATTTTTATAGGTTCTCTTTATTTTTAAAAGTTATACAAATTTTTTTTAATACTTAGACACATTTAATATTTTAAAAAAGTTTACACATAAATTCAAATAAACACAATAAACTTAAAATTAATTAACAAGGTCATTGGTTAACTATTAATAATTTTAAAATAATATTTTTACCTTCAATTTCTTCAATGCTTCTTATAAAATTAAAAGCAAAAATGTAATTAAAAATAAAAATTTAAAAATAAAAATGATATGTCAAACAAATATATATATATATATATATAATATAAAATTCAATCCATAAAGTTCGGACAATGACGCATGTCAGTCATTGATAAACTCATTTGTCTCCAATTCCTACATTATTTTTATTAAATTTTATCTATTATATTTAATTATCTTTAATTTAATTTAAAAATTTGATTTAAATAATATCCACTAAAAAACATTAAACCAAATTCTTTCCAATTTTCACATTATTCTTATTGAGCTAGTTTTATATACTATATATAAATTATCTTAAATTTAATTTGAATAATATCTATTAAGAAGTTTTAAACTAACTTTCACTTATTAATTATTATTATTTTTCTTATAACACCCATCACTCGTCAAATCAAATCAAATAAATTTTAAAAGTAAAAATCATTTTAAATCTAATTTTTCGAAGGTTGGAACATATCCTAACATTTAAGTGAAAATCTTATTATTTCATGTAATTTTGGTAAACAATTATCCTAATATACTCTGTCTTCTTCATAAGCAATATGATATGTGATAATTTGATGTTAACAGTTTTTCCTTATCTCTCCTTTGTATTAACTTCAATTTTAAACTATTTTGAGTGCGTTTGTTTGCGTTTAATTTATAAGAAAAGTGGTCTTTTTATTTTAAAAAAAATTACTTCTGACATATGCAAAATAGTTTGGATAAGATTTTTAAAAAACCAAAATATAAAAAAAATAATTTTCTTTAAAAAATCAAATTATTGACCGACGACAGAGAAACTCATAAAAATTTAATAGTCCTTTGTTTTAAATTATATCTAAACACAAAATGACACATTTACTGTATTCCTTAAATATTTTGGAGTAACGATGCTTTAAGGGTTTTCATCCATTATAATTGGCTAATCAATTTTTTTAAATATTATTATTATGCATATAAATATTATTAGTTAAAATTTATAAAAAAAATTATATATATAATTATCTATGATAAAAAAGAATTGGTCCAAATTTTCTATTGTGTGAGTCTGTGTGTATAAATATTAAGAGTTAAAATCTCTAAAATTTCTTGTACGTACAATATGAACTATACATATTATCTATTAACTAGGTAACAATTAATTAATCACATCTGTTTATTTATTTTAATATTATATTTATGATATAAGATCATGGAGCACCGGTGCTCCATAAATTTTGAGGAGCAGTGTAAACGTTTCCACGCAAAATAACTACTGCTTTTCATAAGAATCTTTGTAGAAAAATCAATTTCTTATGCTATATTAATTTATTTAACTTATCCCAACACATCCTTAAGTTGTTAAGAATTCTTTTTTGAGTTTTAATATGCGATTATTCATGTTTATATAATTTAAAATTATTTTGTGTTAATTATTTACCACACCTATATACTAACCATTTAACAAGTGTCGCAACCGGGATCGCGACGGGACGACCGAAAAATATAAAATCAATGGAGTCGCCACCAATGTTTATTTAAGTTAGGAAAACATTAGGAAAACCTTTTTATCAGGAAAACTGGTCTTTGAAAATGAGTTTGGATTCGGGAGCCGATTACAAGTAGGGAAGGTATTAGCACTTACACACTTTTACTTCCATGAACTACCTTAAGTTAGTTGTGCAAATTTTAATAATCTCAAATATATTCATTTTAACCCCTTTAAACAAAAGACTTTGTAATTACTTTTTATTTTTTAATTTTTTTTATTTTTGAAAAGAAATAAAAGAAACAACCAAATTATGAAATTTTATTTTTTTGGCTTGACAGAAATGGATTTCTGCTCCTACGTATCTCCTGATGCAATGGAGAACTCAAAGTCACGTAGTTCTTTATAAAATAAGTGTGGGTTAGTTGATTTTATTTAAAAAAGATTTTATTTGAAAGCGAATCCATTTTTTGCACAGGATTCAAGTTAGCACTATGCTACTCAATAAACCCTTATGATCCAAAAGATAATGAAGATAGCATCCGCTATTCAATCATCATCATTGGTCATTGCATGAATTAAAAGATTTTTTTTATTTGCTATTTTTATATTCTTTTACCCCTTTTTTTTGCCAAAAATGTATCATTATTGCCTTAATATGAAATGGGCGTGACCCACGAGATTCAAACTCAAATCCCAAAAGACAATCAACAATTCAAATTTAAAAAAAGAGTTTGAAACCTTGAGCACCAATAACGAGCACATACGAGAGGACGTTTGGGGAAGGATTTGGAAATTGGTTCGACGGTCGGTTTAGGGAGATTGAGTGATTCTGTTTTCGAGTTCGACAGTCGGTGGGGATAAGGATGGGATGGATTCGACGGTCGGTTGGAAAGGGGTGATTCATTCGACGGTCGGTTGCAATTGATGAAGATGGTGGTCACAGTTTTTTGGGGTCCGACGGTCGGATGGGACGGAGTTTGGTTGATGGTGTGAAGGTTTGGATGGGTTGTCGGTGAGGGTAGTAGGTGGTGTGGTTCGACGGTCGAGTGAGGTGAAGGTGAATTCGTGAAGTTGGTTGAGGGTCACAATGGTGCGGTTCGACGGTCGAGTGAGGTGAAGGTCACTGATGTAGTTCGACAGTCGGTAGAGGGAATGATGGTATTTTGTGAAGTGGGTTGAGGGTCCAATGGTGTGGTTCGACGGTCGAATGAAGTGAAGGTGGGCTTTGTGAAGGGGTTGAGGGTCACAATGGTGTGGTTCGACGGTTGAATGGGGTGAAGGTCAGTGATGTAGTTCGACGATCGGTAGAGGGAATGATGGTATTTTGTGAAGTGGGTTGAGGGTCCAATGGTGTGGTTCGTGGGGTCCGACGGTCGGTTAAAGGTATGATGGATCCGGTGCTTGGGTTCGACGGTCGGAAAAGGGAAGGATGTGGCTCTTTGGATTTCGACGGTCGAATGGGGAATGATGGTGTTTTGTGAAGTTATTGAAGGTGGTGGTTACGGTTTTCTAGAGGTGAAGATGAATTCTTTGGTGGTTTGAGAAATGTGATGCAGAAGGGGAGGAGTGCCAATGTGCGTATGGTGCTCATGGTTAAAAAGAAAAGGAAAAGAAGATGGACAACATAACTAACCAGCCAGTATCCAAGCATGCATTTGAACACTACATTTTTACTCACAACAGTGCAAGGATAGTGATGAGAAAGGGCTTACCTCTTCTGTGCTACCAATGACACACTCAACTCAAAAAAGAATCAAAAATCCCTTTCGTTCCTAGCAGCCTCCCCAGTATTCTTGCTTTTCAAAACCGACACGACCCTTCTGCAAATTTCTGAAGAAAATAGCTTAGGCGCAGATAAACTTTTTAGCTCAGCTTCCTTCTTCGTGTCTTTTCTTCTGCTTTGTGTCTTTCCCCCAATTTCACATCACTGAAAACCTTCCATTTTTGCTTCTCTTAAGCCTTGGGCCCTTGGAGCTGCTGCAACCTTGTCATGGAGTAATGGTGTAGTTGCATTTCAACTAAATTGAAACTGCAACCGTAACGAAGACTTCTTTTTTTATTTTTATTTCTCTTTTTTTTTATTTTTCTTTATTTTTTTTTTTTATATATTTTTTATTTTTACTAAAAAAAGACTTAAATGAGATTAGAGTAAATAAAAGAAAAGATAAGAAATATGTGCTCATTGCAATTAAGCATCACTTAACATAAGAAACATAAGCTCTTGATTAATCAACAAAATTTTATGGACAAAATTAGGTATCAACAGCTGCCCCCCTTTGCTTTACATTTAAAATAAATGAGAAGCAAAGGAATTGATTTAATTTTGTCCATGAAAATTTTCATTTCTTTCTTCTTTTCTTCCCCTTTTTTTTTTTAAAAGCATATTGACGCGAAATACCAGGACATTACATTAGGTAGAAAGTTTGCGGAGTCAGGTACCCGCTGAAACTTGACAGAAACTTAAAACAGAAAAGGCACAAAACTTGCGGAGTCGGGTATCCGCTGAAGCTTGACAGAAAAGAAAAAGGTGACGGGCACAAGGCCCCTGCTTGCTTTGGAAGCGATGGGTACGAGGACCTAAAAAACTAAAAAGCAATGGGTGCAGGGACCCAAAAAGAAAGACAACGGGTGCGGGGACCCAAAAATTAAAAGACAAAGGGTGCGGGGACCCGGAAAACTAAAAGACAATGGGTGCGGGGACCCTAAACTAAAAGACAATGGGTGCGGGGACCCGAAACTAAAAGACAATGGGCGCGGGACCGGAATGAAAAGACAATGGGTGCGGGGACCCGAGAATTAAAAGACAACGGGTGCGGGGACCGAAATTAAAACAACAATGGGTGCGGGGACCCGAAACTAAAAGACAATGGGTGCGGGGACCCGGAATGAAAAGACAATGGGTGCGGGGACCGGAATTAAAAGACAATGGGTGTGGGGACCCTAAACTAAAGGCAAATGGGTGCGGGGACCGGAAACTAAAAGACAATGGGTACGGGGACCCGGAAACTAAAAGACAATGGGTGCGGGGACCCAGAAACTAAAAGACAATGGGTGCGGGGACCCAGAAATTAAAAGACAACGGGCACGGGGACCCAGAAACTAAAGGCAAATGGGTTGACTTTGTAAATGCATGTGATGGCAGAGATGGTGCATGATGTAATGGATGCATGGTGATGCAATGGATGTGATGCTTGAAGGCAATGCATGTGATGCCAGAAAATGATGCATGATGCAATGGATGCCCTACTGTAGGAGTCCTCATGAACCAATTGAGTAAGCAATTTTTTTGTTTCTTTTTCATTTTTTGTTTTTTTTTTTGTTTGTTTTGTTTTTTTTTTTTTTGCACATCGGAGCTTTGGTTCCGCAACCCTTAAGGACTTTTCCCCACAGCAGGGTCGCGATTGAACAGCAAAATCTGTTGATTGGCCTTATGATTTGTCTGGTCATCCTTTCTTTTCTCAACAACACTTAAAGGGTCTCGAGCTAGAAAACTTTATGCAGTGGGCCTTGAGCCTAAAAAATTGTACAATGAGCCACGAGTCAAAGAAGTGAATGTACTTGAGGAACCAAACACTTCTTGGAAAACTTTGACCAACCAAACTCATATTCAAAAGGGATCATTGTTGAATTTCTCTTCATTAAATATGGCTTGTGTAGAAGCTTGTGACTTTCTTCCCCCAAAAGTTCCTATTTCCACCGGACATACTTCAATATGAATTAGCCATTGAGGATGTCATTCTCTTCATCGATTGAAACTCTAGAACTCCTTTGGCTTGAGTTGTTCATCAAGAGGCTGCCATCAGATGGTTAAATTGTACTATTGTACTCATGTTCACCCAACCTGAAGCATCATGTACCAGATATGCATGGATTCAAAAGTACAACATGAAAGAGATTTACTACTCGAGTGACCTTTTTTGACCGATTTTGGGAGCATGACTACACAAAGGACATTTACAAAGGATAAAAACACTAGTGGAATAGTACAAAAGTCAAGAGGTTTTTTTTTTTTTTTTTGGACCCAGTTTGGATGTGATTGATCTTTACTTGACAATTGGACATAATGGCCATTGTTTTATTAGGTATCTACAAGAATATGCCCCTGTGTATGGTATCAAATGAATTTGACTCAAGGTATGTCCTTTGAGAACAAAGATGCCCCAGTGTAGGCCATTTGACAACAAAAAATGTCCCAGTGAGGAAATTTTTTTGTAAGGCCCAAATAAGACAAAGCAAATTGTCCCAGTTTAGAACTGAATTGAACATGGTAGAGACTTGTCCCAATGTAGAGCCAGTTGAACTAGAAGATTTGCCTCAGTGTAAGGCCAAATTGAACAGGGTAGAGACTTGCCCCAATGTAGAGCTAGTTGAACCAAAAGATTTGTCCCAGTGTAGGGTCGAATTGAGCAGGGTAGAGACTTGCCCCAATGTAGAGCCAGATTGAACCAAAAGATTTGCCCCAGTGTAGGGTCGAATTGAGCAGGGTAGAGACTTGCCCCAATGTAGAGCCAGATTGAACTAAAAGAAAACATGCCCCAGTGTAGAGCCAGCTTGAACACGACAACAATTTGCCCTAATGTAAGTCCCTTTTTTTTTTTTTTAGACTGCCCTTTGTTTTTCACCTAACAATTTTGTTGTTGTTTTTTTTTTTTTTTTTTCAAGAGCAAGGATTAAAAATTCAATGCAGTGCATAAACTTTTTGTCTCAAAATTAAAGTTGATGAAAATGAAAACAACCTTTCATTGATCAGAATGGACTTTTTAAGGCTTGTAACGTGGCCAAGGTTAGGGTTTATGAAATGAAAGATATAAGGCTCAAATAAGTGTTTAAAGGTTAAGTGGGACCAAGGATCCTTATTCAAACTTAAACTTTGCCAATTGCTTTTACGCATTCAAGCACACTTTTCTCTTATTGCTCTCCCTCTTTTTTGTTCTCCATCATTGTTCAAACTTGAACTTTGTCAAATTTTCTGCTTTTACTTTCCGCCCCTTTCACTTTTCTTCATTTTCCCTTTTTCATTATGCTTCAAAATAGTCACCATGACAATCAACATTTGTTTTGTTCTTTCCCTTACTGTAGGGGTGATCCTTGTCCAGGGTCTATTGAAGACAACTCCCAAGCTCAAAATGGGACAACGAGGGATAATAAAAAGATGAATTCTTGTGGAGGATAGAGAAAGATGGTCAATCTTCATTTCAAATCTTGATTGCTCATTTTCAAACATTTTAATTTAGAGACAAAAGGACCATACACACCAAATGATTATTTATTTGCTCCTTTTATTTTTTCTTTTTTTGATTTTTTTATTTTTTTTTTATTTTTATTTTTGGGCAAAGAACACCTACACACACGAGTCTCATGACCACAAAAATTCTTAGAATGAGAGTTCTATGAGATCCAAACCAAAAGAAGGCAAGTAAAGAGAGGAAAATAATAACAAGAAAGATTTGGCAAGAACAAGAGTACCAAGAACATAGGAAAAGAAAACAAGGTGAACCGAGATCCACACAAATCCATCACATTAATACTTCAAGAAAGTTCACATAAGTTCAAAAACTCAAATGGTTTTAATGATTGAACAAGCATGGGGTCAGTACAATTAAATCATCATTCATGGTAACAACTTGGTAAACAAAATCAGAATGCCAGTCGCTCAGAAATTTTTCAGTGCTGGAGGACTCCAAGATATGGTTCATTCCCAACGGTTAGAAAAAAGAATCACCACTTTGTCAAACTTTCTAAGGTTGCCCCTGATCAACCATTATAGGGTTCGTTCCTATTGCAGATAGGCATGTGTAGAAACCTTTGACAATGCTTGGTGGATTACTGTTTAGATAACTGTTGTCATCCATGAATTTTCTTGAAACCCCAATTAACTCATCCGACCTGAAGTCCACCCTTAGTCGATTCAACATTTGTCCATACTTTCCTGCCCGTCATTCATTTGATGTAATCTTCCCTTTTTCATTTCGCTTTCAATCCTTTCACCAATTATCACGATATCTGAAAAATTCGACGACACATTCCCAATCATATGATCATAGAATGGCGCGTGCAGTGTATTAGTGAACATAGCAACCATCTCTTTATCTGACAAAGGGGGTCTTACTTGTGCAGCTATTTCCCTCCACCTCTGAGCATATTCCTTGAAGGTTTCACCATCTTTTTTAGACATGCTTTGTAGTTGCATTCTATCTGGTGCCATGTCAATGTTGTATTTATACTGCTTTACAAAGGCATCAGCTAAATCCTTGAAACTCCTTATGTGGACACGCTCAAGATGTGTGTACCAATTCGAAGCTGCCCCAGTTAAACTGTCTTGGAAGAAATGGATTAACAGTTTGTCATCGTGAGCTTGTGAAGCCATCTTGCGAATGTACATTGTCAAGTGATTCTTTGGACAAGTAATCCCCTTATATTTATCAAAATCTGGGACCTTAAACTTTGGGGGAATGACAACGTCAGGGACAAGACAAAGCTCAGTAGCATCCTTGATGCTATAACAACCTGCTCTTTCAATGACCCGTATTCTCTCTTCCAAAGTTTCAAACCTCTTTTTGAACTGAGGATTTTCAGCAAAAGAATTCAATGGGTATTGAGGCATGACAGTGGGGACAAAATGTTGTACTGGTGGAGTTCCACTGGTACCTGGGTAATGGGCATATGGTTGGGTTGTGCTCAATGAGTTTGAAGCGGCATGCCACCTGTCGGGGAATTAGCAACCCATGGTGCTACAAAGTGGAAGGAAGCCATATGGTGGGATGAAGAAAGGGAATGGTGTCTTGTATTGGCGGGGTTTCATTAGCATTCAGCCGAGTGACTTGAGTTTGGGTAAAGTTCAACAGGTTTGAATTCGGTGTCACTGTTGGCATGCTATTACCAGGGGGATTGGTGGTTAATGATGGTACATAGCTGGGATGGAAGCCATAAGGAGGGAAGGGTGGCACTTGGATTTCTTGAGAGCTGGTGACTGAGGGTTGAGTAATGATTGGCATCATAACTCCTTGAGGATTGAAGCCTTGGTATTGCAGAGGGGTTGGAGAGAAAGCAGACAGGTGAGGAGGATTGGTCGGATGCCCCTTGTTTGCCACTGAGGGATTCCCATTTGTGCTCCTTCTATTTTCCATAGACTGAAGCATCTCCATCATCTTGGACACTTGCTCTTTGAGCTGATTCACCTCATCCTTCAACTCTTGAATTTGATCTTTTTCATCCATGATCCTAGCCTGGGAATGATCCTGTAAGGGTGTCGCGGAAGCAATTTTTCGTTATAGTGCCCATTTTTTCTCTTGGTGAAACATGATGTGAATATGCAATTATCAACATTGACTGAACAAAATTGGCAACATGCATGCATGCAAAGTATTATGCAAATGAAATTTTTTATTTTTTTTATTTTTTTTATTTTTAAAAAGAATGCTATGAATGTCATGGTAATGCAAAATGATGTATCTTTTTCTTTCTTTTCCCTTTTTTAGAGTCAGGAATGCGATGAAAATGTAAGATGATATTTTTTATGGGGATGTCATGCAAATGCAAGATAATGTATCTCTCCTTTTTTATGCTAGAAATGCTATGAAAATGCAAGATAATGTATATTTTCTTTTGTTTTTGAATGCTAAGAATGCTATGAAAATACAGGATGATATTTTTTGTTAGGAATGTTATGAGAATGCAAGATGATGTTTTTTTTCACTTTTTTGATGCTAGGATTGTCATGAAAATATAAAATGACGTTTTTTTTCTTTTTATGAATGCTAAGAATGTAATGAAAATGTAAAATGATATATCTTTTTTTTAAGTAAGAATGAATGACATGAGAGATAGATGAAAAATGAAAATGCTATATGATGTATCATTTTTTTTTGTTGAAATTTCTTTTTTTTGCCAAAAAGAATGCGAAGATGAATGACATGGGGAAAAGACAGATAAAAAGAAAAGTATGCTCCATTTGTGTCCTAATCAGGTGTAACCTAAGAAGATGGATGACTCTAATTTTATGTCATTATGTTCAAACTGCTAATGCAAGGCTTTTCAGGACAGATCTATCTTCTAAAAAGTCATGGTCCCCAGATTGCCCCCATCTCGAAAGATAAGGATCCAATTCATTAATTAATCACAAGTAGGGATGAACCCCTCAATATGACTAGTCCATGATATCTGGTAACAATCTGAGTGGTGTCTCAACAAATGTCAAGTGAGCACAAGGCTCCTCAATAACAAAAGTCGAGACCCTCCTACTCCTCGGGTTCGCACAGACTCAGGTATAGAGCCCAAAAAGTGTGTGAGGTAGGTGATTAGTGACATGTGTGAATGAGCATAAAAAACCTGTACAAAAACTTAAAAGACAAAAATACCCCTAACCAGCAAAACATATATACAATGCACCGACCAAAGAATCATCTACCCTAGGGTTTTAACAATTAAGTACAAAATATATATACAAGCCACAATATACATGAAATAATCCTATCGATATTTACATAAAAGTACTAAATAAAGTACATTTACAAACAAATAAGAAAACAAGAACAAAGACAAATAGGGTAAAATAAATAAATAAAAGATTATTAAAAATTTGCACAACTAACAACAACAGGCCTGACTCTCTGAAAGTCCCCAGTGGAGTCGCCAGCTGTCGTAACCGGGATCGCGACGGGACGACCGAAAAATATAAAATCAATGGAGTCGCCACCAATGTTTATTTAAGTTAGGAAAACATTAGGAAAACCTTTTTATCAGGAAAACTGGTCTTTGAAAATGAGTTTGGATTCGGAAGCCGATTACAGGTAGGGAAGGTATTAGCACCCTACACTGCCCGTTCCATGAACGGTACCTTAAGTTAGTTGTGCAAATTTTAATAATCTCAAATATATTCATTTTAACCCCTTTAAACAAAAGATTTTGTAATTACTTTTTATTTTTTCATTTTTTTTATTTTTGAAAAGAAATAAAAGAAACAACCAAATTATGAAATTTTATTTTTTTGGCTTGACAGAAATGGATTTCTGCTCCTACGTATCTCCTGATGCAATGGAGAACTCAAAGTCACGTAGTTTTTTATAAAATAAGTGTGGGTTGGTTGATTTTATTTAAAAAAGATTTTATTTGAAAGCGAATCCATTTTTTGCACAGGATTCAAGTTAGCACTAGGCTACTCAATAAACCCTTATGATCCAAAAGATAATGAAGATAGCATCCGCTATTCAATCATCATCATTGGTCATTGCATGGATTAAAAGATTTTTTTTATTTGCTATTTTTATATTCTTTTACCCCTTTTTTTTGCCAAAAAATGTATCATTATTGCCTTAATATGAAATGGGCAGCAGCCCACGAGATTCAAACTCAAATCCCAAAAGACAGTCAACAATTCAAATTTAAAAAAAGAGTTTGAAACCTTGAGCACCAATAACAGAGCACATACAGAGGACGTTTGGGGAAGGATTTGGAAATTGGTTCGACGGTCGGTTTAGGGAGATTGAGTGATTCTGTTTTCGAGTTCGACAGTCGGTGGGGATAAGGATGGGATGGATTCGACGGTCGGTTGGAAAGGGGTGATTCATTCGACGGTCGGTTGCAATTGATGAAGATGGTGGTCACAGTTTTTTGGGGTCCGACGGTCGGATGGGACGGAGTTTGGTTGATGGTGTGAAGGTTTGGATGGGTTGTCGGTGAGGGGGTAGTAGCTGGTGTGGTTCGACGGTCGAGTGAGGTGAAGGTGAATTCTGTGAAGTTGGTTGAGGGTCACAATGGTGCGGTTCGACGGTCGAGTGAGGTGAAGGTCACTGATGTAGTTCGACGCCTCGGTAGAGGGAATGATGGTATTTTGTGAAGTGGGTTGAGGGGTCCAATGGTGTGGTTCGACGGTCGAATGAAGTGAAGGTGGGCTTTGTGAAGGGGTTGAGGGTCACAATGGTGTGGTTCGACGGTCGAATGGGGTGAAGGTCAGTGATGTAGTTCGACGGTCGGTAGAGGGAATGATGGTATTTTGTGAAGTGGGTTGAGGGTCCAATGGTGTGGTTCGTGGGGTCCGACGGTCGGTTAAAGGTATGATGGATCCGGTGCTTGGGTTCGACGGTCGGAAAAGGGAAGGATGTGGCTCTTTGGATTTCGACGGTCGAATGGGGAATGATGGTGTTTTGTGAAGTTATTGAAGGTGGTGGTTACGGTTTTCTGGAGGTGAAGATGAATTCTTTGGTGGTTTGAGAAATGTGATGCGAGAAGGGAGGAGTGCCAAGTGTGCGTATGGTGCTCATGGTTAAAAAGAAAAGGAAAAGAAGATGGACAACATAACTAACCAGCCAGTATCCAAGCATGCATTTGAACACTACATTTTTACTCACAACAGTGCAAGGATAGTGATGAGAAAGGGCTTACCTCTTCTGTGCTACCAATGACACACTCAACTCAAAAAAGAATCAAAAATCCCTTTCGTTCCTAGCAGCCTCCCCAGTATTCTTGCTTTTCAAAACCGACACGACCCTTCTGCAAATTTCTGAAGAAAATAGCTTAGGCGCAGATAAACTTTTTAGCTCAGCTTCCTTCTTCGTGTCTTTTCTTCTGCTTTGTGTCTTTCCCCCAATTTCACATCACTGAAAACCTTCCATTTTTGCTTCTCTTGAGCCTTGGGCCTTTGGAGCTGCTGCAACCTTGTCATGGAGTAATGGTGTAGTTGCATTTCAACTAAATTGAAATTGCAACCGTAACGAAGACTTCTTTTTTTATTTTTATTTCTCTTTTTTTATTTTTCTTTATTTTTTTTATTTTATATATTTTTTATTTTTACTTAAAAAAAGACTTAAATGAGATTAGAGTAAATAAAAGAAAAGACAAGAAATATGTGCTCATTGCAATTAAGCATCACTTAACATAAGAAACATAAGCTCTTGATTAATCAACAAAATTTTATGGACAAAATTAGGTATCAACAACAAGCAATTCTGCGATGCTCTTCTTTTCTTAAGTATGATGTCTATCAACTATTTATGTTTTATAAAATTTTAAATTTTATTATAAAATCATCATCATATAATCATATAATAATAATAATAATAATAATAATATAAGATAATATATAATAATATAATATATAGAGAAAAATTACATGTCTTCATATTTTGACATTTTAATATAAAAGAACATATTTAAAAATCATTATATGACAAATACATTATTCAAATAGCTGTATTGTAACATCTCATGTTACAATTTAAAAGAAATATGTACATTGTTGCTAAATTTAAATTAAATTTATTGTTTACACATAAAAATATAAAAATTTATAATCACATATTAATTACATTGATATATATATTTGTATATTAATTCATATTCATATTAAAAAAATTTCACATATCTTTAGTTGATCATGTTATTAATTATTTTTATTAGTGATTGATATTAAAATTTCAAAATTTTTGTAAGTATCTCGATATAATCTCTACTATATATGTAATCCTAAATTAATTAATTATATATTTAAATTATTGTATTTATTCTATATTATTTAGAAATTTTCAATAAATACATCATGCGAAAGTGAATTTTTTTAATAAAAATATAGTAAAATTAATTAAATATAATTTATTATGAGAAAATTAAAAAACTATTAAGTGTTTTTTAATTTTTTGTTTATATAAATAAAATATATTATTTAAATATTTTATATTTATATTTCCTGGCATTGAAAACTTTACATGAAAATATATTAATATTTACATATATGAAATAAAAACTTTACAAGAAGTCATGATAAAATCAATTAACAAGTTCAGATTTATAATAAATTTTGTTTAATAAGATCGTTTAAATATAATTAAAAACTCATATCATATAACATTATAGTTTCATTGATGTTTTGAATAAAATTATTTTTAGGAGTTGAGATAATTTTTTTAGATAAATAATGAAAGAAATTAATCTTATTAAGCATTTATGGAACATATGTAATGGACAATCTATAATTTTGTGTTATATTGAAATAAATTAAATTTATAAAAGAAAATAAGATTAAAGAACTTAAAAAGTCATAGATCAATTGATTAATTTAATTAATGTGTTATTTCATTTATTCTACTTAAATTTTCATATACATCTGTTGAAACCAAAAAAATAAAAATAAAAAACGTATACATGAACATTGCAAAATCAGTTACAACGCCTTCCTCGCAGTTTCAAACTCGAAATATCACCAAACAATTCTCTTCGTTCCTAAAACATCGATTTAGTCCTGCTTTTGTCGAAGAAGAAGAAATGTGTATCCGGGGATCGCAGAGTCGGGTATCAAGTTATCTCGAGTTTTTGCTTTCATGCTCGGCATGGTTGAAAAATTTGATTCAAAACTCATTCATTCTGTGGGTATGATAGATGAAGAACGCAAAGAGTGAGAAAAGATGGGATTTGTAGGGTCTGGGTATGATAATTATTTTCTACCTTATTAATTTTATTTGACTTGAAATTAGAAGCAACACAATTAATTGTTGGTCCCATGCTCCCATGCCATTGAAAAATAGGCGCTAAAAACTTAAGAGTAGGTGAACCTCTTCCGCTAGAAGATTCCTCCACATTAATTCAATGAGATCAAATGGTACATTATTGTTTGAAAGTACTACACACACTAAAAAAATGTAATTAAAATTTTTCAAAATTTAAAAATAGTTGTTTGATAAATTAAAATAATATAAATTAGAGTAAGATATTTTGACCTCCTTTATTTGCCTATTTTTATAGGTTCTCTTTATTTTTAAAAGTTATACAAATTTTTTTTAATACTTATATAGACACATTTAATATTTTAAAAAAGTTTACACATAAATTCAATCAAATACAATAAACTTAAAATTAATTACAAAGTCATTGGTTAACTATTAATAATTTTAAAATAATAATTTTACCCTTAATTTCTTTAATGTTACTTATAAAATTAAAAGCAAAAATGTAATTAAAAATAAAAATTTAAAGATAAAAATGACATCTCAAATAAAAAACTATATATATTATATAAAATACAATCTATAAAGTTCAGACAATGACACATGTTAGTCATTCATAAACTCCTTTTCTTCTAATTCTGACATTATTCTTATTGAGTTTTATCTATATATCTAAATTATCTTTAATTTAATTTAAATTTGATTTAAATAATATCCACTAAAAAACTTTAAACCAACTTCCTCTCATTTCTCACATTATTCTTATTGAACTGCCTTTGTATACTATATATAAATTATCTTTAATTTAATTTAATTTAATTTAAATAATATTTGTTAAGAAGTTTTAAACCAACTTCCACTTGCTTACTGTTATTTCTTTCTTATAACACTCACCACTCATCAAAACAAATAAATCGTAAAAGTAAAATTATTTGAAATTTTTCGAAGATTAGAACATGTCCCAACATTTAAGTGAAAATCTTATTATTTCATGTAATTTTGGTAAAAATTATCCTAGTATACTCTGTCTTCTTCATAAGCAATATGATAATTGATAATTTGATATTAACAGTTTTTTCTTATCTTTCCTTTGTATTAACTTCAATTTTAAGTTATTTTGAGTGCATTTGTTTGTGTTTAATTTATAAGAAAATTGCTCTTTTTATTAAAAAAAAATTTACTTCTGACATATGCAAAATCGTTTACATAAGATTTTCAAAAAAAATCCAAAAAAATCAATTTTCTCTAAAAAATCATATTGCTTACTGAAGAGAGAGAAACTCAAAAAAATCTAAAACAGTGTTTTGTTTTAAATTATATCTAAACACAAAATGGCACGTTTACAGTGTTCCTTAAATATTTTGGAGCAGCAGTGCTTCAAGTGTTTTCACTAATTATAATTGGTTAATCGATTTTTTTTTAGATCTTATTACTGTTTGTTATAAATATTATTAGTTAAAATTTATAGTATTTTCTATGTGTACAATTATTTATAGTAAAAAAAGGATTGATCCAAACTTCTTGTTATGTGAGATTTTGTATGTAAATATTAACAGTTAAAATTTTTAGAGTTTTCTATATGTATAATATGAATCATACATGTTACCTGTTAACTAGGTAACAAATAATTAATCACATCTATTTATTTATTTTAATATTATATTTATGGTATAAGATCATGGAGCATCCGAGCACCATAAATTTTTAAGAACACCGTAAACATTTCCACGCAAAATAACTTGTACTTTTCATGAGAATCTCTGCAGAAAAATCAATTTCTTATGCTATATTAATTTTTTAAAAACTTATCCAAACACATCCTTAAGTTGTTAAGAATTCCTTTTCAAGTTTTAATATGCAATTATTCATGTTTACATAATTTTAAATTATTTTGTGTTAATTATTTGCCCAACCTATACACTAACCATTTAACAAGTAATTCTGCGATGCCCTTCTTCTTTTCTAGTATCATGTCTGTCTACTATTCCATTGATTGTTAGTTATTTTTACTTGAAAGAACTTGAAAGAGACAGAATATTTCTGAATATTATTTCTTGATAATATTGTACAGGTATGATTTACATTATATAGGTTTATGACAATAATGACTTGCCTAAAATAGAGCTAAATTACAGGAAACAAATATGTCATAATACAAGAATCAAATCTACCCTAATAATGAGAATAAAAGAATATCTGTACAATAAAGAAAATAAATCTGTACAATAAAGAAAATAAATCAGTACAATAAAGTCCAACACTCCCCTCAAGTCGGGTGAATGGATATCTATCATTCCCACTTGCCAAGATAGATCTTGAAAGTGCTCGTAGGTAGTCCCTTAGTTAACACATCTGCTAACTGATGTCTCGAAGGAACGTATTATTTGTGGCTATGAGCCCACTATCCAATTTTTCCTTGATAAAGTGTCGGTCTATTTCAATGTGCTTTGTCCTGTCATGTTGAACAGGATTATGGGCAATGCTAATGGCTGATTTGTTATCACAAAACAGCTTCATAGGTGCTTCATACTTTATTCTCAAGTCATCTAGTATAATCTTCATCCATAGCAACTCACAAACTCCTTGTGCCATAGCTCGAAACTCAGCTTCTGCACTCGACCGTGCCACTACGTTTTGTTTCTTACTTCTCCATGTTACTAGATTTCCACCTAGAAACATACAATAACCTGATGTTGACCTCCTGTCAGTAACCGAACCTGCATAGTTAGCATCCGTATACACTTCCATGGACAGGTTTTCCCCTTTTTTAAATAGTAGTCCTCTTCCAGGCGTGGTTTTAAGATATTGTAGAATTCGATCCACGGCCTGCATGTGTCTCTCCCTCGGATCATGCATGAATTGACTAACAATACTGACAGCATATGCTAGATCAGGTCTGGTGTGTGCCAGGTATATCAGTTTCCCAACTAGCCTCTGATATTGAGATTTATCTACCTTGGGACTCTCTTCATCATTTCTCATTTTGTGATTCCGCTCAATTGGTACACCAAATGGCTTACACCCGAGTTTTCCAGTTTCTTTGAGAAGATCTAAGACATATTTTCTTTGTGAAATGAAAATACCTTGCTTAGAGTAGGCAACTTCAATTCCAATGAAGTACTTTAGTCTTCCAAGATCTTTCATTTCGAACTCAGCAGCTAATTTCTCCTTTAGGAGTTGCTTCTCAACTAAGTCATCACCTGATATAATGATGTCATCAACATACACAAGCAAAACTGTGAGTTTACCTTCTTGTGAATGTTTAAAAAAGAGAGTATGATCACCTTGACTTTGTTTGTAACCCAGGGACACCATTGTTTTGGTGAATCTTCCAAACCAAGCACGGGGAGACTGCTTTAACCCGTATAACGCCTTCTTTAACTCCGCACACCTTGTTCCTTCCATTAGTGGAATCATATCCAGGGGAATTTCCATATAAACTTCCTCCTCTAAGTCTCCATGAAGAAAAGCATTTTTAACATCGAACTGGTGTAATTCCCACCCAAAGTGAGCAGCAAGGGAGAGTAAGATCCTTACAGTATTCATCTTGGCTACTGGCGCAAATGTCTCCTCATAGTCAATTCCATAAGTCTGAGTGTATCCCTTTGCCACCAACCTTGCTTTATACCGGTCTAGTGTACCATCAGACCGATATTTCAAAGTATATATCCATCGACACCCAACTGGCCTTTTGTCACCTGGCCTTTCAACAATCTCCCATGTTCCATTCCTTTCCAATGCACTCATCTCCTCATTCATGGCTTGAATCCAGTTCTTATCCTTCAATGCTTCATGTACTGATGTTGGGATTTTAATAGAATCTATGGCTGAAATGAAACTCTGGTGCTGCATTGAAAGATGTTTAGAAGAGACAAATTGAGAAATAGGGTACTTTGGATTGGGACAATACCTTTTCCCTTTCCTTAATGCAATGGGTAAGTCATCTAGGACAGTTCACAATTATTCAAAGACATGTTAACAGGTTCAGGAATAGTATTATCTGGGTTAGGTTCAAAAATAGGAAGTTCAGAGATAGGAAAACTTGTATCTTTAGTACTTACCGTTGGTTCGGACGTCTGAAGTTGCTGTTGGGCCAATTCAAGTGGGGTGCCAGAAGAAGATGCTAATTCCTGTGTCGAGTCAGATGGTAAAGGAAGGAAGGGCCGAGGCAAGAAGAACTCAGCCTCAGCTTCCTGAGTGTTCTCCCCCTGAAGCTGAGGACGAGTAAAGAAGGATTCTGTTTCATGAAAAGTGACATCCATGGAGACAAAAAAACGACGACTTGAAGGGTGATAGCATTTGTACCCCTTTTTGTTAGGAGCATAACCCAGAAAAAGTTTGTTGCGATGGATCAAGTTTGTTGCGATGTTGGCGATGTACATGAACAAAAGCCACACAACCAAAGACACGAGACTGTAAACTCTGCATAATAGGAACAGATGGAAAGTGAGAGGTCATTAGTTGGACAGGACTTACATTACCCAAGACACGAGATGGTAACCAATTAATTAAATATGTAGCAGTTAGCACAGCCTCCCCCCAGTATGAGTTAGGAACGGACATTTGAAATAGTAAGGCTCTAGTGATTTCAAGTAAATGACGATTTTTCCTTTCGACAACACTATTTTGCTGAGGAGTATCAATACATGTAAGTTCATGCACAATGCCATGCTCTTTAATAAATGTAGAGAAATTTTGGTTGACATACTCTTTACCATTATCAGAACGCAAACGTTTAATGGATTTTTCAAATTGGGTTTGAATCATGTGGTAAAAGTGGACAAACAATTGAAACACCTCTGATTTATCTTTCATTAGAAAAAGCCAAGTTACTCGAGTACAATCATCAATGAAAGAAACAAACCATTTAGTGCCTGAAATATTAGAGATAGATGTAGGACCCCAAACATCAGAGTGGATAAGTGCAAAAGGCTCAACACTTTTATTAGAACTAGGTGAAAAGGTTACACGATGGTGTTTGGCCAACTCACAAACATCACAATGAAAAGACTCAATGGATTCTTTTAAAAATAAAGACGGAAACATAGACTTAAGTAAAGAAAATGAAGGATGTCCCAAACGCTTGTGTTGTAGCCAAATTTGAGCAAAGAATAGACTCGAATGGACTTATGACAGAAAGAAGCAACTTCGATCAGACCACAATTAGTCGCATATATTAAGGAAATAGTACAACCCTCCTTGTTCCTTAGCAACTCCAATCGTCCTCCCCGTGACATGATCCTGAAAGACACAATGAGAATGAAAAAAGGTTACAGCACAATTATTGTCTTTAATAAGTTTATGAATGGAAATCAAATTATTGGAAAGCTTAGGAACATGAAGCACATTGTTTAAGTGTAGAGAGGGCTGGAGTGTAATAATACCAGAACCCGCAACTGAGGTTTGAGAGTCATCAGCTATGGTTATATAATGCTTACTAGAAGAAGGTTGATAAGATAATAGATGTGGTGAATAAAAGGTCATATGATCAGTAGCACCAGAGTCCAAAACCCATAAATTCTCAGTACCAGAAGCATTGAACGATTGAAAACAAAAATTCTTACCAGTCATGGTTAGAGAACAGGAGCCAGAAGGTTTACTAAGAGAGTCAATGAGAGTCCGCAAGCGCTCCAGCTCATTTTTACTAAGGGCTGGAACTTCATCACTCACATTTGAGTCCAGCATCATAGAATCCGAAGTAGTCATATGTACCTGACTTTGCTGCAAACTCTTGAACCCTCTTGTACGGTTAAGAACCTGCTCCTTCCCATGGAGTCTAAAGCAGTTCTCCTTGGTATGACCAGATTTCTTACAATAGGTACACCAGCGACCTTCTCGGTTGGGCTTGGAGAAGGAAGAAGAAGAGCCTGGTTTAGTTGTCTTACCCGTAGCCAAAGCTGATCCACTAGTGGGCTTATCATCAAGCATGACAGCCCTACGACTTTCCTCTCCCCGAACAGTATAGAATACCTCAGACAGAGATGGCAGTGTCTCCTTGCCTAGAATCTGAACTCGAATAGGGTCATATGCAGAATTCAGGCCAGAGAGGAACTCAAAGATCCGATCCCTTTCCACAAAACTAGCCAACGTGGAAGCATCTCTGCTGCACTCCATTTTTAGATTCTGGTATTGATCTAATTCAATCCACAGCCCATTAAGAGTTCCATAATAATCAGTAACAGAGAGTGCTCCCTGTTTGGTGGCAAAGATTTTAGTCTTCAACTCATAGCAAGTGGCAATATCCTGTTTCATAGAGAATGTCTGCAAAGGTTGTCCCAAATTTCACGGGAGGAAGGAAGGAACATACAATTTCTGCTAATCTCAAGTGTCATGGAGTTCCAGAGCCACGTCATAATAAGAGAGTCTTCATCATCCCACGTCTCAAAGTGAGGGTCATCTTTCCCAGGAGCTGTCCCTTCAATGTGTTTTAACTTCCGACGGCCCTTAAGAGTAGTACGAATGACTTGGGCCCACTGTAAGTAATTTTTCCATTAAGACGATAGGTGGGGTGCAAGACGGGAGATCATTGGGATTCAGAGGTGTAGGCGGTGCGGACTTGAGGCGTGGGGTGACTTTGACAACTTGATCGTCTCGACGTACTCATGTTTTTCAACTTTGTTTTTTTTTTTTTTTTTGTTTCTTTTTTTTGTTTTTTTTTTTTTTTTTTGTCTGTTTTTTTTTAACTGAAAAAGCTATTACAAACACGAAACAACCAAATAGCAAAGAAAAAAAGAGAGATAAACGTGAAACAGGTGAAGAGGAAAAAACAGAGACTCACGATGGACTGGTTTGCAACGCCGGGTTGCTGTAGCTCGTGGCGTGGGAAGACGGACTGGTGTAACGCTTTGTGGTAGGGGACAGCGGACAAGGATCTGTGACGATGTAGGTAGGTGGTGGAGCAGTGGCTACGTGGGCTATCTGATCTAATTGAGGCAGCAATGAAGGCCGCCAAAAACCCAACAATGAAGGCTGGTTCGATCAGCAATGAAGGCTGATCGCAGCGGAAACAACAGAGACTCCCAGATCGGGAGCTCTGATACCAACTTGAAAGAACTTGAAAGAGACAGAATATTTCTGAATATTATTTCTTGATAATATTGTACAGGTATGATTTACATTATATAGGTTTATGACAATAATGACTTGCCTAAAATAGAGCTAAATTACAGAAAACAAATATGTCATAATACAAGAATCAAATCTACCCTAATAATGAGAATAAAAGAATAAATCTGTACAATAAAGAAAATAAATTTGTACAATAAAGTCCAACATTTTTTATAAAATTTTAAATTTTATTATAAAATCAACATCATATAATCATATAATAGTAATATATAAAGAGAAAATACATGTTCGACATACATCATTTTGATATGGAAGAATATATTTAAAAAACTTCCATGTGACAAATACATGATTCTATTAACTGTTATGTGACATCTCATGTTACAATTTAAAAGGAAGATGTACATATGTCATCAAGTTTAAATTAAATTTATTGCCTACACATGTAAATATAGAAATTTATAATCACATATTAATTACCTTGACATATATACCTTTACATATTAATTCATATTTATATTCAACAAAATTCTCACATATTTTTAGTTGACCACGTTATTAATTATTTTCATTGGTGATTGATTTTAAAATCTCAAAATTTTTATAGGTGTCTAGTATCATATCTACTATATATGTAATCCTAAATTAATTAATTATATTTTCACATTATTATATTTATTTTATATTATTTAAAAAACTTCAATATATACATCATATGAGAGTGAAATTTTTTCATAAAAATATAGTAAAATTAATTAAATATAATTTATTATGAAAAAACTGAGAAATTATTAAGTGTTTTTTCAAATTTTTTCATTCATATATATAATATATATTATTTACATATTTTATATTTATATTTCCTAACATTGAAAATTTTAAATGAAAATATATTAATATTTACATATATGAAATAAAAAATTTACACGAAGACATGATAAATCAATTAAAAAGTTAAGATTTATTATAAAGTTTGTTTAGCAAGATCGTTTAAATACAATTAAAAACTCATATCATATAACATTGAGATTTTATTGATGTTTTGAGTAAAATTGTTTGCAGGAGTTGAGATAATTTTTTTGGACAAATACTGGAAGAAATTAACCTTAATGGGTGCATTGATAGAGCATATATAATGTGCAATCTATAGTTTTGTGTTATATTGAAATAGATTGAATTTGTAAATGAGAATAAGATTAAAGAACCTAAGAAGTCATATGTCAATTGATTGATTTAACTAATGTGTTACAAAGTCTTCCTCATAGTTTAAAACTCGAAATATTAAGTTCCAACCAAATAGTTCTCTTCATTCCTTAAACATCGATTTAGTCCTGCTTTTGTCGAAGAAGAAGAAATGTGTATTCGGGGATTGTAGAGTCGGCTATCTAGTTACCTCGAGTTTTTGCTTTCGTTCTGGATCGTGACCGGAGATTATGTCCCGTGGGTTAACCCGACATGCATCATACCAGAGTCCATTGTTGACATCTCAGCTAGGATTATGCAAGCAAATGAGGTCCCTGCACAACAAATATCATATTACGGCATTGGGTAGCAACAACATTACTGCAAGATTAGCACAGTGGATAAATCTTAAGAATATATGTTATTTTCAATCTTGATCTTACGTGATAATAGTGCCCATAACTGCCTTTGACTGCCTATAATTGCAGTGTCAATATTCCGATCTTATAGGGATCCTTTACAATTATTAAGGGAACATATCTCCCTATTCAATCTTTATAAATATCAGGCTTATTCACCTTTTACAAGTAACTTATTGCTTACAGCATAACCCTACTTGTGCACAGGTACCAATCCCTCATTCCAACACGTTTTGCTACTGCTCCGTAAGGAAGAAACCACCAGAACGTGCCTATCTAGGTACAACTCAATATCCACTAATGAACATTGGCGTCGTCTATGAGAAATCATAAACTTCTATTCCCACTCAAACATGATAAACACGAGACAGAACTCGAGGAGATGAGAGGCTGCACAAATCTCCGCAAGCTGAAGGCGAGGACTAGTAGCACACCATCCTTCCCAACCTGTTCCACCACCAGTTGTTGAGACCTCTACCGCGAGGAACCAGGCACCCAACCCTGAACCTTTATGCGATGGGCACGGAACTTCCTTTTCTTATGAAATCCAACACCCTTCGCGCAGGGTCTCTGCAATGGATAGACTTGGTTACCACGAGCTTGGAGCAAATCCTGATGTTCAAGGGCCCAGAATCTCAGTGCACCAGCGCCTGAGACCCAGGAATAACGATGCAGAAGACCGCATGTCCCATCCAAAGGGCATGATCCAACCCATTATGCCCAGAAATCATCTCCTAGACTTGGTGCAATGGTAAACGGTGATACTTGAAAAGCAACGTCATAGATTGAAAAATCTAGAGCGATCCATGCAAGAGGACCAATCCGGACCTCATCGTGATGGCAGAAAGTGGAGCGTGGGCAACGATCAGAGGGGAATACTGCACGTTAACATCCAAATGTCCATTGTTAATAATAACCCAGACCTCGGCGATCAGGAGCAACCCTTCTCGGCTCAACTCGTGGAATATAAAGTCCTAAGAAACTTTAAGTTTCCTGCTAAAGTGGAGCTCTATGACGAGACTATGGATCATCAGGAAAACATAGACATCTACGTCCAATCTATGTGCTTTCATGAGGGGTCCTCTTAATTACTATGTCGAGCTTTTCCCCTTTCCTTGAAGATAACTACCCTCAAATGGTTCATAGCCTTACTACAGGGATCTATCATCAATTGGATGGACCCCAGGCATCATTTCTTGCTACACTACACCACCAGTAAGGAACAACCCACTATAGAGTCTTTTTTTAGATTCGTCAAGCAGGGCGTGATGAGCCCATTCGTGAATACTTTAAGAGATTCAATACGACTTGTATCAATATGGAGAACCTCGATGAAAGGATTGCTCTACACTACATCAAGAGCGGCCTCTAGACCGACTCTCAATTTTTCTAATATTTGGCAAAAAAGAAGCCAAACACTATGGAAGAATTTCGAGCACAGTCCGATAAATATATTAGAAGAGGCTACCAAGGCTAAGAGGAGTTTGGAAAAAGGTGAATCTCCCTACCATAAAGGTAACCAAAATTTCTCCCAACCCCAGAACTCCTCCAAAAACGATTCACCCCGACCTAAGTACTTCAGCTACACTCCTTTGAACACCCCACGTGAAACTATCTTGAGGGAGATGTTACAGACTAAGTCCCCAGGTACCAAGAGGCCACCCCCTCTGAAGAAACATGCCAAGAAGGATAGCACCAAACATTCATTGTCAAAGAAATGATACCTTATGGAGCAATAGAGGTAGAGGATCTAGCTTCAAAAAGGACTTTCAAAGTCAATGGCCAGAGGCTGAAACCTTATCTTGGTGGGGTGATAGAAAGAGCATAAGTTGCTCTTGTTTTGCACGAGCCATAAAATCATAAGGCGTCACGCTAACAACGTTAAACTAGCGCTTCTTGGGAGGCAACCCAAGCAATTTTCTTTCTTAACCATTTTGCATTCATTTTGAGTAGCGATTTTCTTTGTTTTCTTTTTGTCAAAATAAAATGCTAGTTTTGATCTGATTTAATACTTGTTGCTGTAGGGATAATGTTGTAATTGTGTTATTTTTAAGCAAGGAATGAAGTGTTGGGAGCTACAGTTAAAATATGGAGAAGTCAAGCTCCTCGCCAGGCGAATATGTTTTCTCGCCTAGCGAAATCAGTATTTCAGCCTTCATCGTGAGGCGATGGCTCTTCATCGCGAGGCGATTTGTAAGAAAAAAAGGGGAAGCTGTGTCACGATCAGACATCGCGAGGTGATAGTTCTTCATCGCGAGGCGATGTGAAAGAAAAAAGGGTTCTATGTGCCTCCATGCGTGCCATCGCCAGGCGATAAGTTTTCATCGCGAGGCAAATTTCCTTTAATTTGCTTCTGACTTTCATTGCTAGGGGAGAAGGAACATCTCGCTAGGCGAGAGACTGATTTAAAAAGTTCAGACTTGAAGCAGGGTACATCGCGAGGCAATGGTTCTTCATCGCGAGGCGAAGTTATAGCAAGAATGCCTCTGACTTCAATCGCGAGGCATTGCTGAAGCCATCACAAGGCGATATGTGAAATGTAATTTCAAAGTTCTTCCCAGTGCTCATCGCCTCGCGATAGTTCTCTCATCGCGCAGTGAATTTCTAGCCAAATGCCATTGACTTATATCGCGAGGTGAGGATGAAGCTTTCGCTAGGCAAGATGGGACGTGTAAATTCAGATTTCTTTTCCAGTATCCATCGGCTCACGAGATTTCTTCATCGCAGGGCGAATTTCCAACAAGAGCTTACTGACTTTCATCGCGAGGTGATGTATAACACTCGCCAGGCGGCAGCTCGTGAACCATCTTCTATTCTTGCCAGAATGTGCTGTCGTAGAGTGACATGGTGTTGTTGCCAGGCAATAGGTCGCATCCTATAAATAGCTGGCCCATTTGAAGTGCTTTCCTACGCCCTTTTTCCAAAAGCTCAGCTTGGGTTTTTCTCTCAACCCCTCACTTAATCTCTATTTCTTCCATTTCTCTCATTCTAACCCCCTCTCTGCACTCAATTTATCTGCCATCCATTCTTAGGTATGTCTTCTCCCTTATCTTCACTCTAGGGTTCATAGCAAATGTTCATTATTGTGAATGTTTTCTTCTACTCATTTTCTTATAGTGCTTCTATGATGATCTGGGACTTTGTGATCTTGTGATATTGATTCACATTCATGTTGGTATGGTAGTATCAGGGTATCCTTGTTCTTCATTGACCCTTTGCATGTATCTCACACACCAAGTGTTTGTGATAAGTTCCCAATGATGATTGTTTCCTTTTCTGTTATGACCAAGCCATGTGTTTGATGTTGTGGACTCTCTTGTAATCCAATTGCACATTCAATTATTTGATGAGAGTACATGAGCTTTGCTTGCATGATGACTATTAATTCTCTTGACTGTTGTGTCTGCATTGACCTCCTTCCTTGCTTAAATTTTAAATATTGCACACAATTGTGAACTTAACACCTCGTTTTGCATGAGTTGTGTAATTAAGGAGCTGTAATTTTGCTTGGGTGTATACCTTTTTCAGTAGCCCACTGTAACTTTTATCAAGGTGAAATTGATTGTTACATGTCTTCCCTCACTCTCACACACACTTGTGAGTATTTGGGCCTAAACACTATCATTTCTTTCATGTGTGCTTCCATTGCATGTGGCATTTTTCAGATCTTACTTTAGTTCTTACTTGTTTTTGCTTGCTTGTTCAGACACACTGAGACATTTTTCTTGTTCTTAACTAGAACCTAAATAAACCACCTGCATAATTTGATCCTTCGCTACCCCCTTGAGCTTTTAGCCTTTCTTTGATCTTACCTCTCATTACAAGCCCATAACTGGAAAACCATTGTCCCTACTTACTTGGAGTTAGTTTTTGGATCATTTCATGGCATGTCTTGGCAAATTCTTAAGTTTGGGGTTGCTTGAGGGCAAGTAATATTTTAAGTTTGGGGTAGTTGTGGACTTTTCCTTGTCCAATTTTGTGGACTTTTTCTTGTCCAATATTAAAAAAAAACAGATCAAAACAAAAATTAAAAAAAATTTAAAAAAAAGAATATTGTTTTTCATTTTATTTCTCATTTCATTTGTTTTGAAGAATTATTTTGGGTAATTTGGTACTAAATAAATTGAAGGATGGCTTGTGAGTGTCATAAAATGACTTGTGTCTAATTCCAAGTACAAAAAGCCTCTCGTCCAAATGATTTCCTACCTGTACCTAAGCCCCATTACAACCTAAAAAGACATTTTTGTGTGTGTATGTGCATTGCATTGCATTTACTTCTCTAGAACTTTGTCAAGCTTATGGTAAGGTGCTACTTGTGATGTGAATTGAGTGTAATTTACACCTCTAGACACTTGAGTTGAGTGAAACACTTTTTCTGAAGAGGAGTAGTGAGGATGGATTTGTTGCTTTTAGTGGATCCATGGTTCTGGTTACATAAAGCTATGTTGATTGGGAAACACAAATGCAAAAGAGTAAGTGAATTGATTGTGCAATGATTGATGAAACTTTGGTGGGTTGTTCAATTTTGTGATTAAGTTTGAATGGATTATTTGAAAAATGAATCAAAACTTGGTTTTAATCTCCGACCCTTATTTGAAATTGGTTGTTTGCTTGAGGACAAGCAAAACTCTAAGTTTGGGGTTGTATTGAATCTCTAGTACAAGTAAGCTTTTGGGTTAAATTAGTTTTAGAATTAAAGAATTTAGGTAGAATTTAGATAAGTTTTCATTATTTTTGAGTATTATAGGTTTTTGATGTTCATTGGCTAATAGAATGAAAACATTTGATTGAAACAGGTTGGTTTTAATTTGGAAGAAAGAGAAAAATCTCATTCATGCGTCCATCGCGAGGCGAAGGTTCTCCATCGCTAGGCGAGAGTGCGTTCCATCGCAAGGCGAGGAACATTCATCGCGAGGTGAGATGCTGATTGGAAGGATCTTTGGAGCTGCTGGAGCTTGCCTGTCACGCAGGCCATCGCGAGAAGATGAGGGGCCATCTCCAGCCAATTTTAAATAGCTAGAGAAAACATTTTTTACGTATCTTTCGTTTTGTTTTTTTTGAACTCCATAATTTTGGGGGTTTTCACCCAGAACTCTGCTAGGGTTTCATCTTCTTCCACTTCCATTGATGATTCAAGCTTGGGAACAATACCTTGAAGAATCAATGGCTTATTCTTCTTCCATTTGTTTGATTTCTCTTATCTCTTCCCCTTTCATTATGAGTAGCTAAATTTCTTTGAGTTAGGGTCAGATGAACATTGTGAAAACTCTTATGTAATCTGTTTTACTATTTCAATACAAGTTAATTTCATGTATTCGATCATCCTACTCTTTGCTTAATGCTAATCAATACTTGATCACTATTGATTTGATTTTGGGTATTTCTTCTAATTGAAAAATTGGTTGTAATGCTGGAATTAAGTTGGGTTGGCATAATTATGATTGAATATAGGAATATATATTTGTAATTATGTGTTCCACGAAATCATTGTTATTAATGCTTAATCTGAATTAACAATTACCTAAGGAATTGAGTTTTGTATTTTGGGTTAAAAGGACTTTGAATCAAGGAATTGATCTAAGTCTAATATGTTGATTGGAATTTCTAATGCATGATTATCACTTGTTTTGAGGGTAAATCAGTAGCATAAAAGGGTAAACAATAAGATTCAGACCCTGGCCGTTTTTCTCGATAGATTTTCTTCTCCTTAAAAATCTAAAAATATTCTTTAATTTGTTAATTGTTCTGTTTTTAATTCATTCCACTTATATTTGTTTAAAACCAATACATTCCAAGTTACTAAAAGTTTATTTTCAATTCAAGTAGAAACAATCTTTTTTTTGCTTTGATAAACAATTACAATCCCTGTGGAGACGATATCTCTTTTCTCATCATTATATTACTTGTTACGATTCGGTGCACTTGCCGAACTAGTTTGGTTTTGTGAATTTATCTTAACAGGGGCCCTGGATGATTTTTTTTCACTACCTTTCTATGTGTCGATCAGTGGTATCTGGAGTTCAGAAGCAATAGTGGATCGTAGTCTTGTTTGGTTTAGGTTCCCTTGTTTAAACCTATTGATTTATGATGAAAGCTTTCTTTTGGCTCTAGCTGTGGCAGTGGGAAGGCCAATTAGAGTATACACAACCACCCTGAATGTAACTAGGGGCAGGTCACCAGGATGTGTGTGGAAATCAGTTTGAAGAAAATTGTTGTGGCAGAGTTTGCATTACTAACTCATGGTATGAGGTGGAGTACGAAGGTTTACATGTCTTTTGTCCTGAGTGTGGCTGCTATGGCCATGTGGGGCGAAACTGCACTTCTATGTCTTAACCTACGGTGGCATTAGGATATGGTAGGGAGGATACTTCCATGGTTGCTAGGGTTTCTTTGGAAGAGAACTTGATGCCGAGAAATTAGCCTATTTCGAATCCTACAGTTAATAAGTAGGAGATTTCCCCACATGGTGATTAGCTAACAGTGATAAAGAGGAAGTGAAATTTGAGGAAGAAATGTTTATCCAGGGATCGCAGAGTCGTGGCTATCTAGTTATCTCGAGTTTTTACTTTCATGCTCGGCATGGTTGAAAAATTTGATTCAAAACACATTCATTCTGTGGGGATGAGAGATGAGGAAGAGGAAGAGAGTTGAGATGAAGGCAAAGAGAAAGGAAAGATGGGATTGTAGGGTCTGGGTATGATAATTGTTTTCTACCTTATTAATTTTATTTGACTTGAAATTAGAAGCAACACAATTAATTGTTGGTCCCATGCTCCCGTGCCATTGAAAAATAGATGCTAGAAACTTTAGAGTGGGTGAACCTCTTCCGCTAGAAGATTCGTCCACATTAATTGAATGAGATCAAATGGTACATTATTGTTTGAAAGTACACACTAACAAAAATGTAATTAAAATTTTTCAAAATTTAAAAATAGTTGTTTGGTAAATTAAAATAATATAAATTAAAGTAAGATATTTTGACCTCCTTTATTTGCCTATTTTTATAGGTTCTCTTTATTTTTAAAAGTTATACAAATTTTTTTAATACTTAGACACATTTAATATTTTAAAAAAGTTTACACATAAATTCAAATAAACACAATAAACTTAAAATTAATTAACAAGGTCATTGGTTAACTATTAATAATCTTAAAATAATATTTTTACCTTCAATTTCTTCAATGCTTCTTATAAAATTAAAAACAAAAATGTAATTAAAAATAAAAATTTAAAAATAAAAATGATATGTCAAACAAATATATATATATATATATATATATAGTATATTATATAAAATCCAATCCATAAAGTTCAGACAATGATTCATGTCATTCATTGGGAAACTCATTTGTCTCCAATTCCTACATTATTTTTATTAAATTTTATCTATTATATCTAATTATCTTTAATTTAATTTAAATTTAATTTAAATAATATCTACTAAAAAACTTTAAACCAACTTTCTTCCCATTCCCACATTATTCTTATTGAGCTAGCTTTATATACTATATATAAATTATCTTAAATTTAATTTAAATTTAATTTGAATAATATCTATTAAGAAGTTTTAAACCAACTTTCACTTATTGATTGTTATTTTTTTCTTATAACACCCATCACTCATCAAATCAAATCAAATAAATTTTAAAAGTAAAAATCATTTTAAATCTAATTTTTCGAAGATTGCAACATATCCTAACATTTAAGTGAAAATCTTATTATTTCATGTAATTTTGATAAACAATTATCCTAATATACTCTGTCTTCTTCATAAGCAATATGATATGTGATAATTTGATGTTAACAGTTTTTCCTTATCTCTCCTTTGTATTAACTTCAATTTTGAAGTATTTTAAGTGCGTTTGTTTGCGTTTAATTTATAAGAAAAGTGTTCTTTTTATTTAAAAAAAAATTACTTCTGACATATGCAAAATAGTTTGAATAAGATTTTTAAAAAACCAAAATATAAAAAAAAAATTCTTTAAAAAATCAAATTATTGACCAACGACAGAGAAACTCATAAAAATTTAAAATAGTCCTTTGTTTTAAATTATATCTAAACACAAAATGACACGTTTACAGTGTTCCTTAAATATTTTGGAGTAACGATGCTTTAAGGGTTTTCATCCATTATAATTGGTTAATCAAATTTTTTAAATATTATTATTATGTATATAAATATTATTAGTTAAAATTTATAAAAAAATTTATATATATAATTATCTATGATAAAAAGAATTGGTCCAAGTTTTCTGTTATGTGAGTTTGTGTGTGTAAATATTAAGAGTTAGAATCTTTAAAATCTCTTGTATGTACGATATGAACTATACATATTATCTATTAACTAGGTAACAATTAATTAATCACATCTGTTTATTTATTTTAATATTATATTTATGATATAAGATCTTGGAGCACCGGTGCTCCATAAATTTTGAGGAGCAGTGTAAACGTTTCCACGCAAAATAACTACTGCTTTTCATAGGAATCTTTGTAGAAAAATCAATTTCTTATGCTATATTAATTTATTTTTTTAACTTATCCAAACACATCCTTAAGTTGTTAAGAATTCCTTTTTGAGTTTTAATATGCGATTATTCATGTTTATATAATTTAAAATTATTTTGTGTTAATTATTTACCACACCTATATACTAACCATTTAACAAGCGATTCTGCGATGCTCTTCTTTTCTTAAGTATGATGTCTATCAACTATTTAATTGATTGTTAGTTATTTTTTATAAAATTTTAAATTTTATTATAAAATCATCATCATATAATCATATAATAATAATAATAATAATATAAGATAATATATAATAATATAATACATAGAGAAAATTTACATGTCTTCATATTTTGACATTCTAATATAAAAGAACATATTTAAAAATCATCATATGACAAATACATTATTCAAATAGTTGTCTTGTGACATCTCATGTTACAATTTAAAAGAAATATGTACTTTGTCACCAAATTTAAATTAAATTTATTGTTTACACATAAAATATAAAAATTTATAATCACATATTAATTACATTGATATATATATTTGCATATTAATTCATATTCATATTAAAAAAAATTTCACATATCTTTAGTTGATCATGTTATTAATTGTTTTCATTAGTAATTGATCTTAAAATTTTAAAATTTTTATAACTATATGATATCATCTCTACTATATATGTAATCCTAAATTAATTAATTATATATTTAAATTATTGTATTTATTCTATTATTTAAAAATTTTCAATATATACATCATGCGAAAGTGAACTTTTTTATAAAAATATAGTAAAATTAATTAAATATAATTTATTATGAGAAAATTAAAAAATTATTAAGTTTTTTTAATTTTTTGTTTATATAAATAAAATATATTATTTAAATATTTTATATTTATATTTCCTGACATTAAAAACTTTACATGAAAATATATTAATATTTACATATATGAAATAAAAACTTTACAAGAAGTCATGATAAAATCAATTAACAAGTTCAGATTTATAATAAAATTTATTTAATAAGATCGTTTAAATATAATTAAAAACTCGTATCATATAACATTATGATTTCATTGATGTTTTGAATAAAATTATTTTTAGGAGTTGAGATAGTTTTTTTAGATAAATAATGAAAGAAATTAATCTTATTAAGCATTTATGGAAGATATGTAATGCACAATCTATAGTTTTGTTTTATATTGAAATAAATTAAATTTATAAAGGAAAATAAGATTAAAAAACTTTAAATGTCATATATCAATTAATTAATTTAATTAATATGTTATTTCATTTATTCTACTTAAATTTTCATATACATCTGTTGAAACCAAAAAAATAAAAATAAAAAACGTATACATGAACATTGCAAAATCAGTTACAACGCCTTCCTCGCAGTTTCAAACTCGAAATATCAAGTTCCCACCAAACAATTCTCTTCGTTCCTAAAACATCGATTTAGTCCTGCTTTTGTCGAAGAAGAAGAAATGCGTATCCGGGGATCGCAGAGTCGGGTATCAAGTTATCTCGAGTTTTTGCTTTCATGCTCGGCATGGTTGAAAAATTTGATTCAAAACTCATTCATTCTGTGGGTATGAGAGATGAAGAACGCAAAGAGAGAGAAAAGATGGGATTTGTAGGGTCTGGGTATGATAATTATTTTCTACCTTATTAATTTTATTTGACTCGAAATTAGAAGCAACACAATTAATTGTTGGTCCCATACTCCCATGCCATTGAAAAATAGACGCTAAAAACTTAAGAGTAGGTGAACCTCTTCCGCTAGAAGATTCCTCCACATTAATTGAATGAGATCAAATGGTACATTATTGTTTGAAAGTACTACACACACTAAAAAAAATGTAATTAAAATTTTTCAAAATTTAAAAATAGTTGTTTGATAAATTAAAATAATATAAATTCTAGTGAGATATTTTGACCTCCTTTATTTGCCTATTTTTATAGGTTCTCTTTATTTTTAAAAGTTATACAATTTTTTTAATACTTATATAGGCACATTTAATATTTTAAAAAAAGTTTACACATAAATTCAATCAAATACAATAAACTTAAAATTAATTAATAAAGTCATTGGTTAACTATTAATAACTTTAAAATAATATTTTTACCCTCAATTTCTTTAATGTTACTTATAAAATTAAAAGCATAAATGTAATTAAAAATAAAAATTTAAAGATAAAAATGACATCTCAAATAAAAAACTATATATATTATATAAAATACAATCTATAAAGTTCAGACAATGACACATGTTAGTCATTCATCAACTTCTTTTCTTCCAATTCTGATATTATTCTTATTGAGTTTTATCTATTTTATCTAAATTATCGTTAATTTAATTTAAATTTGATTTAGATAGTATCCACTAAAAAACTTTAAACCAACTTCCTCTCATTTTTCACATTATTCTTATTGAGCTACCTTTGTATACTATATATAAATTATCTTTAATTTAATTTAATTTAAATAATATTTGTTAAGAAGTTTTAAACCAACTTCCACTTGCTTACTGTTATTTCTTTCTTATAACACTCACCACTCATCAAAACAAATAAATCGTAAAAGTAAAATTATTTGAAATTTTTCGAAGATTAGAACATGTCCCAACATTTAAGTGAAAATCTTATTATTTCATGTAATTTTGGTAAAAATTATCCTAGTATACTCTGTCTTCTTCATAAGCAATATGATAATTGATAATTTGATATTAACAGTTTTTTCTTATCTTTCCTTTGTATTAACTTCAATTTTAAGTTATTTTGAGTGCATTTGTTTGTGTTTAATTTATAAGAAAATTGCTCTTTTTATTAAAAAAATTTACTTCTGACATATGCAAAATCGATAAAATAAGATTTTTAAAAAAATCCAAAAAAATCAATTTTCTCTAAAAAATCATATTGCTTACTGAAGAGAGAGAAACTCATAAAAATCTAAAACAGTATTTTGTTTTAAATTATATCTAAACACAAAATGGCACGTTTACAGTGTTCCTTAAATATTTTGGAGCAACAGTGCTTCAAGTGTTTTCACTAATTATAACTAGTTAATCGATTTTTTTTAGATCTTATTACTATATATTATAAATATTATTAGTTAAAATTTATAATATTTTTTATGTGTATAATTATTTATAGTTAAAAAGGACTGGTCCAAATTATTTGTTATGTGAGGCTTTGTATGTAAATATTAACAGTTAAAATTTTTAGAATTTTCTATATGTATAATATGAATCATACATATTACCTGTAAACTAGGTAACAAATAATTAATCATATCCATTTATTTGTTTTAATATTATATTTATGGTATAAGATCATGGAGCATCAAACCACCATAAATTTTTAGGAACACTGTAAACATTTCCACGCAAAATAACTTTTACTTTTCATGAGAATCTCTCCAGAAAAATCAATTTCTTATGCTATATTAATTTTTTAAAAACATATCCAAACACATCCTTAAGTTGTTAAGAATTCCTTTTCGAGTTTTAATATGCAATTATTCATGTTTACATAATTTTAAATTATTGTGTTAATTATTTACCCAACCTATACACTAACCATTTAACAAGTAATTCTGCGATGCCCTTCTTCTTTTCTAGTATCATGTCTATCTACTATTCCATTGATTGTTAGTTATTTTTTATAAAATTTTAAATTTTATTATAAAATCAACATCATATAATTATATAATAATAATATATAAAGAGAAAATACATGTTTTGACATACATCATTATGATATGGAAGAATATATTTAAAAAGCTTTCATGTGACAAATACATTTAAAAGGAAGGTATACATGTGTCATCAAGTTTAAATTAAATTTATTGCTTATACATACAAATATAAAAATTTATAATAACATATTAATTACCTTGACATATATACCTTTGCATATTAATTCATATTCATATTCAACAAAATTCTCACACATTTTTAGTTAGTCACGTTATTAATTATTTTCATTGGTGATTGATCTTAAAATCTCAAAATTTTTATCAAGATATCTATATCATATCTACTATATATGTAATCCTAAATTAATTAATTATATTTTCAAATTATTATATTTATTTTATATTATTTAGAAAACTTCAATATACACATCATACGAGAGTGAAATTTTTTCATAAAAATATAATAAAATTAATTAAATATAATTTATTATGAAAAAACTGAGAAATTGTTAAGTGTTTTTTCAAATTTTTCTTTCATATATATAATATATATTATTTAAATATTTTATATTTATATTTCCTACATTGAAAATTTTAAATAAAAATATATTAATATTTACATATCTAGATAAGTACTTAAAATTTAATTAAATAATAAATGAATCAAGCGTCTATCAAATCCTAAATTAATTTAAAACTCAGAATTCAACCAAGCTTAACAAACAACATCTAAGAAGCCTTTGATGCATTGTTTAGTTTCTGGAAAAACGTGATAGTTAAGCAACCTTCACATGAAAACCCAAACCGAGTTAAGCACTCAGTGAAGATGCAGCAGTATCAAGAGAAGGAGGAGATAACTTTGATTAATAATAAGAATGTAAACATTAATCGTAAAATCTCAAATTTAAACATTAAGAATGTTTCAATCACTAGGATTAATTAAAAGGTTATTCCCTCTCATCCATGGGGGTGAGAGGGAAGAGAAACATAAAAGAAAGAAACCTAGAGAGAAGGGAGAAGAAGAAAGATGAAGAGAGAAAATACAATTAAGAGCAGTTAGGAGAAAATTAGGATTGAGTTTCGTGGTTGCAACTTCTGCTTAAATAAATATATCTAAAATAAAAAATCCCAAGACTCATTGATGTTCATATTCAAAAAAATTCAAAAAATTCTCGCATATCTTTAGTTGATAACATTGTTAATTGTTTTCATTGATGATTGATCTTAAAATTTCAAAATTTGTGTTGGTGTCTGATATCATCTCTACTATATGTAATTTTAAATTAATTAATTATGTTTTCAAATTACTATATTTATTCTATATTATTTAGAATATTTCAATATAAACATCATACGGAAGTGAAAATTTTTCATAAAAATATAGTAAAATTAATTAAATATAATTTATTATGAGGAAACAAAAAATTATTAAGTGTATTTTTTAACTTTTTTGTTCATATAAATAATATATATTATTTAAATATTTTATATTTATATTTCTCTGCATTAAAAACTTTAAATAAAAATATATTAATATTTATATATATGGAATAAAAACTTTACAAGAAGACATGATAAAATCAATTAAAAAGTTTAGATTTATAATAAAGTTTATTTATTAAGATCGTTTAAATACAATTGAAAACCAGTATCATATAACATTGAGATTTCATTGATATTTTAAGTAAAATTATTTTTAGGAGTTGAGATAGTTTTTTTAGACAAATAATGAAAGAAATTAACCTTAATGGAAGCATTGATGAAGCATATGTAATGAGCAATCTATAGTTTTGTATAATATTGAAATTGATTGGATTTGTGAAGGAGAATAAGATTAAAGAACCTAAGAAATCATATGTCAATTGATTGATTTAATTAATGTGTTATTTTATTTAGTCTACTTAAAGTGTGCAAACTAAATGTATATGTTATAAAATGTTAAGGTATATGAATGCATTGAGTATCATTTGATTATATTATTATTAACCATTTCAATTTTTAGTTAGTTTTTTTATTAATCATTATAATATCTATCTATCTAAGATTATTTTATTAATATAATTTGACATTAAGGACTAATTTGATATATTCTTAATAATAAGTTGATAAAATATTCAAATGAATAAATATTTGAAAATTAATATTAAAAGAAAAAAATTATAGAATCAAAAATTAAAATTATATGAAATTATATAAATTAATTATTTATTAAGAGATCACATAAAAAATATTTATTAAGAAGAACTACATAATTCAATTATTATAAAATGGAAAAAGTTGATTAATAAAAAAAAATTTGAGTGCATTTGTAAATTTCATTAATTATAACTTAACTAAATTTATTTAAACTATCAAAAATATCAAATCTCTAATATATTTTTTATTTTAATATTTTTTAATTTATTTTATACATTACACTAGTATAAAATACTAATTTAAAAAATACGTGATAACTTATCTAAGTACCACACACATTAAAGTAGCCTAGCAATTTGACAACACGTGGATCGCACGGGAACAAAACTAGTTATTTAATATTATCAGTCTTAAAACTTAACACCAAATTCTTTTTGGGATGGAGTGTACGATTGGTGCTTGAAAAAGTGATTACGTCACTATATTTCGAGAGATATAAATAGTTGAACAAGTTGTGGTTGGATAGCAAGTCAGTATTTCCAGATCGAGACACGGAAAAGAAGGCGGATTGGAGATGGAGAAGAGGTGCAAGGTATGCGTCACAGGCGGTGCTAGTTATATTGGCTCTTGCCTCGTCAAGAAGCTTTTGGAAAAGGGCTACACCGTCCATTCAACGCTTAGAAGCTTAAGTATTCTTTCTCTCCCACACGCTCTCTCTCTTTCTCTCTCTTAATTTCTGATCTCATTGCTTTTTATTTTTGGCCAATCTTTCTGTGTTAGACAACTAACGCTGTGTTTGGGAGTTTGGAGGGAAAAGAAGAGGAAGAGTTTAAAGAGAAAAGAAAGAAAGAAAAATAAGAGGTTTATCTTTCTCTTTATTTGAGAGTGTAGAATATATGAGGAAAAGAAAATAGAGGGTTTAAGATATACTTTTTACCATTTTATCTTTTATTCAAAAAAATTAACATAATTAATGTTTTATAAAAGATATTAAAGTAAAAAACTAATAAAAAAATCTATTTAAAATTTCTCTCACTATAATTTTTCTCTAAAAAAATTTTCTAAAATTTATTTTCTCTAAAAAAATTCTCAAACAAAACTATTGGTTTGTTAATAAATCAAACAACTTCATAAACAAAACTACTGGTTTGCACTGCTCCATAAATTAAGCCATAGTAAGATCTCTTCTTCGTCCTTCCTTCCTTTCTTACCTTCCCCAGCATTTCATTTCACAATTCACATTCCAACTTCTATCCATTCTTTCTCTTCTCTATCCATCACTTCATATTAATGGCGTCAGAGAACGACACCGCCGGATCCGGATCTGAGCAGCCCAGGCGCGTTCCCACCAGATCTGTGAACCGCCTCGCGTCACCTCCGATCTATGCGAGCACCGCCCTCCATCGCCGTCGATCTCACTCCCTTTGCGAACCAGAACCACCTGCCGCGCCGAACCAGTCATTGTCCTCACGCTGGCACTGCAAGATCCCGCTGAGACGTCCTCTTCACTGATCGTTCTGGCCGTTCACCGCCACTTCAGCCGCTCGGTGGTGGAGCCCCAACAAAATCGTGCAGCTCTGTTTATAACGTTCCCCCCTCCCCCCTTGTTGTAAATCTGAAAACGTGAAAGGAAGATGGAAGGGCTTCAGACAAGAGAAAGGGTAAGGGCATTTTAGTACATTTATTTATTTTTCTCCCAAAATCCCCCAATTTGGAGGAACCGTGAATTGATGAGATGGGAGGGTTTCAGAGGGTTAATGAAAAATCCTTATTCCCTTTCCCTCCCATACAAAAACTTCCAAACAAGAGAAAGGCATAGGATAAGCCTTCCCCTTCCCTCCCTTTCCCTCTTAAAATTAGCTTCCAAACATAGCTTAAGGTGCAGTGGAGTTTTGAAAAATTTTTAAGGCAAAAAAAAATGATGTCGTTTTACTTTAAAACATGATTTTAAATTACAATTACGATTATTCTTGCAGTTATATTATATTTACTGCAATTACGGAGAATTGCAAAAAAAAATACAATTGATACAACAGTAATTACAATCACGATATAATTGTAAAAATGACAAAAATTATAATATTACAATCACAATTATAACTGTGAACTACAATTTAAAACTATGTTTTAAAGTTTAAACTCAAGGGGTGTTACTGTTTAAAGAACATGTTTAACTTGCAAAAACTCAATCTATGTACGTTTTTTTTATAGTAACAAGTTATTTAGATGATAGAAAATATATGAAAAAAAAAAAAGAGTTAAGTTAATGATTAAGTCAATACATGTGACATGCGTGATAATATTAATTTTGATTAGTTAGATTAATTTATTGTTTGAGTTATGACTAATTTTGTTTAATTTATTTCAAACTTAATAAGATTTGTTAGTTGTTAATTTGTTATGTACTTATTGACTTATGATGTTTAATTTATTTGAGATTGAAACATATTATATTTGAATAAAGTCGATTGAGACTTATGATATTAATTTGTTAGATTGAAACTTATTATATTTGATATTGAGATTTATTATGTTAATATGTTAGATTATGTATTTTGATTTTTTTTCAATAATTTTTTTTAAAAAAAAATATGTCAGTGTCATGGATTCGACTTAATCTAACTCACTATTGAGCGAGTCAAGTTGAGTTAGAATGAGCGAAAACATATTCTTAACCCAACCTAACCTAACTTAACTCATTGATCTAACAAATGAGTTGAGTCTAAAAATACTGTTGAACTCACTTAACCCACAACACCTTTACTTTAACTTTAAAGTTTAAACTCAAGGGGTGTTACTGTTTAAGGAGATATGGTGTTGTTTCACTTCACTAAGCAGCCCTAGTTCCAAGCCTACCATTTTGTGATTTCCGTTACCGCCTAATCCAGCAATTTTAATTTCTAGCTTGAGACAGTTAAATAAAGTAAAATTAATATTTTGCAATTTTGCAGTGTCACTTCAATTGAATTTATTGCTATATAATGTGATACTAACATGAATGGTTTGGACACGTTAAAAAAAAAAAAGAACACGAAGGGTTTGGAAATATTATCACATTCATCATGCACTTAAAAAAAGGTTTGTTCTAATATTATTTTTTTGAGCTGGAATTTATCTATTATTATATCTCAATTAATTGCTTTATATTTTCACTTGTCTAGCAAGATAGATATATCATTTCCTTTTTCACAAAATCTTTAATATATTATTTATTATTTATATAATTTAATACAAGAACTAAACAGATTTAGATCCTCCAAAGCCGACAATATACTTTAGAAGGTAAAGTGTAAAATTATAATTGTTGAAGGAAAGTTAAGGCATTTGATTATATATTGTGTTATCCTTGTGCTTGTTTATTTATTTTTATAAAATTATAAAGCATTAATATTATCATCAATTACTATCATTATGTACTTTATCTCTAAAGAACATCCTTCACATTTGATGATGCATATCTAAATTAAGGAACACAACAAAAAGAGTTTAGTTTAGGTTTTTTTTTGGTACATAAGTTAGTTTAATTTTGATGTTGGTTGTGTAGTAATCTCCATTTAGCTTTTTATTGTGATTTTATTATGAATAATGTTATACAACCACAAAAAAATTGAGTTAGAATTTGCCAAGATTTGATGTTTGTTGTTGCATGGGTTAAAGTGGTAGAACTGCTAATTTATGTACGAGTCAATTATAATGTCAATTTATTTTGACAATAATTTCGGCAAAAAAAAAATCCTATATATATATTTTCCTTTAATTACATTTTTTGTGATTTTGTTGACTTTGAAATGACATAATGATTATTTTAATTAAAAGGATTTGGATATATAAATATATATTCTTAAAATATTTTATTTTAAACCCTAAGGTGTTAGTCCATCGGTAGATGAGCAAATGATGAGTAGGTATGCGCATGACACATTCGAATCTTAGTTATGTTAATTTTTTAATATCAGATTGTAAAGAATATTTTTGTAAATTTTCTAATCTCAACATAGATGGTTTGACTTTGATTGGACCGAGAAAATGGATTAATCAAAATACAAATAAGTTGGCCTAGACACTACTTAACCGTAATAAAAAAAATTATTTAATATATTTTTTCCAACTGCCGTAGCCTTACCTATCCATGGTACCTAGTTCCCAACTCTTACGGAAGAACAATGTCTAATTAATGGTAAATTCATTCCAGAGGACGAGTCCAAGATGGGTCTTCTCAGAGGCTTTCCTCGAGCAAATGATAGACTGGTGTTATTTGTAGCAGACATATACAAGCCACATGAGTTCGAGCCTGCAATTCAAGGCTGTGAGTTTGTCTTTCACGTTGCTACTCCCTATGAACATCAAAGGGACTCTCAGGTTAACAATTCATCAAGGATTCTCGTTTTTTTTTTTTCGTTTCCTTTTTGGGCATGCTAGAAATTTTAACTAAATTTTTAGGAATCTAATCACCCGAGTTATGCTAAGTGGCATTTCGTCAATTATTAATCTAAACATAATAATACATGTAGATATTTTTGAAGTATAACTCATATTAAATATTTAAGTGAAGTTAAAGTGATGATATTTTGGTATTATTTTTTTGTGGCAGTTTAAGAACGTAAGTGAAGCTGCAATAGCTGCGGTAAAAAGCATTGCTACTTATTGTAGTAAATCAGGAACAGTGAGACGGCTGATTTACACTGCCTCCGTGTTTGCTTATTCTCCGTGCAAAGATGATGGGACTGGTTTCAAAGATTACATTGATGAAACTTGTTGGACTTCTCTCAACCTTTCATCTGAAACTACTGATGATCTTCTTAGGGTAAATAACACATCACTTCATCTATTACCCTTAGCACTGATTTTTTATGTGAAAAAATAAATGATAATTTAAATCCTAATTAAGCTTGGAGTATTTCAAATGCCTGGACAAAAAAAATATCTGAATAACAGATATATAAAATTCAAAATCCCTACCTTTCGGAACATACACTTCAAAATTATTAGAGATCCCCAAAACTATATAGAATGTCAATATATTATTTGGACCTTGTTAAGGGAGAAAAGGAGGCGCACGCATGCATATTCAATTTGTAAGGCTAATTAATTATCAATTTTGTAGTTAATCTCATTTGAGTACTCTCCAGAATTATATATCAATTGACGAACTTTTAACTCTCACAAATTTCCACCGTAAACTCGTCAAAAAAAAATAATCGCCGTAAACAGTTATACATACAAATATATGTTCACAAATTAAAAGACTTTGTGTTAACAATGGTTTACATAACTGATAAGGGTAAATTGCATTAATTAAGTTGATTAGAAAGTCTTTTGTTAATGAATTATCCGAAAGTACTTTTGTAAGTGTTCATTGAGTCTAAAAACTTACCTTAATCATGAGATAGGACAAATACTCTTAATCCTAAATTTTGTTGATAAAAAATAATAATTAAAAGGTCCCATTATGAAGTCTAAAGACTCTAATATCATGACTTTAAGAAATATTGTAATGATAATTTCCTTCTATTAAGTGATAAGTTGCTTCCAATGAATTTCTGGCTCCATATATATATAAATCGTGGTTATTTTTCAGAGCTACATTGAATCGAAGACACTGGCTGAGAGAGAGTTATTGAGTTATGGAAACGGTAAAAATGACGGTGGATTGGAGTTGGAGGTGGTAAGTCTGGCTTGTGGCCTAGTGGGAGGGGACACTTTTCTCAGTTACACACCCGAGAGTGTCCAGGTAAGCATCTCTCAAGTAAAAGACGATGAAACCACCTACCAGCCTTTGAAGCTCATAGAAGAAATTGATGGAAAAATCCCACTTGTCCACATTGATGATGTTTGTGAAGCCCATATCTTCTGCGCGGAGAATCCATCAATCAATGGCAGATTCTTGGTTGCAAGCGCATATGTTTCATCGGCAGATATAGCAAATTACTATTGTCAAACCTATCCAGAATTCCATTTGAAGAAGAAGTAAGTTATTATTTTCTATATGCACATACAGACAATGGACACGGAATTTCGAAAAACAATATGGAGCTACTATATGATACCATCGTATTATGCTGTAGGTATAATTGTTTTTATCCCCCAAGAGTTGGTGCTTCATGTTTATAAATAATTTATCTACATATTTTTGTATTTGTCAAGATTTGAAAAGTTAATATTCAGTTGTATATGTGTAAAGCCTAACAAATATTTGACATTTGGTTTCAGGTATATGGAAGGGCCAAAAAGAGAAATTAAATGGGCATCAACTAAGCTTACAGACAAAGGGTTTGTGTACAAGTATGACCTCAAGATGATATTAGATGATTGTATCAGATGCGCAAGAAGGATGGGCGATCTCTAGTCTGTACTGATATATAAATTGTTCTATAATAATTATGAAAATGCACCCAATAAATCACAAATAATTAATTTAGGTGCTTTTCGTTTGGTTATTTCTATCTATGAATCTCTCGGCTAGACAAATAATATACTTGTTTGTTCGATCCTTGTTTGGTGAGACAACATGCTGGTCTAGTTGAATCTGGTGAAGGGCTCTAGCGATACAGCCCATTGAAATTATGCAATGTACAACTATGTTTAGGAATATGATAATTTCTATACTAGGTGATCTCCTGGTTCCATGCTATTGGATTCATCTCTAAATTTACCAAATACACATTATTATTATTTGTCTCAAGAATATCTTGCTATAATCTTTTGCCATTGGCCCAATATAATATTCCTAATTGCTTCAATCCTATTTGCAACAACTACAATTGAATAAACGCTGGAGAGGAGTCACGGCGAAGCATAAATTATTGTTAGTGGCGTATGTTAAGACCCTCTCTCTTCTAGTACATAGAAATATAATACTACCGCAATCATCCAGTTTAATTATATTCATTAATATTTTTTTACTACCTTTTTGTGACACTTATGTAATGAAAAACTTATAAATTAGTAGAATAAAAACGCACTATCTAATAGAAAAAAGTAGACAAATAAGGATGACTAAATAAATAAAAAAAACCATATAATTACCAAAGCAACTTCAATGTATGTTTATAATGACTTTCTAACCCTTAATCTGAGCCATCATTTTGATAAATAGAAATTTTATTTATGAAATTTAAGATGACAACATCTAGTGTGGTAAATTAGATAAACACTTATTAAGATATATGGTGCTGTCTAATATACACTCTCCTACCACTTGAGTCAATGATTTAATTATAAAAAATATTATGACAACATCTTTTTTTTAGTTTTTCTTTTTATTTTAGTTTTATGTTTTTTTTTTCACACCATCACCATTACTGTCGTCGATAGACCATCGTGCGCGCTTGTTGCGGGTAACCGTTCGTCACCACCGGTCACTTCAAATTTTTTTAAGTTGTATAATTATATAAATATTATCACTTAAAATTTATAATATTTTCAGCATGCACAATTATGGTTTTAGAGGAAAAATAATATTTTTTACAATATTATTGTATGTAAATATTACTAATTAAAATCTAATAATTATTTTGCCAATTATGCACTGTATGTAAATATTTTACCAATTAAAATATAATTTTTAACTGATATTATTTACATTATTATACAACTTAAAAAAATAAATAGTACAACTTGAAAAAAGTGGTGGCAGTCACCGCTGGTAGGCGGCGGCTGGTGACTGGAGTACGGCAATGTATGGCGGCCGATGACAAGACGAGACGTGGCAATGATGGCGAGAATAGTGGCAATGATGGTAAGCGGTGCATGATGGTTCTTGGTGGTGGCCGGCGACGGTAATAGTATGCCAAAAAAAAACAACAAATAAAAAAAAAGCAACCTGAACAAATTTTTTTTTTACTGTAATAGATAAAATAAAAGGTATATAATACACCCAAACTTAATAAAATGTATCATAACATCCGCCAAAGATATATATCTAACCATAGTTTAATAAATTTGGTAAACAATAAAAACAGGGGAGTGTCCTTTCTAAGTATATTTTTTTCATTTTCTTAAAATTTCCTTGATTAAATAGTTAGTTAAGTCAAATTAGAAGTGACATTACAGTGACATATTACCACACTTATACCTATTTGAATTTCTAATTATTATCAATTAGAAAATAAGTTAAGTGTTATATATATATAGGGAAGAGATCAACTTATATCAATGTAAGACTTGATATATTTATACTACTTAATAATATTTTAAAAAATATAATTTTTATTAATTCAACCGTTGAATTATAATTATCCAACACCTTGATCATTTATGTCAAATCTTGAAAAAATTAAATCAAATATTTTAATTTTATTATTTACTTAAAACATAATTATATGAAATTGCATAAAATAAAAAAAAAAAAAAAAATATTAATGAAACTCATAAACGATATATTAGTTAATATATATTTATTTTAAAATAACATTTTAATAAAATTATAAAAAAATAGTTAGCGAGTCAACTTAGTCCATTATGTAAAATTTTCTTTTTTGATCTAATCCACATATTTTATTAATTGATTTGGACTAATTCATTAGACTTTATTTATTTTGATATTGTAAGTGTTTAAAATTATAAAAAAAAATTATATCTCAATTTTTTAATGAATTTTAATAGTTTTTATTACAAAATAAAATTTTAAGATTATACAATTATAAGTGGTGCACCAAATATTTAATAATATAAATATAAAAATATATACAATATATAATTTATACTATACTATTAAATCTTATATTGTGGTATCTTAAATTATACAATGTACGATTATACCGTCTGTTGGGAACAGCTAAGGGTATGATAGTAAGAAAACGGAGTCCATGATGTGCAAGCCACGGTGGAAATCCGAGGCAAAAAACCTGAACCAATGAAAAGGAGCCATCTGGTTCACGCTTCCTTCTCTCTGTATAAAGCAGCGCCGAAGCGAAAGCAGGGCAAGAGTAGAGAACTATTACAATTCACAATTCACAATTCACATCATCTTCAACTATGATTTCTGGTCATCCTTATTTGTCTACTTCAAAAAAGTAGAGAAATAAGGATGACTAAATAAATAAATAAACCATATAATTACCAAAGCAACTTCAATGTATGTTTATAATGACTTTCTAACCCTTAATCTGAGCCATCATTTTGATAAATAGAAATTTTATTTATGAAATTTAAGATGACAACATCTAGTGTGGTAAATTAGATAAACATTTATTAAGATATATGATGCTGTCTAATATACACCCTCCAAAGAAGGGTGTATGGTGCACCACTTGAGTCATTGATTTAATCATAAAAAATATTATGATAACATCTTTTTTTTAGTTTTATGTTTTTTTTTTTCACACCATCACCATTACTGTCGTCGGTAGACCATCGTACGCTGCTTGCTGGCAACCGTCCGCCACCATCGATCACTTCCAATTTTTTTTTAGGTTGTATAACTGTGTAAATATTAGGGGTGCACACGGGTCGGGTTTGGGGGTAAAAAATGTCTAAACCAATCAAATAAGGTCGGGTCGGGTCGGGTCGGGTTTGGTTTGTGTTAAATTTTTTTCGTGTAATTGAGAGAACCAACCCGATGATAATCGGGTTGGTTCGGCCGGATGATCGGTGGTCGGGTTGATCGGGTTGGTGGTCGGGTTAGTGATTGGGTTGGTCGGGTTAGTGGTCGGGTTGGTCGGGTTGGACCGACCCATGAATATTTTTCAATAGAAATTACTCAAAACGACGTCGTTTTTGGGGTATCAGATGTCGGGTCGGGTCATCGGCGGTTCACCAAACCCGTCACCCGAACCGATGATTGGACGGGTTTATTAGATCGACCCGACCAGAGCCGTCTACCCGAACCAACCCTGGATATATACGATCGGGTGGGTCGGGTCGGTCGGGTTTTGGTCATGGTCGGCTTGTGCTTTTAAATTAAGTAAATATTATCAGTTAAAATTTATAAGATTTTCAGTATGCACAATTATGATTTTAGGAAAAAAATAATATTTTTTAAAAAAATTATTGTATGTAAATATTGCCAATTAAAATCTAGTAATTATTTTGTCAATTATGCATTGTATGTAAATATTTTACCAATTAAAATATAATTTTTAACTGATATTAAAAAAATAAATAGTATAACTTGAAAAAAGTGGTGGCGGTCGTCGCCTGTAGGTGGCGGCCGATGACTGGCGTACAACGGTGTATGGCGACCGATGATCGCAAATATGATCGATAGTGGCGAAATAGTGGCCATGAATGGTGCGGTGCAGATGTTCTTGGTGGTGGTCGGCGATGGTAATAGTATGCCAAAAAAATAACAAATAAAAAAAAAGCAACCTAAACAAAAAAAAAAACCTATTGTAATAAATAAAGTAAAGAGTGTATGGTAGACCTAAACTTAACAAGGTGTACCATAGCATCCGCCTAAGATATATATCTAACCATACTTTAATAAATTTGGTAAACAATAAAAACAGGGGAGTGTCCTCTCTAAGTATATTTTTTTCATTTTCTTAAAATATCATTGATTAAATAGTTAGTTAAGTCAAATTAAAAGTGACATATTACCACACTTATACCTATTTGAATTTCTAATTATTATCAATTAGAAAATAAGTTAATTGATATATATATATATAGGGAAGGAATCAACTTATATCAATATAAGACTTGACATATTTATACCGCTTAATAACTTCTTAAAAAATATAATTTTTATCGATCTAACCATTGAATTATAACTATTCAACACTTGATCATTTGTGTCAAATCTTAAAAAAATTAAACATCAATAAGAATGTAATCAAGTGATTTTTATTTTCATTAATAAAGTACTAAATAATTTTGAATTAATATAAAATTTTATAGATATGATCTATATGATAGGAACTTTCAATCCAACGATAGATTTTATGATAAAATTATTCAATAAAAAATTATTCAATAGTGTAAGAGTAATTTTAATTTATACTTGGTATAAATTAATATCTTCCCATATATATATATATATATATATAACATTTAATTTGAATGCATAGTTAGTGTAAAATCTTTTTATATTATTATTCAATCATGTATTATTGTGTCATAAAAAATATTTGACCATCACAATAATTAACTCAAAAGTCATATATATGATAATATATAATTGATTAAAAGTGTAAAAAATTTTACACTAATAATATATTAAAATTAAATTGCTATATTCGAAATGCACTTAACTACGTGTTTCAATAAACATCTTATCATATTAATCAATTAAGCGTTATGTTTGATTTGACAAAATAAAGACAGCAATATATATTTAGGGGAAATAAGAAAACAAAATAAGATTGGGGTATGACTAAGTAAGAATAACAATATATAGCTTTTTATTTAAATCTTTATGTTTTACTTTTTTTCTAATTTTTATTTTAAATCTCACAAAAATATTATTTATAATGAAACATAGGGAGGATCTATTATTGCTCCTATTTGTTTATTGTCATTTTTCTCCAACTAAAGTTTTGTTTTTTTTTTTTTAAAAGAGAAAAAGAAAATTTTAGTTTTGTATCTAAGAGAGTGATGGTGTTAAAGAGGTTTAGCTTTTTAACCTTGCCTTCCTCCTCCAATCGTCCACCTCCCAGAGAACCGCCGGATAAAGGAGGTCAAAATTCTCAATAGGGTGACAGAATGGAGGTTTCTTCTGCGATTATAGGTTTTCGAGACAAATTAATGGGAAACAAGGTGGCTTCGCCACCAGCACCAAGAAAGGATCTCTTAGTAGAGAAACTAGTGTCCATTGAGTTCCTAGATAGTAACAGGTTACTTCCAAAGGTTCATGTGGCGGGTCAAGTGATTGAGGAGTTGTCTCTGCACCCTAGCGTGAAGCCCTTATAGTTAAGCTATTGGGGTTACCAGTTAATGAAGACAAAGCTGAAAAGCACATGGCATTTGGTAGGAGATTTTGATATAATTAATGGACATGGATCATGGCTTTTATATGATCAAATTTTATCTTGAAGAAGACATAAGTAAGGTGAGGAAGGGGGCCCCTGGATGATTTTTTATCACTACCTTTCTATGTGTCAGTGGTATCTGGAGTTCAGAAGCAACAGCGGATCGTACTCTTGTTTGGTTTAATTAGGTTCCCTTGTTTAAACCTACTGTTTTATGATGAAAGCTTTCTTTTGGCTCTAGCTGCGGCAGTGGGAAGGCCAATTAGAGTATACACAACCACCCTGAATGTAACTAGGTGTAGGTCGCCAGGATGTGTGTGGAAATCAGTTTGAAGGAACATGTTTTGGCAGAGTCTGCATTGGTAACTCATGGTATGAGGTGGAGTACGAAGGTTTGCATGTCTTTCGTCCTAAGTATGGCTGCTATGGCCATGTGGGGCGAAACTGTACTTCTATGTCTTAACCTACGGTGGCATTAGGATATGGTAGGGAGGATATTTCCATGGTTGCTAGGGTTTCTTTGGAGGAGAAGATGATGCCGAGAAATTAGCCTATTTCGAATCCTACAGTTAATGAGTAGGAGATTTCCCCACATGGTGATTAGTTAACAGTGATAAGGAGGAAGTGAAATTTGAAATCTCGTAATAATTATGGCCCGAAACTAGTGCAATATGAAGGTAGGAGGGATTCAAATAAATTTGAGGCGTTATCTAATCCCATGCATCATGGGGATTTGAATGACATCCAAAAGGGTCCAGTTACGAGGGGCAAATTTGTCAACTCCAATCAAAATTTTAATTACACTGGAAGTAGGGGCTTGAATAAAAGTAAGGGCCTAGCGGAGGGTATGAAAGCTCAACCTTCTAGGTAAAAAGCAAAGAAACAAATTCCTCCTATGGGTGGAGATACGATGGTGACACTAATTGATAAAGGAGACATGAAAACTAATGAGGAGCGTGCCCAAGAATCGGAGGATGAGGAAATTGCGAAGGAAGCCGGTGTTATCAAGAGTCAACGAACACACAAGGGGAAAGGGTCTCAGATAGCAAGACTGCAGGGTGGTGTGAAAAAAATTTCTAGCTATAGCAACTCGAAGAAAACCTCTCAAATAATTAAGCCAGAAGTTGCACCTAGCCCTCAAAGCGATGAAGATTTTTTATCTCGTCCAAATCTTATACGATTTCTAATGGATACTTGTCGATTACAGTCTTCCAAAGAGAAAATGATATTAAGCATAAACCACCTGATCTTAGTATGGTGGGACAAATTCAGAATCATTTAAACGGTGTAGAGTCTGCGTCAATGGCTTTGGGAAATCAGGAAGGTTCTGGGGAGGGGGACCAGATGTTAGTCTCTCTCGAGTTTCTGCTTTTTGGTCTTTTTCTAAGTTCATACCCATTTCTATCTTGGTTATTTATGGATCAGGACAACTATATTCTTGTGTGGAATTGTTATGGGACGAGTGCAAAGTCTTTCCCCTCTTTGGTGAAGGTCTTATATCGAAAGCTTAGGGTCTCTTTCCTTGTTCTTCTTGAACCTAAGATCAGTGGTGCGAAAGATGATGTAATTATTAGAAAGCTTAGATTTCAACAGTCATTCTGACTAGAGTCTCAGGGATTTGCAGGACGTATGTGGTGGTTGTGGGAGAACAGTACTTGGCAGGCCTCTGTGCTTCATTTAGAATGACAAATTGTTCACATGAAAGTGTGCTTGAGCTCAGGGAATTCATGGTTCTTCACTGCAGTCTATGCCTGGCCCCAAGGAGCTATCAAAGCTGAGTTATGGAGAGATTTACATGGCATCACTGGCTCCATAAATGGCCCATTGTGGATTGCGGGTGATTTTAACTCCATCATACATGACCATGAGAGAAGTGGCACTAGTAGACATTCCTCTCCTATATGTAGTGCTTTTAAAAACTGTTTGATTGATTGTTTTCTCCAAGATTTCAGTTTTAAAGGTCCAAGATTTACTTGGAAGAAAGGTTCTCTTAGAGAGAGGTTAGATAGAGTTCTTAACAATTCTGACTGGCTCCTAGATTTTTTGGATGCCTCAGTGGTCTGTCTCCCATTTTTTAAAGTAGATCATGCTTCATTGTTGATTAAATTCCAAGCTAACTTTATGGTTAATAGAAATCCTAAACCTTTCAAGTTTATCGCAGCATGGCTTGTTCGTGACTCGATTGGAAGCTTGGTTAGAGATAATTGGAGGTCTGATATTAGTTGGCAGTCAACTATCTAGAACTTTGTCACTAGTGCTTCTTAGTGGAATTGGAATGTTTTTGGTGATATCTTTAAGAAGAAAAAAAAAACACAGGTTGTTAAACATGCTAAATGGGATTCAAAACAAACTCTTGCAGGGTCTGAATCTCTTCCTAGAAGATTTCCAATGGGATCTATGGTTTGAATATGAAAAAGTTCTTTTAGAGAATGAGTTATTATGGGCTTAGAAGTCTAGAGCTAAGTGGGTAGAGTATAGAGACCGCAATACAAGGTATTTTCGCTTTTAACTATTGCCAAAAGGAAGAGACACCACATTGTGGCTCTGAAAAATGACAATGGAGATTGGATACATGATTTAACTTCTCTTAAAGATATGACCCGCTCCTTTTTAGTCAATCTGTATCAAAGTCAAAGTTTTTATGCTCCTTTTAGGGGTGTCAAAACGGGCCAACCTGGTCCATTCGGGGTCGGCCCATTTTCGGGCTGACTCATTCAGGTCATGTAAGTTTCGGACTGATATTTTGTTAGCCCAACTCAACCCATTTAGTCTTATGTAGTGTTAAAAAAGTAGGCTGACCCGATCCATTCGGGCTCAGCTCATTCGGACCATGTAAGTTTCGAACTGATATTTTGCTAGTTCAACCAGTCTATTTTGTCAAGTTATTCGGGCCGGCCCATCGAACTTGACCCATTTTGACACTGCTAGCTCCTTTCCCCCTCACTAGTTGCTTTCCCTATATCTCGAATGAAGACATTCAAATGATTCATGCTCCTGTTCATACTGAATATATCACGAGTGCTCTCTCTGGGATGGGTGGATTAAAGGCCCCTGGCCCAGATGGGTTGCATGCTCTCACTCTCTCTCTCTTTTTTCCCCCCAATCTAAATGGGAGGTTGTAGGTGAGTCTATGTGTAAGCTTGTTCAATATATTTTTGAGCATGCAAACAAAGTGGAATTGATCAATAAAACTTTCACATCTCTTATACCTAAGGTGGACCACCTGAATCATATTAAACAATTTAGGCCCATTAGTCTTTGCAACGTGGCTTATAAACTTAATTACGGAAATTGTTGTGAATCGCCTTAAGGCTGGACTAGCGTAGTTTTGTTCCTCGGAGACATGCAACGGACAACATAATTATTGTACAAGAGGTAGTTCAGAAGATGTGCTCCATACATGGGAAGAAAGGTTTTATGGCTATAAAAATTGATTTGAAAAAGGCCTATAATCATCTCGACTGGATTTTTATCAAAGAAAGTTTGCAGGAGATGGGCCTAGAGGATAATCTTATTAATTTGATCAGGCATTGTATCTCTTCGGCTGCTATGGATATTTTGGGGAATGGAGAATGCACTAGGGAATTCAAACCAATTAGAGGGATTAGACAGGGGGGTCCCCTTTCTCCATACGTCTTTGTTATTTGCATGGAAAGGCATTCTCACCAAATCTCTGCAACGTCGGTCCAAACTTGTGGAGACCTATTGTCCTTTCTAGAGGGGGTCCTCCTCTCTCCCACTTTTGATCGGCGAATGATTTTTCTTTTTGTTGAAGCCTCCTTTGATCATGTTGAGTTGATTCAAAGGTGTCTTAATATGTTTTGTGCTAGCTCTGGCAAAAAAGTTAGCCTGAGAAAACAAAGATTTGATTTTCCAGAAATGTGAATCATAACCAAGCTCACAAAATTGCTCAAGCTTTTGGATTCAGTCTAACAAATGACCCAGGAAAATATCTTGGTATGCCACTATTTCATAAAAGGGTGTTGTAGATTTGATTAGGAGACAACGTAAGAAATATGATCAAACAATAGCCTGAGACGTGTGAGAAGACACTGTCCTCAAGGATTTTATCGCACGGGTGTGCGAATCTCCCAGGATTCAACAGGCTCGTCCCAGCGGAGACCGAGGTAGCAGAACAACAGAGAAAATTTGAGAAATCTTAATTAACCCAGGAGAAAAATGTTATTTTCAGAAGAAGTAGAGAAGTCGTATACATGTTCTATTTAAAACCTCAGTCAGAAAAAGGTATTTAAAGAAGGCAAGAAAGAGCTGTTAAAAAATAAAAAGCAACGTTAGAAAATATAACTGTTGGAATAATAACGTTAGAAAACGGATTTGGTTGTTGAAAACTAATTGGAATGTTAGGAACTAATTGTAACGTTAAAACGGATTTGCCTGTTGAAACAAATTAAAACGTTGAAACAAATCTATCCGTTTACCAAGTCAGTTTTGACTTCTTCAAAAACATCATTTTTCAGGTAAGCTCAAAAAATTAATTAAATATTTCACAAAATGATTCGGGTCTCATGATATCACGCGCAGGGGAGGCAAATCGATGATTTGCACTAGCCATGAGCCTCCAGCCCCTTTTTGTGAGTGCGCGCGCGAGCCCACCACCTCATTTGTTTCTTACAAAGCCCAAAACACATGTTGATTTATAAACTCTTTAAAACTTTGAAGGCTAAGCAATGTGGGACATAGGCTTTTGAAATATCAAAGCTAAAACAATAACAATCCCCCACATATTTCAAAAGTTTAAAGAAAATTTAAGAAAGTTTTAAAACAAGATTTTTCCTAGGTTAACACCATGAGTGTAAATGCATCGAATCTGGTATCTTTTGGACTATGAACCAGACCTAGACAGATGAGACATAACATACAGTGAGTTGGTGAAGTAAACTTCTATGAACCAAAAACACTTTGTGTATATTAGAGGTCTACCAGTCACACTACACCCCCATAATTCTCGCTGTTGTCGCTGTGTTGCGCTAATAGGCCATGCGCACGCCTGGTAATTCATGAGTGCTCTAGAGATATGCTATAATCTCATACAAGCGGCCCCACTTGACACTCATATAGATGATTTCATCAAGTGTATGCTGCAAATCATACACTACCCATAAGGGATATGAAAATCATTAAAAGCTTTAAGCTTATCCTCTCAATAATGCAGTCTAGCACATCTCACACCATAAGAAGGGACAAAGTTATTAGTACTAGCAGAACTAACAAGTGACTTGTTTTTCCCATATGAACCTTCTTCATGGGATCTCCAATCGCAAAGGTTGGGTTACCATCACTGTTAATTTCAAATTGGCTTAAGTCCCATTCCCCTCGATGTTTCATATATTGGTTTCCTCCCAAGAGGCTTTGTCAGAGGATCGGCCAAGTTCACTTCTGACTTCACATAATCAATTGATATTGTTCCATCTTTTAGCAAACCTTTACCACATTATGCCTCAATTGTATATGTCTGTTTTTTACCATTGAAGGTCTTATTCTTTGCAATGGCTATTGCCGCTTGACAATCACAATGCATTGACACTGACGGTGTTGGTTTTATTCCTAAAGGAATATTTGCCAAGAAGTTTTTTAACCACTCAGCCTCACTACCAGCCAACTCCAGAGCTACAAACTCTGACTCCATAGCGGATCTTGCAATTATAGTTTGTTTGGTTGATCTCCAAGTAACCGCTCCACCACCAAGTGTGAATACATAACCACTAGTAGATTTTGTCTCATCTGAATCTGAGATCTAGTTAGCATCACTATATCCTTCTAATACAATGGAAATCCACTATACACTATACCATAGTTCATGGTACCTCTCAAATATCTCATGAGTCTGACAAGTGCAGCCCAGTGATCCTGATTTGGACTTTGAGTATATCGACTCAATCTCCCCACAGCATATGCCATGTCTGGTCTCGAAAAATTCATTAAATGTAATAAACTTCTAATAATTTGGGCATACTAAGATTGAGCAACAGAATCACCTCTATTCTTTTTTAATTGAGAGTTAGAATCATAAGGAGTACTCACTGGTTTCGAGTCATAATGACCAAACTTTCTAAGAAGTTTCTCTACATAATGTTCTTGGGATAGTGTTATACTATCACCCTTCCTTATGATATTGACTCCTAGTATTACACTTGCTTCACCCATGTCTTTCATATCAAACTTAGATGTAAGAAAAGATTTTGTTCTTATCACAATATCATTACAAGTACCAAAAATAAGCATGTCATCCACATATAAACATATGATTACACATTCACCATTCATTAATTTAGTGTAAACACATTTATCAACTTCAATAGAAGTAAAACCATCATCAAACAATATTTGATTAAATTTTTCATGCCATTGTTTTGGTGCTTGTTTCAAACCATATAAGGATTTGAAAAGTTTACAAACTTTATTTTCTTGACCACGAATTACACATCCTTCAGGTTGTGTCATATAAATTTCTTCTTCTAAATCACCATTTAAGAAAGCAGTTTTAACATCCATTTGGTGAATAACAAGTTTGTAAATTGAAGCCAAGGCTATCAAGATCCAAATTGAAGAAATTCTGGTCACAGGAACAAATGTATCAAAATAATCAATATTTTGTTTTTGAGTAAAACCTTTTGCTACTAATCTAGCTTTGTATTTTTCAATCGAACCATCAGGATTATATTTTCTTTTAAAAATCCATTTGCAACCAATAGGTTTTGTTCCAGGAGGTAAGTCAACTAAAGTCCAAGTGTTGCATTTTGAAATAGAATCAATTTCGATTTTAATAGCTTCTTTCCAAAATTGAGCATCAGAAGATAAAATAGCTTCAGAAAACGACAAAGGATCATTTTCAACAAGATAAGTATAAAAATCATTTCCAAAAGATGATACTTTTCTTTGTCTTTTACTCCTTCTTAAATCCTCATATGAGTATTCACAATAATTTCCTGAATAAATATTTTCTAAAGAAATATTTTCCAAAGATTGTTTATTTCCAGATTTCAAAGGAAATATATGTTCTAAAAATTCAGCATTTTTAGTTTTCATTATTGTATTATGATCAAGCACTTAAAGGAGCATGCAAAACAAGGAACCTATAAGTCGCACTACGTTCAGCATAACCAATAAACATACAATCAGAAGTTTTGGTTCTTATTTTTCTTTTCTTAGGATCAGGAAGCATAACCTTAGCTAGACACCCCCACACTTTTAAATATTTTAAATTAGGCATATAACATTTCCATAATTCATAGGGTGTTTTACCAGTTTTCTTATGAGGTATCCTATTTTGCAAAAAAACATGCAGTTAATAAGGCTTCTCCCCAAATGTTATCGGGTGCTGAGAAACTAACTAGCATTGCATTCATCATTTCTTTTAAAGTTCTATTTTTTCTTTCAGCTACACCATTAGATTCAGGTGAATAAGGGGGAGTTACTTCATGTATTATTCCTTCTTTTTCACAAAATTCATTAAATAAGATATATTCACCACCCCTATCGGATCTAACCCTTTTAATTTTTCTATTTAATTGATTTTCTACTTACGCATTTATAGAAACAAACATTTCAAAAGCTTCATCTTTATTTCTAATTAAATAAACCTTAGTGTATCTAGAAAAATCATCTATAAATGTCACATAATATTTTTTACCACCTCTAGTCATTGTATTTTTTAAATCTCCTAGATCGGTATGAATTAAACTAAGTAATTCAGATTCACGTTGTTGTACAGAAAGACAAGATTTTTTAGTTAACTTAGATTCAATACAAATATCACATTTATTTAAGCATACATCACTATTCGCAGAAATTAAACTAAGACATCGCATTTTCTTAATATAAAAAATATTCACATGTCCTAATCTAGCATGCCACATATCAACGGAATCAATCAAGTAAGCAGAAGAAGATGTAATTTTATTAATAATTTCAGAAATACTGAGTACAAAAAGTCCTTGATCACTATAGCCCTTTCCCACAAAGACATTATTTTTTGTCATTATTATCTTGTCAGATTCGAATGACACTTTAATCCCAGCTTTTCCCAACATGATACAGAAATCAAATTGGCCCTAATATTAGGTACATGGAGTACATCATTCAAAGCCAAGGTCTTCCCAGATGTGAGCTTTAGAAGAACTTTCCCTTTTCAAAGCTGCAACGATTCGAGAATCTCCAAGATACACAAGTTCTTCATCATCCCTACGAAGTGTAGGAGGTAAAAGCATCTTTGTTAGCACAAATATGCCTAGTAGCACCGAGTCTACCACCCATTTGTTCACACTGGTCACAATGTTAATTTGAGAAACGGCCGCGACCACATATCATCTCCTTCCACCAAATTTGCCTTTGGCTTGGGAGGATTATCGTTTCTCACTCTATGCCCGCATTGAGGAGCATGATGACTGGCTTTCCACAAACATAGCAAGCACCTTTCCTTTTGAAAGTGGGATTAGTAACTCTAGGAAAGTGATCGAAGACCTTTTGTTATTGTCATACCTTTTTTCGACGATTTATTTTGAACCAGTTTGCTCGAGAAGCCAAAGCCTTCGCCCTTGCAACTGATACTCTCTTCGGTTGGTGTCTTCAATGATAATGTGTGTGATCGATCAAGGGTGACAGTTGCTTGTGCTTGTGCTTCAAAATCCTTCCACGATGGAGGCAACTTCTCGATGAGGAGTCCAGCAACAAATTCGTCCGGGAGGGTGATGTTTTCGGCCTTTAGATCCTCCAACAGCTTATGGTATTCATTGATCTGAACTTTGATATCTTTGTCCTCGGTCATCTCCCAGCGGTAGAAGTTGCCAATTACAAATTTCTGTTTCCCGACATCTTTAGCGGTGTACTTTATGGTCATGGAGTCCCGTATCTCCTTCGCATCCTTGTAAGAACAGTACACATCGAACAGATCGTTAGAAAGTGTGCTAATAACTGTGTCACGGCATACCTTGTTTGCATGTGTCCAATCCTGAATCAATTTTGGATTGGTACTGTTGATGGCGGTCTGGGTTCGGTAAGAGCGGAAGCGACTCCGTGCATGTCGAAAATGGTGTGAACACGTTCCTGCCACCTTTTGAAGTTTTGGCCACCGAAAAGTTCTATTTTCGAGATATCTGGAAATGGCTTTGCGTAGGTGACTGGAGCAGGAGGCGGCGAAAGAACAGCCTCACCGTTGTTAGGAGCAGGAGCGGAAGCGGTAGCCTGGTTATCAGCATTCTTGTCAGCCATAGTAAAATTCTTGAGATTGTTATAGATTTGATTAGGAGACAACGTAGGAAATCATGATCAAACAATAGCCTGAGACGTGTGAGAAGACACTGTCCTCAAGGATTTTATCGCACGGGTGTGCGAATCCCCCAAGATTCAACAGGCTCGTCCCGGCGGAGACCGAGGTAGCAGAACAGCAAAGAAAATTTGAGAAATCTAATTAACCCAAGAGAAGAATGTTATTTTCAGAAGAAGTAGAGAAGTCGTATACATGTTCTATTTAAAACCTCAGTCAGAAAAAGGTATTTAAAGAAGGCAAGAAAGAACTGGTAAAAAATAGAAAGCAACGTTAGAAAATATGACTGTTGGAATAATAACATTAGAAAACGGATTTGGTTGTTGAAAACTAATTGGAACGTTAAGAACTAATTGTAACGTTAAAACGGATTTGCCTGTTGAAACAAATTAAAACGTTGAAACAAATCTGTCCGTTTACCAAATCAGTTTTGACTTCTTCAAAAACATCATTTTCCAGGTAAGCTCAAAAAATTAATTAAATATTTCACAAAATGATTCGGGTCTCATGATATCACGCGCAGGGGGGCAAATAAATGATTTGCACTAGCCATGAGCCTCCAACCCATTTTTGTGCGCACGAGCCCACCACCTCATTTGTTTCTTACAAAGTCCAAAACACATGTTGATTTATAAACTCTTTAAAACTTTGAAGGCTAAGCAATGTGGGACATAGACTTTTGAAATATCAAAGCTAAAACAACAACAAAGGGTAGGTAGAAGGAGTTTCAGCTTTATTACAGATAAATTGATGAAACGTCTTCATGGTTGGAAAGCCTGATCTCTTTCCCTTGCTGGTAGACTTACTCTTTGCAAGTCAGTTATTGAAGTAATCCATACCTATGCACTACAAACTTCTTTTATCCCTCCCTTAACGTGTGAAGAATTTGATAAGTGCAGCAGACAATTTTTATGGAGCTCCACGCAGGAACATAAAAGGACTAGTCTCAATAATTGGGACTTTGTTTGTACCCCCAAGAGCAAGGAGGTCTTGGTCTCTACTACTTCAATAACAAGAACTTGGCCTTTATAGCTAAATTGGGATGGGACCTTATCACCAAAAAGGATAATCTTTGGGTTCAGGTTTGGAGACACAGGTACTGATGTGGACGCATATAATCCAAAAATCGAGGATCATGTTTCTGACTCAAATTTTTGGCGTGGTGCCACCAAAGCTTGGAGAGTTGTTAAGGACAACATTATACGGAGGATTCATGATTGGCAACACAATCAATTTCTGGCAGGACCGTTGGGTCCTATCTTTGGGTCCTTTAATCAATGAGACAAGTGGTGATATAGCTACTTTGAGTCTGGAATCTAAAGTAGTGGAATTTGTTTCCCAAAACGGAATATGAGACTGGAATCTTTTCAAAAGTGTCCTTTCTCCTGCAATTTGTGACAAAATTACTGGCATCAAAGCTCCTTGTAGCTTGGATGGACCAGATATTCTTGCATGGTCCCATAGTCATGATGGGGAGTTGGGGAGTTCTCCATCCAAACTCCCCATTACTTTATTGCCCAAAACCATATTGTAGTGTGCCAACCCGCCACTAGTGACGGGTTAATCCGTTTTAGAATATGAGCTGAGAAGATCATTTCACCTAATTTTATGATAGATTGGTGAGTCAACTCACCTAAAAACAAAAAATATAAAATTAAAAAATAATCAGCCATAGCCAATTTTTTCCAAAACAAAAATTACAGCAACTCAGAATTTGCAGTCAAAACCACTGTACAAAAAAACCAATTAAACATTTAAACTCAGCGGTTGCAGCAACTCAAAAATCGAATATCAGCAACTGAGTCCCAGAATAGCAGTAACTCAGAAAAACAATAATCAGTTACAATCAATAATAACCACAATTAGTAACAAGCTGAGCACTAGGCACCAATCAAAAATCATAACAGTGAACGGCGTCCAAGCACAAATCTCATATTCCTGGAAGCAGTCCATCATAGCACTCAGAAAACATGAATCAACGTCCTCACCTCGCTATGGACGTCAGTCGTGTCCGCCGGCCGTCACTGTGGTGGTGAGAGAGCGTCATCGTCGTCATTCACCGATGCAGCGTTGTTTCGCTATCTGCCGTTTGCCAGAGAGTGGAGGGGCTGAGAGATAAAGAGCGTGTGGCGGGTTGAGCCTTGATGGAGGTGGGTGGGACTGTGGAAAGTGTGGCTTGTTTAGGGAAATGTTCATCTTTCTAATAATTCTTCAACTTAATAAAAAATATTAAATAAAAATTAAATATAATTAATATTTTGAGAATATAAAAATATTTAATATTTTTTTATTTAATAATTAAAATAATTATTAAAAAGATGAATTAAAAAAAAAATTAATCATTTTTCTTAAAAAAAAAATAGAAATGGCAGAAACTTAAAGTCAATGATTGGATAACTTATACCAAAAACATAATTCACTCAAACTCACGACCCACCCAATTGGCCAATCTCGAAAACCATCATTCAAGGCCCAACCCAGTAAACAGAAACTTTAAAAAAAAAAGTACACAAATTGACACATTAACCGATCGCACCCCAAAAATTAGGTGGGATGAGTTAAACGGGTTGAGTTTAGAAAATTGGTTGAGTTATGCAATCCAACCCACCAAAACAAGTGGGTTAAACCAGCAAACTCGACAGGAAGTTCAAATTTCGCACAGAGCGGCAGATAGCCTTGCTAGGTTAGGTCATGAGATGGGTTTTGAGGTTTAGAGATTTAGCTCTCCTCCTTCGTGTGTTGCTGATATCATCCAGGATGATTTAGTTGGTGTGGCATTCCAGCGTGGCAGGGCTAGTTCTTTTGTTTTTGGGTGACCACCCAGATGCCTAAAAAAAAAAATATCAATTAAGGGGTGTTCATTGTCTAATTTATTTCCGTTTTGAAACTATAAAATACAACGACAATGGTGCCGTATAAATATATACTATATATCATATTTTAGTTTATATATATATATATATACATATATAAAAGTAAATTAAAGAACTTAATTTACGTATATATAATTACAAAAATTTAAGAAAAAAAAATAAATAATTCATTAATATCATTTCTATAAACTTAAAGATTTATAATATTTAACCTACTTTGTAAGTCTTTCCCAAAAATATAAAACATAATTCTTATTGATATTTTTTTTTAAAATTTTTTAAACTAATTTCTCCTAATAAAACTAATCATGTATAATTACATGTGCATACAACAAATTAATTAGAGGGAATAGTAGTGTGAGATAAGTTTTGATAACAATGAAGTAGATGACTTAGTACGAGTAGAGGCAGAAGGAATAAATAAAAATAGTGATGAATGAAAAAATAAAACTTAAAAGCTTAATAGTGATGTGTGAAAAGATAAAACTTAAAATATTGGTATAAGAAAATAGTGACTTAGGACATCAGTCATGTAATTGGATTTAAGTGAATTAGAACTTATTAACTAAACGTTAGTCATAAAAATTTTTTTTTTGAAAAAAATATTAATAGATCGTATTCAAGTCGTCTAAACATGTCCAAACATATTCGAAATATGTCCGAAACATATATAAATCAAAAATAATAATATTTTTAATCAAATACTTTGGCACATATGTCATACAGACAGCACTATATGTTTTACATAAATCTAACTATGTGTGATTACGCAACTACACTTCAAAAAGCATGTTAGTGCTTCGTAAGTATGTATAGATTGATTTCACAGCAAGATAAAAAGTTTGTTTGATTTGTTTTCAGTTGTTTTGTTTGAACCCTTACTCGATAAACCAAACCAAACAATTTTTATTTTTTTATTTTTTTCTAATTTCACTAACAGTAAGGAATTATATATTATCCGTCAATCATGTAATACATGTTAAAAAAAATTGTTATAAACATTAATCGCAATTCAGAAATTTTAGATACGGTAATAAAATTTTTTTTACTAACATTATGAACTCATCAAATTTAAAATCAAAACAAAAATAGCAATAATCTACTAGAGGACAAGAGAGACGCCAAATACCTATACACATTTTTTGAGGAAGAGAAAAAATCCATCTCCTTTGGCATAATTTTAATCCCCTTAACTCCGTTATGTAAGATAGGAATTGTCATCTTAGATCATTTTCCTTCAAAATTTAACGATCAAGAATTGGTATTAAAAAAGCATCAAATTGTTTGCCGATTTTATTTTGCTTCAACCATGTGAACAATCACGAAATAAAAACTAGAGAAACCACCTTGCCAAGTGCAAATTCTATATCACATTTAAAGAAACAAAACGAAGCTGCCATCATCAGTGTTTCTTAAACTTTGACAAAAGGAATGAGCCATCAATGCCACAAACTACCCTTCATTAAACCACCAATACTCCTAGTGGTGCTTCTTTTCAAATAGTCCATCTGGACCTGTTTATCATAAAGGAGCCATGTCATACAATCTGGAATCTCAGGTCAACAGATAATTTGAAAATGAAAGCAGTATCATTAGACTATTAGCAGCAGCCCCCGCAATGCAAAATACTCGGAAGAAATGTGGTACTAGTCTTCAACCTAATAATAACATGTATATAAGCACAAATAACCACCACCATGAGACAATAATCATCATATCAGAATGAGAAATGATACATACATAGACAAAACCCTAACAGAACAATAAATGAGCGGCTGAGAAATTTTGGCTGGGTGCAAAGCAATGGATGAGTCACTTTTCAACCACTAATTTATTGATTGTAAGTGGCTCGTGAGGGTTGTCTACGTATGTCTCATTTCTCTATCAGAATTAATCCTGAAAGCACTAGTATGTGTAAGAACAAGCCATGCTTAGTCCTCAAAAGATGAACGCCAGGTTCTCATAAATCGTTGGGCTGGAAGCAGGAAGGACTTGGCAAGTGCAACGTGAACAAATGTACGTAAAAACTCAAAGCAATAACAAATTCTTTTATTCGGGCAAAAAAAAAAGGCAATTACTACAAGATCCAGCTTGTAATTTTGAAAGTTGGAGCCCACAACATTCCAATATATGCCACAATATAAAGTTTATCACAAATATACAATGAGAAAGAGCCCACACATTAACATGTGCACAGATTTAACTATGGATGGCCCGGCCCTACCAAACTATTAGAAATACTAGGTTGTACGTGCCAACTCCAACATAATAATCTACTAGAGACGGCTGCCCTTCACTTAATAAATGTTAAAAATACTTAAACGAAGAGATGCAACCTTATAAATATAACAAAAGACTAGAACTAATAAGAGATGCAACCTTATAAATATAACAAAAGAGTAGAACTAATGATTTTCCAACACTAAAGGAGCTGAAAAATCCAATCAATCCTAATAATTTAGTGGAATGATTTTTGAGGAACTTTCTATCTGCGGGGGAAGGCAATATAAATATCAAAGCATTAAATGAGAGACACATACCCCATGGGAATTCCTTATTGCGGATATGCAAATATGTGTATGGCTGCACAGAAAAGTAAGTAATAAAATTAGAATTTGTTCCATAGAAAAAATAAATAAAAAAATCAATGAATCTGGATATCCTTAAGACAAATTGTATTATTAGAGTAAATTGGAAAAGTAACAAGCAGGTTATTTAAAGTTTGATTCAAAAATAGTAATTCATAGCTCTTATCGTGAAATGACACACAAAATATACACAAACATTGGCTTGAAATAGTTATTGATTGTGCATATCATAGATAAAATGTCTCCATCTTTTCAAGAACTTAAATGATAGAGAAACTTGTGAGCTAGAATCCCTTTTACACTTTTATTGGGTACAAATAGACCCTCTCGCTTTTTCTGGATTCTATTCATTGGTCTTCTAGCTTACATACACAGATTTAGATATTTGACTCATTGGTAGTGCTTTCTTGTATGTCCTTCATTTTATTACCCATTGTCCAAACAGAGAGAGATTTTTTCTTGATAACCTGCTGCTGCTGCTTTTTTTTCCTGGTAATTTCTTGAGAAGCATCTTCAAAGATCCAAAGCTCCCACTAAAGTGAAGTCCTTCATTTGGAGAGAGTACTCAATGAGATTAATATTAATGATTTGTTACCGGACAATACCCAACAAAGCTTTGTATCTTGATAGAGATGTGTGATGTGCTATTTAAATTCAGAGACAACTTCACATATGGAGTAGGCTTTTTGGTGTGTTTAATGAATCTTGGGTGTGACCCAATAACTTGGAGTAGTATCTCTTGATTAAGTTCAAATGTTCCGACAAGAGCAAGGTGCGAAAAGTTATATGAGTGTTCCATTTATGCAGTCAGTTATTGTGTTAGGACGGAGCACAAGGCTTGAATATTTAAGAGGAAATCTCTAACCTTAGTAGTTAGAATAACCAGTGTTGGCATTATATTATATGCATAGGGATTGAGAAGCTTTTTTATTCTGTTTAATTAAAGAGGGATATCTTATTCTGATGGAAACCAGGTAATAGAACAATGTTTTATTAGATTTTCTATGGAGAATTCCTTCTCTGCTATTGATATTCAGATGGTATCAGTGTCAGAGGAAGGATTGCACATAAACTGAAGAGCAATACACAAAAATGAAAAGGAATGAAAGAAAATCCAAGATAGCGCAGATATTCGAGAGGTCTAGTCTCTCCCTTCCCAATCCTTAACCTCAATTCTTGCCTACCTCTTTCCTTCCCCCCTCCCCTCACTTTTTATTCTAACTGATTTCCCTCCTTCCTCTCTCTCCTGCCACATCAGCGGTCTGTTATAACCCCACTCCATCAGCATGACTATTCCCCACGTGATCAAGCATAAGGGTGGTATCTAACATATTCCCCTTCTATTTGTAACCTTTCTTTACTTCTCATATATTTTCTTTTATAATTTTTTTTTTAAAAAAAGAGTCAAATAAAATTGATGCAGCCCAGGAATTTATTTAAAATTATGGGTTGGATGGGAAAGGAAGTTATGACCATAGGTTGGGTGGGTATATGGAATAAAGGGTATATGTGGAAGGAGTCCACCTTCTTGGATGAGAATCTGATATTGTCAGAATCTAATCTGAAGTTGATAGAAAACATAAGATGTATTCTGGAAATACTTCACTTAATTCTCAATTTTTCATTCTCAACTCTGTTGAAAATTACATAAAGAATCACTATTTATAGACCCAATATGTATCTAGAACTGACTGGACTCTTAAGTGGCTTAATTAATGACTTTTAACTGACTCTTAGACTGTTTTTAATTACTTAAACCCCTAATTACGAGATTGGACTTTCCTAGACTTAATTAACTTTTCAAATACAGATAACCATAACTCTTGAGTAGTTCTAGACTTGAATATATAGAACCATGACTCTTTAGTAAATAAAATATCTACTAATAATAATTATTTTTCTGCATAAAAAATGAGCATGCACAAACATGTATAGGAGGTGGAGAAAAGACAGAAAAGGAATATATGTCAAGGAGAATGCTAAGAACATACTCTCTAACACACTTTTTTTAACACACTCTTTTTTATTGGGCCACATCACACACTAAAGTACACACTTAATTTCAATTAGCATGTAATTATCTCGATTAACGTGTAATCAATTCGATTAATGTGTAATCAAGTTTGAGTGAATGCTTTAGTGGATGACGTGACCCAATAACAAAGAGTGTGTTGAAAGGAGTGTGTTAGAGAGTGTGTTCTTAGCACTCTTAGTATGTCAAAGTAACAATCATAAATAACTGGAGATGTGTAGAAAGGAAAGCTCACAGGAGATTCTTCATGGTGCGGGTGGCCCTTTGATAGATTATAAAAGGCTAAAATAGTGCATGTAGCAATGCCTAGATATGTAATCTTCTCCCACTTGGCTGTCTCATCTGATACAATGAGAAGAGAAATAATTAAAAAAACAAAAATCAGAACATTAAAAGAGAAATCATGAAAGAAAAATATAAGAAAGTGAGCTAGAGAAAATCTATTAATCTCAGCCTGAAAAATAAGTTATATAAAATTCTTAACAGAAAAGTCGCCATTTGAAAGAGAATTGGATCAAAACTAAAATCATAAATCTTTTACGGTGGTGGTACTTAAAATGATTTTACTTTGCTTCTTTAATCAGAATAAAGTGTTGATATATACATAGCAATGCAAATACAAATCTGCTGAGGTTAAATCCAGCAATTCAAATGCAACTTCATGATCGGATTCACTACTAAGATTTAAAATCAAAATAACTTCCAAAAAATGTATAATTTATCATTTCTGATGAAAATAACGCGCATTAACATTCGAACACGCAAAAAAGCCAAAACAAAGCACAAATCCATTTCAACAGAGAACAAATTTTGACCTATAGCAAAATTCATATATCCAAACTTGAATCAGAGAGGGCTAGATGAATTACATAAATCCACAAACCCTATCGCAAATTCATGTATCCAAAACAGAACCAGATTTGGCCTAATAATAACACGCTTCCGCGAAAATCATACGGATGTGCGAACTAAACCTAACGCGGGAGAGCTATTTATTACAACTCTAAAAAGCCAATTGGCTTAGATGAGAGAGAGAGAGAGAGAGTACGGTACGAACATTCATCATCGTGATGAGCAGAGGAAGCGAAGTTTCGCTTGGGAGCGGTGGAGCCACGAGCGCCTCCTCGTCCTCGAAGGGCGGTTCGAAGAAAACCAGATCGCACAATTGCCGCCGCCATTGTTTAATGCTTCACTCTTCTCTCTCTTTTTAACGGAGCTAGGGAAAGCACCTGCAAACAACTTGTTATATATTGCACAGTGGCACGTGCGAAGGAATTCTCCAAAATGTTTTTTTTTTAATTTTTTTTACTAATTTATTGCAAAGTAATGTTACGGTCACAGCGTGGAAAAGTTTAAGGGTTTCTTTAATAAAGTTGAAAATTATAGTTGGATGATTCAGGGTTTATTTTTATGTTTAGATCCGTTTTTAAGTTAATATGATTTATTTGAATATAGATTTTATGTAAAATTATTAAAATTATAAAATGATTAAAAAAATTATTTGATTGAGCGAAAAAATAGATTTACATATCAAAGTGTAAGAAATAATTTATAAGTTAAAATCATAAGTTTCAATCTTTAACTTATGATAAAAAAAAGCCTTTTATTTTTTGAATTTTTGCAAAAACTTTTTCAAATTTAATATAATAATTATTTTACAAAAAACTTAATCTGAAAGTTAATTTTTATAATGTTTGGTATAGATTAAATTAGTTTTTTTTGAAAAACAAATTATTGTAAGAGTATTTAATTATATTTGATAAAATTAGATTTTATCTTTATAAAATAAAAATTTTTAAAATTAATTTTCATTTTAAAACTTATGATTTTAGTAGATGATTCATTACATTTTATCCATTTTGTCGAATCAAATAATTTTTTAATTAATCTATATCTTATTTTAGTAATTTAATATATAAAAATAATTTTTTTATATCATATAAATGAATCGTAAATTAACTTAAAATCACTTTATAACTAATGATCTAAACATAAAAATAAATCGATTATAATTTATTATAACAAAAAAAATTTATATAATAATTAATTACTAAGTATCATTAAATTTTTATAATTTTTTTCAAACATATACTCAATGAACGGGGATTATCCATTTATTCAAAAGTCAATAGAAAGTTATTTTGACAAATAAAAAAATAAAAAAGGTAAAAATCAAGAGTTGTATTTCTATTTAAAAATGACATTTGCATTGGAAAAAAATGACATTTGCATTGTGTTTAGTAAGGTGACTAATGGGCTGAGTAAACTCGTAAAATTTATAAATTTTGAATTAACTTAACTTATAAAATATGAGTTAGATTGAATTAAAAAATACTTCAACTCATAAAATATTAGTCAAATAATGAATGTGGAAACTACTAACTTGCACAAATCCAATCTACCTAAATAATTTTTATTTTAATAAAAGTTGTTTAGCCATTATCACATTTTAGGTTACTTTCTCCTAACTTTTATATAGTGTCAATTAAGTTTATGTTTAGGTATTATGATCACATTAAGAATGTAACCAAAAAATAGAGATGAGAATTTTATAAAACATCCAACAAATCATTGTGATAAAAAACTAACGAATCGCTTGGATGACAGAGAGTATCATTAGAAAATTGAGAATGAAGTAAATGATTATGTTAATGCATATGTTATATGTGATGATATTAACTTTAGTTAACTAATGTGATTTGTTGTTTATGATTTTTGAGACTTGCTAACTTATATCAGTTTATTTTATACTTGTTAACTTAGCAATATTTGTTATATTTGTGTAAGACTGGTTATATGAATTTTAAATTTATTTGGGACATATGTTTTAAATTAAGATGTATTTTGTGTAACGAATTTCTGATTTCTTATTTTGACATTCATTTTAAAAGTAAGAATTTTTTTTAAAATGTGAGGTCCACAACTTTAACCCACCCTAGCCCATCTAGTTTGATGAGCAAGTTCAGTCCAAAAATGTTGGAAAACCCACCCAATGGACACCTTTAGTGTTTAAATGACAAGTGATGTGTAGAATGGGAAAAAGTTTACTTATTTAAGAGTTTTAAATAAGAATTTACTCAAGGGATTATTTTGCCTCTATTATTGAGACTCAATTTTTGTTCTCTCCAATATTGAGGTGAAATTAAGGGAACTACAAAATTTTATACTCAAAAGTAAGTTTTTTATATTCCATTATGATCCTTTATAGTTTAACTCTCGAACAAAGGTAATAGAGTTTCACTTTCATTCCACTATTAATTTTCAAAACAAAGGAAAAGGTAACGTTGTTACATTTTTTCTCTTCCCTTTTCAGCCTATCCTCACTTATTTTGTTCCATTGTGTGTCTGACGAGGAGGCCATTGCTGCTCTAGCTGCACCATCAGTGACACCACCATGCTCTCCAGCTTCACCAACTAAATTAAAAGACCATTCTCAGAATATGATGAGAATACAAAATGTCATAATTTTCTCCCTTAATGTTTAGTCTTTTATATTTATTTGGTGTCTAAATGTACTCATTATTCTTATATTTTAATTTAGGATGCAAATAGAGGCGTTAAGTAAAAAATGAAGTTAATTGGACGATTTTGAACAGTTTTGACATCGCTTCATCCAAGCTAAGATTGAGATGATTCAAGATGCTATGAAAAGCCAAGAAAAAACTCTACAACTTTCATGTTTTTAGTTTTGAGAGATATTGGCTACATCAAGGTCGAAATCGGGCTTGAAGTTGTTGCACTTACATTGTTGACATTCTGGGACATACATGAATCTGAAGTAGTGTATTTTTGGAAATTTTCAGATTTGGTGCATGAAAAATCCAGCTGAAAATACCACTTTCCTAGTTATACTATAAACCTATTTTATTTTTTATATTTTCCTTAATTAGTTTGTTTTGGATATTGTTATCTTAGGATAATATTTAGAATACTTATAGAAGATTTGGTATGAGATTTTACAGGAGATTTTATATAAGACTTGGTAGGAGATTTTTATAGAAGATTTGGTAGGAGATTTTATAAAAGATTTGGTATGAGATTTTATAGAAGATTTTATAAGAGATTTGATAGAAGATTTGGAAGGGTTGAAAAGTTGATAAATAACGAGTAAAAGGTGGGGAGTAATAAACAGATTTTCACACACGTCGCTCCCCCCTCTTCTCTTTCTTCTTCTTCAAGTTTTCTTCCATGGCCCTGCGTGACTAAATTTTATAATTTGTAGAAGGAAATGGAAGCCTCAGAATTAATAAAACTGTGATATCTAATTTATTTTTATTGTTCAATTTATGTTTTGAGTATCGAATATTCTTATGTGGCTATTTTCATGATTGTTTCGTTTAATTACTAAGAGGCCTACTAGTTTATTATTCGTTGTAATTTATTACTAAATTAGATATCAAATTCGTAATTGTTTGATCGCTCTAATTTGTGAAGCAACTAAAATTTAATAATTTGTTGTGTCAGAAATTATTTAGATCTTAGGAAGAACGCTTTACTAAATTAAATGTAACCACTTGTGCTTGTGTTGTTTAGTTTCATTGATCTCTCTAATTTTTAAAGTTACTACTAGATTAAATCTTTAGCACTTGGGATGTTTAGTAGTTAAAGTTATTTAGATCACTTATTTTCTAATTAACTACGACTAAGGAGAGATAAGAAAATAGTTCTAATGGTGAATATTCAAAGTGTGAATTGACATATACTTGCATCGATGATCAGTTGTAAAATTCTGATGGTGGATGTTGATTTAGACCATAGTTTGTTCTTTTAATTAATTTAGATAATTTAATTTGAATTGTTCCTTAGTTGTTTTTCTTAAAATTATTTTCGTTATACTTAAAACCCTCTCATCCACATTCACATAGTATAAAACTAGGCCAAATAATCTCTATGAAAATGATCTTTATTCACACTACTGCATATATTTGTAGCAGTATAAGTTTTATTTTTAGTTGCCTATACCAAAATATGATATTCAACAAAGTAAACTAAAAATGCAAAATCTATAATATTTAAAGGGAAAAGGAAAAGGCATTATGAACTATTTAGTGTATGTTTGGATTAGTTTATTTTTAGTTCAAAACAACTTATAATTAAAATCTTAGTTAGAGAGTTTTTGGAAATAAAAATAAAAGTGTTAATTTTGCTAAAAATCAATCAAAACCAATTATGCACTTAAAGGTGAAAACAGAAGCACTGGCCACAAGCAAAGTTGTTGGCTGCATCTTCCTTTCCGCTAATGAGCTACTCAGGATGGAATGGTTGGTGGTATGTCCCAGTCCTCACTTCATCAATGACAGTTGGCTTGAGATCTACGAAAAATGCATGAGGCACGTGCTTTCTAGGTCCAGTTTCATTGAAGAACATGTTGAAAGTGTCATCGCCTTCACCAACGGTCTTATCACTCCACATTTGGCCATTGTTCCGGGTACTAACCGGGACTTAGAATGGAATGATCTAAAGGTCAATGGGCAAAGCTTACTCTGGGACTAGAAGAAAGTCTGCAGCGAGATCAATCACTCTTAGGTCGGTCAGCCAGATGAACGTGAAGTTCAGTCAGTATGAATGCTAAGAAGAAAAGATGGAGTATGCCTCACCTGGGCTATCAGTCTGGCTTATAAAGATGGTCTACCTACGGACTCTTTGGATTCGCACCGTTCCAGCCATTTAAGTCATCGAACGTTAGGATCCGTTGTGCCCAACCATTTATGTACAAAGTTGTTCACGTCTGTTGGTCATCATGACTTCGGTCGGCCAATGACCATTGAGGAACCGTAATCGACACGTGGTCTGGATCTTCCATTTGGGCATAACCCGGCTAAGGTTTTATAAGAGGAATCTCGGTAGAGTTGGCCCAATAACTCCTGGTCTACCGTGTCGGAATGGTTCTAACTAATGGACCTGGTATTTCCGAGTTCAGGATGATCCACAGCCCCCTAGATTGGTCATCTATAAAGATGAGTCGAGCTAAAAACTAGTCGAAAGAGAATAAGATTAGTACGGTCCACAACCCCCTAGCTTGGTCATCTGTGAATATGAGCCGAGCTAAAAGCAACTGAGATCATATTATCCTGAATATTATGGATTTTGTGAATACTGAAGGTCTTGTCAGACAAAACTCTGCACGTTTCATATCCAACACATCGAAGATTACGCTACGTGTGCCACGCATTACCCATTCGCCGGGTGTATATCGTTTCAACTGTTTCATAATTAATGCTCAACTACCAGAATGAATTATAACCATTGATCATTGATTTTAAAAACCCATCGCTTAGATATATTTGATGGTCAAGATAGAAAAACTATTCATTTTCCTCTATCTTTCACAGTCCATTTCAAGCGATTTTATTTCAAACTCCACTTTAAAAAGCTTTTCTTCAACTTTAACTTCATTCAATCTAGGACTCATTCCATACTTCAAACCTTTCTCACTTCTTCTTCTTTAGAAAAAAAGTCCTAGTTATTTCATAGCATGCTTTTCTTCCTCTATCAATTTTTCTTCCAGAGACTTCAAGATTCACAAAATAGGTAATTTTCCTGTGATTCCCATTTTCGTGCCCCTTTATTTCTTTTTGTTCAGGAAAAAATTGGGTATAGGGAAAAGAAAACAATACGATGCTTCTACTGGGGAAAGCACTGAGAGTGAATCCCTTGAGATTCTGGGGGAATCTCTTTCACGGGCATTAGGATCTGACCAACCAGATGTTGATGACCTCCCCTTGAAGAAGGATAAAAAGATTGGGGGTAATAACAGGGAAAGTAAGTCTGACCGACATATTGGAAGCCGGTCGTTTGACCCTAATTCGGAGGACCCATATGGTTGGGTCCACCCCAATGTCAAGAAATATTGTTCGGCCTACACCCTAGTCGACAGTATTGCTGCACTTCGGTCACGGATGGTGATGACGTTAAATGGGAACAAGACCCAATTCATTTGTCGTCCTTGCTAACCCGAAGAAAGGATATATATGAGCCCAAGTCCTGATAATGACCTAGGATGGTTTTATGTTTATGAAACCTTCTTTACCCGACTCGGGCTACGTCTTCCCTTTTCTGACTTCCAAAGCAGAATCTTATCAAAGCTAATTGTGGCTGCTACCCAGCTTCACCCCAACAATTGGGCTTTCGTTCGATCTTTTGAAGTTTTAGTGAGATACCTTGGTCTGACTCCAAGTGTAGATGTATTCTTTTATTTTATTTTTTCAATGTAAAGGTGTTAGTAAAGGAGGATGGGTATCACTCAATGGGCATCCACGAAAGAGACTTCTTTCTACCTTCGATACTTCATACAAAAATTTTAAACCCAAATTTTTTCGTGTAAGCTCTTTCCCGACCGACTTTTCGTTCTTTCTTGATGCCTATGGGATAGAAAGATTCCCCCTGTATTAGTGAAGCAATATGGTCTCTATATTGGGTGTAGAGTACTGAAGTTTACCGATACGCGACTGAGCTTTCATTGACGTTCTAGAGAAGAGTCCTATACTGGATACAAGTTCTCTGGTAAAGTTCGGAGATAATCCAACCAAGCTTTCCAAAATTTTCTTTAAGTATTTCAAATATTTAATTATTATAACTAATTGATCTGTCGATTATTTTCATATTTTAATTGCCTTATGATTGATTTAATTGGACTCCATATGTGCTTAATTGTTGATATTTAGCTAAGTTTCTGCTTTAGAGCTTAATTGGATGTTTATTGTGAAACTATGATTAAATGTGGTTATAAACACTCATAAATGAATTATGCTTTTCAAGATATCTTTGAGTGTTTGAGTCCATTAGCATTGAACCGAGCTTGATGACCATTTAAGGAGATAGATGAATGCTTAAGGAGATCAATATCACTTCTTGAAGCAATGAAAGAAAAGCATTTGTAAAGAATCCGGGCTGAAAATGAAGGTGTCAAATTACAGGGCCCATGTCACCTGACAGGGGGTGGGCCATGTCAAACGACACGGCCCGTGTCAATTTACAGGGCCTGGGCCGTGTTCTTCTCTGACTTGTGAAATATATGGAATTGGGCTGACAGAAAAGTACAGGGCCTGGGCCGTGTCGTCGCATCAGAAATTTAAATTCGAGTTTTAATGCTAAATTAGGTTTCAAAACCTATAAATAGGGTTGCTTAGAGCCCTTAAAGGAGATCTGGTTGGAGCGACAAGAAAGGGGGCTCAAGAGGATTCAAAGAACAAGAGAGAGAAGATTGGATCGAAGATTGGAGTCTCGGGTTCGAGCAATCGGAGATCGATCATCCCCAACCTTTGGAAACTAGTTTGATCTTCGCTTTTCTTTTGCACTTTCATTCGAACTATGTTTTTCTTCCGTTTTTCTTCCGTTTTTGAATTTGCCATGTGTGGCTAGTTTTCTTATTTGGTTAAGGGAAGATGAAACCCTAGTTTTGATTATGTGAATCTTGCATATTTCTTTATATCAATACGATTATGTTTTTATTCATATATTTCTCAATCTATTATTGGTATGAAGGTTTTTATACTTGTTCTCGCTTTCAAAGTGGTAGATCTGGGTTTATTATGCTTGTGATTCATGCGGTAGTAAATCTAGCGAGAATGTATGATGTTCATGTGGGTATAATTATCCTTATGCTATTTACCAATTATAAAAGTGGTAGATCTGGATATATTATGCGCGTGATTGCGTAATAGATCTAGTGAAATATATGTTCTAAATAATTTAATCCCGGTGTGTGATTAGATCTTAGTGTGTTTGGTTTTCTAACTCTTAATGCAATTGTTGGATAGTTGTAAGAGCGGTTGCTTTATAACTAATCGATGATTAGGAGTTGATTTGAGCGATTGCTAAATTGGCCAACACTTAAGGAAAACAGGGAATTTATCTCACAATCACATAAGAACATAATTGATCATGTTGGTATAAAGAGTATGTAAGTTAACATAATCACATAAATCTAGTGGTGGATTCCATCTCTTAACCAATGTCTTTAACTTCGTAATTCAATTTGTGTTTACTGTTTTGGTTTAAGTTTAATTTCTCTTTTTAGTTTTAATCAACAAAAGCCCCTTTTACTTTTACTGTTTATTTTTCATCAGAGTTTAATTTAGGAATTGGATTGATAGTGTTAATTGAATTGGTTCTCTCAAAATTCGACCCTTACTTACTACAACCGGTTGCAAGGTTTTTATATTTTTGGTGGAACTTGGCAACTATTTTTAATATTTATTTTTAATCACATTCCACACCACACCAAATTTTGGCGCTGCTTGTCGGAACCAATTTTTAATTGCGCTATTAATTTGTTTCCTATTTTTACTCTATTTTTGTTTTTTTTTATTTTAATTTTTAATTCTTTCTTTCTCGAGTGTTTGTAGGTGTTGATGTCCATTGATCATGGAAGCTTGTGAGATTTGCTTATCATCTGGACATCCCACTGATTTGTGTCCTACTTTCCTAGTAGACACAAATGAGGAGGTAGAGGCAGTATGAGGATATTCTGAATCGTCCGACAACTACAACCCCTACTCCAATACATATTATCCAGGGTGGTGGGATCCTCCTAACTTGAGTCATGGGCAGCAACAAGTTCAACCTCCTAGACAACCTGAACCTTTACTAGAGGAGCTAATAAGACAAATGGCCACTAATAACATTCAGTTTCAACAAGAAACACAGGCCATGTGTAATGACTTGCAAAACTCTTTGGATCAGTTAGCCACGGATCTTAACAAGTTTCAGAGCCAAATTTCTGAAGAACTTCCCTCACAATCAGAAGAGAATGTGAAGGAAGATGCTAGTGCTGTCACACTACGAAGTGGGAAGATGCTAGATGAACCCACCTCTCCTTCACAAACCATTGAAAAGAAAGAAACAGAGCCTGAAGAGGTAAGTGAGGAGGGGAAAACTCTGAGGCCCCTAAGGTAAGTATTCTTGAACCCCTTCCTAAGGTAGTGGAGAGACAGTATGATGAGTTGTGTGATGAATTTCCTGATTTTATTAGTTTCAATAATTATACTCATTGCAACTCATGTACTGATTGTGATGGTGACATGATATGTGTTGTTTGTGCTGAAATTTTTGTATTCTTGAGAGTTGATGATTCTGTTTGTGCAAAAGCTAATGTTGTTGAAGGATCTATCAACAATACTTTTGATGCAGTTGCAGGATCTAAGATACAAGGAAAGATAAAATTGCAGGCCTCTGAAGAGTTTTCAGTGAAGGAGAAGAGCACCAGATGACGACACTACTTGAAGTGGATTTTGTTTTTGGGCCATGGTCCAATAGAAACAATGCATATGAAGTTGATGAAGTGCACATATTACTTTTCAGTGGTGAAGTCAAGGCAATTAAGGAAGGCCAATGGGACCCTGGTGGAAGCCCTCATGTTTCAACCATAACTTGGTCATTACGTTTTAACCAATGGGACCCTGGTGGAAGCTTTCATGTTATTTCAAGCATAAATTGGTTATTATGCTTTCGCCAATGGGATCCTGGTGGAAATCTCTTCATCTTCCTCCGTTACTTCAAATTGATAAGGATGTTTCCTCTCTTTTATCTTACTTATCCCGCATTTATTAATGATTATTTATTGTTGAGGTTTACATTGAGGACAATGTAGAATTTAAGTGTGGGGAAGAATTGACATTTTGTTTTCTGTTTTATTTCTATTTTTATTTTAATTTCTATTTTCTATTTTTGAAAAAAAAATTATGTTTTTATTTAATTTCTAATGATGTTTTGAGATTTGTGAAGTCTATGAGTTTGAAACAATTGAAATTCAAGGTTATGATTTATAAATTTCTTCTTTCATCTTGAATTTGACATGCTTAGTTTTGGATGTTTGATTGATGAATTGAGTTTGATAGATGCATACCTGGTAAGATTTTGAGCCTTTTGATGGATGGATTTAACATTTATACCATTCTTTTCTTTCTTGTGTGATTTTCACTCATGTCATATTGATCACTCTAGAACTTGCTTTAATTCTTTTTTAGGCTACATTTTCACTTGCATACATAAACATGATTGAGGCATTCTTTTGTGATTAACTACTTTGGCCAAATAGCCAACCTTGCATTATTTCCCTTTGATTAACCCCTTGAGCCTATTTGTCTATTCTTTATCTTATCTCATTATATGCTTTATGTGAAAAACTATGATTTTACCTTACCTTAGAGAATGGGAGAGCATTGGTTCATTTTCATTAGAGGAGCTCTTTTGCTTGCAAGTGTTTAATAGGACAAGTGTGGGGGTTGCGTAAGTTGATGTGTAATATGCAAGATGTTGAAAAAAAATATGCAATGAAAAAGAAAAAAATTCAAGAAAGATTGTAAAAGAAAAGAAAGAAAAAGGAAAGGAAGATGTAAAGAGAATGTGCATTATATAGATTTGAGGGGATAAAAATTTCATATTTGTCAATTGAGTTTCTCCCCAATGTTCTTTTATTCTCTTGGGTGCTCATCTTATCATATCCATATTATTTCCTTCCCTTACCTTGGCCCCATTACAACCTTAAATAAAGTCCTCTTGATTTGTGTGTGCATGTGTTTGAGTAGTGGAGAAGTAGAAAATAAGCAAGCTTATGGTAGTGCATTTTTCATGGGTTGAATTGAGTGAAATACTTACTTGGTAAACACTTGAGAGATTGAGAGTGTATCTTGTGAGGATCTATCATTTTTAATTCATGCTTTTCAATTTGAAGATACTTTGCATGTTAGTTTGAGATGTGAAGAATTGTAATCTCTTGAATATTGTGATCCCTTGAATCTTTTCTTACTCTTTTTGCCTCTCTTGAATATCATTAGAAATTGAGTTCTTTAAATTGTTAGGTTTTTGAATTTGTTTTGTTTTCCTTGTTCCTTGGTTTGGTCTTATGTTTTGCCTACGAGTGCAAAAGGCTAAGTGTGGGGGTATTTGATTTGTCGATTATTTTCATATTTTAATTGCCTTATGATTAATTTAATTGGACTCCATATGTGCTTAATTGTTGATATTTAGCTAAGTTTCTGCTTTAGAACTTAATTGGATGTTTATTGTGAAACTATGCTTAAATGTGGTTATAAACACTCATAAATGAATTATGCTTTTCAGGATATCTTTGAGTGTTTGAGTCCATTAGCATTGAACCGAGCTTGATGACCATTTAAGGAGAGAGATGAATGCTTAAGGAGATCAATATCACCTCTTGAAGCAATGAAAGAAAAGCATTTGTAAAGAATCCGGGCTGAAAATGAAGGTGTCAAATTACAGGGCCCATGTCACCTGACAGGGGGTGGGCCGTGTCAAACGACACGGCCCGTGTCAAATTACAGGGCCTGGGCCGTGTTCTTCTCTGACTTGTGAAATACATGGAATTGGGCTGACAGAAAAGTACAGGGCCTGGGCCGTGTCATATGACACGGCCCGTGTCGTCGCATCAGAAATTTAAATTCGAGTTTTAATGCTAAATTAGGTTTCAAAACCTATAAATAGGGTTGCTTAGAGCCCTTAAAGGAGATCTGGGCTGGGAGCAGCCAAAAGGATGAAGAGGATTCAAAGAACAAGAGAGAGGAAGATTAGATCGAAGATAGGAGTCTCGGGTTCGAGCAATCGGAGATCGATCATCCCCAACCTTTGGAAACTAGTTTGATCTTCAGTTTTCTTTTGCACTTTCATTCTGAACTATGTTTTTCTTCTGTTTTTGAATTTGCCATGTGTGGCTAGTTTTCATATTTGGTTAAGGGAAGATGAAACCCTAGTTTTGATTATGTGAATCTTGCATATTTCTTTATATCAATACAGTTATGTTTTTATTCATATATTTTTGAATCTATTATTGGTATGAAGGTTTTTATACTTGTTCCCGCTTTCAAAGTGGTAGATCTAAGTTTATTATGCGCGGTTGCGGTAGTAAATCTAGCAAAATGTATGATGTTCATGTGGGTATAATTATCCTTATGCTATTTACCAATTATAAAAGTAGTAGATTTGGATATATTATGCGTGGTTGCGGTAATAGATCTAGTGAAATATATGTTCTAAGTAATTTAATCTCAGTGTGTGATTACATCTTAGTGTGTTTGATTTTCTAAATCTTAATGCAATTATTGGATAGTTGTAAGAGCGGTTGCTTTATAACTAATCGATGATTAAGAGTTGATTTGAGCGGTTGCTAAATTAGCCAACACTTAAGGAAAACAGGGAATTTATCTCACAATCACATAAGAACATAATTGATCATGTTGGTATAAAGAGTATGTAAGTTAACATAATCACATAAATCTAGTGGTGGATTTCATCTCTTAACCAATGTCTTTAACTTCGTAATTCAATTTGTATTTACTGTTTTGGTTTAAGTTTAATTTCTCTTTTTAGTTTTAATCAACAAAACCCCCTTTTTACTTTTACTATTTATTTTTCATCAGAGTTTAATTTAGGAATTGGATTGATAGTGTTAATTGAATTGGTTCTCTGTGGATCGACCCTTGCTTACTACAATTAGTTGTAAGGTTTTTATATTTTTGGTGGAACTTGGCAACTATTTTTAATATTTATTTTTAATCACATTCCACACCACACCACTAATCTCTTACTAAATTACTAATGATCTTTTTTAAAAATTTATAGACTTAATGGCTCCTCGTCTTAATGCTAAAGAAGTGCAAAAGCATTTGAAGAAATTGAAAAACAAAGAAATTGTTACACAAGTTCCAGGTGACCATACTGTGCTTCACCCAGAACCGATTCAAAACTTACCTAATCTGGAATCATTAGAGACTAGGTCAGATTCTAGAGTGAAAAAGCATTCAAGGATGGATTTTGAAAGAAGTGGAGTGAAGACAGCATCAGGCCCGTCGATTGAAACTCATTAATCGGCAGGTGGGGGTTCTTCCTCTTATTTTTCCAATGTTCGTGCTGCCCTTGAGGCTCTGAGTGGTTTTAACCATGATGTAGATGTGTCATCGCTTTGGTCGGCCAATTTTCCTTTCGAGATGTTGGAGCAAAATCAAATTGCTCTTTCTATAGACAAAGAGCGCAAAGAGAAGGTCGGAGGTATCCATATTATCCGATGGACCAAGGTTCAACTTCTTCAAAGTATAAGTGTCCTGCGATCGGTTGAGGTAGAACTAGAAGAATGTAAGAAAAAGATTTCCTCCTACAATCATCTTTACTAAGCAGGATTGGAAAAAAATGACGAGGGCACACTCAGTTGCTATTTCTGATTTGAAAAAAGAGAATAAGAAGTTGAAAAAGAAGGCGTACTGAGTTTAAGGCCTAGAATCTTCCCTAGACCTATTAGATGAAGAGAAAAAGAAGTCAAGGAAGATCTTACCGCGATGATAATTGAGAAGGAGAAGACTGACTAAAAACTTAAATAAGCCCTTGACAATAAAGTTGCATTGTTTGTTGAGCTAAAGAACCTAAAGAATGAAACGGTCGAGCAGAGAGTTACCAGATATAAGATTGGTCTAAAATATACCAAATTTCTGAACCCTGAAGGTGTGTTTGATGACCGTTTTGGAGAGCTCAGAGTTTGCAAAGAAATAATTGATGGTCGATTTGTTGATCCCCCCGCGGAAGATGATGAAGATGATGCAACGGCCAAAAACTAAAACAAGACCTAAAGCCTTTATTTTATTTGATGCAAAAACTTGTATTTTTTATCCTACTTAAATGGAAAGCTCGAAAATTGTTTCCTTATTTAAACGACACCGATCTTGATCTCAACAACATGATTTCTGAGTATATTTTTAGTTTTAACAAAATAGTTCAGAGAATGAATTAACTCCAAATTTAATGGCGTAGTTCCGAATATGCTCTTTAGCAAATCTTGAAACCAACAACGAATACTAAGCAGTTACTTAGTCGAATCCGAATGTGTTGCATCCGAATATGCTCTACAACAAATCTTGAAACCAATAACAAATACCAAGTAGTTACTTAGTCAAATCTGAATGTGTTGTGTAATTGTATTAAATGAAGTTTAACTCGAAAAATAATGATCTCGGATCCAACCTTGAATATTTTAATGAACTTTTCGTGACCTTGGTAATTTGGCAAGTTCTCAAAACTTACTGAGCCTACTGTGACCTTGGAAATTTACTAAGTACTTGGAACTTACCAAGCCTATTGTGACCTTGGAAATTTACCAAGTCCCCGGAACTATTGAGCATTTCACCACATTGGAAATTTACCCAGTCCTCGGAACTTACCGAGCCTTCGTGACCTTGGAAAGTTACCAAGTCTTCGAAACTTACCTAGCTTATTGTGACCTTGAAAATTTACTAAGTCCTCGGAACTTACTGAGCCTATTATGACCTTGGAAATTTACTAAGTCCCCGGAACTTGTCGAGCCTATTGTGACCTTGGTAAACGGAACTTACCGAGCCTACTGTGACCTTGTAAATTTACCAAGTCCTCGAAACTTGCCAAGCTTTTTATGACCTTAGAAATTTACTAAGTCCCCGGAACTTACTGAGCCTATTGTGACCTTGGAAATTTACTAAGTCCTCAAAACTTACCGAGCCTTTCACAACCTTGGAAATTTACCAGGTCCTCAGAACTTACCGAGCCTGTCTTTAAAGGATTATGGCGTAGCCAAGATCTCGTATCTTCACTGGGTTTGTCTTTGAGTAATAATATCCTATGTGTGACAAAAATAAAAATAATCAAAAGGAAATTAGGATGTGCCTCATTAAAACCTTCCAAGCAAAACCCGGTAGGAAAAAATCCTGGTAAGGAAAAAGAGTACATCATCCAAATCTTTATTCATGAAATTCATACACTCACAAAATTATATTCAGAAAAGATAAACAAAACTTAGCTAAAATATTTCTGAAGGGAGGCTATGTTCCAAGTTCTAGGGAAGACTTTTCCATTAAGATCACCGACCTTGCATGCCCCATCTCTTATATCCTTTATGATTCAAAAAGATCATTCCCAATTTGCTATTACTTTCCCTTCTCCTGGTGGTTTTCTAGAATCTTCAATTTTTCTCAACACCAAATCTCCCTCTTTAAGCTTCCTTGGTCGAACTTTCTGGTTATATTTTCTGGCGATCCTAACTTTGGTGGCCTCCTCCTTGACATCGGCGATTTCTCTTTCCTCTTCCAAGAAGTCGAGATCGGTCTTCCTTATTTTGTCATTGATTTCTTCATCGAAGGCCAATCTTCGAAAGCTTGGCTCACCGACCTCTACCGAAATTATAGCGTCGGCTCTGTAAGTAAGTCAGAATGGAGTTTCTAAAGTGGAAGATTGTGGCGTGGTGTGGAATGTCCAAAGAACAGTCGACAATTCTTCTGGACAAAGACCCTTAGCCCGATCTAATCTCCTTTTTAATCCAATCAGGAAGATTTTATTTGCTGCTTCGACCAAATCATTTGTTTAAGGATGCTCAACCGATGTGAAAACTTATTTTATTCCATTATTAAAATAAAATTCTTTAAATTTCTTGTCAATAAATTGAGTTCTATTATTTGATATAATTAAAAAAGGTAGACTAAACCGACAAATAATATTTTTCCAGAGAAATCTTTTCACCTTTTCAGACGTTATGCTAGAGTGAGGTTTGTAATATCCTAATACAGATATCTAGACATATCCTAAAAATACCGAGATATATAAAGATAATCAGTACTAAAGACGTCACTTCTACATAACTAACTACTACATATATCTATAATCACAACTGAATAATTATAGAAAGCCTTGAGAGATTGCGAAAAAACTTAAACTCATACGTATATATACAACACTTGCCACAGAAGGGCATATTGTAATACATACTACTTAAAACATACAAAGCAAATATAAACTTATACATAAGCTTTGTCTACTAAAGCATATAAAAACTATACTAGTATTTATGCTTTATCTTCATTCTCTTAAAAAGGTCTTTACCTGGATTTACATAGAAGAACAACTGGGGTGAAAATTACAATTCTCAGTAAAAGCAATTCCAATATCAGCTAGTTATAACATTGTATAACAAATATAACAATTGTTATAAGTACAAACATAAGAGTTTCTTCCACTAATACTCATAATTGCACACTACTATATAGTGTGGTCTAAACCAATAGCCTACAAACCATTAGATATAAACAACTACTCATACAATTATAAATACCAACAGCAACAGACAATGTCCATACAACTGTCTATAATGCAATGTAGATGATATGTAATATAATTATGCTTATGAAAATCCTAAAGATATGCTTGTGCAGTGTTTTATTTTAAAATACATACAGGGATTTATTTTGAAAACCAAGAAATTCATTAAGAACTGGTTAAGTATATTATCCAATGGTGATTAGAGGTATCTCCTCACATCACACGTGTCCTGGCATGCTGAGAAGTTCAGTCTTCATCCTTCCTCAAAGAGGCTTTCGGATTTCCCGTATATCTCATTTGGCCTTGGCACTAACAAAATATCAGAGTTATGTCATTCCCTCAATTGAGTCTATCAGACACTCTTCAATCTCTCTTGACCTTCATGAATGAACATCAAAGGATACTCACAAAGATTAATACTACTAGACCATTTTCATAGACATACATACATACTTATATACCTAATTCATTTAAGACCTAAGCATATTCTACTAGGAAATTCTGACTTATCATGTTTACCCCTTTGTAGAAAGGAAAATTGAAATCTTCACACTACATGTAACCCTAACACTTGGTTAGGAATACTTATCCCATTAGGGATTTCTTGACTCCCTCCCTTATTGGCTAAATGACCTCAAGTTATATAAGTCACATTAAAAGGTAGATAATGTCAACTTATCCTAGTTACTTATATCTAACACTACTCATTATCACATCTATAGTAAAGTTAAGTAACAATAAGTTACCATAGGTGCTAGACACTCATCTTTAGCAAACCATTACTCTTGGTTGCACTAAGGGTTCTTAGGTACCTTCCAAAGTAATTCACTACTCTTGGATATCCTAAGGCTCATACCTTCCTTATACTTACTAGAGTGAATCCTACAATTCATCCCAGTACACTCATCTCCATTGTACCATCTCATCACATCTTAAGTGATATATAATACAACACTAGGTTGCCTAAAGTGCTATGTTCTTACCTAGGGCAATTCCTTCACTTTTAGGATGCTCAAAGCCTAAGTTTTCTCATTCATTCTAGGTGATAGTTCCTCTCTTGAAATATCCCTATTTGTATCCTCACACACTTTAGGAAGCATATACAAATGATCATATCTAGTCCATAGCTTTAAAACATCATAAATGTCATTTTTAACCATTCTGGGCCTCACATCGTGGTATGCCCAAGTTAGTGCCGCGGTGCCCAAACCACGAGTTCTAGTACTGATGCAGCATCTCCTTCACATCACAGCACGGTGTTCTTCACGCCGCGGCACGTATTGCAAAAACTGACCTCATGCTGCGATGTAACTTTCTCATGTCGTGGCATTCAAGCCAATTCATCTTCATGCCGCGACACGACGCCTCTCACACTGGGGCGCATGGCAGAACCCAGGTTCTGCATAATTTTACAGAACCGTGGCATTATTTCATGGTTTAAATCTTACTTCCAATCATCTATAATTGGTTTCTTGGTGATTTCTAACACTCATCCATGCCCTAAACTTGTTATAACTCAATTACAACCTATAGATTCTCTTAGGCAAAGATCTAGGTCCAAATCACATAATTTCAACCATTATCCAATTCTTAAATTTATGGATTATAATAGTTGATCTTGAGTCATAAATGGTCATCTTAAGTTTACTAAGCTTAAACTATCCTAACCTAGTCCTTGGAATCAATAACCAAGCCAAGAACATGGATTTGACTCTCCAAACCCCTATTTCTACCAAAAACCCCAAATTCATTCAATGAGAATCAAAAAGGAGAATGGTGAATAGAAACCCCTTACTTCTTGATTGGATGATCAATCTTCAAGGTCCATGCTTTGATCTTGATCTTCCCTTGGTCTTCCTCTCCTTCTTCCCCTTCTCCCTCTTCCTTTCTCCCCTTTTCTCTTTTCCCTTTGTTTTTCTCTTCTCTGTTTCTCTTCTCTGTTGATAGAAAGGAAAGAAATAGGGAATAGGAAACTAACTTGAGTTCCTGTGCTGGAACTCATATATGCTAAGGACACCCGAATTATACTAATTTAAGTTTTCCAGCTTCCAACAACTTTAGAATAAATCATAAGATTCATCTAAATTATTGTTTCGCCATATTCATACTTTTCCATATCTGCTAATAGTCAATCCGGAATTAAAAGGACAACTAATATACCTAAAAATACCAAACTAACTCAAATTCTCTTGAAACTTTAACTACATCTTACTTAGCTCATTTGTAACTTAGAAACAAACTCTCTATGTTTATTTCCCTCAACTTTACCTTTAAAGCCATTATCTGAGTCATTTTAAGCTACTTTTCAACTTCTGTGTTGCAACTAAGTGTCTAAACGAACTCAGATTGTCACAAAACTTACTTGACATATTAAACAAGTCAAATGCTACCTTTTGTAACCATTTACCAGTGTAACATATGATTCGGGGTATTACAAGGTTCAATTTCAATCCACTTTGTAAAGTAATCAATTATAACAACATCGTACTTTAACTGTCCAGCAACCATGGGAAAAGGTCCGAGGAGATCAATTCCCCATTCACAAAAAGGCCATGATGCTTCTAATCTATGAAAAACTTTGGGTGGGGCTTTATGCAGATTTGTAAATTTCTGACATCTGTCACATTGTCGAACATATCTCAAACAATCAGCTTTCATTGTCGACCAATAAAGTATGGCCCTTAGTATTTTACCTGCCAAAGACCGACCACCAATGTGACTACCACAAACTCCTTTGTGGACTTCTTCCATTACCGACCTCGTCTGACTTTGATCAACGCACTTCAAGAGAGGAAGAGAAAATCCTCTTTTAAACAGCTCTCCCCCAATCAACGTGTAGTAACTAGCTAACTTCTGTAACTTTTTTGCCTTTTGGTCATCAATCGATAGGTCTCCGTCTTACAAATATTTAACTATCGGGTTCATCCAAGAGTTCAGGTCAGTGTTGATAACAAATAGCTCTTCTATTTCTATACTCGGTTGATCAATAATTTCTTGAATAACCGACTGGTTACCCGGCCCCTTGGTGCTAGCCAATTTTGAAAGCAAATCAGCCCGAACATTCTGGTCTTTGGGAATGTGCACTATCTCAAATTGCTCAAAAATTTTTATTGTCGTAAGCACTTTTGACACATACTTGGCCAACTACGGATCCTGAGTCTAGAACTCTCCCCTAACCTGTCCTGTAACCAGTTGGGAATTTGACTTTGCAATCAACCGAGTCGTTTCCATCTTCGCGACCAATATAAGTCCCACAATAAAACCTCATACTCTGTCTAATTATTGCTCGCTTGAAAGTTAAACTTCAAGGACTGCTCAATCAGAACTTCATTTGGTCCTTCCAGGATGATTCTTACCTCGCTTCCTTTGACGTTGGAAGCTCCATCAACAAAGAGAATCCAAATGTCACCATTCAAATTTTGTGGATCAGGTGAAAAAAGTTCAACTAAAAAATCAGATAGTACTTGGGATTTAATCGGTCCCTTGGGTTAGTACTGAATGTCAAACTCGGACAATTTTATCGACCAGGAGATCATACATCCAACAAGCTCTGATTTTCTGAGGGCTTGTCTTATCGGCTGGTCGATTCTGACAATTATTGAATGACTTTGAAAATATGGTTGAAGCTTCCTGGCAATTACCACAAGAGCCAATGCCATCTTTTCTATCTTCTGATATTGGACCTCTAGTCCTTGTAATACCCGACTAACAAAGTAAATCGGTCATTGTTCTTTACCTTCTTCCCTTACTAAAATCAAGCTTAGAGCTTTGTCACAAACAAAAATATAAAGAAATAAATCATCACCTGGTTTGGGCTTTGTCAAGATTGGCGGAGTAGTCAGGAAATGCTTTAATTCGGTGAACGACTTTTCACGTTCTTCAATCCATCGAAAACTTTCTGGTTTTTTGAGGCACTGCAAAAATGGAAGAGCTCGGTCGACAGACTTAGAAAGAAACCTTGACTTGGCGGCAATTCTGCCTATTAGCCTTTGAACTTCTTTAACCATCGTTAGACTCCCCATGTCCATTATCGCTTTGCACTTGTCCGAATTTGCCTCAATTCCCCTATTGGTAAGGAGGAAACAGAGGAATTTCCTGGCCTACACTCCAAACACACATTTATCCTGGTTCAACTTCATGTTGTATTTTCTCAGTTGAGCAAAACATTCAGCAAGGTCGGAACAGTGGTTTCCATTAATCGGAGTCTTGGCCACCATGTCATCAACATAGACTTCAATGTTTCTTCCAATCTGGTCTTCAAAAATTTTATTCACTAATCGCTGATAAGTTGCCCCGGCATTCTTAAGACTAAAAGCTATAACTCTATAACAGAAATTTCCATACTCTGTGATGAAGGCAGTCTTCTCTTCATCGTCTGGGTGCATCCTAATCTGATTATAACCAGAATACGCATCCATAAAGCTAAGAAACTGATAACCGGATGCTCCGTCCACCAGCCGATCTATATTAGGAAGCAGATAGGAATCTTTTGGGCAAACTTTGTTGAGGTCGGTAAAATTTGTACACATCCTCCATTTTCCTGAGGACTTCTTGACCATGACTACATTAGATAACGACGTGGTATATTCCACTTCCCTTACAAAACTTGCTTCCAAAAGCCTTTTGGTTTCCTCAGCAGCTGGCTTCTACCTTTCTGATCCAATCTTCATTTTCTTCTGGGCTACCGGCTTCACTTTTTTATCTAGAGATAATTTGTGAGTGATGATTTTTGGGTTGATTCCCGACATATCTGTTGTCGTCCATGCAAATAGGTCAGAGTTCTGCTTCATCAATTTCTCTAGTTCACGTTTTGCGTTAGTAAGTAGATGAGCTCCAATATGGGTCACTTGGTCAGACTTGAGACCTAAAGATATAGCCTGTAATTCCTCGATCGGTTGTGATATGTTCTGTTCATCACTCCTCGGTTCCAACTCGTCTATGTTAACATTGTGTATAGGTCGTTTTCTATCTACCAAGTCGGCCAGATCCCTTGGTTTTGGCTTCAAACTCTCGTTATAGCACATCCTTACTTCCTTTTAATCTGCATATACTATTCTGACCTCAGTCTTAGAGATTGGGATTTTCGTTGTTAAATGAGGAGTAGAAACCACAGCACCGAGGGAATTCAAAGAAGGTCTTCCCAAGATGGCATTATAAGGATTATGGCAATTTATCACAAGATATTTAATAGGAACAGTCTTAAGAATAGTACCTGTTCTGAAGGTAGTACAAAGTTCTATATACCCCTTTACATTTACTTATTCACCTGAGAAGCCAATCAATGTTCCATTAAAAGGCGTCAGATTTTCTTCTATTATTTGCAGTTTTCTTAAGGTCGACAAGTACAGGACATCAGCCAAACTCCTTTAATCGACCAAAACTCTCTTAATTTAAAAATTCCCGGTAATGATAGATATGACCATCGGGTCATCCAAATTTTCATCAAAACCATCAAAGTCTTTATTTTAAAACAAAATGATTAGTTTATCTTATTGCTTCTTATTCTGTGGTGTAGAATAGCCTACAGTTATTACAGCTTGAAGATGGCACTTCCGAGATGAATTCGAGCTTCCTCTACCTGTAAAACCTCCATCAATTGAATCGATAACTCCCCTGACAATCTGGTCTCTTGGGGTGGAAGTTGTTGTGGTCGCCCTATCTTTCTTGGCCGGACTCAAACTTCTTCGCCTAGATTGGTTTCCTTGCTCTGGCTTCTTCGTCGGTAAACATATTTCCCAAGATAGCCCTCTCGAATAAGCTACTCGATTTTATCCTTTAAAGTGATGCACTCCTCGGTGGTGTGACCATACCTTTTTATGGTAATCACACCTTTTGCTCTTATCAATATTAGATGGGACCTTCTGTGGAAAATATACACCCCTTGTATGCTCGATCAGACCAGTGTTGTATATTTCCCTAAATATTTGATCACGTCGAGTAGTTAATGGCGTGTATACGTTGTACTGAGGTTGCGCAAAACTTGTAGTTACCTGAGGTTTCCAATTAAACCAATCAAATCATTCTACTATCCTCATTGGTTGGCCCCTTTGGTTTACTCCTCATCCTCCATATTGTCGCTCCTGTTTAATTGGTCGAATGGTGATTTGTGGATGAATTTCGCCTGTTCCTGCCTCCTGGTCCGAGAATTATTTCTCCATTTGCTTTCTCACACTTGCCATCTCCTCCATGTTGATATATCCCGTAGATCTCATCAAGATTAATAGGTAGTTTCCTAGCCAAGGAATCTATAAAAGGTCCTGGGCGCAAGCATTCCATAATGGCATGCAAAGATACAGTTGGGTTCAAATATCTGGTTTGAATTGCTTCATCACCAAATCTCTTCATAAACTCCTTCAACGTCTCATCTTGCCATTGCTTTAAATTTATTAGACTAGATGAAGTCTTTTGGTGAGTCTTGTAGATGAAAAATGATTAAAAAATTTAATAGACAATTCAGAAAAATCATAAACTGAACCTGCCTCCAGGCTCGAAAACCAAAGTAAAACTGACTTCTTTAAAGTCGTTGGGAAAGCTCTACACTTGATCAGGTCGGAACCTCCATTCAAAAGCATCATGGAATTAAACATTGTAAGGTGTTCTTGCGAATCTGTTGTCCCATCGTAGAGCTCCATCATCGGAAGTCAAAAACCATGTGGGAGAGGAATCGACATTATAAAGTCAAAAAAAGGATGATCAGCAACAAGTGGTGAAAAATTTGCCTGTTGACGGGTCTCTGAGTCAGTCGTCTTAGGTTGGCTCGTCTATCGATGTAACTCTCTAACGATATCTTCTTCAGTTGTTCTCTCCACCTCTCTTTCCAACTTTATCCTTTACTAATCCCTGTTGTTCATTTGATTGATTTGATTAATTCGGTTGTTTATATCCCTAATAGTATGCATAAGCATTTCCATAGGCTTTGAGCTGAGCATTTTTCTGGTTAATTCTAGTTGATCCATTATTTTCATTGGTGGCCATGGTCGGTCGAATAAATGGTTGAGCTGGTTGTAGGAAAGGTTAACTAAAAGTGGAGTAGGAAAATTTTACCTAACCCCACGGTGGGCGCCAGATGTTCTGGGTACTGACCGGGAGCTAGAACGGGATGATCTAAAGGTCGATGTGGGAAGCTTACTCTGGGACTAGAAGAAAGTTCACAGTGAGATCAATCACTCCTAGGTCGGTCATCCAGATGAACGTCAAGTTCAGTCAATATGAATGCTAAGAAGAAAAGATGGAACATGCCTCACTTGGGCTCTCAGATCGACTTATAAAGATGGTCTACTTATGGACTCTTTGGATTCGCACTGTTCTGACCATTTAAGTCATCGGACGTTAGGATTTGTTGTGCTTAGCCATTTAAGTACGAAGTCGTTCACGTTCGTTGGTCATCATGACTTTGGTCGGCCAGTGACCGTTGAGGAACCATAATCGGCGCGTGGTCTGGATCTTCCATTCAAGCATAACCCGACCGAGGTTTTATAAGAGAAATCTCAGTAGGGCTGGCCCAATAACTCTTGGTTTGCCATTCTATAATGGACCTATTATTTTTGAGTCCAGGACGGTCTAGCCATCAACTTGAAAAAACATATGGAAGAAAGGTTAGATCCAAATGACGCGTAACAAAACCATGAAAGTAATTAGGCATATAAAGAGCTTTTTATTGGATCCACAGAATAAATGAGTTATCATAACCGTATCGGGTAAAATGACCAACTTATGCACGTTATACAAAATACATTCAGATGTTAACTTAAGATTATTAGTTTATTACAAAATTATTGTTGTTAATTTAAACAGATAACCAGTTATTATGAGATTTACATTCCAAATCACTCGAGCAATGCAGAACTAAATTCAAATGTACGCATAAAAAATAACATGTATGTAAATCTATAAATTAGGGAATGATAAAACTAGGAAAGGCTTGAAGAAACTCATAAAAGGTAACATATATGTAGATTTAAAGAGCTTTTAATAGGATTCAAATAATGAATAAGTTATTAGAAGCATATCAGCGAAATTACTAACTTCTGCACCTTATATACAACACATTCAGATTTAACTTCAGATTATTACAAAATTATTGTTGTTAATTGAATGAGGAAACTACGTTAAGTTACATCTGAGTGGATCCAGTCTGAATTGCCAGCATTTGTATCCATAATTAATATAGATTTGAGAAAAAAATGGTGACAAAAAGTTAACGGCTAGTAACTATCAGATTTACATTCCTGTTAGGTGATAAATTTTAATTTTGGATTCGACGGAGAAAATGCCTCTAGTGTACAAATTTGAGGCTACCTTTCGACGAAAAATAACATGACAGAAAATGATGAAAGATATCAGCCATAATGTGACTTGGTGACGAAAATAGCTAAGTTACAATTTGACGAATCCATGTTGATATAAACATTATTTAACAAGAATGGCATAAAAACAAGTTGAAGCAAATGATGCATAAAACTTGCTCCAATATACTTGAAGATTTACATTTTGCTCAATAATGATGCATAAAGGTGCCCCCAATTTTGCTAGAAGATCTCATGGTTACATCAATAATGCATTTGATCTTCATTTCTCGGCTAGAAGATCAATTCATTTTCATATTCTAAGCGTGGTGAATATTTTGCCCAGAAGATCTAAGTTTTGTAATGCATTTTGCTATCAAATTTGGCTAAAAGATCGTGCAACCAATAATTAAAGCTATTGAATATGCTAGAAAATCCCAAATGATGTATAAAGTTGTCGAATATGCTAAATCACTTATTCCCAATGATGATTTAACATCGAATATGCCATTTGTTAGGCCAATGCATAGCGAAATAACTATTATGGAATTGTTTCCATGATTGTCGTAATCACAAGCACCCATGTTGTCGAATATATATGCAAGTGTCAAGGCCGCTTTCATCCATTTGTTATCGAAAGTAGGCGAAAGAATTTGTCTAAATGTTTTAATTTAGGGGATATAATCTTCGTTGGAGTGAAATATTCAAGTTCAATTTTTCAATTCGAAGAGAGTTGGATGTTTATATTGAAAAACTCTTTTAACTACCAAAACTTGCTAAGGCCGAACTTAATGGTTGGCCTTGTGAAATTCTAATTGGCGACAGATGGATATTGACAAAGTGGAGAAATTTCATTTGTGCCATCATAGTTGAACATAAAGTGGCAACCTATGGTCAAAAGTTGAATTTAAATTTAAATGCTTTGGTTACTTGGTCGAATATGGTGAGTATTTCGGGCAACACTGCTTCTATATTGTCTTAATTTTTAGAGTCACCGGTTTTCATAACATCCTCCACCATAACTAGTATTAGCGATTCACGATGTACAAATAACGGGTTGGATACTTGATATGAAATCCTAAACATTTCACTTACATTACTCATACTGTTTCGTTCATTTTTTCAAGAGTAGATTTCCAAATTTACTTCCACTTTTTTATATTTCTGCATAAAATTTCCATTTACTTTTCACTACGATTTTAATTCACATTCTTTACTTTCACGTGCACATTTAAACTTTACTGTGTTTAATTTTCCTTGCACTTTACAAACAAATAATGAAAATCAGGAATTGGGTTTCAACTTATGCGGTAATTTTCTCGTAGGATTTGAGAAAACTTATCAAAGCTAAATAAATTTATTTTAAGATAAATTAAAATCCTACGAGAAAATTAAAGAATAAAGTTTAAAAGAAAGCATTCCTTGACAATAGATTTTCATTAAGAAAAATTAAAGTCGAAAGTTTAAATGTTAACCAAAGTAAAGAACGTGAATTTAAATTAGGAAAAGTAAAGGAAATTGAAGGACAACTGCGTAGTATCATAAAAATGGTTTTAATGTAAATTGCATGGAAGATTTATCTACTCTTCTCAAAAGTAAAGAGTGGAAGGAATACTAATCTGTATCCATGTATCTGCTTGATAGATGTTTACAATTTCAATCAAGTATCCAACCCTTTGTACATCGTGAATCAAGTTTGGTGGATATTTATAGCAAACTATGAAAATAATCGTAATCCAAAAATTAGACACGTATATAGCAGCTGGATATGCCACATATTCGCCATCCCGAGTCTTTGCCCAACTTTTGACAAAACCAACTTTTGACCATTTAACAAATTCAAGGTTTGGCCTCAACATAGAGAAATTTCTCCAATGTCAATATCCATCCGTCAATTAGAATTTCACCATTTAGTACTTTTGCTCCACCTTTAACACTTAAAATCGATTTTTTCAATATCAACATCCAAAGTCAATTGGAACTTGAATATTTCACTCCCAACAACATTATATCTAATTTGAAACATTTAGACAAAATTATGATTCAAAGTAACCTTGACTTTTCTATATATTCGACAACATTTTCGAGAGATAATCCCGACAATTCAAGTAACAATTCCATCAACTTAGAATTTCTTTGTGCATTATTCGACAATAAATGGATCTTCTAGCATATTCAACCATGACATGGTGCATATTTCACTCGATAAATGATCTTTTAGCATTATTCCAATCATGGAAAGTTTATACATCATTCGACAAAGCATTTTCTAGCAACAAATGGCAAGGTTAAATCATTATTCTTGATAGTAGGTGATCTTCTAGCGATACTCGAGGGACCCACTTAAATAGAGAAATGGTTGCATCTTCTAGCATATTCGGGGCAAAATCAACAAATCTTAGATCAACCTGATCTTCTATGATTATTCCACGCTTTATGCATTATTCGAAAATGTCTTCTAGCATATTTGAGAAATGAAGATCATTGGCTAGAAATGATCTTCTAGCATATTCATGAGATTCATTCGACAAAATCTTATAGCACCATTTGGCATTGAGCATCAAATGTAAACCAATCTTGGAGCAAGTTTTGAACAGATTTATGCATCATTCGATAGAACTTTGATTTTAGTCATTCTTGTCAAATAATGTTCTCCTGTCAACATTGTGGGTCCAACAGGCAGAAATGCCTAGAGGGATCAAGCTTCCTAAACTTTCTAAATTCTTTGGAGAAAATGTGGAGTCGACCGTCGAGCATATTGCACGGTATACTATAGAAATAGGGGAATTGACCACTATTGAAGGCCTTAAAATGATATTTTTCCCAAGTTCCTTCACTAAAAATGTTTTTTCTTGGTTCTCGACATTGAGACCAAACTCAGTCCATTCTTGGGCTCAATTGGAAAGGAGTTTCCATGACCAATTTTTCAGGGGTGATATGAAAGTTAGTCTGACAGATTTATTCAATATTAATAGAATATATAATGAATCTGTCGATGATTACCTGGCTAGATTCAGACAAATGAAAAGTAGGTGTTTCACACTTGTTCCTGAAATGGAAATAGTTAAGATAGTCACTGAGGGATTAGATTATTATGTTAGGAAGAAACTTGTCAATCAGCACCTTATTGATTTAGCTCAGTTAGGAGAGAAAGTTAGGCAAATTGAGCAATTAAATACTGAAAAGTTACAAAGGCAAAGGAATTTCTTAAAAGAGAGAAAATCAACTTTCTCGCATTAGAAGAATTTGACAAAGAAGTTACAAGTCCTGATGAATTTGAAGTAAACCTTACTGAGTTGAAAAACGGTCCTCTTTATGTTTGTCAGACTCTACAGCCTATAAGAAATAAAGAGAAAATAAGTTATGTTAATAGAAAAATATATTCGTTTGATGTTACAAAAGCCAACCAAATTTTTGATGTTTTGTTAAAAGACAAGCAAATTAATTTGTCGGATAGTCATAGGCTTTTAAAGTCTGATGAAATTAAAGACCATTCAAAATTATTCAAGTGTTTTCTGGAAATACTTATGCACTTATCGAGATTAATTCTGGTTTAAGGATTAAATCTATAAATGGCAAATATTTAAAGCCATATAAACCTATGTGAAGTAAAGATTGGCAGTGAATAAATAAGAAAAATTTCCTTGTTCCTTCAAGATACTTGGTAATTATAAGTTATATTATTGAGATAATCTAAGTCAATAGAAAACACAAATGTTTATTGGGTAGGCTAAATCGACAGATACTAAATATATTTCATGTTTGTCGGGTAGGCTAAAATGACAGATATTAAATATATTTCAAGGCTGCATCTTCCTTAGAGCATCCCAAGAAGTTTATAGTGATTCTTTGTCAACTAGAGCGGGCTGGTAGTTAAGCTCCAGAGATTGTATTTTGGTAATAAGGGCCTTGACTTTATTTCCTAATTGACAGAAATCACTTTGAATCTTTTGTTGAAAATTGAGTTATCTGTTATAAAATTTTGTCTTTCTCCAGAAGCTGTCGAAAGCCAAAACTTTGGGGGGCATCTGTTAGGTGATAAATTTTAATTTTCGATTCGATGGAGAAAATACCTCAAGTATACAAATTTGTGGCTACCTTTTAATGAAAAATAACATGACAGAGAATGATGAAAGATGTCAACCATAATGTGACTTGGTGACAAAAATGGCTAAGTTACAATTTGACAGAATCAATGTTGACAGGAGAACATTATTTGACAAGAATGGTTAAAAACCAAGTTTTATCGAATGATGCATAAAGCTGTCGAATATGCTAGAAGATTAGTTCTGTCGAATGAAGCATAAAGCTGTCGAATATGCTAGAAGATCAATTCTATCGAATGATGCATAAAGCTGTCGAATAGGCTAGAAGATCAGTTCTATCGAATTATGCATAAAAGTCATCGAATAGCTAGAAGATCAGTTCTGTCGAATGATGCATAAAGCTGTCAAATATGTTAGAAGATCAGTTCTGTCGAATAATGTATAAAGCTGTCAAATATGCTAGAAGATCAGTTCTGTCGAATGATGCATAAAGTTATCGAATATGCTAAAAGATCAGTTCTGTCAAATAATGCGTAGCAGAAATAACTAAGTGATGGAATTGTTACTTGAATTATCGAGAAAGAAGCAGAAAATGTTGTCGAATATAGAAAAGTCAAGGCCCTTACTTCGAAGTCAGAATAGACAGTTTTGTCTAAATGTTTCAATTTAGATATAATGTTGTTGGGGGTGAAATATTCAAGTTCCAATTCGATAGCTGGATGTTGATATCGAAAAAATCTTGTAAGTGTTAAATCGACAAAAGTACTAAATGGTCATAAATTCTAATTCGACGGATGGATATTAACATTGGAGAAATTTCTCAAGTGTTGAATTGATGAAAGTGTTAAATGGTCAGAAGTTGGTTTTGTCAAAAGTTTAGCAAAATACTAGTGTTGAATATGTGGCATATAACTGCTATATACGTGTCTAATTTTTAGGAGTCAGTTATTTTCATAATTTACCTATAAATATTAGGATTCACGATGTACAAAAGGTTGGATACTTGATTGAAATCCTAAACATCTCACTCAAGCAGATACACGGATACAGATCAAGTATTCCTTCCACTCTTTACTTTCAAGCAAGTTAAATTTCCATGCAAGTTACATTCAACTTTTTTATATTTCTACACTTGTCCTTCAATTTCCTTTACTTTTCCTGCACTTTAAATTCACGTTTTTTACTTTCACTGCATATTTAAACTTTCTGCACTTTAATTTTTCTTGCACTTTACATTCTATTGTCATTTACATGCTTTCTTTTAAACTTCTGTTCTTTAATTTTCTGCATCAGTTTCTTTAATTTATCAAAGCTTATTTTATTTATTTTAAGTTAATTCTCAAATCCTACGAAATTACCGCATAACTCGAAACTCACATTCCTCTAATTTTCATTATTTGTTTATCAGACTTGGTCTTAACCAAAAAACACCGTAAATAATTCCAAGTCATTAGAGCAAGATAGAACTAAATGCAAATGCACGCATAAAACATAACATATATGTAAATCGGTAAATTACAGTGTAATCGGTAAAGATTCATGGAAAGCTATAAACCAAAAGCATATTATCAATTTGAACAAAGGAAACAAATGCGATCCACAAGAATGTAGGTCAAAATAGATGAAAATAGGAATAGAAGCAATATATATTTTCGGATTGGTGGTGGAAATGGAATTTACTTGAATGCCATGATCAAGCAATAAAGCTCTCAGCAAGTGTTTCCAACCTAAATGCTGGCTTGACTGATGTGGATTGAAATATACTCTCTCATTTTCGACACTGAAGAGTAAAGAAGAAGAAGATTGAGATCGGAGGAAGAAGGAAGAAGAGCACAAAAAAGAAGAGATTTAGAGAAGGGCGTTTATTAAGACGCCTCTCTGTTGTCTTGATATGATAATGAGAGTGTTCAAATCACCTGGCTTCTTAATTATATAGGAGCGGAAGGGAAGGAGAGAGGTTTAATTGTGGTTACTTGTTTTGTTTGTTTATGCTAGCAGTGAATCTTTATTCACCATTCAAGTTTTAACCTCATTTTTGCACTGTTCACGGGTCCTTGTTGCCGCTAAGCAACCTCCATATGCAATGTACAACGGTCGGTTAAGTTATATTTTTTGGGTTTATTTATTTTAAGTGAGTTGTCTAATTTTAAATAACTTTAATTTTTTTACATCACTTTTTTTACATCACTTTTTATACTATTTTTTATATCATTAATCATATTATTTTTTCCTATCACTTAATCACAATCATTAAAAAATAGTGTAAAAAGTGATATTTGAGAGGAAAAATGATGAAGGATCATCGTTTTTCAATTTTAAATGTATCAACATTTAAGAAGAGCAAAGAGGCAGTGAGATAATAAGACGTTTAAACAGTAAATTATAATGGAAGAAAAATTAAAAGAGTTTAATTTTAACACACTATATATGTAAAGTATTTTACACTATAAGACAATCATATATGATCATATGTATGACTTTTGAGATAATTATTATAAAAATTAAATATTTTTAATGACATAAAAATACATAATTAGTTGATGGTATAAAAAAATTTACACTAACAGTGCATATAAATTAAATTCAAATTAAAAAAAAAGTAAAGAAAGAAATTGATATTTACTCATTATAAGGCCAAAAAGATAAATACTCTTTCTCTCATTCTTTCTTTTTTACTAGACTCTATTAGGATCTAAGAGAGGCCTCACAACTTGGGCGTTGCCTAAGGGATCCTTGTTAGAGGCCCAAAGAAGGGAGAAATAAGTAACGAAATGGGAAATGGATGTTCTATCGGGAGGTATTGAACCCCATGTCGAAAACTTGCAAGTATATGTCCCGACCATGTGAGTTAGGCTCACGGGACAATAGATATTCTTTACTTACCAAATATTTGAATAAATTATAATATTTTAAATATTTCAGGTAAGGAAATTTAGAATTGATCCTTCTAGTGCGCCAAGTGATGATGGTTTCACTAGATTACTTTTTGGAAAATTTTGGGATGTAGTGGGAGAAAATGTTCATAGGGTTGTGGCTAGCTTTTTTCGTAGCCCTAAGTTGCTCCATAATATAAATCATACCATTATTGCTCTAATCCCCAAGGTTGCCAATGTACAAGATATGACCTATGTTAGGCCCATTAGCCTCTGCACGGTAATTTACACAATTTTTTGCTAAGGTGTTGGTGGGAAGGTTGTAGCCTATCATGGGGAAAATCATTTCCAATAATCAATGTGCTTTTATTTAAAGCAGGTTGATCTCATATAACATTCTCATTGTACATGAGATTATGTATTATTTGAAAAAAAATAAAACAAAATGGCAATCTTTGGGAGAAGGCACTCAAATTGGACATAAACAAAGCTTATGATAGAGTTGAATGAGCCTATATTCGAAAGATAATGATTTATTTGGGTTTTGACGATAAATTGATTAGCTTAATTTCAGCCTGCATGTCTACGGTATTATACTCAGTGATCATTGGTGGAGAAGTTTTTTGCTATTTTAAACCTGATAGAGGGCTCAGACAATGTGATTTACTTTCACCTTATCTATTCTTGCTTTGTGGAGAAGGCCTAACTCATACTATCGAAGGTAGAAATAGTGGGACAGTTTAAAAGGAGTCCAAATCAGCAGAAGGTGCCCAATTATATCCTCTCTATTTTTTGTTGATGACTTTATTTTGTTCAGTAAGGCTAATGAGGAGCATACCAACAAGATCCTAGAATTGTTACATAATTATGAGAGCTTCAGTGGTCAAAAAGTTAACCTTCAAAAGTCAGCCATCTTTTTCACAAAAAATACCCTTCAGCCGGTGCGTAAACGGTTAGCAAAAATCTGGAGGTGAGAAATATTGATGGCCATAGAATAAGCACTTGGTTTTGCCTTCTCTAGTTAACAAGTCTAAAAAAAAAACCTTTACCTTCATAATCCAAAAGGTGAAGGACAAGCTAGAAGGATGGTGAAACAAGCTCTTATCTAAGGTAGGTAAGGCGATATTAATCCAGTCTGTGCTATCAACTCTTCCCATTTAGATTATGTCATGTTTCCGATTTCCTAATAGTGTATGCGATGATATCCAACAGTTTATCATTTAAGGACATACAAGCAATGAACATGGCTCTCCTAGCTAAACAAGGATGGAGGCTAGTGGTAAATTATAATTCCCTCTTGTTTAAGGTGTATAAAGGTAGGTATTTTCCTTACTCCTCCTTTCTAAATGCATAACGTGGATCTAACCTATCTTGGGCTTGGAAAAACTTATTACATGGAAGACGTGTGTTACAAGAAGGAGTTAGATGGGAAGTGGGGAACAATTCTTTTCTGAACATTTATAATGATCCTTGGATTCCCATTGAACCATTATTTAGAATCCCAGGTCCTCAAATAGGCAACAATAGCCTTCTATGGTTAGACAATTGATAGCCAACTAAGAATATGGAAGTCTAATGAAGTGCTTAGTTTATTTGATGAAAAGCTAGCGGAAATCATTCTTAACATTCCAATCCGGATTGGCCATGATAGGATGCGATGACATTATCATGCTTTTGGCTATAGCTGTTAAAATGGGCCATCGAGGCAGCCTAGTTCGGACCGAGCCATTTTTAGACCGGGCTAAATCGGCTTATGTGAGATTCAGGCTGACGTTTTGTTAGTTCAATCCATCTTTTTTTAATGCAAACAGGTCGAGTTGATCCATTTAAATCGGATTAATTCAAGCTATTTTAATTTCGGACTGATATTTTATTAGTTTAGTCCGTCTATTTTGTTGGACTATTAGAGCTGGGCCATCAGATTTATTCTATTTTGACGTCTCTACTTCTGGCAAGTATCATGTCCAATCTGGTTATAAGATTGCTAGAAGTCTTATAGATGGGGAAAATGATCAAAGGGAGAGGTTCCTCGGAAAAAATTGTGAAAGTTACACTCCCCCCACCAAGGTTAAGTATTTTCTGTGGCGACTTCTCAATAATGTCTTGGCTATTTGAAGTAATCAGAGGCATAGCAAACATTGATCTAAATTTCCCCCTATGTGGACAACATCGGGAAACAAATGACCATTTATTTCTACACTATCAGTATGCAATGGTCATGTGGGAACAAATGCCCCTCTTCTTCTCATCTTATGGGAATCACTCCATTATTCGACATCACACAAGTGTGCTCATCCATCACTATAAAAAAGGACCTAGACTTGCAGGTGATATCGAGTTAGCTATGTGGTTGCTTTGGCAACTATATATGAAAATCTCGGAATGCAAAAATCTTTTCATCTCAGAGCCCATCCCCATTAAAAACTTTCTCCATTGCTAAAGAGAGAAAAGAAGAATATTTGATTGTTAATAACCATTAATCCTTTTTCATCCCTTCATTACTTGTTTTGGCCATTCGGCCAGTCTCTTGTATTTCTTGGAGCGACATGCTCCTCTCATTTCAAGTAATGATATATCTATTTTTGACAAAAAAAAAAGAAAAGAAAAAGAATTGGGTATTCACCAAACCCAAATAACTTTGAAACAATTCACTTCAATTCGGTAGCAGAAATTAGCTAGATTGTTTAAAAAAACTGTAAACTTATATAATAAGTTTTTGTTTATCATCATGTTATATACATATCTTGTTCATTCTAAATTTAATTTGAGAGATACTTACTCAACATGTATTAAATCATTTCATAAATATAAATTCACTTGCTTGCTTTTAAAACGGGTGATAAATTTAAAATTTTAAATCCAAATAAATGACTTTTATTTGCAAATAAATGAGTTTTAAAAGTATTAAATGTTTTTTATTTATTTATGAAAATGGTGTAACCTTTCATTAAATAAATCTAATGATACACTACTTGTTAATTAGTGTAGCATATTTAGTGTGTGTTTATGATAGTTATAAAAATTAGATTATTTTAATAATTAATTATTGTATAAAAACTTTTTTTATAATCGATTATAATAGAATCAATTTTATATTTAGATATATTAATTGAAAAATGATTTTAAACTAATCTGTTTCATTTGGATTGTATAAAAAAAGAATCATTTTTATGCATTACAACAACAATAACAACCAAACATTTTCCCATTAGGTGAGGTCGGCTATATGGATCAAATGACGTCATTATACCCTATTATAAACCAAGTGTTCAGAAATGTCATACAAATCTAAATCTTTTTTAATCATTTCACCTATAGTCTTTTTTGGTCTCACTCTACCTCTAGCTATTAGGTTATCCTCCACCTGATCTACTCTTCTTACAAGGGCTTCTAAGGGTCTTCTCCTTACATGTCTAAACCACCTAAGGTGAGATTCTCCAACCTTTTTCCACAATAGGTACTACCCCTACTTTCTTTATAATGTATTCATTCCTAATCATATCTTGTCTTGTATGGCCACACATCCAGCACAACATCATCATCTCAGTGACGCTGATCTTATGTTCTTGCTGACTTTTTACTGCCCAACATTCAGTACCATATAATATCGTGGGTCTTATAGCTGTGCGGTAAAATTTACCCTTAAGCTTGAGAGGTATTTTTTTAATCACAAATAGCTCTTGAAACACTCATTTATTTCATCTATCCAGCTTGAATCCTATGATTTACATATTCCTCTATCTCTCCATCATTTTTGTATAATATATTCAAGATACTTAAACTGTGTGACTTGTGGTATGGTATGACCTCTAATTTTCACCGCTAAGCTAGTATTAGCACGCTTCTTACTAAATTTACATTTCATATACTCTGTCTTACTCCTACTTAGACGGAAGCCATGTTCTTCCATTTTTTTAATCATTCTTATCAAAATAGGTATAGAATGATTTAAAAAATTATTTGATTGATTAAAAAAATTATTTAAATGAAGATAAAATTATATTTACATTTCAAAGTGAGAAATAATCCTAATAACTTTTTTGCAAATAGCTCAAATTTTAGCTTTTGAAAAAAATATTGATGTACCAATTTTTAACATAACATCTTTTTGAGATTTTACCCAAACAAGTTGATTTCATTTGCAACAATTTTTTTTTTGGGCAATAACGTGTGTTAGGAATGAAAATAATCCATCCTAAACATACTCTTTGTGTTTGTCGTAAAAAATAATTCAAGTGTAATACACAATTTTTATAAAGATGAATGTTATCTACACATTCTTTCTCACATTTTTTAAACACTTTTTTCATTTATTAATCCACGTCATACCTTTTAAAAATACTCTAACTTGTTTACCAACTAGGTTTATCTGAAAACTGATTTATTTTTTATGAAAAAATAAAACATTCTTCTGCTTCCATCGTTTAAAGCCCTTGTTGGTACTTCAGTTCTACCTTCATTCGTAGGCTGTGTCGTCTTCAATTCTAATACTTACTTAACACTTCAGTTCCCACCTAATGTCTACTCCTATCATCAGTGATGTCATCGTCGCCTACTCCCATTGCCAACGCGTCATTTGCTACCATTGCTAGCGTTGTTGTCCACTCCCGTCGCTGGCGTTGTCGTCCACTTCCGTCGTCGGCATTGTCGTCTACTCCCATTGCTAGCGTCGAAGGCTGCTCCCATCCCTCTGTCCAGCCATAGCCGCAAGTGGCAAACTACACGTCGGAGATGCCCACCCTGATTTTTAGGAGTGTAAGTGGGTGGTTTGGTTTGGTTTTTGAAGGAAAATAAATCCGAACCAATCAAAATCAATTGGTTTGGTTTGGTTCGATTTTCGTATTTTTTGATAGCCAAATCTGAACCGAACCGAACCAAACATCTATGGATTGGTTTAGTTCGGGTGATCGGGTTGACCATTTTTTTAATATAAAAATTAACTAAATAATTAATTTTTCATAACAAAAAAATATATAATAAACCTATGAAAAAATTTCTAGAAATAGAATCTAACTTATTGATTTGAACACTAATAATTATTTCATGTTTCAGAATGTGTATTAAAAGGTTCATAAAGAGGGAATAAAGAAACATATTGATATTTGTATTAAGAAATTATATTTGAATAAATTAAAAAATTCTTCAAGAGAGATTTAACTTGGCAAGTTGTATACTATTACTATTCAATTAAGAGAAAATTATGAGGTTACTAACTTGGAGGTATATATGTAACTAATTAAACCTCTAAGGACATGAGTGGAGCTAATGGAGACTTGATTAGTTAAACTTTGAATCAGCAACCTAGCGATTCCAAAGTTTCCAACCTTTGCAGTCATATTTTCATCCAAGAGAATATTGTTGGGTTTCAAATCACAATGCACAATAGGAATTTCACTATCATTGTGCAGGTAATCTAATGCACAAGCAGCATCAATATCGATATTCAATCTCTCCATAAGGTTCAACTCATTTTCATTTGCACACTTTCTCTTCCCCTTAATCCAATCTTCCAAGCTCCCATTACTTAAGTAATCATAAATTAAAGTCAGAAATTCATTATTTTTAAAGTCAATACTAAAGCATTTAAAGTCAATTCATCATTTCTAAACTTTCAAGTTTAGATGATGTTGTTGATGTTACTTTCACTTTCCTATTTTTTATGTATAGTAGCAAGCAAATTGTCAGATATAGTATCAGTGTTACCACTGTGGCTATGATGATGTAATGTCTGACATGCCTTCTTCCATGGTCATTAGGCTCACATGTAAAATACAAACAAAGTTTTTTATTGCCTTCTAAATTGACAACAGAAAGATTTTGGAAACTCCACCATTAAGAATGGTTCCTTCTAAATCATTATAAGAGAGGTTCAAAAGCTGAATGACATGCAGATTTTGAAGTTCAATAGGAATGGATTCAGAGTTGGTTGAAGGAAAGATTCAAAGTTTTCAAGCCTCTCACATCTCTAAGAGTTTTTGGAATAACATCTGATAGTATATTCCTGGCCAAAACTACAGTATCGGTGAGCAGAATCGAATATTTTGGCAGAGGAGTTTTCTAGTCTTCTGTGTTAAACGAAAATGACGTTTTAGGAGTTGAAAACTAAGAAAGTATTACAAAAAATCAAAAAACAAGTATTAGCCAAAAAATGTTGTAACATAAATTTTTTTAAATAAAATATATAAATATATAGTTTGGTTTAGTTCGGTTTGGTCGGTTTTGAAATTTCAAATCCGAGAACTGAACCAATTAAGCTTTAATTGGTTTGGATTTTATCCGAACCAATCAATATATACAAACCAAACCGAACCAATGTAATTGGTTCGGTTTGGATTGATCGGGTTAGTCGGTTATCTGATCCAATTTACACCCCTACTGATTTTCATCCACTGTATGTAACAGAGTAAATAGAAAAGAAATAAATACTAGAAAATTCCTTTGATATTGATTATGCAGAAAACAGAATCAAGAGATTCTCTGCAGAATGCAAGTATTCAAGTACAAGGAAGGAAGAAAAGAGTCTAACAGAAATGAAGAGAGAGAAATAGAGAGAAAAAAATAGAAATGTTCTCACACATTCCACACCCCTTCTCGCTCACACATGTATCCTTATAATCACTCATTACACAATTTCCCTTATTCTTATGTTGGCTCTCCTCACTCTACTATTTTTCCTGGTCCCCACTATTTCTCTAACCATTTCTATTTTATACTTCTTTCCACCGTGTAGCTGAGCACCTGATTTTGTTGACTCAGAGACCACATTAGCATTATCATTATGTGTCCCCATAACATTACTTCCCCCATTGAAATCAACCTTGTCCTCAAGGTTGAATTTAGGATAATGTTGCTGTATGATATTAATGTCCTCCTAACTTGCATCAGAAATGTCTAATCCTTCCTATGTAACTAATACTTGAGGAATTTCCTTAGCACCTCTGAGTATGTATCTAGTCTATAATGTTGCTATAGGCTGTAGAAAGGGCCCTTGCTCATTTGTATGCAGAGGTAGAGGGAAATAAGGAGCAGTAGATTTTCCATGAAAAGGTTTTAATAGGGAGACATGGAATATGTGATAGATTTTTGCAGTATCAAGAAGTTGTAATTTGTATGCTATGGGACCAACCTTAGCTATAATGGGAAAAAAGACCAAAATACCTCATGCTAAGCTTTTGGTTCCTTCTGAGACTCATTGAATGCTGCTTATAGGGCTAAAGTTTGACCAGAACTAAGTCCCTTATAGCTAGAGTGAGATCTTTCCTTTTTGTATCCACTTAAGCCTTCATAACTTGTTGAGCTCTCTGGAGATTAACTTTGAGTTGAGTTAGAAGGAGGTCTCTTTGCTGCAATGAGTCCTGTAGTGAAGGAGGATCAGCAGTATTTAGACTGTAGCGAGTTAAGGTTGGTGGGGACCTGCCATAAACTATTTGAAATGGTGTCATGCCTACAGTAATATGGAAAGAGGTGTTGTACCAATATTCTGCCCAAGATAAAGCCTTGAACCATGATTTGGGGTTCTGAAAAGTGAAACATCTTAAATACATCTCCAAGCACTTATTGAGAGCCTCAAACTGTCCATCAGTCTTGGGGTGGTAAGAGGAACTCATTGCTAAGGTAATCCCCTGTAAATGAAACAAGTGTTGCCAAAATTTGCTGGTGAAGACTTTATCTCTATCAGAGACAATGGATTTTGGCATACCATGAAGCTTCACAATCGAATGCATAAAGATCTCAGCCACTTGTTGAGCTGTAAAATCTGACTTTAAAGCAACAAAATGGCCATATTTAGATAGCCTATCAATGACTTCCAATATAACAGAATATCCAAAGGATAAAGGAAGACTAGTGATGAAATCCATAGCAATATCTTCCCACACTTGGAGAGGAATTAGTGAAGGTTATAGGAGTCCATGAGGGACAGTGGTTGCTGACTTTGCTTGTTGGCAAATGGCACACTGTTGCACATATTTTTTTATGACAGTTTTCATGGCTGGCCAGTAAAACTGAGAACATATCCGTGTTGTAGTTCTGGCTAAACCTGAATGCCCCTTAATTGGCGAATCATGATATTCCCTCAAAATTTGTTGGATCAAAGGACTGTTTGTAGGCACCACTAATCTACCTTTCTAATATAATAATTGATCTTGAACAATGTAATTTGGATCAGGTGATTCCTTAGCTTGACATGACTATAGAAGATGGTTATTGGCAATAGCTTGCTGTAAGTCCTGTAAAAACTGAGATCTAGGCTCTGACCAAGCCAAGAAGAAGGACCTAAATAAGGCATCAGCTACTATATTTTCTCTGCCTAGCTTGTATTCAATTGTGAAGTCATATCCAAGGAATTTGTGTAACCAGTCTTGTTGCTCAAGGGTCTGCAAAGTCTGATCAGATAAACTCCTCAAGCTCTTTTAATCAGTCCTTATGACAAAGTGATGGCCTATTAAGTAATGTCTGAATTTTGCCAAAGCCTCGCCTCTCTAGAGTATATTGTCTTTGCATTCTAGAGGATAGCTTCTTGGAAAAATAGTCTATCAATTATTTTGGTATGAGGACAATTCATATCCTAATATGAAGGGTTGTGTAAAATTAGGTACAGCTAGGACAGGAGTAGTAGTAATGGCAGTTTTAAGTTTGTGAAAAGCCTCCGTTATGGTAGGGTTCCAAGAAAAGGCATCCTTCTTCAATAAATCAGTCAGTGGGCTTGCTAAAGTAGCATAATGGCTAATAAATCTGTGATAGTACCCTGTGAATAGGGGTGGAAATAGGCCAGGCTACCCGTCAGGAGCCTATGGCCTGGCCTGCCTGAGGCCTAGTCTGGCCTAGCTTGTTTACTAAACAAGTTAGGCCAAGGCTTTTTTAAAAGCCTGTTTAATTAAAAAGCCTAGCTAAGTAATGTTTAATTATATATAATATAATATATCTTATTATAATAATTATAAATTATACTTATATTTATTAATTTATTATAATATATTAATATATTTTTTAATAAAATTTTAATAAAATTTAATAATTAAAACTTAAGTTAGCAAGTTAGAATAGAAAGAATATATTTATTAATATATTTAACGTAATATATTTATTAGAATGAAAATAATAAGTTAACACTCACCTCTTACTTTTATAGATGTTCACTACTTTCTTACTCTGATCTTTGATCGATGTGGGACTTGAAAGACTAGAGTAAGAAAGTGAGCAACTTGGTATATCTCCAAGTCTCACATCGACCAAAAATTAGAGTAAGAAAGTAGATAACATCTATAACACTCACCCCTTACTTTTATAGAAGCTTACTATTTTCTTACTCTGATCTTTGGTCGATGTGAGACTTGAAAGACTAGAGTAAGAAAGTGAGCAACTTGGTATATCTCCAAGTCCCACATCGACCAAAGACTAGAGTAAGAAAGTAGTGAGTATCTATAAAATTAGAAGGTGAGTGTTAAATTATAACAAAAGCTTATTGGCTTTGAGTAGGCCCGTTGGCTTATTTCAAAGCTTAGGTTTGTTAGTTTATGTAAAGGCATATTGACTTATTTAAAGGTAGGTCTGTTAGCCTATGTAAGACATGTTGACCTATTTAAAGGTAAGTTCCAAGAAAAAGGCATCCTTTTAAAGGTAGGCATAACCTATTTAAAGGCCTCATTGCAAAGTAAGCCTTTAAATAGACTTTCGCCAGGCTAGGCTTTTAAAAAGGCCAAGTCAGGCCTTAAAAATCTACCTATTACAGCTCATAGGCCGGCTAATAAATGTTTAAGGCAAAGCCTGGCCTAGCCTGACCTATTTCCACCCCTACTTGTGAATCCTAAAAAACCCCTTAATTGTTTAATGTCATTAGGTGTAGGCCAATCTAACATAGCTTGTATTTTAGTTTTGTCCATAGAAACCTCATTGCCAGAAACTACATTCCCCAAATAATCTACTTGAATCTGCCAAAAGAACATTTGGATAACTTAACAAAGAGTGTATGCTACTGTAAAATCTATAAAACAATTTCTAAATGTTCCAAATAATTGCTCCAAGAGGGGCTATATATACGGATGTCATAAAAAAAAACCAATACATACTTTTTGAGTAAACCTTGAAAGATGGTATTCATCAAACTCTGAAAAGTTGTAGGTGCATTGGTTAAGCCAAAAGGCATTACTAACCATTCATAATGCCCTTGGTGAGTTCGAAATGCTGTCTTGTGCCTATCAGCACGGTCGACTAAAATCTGATGATATCCAGACCTTAAGTCTAATTTAGAGAAAAATTGAGCTCCATAAAGTTCATCTAATAACTCATCAACAGTGGGCATAAGAAAACAATCTTTTATGGTGATGGCATTTAAAGCCCTATAATCCGTACAAAATCTCCATGTACCATCCTCCTTCTTCTTAACTAATAAAATAGGAGAAGAAAAATGACTAGTGCTATGCTGAATTATACCTTCCTCCAGCATCTGTTGGACCATTCTTTCAATATGTTCTTTTTGGCTATGAGGGTATCTGTATGGCCTGACCTTGACAGGATTTGACCATTCCAATAAGGGAATGTGATGATCTTGTTCTCTCTTAGGAGGAAGACCACGTGGCTGTTCAAAAACCCAGCTATATTGCTGCAACAATAAGGCCAGTTCTGGTGTAATGTCAGTAGGAAAATCTGGTAAAGTGTCCTGAACCATAATAGGTGGCTGTAATTACAGTGTAAACAACTCAAAAATTGCTTTAGTATGCTGAAGTCTTTTAATGTGATGGTACTGAGCCGGAGTAGGTAATTGAGGGTGATCGCCATGTAAAGTAATGACTTAACCATTGATGTAGAATTTAATAGTCAAACCACTATAGTCAGCCACATAAGGGCCGAGAGTGGCTAACCAAGCTACCCCCAAGATCATATCCGCCCCTGCAACAGGTAGTAAATGGACTGAAATTGTCAGTGGATTTCCCTACACAGTCACCTTCAAGTCTTTAACAAAACCAACAGTAGTCATGCTGTGACCATTCCCAACTAGCACTTGGAATTTGGGTGTAGGCTCAATTGAAAACTTTAGAAAATGAGCTATCCTTAGCTGCAAAAAATTATCAGAACTGCCACTATCAAGCAATATTTAAAGTGTTATCCCTTGCACATGGCCTGTAAATTTTAAAGTGCCAATACCACTGGACCCTTTTAAGGTATTGAAGGATAAATGATGCTCCAACTATGTTGTTACATCTGGCTGGTCCTGGTCATTTGGAGGGTCAGGCTCAGGTTACAGTATAGAATCTTCAACAGTTTGAAGGAGGAGGAATTGTTTGTTAGGACATTTATGGTTAAAAGAGAATTTCTCATCACATGCATAACACAATCTTTTTTCTCTTCTCAATTGCATTTCAGCAGGGCTCATTTTTTTTTTATAGGTATCTTGTTTGTGTTTTGGTTGAATGGTCGAATTGGTGGTGTGGGTAACAGGGGAGGAGGCATAGCTTGCTTGGTCTATGGGTTTATGTTTGGGCTGAATGATTGGTGTCTGTAAGTATTAGGCCAACGTGCTGGGTGGGGTTTATAAGGATATTTCTCTTCACATAGCTTTGCTAGAGCCATTGCCTTAAGTAACGAAGGAGGAGCTTGGGTAACAACTTCTCGTCTAATGTCCATTTGTAGACCACTGATGAAACAATCTAGAAGAGCATCACTACTAAGACCATATACCCTATTAGATAGAGTAATAAATTCCAGATAATATTCACTCACTATGGAGGATTGTGAAAGCTTAAAGAGCATGGATCTTGGACATTCATATGGAGAAGGTCCAAATTCCAACTCTAATGCTGCAGTAAAAACTTGCCAAGACTTAAAAGGGTGAGTTCTTTTCATCATTTGGAACCAGGGAATTACCTCCTTGTCAAGATGCACAGCAGCAATGGTTAAACGATGCTCATCTGGAATGTCATAATATTCAAAGAATTGCTCTGCCTTGAAGATCCAGTGTAAGACGTCCGTACCATCAAAACGGGGAAATTTCAATTTGACATTACGCATCTGAAAAGGTTATTTGGAAACACCCATATTTTTCGCAGTTGAGCTCAAAACACCATGGATCTGATGAGAAGAATTTTGCAATGCATCTATTACAACTTCCAGTTTTTCCAACCTGACATTGTTTCCCACCTCTTGTTTAACCAGTACTTCTATCATGCGCTTGAGATCCTTCACGTCAGCTTGTAATTCCTTCATACGGGTATTATCAACCATGATGTCAATGGAAGCACCAATGTGACGAAGTAAATAGAAAAGAAACAAATACTGGAAAATTCCTCTGACATTGATTATGCAGAAAATGGAATTAAGAGATTCTCTGCAGAATGCAAGTATTCAAGTACAGGGAAGGAAGAAAAGAGTCTAACAGAAATGAAGAGAGAGAAAAATAGAAATGTTCTCACACATTCCACACCCCCTCTCACTCACACATGTATCCTTATAATCACTCATTACACAATTTCCCTCATTCTCACGTTGGCTCTCCTCACTCTACTGCTTTTCCTGGTCCCCACTATTTCTCTAACCGTTTCTGTTTTATACTTCTTTCCACCGTGTAGCTGAGCACCTGAGTTTGCTGACTCAGAGACCACATTAGCATTATCATTATGTGTCCCCATAACACTGTAGCCTGGTTTTCATCAACTCCCCGCCTCGATTTTCACATCCTCTGCATCAGTTCTAGATTACAAGTAGGCATCTTTGGTGCATATCTATTTAAAAGAGACAAATAGGAGATGCTTAGATATTGTTTGACAAAATGCCTCAGATAAAGAAGCTTTGGCCTGGTTCTCCTAGGATATATTTGAGAGTTGGAGTTTTAGACAATTTTTGAGGGAAATGGAATGAAAAGTTTATTTTTTATTTTGAGTAAACAGTATTTATATTTGAATTTTTTTAAAAAAACAATAAATAAATAAAGTAAAAAATGATTATATAAATTTTTAATTATTTTTATTTATTTTTATAAACATTTTATAACTTTCTTAATTTAAAAAAAAAATAAATCTTCTATTTCTTTTTCTTCTAAAACCGTCTATTTAAACATATCTTTAGTCACAAACGGACTACAACATATAAATAGGATGTGTTAAGGCACAATACAAACGCTAGGCATGCTCTTTTAGTTGTTTAATAAGAGCAATTTGTTAGCTTATTTGTTCAAATTATTTAGAGATATATTTTTTATAGAGATATATTTTAGAGAATAAAAAATTTTAGAGAAATATTTTTAAAGAGAGAAAAAAATTAGAGAGAGAAATATTTTTTAGAAAGAGAAAGATAAACATTTTTTAGAGAGAAGATGAAAATTTCTAGAGAGAGAAATATTTTTTAGAAAGAGAATGAAAATTTATAGAGATATATTTTTTAAAAAAATTAGTTAGTTGAATATTTATCCATCCAATCCATTAAAATAGATTAATGATTCCATCCATTAAATTAGGTCATGGATGGATTGGATAATATTAAGTATTTTGTAATGGATCTTAAATAAATTAATAACTTATTTTGGATCTATCTATTATGATAGAATTCAAAATCAAACAAATTCATCCATTTGACAATGAAAAAGAATGTGTTGATAACATTCTTCTTTTATAAATATTAAATCACTTGCATGTAGTTAAAGTTATTAGAAATATTCATTTAAAAAATAAGAAATTACATTTTTAAAATTAAAATAACAAAGATGAAGCCTATTTTAAATTAATAGGGCAAAGAGCATTTGAACTCTAGTTACTCAACCTAAAAAGAAGTTATGTTATCAGTTCATGGTTATTACTTCAACAGGTTCAGGACTCAGGAGACAACATAAAATTATTAATTATCTACTAATGTACTAGTAATCTATTATTGAAAAATTTTAACATGCTCATAAAATAATAAGGAGCATCTATGTTCCAAGCAGCCACAACCATTGATTATGATTTGTAATTGATCAACGGTCTAAAATGATTAACCTGGTACTTGCACACCAAATAAGTTTTTGAAGACATTAACTAAATTCAAATTATTAATTATCACAATTTATATAGAAATTATCATTTATTTTTCTCATATTCACCACTTATTTAGTTATTACGTAAATTATTTTTATTTATAATTTGATGACATATAAGTAATGAAAAATAGTGATTTAAACTCAAGTTATTCATCACTACTATTTACACAAAAATCATAATTTTTTTTTTGTCATTACTTAGTAACTTTCATGTGTATTAATTCATTATATAGTGACCTATGATGTGGTGACATATGAGTGGTGGAAATAGTTATTTAAGTTTATTATATATGTAGTGATTTAAGCTCAAGTCATTCATTACCATTACTTATATAGGAATCATCATTTATTTTTTCTTTGATTGTCACTTAATAGTTTTCATGTGTATTAATTCATTATCTAGTGACCTATGATGTGGTGACATATGAGTGGTGGAAATAGTGATTTAAGTTTATTATATATGTAGTTATTTAAGCTCAAGTCATTCATTACTGTTATTTACATATGAATCATCATTTATTTTTGCCTTGGTCATCACTTAATAGTTTTCATGTATATTAATTCATTATCTGGTGACCTATGATGTGGTGGAAATGATGATTTAAGTTTATTATGTGGTGATTTAAGCTCAAGTCATTCATCACATTTACTTACATAAGAATCACAATTTATTTTTTCTTTGGTCACTACTTAGTAACTTTTATGTGTATTAATTCATTATCTGGTGACCTGTGATATAGTGACATATGAGTGGTGGAAATGGTGATTTAACTTTATTGTGTGGTGATTTAAACTCAAGTCATTCATCACCATTACTTACATAAGAATCACTATTTATTTTTTTATTGGTCACCACTTAATAATTTTCATGTGTATTAATTCATGATCTAGTGACTTATGATTGGTGTCAAATGATAATTTAAGTTTATCATATGATGATTTAAATTCAAGTTATTAATCATCATTACTTACACATGAATCATCATTTATTTTTTCCTTAGTCATTACTTATTTTCCTCTCTACCATAACTAAAATAAATAAATAAAATAAAATGGTCAACCAAATTGACCGATTATTGCAGGTTAGTTTTGAGGAGCATCCATACTCCAAAGTTGTTTATGAGTACATTGAAGGCCACCATCTATTATTAAACAAGGTTTTATCTAATATGGACCTAAAAATATATGGTCTATAGATGGACCAATAATAATAAATTATTAATTTATTAATTAAAAAAATTAATGATTAAGATTAATTATTTAAAATTTTATAAATTTTAATTAATAATATTTAAATTCATATACAAATTTAATTAAATTATTCTTTTTTTATAAATAATTATACTTACAAAAAAATTTATAAATTTTAACTAATAATATTTATATATATATAAATTTGTATATAGATCTTATCAGATAAAAAAAAAAAATGTATCTATAGACCGAAACATAGTAAGCCTATAATAACAAGCTCCATTAAACAGACATAAGAATAGCTTGGAAAAAAAAAAAAGCAGACGTAAGAGTAAGAAGCCTAACACACTGTGACATGAGAAAAGAGATGAGATAATATATCTGCATATCTACAGGATGCCACATAATCCCTCACAAAATAAATGATCCAACAGTATAATTGAAGACCAATTCTCCGCCTTCTAGTATATTTTACAAAATTAAAGTGAGAGGGGTGCATTCACCATTTTAAAAACCCACTTGCCTTCAAGGCTCAACAAAGCCAGCAATCACTGTTATGTGATGCCTGCCTCCACTGTAACACAAAATTTGGGTCCGTTGGGGAGAGGGCATTGAAACCACAATGCTTAGGGCATCATGAGCTGGGAAGAGCCAGTTTATGTTCCTTCAGCAATTCAACCACCCTTCTCATTGAAGGTCTATTAATGGGAAACGCCGAGGTGCAAAGTAGAGCCACATTTAAAACCTTCTCAACCTCTTCATAATCACAAGTGGCCCGGTTCAACATTGGGTCTATAATATGGGCCAAACCACTGCGGTAATCTTCACCAAATGACAAAGCAGTCTTAGTGACCCACTTCACTATATCCTTGTTCTCACCAAAGGAAGGGTCATTTGGCCTCTTCCCTGTGATCAATTCCATCACCAAATTAATTATTGTATAAATTTTTTTTGTTATAATTAATTGTAATAGAATCAATTTTATGTTTAGATATATTAGCTAAAAAAAGATTTTTAACTAATCTGTTTCATTTGAATTGTATAAAAAAAATCACTTTTATACATTACAACAACAAAGACAACAACCAAGTCTTTTCCAATTAGGTAGGGTCGATTACATAGATCAAACGAAATCATTGTACCCTATCATAAACAAAGTTTTTAGAAATATCATACAAATCTAAATTTTTTTTAATCGTTTTACCTATAATCTTTCTTGGTGTCACTCTACCTCAAACTGTTAGGTTATCATCTACCTAATCTACTCTTCTTACAGTGGCTTCTAAGGATCTTACCCTTACATGTCCAAACCACCTAAGACAAGATTCTCACATCTTTTTCATAATAGATGCTACCCCTACTTTCTTCATAATGTATTCATTCTTAATCTGATCTTATCTTGTATGGCCACACATCCAACGCAATATCATCATCTCAGCGACACTGATCTTATGTTCTTGTTAACTTTTTATTACCTAATATTTAGTACCATATATCATCGCGAGTCTTATAACTGTGCGATAAAATTTACCCTTAAATTTGAGATGTATTTTTCTATCACAAATAACTCTTGAATCATTCATTCATTTCATCCATCTGGTTTGAATCATATGGTTTACATCTCCCTCTATCTCTCCATCATTTTGTATGATATATCCAAGATACTTAAACCGTGTGACTTGTGGTATAGTATGATCTCCAATTTTCACTGTTAAGCTAGTATTAGCACATTTCTTACTCTGACTTACTCCTGCTTAGACGAAAGTCATGTTCTTTCATTTTTTTAATCATTCTTACCAAAATAAGTATAAAATGATTAAAAAATTATTTAATTAATTAAAAAAATTATTTAAATGAAGATAAAATGATATTTATATTTCAAAGTAAAAAATAATCCCAACAACTTTTTTGTAAACAACTCCAATTTTAGCTTTTAAAAAAAGTTGTTCATGTACCAATTTTTAACATCAACAACTTTTTGAGATTTTACTCAAATAAGTTGATTTCATTTGTAAAAATTTTTTTTGGACAATAACGTGTGTTGGGGACGAAAATAATACGTCCCAAACATGTTCTTTGTGTTTCTCGTAAAAAATAATTCAAGTGTAATACATTATTTTTATAAAGATTTGTTATATTCTCTTAAAATATCATCTTAATAATTTTTTATTATTTAATAAAAAAATATTAAATAAAAAATTAAATACAACAAATATATTGAAAATATAAAAAATATTTAATATTTTTTTATTTGATAATTAAGAAAATTATTAGAATAATATATTAAAAAAATTAATCATTTTCTTTTTTATAAAGGGAATGTTATCTACGCATTATTTCTCACACTTTTTTTTGACACTTTTTTTATTTATTAATCCACGCATACCTTTTAAAAATACTCTAACTTGTTTCCCAGCTATGCAGGTTTATCTGAAAACTGATTTATATTTTATAAAAAAAATAAAACATTCTTCTGCTCCCATCGTTTAGAGCCCTTGCTGGTACTTCAGTTCTACCTTCGTTCGTAGGCTGTGTCGTCTTCAATTCTAACACCTGCTTAACACTTCAGTTCCCACCCATTGTCTGCTCCCATCATCAGTGACGTCATCGTCGCCTACTCCCATTGCCAACGCGTCATTTGCTACCGTTGGCGTTGTTGTCCACTCCCATCACTGGCGTTGTCGTCTGTTCCCATTGCTAGCATCGAAGGCTGCTCCCTTCCCTCCGTCCAGCCATAGCCGCCAGTGGCAGACTACACGTTGGAGATGCCCACCCTGATTTTCATCCACTGCAGCCTGGTTTTCATCGACTTCCCACCCCGATTTTCACATCCTCTGCATCAGTTCTAGATTACAAGTAGGCATCTTTGGTGCATAAGTATTTAAAAGTGACAAATTGGATATGCTCAGATATTGTTTGACAAAATGCCTCAGATAAAGAAGCTTTGGCCTGCTTCTCCATATATTTGAGAGTTGGGGTTTTAGTCAAATTCGGAGGGAAAGAAAATGAAAAATTTATTTTTTATTTTAAGTAAACAGTCTCTGTATTTGAGTTTTTTTAAAAAGAAAACAATAAATGAATAAATAAAAAATAATTATATAATTTTTAATTATTTTTTATTTATTTTTATAAATATTTTATAAATTTTTTAATTTAAAATTAAAAAATAAGTCTTCTTATTTCTTTTTCTTTCAAAACCTTCAATCTAAACATATTTTTAGGCACAAACGGACTACAACATATAAATAGGATGTGTTAAGGCACAATACAAACTCTAGGCATGCTCTTTTAGTTGTTTAATAAGAGCAATTTGTTAGCTTATTTGTTCAAATTATTTTTAAATTTATGTGGAATTCTCAACTCAATTATTTATGAAAATCTTGATAGATTTGAGTGACTTCCCGAACTATTAGTAAGTGTAGGTAATCAAGTACAGTAGGAAAAACGCTCAAGTGTTGGAGTAATTACCTCCTTATGTGTTGTTATTATTTTGCTACCTCTCACGTTAATCTAAAAATAAATCTAGTCGTTTACCAGGAACTGAGATAGCAAGCATCTCTTGACAAACTTTTTTTTTTTTTAAACAAAGCAAAGCAACCAAAGATTGATACAAAAAATAGATCTACCCTTAACCAACGTAAACAGGAGTGTATGTATGAAATTTAGTTTTGTGCATGATTGCATTGCAACTTTTGCCTGGTCCATCATTCTGTTTATGTTAAATTGTTTACTTTACAGGTATACTGTTGGCTCGGTTGCACTTCTCCGTGGTGTTGATGAAAATGATCACTGCTCCTGGTGCCATTATCTGTCTTGTGTTCCAACTTCAAGATGGAACTTCAATCCTAAGGTTGCATGTTTGTTTGGTAAGCATTTTTGCTTAAACATGTTCATCTGAATAACATGATCAGATCCCATGAAATTACTTTGTTCTTTCACTCCATATTTTAAACACATCTTTAACCTCTTTCTTAATGTATTATACTCTCAAAACTTTATATCCACTCTTAGTTGAAGAATATCAATAGATACCATGATATTATTTTCACTCCCTAATTTAACATTCATAACACTTCTGGAGAAGTTTCAAAGGGAAATCTTCAACCATTTTCTTGACGTATGATGGACTCAATCAACTATTTTATTAATCCGTATACCAAAATATTCAAAATATATAGGTGTTACCATCTTGTTTTTATATCCCAGTTTTTATGTCACAATTAAATATTGGAACATGTAATTGCTATTTGCATGTTCGAGTACCATTGGAATTAGTGAATTCAACTAATTTTGTTTATTTTTGGGTTCTTGTTTTAGATTGACAAGATTACGAGATTGACAAGATCACGAAATTGATTAAATATATGCAAAGTTTGATGGAAGCTTTTGGAGCTTTTTCGGTGAAATGCATATTGATGAGGTGGAACCAAGCAAATGCTATTTGAATCTGGTGCCTGTTATATTTTTGTTGGTGTAATATTTTCCTTTGCAATATTGGTTGGTATATCCAACAATTTTTCATTTGATGTATTCATTAGAACTTGGTGTATCATTTTGTTAATAATATATTATTGTTTTGAAAAGTATGTGCAGCTATTAATTTTATAAGTTAAGAACCACAAGAAAAAAAAAAAAGTTGACTTGCACTCAGTAACTTACATGATAGCAAATTGTAAACAACAAATAAGCATGGAAATGCAAGAGTAGCATATTGCAGGTGTAACATTTTTTATCAGTACATTTTGCAAGTGTAATATTTTCACAAGTAGTTCGTCATTATCAATACATTATGAAACCTTTAATTTTTGAAAAATGATGATCCTACATCTCTTTTAGATGTGTAGATACTATGTATATCTTTTTTAAGGGTGTGTAATTGAGAGAGAGAAAGTGAAAAAAAAATAAGTATGATGAATAGTATTAAATAATGTGTAAAAAATAGTGTATGCATTATTTGTAATAAGAATATCAGAGTTGTTAATTTTTAAAGCACTTATATATATAAAGCAAAACTCCTATACTATATCTATATATATGAAAGCTATCAATACATCAAAATAATAATAATAATAATAATAAAGCCTTGCAACAAATTGTCGATACATCAATAAACAGCCTCGCACCAAAACCCAAAACTGAGTTTATTTTGCAGAAACTTTTGCCAAGACTAAGCTTGTTAACTCATCCAAAATTACTAGAGACATCAATAAACAGCCATGGAACAAAACTCTGAGTTCATCTTGCACAGCAAAACTCCTCAATTTTGAGCGCATCCTGTATAACTTTTAATTACGACCTGCAACAACACCTACAGTTTGGATTGCCATTAACGAGTGCCAACAAAGATTTCCATTGTACTCAAATAAACGTCATAAGCAATAAATGTCCTCTTTTCATCCCACCCTTCAACAAAGTCTTCATTTTTCTGGAAGTTTAAGATTTTAGAAGTGGTAATGTGACCATTATTTAAGTTGAATCTTAAGAACAATGTTAAACACAGAAAGCTAATCAATACTCATATATAATGTTCACGATTAACAAATTTGTCAAAGCTTATTTTCTTCCTTTTGTCATCTATACAGCAAGATGTATATATACTTATTATAAGAGTGTGATGATGACAATTTGATTTGGTAGGCTACATTTGACACACTTGAGGGTGCGCTAATGCACATCTGTTTTCTTCCTGGGAGAGGAACGAATTTTCTCAAAGTCAAGTTTCTCGCTTCTTGCTTTAGAAAGATTACAGGGGCACATTAGCATCCTTCCTTCAGCCGGCTTCACCCAATCTATTCATCTCTGTTATCAAATGGATATTTAGGGATCTCTTTTGTTCATAGATCTTGAAATCAGATTCATATCTATTTATCAATAGATCTTTCTATCTATCATAGATAAAAAGATCTATATCTCTATTTGGATTTATCTCCATATCTAAGAAAGAACCAACACTTAACTTAAATTTGCCTTGGACTTTAGCTCGATGGGAAAAGGTGAAGCTTGGGTAATGGACAAAGCATTGCTCTAGTAACACAATTTTTGTACTAGTTAAAAAAACTAAAATCAAAATCGCTAATGCTCCTTTCACCCAAAACAAATAATATATTAATATTCCAATCAAATTGAACCAGAGCATAGTATAAGGGAATGAACAACAACAATAAAAGATGCAGAAAATAATCCATGTTCATATTATTTTAACTTCTACTATTTATCCCATTGCTGAGAAGCAATATAAAAATTGAAAATGTAAATCAATATGCAAGTGTTTTATCCCTCACTTGAAGCACCCACAAGCTTAGAAGAGCCTCCAAGCAAAACAGGCCAAATCCAACCAAATAGAATGTCTGCAAGAGTACCAAACATTGATTGGATCCAAACATGTGAGTGCAGTCAAAAGATTATGGAAGTTGATTTTTCCCATAATATAAATTAGAAGTTCTAAATAACATAAGTAGGGAAACTTCATTTTTCCAGCTACTTTAACAAGTTGCAAAATTTGATAAACAGTTTTCCCATATCCTCTGATTGTTCAAGGGCACCCAAATCATTTTGATCTAACAAAAACTTAATACAACAACAAGCTCACAGCATCCATGCCTTATAGAAGCATGGCACCACAAATTTCAAGTATCCATATTCTCAGGGAAAAAAAAAAGTGCATAGGCAAATGCCCAAATGCTATACATATGGCGACGGCGCCGGTGATGGGGACAAACGTTGGGCGGAAACCGAAGTGTTAAGCATGTGTTAGAACTGAAGATGACACAACCTCTGAACGATGGTAGAATTGAAGCGCCAACAAGGGCTCTGAATGATGGGAGCAGAATAATTTTTTTTAAAAAAAAGGGAAAATAATCCAGTTTTGAGATAAATCTGTAAAACTGGTAAACAAGTTATGGTATTTTTAAGAAGTATAATTTTCTCACACTATTTTTTTCATATTATTTTTTATATTATTAATTATATTATTTTTTATTATTTTTTCTCACTTAATCATAACTATTAAAAAATAATATAAATAATAATACGATGAAAAAAATAATATGATATAATCATCTTTCTATTTTTTGAGAGTTTGACATAGTTTAATAGATGAAAAAATATTAAAAAAAGTGTAAAAAATGTATTAGTAACATTCTCCTTTTATAAATATCAACTCACTTCCATGTAGTTAAAGTTATTAGAAAAATTCATTTAAAAAAATTAAGAAATTACATTTTTAAAATTAAAATAACAAAGATGAAGTCTATTTTAATAGGGCAAAGAGCATTTGAACTCTAGTTACTCAACCTGAAAAGAAGTTATGTTATCTGTTCATGGTTATTACTTCAACAAGTACAGGAGACAACTTAAAATTATTAATTATCTATTAATGTACTAGTAATCTATTATTGAGAAATTTTAACATGCTTAGAAAATAATAAGGAGCATCTATGTTCCAAGCAGCCGCAACTATTGACTATGATCTGCAATTGATCAACGGTTCAAAATGATTAATCTGATACTTGTATGATAGGTAAATTTTCAAATATATTAACTAAATTCAAATTATTAATTACCACAATTTATATAGAAATAAGTATTTATTTTTCTCATGTTCACTACTTATTTAGTTACCACGTAAATTAATTTTATTTATAATTTGATGACATAGGAGTAGTAAAAAATAGTGATTTAAACTTAAGTCATTTATCACTATTATTTATACAAAAATTATCATTTATTTATTTTTTAATCATCACTTAGTAGCTTTCATATATATTAATTCATTATTTAGTGAACTATGATGTGGTGACATATGAGTGGTGGAAATAGTGATTTAAGTTTATTATATATGTAGTGGTTTAAGCTTAAGTCATTCATTATCATTACTTACATAAGAATCGTCAATTATTTTTTTCCTAATGACCACTTAGTAACTTTCATGTATATTAATTCATTATTTGGTGACATATGATGTGGTGACATATGAATGGTGGAAATGATGATTTAAGTTTATTATGTGGTGATTTACGCTCAAGTCATTCATCACCTTTACTTACATAGGAATCACCATTTATTTTTTCTTTAGTCACCACTCAGTAACTTTCATATCTATTAATTCATTATATTGTGACCTATGATATTGTAACATATGTGTGATGGAAATAGTGATTTAAGTTTATTATGTGATGATTTAAACTCAAGTCATTTATTACCATTACTTATATAGGAATCACCATTTATTTTTTTCTTGGTCACTACTTAATAGCTTTCATGTGTATTAATTCATGATCTAGTAACTTATGATTGATGTCAAATGATGATTGAAGTTTATTATATGATAATTTAAGTTTAAGTTATTAATCATCATTACTTACATATGAATCATCATTTATTTTTTCCTTAATCATTACTTATTTTCCTCTTTACAATAACTAAAAAAATATAAATAAAATAAAATAAAATAAAACTGCCAACGAAATTAACCGATTATTGGAGGTTAGTTTTCACGAGAATCCATACTCCAAAGTTATTTATGAGTACATTAAACGCTACCATCTATTATTAAACAGGACTTTGTCTAATATGAATCAAAAAATATATGGTCTGATTAATAATAATAAATTATTAATTTATTAATTAAAAAATTAACGATTGAGATTGATTATTTAAAATTTTATATATTTTAATTAATAATATTTAAATTTTTACACAAATTTAATTAGATTATTTTTTTATAAATAATTATACATATAAAAATTTATAAATTTCAATTAATAATATTTATATACATCCAAATCTGTATATAAATCTTATCAGATAAAAAAAGTAATATATTCATACACCTAAATATAATAGCCGCATAATAGCAAGCTTCATTAAACAGACATAAGAATAGCTTGGGAAAAAAAAAAAGGAGCAGACGTAAGAGTAAGAAGCCTAACAGACTGTGACACATGAGAAAAGAGATGAGATAATATATCTTTATATCTAGAGGATGCCACATAATCCCTCAGAAAATAAATAATCCAACAGTATAATTGAAGACCAATTCTGCGCCTTCTACTATTACTAGAATTATTAGGATAATATTTTATAAAAATATAGCAAAACTCTTTACAAAATTAAAGTGAGAGGGGTGCATTCACCATTTTAAAAACCCACTTGCCTTTAAGGCTCAACAAAGCCAGCAATCACTTTTATGTGATGCCTGCCTCCACTGTAACACAAAATTTGGGTCCGTTCGGGAGAGGGCATTGAAACCACAATGCCTAGGGCATCATGAGTTGGGACGAGCCAGTTTATGTTCCTTCAGCAATTCAACCACCCTTCTCATCGAAGGTCTATTAATGGGAAACGCCGAGGTGCAAAGTAGAGCCACATTTAAAACCTTCTCAACCTCTTCATAATCACAAGTGGCCCGGTTCAACATTGGGTCTATAATATGGGCCAAACCACTGCGGTAATCTTCACCAAATGACAAAGCAGTCTCAGTGACCCACTTCACTATATCCTTGTTCTCACCAAAGGAAGGGTCATTTGGCCTCTTCCCTGTGATCAATTCCATCACCACCACACCAAAACTATAGACATCGCTCTTCTCAGTCACTTTCAGTGTGTAAGCATACTCTGCAATTGAATCAATTAAGTATTTATTAGCAGTCAAATTTTCCAAAACATAAAAGCATTATTATATTTTTTATCTTTTCAGTTTTCATAACGTATAGGAAGTCATCATGGTGACATAAACTAATGAACTTATATAATCATCTAAGTCCAAGTGACACATTCTTCTCTTCCAAAAGGCATAAAATAAAAGAACTAACCTGGAGCAATGTAACCATATGATCCAGCAACCCTAGACATAGCACCACCACCACCTCCCTCACGCTGCAGGGTCTTAGCCAACCCAAAATCTGCTACACAAGGCCTAAACTCCTTGTCCAGCAAAATGTTATTACTCTTCACGTCCCTGTGAACTATAGGGGGCACACAATCATGATGCAAATAAGCCAACCCTTGAGCAGCACCCAAAGCTATGTCAAACCGCATGGACCACTCCATTAACTCCCCACATTTTTCAACATGCAAAACATCACCCAAGCTCCCATTCTCCATGTACTCATACACCAAAACCCTAAAGTCCTCAGCACTGCAACTAAACAACAGTTTCACAATATTAGCATGTCGAATTCGACCCAAAGTCTCAATCTCAGACCTGAACACCAATTCAGTATCCGGTTTTTGTGTTACTCCCCAGAGCTTTTTCACTGCAACTGACTCCCCCGTGTTGAGCTTCACCCTATACACGCGTCCTGAACTACCTGTGCCAATGAGGTTCTCGCTTGTTAAGAATGGAACAATGTCTTCTTCACTGAAGCCCACTCTTTGGAAAGTGGTTGTCTTAAAGGAACGCTTATTGGATTTCTCACCAAAAGCAAGTGACTTTCTCTTCAAGAACCAAAGCAACGACCCTAGAATGAGCAAAAAGCAAGCAGCAAAAACAATCACAGCAATCAGAGAAAAGGGTCTTTGTGTTGAACAAGGAGGCAGGGCTTTCATAACTGGGCTACATAAACCTGGGTTACCCATTAGACCCGATAAGTACACCGGGTTGTTGTTGAAACCAGAAGGCACCTCCCCAACCAGTTTGTTGCCGGAGACATTGAACTTGATGAGCCTGAGTTTTGCCAACTCTGCCGGAATCTCCCCCGTCAGCGAGTTCACAGCGAGATCAAGGCAAGTCAAGTCTGGCAAGTTACCAAGTTGTGATGGAATTATGCCTGAAATTTGGTTATAGGACAAGTTCAACTCGGTCAACTCAGTCCACGAACTCACATTACTAGGAATTTCACCAATGAACATGTTCTCCTGCAGCCTAAGCTTCTCTAACTTCTTCAATCCAGTTATGCACGTGGGAATTTCACCGGTGAACCGGTTTCTGCTCATGTCAATCTTCATTAGCTCATCAAGTTCACAAATTCCAATTGGAAAAGTTCCAGAAAAGCTATTACCAGACAAATGAAGTTTGGTGAGTCCCCTGGCTTTGGAAATGGAATTAGACACCGAACCTTCGAACCTGTTATTATCCATTTCCAGAAACTGAAGGCTAAGGAGGCTCCAAAACATTGGTGGCACCTCGCCAGAGAGTTGGTTATCATGAATTCTGATATAATACAGTGAATGGCATTCACCAAATTGTTCAGGCAGAGTTCCTGAAAACCTGTTCTTGAAGGTGATAAGACGCTGAAGCTTGTTCCTTTGGCAAAGGTACCTTGGTAATTGGCCTGTGAAGTCATTGGTAGAGACATCAAAATCCTCTAATTCAGAGTATTGTCCAACATGTTCTGGTAGTTTCCCTGTGAAGCTGTTGTTGAAGAGTGCCAGTTCTTGTAAGTTCGGGTTAAAAGCCAAACTCGTTGGGATTTCTCCATAGAGGAAATTGTCATTTAACCGAAGAGAATAGAGATGCAATGCAGCGATTGTGTGTGGCAATTTTCCTGTGAGTTTGTTCAATGAAAGGTCTAATCTAAGTAAACTAGTGAGGTTTGCTAAACCATGTGGCAATTCACCTTGAAGATGGTTCTCATAGAGTTCAATTTGCTCCACATTTCTCAAACCCGCAATGCTATTTGGGATTTTACCCGAGAGAAAGTTTTCAGACAAATCAAGGTTCTTGAGGGAGACAAGGCTCCCAATTGAGTCTGGTATATCCCCTACAAGATTTGCATTGGAAAGAAACAAAATTTCAAGCTTAGAAAGATTTCCAAGTTGGTGAGGTAAAGGTCCTGGCTTGAAAGGGTTGTAACCAATTTCCAAACGGGTTAAGGCACTGAGATTGCTTAAAAATGGAGGAACCGGTCCACTGAGAAGGTTTCCGGCTAAAACGAGCACCCCCAGTTGAGGAAACCGGCCAAAACTCGCAGGAAAGTCGCCGGAGAAGTTGTTATAGGAGAGATCAAGTTGTGTCAGTTGGCTGAACTCCGATGGGAATTCCGGCAACGCTCCGATGAAGTAGTTTTGGGAGAGGTTCAAGACATGAAGGTGGGAGCAGAGAGAAAGCGAGTGTGGGGAGATAGTGTTGCCGAGAAAGTTGAGTGCGAGAGAGAGGTTTTGGAGGGTTTGAATGCGACAAAAACCAAAGGGGAACTCACCGTAGATGCCATTCTCGGAGAGGTTGATCGAGACAAGTGATTGGTTTCGTGCGTCGCAGGTAATGCCAGACCAGTTACAAGGGTTGTTGTCCCTGTTTGGAACCCAGTTTTTGAGACTGTTGCTTTTATCTTCGAGTTGGGTGTTCTTGACATTTAGCAGAATTTGAGAATCTCTGAAGAGAGATACCCCTAGCGAGAAATCACAACTGAAGCAAAGTAAAGATAGTAGTAGTAGAAAGGGCAAAGGGTTGAGAATGTGTTGCTGCATCTTCTACGGTTTTTTACAGTGAATGAAGGAAAGAAAGGTTTTTAAGGGTGTTTTGTTGGGGTTTGGTGCTGTGGGTCACGCTTTATGTGTGACAAGTTGGAGGCAGAGACAAGTTTTTAAAAAGGTAATGAGGAATTCATGGAAAATTCTTGTGCTGGAGTTTTCTTCCTCTAAATAATATAGCACCGTTAAAATGATGTTAAAACTTACATAATTGGTGGGAAAAAAATGGATGGTGATGATCTATTGTGAAGAAAAAAAATTTACTACTGGAGGAGGAAAGAATTTATCAGAATTCATAGGATTCTATTTGTGAAATCAATTAAGAGGCTCTCTATCTTCTGGGATAATGCGTGAGAATTGAGAGAGGGGGCATACTCATAATCAGTGATTTATTTACTAGCGATGGAAACGGTACTGGGATGTTTACAATGGCCAATGTGGTAGATATAAATGCAGTGGGAATGAGGGAAACGTGATTCGCTTTGGCTTCTTTTCGAAGTTGATACAGAATTGGCAAAACGTAATAATTTTTGAGTTTGGTTAACGTGTGGCATAAGTGCAGGAAATTTTAAAAAAAATTTAAATAAAAAGTTATAATATTCAATATCTTAAAAGTAAAAAAGTATTTAATATTTTTTCATAAATAATTAATGAAAAGTAATAAAGGTTCTGTTTTATTTCTTAATACCTTTAGGGTAAATGAGGTCACATAACGTGAGGGCCTAAGATCAATGAAAAAGACATACTTCCAGAAGAAGAACCATTCTTGCGATCGCTTTCTATTATATATGTTTTGGGGTAGCTTTTAAGGTAGACTATGTGGCCAATGAACCACTTGTGGACCACTAGAATGACCTGCTGTAATAGGTTACTTAACTCTAACCCTAATCACAACCCCTTGCAGCAACCTCCATCCTTCACCATGGTATTGCTTCTTGCCATTACACCGCTGTTCTCGAGTCGCTACCAAAACTGATCGGGTGAATGACCGTGGGAGGAAAAGATCCAACATGCAGAGGAAGAGTGGCCATGCTGCTGCTAGCTTCCAAGCCAAAATGTGACTCTGCAAACGAGCTTTAACTGTTGAACTCCAGCGACCTGGGTCGTGCATAGTGACTGTGCGATGAGGTTGGGGAGGAATGGGAGTGGCTCAAGGGTGATGAGGATGTGGTTAACATCAGGGGTGTAATGGCTAGCGATGGTGATCGAGCGGCGGAGCAGTGGTTCCGGTTTGGTTGAGGACGGCGGAGGAGGCTCAGGCGTGGTGCGAGTCGTACGGCTTCTGGTCCACTTCAGTAGATCCAATCCATTTCAGCATATCCAATCCATCTCATATCTATTTTTTTAGATATGAGTTTTCTAGCAAAAAAAAAAAAAACGCAAGTAGAGAGGACGGGGTCAACGATGGTGTGGGTTTGCAGGGGATTGGCAGAGGTGGATTGCTGTGGTGGTGCTTGGCTGGTCGGTGGTGGTGGTGGTGGTCCAGTCGCCAATGAGGCAACCTGTTAATTTGGTTACTAGTGCTCTCCGTCCACCGTTGATCTATTTCTCACTAAATCTAATGGCTAAAAGAACATGGTCCACTACTGGTCCATTGATCTGATGGTGCATGTTAAATGCAGCCATGTTTTGGGCTCTTAGGCAGCACTGCCACTTTGCACTAGTTATGATATGCTGATGATATCACTAAAGAGAACCGTGCAGAACTTTGGACATAGTTTGGAAAACATAGTGACAATTTGGTGTGGGTTGATTTGAATTGGGATTTGGGAACGGATACTCTCTACTCTCTCGTTGGCTGTTGCTTCTAACTGTTAACCGAAGAATCCTCCTCCTTTTTCTCTTATTTTTGGGTGAATAAAGTGGCGTAATTTTCTATTTTCAAGAATGTAAAACTATAAGAATATCATGATCTTAGATGTCAAAATATTCCAAGTTCCGAAATTGAACTTATTATTCCACCTACAACCTGTCTTATAAGTTATGAAACGAAGACTGCAAAAATGTCAAGAGATAAATCATACCTTTATAACGCTACAACCATTCCTCACATGACATGCCGCGAATTGGATAAGAATTGAGAAATGAATGGTAAAATATATTTTTGGTGCGATTTTCTTAAACCTACTAAGCAAATAAACAGAATATAACGTAGATACAAATATAAAGATACGTTAAATTTAAAATATTATAAGATATATATATATATATATATATATATATATATATATATATATATATATATATATATAAGTAAATTAAAAAACTTAGTTTATGCATATATATAATTACTAAATTTAAAAAAAATCATAATTTATTAATATCATTTTTATAAATTTGAAGATTTACAACATTTTAATATATCATATATGTCAATATTTATTATTTAATAAGTCCTTCCCAAAAAATATAAAACATAATTTCTATTGATATTTTTTAAAAAATCTCCTAAACTAATTTTTTCTAATAACTACCTATGTACAAGACACGAAAGCATCCAAAAAAAATAATTAAAAGAAATAATAGTATAAGACAAGTTTCGGTGACGATGAAGTTGACGACTTAATACGAGTAGAGATAGAAAGAAGCAAATAAAAATAAGTAATGTGTGAAAAGATAAAATTTAAAAATGACATTTAAAATAATGAAACTTAAAATAATGGTATATAAAAATAATGACTTGGAACATCATTCATGTAATTGAATTTGAGTGAGTTACGAGTTTACTAATTAGACGTTAGTTATGGAAATTAATTTTTAAAAAATAAATATTAATGGATCGTACACAAATTATATTTTAAACTTGTCTAAATATATCTAAACTATATCTAAGATATGTCCAAACTAAAACAAATAATCTATTTAATTAAATACATTCAAACATATAAAATATATATATATTGTAACACCCTTGTGGGGATGCCACATTTATGAATGCAATGAAGTAAAATGAAATAAAACTCTTACCCAAGTTATAAAATATTTGATACTTATATAAAATTTGCGGAATATTTTTTTTTCTTCTTTTTATAATTATAACATTAAATAAAGTAACATGAAACACAAGATATAACAAACAGAAACTCACCATAATATACATAAGATTCTCTTTTAGTACAAACATAATTTACAAACTACAAATATTTAATAAAGCAATAAAGAGTTGACACAAAGCTAAAACATACTACTGCCCAAGTGCATCCCAGTAGATAACAACCCTCCGATGAATCACCATCCGTCACCCCCAGAATAACCATCGAAAAGTGTGCATCTATGAGATCTCCCAGCACTTCGGACACGAGTCCAAGCTGTCGACTCGCTACTCAACTCACTAGGCGCGTGGAAAACTCCCTGCCAATAGCGCCTAATGGTTAAAGGTAACTCTAAGTGAAGATAAAGCATAGTAGTGAATATGACCTCCCCGTCATACTCCCTACATAGGGACACACCAATCGTCCCACATACGCTCATCGTCCTCGGTCGGCATGCATACGCCATGCCTCGGAACCTCCATGGAACTCCGCCGCACGAACCCGAAGAATCTCGGCAAGTGCCATAATCTCAAGATCGCTTGACGATCGGTATGATCTCCACCGGTTCCTCCTCCTCGTATAATTCGCCCGATTGTTGCTCGTCGAGTCTTGTACCTCAAGAGGCCGATCTTCCTCTACCTCAAACTCTTTACTAAGTAACACAAGAATATCGAGAAAACATATAGAGAGGTGAGACAATCTACACCATTACCCTCATGGCAATAAAGAAAACGACAAGACAAACAATTATCACAAAAGTACATACTAATACATCATACATAATATATTAAATAATATATAATAATAATACCTATCACAATATCATGCATAATATATTAAAACAATAAATCATATAATTTATCACGAATATAATAAACAAGAAAAATGCGATAATGCATGAACATTAAAATGCAAATGATGAATGATACACACACGACTGTTCCTACTCCATGGAGCTAAACACGGATATCTGAGAGAATGATCCGATCGAAACTAATAATACTTTATGGTACCCAACCAAGCTATTGCCTTTGTCAATACGTCGTGTCTATAGCCCACATCCAAAACATCGTGTAGCAAGACACGATCCAAACATCGTGTACCACAGCATAGTACTTATTAATCTCCTCAAGATCTTGACTAAGAATAGTCGTCAAGATCATTAGTGTGTTGCGATTACCACGGCCCTGTAGGAGGAAGCAACCCACTGCTCCGCATGTGGAGTTCTCCGCACACTAATGCCTCCAAGTTCATAAATGAACCACACTACGCTTATCACACCAAATACGGTGTAATTCGCAATCGTCAATCAATCACCAATTATAACCTAAATTGGCACAATACTCTAAACATGAGCTAAAATTACAGAAATACCCCTATTATCCAAATTTTACCATATTTACGAGAAATTACCAAAATACCCCTAGTCACCAAATAACAAAGTATAGTACGTCCCACCTGACAGTACTACACTACAACCTGTCTGGGTCCACCACTTTGGCCCGACAGCAAAACTCACAGTATTGCTCAATCGCGTAGGAATTTTATCGCGTTTTCACAATCTCGACGTTTTCACAAACGTTTTTAAATAGCGTAAAGATATTTTGACGTTTTTAAATGTCGTAAATTGTTTTTGAGTTATTTTCTCAATCGCGTAGGATTTTTAATTCATTTTCTTAACCGAATAGCTTAAAATTGTTATTTTTAATATGTATAAAACTATATCTAGTACTTTTAAAATACGTAATGTATTTTCCTTGTGTTCTAAATATAGTATGGAATCTTTTCATTTTATGCGTTTGATTTTAATAAATTTCGGCAGCATTTTGCCTATAAAATTAGTATAAGGTATTTTTAACGTTTTCCTCTAAATATAGTTTATTTTATTTTTACCCTATAATTTCACATTAAAATTTACTAACGCGCTTCAAAATTTATAATATGAGCTCTACGTTAGTACTTTTCAAGTGTCTCGATTAATTTCTTACTTAAACTGAATTACTCGCTAAGTTAAAACTCTAGAACAATTAATTCCTTTGATTTTCTCAATGATTCTTTGGAATCGATTTATGTTATAAAATAATTATCTAACCTATCTTAGTAAATAAAATGGCATGTTGGCCAAATCAAAGTAAAATGGCATTTGGTTATACACTTAGATAGCATTTTGGCCACAATTAACTTAAATCGTCCATTATTTACCTAGGTTCATTAAATCCTTGATTTAGAAAATGGTGAGAACATTTTGGTCCTCTATTTTGGTGAGTAGGCCGTGAGCCTTAAATGTGTTCTTTGAAACACTCATGCATTTCGTATCATGTTATTCACATCCTACTTAATTAAATACACAATTATAAATATATACAATTATGTAATCACATGTAAAACACATACAATATATTTTAAACCAAAATCATGCATAGCAAAAATAATAAAAAACTATAATCATGCATAGCAAATTAAAATCACAATTAATAAAGCATTTAAACAATCAAAAATAATAAAAATCACAAATAATCCATACAACCGAATCCTTATGGATTCTACACACAAACACAATCCATTTTCTCATCACCACTTAGGGTTGATGAGATTAAATCTCCCTCTTACCTCTTGTAGACAAAACAATCGGTAAGATTCCTTCCTTTCCTCCAAATTTCGTGTGAACTCCAATAAAATTCCTAAAATTCTCAAATAATTAGCAAATACACATACAAGGTACAAAATAGGAAAACCATGGAACAAACATGGTTAGAAAAATCAGAATTTAAATTTTGAACCATAGAAATCAAACTTACCCTTAAGGAAGTAAGCAAGAAGTGAGATTTTGAGCAAGTTAGAGTAGGAATTTGGGAAAAGTTTGTGAATGAAAGATGCTTAGAATGGTATTTGGGTTCAAGAAATATGATTGGATAAAATTATGAGAGCTTGGGTGTGTATGGAAGGGGGCTGGCCGAACCTTAGAGAGAAAATGAGAGAGAAAAGTTTGCTTGAGCTTTTGATATTTTAGAGAGAGAAGTGAATAGCCAAAATGAGATAAAGATGAAAAACTAAAGTGAAGAGTAAATGAAGAGTGCAGCAGCCGTGAGTGGCCTTTAGGTGAGCTTGAGTGAGTGAATTTGCTTGGTAAAAATATCACAAATGTGTTCACACTAGTTAGCACATCCTAGTCATGTTGGATCCTTCTTGAACCTTGTAGAACCAAGCCCACTAAGCCTCCTTGCTGCCCAAAAACCGTGCTCACTCTCCCTCCATAATGTCTTAATTGTCCTCCAATTACACCTAATTATATGTTAGTTAATTAGGTAATTAGTTAGGTTAATTATCCTAACCATTCTTAATTTACATACTACTAATATAACTAATTAATTTAGTATATATTAACATATATTATAACCTTTAATTAATATTAATATAGCTAATTAGTATTTAGATTATAATTAATTCATAACTAAATTAGTTCACTTAGTATGCTAATTAGGTAATTAGATTAGTTTAATTAAGCTTAATTAGGTTACTAACCATTTTCAAGCCTACAATTGTTGACTAAATCCTAACCCTTGGTTCATCTTTAATTCCTAACCATTGATTAGATCTAGGTAGATATCACTTGATCAAAAACCTATCATTCTAATCTCACCATTGATTAGATCAATGGCTTAGATTAAAGGCTTCATCATTAAGTCTTCATCCAACGGTTCAGATGAAAACACATGCTCCCTTAGGTGTCCAATTCCTATTGGTTTAGAAAGTCAAGCCTACCTTTGTTGACTTGCTCTCATTGGTTAGAAATTGTACAACAAGACAAGATTGACTGTTTTTCCTACACGCGGGTCCCACAAAGACTTTTAAAGATCTCGTGGTCAAACCGAAGCGATTTTTACTTGTTTTTGAGACAAGAGATCTTGTAATATAAAATAATATTATAAAAATATAAAATTATTTTATTACACAAGCTTAAATCCAAAAATTACGCTATTAATTTATATATCAATCAAATGGGTTTAGTAAGATCCCCAGCTCCAATTAATTAAAATAAGATTTATCCCACGTAAAATTTTTATTTTCTTAGGTCGAGCAAATCACATACAACAAATCAAGTACACTCACTAATGTCAAATTAAATTTACTCGCTCACGTAATTCACAAAACAAGTACAAATCGGGACTATATTGTAATTATCCCAAAAGTTAGGGTGTTACAACTCTCCCTACTAATAAGAATTTCGTCCCCGAAATTCATCATACATCAAACAATTGAGGTATTGCTCCCTCATCCTATCCTCTAATTCCCATGTAGCATCTCCCGACACATCATTCCACACTACCTTTACCAATTCAATCATCTTCCTCGAAGCTGTTTCACTCTCTCCGTCCTCAATTCTAACAGGAAGTGTCTCGTACGTCAAATTATCTTTTAGCTGTACCTCATCAGGTTGTATCACGTGAGTTGGATCGGGAATGTATTTCCTCAACTGAGACACATGAAATACATTATGAAGATTGGATAGAAAAGTCGGTAAAGCTATTTGATAAGCTACAGGACCAATCCGACGAATAATCTGATAAGGTCCTATAAACTTAGGTGTAAGCTTCCTTGATTTAAGAACTCTTCCGACACCAGTCGTAGGCGTAACTCGCAAGAATACATGATCGCCTTCCTCAAATTCCAGGGGTCGTCTACGTTTATCAGCATAACTCTTCTGACGGCTCTGAGTCGTTCTCATCTTTTCTTGTATCATCTTCACTTTTTCTGTAGTCTGCTGCACAAGATCAGGACCAATAGTCATACTCTCTCCATCCTGATACCAACACAAAGGTGTTCGGCATCGTCGTCCATAAAGTGCTTCATAGGGCGCCATTCCTATGCTCGAGTGAAAACTATTGTTGTAGGTGAATTCTATCAAAGACAGAAATTCATCCCAACTTCCTTGCTGTTCTAACACACAAGCACGCAATGATCTTCCAACGACTGAATCGTTTCTCTCGTTTGACCATCAGTCTGCGGATGGTATGCAGAACTCAATCGCAATTTAGTCCCCATAGCTTCTTGCAAACTTTGCCAGAGTCTTGACGTAAACCTCAGATCTCTATCAGAAACTATACTTACTGGTACACCATGAAGTCTAACAACTTCGTCGATATATATCTGGGTTAAGCGTTCCAACGGATACTTAATATTGATTGGCAAGAAATGCGCTGATTTCGTAAGCCTATCAACTATAACCCATATCGAATCATAACCTTTCCTCGTCTTTGGAAATCCAGTAACGAAATCCATTGAGATACTATCCCACTTCCACTCTGGAATAGTCAAAGGTTGTAACATACCAGTCTTTGGTGTTCCACCTTTGCCTTCGACAGACAAGACAAGACGCTACACGTTCATACATCTCTCTTCATTCTTGGCCACCAAAACATCGTTTCAAGTCTTGATACATCTTCGTCATTCCCGATGCATACTCAAATTACTTGTATGAGCTTCATCCAAAATCGCTCTCTTGAGTTCGGGATCATCGTATACAAACTCTTCCTTGAAACCTCATGATTCCATCGATCCTTCCTCCACCGTCGCTTTATGACCTTGCTTCAATAATTCCTTTTCATTCTCAGTAAAAACGCATCTACATCTTGTTTCTCCTTTATTATCTCCAACAAGTCATTCAAGACCACAACTCTACTTAAACGAATTTTTCCAGGTACCAATTCTATTGATAACCATAGATCTCTGAATTGCTTCATCAACTCCTCCTCTTTAATAATCATAGTAGAAACACTTACTACCTTTCTGCTTAAGGCATCAGCCACCACATTCGCTTTTCCTGGATGGTATTGAAGCTGAAAATCATAATCCTTCAAAAATTCCAACCATCGCCTCTGTCTCATATTCAATTCTCTCTGATCAAACAAGTATTTTAAGCTCTTGTGATCACTAAAGACATTGAACATAGCCCCATACAGAAAATGCCTCCACACTTTCAACGCAAAAACTACTGCAGCTAGCTCCAAATCGTGCGTTGGGTAGTTCCTCTCATGAACCTTTAATTGTCTTGAAGCATAAGCTACCACGTTCCGATTTTGCATCAACACACATCCTAACCCCTGATAAGATGCATCACAATACACCTCAAAAGATTTGTTAGGATCTGGCAAAATTAACACTGGTGCAGTCGTTAATCTTTTCTTCAGTTCTTGAAAACTCGCTTCACGTTCCTCCGTCCAATCGAAAGCTTGACTCTTCCTCGTGAGTTGTGTAAGTGGTCCAGCTATCTTGGAAAAACCTTCAATAAATCTTCTGTAATATCCGGCTAATCCAACAAAGCTTGAACCTCAATCACAGTCTTAGGCCTTTCCCAAAAACAGTCTCCACCTTCGATGGGTCTACCGCAATACCTTCCTTGGAAATTACGTGACCTAAAAATTGAACTTCATCCAACCAAAACTCGCACTTTGACAACTTCGCAAATTCTTCTCCTTCAAAATCGGAGAACTATACTTGAGATGTTCAAAGATGCTCTTCTTGACTTTGAGAATAGATCGAATGTCATCGATGAAGACAACGACAAATCTGTCTAAGTATGGACGAAAAATCCTATTCATATAGTCCATGAATATCGCAGAGAGCATTCGTCACTCCGAACGGCATTACTTGATACTCATAATGTCCATAACGAGTTCGGAAAGTCAAGTTTTTTGGGTACATCATCGGCCTTGACACGAATCTGATGATAACCTGATCGCAGATCTATCTTAGAGAATACAAATGGCTCTCCCTTCAATTGATCCATCAAGTCATCAATCCTTGGTAGCGGGTACTTGTTCTTTATAGTCACCTTGTTCAAATTGTCGATAATCTACACAAAGACGCGAAGTTCCATCCTTCTTTTTGACTAGTAACACTGGTGCTCCCCATGGTGAAACACTAGGTCGCACAAACCGCTTCTCCAACAGGTTCCTCCAATTGCTTTTTCAACTCGCCAACTCTACCTAAGTGACATTCGGTGCGGTGCAATCGAAATAGGACCAGCTCCGGTACTAAGTCGATAGAGAATTCGATTTCCTTTCCTGGCAAACCAGGTACATCGTCAGGAAAAATCTCTGGAAACTCATTGACGACAGGAATAGTGCTCACATCCTTCTCAGACTTGACTTCCAAAGAAGACAGCAACATAAACCCTTGAGCTCCATCCCTCAACAATGACTTGACTTTTACAGCAGTCAAGAATCCAGAACTTTCTTCCTTAGAAAAAACTATGGCTTTACTCGCACAGTCTATAAGGATATGGTTAGAAGATAACCAATCCATTCCTAATATTATGTCTATCTCAACAAGAGGTAAACAAATCAAGTTGACCGAAAACTTACGATCCTTTATGACAACAGGACAATTCATGCATACCTTGGATGTAACAACAGGCTTGGCAGTCGGTGTAGAAACAACCAATTGAAAACTCGGAGAAGACACGAGTTTTCAAACGTTCCACACAATCATATGCAATAAATGAGTGTGTTGCACCCGAATCATATAGCAAAGTCGGTGATTACCTTCAATGACACCTTCCCCTTGTATAAGATCCTCGGGCCGAGAAGCTTGGTTCCAAATCATTGTATAAACTCGCCCTCCGGATCTTGGGCGAGTAGCACGGACATTCCTCACTGCAGCTTCCTCTCAGTGCGTACAATCCCTTGAAATATGTCCAGGCTTTTTGCATTTAAAACAGATCGTTCCTCTTATCGGACAATCTGTAGATAGATGGCCTTTCTTGCCACATTTGAAACAGTCGGCGTAAACGCCACATTCGATTAGCTTGATTTCCACCAAAACGTCCCCAACAGATGGACGTTGAGGTTGACTCCCGACGGTCTCGCATAAGGTTTCCTCTGAAACCTACCGCCATTTACTACTACTTCCTCTTTGGAACCTAGTCGGCCCAAAATTACGATTCCTCGATCTCGGGATGGCTCCAATGCCTCGAGTCTTCGACAAGTGTCTATCAACACAGAAACTCCTTCATTCTCATCGGTAGTCTTGCACGTCTCAACTCCATTCTTAACCCATCCTCAAACTTCGGCACCTCCATACCTCATCCGTTTGGTTCTGGAAATACCTCGAGAATTGTGACAAACTCTCAAATTTTGCAAAATACTCTCCAACAAATCATATTCCCTTGACGCAGACCAAGAAATTCCATTTCCTTGGCATGTCGAAAGACTGGAAAATACTTCTCCAGAAATACTTCACAAAACACCTCCCAGGTGATCTCAGTTCCTTCCGCTTACAACAGCTGGCGGGTATTCCTCCACCAATGTTCGGCATCTCCTCTCAACATATAAACAGCAAACGTTACCTTCTTATTCTCCGCGCACCCCATTCCTTCGAATATTCGTTCCAAGTCTTGAATCCAAAGACTTGCCTTCTCGAGGTCAAACTCGCCTCTAAGCGTATGGATTGTTGCGTCTAAACTCGGACAAATTCAAAGCATCGAATCATATCTTGATGTTGAGTCGCTTCTTTGATTTTGCTGATTTTGTTGAGCAATCATCACGCCATTTGTTTGAATAGTCTCAAAGAATGCAACCATTGGATCCACATTAGGTGCCACGTTTGCACGCCTTCCTCTTCCTCCGTACATCTTCTTTCTTCAACAAGATAAAACAATGTCGATGTAACCTTTCGGAAACAAATCACGAGATTCACACAACACAAGCAAAAACAGACCTAACCACAACCCCAAAAGACTCTAACTTGGGCTCTGATACCAACTAATGTAACACCCTTGTGGGGATGCCACATTTATGAATGCAATGAAGTAAAATGAAATAAAACTCTTACCCAAGTTATAAAATATTTGATACTTATATAAAATTTGCGGAATATTTTTTTTTTCTTTTTATAATTATAACATTAAATAAAGTAACATGAAACACAAGATATAACAAACAGAAACTCACCATAATATACATAAGATTCTCTTTTAGTACAAACATAATTTACAAACTACAAATATTTAATAAAGCAATAAAGAGTTGACACAAAGCTAAAACATAATACTGCCCAAGTGCATCCCAGTAGATAACAACCCTCCGATGAATCACCATCCGTCACCCCCAGAATAACCATCGAAAAGTGTGCATCTATGAGATCTCCCAGACACTTCGGACACGAGTCCGAGCTGTCGACTCGCTTACTCAACTCACTAGGCGCGTGGAAAACTCCCCGCCAATAGCGCCTAATGGTTAAAGGTAACTCTAAGTGAAGATAAAGCATAGTAGTGAATATGACCTCCCCGTCATACTCCCTACATAGGGACACAAATCAATCGTCCCACATACGCTCATCGTCCCTCGGTCGGCATGCATACGCCATGCCTCGAACCTCCATGGAACTCCGGTCGCACGAACCCGAAGAATCCCAGCGGCCATAATCTCAAGATCGCCTTGACGATCGGTATGATCTCTTGGTTCCTCCTCCTCGTATAATTCGCCCGACCGTTGCTGCTCGTCAGTCTTGTACCTCAAGAGGCGATCTTCCTCTACCTCAAACTCTTTACTAAGTAACACAAGAATATCGAGAAAACATATAGAGAGGTGAGACAATCTACACCATTACCCTCATGGCAATAAAGAAAACGACAAGACAAACAATTATCACAAAAGTACATACTAATACATCATACATAATATATTAAATAATATATAATAATAATACCTATCACAATATCATGCATAATATATTAAAACAATAAATCATATAATTTATCACAGAATATAATAAACAGTAAAATGCAGATAATGCATGAACATTAAAATGCAGATGATGAATGATACACACACTGACTCGTTCCTACTCCATGGAGCTAAACACGGATATCTGAGAGAATGATCCGATCAGAAACTAATAATACTTTATGGCTGCCCAACCAAGCTATTGCACTTTCAATACGTCATGTCTATACCCACAAATTCAAAACATCGTGTAGCGAAGACACAACCAAACATCGTGTACTGCAGCGCATAGTACTTATTAATCTCCTCAAGATCTTGACTAAGAATAGTGCTTTCGTCAAGATCATTAGTGTGTTGTTCGTTACCACGGCCCAGGAGCAACCCACCGTCCGTGTGGAGTTCTCCGCACACTAATGCCTCCAAGTTCATAAATGAACCACACTACGCTTATCACACCAAATACGGTGTAATTCGCCTCGTCAATCAATCACCAATTATAACCTAAATTGGCACAATACTCTAAACATGAGCTAAAATTACGAAATACCCCTATTATCCAAATTTTACCATATTTACGAGAAATTACCAAAATACCCCTAGTCACCAAATAACAAAGTATAAGTACGTCCCACTGACAAGATTACACTACAACTACAACCCGTCTCTGTCCACCACTTTGGCCCGACAAAGAAAACTCACAAAGTATTGCTCAATCGCGTAGGAATTTTATCGCGTTTTCACAATCTCGACGTTTTCACAAACGTTTTTAAATAGCGTAAAGATATTTTGACGTTTTTAAATGTCGTAAATTGTTTTTGAGTTATTTTCTCAATCGCGTAGGATTTTTAATTCATTTTCTTAACCGAATAGCTTAAAATTGTTATTTTTAATATGTATAAAATTATATCTAGTACTTTTAAAATACGTAATGTATTTTCCTTGTGTTCTAAATATAGTATGGAATCTTTTCATTTTATGCGTTTGATTTTAATAAATTTCGGCAGCATTTTGCCTATAAAATTAGTATAAGGTATTTTTAACGTTTTCCTCTAAATATAGTTTATTTTATTTTTACCCTATAATTTCACATTAAAATTTACTAACGCGCTTCAAAATTTATAATATGAGCTCTACGTTAGTACTTTTCAAGTGTCTGATTAATTTCTTACTTAAACTGAATTCTGCTAAGTTAAAACTCTAGAACAGAATTAATTCCTTTGATTTTCTCAATGATTCTTTGGAATCGATTTATGTTATAAAATAATTATCTAACCTATCTTAGTAAATAAAATGGCATGTTGGCCAAATCAAAGTAAAATGGCATTTGGTTATACACTTAGATAGCATTTTGGCCACAATTAACTTAAATCGTCCATTATTTACCTAGGTTCATTAAATCCTTGATTTAGAAAATGGTGAGAACATTTTGGTCCTCTATTTTGGTGAGTAGGCCGTGAGCCTTAAATGTGTTCTTTGGAACACTCATGCATTTCGTACATGTTATTCACATCCTACTTAATTAAATACACAATTATAAATATATACAATTATGTAATCACATGTAAAACACATACAATATATTTTAAACCAAAATCATGCATAGCAAAAATAATAAAAAACTATAATCATGCATAGCAAATTAAAATCACAATTAATAAAGCATTTAAACAATAAAAAATAATAAAAATCACAAATAATCCATACAACCGAATCCTTATGGATTCTACACACAAACACAATCCATTTTCTCATCACCACTTAGGGTTGATGAGATTAAATCTCCTCTTACCTCTTGTAGACAAAACAATCGGTAAGATTCCTTCCTTTCCTCCAAATTTCGTGTGACCTCCAATAAAATTCCTAAAATTCTCAAATAATTAGCAAATACACATACAAGGTACAAAATAGGAAAACCATGGAACAAACATGGTTAGAAAAATCAGAATTTAAATTTTGAACCATAGAAATCAAACTTACCCTTAAGGAAGTAAGCAAGAAGTGAGATTTTGAGCAAGTTAGAGTAGGAATTTGGGAAAAGTTTGTGAATGAAAGATGCTTAGAATGGTATTTGGGTTCAAGAAATGTGATTGGATAAAATTATGAGAGCTTGGGTGTGTATGGAAGGGGCTGGCCGAACCTTAGAGAGAAAATGAGAGAAAAAGTTTGCTTGAGCTTTTGATATTTTAGAGAGAGAAGTGAATAGCCAAAATGAGATAAAGATGAAAAACTAAAGTGAAGAGTAAATGAAGAGTGCAGCAGCCGTGAGTGGCCTTTAGGTGAGCTTGAGTGAGTGAATTTGCTTGGTAAAAATATCACAAATGTGTTCACACTAGTTAGCACATGGCCTAGTCATGTTGGATCCTTCTTGAACCTTGTAGAACCAAGCCCACTAAGCCTCCTTGCTGCCCAAAAACCGTGCTCACTCTCCCATCCATAATGTCTTATTGTCCTCCAATTACACCTAATTATATGTTAGTTAATTAGGCAATTAGTTAGGTTAATTATCCTAACCATTCTTAATTTACATACTACTAATATAACTAATTAATTTAGTATATATTAACATATATTATAACCTTTAATTAATATTAATATAGCTAATTAGTATTTAGATTATAATTAATTCATAACTAAATTAGTTCACTTAGTATGCTAATTAGGTAATTAGATTAGTTTAATTAAGCTTAATTAGGTTACTAACCATTTTCAAGCCTACAATTGTTGACTAAATCCTAACCCTTGGTTCATCTTTAATTCCTAACCATTGATTAGATCTAGGGTAGATATCACTTGATCAAAAACCTATCATTCTAATCTCACCATTGATTAGATCAATGGCTTAGATTAAAGGCTTCATCATTAAGTCTTCATCCAACGGTTCAGATGAAAACACATGCTCCCTTAGGTGTCCAATTCCTATTGGTTTAGAAAGTCAAGCCTACCTTGTTGACTTGCTCTCATTGGTTAGAAATTATACAGAAGACAATGATTGCTTTTTCTACACGCTGGTCCCACAAAGACTTTTAAAGATCTGTGGTCAAACCGAAGCGATTTTTACTTGTTTTTGAGACAAGAGATCGTAATATAAAATAATATTATAAAAATATAAAATTATTTTATTACACGCTTAAATTCGAAAAATTACGCTATTAATTTATATATCAATCAATTGGGTTTAGTAAGATCCCCACTCGAATTAATTAAAATAAGATTTATCCAAATTTTTTTTTATTTTCTTAGGTCGAACAAATCACATACAACAATCAAGTACACTCACTTTAACAACGATCAAATTAAATTTACTGCTCACAGAATTCACAAAACAGTACAAATCGGGACTATATTGTAATTATCCCAAAAGTTAGGGTGTTACATATATCATATACATATATCATATATGAAGCACGGAAACGAACATGGACACGGGACACGACACTGACACGGACACGAAGACACTCCAAATTCAAAAATTTTAAGGCACGGATACGGCATAAACACGGCACACACACACACACACACACACACATATATATATATATAATTTTGATTATAAACATTCCAAACACAACTCTTCAATGACAACACAAACATCTTCGTTTATAACTGAAAAAGAAACCAATAATAATTAAAAATTGAACCACTAGACCAGAGTGAAACTCACTTGAAACTTGAACCATTAGCACACAGTGAACACAATGTATTGAGGAAGAATAGAAGATTTTTCCTGAGGGTGGGTCAGGTGATATTGAGCTTGTGGGCCGTGATATTAGTACACTGTCACACAGTAATTTTTTTTTAATTTTAACAAGCTATGTCAAATATGTGTCCGTAGTGTATTCAAGATGTGTCCTGATCATGTTCGAGTCGTTTCTGAGTCAAATAATAATAATTTTTTTAATTGAACACATTCAGACACGTGAGACACACATATCATGTACGTATCGAAGTGTATTTATGTCTGACACATATCTGATATGTGAACATACTAATAAAATAATGTGTATGTGCTTTCTAACATATATCTATATATATAAAATAGACATATATCTAACACACAAAAATATATAAAAAATATCATGACCGTACTTCATAATCTTAATCATATATAACTTATGGGACTCAATGCAGAAGCACCACCTCGGTGGCCCCCTTATGGGCCCAACGAAGAGAAAAGGAAAAAGGTTGAAACTTAAGGAGAGCAATTATTTAGTAGAATTTTTTTTTTTTACTTTAAATTTGCAAAAGTTATATTGATAAATATATGTATGTTTTTAAAATGATTTATATATTTTTATATTTGTTAAATATTAATTTATATATACTTAAAATAAAAAAGTTCACCAAAAAATTTCTCGACCTTGCAAAGCATTTGGGGAGAGATCAACCACTTCCTACTTTCTTTAATGTTTCAGCTCCTAACCAAGTGAACTACACACTGTAATAGTTACGGTTGTATTATTTATCCAACTAAAATATTTCAATTTTCATATAATTTTTTCATAAACTCATTTTGTATTTTGTAAAAAAATTACAATATAATATATAATCTAATTTAATATTTTTTTCATATAAATCTATAATATAAATATGATATATGTATTTTAGTTATAAGAAAAATATTATCCTACCAGTTATGTGTTACTAACTTATCATTATCTTTAATAAAGAAAGTGTTAACTAATTAACCTATAGGTAATGAAAGCCATGGTGCCAAAGTGTGCATGAAAAATAGGAAAACACTGCAGATTTGACTAGCAGATATAAAAGAAAGATGACGATGAGATTGTGGATGGTTAGTAAATTTAATTGAAGAAGCTACTATTAAAAAATCACTTGTTAACACTTGTGAAGAGGCTCAGTGTCGCCGTGAAGAGTCAGCTGTTTGGTAGAGGACAGGAGCTGTCTCCTAATCTCCTCAACAATGCCCGAGGATCACTGTAAATGAACAAATAATTAAGAGTGTTAAAATGAGTTAAATTTGATAAATTAGTTTAAATAACTCGATAAAATAAATAGATTAAATTAATAAAATATTAACTTAAAATTTACATAACTCGAATGAATTGAACTCAAATAGATTGAATTTGAATGAGCTAAGCTCAAATATGTTAAACTTAAATGAATTGAATTTGAATGAACTGAATTCGAATGAATTAAATTAACTTAATTTTTTAATATTATATAAAATTAAATGAGCTAAATTAAATTAATAAATATTAACTTAAAATTTATATAACCCAAATAAATTGACTCAAAAATAATTTGAGTATGAATGAATCAGCTCAAATGAGCTAATTCGACCCGTTTTAACATCCTTATTAATAATGAACGAAGCAGACTCCTTGCCATTCCTTTAATGGCGTGGGATGTTAATGGATCAAATTACTATATTTGAAGTTTAAGGCATTAATTTCAATTAAATTTTATTAGAGATAGTGATAGTGATGGTGCTGTGGAATCTCATCATATTCAATTGAACTGGCAAAATGGATTTTTTTTTTAAGTTAGATTATTTTTAAAATAAATAAGTAAAGATATATTTATAATTAATTTAATTTAAAGTGAATTAAAATTTTAATTTATTAAAATTTAATAATAAATATATATTTATTCATTTACTTTAAAAATAAATTTATTTTAAAAAATCTTATCCAATATACACAGTTAACTCGTTGAAAAACAATTAACAAATATTGTTTTTCTGATACCCATTAATTTAAAGAATAAAATTTAAGTAAAATTTTTAAGTATTTGTGATGTTGTTCTCAATAAAAATATAATATATATATATTTTTTTATAATTTATTAATAAAAATTTAAAAAATAATGATTAAGCGAATTAAAACTTAAGACACATATTATATTTTTATTAAAAATAAAATACGTATCATATTTTTATTAAAAAATAATATCACAAATACTTAAATAACTTTATCTAAATTTTATACTAACTTAAAAGGGTTTAAAAACTAATCTTAATTGAATCAAGCATAATGACACAAGTATTCAGCTTAAATTTACGTTATTAATGAGGTTTTCTAGTTAGTTTTATTACGAAGTCCTGGGTAGTTATTTTCAAAAATAAAAACCTTTCTATGCACAAAAAAAACAAAAAACAAAAAAACCTTTCTTCTCTCTCTTGCCCTCCCCCTTCGTTGTCACCAGCAACCCAGGCACGGCACCAAATCAAACCCCACAGCCACTCACCAAACACTCCACGAGACTGGTCAGTCACCACTGTCACTTCTCTGGCCTGAATCAGCGCTGCTGCCAACAACCCAAGAATAACGCCCTAGACCATCGCCTGCCAAGCTAACACTGTCGCCTAAGTCCCAACTGTCGCCTAGGAATAATCCTCAAATTTCTCTCTATCTTTTCTACCCCGAGTGACCGTAAGAGAGAGAAACAACGTAGAAAAAAATGTTCATAAACCAGTGCTCCTTGGACCTTCCAGAAATGATCCTGTGGTGGACTCACCAGCAGCATCAACAACAACAGCAACCCATCCTAATGGAACCAATCCCAAATCCCTCCACTTCAGAGATTTCATAATAAAACTAATAAGTTGGACAGTCTCATTAATAAAGTAAACTTAAAGTGAACACTTCTCTTATCATATTTAATCTAACTAAACAAGATTCTTAAACTCTTCCAAATTAATAGATACAAGAAAAAACACCCTAAGAAATTACTCCAACCAAGCATCAGAACTTTACCCGACTTTCATGATGGATCCTTTGGCAAATAACCATCAACGAAATAATGAACCATAAATAAATGCTTTTCTTGACTCTACAGTTGTACCATTTAGGGTCTGAGCATTTTGTAGTGCCTGTCAGAATGGTGCATCATTTGGTCAATTAACCACAGAAATTGAGAACTCCATCTTTACGCCTCATGAAGCAGTACTTACGTGGCTGTGTCATTGCAATTTCAAGCAGATACAACTACATTTAGCATAAATTCCTTTTACTCGAATCATAAAGGGCGAATTAGTTGAGCTTATTCGTAGTGGTAGGTCAAAAGCTAAAAGGCCATCACATTCTCTACTCACACTGTCACCACACAGATATATAATATAATATAATATTTATATATATATATATATAAAAGAAAGAAATGGATCACCTGCAATTCTTTTAACAACTGCAATGATCTTAGCCATGCAAAATCTTTGAATCATTAGATTGAAACTGTATCCTGTGCAGTTTTGTTAACAAGTGCAGAGGATCTGCATCTATAAAAGAACCATCTTTAAAAGACAAAAAGACAAACTAATCTTCTGTATATGATATCACTTTTTTGACTTGGTTAACAAAGATTGGGATATTTTTGTCAAGGCCTTAGTATTGGACTCCGTAGTCTGCTAATCAATCCAAATTGAATGTTTTCTAGCGCTTGAACTTTTCTAGAGTTATGGTACCTTAAAACAAGCACCGTGGCAGTTCGTGTGTCTTGTTCCTATGTCTAAGCAAATGCTATTGGAGAAATTTTTATTTAAATCATAGGTATCTAGTTAAGTGCATTAAGTTATTTATGATTAAATATTTTTATAGATAATTATGTTATATAATTAATTTCACAAAAATAAAAAAAAATATTAAATTTTAATTGACCTGATACACCTAACTATAGTACCCATAATTTAGGTAAGAATTTCTCATGTTATAAATAGGTGATGTTTAAAAGTTTGTTTTTTATTTTTATTTTTAGTTAATGTATTTTTGTTTATAATTATAAAAATGTTACATTATTTTTACTTTATTTTTTGTTATTAATTTTTTGAATGAAATAATAAAAATAACATTTTTATAATTATAAATAAAATCATATCAATTACAAATTAATAAAAATAGAAAACAAAACCAACACTATCTTAAATATTCATTTGAAACAAGAGAAGGGAAGGATAATTTTTCAAATGGTCAAATATTGAATATTGTTCCTGACAAAAAGCCATTAGAAAAATACAATGATACTTATTGAGGTTGGTTTCTTGAGATGCACATGAACAGTAATATTTGTTCCATGCATCATCAATCTTCACATTTTTCCAATGGAGACCTAGACCTACGCAGCTAAGCTAGTAAAGAACCAAACTAGAATCTGAAACAAAAGTACTATCTTATCCATGGCCATGGAAGTATCGATTCAAGAAATTTCATGATATTTGTTTCCCCGGTGTGGTCGATCGGTGGAGTTTTAACTCAGCAATCTGATAGAAACCAACTCATGTTACGTACTTTGTTTTCAACTACAATTACAAGCCATTTGATAACCATGATTAAGATTAAACCATTGCAATGATATCAGAGATTGAAAACCCCATATACATGCATCAATAATCAGAGTATCAAATCCTTCTCCCTTCAAGTTAGTGATGAACCGTGACACACAGAATCGTTCATTTATATTTATTCAGACCGAAACTTATGTCTATGTGCTTCTCCTTCTCCTTTGGATTCTCATATAATTGAGAGGAACAAAAATAAGTAGAGAAATTGCGACCAAATTTAAAATAAAAATAAAAATGAAAGGAATCATAAAGTAAAAAACTAATACTACTACTACTGCCTGGCTCCATCCTGTCTGCCTTTTTTTTTTTTTTATCTACACAATAATAAGTCTTCTTATTTCAATATTAAGAAAAACAAAAAAAGCGTATGGAGAGAGCGAAGTTACTTTGTAGTTCTTCACCTTCCAGATTGGGCAGATATCACCATATTATCATGACCTCAACTTCACACTTCAGCCTTCAGGGAATGTTGGATTCGTGGAAGGGTCATTTTCTGTCTAGTGTTAACAAGGGTATGTTGGTCATTGCCTCTTGATGGATAGGGAGGAAAGGTCGTTGGGAAGAGAAGGAGGAGACTTGAGCGCCCGGAGCCAGCCCATTTCTGGTAAAGACTTGAAGAGATTTCTTCTCTCCCTTATTCTCTTTCAACTCTCAAGTGCAACTCACAGGCATGAGTGAGAGAATCAGGAAATAGAGTGATATAAAGAAGGAAAATGATGCTAATACATCGTTTAAATTTTTTGTGAATAATGATTATTAAGTTTGAAAAAAATAATATAAAAAAATGATATAATCAATAATATTAAGAGTTATTAAAAATATATATATATATATTTATGATAAAAATATTATTATTGGATAAAGAATAATGTACGGTAAAATAGAGATGGACTTATAAGAGAGTGGCCAAATGGGAGGAGTGGAATACTGTGTTTAGATTCTATGAAACGAGAGGGGAGAAAATAATTTTTCTTATTTAAAAGTATAATAATAGATAATAAGAAATTTTTTTTAAAGAAAATTATTATTTTTTTCTATTCTTGAAATATTAATATTTTGTTCTTTTTAAAATTAGAATAGAATAAAAAAATAAATTTAAAAATTTGTAAATAAATATTTTACATTTCATTCTCATCTTTTATGATTTAACTATTAAATAAAATAATAAAATTAATTTTTTTTATTAATATTCTATAAAAAGATAATTTTATTCCTTTCTTTCTCTTCATTTTTCAACCTTTTTCTATCCGTTTCGTTCCGAATAAAACATCTCGACACAGTTAAAGGGACATATTTGTCCATGCGGTGACAAGCACTTTTCTGCTTATTCTTTGGTCCCTTTTTTTCTAGTATGGTAGTAGTAAGACACATCTCTCCCTCTGTCTCTTCCATATTAATATCTATCTATCTACAAATATTAATGTTTTAATGGTCCCTTTATATCATAAAATCATGATGTCCCACTCCCACAACCTGATGCTGACGGACTTTAGATGCCTGACAAAAATCGTGTCAGCACATCCTGTGTACAATTCAAGTCCGCAACGCAAAACAACATACTACTATCTTATTTTTGCATTTTCTAATTGCATTCAAACATCCCATGTGAATGAAATTAATTGGAACGTAAAGTAATGAAGGCACCCAACAGTGGGTAATGAGTAGATATTATATGAGAAATGATTTATTTTCTTATTTAATTTTTTTATTAATTTTTTAATTATTAAATAAAAAATATTAAATATTTTTAATATTTTTAATATATTAATTATTTATTTTTTATTTAATATTTTTTATTTAATATTAAAAAAATTATTAAAAAGATTGATAGGAAGATAAAAAATTACTCTATTGGTATTAGTTAGTTCTGACGCTTCGCCATGTTTACCGGGAGACTCCAGGAACACGAAACACTTGCTCTTTCATGTCTTGTTCTATGCACAATGAAAATATCATGGTCCGTTGACTGGAACAATTAATTAACAATGTTGTAATCCTTTCTTATTTGAGTTTATTTAAAAAATATCTTTAAAATACTTGTTAAAAAATTTAAAATAATTTTGTTTTATAAAAAATACTTTTTTAAAATTTTTAATATATTAAATATTCTATTTTTTATAAATATTTTTATTTTAAATTTTTAACAAATATTTTAAAAACGTTTATTAAATAAAATTTTTATTTTTTCTTCTTCTTCCTTATCATCATTATCACTGTTATTATTGACCCGTGTGGTGTGGATCAAGATTCAAGTGGAGTAAACCTACTGTAGGCTATGCCTATTCGGTCACTTAAGAGAAGTCTTAATCACTTTGTTTGACAATGGAGTGGCGGTGCTGTTCTGTGCCTTCAACGCCAGTATATATATAATATTTATGTGAAACTTCAATATATGCCAATATCACAGTACCACACTACTCCTACCATCACCATGGCAGAGGTTCCTCTACTATGTCAGATTTGTTAAAATAATTTATATGAAATAGGATAAATTATATTATAATTATATAAAATTTAGATTAATTAAATATTAAAAATTATTAGAGTATTTTATTTAATTTAAATTATAATTAATATTATTATTAGGCTTGATGTTATTAAGCATAATTTATATGTAAATTTTGTTTATAAATTTTATATATAACCTTATCATAATGGGTAAGTTTAATACATATAATATTATTTAATATATACAAGAAGAGATTTATATTTTTAACCACTTTATTATGTACAATTGTCATATCGATACTGATGCATGAGTAATTACTATAGAATAGGAATAGTTTTTTCCCTCGTCGAGATCACGTTCAAGGATTCAAACACCGCAGCCTCATCGTCATCTTTTCTAAGGAAATATTTAATATGTTTTTATTGTATATGTTACATTTTGGGTTAATTGATCTTGGAATTCAAGCAATTAACCTCATAGCAGTTTTAATCTTAATTATGATTATTAATTTTTTATTTTACCTAAAAATTGTATGAGGTTTAAAATTGAAGAAATTAGAAACCCTAACGAACATGATGTACAATTCAAATTTTTTTAGATCAATTTTGAAAATCAAGTAAAGATTTTTGTATATCAGAGTTTCCTAAATCTGACGACAAGTATATTATGTCAAACAGATTAGAATTCTATGAGATTTTTTCGTAAAAACATCATGGAACTCTCTCGGTTTTCTTCAAAAACTCAGTTCTTTTGTATGATGTTTTGTAAAATTAAGTTAAGAATTTTATATATCTCTTTTTCATGAATCTAACAACATTAAGATAGTGAATGTTCACTGAGAAAACAAAGAGAGTTTTCATAAAAAACTCATGAAACCCCTTCTTGGCATCATTCACAAAAACCAAGAAATTTTGTGTACTATTTTGAAAAATAAACCTAGTGGAATTGTAAATCATGATTTCACGATTCTAACGAGATATGAGTCACATGAAAAGGTTGAGGATTGAGGCGCGACTCATTCTATCATGAATTAGGTTGCGCGACTCGTTTAACAAGAAATAGGTAAAGAAGACAATGTCTTCCAGCTGCACCCACTCGCGCTCTAAGTGCGTGAGAGGTGTATAAAAATGTTTTTTAAATTCATTGTTTTGCTATATATTCCACGCCCCTAATACTATTTTTTTTGATATTTTTATTTATTTTTTCATGTCAATTTATTATTTATTCTAAAATTTCTAGAGTTTAAAATTGTTAAAAATGTATAGTACTCTCCTTTTTTGCTTTTGGAATTTTTTGTGTATTATTATGACGTTGCTTGGCGTGATATATATTGTGTACTCTCAGAGTTGATATTGTTTGGTCACTGAAATAATTTTTAGTGCTATTTTATATATAAATTAATATGTAAAATTTTGAAAGCTATTTATCTTATTGATATTTATACAATTTGACTATGAGAGTTTCTGTCTAAAGTATTATGGTACTATTTTGGGGCACTTTACATAATTGTAAGCTCGCCTTCACGGGAACAATTATGTTGAGGTGTCATTTTGTCAGTCATGTTACATTGGAAATTATGTTGATAAAGCACTTACTCTATCGATTTGTCTTCATGAATATGATTCCAGATGATTTGTTAAAGGCATTAAGGTTGTATCCTTAGAATTCTCAGTATTCTCTCAGTACTAGCTTTAAGGACAGGGTTTTGATGTACATGCGAATTTGCTCATGTGTTGTAACTCGGGACCCTTAGGTGTGATTACAATTGCATAGAGAGCTCCATTATAGTTATTTGCTCAAATATTGTACATGTTGATATGCTTGACAAAATCTTCCTTTAATGTATCATTCTTTTAAGCTTTACCAATGCAAATGAATGCTTTAACAGGATTGAATAGGACCAATTATGAGGATTAAGTATCCTTGTTGTCTCTAGTGTAAATACTACTCTCACTAAGGATGAAATGCATCTTCCGCTACAGATAGGAAGAAGCATGAAAAGTGGGTTCAATCGAACAAAGTCTGTTTGATGACTATGAAGTATAGCATGGATAAGACCATTAAAGAAAGCATTTTTTAAACAAATAATGCTAAAGAGTTTCTAAAGTTTGTTGGTGAGAAATTCAAGAAGTTTGATAAAATTGAAAAGGTCTACGACCTCTCTTAGTTGACAAAGACTACATATAATGGTGTGAGTGATGTGAGTGAACACGTCTTGAAGCTTGTGAATTGGTACAACAAGTTGAAGTTCATGAAAGTGGAGATTGGAGAGGATTTCCTAGTTAGTTTAATAAGTGTTTGTGTCTCTTTCAGCTAATTTTGATGTTTTGAGGACTTTTTACAATACTCAGAAAGAGGAGTGGATTATTGATGAGCTTATATCTGTGCTTACACAAGAGGAGCAGACAATGAAAAAGGGCAAGGTTGATAATGTTAAGTTTGCTTCCCATAAGAATTATGATAAGAAGAAGAAATTTGCTAAAGGAAAGAAATGTAAGCTCCAGTTTAAGAAAAAAAAAGGGAATGATAAGCCTAAATATTCTTCTAGGCCACCTTTTGGTCTTAGTGAGACTTCTGGTGTTAAGCCCAAATATCGATTCACTAGAAAATGCAAATTCTGTGACATATTGGGGGGCATAAGCAATCTGATTGTTTGAAGTTCAAGAGCTGACTTGAGAAAAAAAAGGTAACTCATTGGCTCTAGTATGTTTTGAATAAAATCTAGTTAATGTTCGTTCAAATACATGGTGGTTAGATACTAATACAACTATTCATGTTATAAACTCATTATAGGTATTCAGAAGCATGAGGAGACCAACTGAAGGAAAGTTTATTATCACAATAGAAAATAGAGCTAGTGTCAAAGTAGAATGTATAAGAGTGGTTTCTTTAAAATTATATATTGGACATGTTTTAGTTTTGAAAGATATGATTTATGTGTTTTTATGAGGAAGAATTTGGTTTCAATTTCTATTTTGGATAGTTGTGACTACTCTTTCTACTTTAATAATGAAAATGTTTCTTTATATTATGATTATACATGTTGCACATTAATCCTCTTTCCGTTAATCAATGACATTCAAATGTTAATAATGTTGTTTGAAACAAGTGTGGTAGAGTAACTGAAAACTCTTCTATATTGTGGCACAAACGTTTAAGACACATCTTTAGGGAGAGAATGTAAAGGTTGATCAAGGAGAATATTTTTCATGACATAGACTTCTCTTACTTTGATACTTACGTTGATTGTATAAAAGGGAAACTTATAGCTGGAGCAAAAAAAAGTGAGGTTACTAAGAGTGAAAGAACACTATATTTAGTTTATACATAAATATGTAGACCCATTAGTCCTATTGCTATAGGCGGTTTTAGATACTTTATCACCTTTATTGACAATCTCTCTAGGTATGATTGGATTGATTTGTTGTATGATAAATTTGAATCTTTATATGCTTTTAAAGCATTTAAGGCCACTATTCAATTAAAATTTAGTAAGCAGACTAAATCTGTGAAGTCTGATAGGGGTGGTGAGTACTATAGTAGGTATGAGGCACATTATACCATGCCTGGTACTCCGCAACAAAATAGAGTTGCAGAAATGTAAAACTGTACTCTTATGGATATGATGAGATGTATGTCTAGTCATTTTACTCTTCTAGAATTCTTGTAAGGAGATGCATTGAAGACTGTTGTTTATATATTAAATCATGTCCTAAGTAAATATGTGTCAAAGACTCCATATGAGCTTATGCCAGACAAATAGCCTACTTTGAGACATTTTTGTGTTTGGGGTTGTAAGGCAAATGTGAAACCTCATAATTCACAGTTAAAGAAGCTTGATTCAAACAATTAGTGGTTACTTTTATTGGCTCAAGGGATTATAAGGGATTCTAGGTTCTATTCTCTCTCTCATACTACTAAAGTTATTGAGTTCGATCATGCTATCTATTTTGAAAGGGACTTAGAGCATAATGGAACTCAAGAGCCATGTGTTGTTGATTTTAAAGAGGAGCATATTGTTGTTCATATACTTGTTGTTCCCTTTTTCAGAGATAATAACATCTCCTTTGATCTATGATGATGTTTTTTATCCTGTTGAAAATGTCGATATTCCTCAACAAGTCAAAAATAATGTATAGAATCCATATATTTTTGTGGTTCTACTTAGAATATCTGAGCGAGTTCCTATATCCACTGAGTCTACTAGATTTAGGAATTATGTTGTATACCTGCAAGAGCATGAGTTTAACTCAGTTGATGATTCTGATCCTATTTCCTTTCAAGAGGCCATGACTAGTTATGATATTACACAATGGTTAGTGGCTATGGAGGATGAGTTGACTTCTATGAGAAAGAATAATGTTTAGGACTTGGTGGAGTTGCCTCTGGTTGTAAAACTGTTGGTTGTAAATAGGTCTTTAAGACCAAATGTGATGCTAGAGGTGAAATTGAAAGATAAGACCAAACTTATTATTAAGGGATATAATCAGAGGAAATGTATTGATTATAAGGAGATTTTCTCTTTGGTCCCCACTAAAGACTCTTTTTGTATTGTGATAGCCTTGATTGCTTATTTTGATTTGGAGCTCTATCATATGAATGTTAAGACCTTCTTTTGAAATGGTGAATTATATAAGGATGTGTATATAGATCAACCTGATAGTTTTATTAAAAATGATAAAAATCATATGGCATGCAAATTGAGAAGATCCATAATAAAACAAGCTTCCAGACAATGGTACTTAAAATTTGATCATATTGTTAGCTCTCTTGACTTTAAAGAAAATGTTATTGACCAATGCATTTATCTAAGGAATAGTGGGAGCAGATTCATCATTCTTGTTTTATATGTTGACAATATATTATTGGCTAGTAATGATATTAGTTTTTTATATGAGACTAAGCAGAAGTTGACATCGTACTTTGATATGAAAGATCTTAGTGATGTCTCTTTTATTTTGGGCATTGAGATTCATCATGACAGATCTCGTGGTATTCTTGGCTTGCCTTAGAAATGTTATATCGAAAGGATTCTATGCAGATTAAATATAAAATATTGTAATCCTTGTATTGAACTCATTCAAAAGGGTCAAAAACTCGCTAATACCTAATGTCCTCAAAATGACAAATAAGTTACTGAAACGGAGAAGGTCATATATGCTTATGTTGTTGGTAGCCTTATATATGCTCAAATTTGTACACGTCCTAATATTACTTTTGTTGTTAGTTTACTAGGGAGATACTTGAGCAAACATGGTGTGACTTATTGGCAGACTGCAAAACTAGTCATAATGTATCTACAATGTACCAAAGATTATATGCTCACTTATAGGAGATCGGATCGCCTTGAGGTGATAGGCTATTCTGATTTTGATTATGGTGGTCATCCAGACAACCACAAGTCCACATCAATATATATCTTTATGTTGACAAGATAAGTTGTTTCTTAGAAAAGTATTAAACAGACATTTACAGCTGGTTCCACTATAGAGGTAGAATATGTAGCTTGTTATAAGGCTATGCGTCAAGCGATATAGGTGAAGAATTTGATTACTGAATTTCGTGTTGTAGAGAGTATTTTCAGACATCTTACTATCTATTGTGATAATTCAGTCGTAGTGTGTTTCTCTTAAATCAATAAGAACTCCAATCGCTCGAAGTATTTTGACATAAAATATATGTTTGTTGGAGAGAAGAATCAGGAGTTTTTGACTCGTGTGGAACATATCCCTACAGAATTTATGATTGCAGATCCCTTAACCAAAGATTTAACTGTTAAATCTTTTGTCGATCATGAAACTCGTATGGGTATATTGAGGTGTTTTGATGTTTTGGGGTTAGAGGAAGTTTGTTTTGTGGTTTTATTGTGATCTCATTTTATTTTTGTCTCGAGACTTTAAATAATTATGTTGCTATTATTATCATTATCATATAATATTGTTATTATTATTATTATTATTATTGTTATTGTTATTATTATTATTATTATTATTATTATTATTATTATTATTATTATTATTATTATTATTATTATTATTATCTCACACAATTTTATTTATTTGTATTATGTTATATTATAGAGATATTTTGGACTTAATCTCATTTTGTTGTTGTGTTAAGATATTTTATTAAATCTCAAAAAGCATCTTAGGCAGATGCTTGGGCTATTTTGTTTGGAATTAAACTTTGATCACATATTGACATGCAATTTTATTTTGCTTTCCCATTGCTCATATACCATAATTTGTTGAGTCACTGGGATATGAGTATCTTGTATGTATGATATCATTACTCCTTTCGAATATGATTTTCTGCATTATTGAGATGATTGTATTTTCATTTTGGACCAGTGGTTGAGATTGCTAGCTCGATTTTGACATCATATTGTGACCACCTATTCTTTGATTAATATGAAGAATTATTTTCTTATTTAAATAATGTAATATAACTTATGTCATCAAAGTAAGAGAATATTAAAATAATTTATATAGACTAACATAAATTATATTATAATTTTATAAAATCCAGAAGCAATTAGATGTCAAAATTATTAGAGTATTTTGTTTAATTTAAATTGTTATCAGATATTATTATTAGACCTATTGTTATTAAACATTGCTCATATATATATTTTGTTTATAAGTATTATATATGAGTTTACCATGATAGGTAAGTTTAACTCATACTGTTATTTTATATATATAAAAAAAACTCTTATTTATAGTTATTTTAATGCATACGATTGCTCTATCAATTCTAACGCGTGATCGACTATTATGAAATAATAATAATTTATCTCTTTCATTGAGATCATATTCAAGGATTTAAACATAATAACTTCATCGTTATCTTTTCTCAATAATCTTAATACTCAATATATTTTATTATATATGTCATATTTAGAGTTAATTGATCTTGAAAATCAAACAGAATTATCATGGGGGCACGACTTGGCAACGGCCACCCCCAAAATAATTTTCAACTTTTTATACATATATGATATATAATCAATTATGAAACATTTAAACTCTTACCCATTCTTCGATTGGCCTGCCACTTATTATATTACTAGTTTTACACCAATACATTACTCCAATTAATATAAAATGATTTAGTTATTTTTTGGTTATATTTGGAGCAAGTGATAATGATGACCGCAATTGATAATGATAAATAGTATATATAAAAATATACTATCACGTTCTAACATATTTTTAGTATTAATATATGATAGTATATTAACATATTTTTAGTATTAATTATTTTTATCTTATTATAATAAGATAATTTTATCTTCTCCTCACCTAGGATTAGATAGGATAAAATTTATGACCCTACCTTCAACTTCATCGTTCTAACAATAACCTCTTCTAGACCTTCCTCTGCCAGGGCCATCACCGCACCACCGTTAGACCACCACCATTTTTTCTGGCCAAAACCGTCGAATCACTATCAAACCTTTAATTGATAATATTTATATCATTGATAATATTTTTAAAAAACATTTTTTTTCATAAATAATTTCTAAATATTAAAAATCATATAAATTTTAATTAATAATATTTGGGGACACATTATATAATTTGATCAATGTAATAAAACTGAATATTATTTTTAAATTCAAAAATAAACGCAATATAATATCATTAAACCAAACGAAAGTCCGATATAATTTATTTAAATAATTAGATATATCATTTTATATTATATATTCGAAATGTTTGATATTATAAAAAGGGGTTTATTTTTTTTTTATGCTATTAAGTTTTTTTATTATCTTCTAATATTATGTCTTATATTATTAAGTGTATATAATTGTAGCTTAAAGTGTAACTTGTAATTTATACAAATAAATACATTAAAATACCAATTGGTCAAATATAATAAATATTAAAATATTAAATCTTAGGCAAATAACATAATTATAACATGACATAAGTATCAGAATGTCGTTAAAAAATATGAACAAAAGCTTTATATATTCAAAATTTGAATTTGTGTATTTAAATAATAAAAGAGAACATATATTACTGAGTTAGTATGTTTTTTCCATCATTTTTTAACAGAATCAAAATAGATTTTGAATCTATTTTTTTTTTTTTTTAAATTTTTTCCCATCAATTCACATATTGAATCCATTTGTTACATGGATGAAGATTTTGAATTCATTTTGTTGATATTCACTCATTAATAATTAGATATATCATTTTATATTATATACTTTTTGATAATAAAAAATTATTAAATAATTTATATTTTTTTATTTATTCTTATAATATTATGACTTATATTATTAAATGTACATAAATGTAAATGAACTTAATTACAACTAACTAAAGAAAGAAATTGGCCAAATTTATAAATATTAAAATATTAATTTTATATAATATATTATATCTTCTTAAATAAATACAGAATGTCCTATATTGAATGTAACATTTATATATTCAAAATTTAAATGTATTATTTAAATAATTAATGATATTTTTATCATAAATATGTACATATATATTTTTTAAATTTTATTTAATTTAAATTATATTAATTTTTTTTAATTTTTTTCTCTTAATCATACACTTTTCAAAAATACGATGTGTATACACTAATTACACTTCTAAAAAAATATAAGATCATTTTTTTCTTTAAACAATAAAAATTTAAAAACTGAGTTAGTATGTTATTTGTCGTGATTTTGTTAAAACATTAATATATAAAATAGAGTTAATATCAAACCGTTAATGATAGAATAAAATAGATTTTGAATCTATTTTTTATATTTTAAATTTTTTTACATATTGAATCCATTTTGTTACGAAGAAATTTTAATTCATTTAATATTCATTCTTTTTACCATATTTAACACATGTTTATTTCTTTTTAATTATAAAAGAATTATTAAATAATTTATATTTATTTATTCATTAATAGAATAGTTATAAATTTTAAATTAAATATATATATATTAATTACAACTTAAAGATGACATGTGCTTAGGATTTTAAATTTACTCTGATTTTATATATTATATTATATCTTCTTACTAAAAGCTATATTGAATGTAACATTTTGGGCTTCACCGCTTCAGCCCTTTTATGTATTATTGTACAAAAGCAATGAAGCATACCGTATAAGTGTGTTAGTCCTACCCTTATACCAATTAAACTTGATACGGTGAATTCAAAATGTGACCACCCCAAGATTTTAGTTCAAGATTCGTCACTATTTTTTTAAAGTAATTTATTTTTACAGTGAATAAATAAAAATATATTTTATTTAAATTATTTAATAAATTAAAATTTTGATATATTTTATCAAAATAAATATATTTTATTTATTTATTTTAAAAATAAATTCATTTTAAAATAGCCTTATTCCACTACTATCACTCCACGAAGTCTCAATCACTTTCCAAAACCATATCTGGAGATTCCCTCTCAGCAAACCTCATTTGTTCTCCTTTTTACTTCTAGACTTCATAAATATTAAGAAGCTTAAAATAGTTATGGAGTAATGCACATTTTCTTTTTCTACTGCTTTTGATGAGAAATTATGTATAAAACATAAAATATTCAAGTTAAGTATATTAGGTCAATTATATTATTATTTAATAAATAATTATTATAATTAATTAATAATTAATTACCATAATTTATTATAATAAATGATGTAATTGAGTTAATACATCTAATTTAAATGAAAGAATTTCTCAATTTTATACTCAACCTAAATATTTGGAGTTTGAAACTTTATTTTCCATTTCCAGTGGATTTTTTTTCTTTTGGTCTGTAGTGGAAAATCTGATGATATGAGGATATAAGGTTGTAATGGGCCGATGATGAAGCACTTATTTTCAATTTGACCAAAACTAATGATGGCGAAGAAAAGAAGTAAAGAGAACATAGTACTAGTTGTAATGGGCTTTTGTTGTTAGAGTAAAATATGGGCCTTTTCCAAGCTATTGTTGTTGATGATCAGATTTAATCTTCTTCACCCTTCATTTCTTGTCTCATGTGATTCCAACCATCAATTTTCTGTGTCGGCTTTCTTTGTGCAAGTCCAGCTAAGAATTTTAATTGTTTCCTGTTATCAATAAACTGGTTGGGTTCTGAAGGAATTTGTAATACCCAACCTAAATCCGATACATCACATTGGCCCATTACAATTAAATCATGAAAAACACTTAATTTAATTATACTTTTGTTTCTCTTAATTTTTAAATATGTAACATTTTAATTCTCCAAACTTAATTGAATAATGTCAGCCTTCATTATGCAGATACAGAGAACAAATCGTTGGGCCTAGTACAAGGCTTCAAACAACATGACCACAATAGTAACTTTGGGCTTGGCTTTGTCTTGTATGGCAAAGTTCTGTTACTCCTAAGAATGTCTGCTGTCCATTGGGCCTACATTTTGTTGCCTACATTTTCATCACTCACGAGTCTCAGATCAAAGGAAAAATACAAAACAAAACCCCCCCCCAAAAAAAAGGAGAAACTTTCGGTGGTATTCTAAGTACCAATTAGCAAAGCGCATGAAATGAAGATGTCATCTAACACCATTAATCTTCATGTGATGCTAAACTTTTATCTGATTTGGTAGACCAAATTCATAAACATCTAGAACTGAAAATAGCAACTGCTAGCTGCTTTAGCTTTGAGCAACACCAAATCAAGTTTTCCCTAATGGTTGTCTTTAATCCTATTTGCCTAAGCAATAATGTCGAGCTAACTGGAATTTGTATAGCTTTTGCATAGGGGGTTTTTGACTCCTATTATGAACAGATTGGGTTGAGAAATGCCATAAAGTGATTTTTATTTTTATTTTATTTTATTGAAAATTTCTAATGGGCATGCACTTCTCCAATTCAAGACAATTGAACTGAATCAACTTATCTTTATGTTTCTTATCCATTTGTCCTAAATCTGTGTTTCAATTGTTGTTTCCTGTGAAAGATTTTTTTTTTTAAATAAAACAAAAGAAAAGGGAATGTGATCGAGAAACAAGAAAATAAACCAACTCATATGGCTTGGGGACAACAACCAATTTTTGGAGAGATAAAATTTAGTTCTATCTTTTTATATTCATTATATTTATTTTATTAATTAAATTATAACATATGTTTAATAATGTTTTCTCTCTTACTTTTTTTTAAAAAATATACATATATTATAATTTGACTGATAGAATAAATGTAATAAATATCAAGAAATAAAACTAAGTTTGTCATTTTGATAACAGTCTTCTTTCCTCTTACCAATGTAGACGCAGAGGCACATGTGTGCTTAGTCGAAAGTGTGCCGGCCTTGGTTGGTAGGTAGGTGATCATGGATGAAAACAAAACTTAACAAATAAAACTATAAAAGTGAAAAACCATAATAGAAGAAATGTAGAGAGAGAGAGACTTCTTTTTTGAATCATTGTGGACTCGTAATTGATTGCCTGGTAAGTAACAAAGTGTTCATGAGAATTAAGAATGATACGTGCAACGCAAATGATTGCGACAACAACAATGAATACAGAAAACACTCGTGGATCATCTGCATGATTTCTGGGTTTCTTTTCTTTCTTTCTTTTTTCAAGTTATCTTTTAACTTAAGAAAATATTCTTCTTCAATTTTTATTTTTTTAAATTATTGCCTCTAGGCCTTTCAATTCTAAGTTCTGACCCCACATTGCCCTCTATGTCTGCCACTGTCCATGACACATGTTTCCTGTTTGTTCACCATGTGTCCTTCTTGACTCCACAATCCTCACTCACAGCAAAATTATTAATATCAGCTTCAAAAATGTCTTCTCATTGAGAAACCTATCTCCCCACGTTGCATATAGCTAAAATCTCAAGGGTTTAAAAAAGGGCATACGGTGGGGCTGTGGGAGTGGACTTACGTTGAGGGCAAACTGCTTTAATTGGTATTATATGTTGGAGCCCATGTGCACCCATCAAGTCAGACCTAGCCTTCACCACTTTTTTTTTCCCTTCTTTTTCTTTAAAAAAAAAAAAAGCTTTTTCACCTTTTGAAAAAATGAATTGAAGTTTTGCTTAAAATTGTTCAACTTTACAAATTTTCATCCAAATTGACTAGATGATTGACGTATAAACAAGTTCAAAACTGATCTAATTAATAAAAGTTTTATCAACTTTACTTTATTTACTCGCTTTCTTTCTTGATCTCCCGTATCCAATCACCTTTCTCTCTTGCATTATTTATTTAAAAATATATAACCATGAGAGTCACAGATTGCATTCTTCTAATTTTATTTTATTTTTAGTTCTTCGGTGTTTTGCGAAGTTTTTATTTGTGTACAGTATTTTGTGAAGATGAAATAAATTATTCTAGTAGAGTAAAGTAAGAATGTATATGAGACAGGTTGGATTGTGTTTCGTTTGATTTAAATTTGACTTGAAATTTTGATCGGACAATTTTTTTAGACACGAATCCGAACTTATTTGATTATAAAATTTAAATTGGATCAATTTAATATATAAAAATAATGTATATTAAATATTATATATAATTAAGTTATAAGATTATAGAAGTAAAAAATTAAAATTAATATATATTTTATAATATATATTTTAAAATACATAATATTAATATAAATATATTATCATATCATGTAAAAATTATTAATTTAAATTTAAAAATTTATTATTTATAGTTAATTATGAAAAATAATATAAATTTTTAAATAATTTAAGATACCAAACTAAATTAAAATAACTTAAAATATAACTTTAAACCCGCCGTAATCATACACTAAATCTAATATCTAAAATTCGAATCCATCCCAATTAAGCGGGACCAAATTAATAGTAAGGGTCCTGAACATCCGTAAAATAGTTAATAGAGTTCCCTCAACCTTATCCAACTCATTCCGCAGGAAATGCGCAGCATCTTATAATTAGTAATTACCGCAGTGTCTGCAGCAATAAATGAAGTCAAAGTAGATCAGTAATGTGATCGAACAATGATAAGTAAAGTGCCCAATAGTGTGGGCTACCACAGGGATAATCAATCAACCCAACAACAATGTGGACTTGTACTTTTCATCCTGTATCAACTGCTTTTATTGTAGAGTACAGCCATAAAGTTTAGTTGACAACATAAAAACGAACGTATTTGTATTAACAGAACAAATTATCTAAATTTTTTTAAATAATTCTCCTAATTATTTTCTTATTTATTAAATATAAAAAATATTAAATGTGTTTTTATATTTCTGAAAAACATGAATATATTTATTTTTTATTTAATATTTTTTATTAAATATTAAAAAACTAATAAGAAGATGTTTTAAAAAATATAATAAAATTCTATCTTTAAAAGTTTGTCCTATACTTATTAAAAAATTAAAGATAGAAAAATAACAATAAATCTTAAATAAAATCTAAATTTATAATTTTTTTATTCTTTAATGATACTTATTAATAAAATTCTATTTTTTAAAGTGTATAATTTTAATTATTCGAATTAATTTTTTTTTTTTTATATTTATATTTTGACAAATTCCCATTATACAAATAAAGGCGTATGTCTTATGGTGACTTTTATGATGGATCCAAAATGTTTGGGTCCATCGATAAACCCATAGAATAACCGGTCATAGCCGATTTGTCATAATTACTAAGTGGTCCTTCATTGACCCATAGAATATTGTCTGGAAGTCCTTCATTCCAAATCAAAGTTGAAGCCATCAAATTGAACTAAATCCCAATCGCGTGGAGACGATGGCCTGAGCGATTTCAAAAAATGTCCTGACTCGAAGAAGCTCTGCGCCGTTCTGGTGGCATGCCTTCACCGCATTTCTGACCTGCAGTGGTAAAAGAAAGTGAGACCATTCCATAAACTTCCATGTTGATCAATGGCTGAAAATGAGGTCGTATGTTTAAAGGACTCAATTTCTTTTTACTCGGATCAATACATATTGATAATCATGAGAATATATATTAACATCGTAACTATGTGACAATGAAATATTTTTTTTTGTTACAGACCATGAAATAAATTTGATTGTATATGTATCATTAAAATTCCGGTCTTGACCTTGCTTGTAAATCTTACAAATTATCCTATATACTCACTTTAAATAATCAAGATTTTGCCAGTCATTGTGAAAATCTCCTTATGCTAACTAGTAACTGCTAAGTAAAAATTCAAGGAAGGAATATCTTAGGCAGCTACACAAAACAAAGAAGACAGCAAATGCCAATTCATCGTGTTTTCGGAGCTTTTCCATTGTGCAATGTCTTTCAATCTATAAATTTCAAAAGTAACGTAAGACAAAAGGAAAGCAGTAGGTATAGCAGATAATATCAAAATTAAAATTGGGGAGAGTAGAGCCGGTGATATGATATTATACGGACAACAAAATAGGTCCAACCAAACAGAAAACCTTTGGACAAAAACTGCAACTCCCTCCACTGCTATTCCTACTTTTGATCGATTTTCGGGTAAAGTTGTTTGTCATCTAGGTACCGAATTATCTTTACTGTCTTTCAACCTTCAACTTTTTAATACTTTTATTTTCATTCTCTGTTTGTTTTTACACACAAATAATTTGAACTTCAAAGCCATATCGAGCTTTAATTTTTGTGTTTCAACATATTGGATTTATCTTGACTCTAGTACTAATTTTTTTTTTTCAAAATATGAAGGATTTTGTCCTATATATATGGTGTGTTCTGTGTTAAGAGGATCTTGGGGCTGAATTCCATGTTGCAATTTTCAATTACACAATCATAGAGCAATAATGCATTCAATTTTTTTTTTCCCTTAGGATTCTTCGAAAACCATTACAGTCTATCAGTATACATTACTTTGGCACCCGCTACTTTAGATATCCTGCTGGTTTAGAGGTTCCATACCACACTGATTCTGGTGTTCTTACACAAGCATTTCGTTGTTGGACCTACTGAAAAATCTATCATACCTAGAACAACCAATATTTTATTTTATTTTTTGATAATGACCAAGAAACATTTTAATTTATAGCTTTTAATCACTTTGAATTTTAAAAATAATTTTCTCTTTCATGCTTTCATTAATGTTACAGTACCAATCATAAATATCTTATCTAATCATAACCACTTTCACTTAACTTTGTTTCTCAATTTTATTGAAGTGGGTTGATTTGATTTGTAACACAACACGTTAACAAAATAACGTTGTTTACAAAAGGGAAATTTCTCTGGACGCCATTAATGTTCAAAGCTAGATCCAATTAAAAAACCCCGATCATTCGTACACCCCTTCTTTTTTTCCCCTCACTAGTGGCCCAATTGTTCCACTCCATTGAATACCATCACATCCCATCATCGTGGTCATAGCAAGCAAAATCAATCTGTCTGCATGAAATGTCGTTTTGGTTTCAGAATCAATGGCATATTTAAGCGAGTACCTTTGTCTTTTTTTTTTAATTCTGAAATAGATTGTCATTCTGCAACCACACCAACCAAACATGCAGTGGAATTTTGTCCTTGTTTTACCTTTAGGAAATGGCAGGGGGCAAGTTGGCCCCAAAATTATGAATTCCACATACGTCTTTTTCTCTTAGTTATGGTGCACCAACCTGGTATCATAGCACCAGCTTAACGCTTCCCTAACTCTAACCATATTGGACCTTTCCTGACCATATAGGTATATGTATGGTAGCTAGCTAGGCCATCCACAGGAACGAATTGAAAGGGGAGCAAGCATGGGCTTTGACCTTCTTTTTCACTAATTTATTTTTGTAAGTATCATTAATTTAATTTAATTTATTAAAAGATAAAAAATAATTATATTAATTTTTTATAAAATTAATACTTATTATATTGATGCTATTATTTAAAAATTATACTTATATATCTAATTTTATATATTATTATTACATTTCAATATCATTCTTTATTTATGAAATTACATATATCTCTTATACTTTATATAAAAATATTACACAAAGTCTTATTAAAAATATAAAATAAAAGAGATATGAGTCATTTCTCAAACAAAAAGAATATCAATATTATAAAAATTAATCTTAACACATGTCAAGATAATTATACCAAAAATAAAAATGATGAAGTTAAAAGAGTTTATACTTCGATATGTATTTGACATGTAATTTATGAATTATTTTATATACATTAATATTATAATTTCAATTCATCTTTTTATAAATTTTTAATTTTTTATAATAAATCTATTAGTTCCTTTTACTTTTAATTTTACTCTTTTATTTTTTTTAAAATTTATCTATAAAAAAAATTTTATTTTTTTTATAAATTATGATGTAAAGGATAATTATTGTTGTGATACATTTAATATATAATATAAATATTTTTCTTTTACTTTTTTCACTTTATTCATAAATCTTCTTAAATCTTCATAAATTTTATAAATATTTTTCTAAAATGAACAAATAAGAATATATTTACTCTTAATTTAAAATAATACATTTTAATCTTAACATACTAAATAATTTAAAAATGAATATATCTTTATTTGTTAACTTTAAATTTTTTTCTTTATATTTAATAATATAATTTATTATTTTTGACCCATTCACTTAATATTTTTTACATCCGTTCCAGGCCATCCTGGCAAAGGGTTTGGACACTTTGCCTAAGATGAATATCCTACTACAAACAGTACCAGAATTCCAACAACCCCTACTACAATCTCACTTAACTCATAACAAACCAATATTTTGTGTAGTATATCACGTGGATACCTTACTTCCAACCCTTTCTGAATGGTCAAAGTAAAATGTCCATGCCTGAATTTCTTTTTAGGATTATCCCTAAACCTAAGCCAGCAACCATAATTCAAGCCTTAGAGCATGCTCTACAGCTAGAGTTATGGCGGGTTGACGCTAAGATATGAAGCTATATTTTAAAGTTGCTATCATTAAAAAAAAAAATCTACCAAATAAGAAAAAAGTTGCTATCCTTTTAAACACTGCAAAGACTCGTGCCATTGAGTTCCTTTCTTATGTTTTAGCATAAATGAAAAAAAAAAACAATTGAAAAGGAGATCCTCACGGCATAGACCATTAATTAGTCACTGCTAATTTCATCCCTTACTACGAATTTAATTTTTTTTATACCGATTTCATCCCTAATTTCAATCCTTATTACCAATCCAAAAAAGCTCTTGGCGTTCATAAATGTTGTTGTAAACCAATACACAATTTTTTTATACCCAGCCTGTTTGTGTCATTGTGTGTCACTTTCAGTCTACCTGTCATTGGTACACTTAAAACAAGACTTTCCCATGATGTTTACACTGCTCCCCAGTGCAGGATCAGAACAGCAACAGGCCATGCCATAAAACCAGTGCTACATGATTAAGACAAAGACTTTATAAAGAAAATACTCCCACCAATCTTACTGTACAAATTACAAAACCATTAAAAAAGGAAGAAATATCCAAACATTAACAGCTTAAAAGTTAGAGAAAACCCCACCCCCAAAAGAAAAACTGAAGAAAGCAAGTGGAAATGCTATCACAACCCAAGGAAATAAAGATAAAACACCCCCATCCCCAACAGAGAACTTCAAATGCTAAGAAGATCGGGTGGTGGCGACTTAGGAGGATGTTGATGATCTTTAGGTTCTTTAGGTGCTATGGTTGGAGACTCTAAACTGTTTGATGATGTCAAAGAGGATTCTGTGATTGTCAAGTCTCCTTGTTTTGAGCTTGGTGGCTTTGGAAGCTCGGTCAGAATTTGAACAACTTCGCGCATAGTTGGTCTCTCTACTGCCTGTTCTTCAACACACAGCATGGCTACATAGAACACATGCATCACCTCATGAAGGGGAACTGAGGGAAGTCTAGGATCAAGAACTTTTAGAACTCCTTCCTTGTTTGAGTCTGTCATTTTCCTGACCCATTGCACAATGTCCACACCATCACCAAATTCACCAACTGGTTTCCTGCCCGTCACAAGCTCTAGAAGAACCACACCAAAGCTGTACACATCGCTTTTCTCATCAACTTTCAATGTGTAGGCATACTCTGCAATCAAAATCTCAACTTCACAATCAATAATCATAAACAAAAATAAACAGCCACATTAATTGGAAACAGTTGAGTAATACAAAGTCAAAATGTGAGAAACTAAAGGAAATCTAATACACGATTTTATTTGACAGTTTGCCAATCACTATGAACATCTCTAACCTACAACTACAGGACTGATCTAATTATAGCTTGGGGCTATGGTCAAGAATCAAACGAGGCATCTACTGCAGAGTCACCTACCACTTACTTTAAGTAGAATCAAGAGGTCATTAGTGTTTGATAGCAAACAAAAGTCAAGAAAGACCAAAGAACATGTTAGTATTATTAATTAATTAGGGGGGTCACAACAAATATCTACAGTTCTACACATGGATGTTGAGTCAAAAGAGACAAACTCCGATCGTTAAGGATTATAGACAGAAGTATGATTGGGAACAGGAAATTAATCACATAAATTCAACATATAACTCATCAATTATATTGAATTTCAACATGGTACCTGGAGCTATGTATCCATATGAACCGGCAATAGCAGACATGCATTCAGATGTTCCAGAATCTTGCAGGAACTTAGCAAGCCCAAAATCAGCAACATGAGCTTCGAAGTTGGAATCCAGAAGGATATTGTTTGATTTTACATCTCGATGGACAATAAGAGGTGAACAGTCATGATGTAGATAGCAAAGCCCCTTTGCAGCCTCCACAGCAATTTTATACCTTGTGTCCCAATGAAGATGACCCCCTTTCTTACCATGAAGAACTTCACCTAAACTTCCATTAGGCATGTATTCATAGACCAAAAGATTTGTCTCATGGTTTGAGCAGAAACCCAACAATCTAACAATGTGCCTGTGTCGAATTCGCCCCAATGTCTGAATCTCAGCATTGAATCCATGATCATTGGAAGAGCCTCTGCTCATAGCTGGTAACCTTTTCACAGCAACCTGATCCCCATTAGGCATTGCACCCTTGTAAACAATGCCAGCACCTCCTTTTCCTATTATGTTGTCCTCCTTCAAGCAATCCAAAACATCATCAACAGTGAAGTCCAAACGTTGAAATGCAGTCAATTTCCATGCACGAGCTCCACTGGCCTTCTTCAAAGACCGAGCTTTGATTATCGCCGCAACAGCAAATGCAATAGAGCACACAAGCAACCCAATAACAAGCAAGAGCTTCAAAGAAGAAGAGAGTGGTCCTTTAACATGAGGCTGGCGAGGGCCATTGGCAACACCATCTTTGCAAGGACCCAAATAAGGGCCACAGAGTTCAGGGTTACCCAGGAAAGAGGTGTAGTTGAAGTAGCTGAATTGGCCAGTACCAGGAACCAAACCAGAGAGATTGTTATATGAAAAATCAACAGAAGTTAAACTTTGCATAGAGGCTATAGACCCTGGAATGGTACCAACTAGATGATTTCTTGAAAGGTTCAAGTAATTCAATATCCTCATACTAGTGATCTCATTTGGAATCTCACCAGAGAGCTCATTGCGGCTAAGATCAACGAAAGTCAGCAACTTGCATTGACTGATCTCTTTCGTAATAGGACCTGAGAACTTGTTATGGCTGAAGTCCATCTTTGAGAGCTGTTGCAACCTCCCAATCTGAGGAGGGATTGGACCAGAGAACTTATTGCCATCAAGGAGGAGTTTTTGCATGCTGGAGAAGTTGCCAATGGTGGGTGGCAAGGGCCCAGAAAGCTGGTTGTTGGAAAGTGTAATCTGACCAAGATTTGGAGACATAGAACCAGGTTCAGGAAACTGACCAGAGAGATAATTGTCCTGAAGCTCAACTTGAGTGAGTTTTGGAAGCCCAAAAAGGCCTTTTGGGATAGAACCATTCAGAAAATTCTCTCCCATACGAATCCTATTCAAAGATTCACACTTTCCAAGCGAATCAGGTATAGGACCAAAAAGAAAATTCCCAAGAGTTATCAAAGTCTGAAGCCTATTCCCATAACACAAATCAGGAGGCAGAGACCCAGTTAACTTGTTTGAAGAAAGATCAACAAGTGTAAGCCTCCCATTCTTCCCCAAATTCTGGGGAATGCTCCCAGTGAAGTTGTTCTCCCAAAGCTGCAACACCTCCAACGCCGGAAGCTCGCCGATAAACTCTGGAATCGCCCCGTGAAGCTTGTTCCTGAACAGGTTCAACAATGTCAGGTTCTTGAGCTCTGAAAAACTCGCCGGAACCTCACCGGAAAGCACGTTGTTCGACAAATCCATAGATTTCAAGCTCTTCAAGTTCCCAAGCTCAGGTGTCAGCGACCCAGAAAGCGCATTCACCTGAAGAAACAGAGTGTCCAACGTCTGAAGCTTCCCTATCTCCGCCGGAACCTCACCGGAGATTCCACAGTAAGCGGCGTCGAACCGCACTAACTCCGACAGGTTTCCGATCTCCGGAGGGATTCCGCCGGAGTAGGTGTTGTAGTATCCAATGTAAAGCTCCTTGAGTGCGGTCAAGTTTCCGATCTCCGGCGGGATAGTTCCGGCGAGCTCGTTGCCCGAGACAGCTAGATATTCGAGTTTTTCCCATTTTCCGTACTCCGGCGGGATCTGGCCGGAGAAGAAGTTGCCCCCGAGGTGCAAGTGGCGGAGGCTGGTGAGGTTGGTGACGGCGAGGGGAAGAGGGCCGGTCATGTTGTTGTTGTAGAGGTCGAGGACTTGGAGGTTGGTGAGGAGGGAGAGTTGGGAAGGGAAGGTGGAGTTGAAGATGTTGTTGGAGAGGTTAAGGTGGCGGAGAGAGGAGAGGGTGGAGAGAGAGGGAGGGATGGGGCCGGAGAATTTGTTGTCGCCGAGGGAAAGAGTTGAGAGGAAAGGGAGGTGGGAGAGGGAGAGGGAAGAGGAGGAGAGGGTGCCGGAGAGGGAGAGGGAAATGAGGTTTAGGCCGGTGACGTGGCGGCGGGTGTCGCAGGTGATGCCCGGCCAGGAGCAGTAGGGAGTGGTAGGGGTCCAGCTGGAGAGGAAGTGGGTCGGGTCGGAGGTGATGGAGGTGGTCTTGAAAGTGAGAAGGGCGCGGTATTCGGAGATGTTGCGGGCCGAGAGGAGGAGGGTGTGGTGCTGGAACTGGAGGAGGAGGATGAGCAACAAGAGGAGTCGCATTTTGTGGGTGGTGGAAAGAAAGAAGTCAGATAAGAGAATGAGTGATGGGTGTATAGGTAGAAAGTGGGAGAGGAATGAGTGAGTGTTGTGTGTTTTGAAATCTATATTTGTGTGTGAGGGGAATCAGGACTGAGCAGAGCAGAGCAGAAGAGGAGAGAGAGAGAGAGAGGTGTGAAGGCTTTGTGTTGTGATCTTACCGTTCAAGAAAGAGGGAATTTTGTCCAATATGAATTTTGTACTTTCTATTTGTTACAAATCAATAACATTAGTTTGAGTGGTTTGTATACTTTTACCAAAAAATAAAGGAAAACGAATAAGTGGTTTGTATGCTAGTTTCATTATAACAAACAAATAAAAAAGATATATAAATAACTAATTCTCACTTCTAATATTGTTGTTAATTTTGAAATATATATATTATATTGTATTATGCTAGAGAGATCTTTGTAAAATACCTATGCTTATTACATGTTTTATTAATTGAGAGGTTTTTAATTCATGTATATATTTCTTTCTTATGGTCATTTTTTTATTGGTGAATTTATTCTTAATTTGTATATAATTATATTATATTATATATTTTAAATAATTTGACCTACAGTTTGACAGTTATCACAATTACAAAGTCACACCTTTTAAACTTTCTCTTTTTTTCTTTTTTCTTTTTTCTTTTTTCTTTTTTTTTTTACGGAAAAGGTAGCAATTTATTGATTAACAAAAGCTAAATATATCAAGAAAAGCTAAGTTACATATCTCAGCGGGAGGCTTCTTCTATCCAATTTGCATCACCAGACGGAAGAAGCAAATTTGGCTAGACAGTGAGGTACCTTATTTCCTTCTCTGCACCCGTGTTAAAAGGAACAAGTACGAAAATTATGGCTTAAAGCAATACAGTCTCCCACCACCAAATGAAAATATGTACTATGAGGTTTTTGCTTTTGAATGTTTAATATCAAATTAATTATGTATTTATTTTCTGTAAATATAATAAATTTTCTATTCTAGTCTTTTTAAATATCATGATTTTTTGTTTTAATCTCTTATTTTTTAATTATTAGGTTATTAATATACACATTAGATCATAGGAAAATTCTAAATACTAGTAATATTATAAATAAGTTTATAATTGTCTAAATCTAATTTAAAAATATTTAAATTTTAATCTAACATGTGTGTTATAACTTTACTAAAGCAGTGTAATATTTCAAGAAGATAAAAAAATATTTCTATATCGTGAGCAGAGATTATTAGTTACACACAATTATATTATGTTATCCTTATATACATTCATATAAATTTAGAAAGAGAAAAAAAAATGAAACCTTCTAAATTCACTCATCATAAAAACTCATATTCTTTTTTTAATTTTTTATGAATATGTATAAAAATAATGTGATATAATTATGTGTAACTATGAATTTCTCAATCATGAGAATCACTTCATTCGTTACATAAGAATATGAGTGTCACATCATATATCTCATAAATATTCACATAGACAAATAACGATAATTTAAACAGTAAAATAACAAATAGACCAATCAAAAATGATTTATTTTAGGGACTCGCTTAAAAAAATTTAAAATATGAGCAATCAAAAAGAAAAATCGTTATATTTTAAAAAACTAAAAATATATTTAAGCACATCCTCTCTTTCCGAATCTTTGTTTATTGTCAATTATTCTTCCATAGTTCTTTTTGCATGAGACAACTAATATAGTTGGGTAAATGATGTATGCACAAGATTGTGTGCAGTTTTTCCTTTAAATAAATGAGTTATTTATATAAGCTTATGTGGGGATGAGTTGTTAATCTAATAAAATATTGTAAATAATGTATGGAATATCATTGATTTTACTTTGATTTTTTTTTTCAAAATCAAATTATAATACATAATATACATCGTTACAATGCATAAACATTTAAGTTTGTGTACAAGAGGATTATATAGTGAGCGTGTTTACCCAAAAAAAAAATATTAAACAGTGAACTATTTAATTAATCTGTACTTAATGCAGCCTCTTCTTTTTAGAGTTTTCTTGGGTGGTTTGTGTTCTCTTACACCTTGTAACTAATCTGTTTTTGGTTGATCGTAGCTCTTTTTATTTCGCATTTTGTAGACAAGTTTATAATGGCTTCACATTGTTGTTCAAGTTCTTCTTGTGCCTTAACGAATCCTTTTGGTAGTTTATTAATTATTCTCCTCATCAACCTCTAAGATATTATTAGGGGACTAAGTTAAGAAAATTAAAATGATACTTAAACATAAGATGCAAGTCATATAAGTCACATAAATAAGGGTGAGTCATTGATAGTGAGAAAGAAAGATAAATGAAATGGTGTTAATAAGAGATAAGTAAGTTATATTATGTGTGAGCAGCATTATTATAAAAAAATACATATATATCTGAAATAATAATAAAAAATCTACGGGGCCATGGCCTTCTCAATCACAACTCCCTGTCGCCCCTGTAGCAAGTTAGGAACTCACTACGTATGTATGTATCATTGGAATGATCCATGGTGTCATTGTCTAATCCCTTCTTTAAAGTTACATGGCAATTATCAATTGGTATATGGATGGAAAGATAAACTTTGGTTGAAAGGTAACTAAAGGCACACTTTGGTTGAAAGGTAATTAAAGGTGAATGGAGGTGACGAAAGAAAACATGTAAAATTAGGCAAAAATTATAACACGTAACTACTGTCTTAACTTATTAGAGGTGGGTATACGCATTGGTCCGTGCATAACTCACAACCCATGCAAATTAAAATTAGGCAAAATGCCGATTCTTTAGACATGGGCTTATTGATCTAATTTGTTTTAACCTACGGTTAAATTAATTTTGGTCGGCAGGTTTGCAGACCAGCCTGCTTAATTTTTTTTATAATTAGTTTTTGATTTGAGCTCAACAACCAACACTTCTTCTATACCTAATTACCTGGCCCAAAAACTAAAAAACTTCAAAATTAAAATTAAAATAATTAAATAACAAAACAAAAAAATAAATCAATGAAAAATTGAAAACTAAAAAGTGAAAAGAAAAGAAACCTTAATATGATTCTCACTTTCTCCACTCCTCAATTTCAATACAGTACTACTCCTCACCACCGCCGCCCACTTGGAGTCGTCCCTCGACTCTCGTGATCTCAGCATAGCTCCTTTCCTTTCCCCCTCGTCATTGTACTACCTCTCGCTGCCACCCTTCTTTGTTGCCTACTCAGAGCCATCCTTCGACTCTCGCCATGACGCCACCCAGTCAGAGTTGTCCATTGACTTTCGTCATTGCTCCCTTCCTTTCCCCTTCGTTAGTCGTCACCAATTGCAACTTGCGACCATCATCTCTCTATCTCTCTCTCTCGCCTACAACTGTCACCGCCACTGTCTTGCCTCGCCTCGCTTGCGACCACAACGATACCTGTGGTTTCGTCGATGACCATGCCTCTCATAGTCTCAATTCTCTATTTTGCTCTTTCAATCTCTTAAATCTAAGATCTCATATTCTTTTCTTGTTCATTTATTTTTTGATTTTAGCTTTTTTTTTTGTCTGACCATTTCTTAGCCATTTTTTTAAAAAAAGCTTGAGTCCAATGCAGTGCAGACGCGGGCTAGCATTTTGCCGGCCTATTTAAATTGCGAGTTAACCCGCATCGGCCTGTTTAATTGTTGTCTGTTGCGAACTGGACCAGCCCGCATACCCACCTCTACAACTTATATAAGGTATATGTGAAAATTTAACGATAAAGCTTTCTTTTCCAACACCATAAGAGTAACAAAGTTAGTTCACCATTTAAATGTTAGTTAACAATTAGTTATGTTGAGCTAGAGATTTTGTTATAAATTTTTTAAATGGAGACCTGCAAAAGGAGGTCTATATGTGCCAGCTTGAAGGATTCACTCAAGGAAACAACTAGCTAGTTTATATACTAGACAAATCTCTCTATGAGCTCAAACAAGCCCCAAGAGCATGATTTAAGAAGCTAAGTAGCACTTTACATAGTTTTGGCTTCATTTCTACAAAATGTGACACTTCTAGTTCACCATCTTCATTCTAATTTATGTTGATGATATGTTGATCACTTGAAATTCTACACCTAAAAGTTATTGCTAACCTAAATTCTACCTTTGCCCTCAAGGAGCTAGGTCATCTCCTTCATTTTCTTAGGGTAAAAGGCAAGGAGACACTTTATAAGCCTGTTGTTGGTGCATTACAATATGCAAGCATCACCAAGCTTGATATTCACTTATTATGTGATTAAGGTTTTTCAATTTATGCACAAACCACTAGAGAGCACTAGAAAGCTATAAAAAGGATATGAAAGTACCTTGGTGGAACATTGTCATAATCTTCACTTGAGAAAATCACCTTATCTAAATTCAATGGTCGTTTGTGGTGTTGATTGGGACTTATATGTGGAAAAACAAAGGTCAAATAATAGTGTTTATCTTGGGTCTAATCTTATCTAATAGACTTCAAAGAAGCAATATGTAGTTTCAAGGTCAAGCATAGAAGACGAGTTTCAATGCTTGGTAGCCAGCTGTGGCAGAATTGACATGGCTCAAATCCTTGTTAGGAGACCTTCATGTTCCAGTTCTAGTGTCACATCCTCCTATAGTGTTTTGTGACAATCTCAGGACAGTAATGTTATCTTTAAATCCAATCCTTCACAATAATTCCAAGCGTTTTGAACTAGATCTTTACTTTATGAAGGAGAAAGTTGTGCATAAACAAATCACAGTTAGCCACATTCCCTCCATTGAGGAGGTTGCTAACATTCTGACTAATTCTCATATCCAAAACTTGCAAATCAAACTTAGAATTGAAGATTCCTCAACCTCTGAGTTTGCAGAGGAATGTAAGAGTAGTAAACAGTTTTAATGTTAGTTAACAATTGGTTATGTTGAGTTGTACATTATGTTATGATTGTTAACTAAGCAATATATATAGAAACTTTGTACTATATTTTATCCATTCTGTAAATCTATCATTTTTAGTTTCTCTTTGTTTCCTCGACTCTCTCTCAACTCTCCATTTGTTCTATTATTCTCTATTGGCTTGATACCTTTCAATCACTAATTGTTTTAGTTATGCTTATTTAATATATTAATAAAATCAAGTCCTAAAAATATTAATATATTAAACATTATTGAATGAATTAAACAGTAAATTTCTTTGTTGTTTAGGGTAACTTAAGAACAAAATCCATTTAACTTAACTCCATATGTTTTTTATCCTAAAAATTTTAATTAGTGTAATTTCTTTTAGGACAATTCTACGATATCCATCATTTTCCCCTATGGTATGGTACACATCAAACATTTTATTGGTTGTTGGTTATTTTTAAGGATTTGTCTAACGAGTATCCTACGAGTACTAGTTAAGGAATCAAAAAATAGAAAGTAATAAATAAAAAGTAAAGTATTTAATGCATTGGAATAAAAAGTTTTACTTTTCATTTAATACTTTTTACTTTTTATTCCTTAACAAGTGCCCTAAGCACACACCCTGTTTTTAATAGTACTTTGAATATTTATTATGAAATCAATATTTAATTAATGTTTGACAATTCATCCTAAATATCATACTGATGCGATATTTGGCAAGTGTACCAAGTCACTCAAGTAGTAAAGAGTGAGTGTGGGTATCATTCCTATAGGGATATTGGTTGTCAAACACCAAATTCACAAATCAAATACTATTTAAACTGTCAATATTGGGAGATAAAGAGAATTGAAACAAGTGAAAACAGTGAAATTAAGAAACAAAAGTTTTTAAGAGTTTTTAAAAGCAAAGTTGATGATGAGAAAAAAAAATGAGAAAGACACTAGGGTTCAATTTCACTTAACTTTTCAATTGATTTCATTGAATTCATGCTTAACCCAATTCAAATTCACTAATTAATGGTGGGAATTTCCTCTTTTAGTGAAAAGCTAATCCTTTGGTAAATCAACCATATTTTAATTACCTAGATTAAGGAATTCCTTAGTCAACCCAAACATTAAAAAGATGAACAAGATAAATATTCTCAATCAAAACATACAATCAACAACAACCATTCCTAGGGGTGTTCATAGGTCAGTTTTGTTTGGATTTGATAGAAAAATAAATCTAAACTGATTAAATTTAATTGGTTTGGTTCTGCAATTTTTTTTTGCTAACTCGAACAAAACCAACGGGTTGTTCATTTAAAAAAAACTGTTAAAAAGATAAAGACAAAGAACACAATAAACTAAACATAATAAAATGAATAAATAAGATGTCAACTAAACAAATAAAATGAATATGACAATAAAATAATCTTTATCAAAATAAAAGCAACAAAAAACAATAAACTGTATAAGTACATAGGAAAAAAAAAGGCAAGGTGCAATCATGATTTATAAGGTAGAAGTTAGGACACAATGGTTCATTGGTTGGGTTGATAGATTGATATGTCATCTGATCTTCTAAGGGCATTCAAATGAGGAATGAAATGAAAAATTTAATTTATGACCTAACTAAAACTCATAATATAAGTAATACGCATTTAAAAAAAATAATCGAGTCATTGGGTCATCGGATTCAAAATCATAAATCTGAGAACTGAAATAATAGAGATTGATTTTTATCTAGTTTGATATGATGTAATTTGATTTCCCGAATCAAATCGAACCAATTTAGTTAGTTTGATTTAGATTTTTAGGTTCATCTGGTCAATCTGACCTAATGAACACCCTTAGTAGAAATTCCCTCTTTTAGTCAAAACCTAATCCCTTGGTGAATTAACCACCTAAATTAAGATAATTCCTTAGTCAACCCAAAAATTAAAAAGATGAACAAGATAGAGATTCCCAATCAAAACATACAATCAACAACACATATTCCTAGATATTGCTAGATCATTGCATTCATCACAAGAAACATATAGTCTAAAGGGATTTCGAAATCATGAAAATACCCATCAAATCAATCTATGGTTGATTAAGTCATAGAAGTATTAAGAATGGAGATAAATGCTCAATTAGATGAAAAAGAAACTAAGATTAAGCAATAAATGCAATTACATCAAGCAAGATCTATCTCCTCCTAGCAAAAAGGGATATAGCTACTCACGGAGAAAAATAAAGAAAAAGAGATAAAGGAAAGATAAATCATAAAAGCCATGAAGAAAAGGAAAAGATTGGGTCTTCATCTTGGTCTCCTCCTAGTCTCCTAAGGGTTAGAGCCTCCAAATCTCCTTCAAGTAGGCGTGAATGATGAGAAACATGATGATAAGATCCTTAAACTTTCGCACAAAAATTTTTAAATTCAACCAGTAAAAATTTGATGCAATCCACGTATATGCTTGCAATTCCCATGCATATGCATCGACCACAACACACACACACACACACACATACATTCCACACATATGCTTGGAATTCCCACGCATATGTGTGGTTCTCTCAAGTCCAGCATTGGCTATCAACTACGCCAACCAATCTATCCACACCTTGGTGTGGACTCTTTTCCTCAAATTTTCTCTTTCATGCTTCCCTTCAATCCCCAATTTGCTTAGTTCATCATGTTTCTTCATACTTTTTCCTTTTTTCTTTCCTTCATTCTTTCCTTCATTGCCTTTCAAATCCTACAAAACCAAAGCAATTGATAAGGCTTGGAGTTGAGGATTGAATTCATTCACTTTAGCACATGAATTTGCCTTAAAATAAGATGAATTTAAGCTAGAATTACTAAGCAATGCAATGCATGAAGGCAAGTAAAAATCCTTACAAAACTAAAGGAGATTAGTACTTAGCATTCAATTATTAACTCAATTGAGACCAAAATAACTCCAAATCTTAAGAGTTATCATGTATCCATTAGGGTATCTTAGAAATTCCCTTCATTTTATAATTTATCTAAATGCACAATTGACTTAAGAAAAAATTACCTGCACTAAAACAACTTTGAGTATAGGAATTTCATAGGACTAGAAACAATGCACTAAACCTTGTTAGACGGTGAGTGAAATAATCAAAGAAATAGTTTTATACACTAGTCTACGTAGTTATTAAACTTGGTCCAGTCATCGACTCGACCAAGGTACAGGGTCACTAGTCGAACTACATAAAATAAAATAAATATAAAAATATCTAATATAAATAAAAATTATATATATACAAATAATTAAGTTTGGGCTAAACCTAAATTGTCTTGTAAACTTTTATTTTTATTGGACTAAAACTCATTACTAACCCTAAACAAGCTCTACTAATAGATATATTTTTATTGGGCTAACTCATTAGCTTAAACCTAACCCAAAAGAACCCTAGCACCCCTAATGTTTGTATTCTATTCTTCATCTTTTTTTGCTTGCATCATACTGCCATAGTCCTCTATTCCCTTTCCTTTTCCCCTTTCCACTTATATTCTTATTTTGCTTCACCTTTTTGTGTCCCTTATCTTCCTCATCTCCACTGCACCCTTGTGACAACACTATTGTCATCTTAGTCTATTTTTTCATCAAGTAACTTCTTCACAGTCCTGATGGCAACAAGGCCTTCCAACACCGCTCTGGCTAAGGCGCCACCAAAGCATAAAGAAGTGATGACTTATCCTCCACCAGCATCGGTTTTAAAGTAGGAGTCGGTGAATGTTGTGACTGCGAATTGTTGGGGGGTTGCACTATTCATGAAATAGGGGGGGTAAGGCTGATGTGGGTTTGGGAATAAAACAACTCGACCAGTTTAGAGTTATTGGGTTTTGTGAGCACCAGTCGATTCAAACCAGTTCTTATTGGGTCATATGCAAAATCGATCCAAAAGACATATCAAACCAGTTAACTGGTTGATTCACCTAGTCCACCGATTCGAATGGCTGGTCCGGTCTAAGTCTAATAATTATGTGAGTAATATGTATTACACTTTGTCTGTGCAAATAATTGGACTCATTTTTTTATTGTCTTACATCATAGTGTTGTTATTAAAGATAAAAACTATTAGTTAAAAAAAATAGATTAAAACTACAAGAAATTCGCGTAAAATGAACAGATGTATTTACCGAAAAGTGAACAAAAATCTAGAAAAAATTTCAATTTTTTGACGGATTTTGAGTAGTAAAAAAAATGCTTGTTGAAAATCAAACGCTGTCTGAAAATCTGCCAAAAATTTATTTTCAGTGGAAAAGATCTGGAAGCTTACCGATGAACAATTCATCTAAAACTTACTGGCGAATTTATCCACCAGAAATTTTTTCGATTGATATTCCAGCGAAAAATAGCAATGTCTTGTTTGTTACATAGAAATATTTTTGGTGGCCAATCCGCTAGAAATGTTGTTATTTTTTAAAAGAAAATTATTTAATCTATGAACTTGTATTGTAAAATGAAAATAAATAAATAAATGCATTCTGACATTACAATCAAGCAAAGGAAAAAATAATTGAAAGTGTACTTTTGGCAGAGGATGATTCTGACTACTGCCAACAAAATTTAGAATAATTCAAAAAGCAAATCCATCAAAAGAACAAACTAGCAAAATGTATTCTATGTCATCAACACCATTGTTCTACTTATTATCTAAGATCCTAAAAAAGAAACAAATACACCTTCCCCCAACAATCAAACAAACCAATACCACATTATAGAGTACAATCAAAATAATAACTCATCAAATTCAAGAAAAAAAACTTAAAGAAAAAGATACACAATATAAACTTTGATAACCATTGGTGAAGTTTTGCAAGGTCTCTGTGCTTCGTTTTGTTAGATGAACAAAGTACTGAAGTTGACGGTAGCCAAATGGTGGATAACTCAAACTATATGTACTTAAGTTATGTACTTGTTATACCTGCAAACACTACCTTCGCAGGTTGAGAGTGATTGAAAAGGCAGAGAAAGTGATAGGAGAGGTAGAGAGAGTGATCAGAGAAGGAGAAGGAAGTTTCGTGGGTGTAGTTATAATTTAATTTTCAACAAATTTTTCGGTGGCTCAATTTGTCGCAAATTGACAAAAACTGCCACATCAATTTTCATTTCTTTTATGGCAGATTTTTCGGCAGCTTAATCCATCGCAAATTGATTTTGGTGAATTTTTCAGTGAATTTTATCTACCAGAAAAATTGTCAAACTAACACATTGAGTTTTGTTCTTTTTTCGGTGACTCAATCAGTCACAACCTATTTCCAACGGACTTTTCCATGGAATTTATTCGCCAGAAAATTTAAAAAACATTTCCATTCCTTTTTCTAGCAAATTGTCCAACGACTCTATCCATCGCAAATTGATTCACACCGAGTTTCTTGCGAAATTTATCCATTGGATATTTGTTTTCATTTTTTATATATATTTTTAAAATATTTCTTTTGTTTTCAGTTGGATGTGTTCACTGGAAAGTAATTATTTACCAACGAATATGATTTTACCAAAAAATTCCAACAATAATAAGTGAATTTCTTACCGTGTACATTAGTGTACATTAATGACAAAATTGATGTGAAGAGTGTAACATTTTTATTATCAACATAAAAACTTTGCAGGGTGAATTGCAACAACTATATTATTTTAAAACTAAATTGCACAAATCAAAATTTTAAATAATAAATTTTACACAGAGTAAATATAGCCACCGATATAAAGAAAATTAAGTGGAGTCCATAAAATACTAGTATATCAACCTACAAAAATTTCTATCATTATAGTAATAGAAACTGGAAATTTTTTTTTCTTATGGTTCATTCGGAGATAGACTGATCAGATGCTCTTTTTTGTTTTTTTTCAGCAAATAATTAAATATCAAGCTCGTCATTTTTTTATTTTAAAGATAAATTTATTCAAATAATAGCACATTGATACTTACAATTCTAATAAAACCAAAAATTTTATCAAAAGAATAAAAAAGATATAAATTTCACTTAAAATTAACTTATGATTTACTTTGTTCTTAGTCTATATATTATCAATAATGATACATTTTTTATTATAAAAACTAACACATAAAGTATTGCATTTGAAGAGGGTAATATGATATCTTATTTCTTATCTCAAAATATCCAAAAGTCTTACTAAACCTGAAGGACAAATCATAAGAATGAATTATGAAAATCAAAGCTAAAAAGTTCATATATATATAAACATAATGTGAGGCATATACGAAATACTTATAATCAAATTTTTCAATAGTATTCAAAATATAATCCAAAAGATCCGGTTAAATTTGTAAAAAAAAAATTATTAGAAAAATTAATAAAAAAGTACAAGAAAGAAAAAAAGATCGTTACCGTCGAAGGTAAAGGACATAGCTTCCATTAAAAAAACAATTAAAAGAAATGACCAAAGCAACATCGTAAAGGAAAGATGGTGTTCAAGCTCATCTCTTTTAATATATGTATATTAATGTGTAATATGAAATTATGAATTTCATAAAATTTTGGAAAATTTGGACGGAGACGGTCAAATCAACCCTTTGACATTGGATTAATAGTGATTAATAAATGTTTGAATTATGGTTTATACACCTTAAATTTCAATTTAGAGTGTATAAACTCAATTTTATTTACAAATAATATGTTTGATAAATTTATAATTGAATTGTGTTTAAACAATTTTAAGTCTTAAACTATAATTTGTCATATAAAAAAACTATAATTTGAGTGAAAAAGATGAAAAAATTACTTTGTTGTTGAATTAAACCATAATTTACTAATTATAACAAAAAATGCTATAACTGATTATATACACACAACAAAACCAAACCAAGCCTTAAATATGCATGTGTTATCCTTTTTACTCGAAAATCCTCTCTAAAACCAATTGTGTTGCTCAATCAATAATCCAATTCGGCCTCTAGTTAATTAGGTCACCTTAGTTTTAGAAGTTAGAGTTAATGTATTTTTGGATTAGGTTTTGCTATATTTTAGGTTGATCTAACATGGTTAGATATCAGATAAAATCTTAACGCTTTAATTATTTTAAAAATTAATAATAAATTATACAACTTTTAAAGCTAAATTACTATTTTTTATATACCATAATAATATTTTTATATTAATATAAAATTTGTTTTGTAATATATATTATAAAATGTTAACCAACATATATATATATATATATATATATATCTCTTAATTCAAATTTTATATTTCTAAAATTTTATTACTTAATGATATATAAAATCTAAATTTATACATTTAATTTAAATATTAAATTGATTACAATTTAATTATTAGTTAAACATTTGATCGTATTTTAAGAAATTAATTTTTTATTTATCAAGTGAAAAAATATTCTTAAGAAAAGAAAAAAATTAGACTAAAAATTGAATTGGGTTCGATTTTAAAAAATAACAATTAAAATATCAAATGATTCAAATTAAATTAAGGTAAATTAAGAATCTTTGTTTAAACATCTGATTTTATTTTAAGAGATTAATTTTTAAAAAATATTCTAAAAAAAAAAACCTTGACCAACTCAAGTTACTCGACTGTGGAAGACTCTACTTTTTTTTTTTCTGAAACTATTGAAGGTAAATAGTAAAATTCATAGAATTGTTTTGCTTTTTTTAACAATCATGCGGTGTCGTATTCGTTTGGAATGAATTGGGACCCTTCGATGTGATGCATCAAGCGACCCAAAGCAACAATTGATTGGACAAACGGACCCACATCATTCAGTCAGTATGTGTGAGTGAGTGACCAGATGAGAAAACTAAACATCATTATCAAAAAGAGATTCATTAACGAGACACTAATTAAGGAAATAAAAATTAAAAATATTTAAAAGTTTTTTTTGTCAGAAAATATATTTAATAGGTATATTAAATACTTTCTAACTAATGCTCTTAATGATATGTTTAAAAGTTTTAGAAAATATAAGAGATTGTTTACTTGTTTAATGAATTTAACTAGATTGAAAATGAAGTTTATATCATTCTTTTTGTGACTACCTTCAACTTATAAATTAAAAATTTAAAGTTTTGAATAACAGAGAGTAAGGATATTAAAACGGGCAAAATTTAATAAGTTGATCCAAATAATTTAATAAAATAAATAAGTTGAGTTAAAAATTAATATAAAAAAATTTAACTTAATTAAATTGACTCGATTTTAGCTTCACTCGACATGAGTTGTCTTAAGCCGATTCTTAATTTTTAATTAAGATATTATGTAATTTATATATTATATAAAGATTTATTTTTTTATTATAAATTAATATTTTTATTAAAAAATAGTTTTACTTGATGATTAATGAGATTTAAATTATATGAAAGAAAAGAAAGTCTTAAAACATATGAATACATTTTTTTAAATGTTGATAACTATAAAAAAAGTGTAGGCAGGCCAACTCGTATAAGATTGGGTTATAATGATAATTTATTAACCTGCGACATTTTTTGCCCAACCAAATTCAACCCGAAATATTATTAGCCTAATACGAATTGATCTATTTTAACACTTTTAACAAATCACACAATTTTACTCAATCATTTTAAATATCTCTTAAATATACTTTTAATAATATTTGTTATTTCATTTCTTATTATTTTTTTCATTGTCATTCTTCCAAACATGCCTTAGTTACAAAAATTCTTACGAATAATTGGTTGTTGTAGTCAGTTTTTACCCCCACATCACACAACATATAATTAGACAAGAACGAAGAAAATTGATAAAAATATTCAATAATAAGTTATTATTAAACAGTAATAATTTTGTTGGGTTGGATAAAGCTGGTCAAGCATTGTTGACTGAAAATTGACACAAGAAGAAAGACGACGTATATAACGAGAAATATTTAAGTAAACATTATTTATTTAATTATGTAGATTAAATTAATAAATATTTAATAATTTTATATATCTTTATATTACATAATTATTTTATATTAAAAATAATAATATATAGCTTATTGATTGATTTGATCCATACCATTTATATTTACAATAATATTTCTCATATATAATGTTTTGGTTCGGTAACTCTCTCTCTCTCTCTCTGCGCTGCTCGCATTATTACAAGAGGCCCTTCCATTGGACATTCCGGCTTGCAGATTGAATCTCATTTGTACCCTTCTCTTGCACTCAAATTTACGTAGCAACAACTGTGGGCCATGACAATACGTAGAGTAATACTTGCCCAAACTTCTTAAACTTTAAATCTTAAATCCTAAACTCTTTATTTTTACAAATCCATCACAAATTAATGCAAGTTATTAAATTACTTTGATTTCACTATAATATTGTTTTAAATAGTTCAAATGAGTTTAACTAAAATACTATGAAGGAATTATGAAAACAAGTGTCTAGATAACATTTTCCATTCTTCTATCTTCTATGTTCTATCTACTATCTACGGGCAGTGATGAGTGGAGCCATCAAACTCACGTAGTAAGAGAAGCACTGAGACAGATGATCCTATCTACTACAATGGTCCCCCTCGCCAATACAAACAGGAAACAACTCTACTTTTTCTGGAAGAGAATGACCCAGCAGTGACCAAATAGACATACATTATATATATGATAGTAATATTAGTAGTAATGAAATGACCAAGCAATCCTTTGCTCTAAGGATAAGGTTTGAAGAAAGTGATAATATATATGTAAGTAACAATGAAGAAAGCTTTTCTTACGTGATAATATTTTTAAAATAAGCAAGTAAAAATATATTTACATTTGATTTAATTTAACGTATATCGTGATATTAATTTATTAAAATTTGATAATAATAAATATTTTTTTACTTATTTATTTTAAAAACAGATTCACTTTAAAAGAATTTTATTAAAATGAACAAATAAAAAAATATCTACATTTGATTTAACTTAACATACATCATGATTTTAATTTATTAAAATTTAATAATAAATATATCATTACTTATTCACTTTAAAAATAAACTCACTTTATCTAATAACAATATATTGCAAATGGGGTAGGTGCCCCATGTGTGATTACGGTAATAAGATCAATAATGCCATTAATTTCCTTAATCGGTAGGGGATTTAATATGCCCTTAATTGCAAGTGTCGTTTTCCGGCTATCATGCAGATCATGTGCTTTATGGTAAATTTGTGGGAAGATCCGTGGTCAGTCCAGCTAATGACACATACTTGAAAAGGGAAATGAGGAAGGAAAAGTAGGGAAATTGCCTTACTTCTTTCATTACGATGTTCATTCGTACTGGGGTTCATTCCTCATTTTGTTTGCAAGGTTTATATAAACGATTTTTACAATTAATAAAAAAAAATTATGAACAATTTATTTTTTGTATAAACCTCTTTATATTTAAAAATCATATTAAATTTTAACTAATTTAAAATTGAGTCAAATCAAATTACAAAAATTTACATAAAATTTTCTCAACGTTAATTTTTTTTATTTATGTAATTCAAACCCAAAACAAATACCGAACTACTTAAAGTAACTAAACAATAATTTTAGGAACAGTTTATAAATATTATTATAAGTCACCATCTAAGTTTGTATAATGTACTAGCCTTAAGATGAGATAAATTTTCCTCTCTCTTACCATAACTTTTTACTGCACCTAATGAAATTGATGTTCCTGCACTTGTGCCTCATGATCCTTCATAATGTGCATATACGCGCCCCTTTGATTCTCCTTCCTAATTCCTAAAACGCCAATGATGTAGGAACCGCGTGATCTTGATGACGTTAAACAGCCTGGACAACTGTGGCAAAACTACGAAGCAGATAAACAGAACCATTTTAATTGGTTTCAATTTCAACAAGGGTGACTGGTATTTACCAAATTTGTGCACTGTGAACTTGTCCAACCCAAGTATCAAATAAAGATATTAATTGAAAAATTATCGTCTTATACTTTTAAAAAGATATAAATATTATTTATATTCTTTTTAAGAGATATAATTAAATAAAAATAATAATAAAAAATATAATAAATAATATTAAATAAAATATAAAAAATATATATATTATTTAATATAAGAATATAAGAATTAATCTTAATTTATGAGGACTGTACTTAGGTAGGTAGATTGATTCCAGCATTGATCAGGAACAGGGATTAAGCAGATACCCTCCTAATCAATCACAATCACTCCGACCCTGTAGTTTCTATCATGGGGGTGCTTTTGATTTTGGCCACTTAATTAGATTTTGTCATTAGAACAGTAGTGCTCTTATTCTTGAATCCGAGATACATATGCATCGCTGATCCACTTCTTGCTACTTTATAGCTAGAGGTCAAGTTTGTCCTTATTATGCCTTTTGATTAATCATTAAAGAATTGGAGCCTCGTTTCTACGTGCCATACTTGACCAGATTAATCATGATGGCAAAGTCAGATTAATCTCGCTGTTGTTGTTAACTGCTAATCACACTGCACGTGATCGTATGACTCAAAAGCAAACAAGATTTTTGGGGCTAGCTAACTAGCTAGGGAGGGAATTTTTGGGATCCTTTCAACTTCTTCAATTATTTTCTTTGAAGGAAGTGGGGAGTTGGGAACTTGCTCTAGTAAAAGGACTAGCTAACGTTTAAAATTTAAATATTATAATTTATTAAAAATATATTGTCATGATAAACTAATTTATTGCACAGTAATACCAATTAAGGTTTTACTAATAAATGACTTTAAATTATTTGTTCAGAAATTTAAAAGACAAATATTTAATAAAATGTAATTTTTTTAAATTTTTAATGTATTAAATATTAGAATAATTAAGCCAAATTACATCCTAAAAGTTAGCTTAAGAAGAATAGTTATTTAAATCATTATAATAAATACTTTACTCATACTAAACATCTACAAGTGGCTTAATATCAAGATTGAGATAAACTTTAATAACCAATAAGATGATAAAGAGTGAAAATAATTTGTACTTTATTAATATAGGCTCAATTTCTATGAGGGATTTAATACTTAAAGTGAGTTATCAAATATTTATTAAATATTGAATTCATAATAAATATTTTAAAAAATTAATAACTAATAAAATGACTGACAACTAACTCTGGATACCAATTCTTAAAAAAAAAAATAGGTATCATACACACCCACTGAAGATTCATATTTTGAATACAAGTAAATAACTTTAAAATTTGAAACAAACTGAAACTATATCCAAGGATTAAAGAGAGAATAATACGGAAGATATACACAAAATATACCAAACAACAAAAATATCAATTAAGTGGTAATAGAGATGACAAAATCTCCTTATATTTAGAGATATATGTAGGATTGTTCTATTTGAGAAATTCTCCCTTGAGAGAAAGGATATCGAGATTAAAATCTTTTTCAAGACAAATGAGAGGAGAGGAATGAAAATCGTATCTCTCACCTCGTAGGATTCTCATTCCAAAAAATTATAAAATTATCGTTATTGATTATATCATATATATATATAAATTATTATATTCTTTTTAATAATTTTTATTTATATTATTTTTATATTAATTTAAAATAAAAAAATAACTTTGTAATAACTTGTTATTTTAATATATTAATATTATTAACTTAAATTAAAATTATTTATAACTTTATATATATATTTAATTTTTTTTAACTTTTAAAATAATATTAGGATTCTCGCACATTCCCGCCTCCACCCTCGTTCCGCACAGGTGTTATCCGTATGTGGTAACATCAATATTAAATACTTGACTTTTTTTATATAATTTAATACTTTTCATATTTTGATTCAGGTATTCTTATGACATTTGTTATACAAATCCTACTAATTAAGTATGTTGAATATTTTTTAGTTTATTGAGAGTGTAATTAGAGTGGGTGGTATACAAGATTCGCTAGCTGTAATTGCTTTAGATTTCACTTAGAACAAGGAGGACTTTGTGTTGAGTTGAACAAAATTTGTGAGCCCGAAGCCATTCCATCCCAGAAAACACGTTGTATCCTATTCATGGAATATTTAAAATGACTTGGATGCTGTTCCCTTTGTCCGCTTTTCACCTTTGGAACCTCAAACTGTTCATGGGTCTGTCCCTCTAATTCTCTCGAAAAACTTCAATGGTCCCTCTGCTCCCTAACTTGCCCTCCTTTATTTTTTTTTTCTAGCGTACAAGTAACATCTTGGAGTTGTGTGATCAATCATGAAACAGCTCCTGCTACTCTCTGAATTGAGAGATGGAAACACAGCAAGCCAAGTGGTTCATGCCCATTATTCAACTTTTGTATGTATTGCTTGATAAGTAAGGGAAAAGAGCATAACTAGTCTTTTCATTTTAACAAAAAGAGTAAGGGTACTCTACTGTTATCGTGATAATCCACCCTCCCTACCCCAGCAAACCAAGCAAAGTCTTTACTCTTTCCTAGCTATTTATCTATTATATTATATATATAGGATAACGACAAAATTTTGAATAAGATATTAACAACTACCGCTGAAAATTGACGACAAAGAGGACTCATTGAGCTTATTAATGCGTGTTTTTGTCTTTTCCGATCTCATAAATTTTGCTTAACCGGTTGCTACATGATAATGTTTGGCAACAAGTTCACCAAAAAAAGAAAAATGATAGTGTTTGGCTAATTCGATCATGCAATCACTTACATTTTATCTCACATGTTAAATTCAAATTAACTTAAAAATTAAATTTAAATAAGTGATACGTAAATTTAATTTTTATATTATTAAATAAATTAATTTTGAATTAAATTAAAAGTTTATATTTAAGTGTAAAAAAGCTTTTTTTATTAGAATGAGATTAAAACTTATAATATACAATGTACATGTTGCATTTGCCGTATAATAAAAAGGCACTTCAACCCAAAAAAAAAGGGTACTCCTCAATCATAAATTTATTGATAAGTTAATTTCATCAATAAAAAATATTAATATTTTCAAAGCTTTACTTTTTCATGAGATTACCATTAAAAAATTAGATTTTTCTAACAAATGTTCTAAGGATATTTGTTAAAGAACTAAAAATAAATTTTTTGCATAAAAAGTATTTTTTTTAATTCTCAATGCATTGAATATTCTACTCTTTATGAAAAAATTTATATTTTGAAATCCTTAATAAATAACTTTAAAATATTTTTTAGTAAAATCTTAAAAAAATTCATCATAGAAAAAACAGAAGTAAAAGGTTAATTAAAATTTAGTAATAATTTCTTCTTCTAATGGGGACATGGGGGACAACATATGGGCCCACGAGGTCTAGAATGACAAGAATGTGGTGAAAAGGATAATTACTTGAGGGTTGAATACCATTTACAAGCCCAAAAGTACTACCCTCTACTTTGTCCGGTTGTGCGTTAAACATAGTTGATGTGATGAGGATCTGTCTGAGAGCCTAAAAAAGAAATAAAAGGAGTATTATACCCAAAAAAATGGAAATAATGAACAGAGGGGATGAAAATGGAGTTTAATACAAAATACAATGCATTTGCTATTGCCAACTCATCAATATTGACTTTGGCATGTATCCCCATAGATGCACAGACCCCTCTCTATGAAGTATCAACCCCCACTCACTTTGTCTAGGCCTGGAAAGGAACCATTGCTTATCATTCTTGTATACCTTTCTCAAATAAAGTATGTACTATCAAATTAAACTAGAGAGATGGCATGGACATAATAATATGATATAAAAGTGATTGATGAGCCGATGTATATCTTTTAGTGGACCTCTTTATATATGTTTTTGACACCAAGAAGGTGGAAAGTTGGCAAAGTGATGTCTCTTGGGCCCGGAACTCGTTTTTGCCTGTCAATTTTATGTCATAACTCATAACGTAACTCCGAAGGCCTTTTTTGTTTTTTTCAGTTAAAAATGAAACTGGGATACTGACCCTTATTGTGACATGCATATATTAATCCTGTAAAAATGAAATTTTGAAAAGATCCTTTTGTAATGTTTTTTTCTGGTAAAGAAAGAGACATTTGATTATAGTAAATTGGGACTTTGCAGGGAGATTTGCTTTCAACTTTTGCCCATGCCACTTTGATTTATTTTCGATTACTCGCCCTATTCATCCCCTGCCCAATCCCCATCTTAACATCTTTGTTGTAAGCAATTCATTACTCATATTTTCATTAAAGTATAAAATATGTTTAGTTATTTAAAGATCATTGTTTTTCATTTATAATTTAGTCTTTACAAACGTTGCATTTCGTCCAAAAGATTTTACATCCGTTTGGTTTTCTAATCCAAAACTTGTTTTTGAAGGATAGTGATATCGAGATACCAATTTATAACATGCTGAAATTCATGAAGAATGAAAAGAGAAAGATAGAAATATCTTGTGTTGAAACTTAATTAAATTATAAAGAATTGAAATGTTTATTATAAAAACTAATATTATATTAATTACGAAATCAACCAAAACCACCAAATTTATTAATTGTAAATTAAGTAATTTTTATTTTTAATAACATCTAAGACGTGCTAGATTCTTGGTCGGTCTATTGTTCTATATATATATATTAATGTTAATTCAGTAATATAACAATTTTATGCAATAAAACTGGTTATTTTTTTAAAAAATATTCTTAAGTATGTTTTAAATTTAGGAAAATGATGTTATCACATCATTTTCTTTATCACACTACTATTTACACTATTATTTAATGATTATAATTAAGTGAGAGAAAATAATAATAAAAAATAATATAATCAATAGTATAAAGAGTAATATAAAAAATGATGTGAAAGAAAAATAATGGAAGAAAATCATGATTATTAAATTTAACTTGCAAGTTTAACTATTATCGATGGAGTGACTTTTTGTGATATAAGTTTAATAAATTATATTTATGATTATAATAACAACGAAATAGGAAATGTTTTTGTATATCAAAATATATATATTATATTTATATTGTATATTAATATTAAAGAGATGTTAAATTATTTTATATGTTATTGTAATATTTTTGTGATATATAAAATAATTTTATGAGTAAATTAAATAAAATTAAATGTATTTATGATTGACGAATAATGAGAGCGAAATAAAAACGATGGTTAATGTATGAGTAATGTGAACAAGATAATACTAATAACGACAATAATAATTAAGATGTCAGGCAGACTGATGGTAAGAATGTAAATAACCAATTGTTAGCTTTAATATTTCATTGGACACGTCCTCATTGATAATGATAATACTAGTAACGACAATAACAATTAAGATGTCAGGTAGACTAATGGTCAGGATGTAAATAACTAATTGCAAGCTTAATATTTCATAGGACTAAAAGGATATTCAGGAGATGATAGTTCAAAAAATCTATAAATAATTCACGGATATATAAGAGTAGTTTGATATGAATTTTACTGGTTAAATATGATTCAAATTTATACATTCTAAAAGGTTTTCAGATAAAGTTCACAAAATTATTTTAAAAATCAATACTCGGCTTTTTTTTTTTAATTATAGGAACATCCTACTAGGAATTTTTAATAGTTCTCGTCCAAAGAATTTTATTTTAAATTATAGGAAGGGACAATGAAAAATAATATAAAAGATTGAACTTTCACCGCACAAACATAATTTCTTGATAAAATTTAAAAGAAATATCAATTAAACTACGCTTAGCAGATATACTTGACTCAATTTATATATGATAAAGGAAGTGTAAGATCAGAACAGAAATTTTATTCACAATTTCTGTATTACTATTTTTATATTATTATTTGTGTAAAACAAAAGTGATGGAGATACAATATATAATTTTGTTTAGGAAAACGTTTTTTTAAGTGAATTTGTATTGAAAGTGAATATGTAAAAGTGTATTTATTTTTAAATTATTTAATGAGTTAAAATTTTGATACTATTTATTAAATTAAGAATAGATATATCCTTATTTATTCATTTTAAAGTTTAGAGAAAAATTCACTAAAGAAGTCTCATACATTTCCTTTTGTTTACTTGAACAGTTGTAAAATCTGAAACGTTCAAACTGATCCACGTTGCTCCAAGGAGAAGCATTTGATGACAAAAACATTGATGAAACTAAAGGGTATATTACTATCCTCGGAGAATGAGTAGATCGTTCTATTATCATTGAGTTAATGCAAATATTTATCAAAAATGGAAAGAATCTCTAGCTACACATCAAGCCAGATAAACTTATCAATTCTGCAGATTACTGCCATATATTTCCATCATTTCAGTTTGCACCAAAGTTTGTGGTGGTTGCCTGATCTGTCTCTAGCCTATCCTATCCTCATAGCTTAGCTTATAGCTATATTGCACTAGATGTTCATCATGTGGCCCGCGTAGCAGTACCATTGGTCCATTACGTTTTACAATACTACCATTTTGTCTAAGTAAGTAATTATTCCATTGACATGCCTAAAGTTTCGAAAGATGCTGAATGGTGGTCCTTCAAATTATTGGATGGGATTAATGGCAAGTGAATTGAGAGGGACCAAACTTATTTTTCCCTTGCTATAAACTTGTGGGTTTTCACTTGGCAAATCCATCGACTTGTCTCATATTTTAGTGTAAGCATATATCTGCCAAGGTTAATGTCTTTTGCAGTTTGTAGGCATTGTCTGTAGCTCTGTCTCCATGTGTGAGATTGAAAAGGCTTATGGGATTTGAGTGGAATGCTTGATCATGATTGAGGGTATTAAGAAATAAAAAGAAGACACAAAGACATTATGGTAGATTTGTTGTTTCTTAAAATCCAAGTAGACCAGGTCCTTTTCAAGTTTGTCTTGCTTGGTATATTTTTGTTTACGAGGAGAGAACCTTTGCTTCCCACATGTTCAAGTTGCTTAACAGCAGATTAACAGTGGCTCCCATAGAGATAGAGCCAGGATCAACAACCAAATTAAGGAAGCTATCTCTTTACGTTCCAATGCAGATTGCTTCTCTTTCTGCATAATTTTCCACGTTCAGTAGGGGACAAAGAGAAATTATTACATGTTCCTGAAAAAGCAATAAATATATGTTTGAGGAAATATGATATAATTTCTTAGTATATTTAAAGAAAATAATTTAAATCAACGGTTAATATCCTTCTAAATATACATTTATCTATGTTCTAGGAGTATGGTATAAATTTTCAGCGGACAAAACGATAGGGGTAGTTTATCCCATCATTCAAACCCAATTTCAGCCTTTGCCCAAATCCAAACTCAAAGAAAAAATAAACCGTTTTTGTCAACCATCACTACCAGCCCAATTTATTGGCCAGTAGTGTCCACCCCTGTATATCACATGTCCATTTGAATTATATCAGCTACAGAGATATGTATAATAGAATGGACCCTCAAAGTCCAAATAACTATAAGCTGATCCATGAAAAAGAAAATAATGCACTCGAAGTAAAGGAAGGAAACAAAAATTTCTACTTTCAGGCTCAACTATCATGTATTTTGAATCATCTTAAAACTGCAAAACAAAATAAATAAAAATATGTCATTTGAAGAAGTGTTTATTGTCACTCATTCATCTATTGTCATTTTGTTTAGTTATTTTTTTAAATTTTTCTTAAATGCCCTTTGTCACTCTTATAAGAGTGGCAATTAACCATCCAGTAAAAAAAAGTGGTAATTAACCATTAATTTGACATAAATATTTAATAAAGGATATTTTAAGAAAATAAAAAAAATTAATTAATGAAGAGTGATAATAAACAAATAGTAATAGCAATAAATGCTCCAGTCTTTTGAACACATAACGGTTAAGAATCCCCACGAGGTGTCTGAGTCTGAGCAGCAGCAAGGAATAGAGCTCCGGTTCCAGAGCCACCATGAGAATGTTCTATGATGACATTGTCTGAGAGATCGTTGCCAAGCATTTGCCAGACACTGCTATGAAGGTAATTTCTGAAAATGCGGTAGTGCTCATAAAGCCCACCTTCCACTGTGACCACACTTTTTCTATTCTCAATTCTCCCAAGCTTCTTTATTATTCCCACAATTCCAGCTCCGGCTAGGCGTGCACCGCGTTCTGTCACTATGTCACAAACCTCAGCAACCACTTCTCGTGCCATTAGAGAACAACTAGTGATCTGGGTTTTGTGGAGTTTCACAGTAAGTGTTTTTGATTTGAGCATGTAAGTTAATTTGCTACTTCATTCATTTATTTGCATGTTTAAGATGAGAACATTCTTACGTACCCCGAAAACCTCTTTGAGTTTCTCACTGACTACTTCGCGATCCTCTGATGTATCTTGATGCATAGCAGCCATATCAGGAGAACTGCATCAACTGACAGGTCAGTCAGATATTATTTGTAGAAAAATGCTAATAGTATGAATATGTTCTCTTAAAACCACTCACAAAAGGATAAAAGTGAAAGAAGTTTGTTGGATTTTATCAGTTACCTTTTTTTTCCCCTGTTCAAGATTGCTTTTTTTTCTCTCTCTAATTAGGAAAATGATAGTCATACACTTTTTTTTAATGATGTATGATGTTCATTATGATAAGTACGTATTAATGGTATTCGTTATTAGGTATTCGTGATAACTTTCCTACTAAAACTTCACTTTCATACAAAATAGCATTGTTGTTGTTTGAATTACAATTTACTCTGCTTTTATGCATGGCTTATTGAGTTTTTAGGGGACATTTTGTTGGGATTGACCAAAATCCCTATTTTGATGGGTATTGATAGTTTTTTATTTTATTAGTAAATTTAAATTTTGATTTGTAATTAATACTAAGATATGTGATAAATATATAAAAGATATATAATATATGAGAGAGATTTATTTTTTAATGAAAAATTAGGAAACTCAAAAAGGTGTGTTAAGGTTACTTGTCAAGTAAGTTTTTGTAGACTATAAATATTTGTATTGATAAATTGATATAGTTATGCGAAGGGGTGTGAAGATTGAGAGACTTAGTAGAGATGTAAGGATAATAGTGATGAGTTGTAGGATAGAGGAGATTGAGATTATCCATAGATATTATCTTGCAATCTTATTTTAATAGTAGAATCTTTTTTTTTTTGTGAATGTAGACATATTAGGTCAAATCACATTAAATTGTGCATGATTATTTATGATACTTTTGTTTAATTATTAGTATATATGTAATGATGTGTAGAAGGGGATGTAATATTCTCTCCACACATTGAAACTAACAATTTCTTGCTAAGGGGACTTGAAGTAAGTTTTTGTAGTTGAAATTAGCATTCATTAATTCAAACTGAATCTGTCAAAAGTTTAAGTTGTTAAGTAAAGACACATAAATAAATGACTTTTGTTATATCTATCAATCTCCCCTCTCACGTAAGAATCTTTTAGACTTGAAGTGTGGATAATGCCGAAATTCATTCTTATCATATATTGAAATTCTTTAATTTAAAAGAATGGAAATAACAACAATTGAGTACAAAATCACTTAATTATAGAGGCTTGATACTATATTATGACGTAACTCTACAAAAAATTTGACTTTTATTATATCTCTAAAGGCGATTATAGTATATACCTTAGCAGGTAGGGAGTCATCAATTTTGGAGGCACGCTACCTCCAAATAGGGCTGTTTCCTGGGCCATCTTCAACAATACCCGTCTCACAATTTCACCCAAATACTTCCCTGAAATCAGCTTTTCGAAAATCTGAAGTGAAAAAATTTAATAGTAGTAAAGAAGATTCAGTTGTCAGTTCTAGACAAATATATTATTATGGTAAATGCACAATGGTGAATTCAAATTCAGTAGTTATACCCCGCTACCAGGATTTGAGCTTTCAGCATCTAAACTAGCGTCAAATGGTGTCAGAGGAAGACGAGGGGATTTGAAGTTTCCCCACTCCATGCTAATTACCTGCAATACTACACCAGAATCTTTTAAATTGCTTAATTCACACTTAACGAGCTATGCGTGTATGTGAAGAAATACTTGCATAAACTTAATAAATTTACGTTTAGTACAATAAATCAATTACAATTAATTAAGATTATTTATTAATTAATTATGATAATTATTTAGTAATTAATAATGTGAGTAACCTAGTGTAGCCAAAGATTTATCCTTTATGCAAGTATTTCTGTGTGCGCGTTAGTGAGTGTTATAATAGTCACTAACCAGCTCGATTGCATTTGGTGATTGTGCAAGCACACTTGGAACTTCTTCTGCTGGTTCTACATAAGCAGCATTTGTGCTCATGCCTAGGGTAACTGCGGCCACGCTGTCCCTGTTGTAGTATCTTCCTCCGGCCAATCCTCCAATAGTGTCATCAACCTACTCAGTATTAATTTTTTTGTTGAATTCACTATTGTTTCAGGCATGGCAAGACTCATGAAATTGCAAGATCTACAATAATTAATTGGGCAAGCGAGAGATAGATCCTCTAACCAGTGCAAAAACATGCATTTTCATTCCATGATTCTTCAACGCTCGATTAAGGTCTTTCACCAATCCTTGGCGAACCTGGTTCCACAACATGAAACTTATAGTCCCTGCTACTTGAATATATATATTATATATTGCACATTACAACAAAATGATGGACAAACAAACTCAACTGGGTCATCCGAGCTTTTCCGTTGAAATGTAGTGCCAGTGAAAGGTACAGCTTTGTCTACTGGATATGACAAGGTGAAGCCCAATTTTTTCCTCTTGATGAATGAACCGTCCTCATTCTCAGGATGAGCCGAAACAAACTTAGCTATCTCTGTAGCTACGAAGTCAGGTATTTCCTGACAAGAAGGAAGTTCGAGGCATCATATTGTATGGGAAAAGATAAATGCTCAAAAAAAGTGCACACACAACACAGAACCATGAATAAGAAGTAACTGAAATTTTTTTTAATGTGTGTATATTAGCGGTTGAAAATTTTTAACTATTTATTTCAGCTTTTGTGTTAAAAAAATTATTTGTGCGTCTATCATTATTATTGTAATGTATAGATTTATATAAGTTCTATAGTTTTAAATTGTGATTATGGTCACATTATGTTTAAAAAATTATAGGTTATGTTGGTAATCGATTATTATTATCATCGATTATAATCGATTTATTTTTATGTTTGGATGCATTAGCTGTAAAGCGATTTTAAACTAATATGATTTGTTTGGATGATATAAAAAATTATTTTTATGTATTAAATTACTAAAATAGGTATAAAATGATTAAAAAATTATTTGATTGAGAACAAAATAGATTTACATATCAAAATGTAAGAAATAATCTATAAACTAAAATCATAAGTTTCAATCTTTAACTTATAATTATTAGCTGAGAAAATTTTTTATTTTACATTGAATTTGGTGTAAAAGCTTTTTTAAAAAATAATCTTTTTACTTAAACATAATAATTATTTTACAAAATAGTTTAATTCAAAAATAACTTTAAAAAGATTTAATCTTTCCCAAACATGCTATATGTATCGTAATTGTGAATAATTGTGAGAAAATGTAGTTGATGTAACTATAATTACAGTCACGTGAGACGACCAAAATCACAATATTTAAAACCATGATCAGTACAATTAAGAAATTAAAATATGATTAAAAGCAACATCATATCCAAGTTTTACGGTCAATCATTTACTATTCATACCATGACAATATTTATGGTGAATGTTCACACAGACACTGGCATTGCCAATTGGAGAGTAATTATTAGATTAATATTATTAGCTCAATCTACATATTACTCGTGCTCCTCAATATGCACAATAAAAGATAAGAGAAAGCAAAATTTGGAACATGAAAATAAAAATACCTGAGAAGTACCAGCCAGAGCATTAGCGGGGATGGAAATCTCTTCCCTGTGTAAACCAGAGATAGGCTTATTCTTTCCTCCAAGCCGTGCACACAAAATCAACAAGTTCGTGCCTTGCAAATTCACCCCATAGAAAAAACCTTCCTCTTCTCTGCCAAGTACCAATGCATATTATTATTTATTAGTTCACTCAAAGCAGAAAATCCCAGGACTAGTTTCCATGATCAAGATAAGATTTATGAGTTAAGAAAAATGATGCTTGCACATCATTTTTATACACCATTTTTACACATAAATATTTAGTTAACAATGTGTATTATATGGTTAACAAGACTAGTAATCGATCATTAATATTGAAAATCAATTACTAGCCCCCATTAATCAAATAATACACACTCTTTACCAGCAATTTATATATCGTTAATCAGGTTTAAAAGTAGCGTACAAAAATGATGTGCATATAATATAATTGATGAGTTAATTACCCATTAGGGAGAGATGTAACGTTGGAAATGATCATGTTGAGAGTGGAGGTTTCATTGGAAGAATCAAGAGAGGCTTTCATGTTAGACACCAAGTCATCAGCAACCCGCCAAAGCTTTGTTACTGGGGTGGCACATTCCCTTGCGAACTTTCGAATGATGTTCCTTGTTTGCCTCAATTGTTGCTCTTTCCTCTGCTTCCACCTCCTGACCAAGCCTCCTACTGCTACCACCGCAAGTGTTGTGCTCACGGCTGCCACCACCACCACCACCCCCTTCCTCATCCTTCAATAATAATAATCAGATCAAGATCAGAGAAAATAAATTGTTTTGTTAAACTCTTGGGGTCAATATCTTCACTTTTCCTTATTATTATGAAACAATCAAAATAACTGAAATCCGTTAATCTAGCATAGAGGAACGAGTATCATGGGATTGAATGGGTTTACGAGGTAGGACTAGGAGGAATAATTATATTTGTATTTGCACTTATGGGTTGAGAGCTCATTCACAAATGGATTTACAACTTGGGAACAAGCCTAGTCCATCAGTCCAGTAACTCGAGCTTGGCCGCTTTGGGCTTATGGAACAACAATAATAGTGGTCAGATAATAACCACTTTCACAATACATAAGTTTTCAGACCCAAAAACAAAAAACCATGTTTGAAAGGCTAAAAAAGGATAAAACTTAAGAAACATATTTATAATATTTGACAATAAAATAATATGTATATATTTTTCATAATTTATTAATGAAAATTTTAAAAAGAATAATTAAGTAATTAAAAAATAAAACACATGTCATATTTTTATTAGAAACAAGCACCACAAGCACTTAAAAAATTTTACCTAAGTTTTGTTCGCAAAAAAACAGATACATAAGTTTGACAAAATAATAATAATCATATTGTTGGGGTTAAATGCATTTTGCCACCTGATTTACTGAATTGGTTATTATGGGCGGTCACATAATAATTGTGAAAATAGGGTGGTCACATAAATAATAACCAGGTCAGTAAATCAAGGTGGGAAAATGCATTTAGCCTCAATAATTAATTTCTTAATATATTCTATTTTAAATATTTAATATAAAGATAAATTTGAGAAAAGAAAAAATGAATTTGGGTATATATTGCTAACTTGCTAAGTAAAAGTTGAATAAATAAATTGAGGATTTCATTATGCATGGTTTGTGATTGCGAAATTGATGCACTGTGTGATGTCATGTTACAATAATTTTTTAAAGAGAAATGCTTAGAGCTTGTTTGGTAAAGAATATTTTTTGTTAAAAAAAATTTTATGGGTTAAAGTGATATTTGGGTAAAATTGTTTAAAGTGATAAAAAGCTTTTTCATGGGTTAAAAAGCTTCTTTTCATAATTTCTAATTTTGAGCATTATTGAAAAAAAAAATTTCTTTCAAAAGTTGATTATGTTATGTTTTTACTAAAGTAACCATAAATTATAAAATATTATATAATATAAATAGATCATTTCATATCTTTTTTATTAATTAATTTACTATACAAAAATAATTTTTTTCATACAATCTAAATGAAACAAATTATCTTAATTTTTTAACTAATATATTCAAATATAAAACTAATTTTATTATAATTAATTATAATAATAATTGATTATATATAATTAATTATTAAAATAATTTTTTTCACAATTAATTAAACACATCCTTAATATCATGAAAAAGATTTCATGAAATGTATACAAATGCTTATGATTAGATGGTCTTTTTTCCCCTTTCAATGGCCATGTCTTTCATTCACTTTTTCCTGTACTATTTTCTATCTTTCCCTTTATATAAATGCTTTATATCTTTCTTCCTTTTTATATATAAATGCTATTTGTTTTTGTATGATTATTATGACTTAAGCCTTAAAAGACTAGTTCATAATGTGAGAGAGTATCATGGTTTAAATATCATATTAAATTTTTTTATTTACTTAATATAAGACTCATAATATTGTCACTCATTTAAAAGTTAACGTCTACCTTGACTTCACTCTATCAAAATTAACCCAATAGTAATCTTTTTTCTTTTGGTGACTTTACTCATCTATTAATATTCAGTATAACACTCTCACTATTATACATTAATTCAACTTATAAGTAGCTCTTTCCATAACTCAACTTTCAACAAAAACTTTAATTATTATGACTTAAACCCATGACAAAAACCTAACTCAGAAGAAATGGAAGAGCCTCATAATTTAAATACTAAATTAAATTTTTTTATTTATTCAACGTGAAACTCATAAAAATGATTTTTTGTGAAAAAAATTGCCGTGATAAATAGAATTACTCTTTTTAAAGATGTTATTATTCTTATAAATAAAGTTACAAGTTTTGATGAAAATTACATACATTCTGAAATTAAAATTATTATAAAATTAAAAAATTTGTAACTTTTTTTAATTTAATATATGTAATTTTTGTCAAAATTTTAATTTTATTTAAAGAGTTATAATTTTCTTTGAAAATTTGAAATTACTGTAAAATGATGGACGTTAACCCTATAAATCTAATAGCAATATTATTTGTTTAATTAAAATATTTTAATTTTCATCTAACTCTCTCATAAATTTATTTTATATTTCATAAAAAATTATAATAATATATAATCAGATTTAACATCTTTTTATATAAATTTATAATATAAATATAATATATATATTTTAATTATATGAGAAATATTATCCTAAATTTAATGTTCGTATGTTGTCTATTTCTCCAATAATAATTATGGGTATCTAAAAAGTCGTCTCGTCGTCAATTTTGTTAACCTGTCTGTACCCATTTTTTATTCTTTGTACTAAAGCTGCTTTTTGACTAATGGAGCAAAAACCTTTTTACATACAGATTTGGAAAAGACCTGTGAAAGTGTGAATAAAAAAAAAGATTTGGAAAAGACCTTAAAGAGTTTGACATCTGGCTTACAGAAAGTTGGTAGGTGTTAGACATGGACCACCATGTCAAATTTGGGGTGCTGAAAGCTTTCTATACAAATCGAGTGCTGAGGTTCATAGTTTGGATGCTTACGAATAAATTCGGGAGAAAAAACATTTTCTTTATCCCCCAATAGTAATAGTAAAGCTACTTTTTGCGTTTCTCGTATAGTTAACTTTCAGTTTCAAAATGAAAATAATTGTTCTTGTGCACCTTAAACCCTCTCGGGTCGCTTTTAATATGAACCCCTTGATATAGAGATCATCCATGATCCTTGTGTTTTAGATCATAGGATGTATGCCAAATTAGATCAATGGTTAACATTAATCACCTGTTACCTGTTTTATGAAAAAGTTTAATATTACATTTTTTTTCCAAATTTGTTTCATTTTATAAAATTAACCAATTTCTTCCTTCTTGTACCTTTGCGGGTGAGATAAGTGGCTATAACAATGAGTTATTTTTCAAAACCAAATTAATTTTTAGAGGGAGACCTAGGATCGGCGAGTTGTCGGCGACTACCATTTTTCTTTGGTGATCGTTGGCGTTGGCATCATCATCGTGCTCTACAATGTCGTTGCTCCCCCTCCTAATGCTTCTACTTCATGAAGGCATTTGTGTTTGCAGGAGAAGGTAGTGGGTTTATGACAGGAACACTTTTTGATGGAGGTGGATAAGAAATCACAGGATTGGTAACTGGTTGTGTCTTGGAACTGTTAATGGGGGTTGTAAATTGTCGAACACAACAAAAATAATAATAAAAAATCACGAACATCAAAACATCGAAATAGGCACAACCACTATGGTCCGCCCTTCAACAATAGCTTCAAGAGACAACCCCACCATCTGGAATCTGCCAGCGACCAAGACACAACCGCTGCTGCCCAACCTTGCCGCTAACAGCCGACACTTCCTCCTCTGGTCAATAAATTAGATCAATCATCTGCCATATTTGTATCATAAAAAAAGCTTCAGTATACTTACAAGAATGACCAACACCTTTGATGTATATCAAAAAATAATATTTCCATATCTCTCTGTCTTTATACAATTTATTTTTTCACATGATAATCAAATCAAGAAGTTCAAAAAAGCACACCCAACTTAATAATCAAATGAGTATAATAACGTTTGGCAAAATTCAACCCCACTTATGCTGCAATCTACTATGGATGAGAAATCTTTTAACGAATAACAGAAACTTCTGTTTGGAAAAATTCAACCTCATAACACCAGATAGAGGTGTAATCGGGTCTGTTTGGTTCGATTTTTGGAGAAAAATAAATCTGAACCAATCAAAATCAATTAGTTCAGTTTGGTTCAGATTTCGTATTTTTTGATAATCAAATCCGAACCAAACTGAACCAAACATCTTTGGATTGGTTTGGTTCGGGTGATCAGGTTGACCATTTTTTTACACAAAAATTAGTTAAATAATTAGCTTTCCATAACAAAAAAGGCCGCATTGCTTCCCTCCATTTTACGTACACACACTTCACTCCCTCACAGCAAGCATCTCACTCACTCATCAAGAGAACAAGATGTGCCTATAAATGCCAGAGGTGTAAGAGAATTGAAAATGTGAGAAATTGAGGAGGAGAGGGTTGAGTTGGAGAGGTATCTGTTTTTTTTACTTTTATATTCTTTATGCATGCGAATTGAAAGAAAATAAAGAGATAGAAACAGAAATTGAGAGTGGAGTTTGAGAGGAAGCTTCTTTTTTTTTTATGTGTGAGAGTTGGGAAATAGTAGTGAAGTGCTAGATAAATTGAGTGAAGGAAACAGGGAGCTTGAGTGAAGATGAGTGAAGGAGGAAACAACTCTTGATTAAGAGTGAAAATTAGAGTGCATTCATTCTTCATATCACTCTCGTGTACTATTCTCATTCCCACAAAGCTATACAAGACAGTGTACACTTCCCTGTAACACTAAAAACGCAAGCTAAAATCCTCCTTGTAAACCATACTACAACCCTCAACCATCCAAAATAGAGACATATTCCACCAAAAGTCCTCCACCGTACACAACTAGTAATAATAGCAAGTCCTATCATGAGTTTTACAGAAACCCCAAACCTCCATTAATCTGTCTACCAAAGCCAACGGTATAGTGGATTGCACAACAACAATAACAAGAATATTATAATGAGGAGATTGGACTAGTTCCTATGATGCTCAGAAACGTGTTTTGCGTTATGCTTTGCACGTCAACTTTGAGAAAAGCTTAGTACTTTTCTCCCTATACCATATGTGAAAAATACTCTAGTCTTTGTAGCAAAGGTCAGATAAAAGGGTATAGACCTATGGCGGAACAAATCTAGCGTGGTAAGCTGTGACAAAGTAGATCTGACGCGACCTGAGCTGTGACGGTGGTGGGTGAGCTGTGGTGGAGCATATTTGACCTGAGCTGTGGTGGAGGAGAACCTACGATGAGCTATGGCGAGCAGAATCTACGGTGAGCTGCGGTGAGCAGAACCTACGATGAGCTGCGGTGAGCATAACCTACGATGAGTTGCGGTGAGCAGAGGAAGTTTCTGGCTTTCTATGTTAAACGAAGACGAACGTATGATAGAGGAGGTTTCTGGCTTTCTTGGACGAAGACGAACGTATGGCAGAGGAAATTAAGAAAGAAGTATTACAAAAAGTCAAAAATAAGTAGTAGCCAAAAGCCCAAAAGGCTGTAACATAAATTACAATATATATATATAGTTTGGTTCGGTTTTGAAATTTCAAATTCTAGAACAGAACCAATTAAGTTTTAATTGGTTCGAATTTTATCCGAACCAATAAATATATTAAACTAAACCAAACCAATTTAATTCGTTCAGTTCGGATTGATCGGATCGGTCGAATTATCCTAACTAATTTACACCCCTAGCACTAAAAATGTCCTTGGATGGAGATGAGGTAGAGGGGCATGGATATGAGGATCCATATGCAAATAATAATAGTTATAGGTGTGAAATAAAATAAAAAAGTAGACTTTATTATAATATGTAAAAACTTAGTATAGCAAGTTAAGTCAAAGGCTTATCGATGAACCTTTGACCACTCGATCCATGTTAAAAAAACCTACAGTCCTAGCACTAGGAGCATAAAAGTCGGTTTCCTGATTTTTGTAAAAAAAAAAAGAAAAAAGAAAATGGTGAACCCAAGAAATTAAATTAAAAAATAGATTAAAAAATTCACATTTGTTTCAGCTGAGAGAAAATTTTGATTAGATCATTGGAACCATTATGACTTATTTAAGATGTTTGGGTTCAAATGGTGCAAGTTCCTTCCTATTACCTCCTCCAATTTCTGGACAAAAGTTAACGACTAAGGAAACGTTTCTGGTCTATAATCTTATATGGTAAATATATTATTTAAATAAATAAATAATTATAATCAATTACTTGTTACTTGATTAATATGAAATAAGTATGATTTATATTGTATATATAAAAATTTTAACAAATTTTAGTTATTAATATTTACATACACAGATTTATACATACAAAAATTAGACTAATCCTTTATTTATTGTGAACTATGAAGCACAGAAACGGACACGGACACGGACACGGACACGGGACACGACACGAATACGGATACAGGGACACACCAAATTCAAAAATTTTAAGACACGAACACGACATATGTATATATAATTTTAATTATAAACATTCCAAACACAATTTCTCAATGACAACACAAGCATATTCATTTATAACTAAAAAAGAAACCAATAATAATTGAAAATTGAACCACCAGGCCAGAGTGAAACTCACTTAAAACTTAAACCATTAGCACATAGTGAACACAATGTATTGAGGAAGAATAGAAGATTTTTCCTGAAAGTGAGTCGGGTGATATTGGGCTTGTGGGCCGTGATATTAGTACACTGCCACACAGTAATTTTTTTTAAATTTTAATGGACTGTGTCCAATATATGTTCGCGCTGTGTCTGAGATGTGTCCTGACTGTGTTCGGGCCATGTTTGAGTCAAAAAAATATTTTTTTTAATTGGACACACTTGGACAAGTAAGACACGCATGTCGTGTGCGTGTTGAAGTGTGTTTATGTCGGACACGTGTCCGACACGTAGACACGCTAATAAACTGGCGCGTCCGTGCTTTCTAGATTGTGAATAATTATGTATACAAAAAATTATAAATTTTAACTAATAATATTTACACATATAATAATAAAATTTAAAAAAATTAAATCAATTGACTATAATAAATAAAATTGGTTGGAGCAGCAATACTCCAAAACTTTTTACTAGCACCTAAGCGTCATCACCTACTGGGTTAAGATATCGACCGGCAATCATTCGAATATTTGATGAATATAGAAAATAGATAACCACATTGTAGTTGGGGAAAACTTATACTATTTATAAAATTATTACAACTACCCCTAAAAAAACTAAAACATCAATGTTATTCATATATTTGAACTAATTAGGGATTCCTTTTACATTCATTTTTAATAAAAAAAGGAGAAAGAAAGAAAAAAGTAAGTTTTTCTTTTTTTTTTCCTTTTTCGTGTAAAAGCAAAGTATAAAAAAACAAATGTAGAGAAACATTTTTGAAACAAAATAGAGTCGCTCCAAAGTCAAGCTTTATTGTCTATTGCAATTTGCAATCAATCACGATATTGCATTCCTTTAACGGAAAAGTTTCTTGTACTCCTAAAAATTTATGAAACATCCGTATTCCATAATCTTACATTGTAAATATATTATTAAAATAAATAAATAAATAATTGTGATTAATAAGTAATAGGTATAATCACAATTATTTATTTAACAATTAATAGGTATAATCAAATTTTTTTAGAGAACTTTATTAAAATATTATACATATGCAAACTCATATATAAAAAATTTAGATCAATTTTATTTTTTTTATAAATTTTAAGTAATAATATTTACACATATATTAATAAGATTGAAAAAAAACTGATTAACTAGCTATAATAAATAAAATTGATTAGAGTATCAGTGCTCTAAAAAATTTTAAGAATACCGTAAACGTCACCTACTTTAATAGGTGTTCTTAAAAAAAATTCATATATTTGGATTTTGAAAGATATCCAACACGAAGTTGGGTTTTGCTGTTATCGTAAACTTTTGAGTATTTGATCAGGAAGAAGATAACGTCAGCACAAAACGACAAAATTAAACAAAAGACCATGGAATGAAAAGATATGGAACCCAAAAAGGAATAAAGAATAATAATAAAAAAAAAACTTAATGAAAAGTTGTGTTAATTGTTGGTCACTTTATCAGTTGGCTGATGAGGAACAAGGAAGACCAAAAGGTGGGAGGCACAGCATAGCATGGGATTGAGTTGTTGCTATCCATACCAACTTGTATTAAGACAAATCCCATTTACAATAAACAAACTTTAATTAACATTAATTGTGGTTCAAATATCCCTATCCATATATCCGTTATCATATAGAATTCGATCAAGTATATATTGTATCCCTGTCCAAATTAATAAAACCATTTCTGGAATTATGTAGAGAATTAGAAAATAGTACAAAGAAATTCCATTTCATCTACACAGGGAGCGCATAGTACTAGTCGATTTTTCACCCAAGTCTTTCTGTTTCATGTTCAAAGTTTATGTAGCAGTCTTTGGCATAAAGCTAGTGGGAAAAAGAGAAAAGGGACTAATCAAATCGAAATCAGTATCAAAATCAAGTTGTTGCTATTCCTGGAAGTATGGAACAATTAAGACCACCGAGCATTATATGGGCCAGTTGAGTCAAGGGTCTCATCAAGTCCATGATTGGTGGTGATGTTTGAAAATGGAATGAGAGATCAATGAGCCCTTAACACGGAGAGGAACTAGAAATAAGAAAATACACGCCGATAATTCAGATGCCGTCCATGTTTAGGTCAGTTTTGGGTTGGTCTGTTTGGTCATTGGTGTATTCCCATTAATTTTCTTTGTGGATAGTTAGCAGGTATGGTGAGGTTTATCTATTCAAGTGGGAAAATTTGGACCCAAAATTAACGTATGAAAGCCCCAAATTAGGATAATATATTGTTTATTATCCTTAATTAATGTATGAAGGCAACAATTTGGACCTCTTCTAAAAATAGAAGAGACTTGCATGAGTGTTTATTATATGTGTTAACTTGTTTATAAAGAAAAGGACATTGTTTAGTAACATTGCCCCTGTTGTTCGGGTAATAGAAAGGGTTTCGACTCCTAAATGTTCATATTGATCAAATGGTTGAGTGAAATTGGAATAACTTAATTTTTTCATTAAAAACATGTTTGGATTAGATTAATTTTAAGAAAATAATCATTTAATTTTAAAAGTTCTCTAAATTTTTTTTTATTATAAATTGTTTTGAATATAAAATAAGTTAATTTAAACATATACTAACTATTTAAGTGGAGCTCACTTTTAACATGATTTGTCAGCATATATCTTTTTTTTTATATATAAGGCTTAAGTTCCACTCTATGGACTTGGTGAAGGAGTCCTCTAGTGGATTCCTGAGTGGTTCCCTAATGAGACCCAAAGGTGGAGGGTAGCAAAAGGAAATTTAGGAAAGAGAATATTTGCAAAGATCTAATCCCAATTATTTTCTTGCACGTACTGCATATATCTTATATTTGCTTGTACAAAATCCATCCTATTTTTGTAATTATCAAATATAAATATAAAAAGGTGTATAAAAGAGATATAAAAAATAATGCACAAATATTACTACTTCACTTATATAGCTCAGTGGTTAAAAAAATTATAGATCACAATAAATATCTATTATTATTTTTCATGAACAACAAGATATCTTTATAATTGTTGTTAAGATTGTACACTATCAAGTACTCGAATTAAGATATCCTTTGGTGGATGAGATCCATAAGTTGTTGCGCATTTTTCGGGGAACGATTCGTTGGAGTCATACCATTCGTGAAGGTAACTTTTGTGCTTATCATTTCGCTAAACATGGCCACACTCTCAATTGGAGTTTGACAGTGTTTCATGAGGTGCCTTCTTTCCTGGTTTTTCCCTTCTTAATTAGCTGATATGTTGGGGGTGCTCTTTGATAAAGCTTGCAATTTTTGGTTTGCTTTGGTTGTTTTTGAGTCCTTGACCCGTTGCTCATAAAAAAAAAAGTTTTAACCAAAAAATTATACTGAAATTTAACCATCAATAATTGTAATCGTGACAATGCAGTCTAGGCTAAGTTTGGAGCTAAAACAATGCAGCTATATATGTTCATCTGGTCGAAGCTTCCTCACGAGCTCTCTCTGCAGCTGTTTACAAATTCTTCAAGTGTTTCTTACCTTATATTTCCTTTTGCAGGTTTTTTTTTTCTATGTGCCACCAAAAGAAGAAATAATGATAAAAACGATTCTTACATATTATCTTCTATTTATATCAAGATTTTGTACAGAAATTGATTTACATATAAGATCTTTATATTTGTAGATCTCTAATGTAGAAATTAAACCATTATATATATATATATATATATATATATATATATATATATAGGACATATCTAGTGAGATGAGTTTTTATTATGAGAGAGTGAGAGGAGTAAATTTTGACCATACAACTATACATGAATGGTCAAGATTAAAAGTTACTTGAAAGTCATGTGATCACTTAAAAAAGTTACATGCATTTATGTTCTAATCTTGACCATTTATGAAAGATTCACTGGTCAAGATTCACTCATCTCACCTCTCACAATAAACACTTCTCTCACCTGAGTAAGATCCTATATATATATATAGGAGACATATCTAGTGAGATGAGTTTTTATTGTGAGATGGTAAGAGGAGTAAATCTTGATCATAAAACTATAAATAGATGATTAAGATTAAAAGTTATTTAAAGATCACGTGACCACTTAAAAAAGTCATATGTATTTATCTTCTAATCTTGGTCATTTATGAAAGATCTAATGGTCAAGATTTACTTTTCTCACCTCTCATAATAAACATTCATCTCACCAGATATATCCTTATATATATATATATATATATATATATATATATATATATATATCCAATAATGATATTAGAATTAATGTAACTATCAATATCCATCAACCAGAAGTACATAAACTTTGCATTCTTGCCTATTGATGTCTCCCACCAAATTTTCATGCACATCTTGAATGAGTCATAAGACTTCAAATCCTAATATATAATTATTTTTAAAAAACTCAAACACCCAAATATAAGTTAAAAAAACAAATAAAAAAGGATTAACATCAAAATGGAAAACAAAAAAAATCAAACATCCAAATAAGTTAGATTGGTCAATGGTGGGAAAATGAATAAAACTAAAAAACTCGAACATCAACTTCAAAATGAATTTCAATGAGAGTGATTGCCTGAAGAACATAGTCCCAACAAACCTTTAAATATAATATATGATTCTTTTGTGAATTTTTCGATTTTAGTATCTTCTTTCATTTTACTTCTCCCAACATTGCTTTCTTACTCTTCACCATAACCTGATCAAGATTCCATCATGACTTGAGCTTCATGCAATTTTTCCTTTTATGGTACAGTTTCCTGCAATTTCTTCACAATCTCCCAATCGGCAACTACCCATAAAAGGAAAGTACAACATGAGGTAACGCCACATAAAGGGAGCCAAATAGTGCATGGGCTCTTGGTGGGTGATTTGTAAGTTGGGGTTTGGAACCATGGGTGGCAGTGTGCAATGGCATGCCAAATGCTGGCTTAGGCGGTGCAGATAGGGGCAAGGAGCCTGTGGCGACTGTTTGGGGTTCTGGTGGTGGAAAGGAGTTGACGAATGTGGCTTGATGCGGATGGGTGGCTGGCCACCTGTTGTCAAGTAAAAATTCATGTTTATAGTCTTTTGGTTGTATTTTTTTATGAGGATTTGAAAAAATTAATTACTTTTAAAAAATTTTGAATTTTGAGAATTGATTTGATTATTGATCAAACACAAATGTAAATTGATTTGACAAATATATTTGAAAATGGTCTTTATTATAACGCTTGAATTGTGGCTATTAATTCTTAAAAGGTATCCCTAATCACCTATTAGTACTATTTAATTGGTTAATCAATTAGCTAGTGTAATTGATTCGATGAAATTTGAAAAAAAAATTCTTATTTTGGATTACGGCTATCAAGTGATAATTGCATGTTTAATGAGTTCAAAGAATTTAGAATTAACGTAAGAGGCAAAATAAATCTCATTAAATAATTTTTGTTTAATTATAGATATAATCTGAATTTTAATTAGGAGTCATGTAATGTGAAATTGAATATGTCATCAATAATTAGTTGATTGTCAATCTCCCTAAGTAAGGAAAATAATTTACTTTAATATGCAAATGCTAATAACATATTTAATCTTAAATATAAAACACTAAGAAGGTTTAAATAAATGATTGACTCATATAATTTTACATAAAATTAGGTATTATCCTACAAATGACACAAGTATTAGATAAAGATGATGAACATGTATTATATTAATTTTACAAACATGTGCACCACTTGTTTAAAAGACCCTTAAATCACACGTGTTATTATTTTCACATTGGTAGGTTCCTCTGCTACCAATTTGCTTTCTTACAAATATTGTTATTGTCTTAGTGAATAAATTTAGAATATAATACTTCATCATCTTATTCAGTCATTTGATGAAACATTCACCTCTTGCTGTATTTGTTAATGATAACTCTAGGTAATGTTTTTCTCTACATTTCTATAGGAAATTGCTCATCAATATTATCTATAGATTGAAGTCACGTTATATTTAAATTAAAATTATGTATTTCTAATTCAAGTATGGTATATAGATTTTTTTTGTCACGAACACGAGACACGACACGGACACGGGGACACACCAAATTCAAAAAATTTTAGGACACAGACACGAAATATATATATAATTACAAAATTTAAGAAAAAAATTCATAATTCATTAATATCATTTCTATAAGTTTAAAAATTTACAATATCTTAATATGTCGTATGCGCCAATATTTACTACCTAGTAAGCCTCTCCTAAAAAATATGGAGTATAATTTCTATTATTTTTTAAAAAATCTCCTAAACTAACTTCTCCTAATAGAACTAATCATGTACAAGTATATGTGCATAAAAAAAATTAATTAGAGAGAACATTGGTGTGAGGCAAGTTTCGATGACGATGAAGTGGACGGCTTGGTACAAGTAGAGGTAGAAGGAGCATATGAAAATAGTGGTATATGAAAAGATAAAACTTAAAAATCTAATAGTGATGTGTGAAAAGATAAAACTTAAAATACTAGTATGTGAAGATAGTGACTTAGGACGTCAGTCATATGATTGGTCATGAGTGGATTACGAGTTTACTAATTGAATGTTAGTCATGGAAACTAATATATTTTTAAAAAAATATTAATGGGTCGTGTCCAAACGTGTCTGAGACATGTCCAAGCGTGTTCGAGACGTGTCCAAGCATGTCTGAGACGTGTTCAAATTGAAAAAAAAATCTTTTTAATCGGACATATTCGAAAGAGTGTCTCCATGTGTCCGACATGCGAACACGCCTCAAAAACGGTATGTTTGTGCTTCATAGCTTTCTGTATATATTTATTTATTTATTTTCATTTAAAATTAAATTAAAAAATGCTTTTATGCATAATAAACCTATCTTTTATTTTTAATTTAATATATCATTATTGAAAAATATTTTAATGAAATGAAGTTTTATTTTATTATATATGTTTGTATTATCTCATAATTTTTTATTTTTAATTAGGGGTGTCTAATGGGTCGAGTCAACCTGCGAACTCACAGATTTCAACCCAACCTAACTCATAAAATGCGGATTGAGTTGGGTTGAAAAATGCTTCAACCCGCAGTGTGTGAGTCGGGTAGCGGGTTGGAACACTTCCAGCCCGCACAAGCCCTACCCACTCACATTTTTGTTTAGTAAAAAGTTGTTTAGATGATAAAGAATATATGAAAAAAATAAAGAGTAAAGTTAATGATTATGTCAATACATATGACATGTGTAATGACACTGACTTCATTTGGTTAAACTAATTTGTTGTTTGAGTTATGATTTGTTTTGTTTTATTTATTCTAAACTTAGTAAGACTTGTTAGTTGTTAATTTGTTATGCACTTATTAACTTATGATATTTAGTTTATTTGAGATTGAGACCTATTATGTTTGAGTAAGGTTGGTTGAGACTTATGATGTCAATTTATTTGATTGAAACCTATTATATTTCAGATTGAGACTTATGGTGTTAATTTGTTAGATTTTGTATTTCAACTTTTTTTAAGAATTTTTTTTTAAAAAATGTTAGACCCACGAGTTCAACCCAACTCAACTTACTCTTGAGCGAGTCGGGTTGGGTTGTGTTGGGTTGAGTGAAAAAATATCCTCGACCCAACCGCCAACCCACTGCTTTGGTGAGTGGTTCGGGTCCAAAAATACTGCTGAACCCACTCAACTCACTAAGTAGACACCCCCACTTTTAATATTACTCCGCGCGATACGGATGCAAACTCTAGTTCTTTGAATATGAGATTAATCCCCCCTCAAGAATTAGTTTGGCACTAACTACACAAGGTAATTATCAATCAATATAATATAGAAAAGAAAGATACATAACCTGAAAAATTATCATGTATCTTCCTTATCAGCAAGTACACAATCCAAGATTACGACGATCACTCCAACTGGGTTTCTTGCATGCGCTTCGGTCAAGCACTCTTCAACGCACTATGAAAGTTTGAAATTTGACCAATTACAAGCTGAGGAACACACTTGTGAGTCTAATGGAGACTAATATTTGATCTACCCAACTTTTTTGTTATAATAAAACCTATTTATCTATGGTGCACGAAGGATGGCCAAGTAATGCGAAACAGCAAGGATGGCAAAATAATTTGAAAGTTGTTATTATAATAATAAATTAAATATATTAATAACACTAAGACTTTTGGTCAATCAATGAATTTATTAGACAGTGAAATAAATGGTTATATTACATAATTCCATAAATAAATATTTCTAATCTAATTATTGACCTATAACGAAGGAAATGTTTTATTTAGTATGAATTTAAATTGATTATTAGTTTAATAAAAAAGATTTACATGTTATTAAATAGTATGAATTTGATTTCAAATGAGATAAAATGTAAACAGATTATACATTGGTAAACAATGTATTAAAACAATGATAGAGAATATAATGCAAAAATTGAAAAGATTTTAGTCATTTAAGATATAATGACTAGTGATAGTGAAAAAAAATCATTTCAAATTAAAAAGGATAAATAAGAGAAAAATAATTTATGTCCAAAATATATAATCATCAATCAAAAAATATAATAATAATAATAATAATAATAATAATAATAATAATAATAATAATAATAATAATCAATCAATCAATCAATCAATCAATCAATATAATATAAAAAATGAAGATACATGTATTGAAAAATTGCTATATATCTTCCTTGCCAACAAGTAAATACATCACTTGCTTGACATGTGGTATCTAAAGTACCTAATACTATGCTATGTGTCAAATAATTTTCTTATTTGCATGTTGATAACTCCATGAAATATAGTTATTTGTACTCTATAATTGTGTTTCATAAAATGCTATGTCCTTGTTATTATGCATATATGAGAGATTTTATACTTATATTGGTTAAATTTTCTTTGGATGTCTCTCTATATGATTATGAGTAATTTGTGTGTATTCGTTATGCAATTAAGTGGATTTATAATTTATATTTAACTTGGTGATTTTTCTAATGTAGGATGAGCTTAAAACAGAGGAATTGGAGCGATTCAAAGTTCAAAAGCTCAAGAAAAGGACCAAGTGGCATTCTAGGAGAGAACGCCGCGACGCAGGTTGTTACATGTCACGGCGCAATGCTGCATCATCAAGCTTCCATACTGAGACCCGAGGCTAGAGCGCCGCGGGACAAAGGAGTGTGCGCCGCAGCATTAGGTGACCGACTCAATGCGCGCCGCGGCACAAAGGAGTGTGCGCCGCGGCTTGAGGTGCAAAACTGAACCTATAAATAGATTTTCATCAGATTTTCTTAGGATGACTTTCTAGGTTAAAGAAGCTGCGCCTGACTCTTCATTTTATGAGGCTGAAAGATGCCAAGGAAGCCAAGGTTGGAGGCTATCTTCCTCATGGAGGGAGATTCAAGCATCAATGGCAACATCCATAAGCCTTTCTTCTTTTTTCCCTTTGTTTTCTTCTCTTTCTCATTCTTTGAGCATGTATTTTGTGTTGTAATTTTATGTTCAATGATGTAGCAGCTGTTTTAGGGAATACTTTGAATCCTTTTTATGGATACTAATGATTTTGTTCTCCTTTGAGTTTGTATGGATGTATGGTTTTGTTCAATCATATTATTTTTAATGCTCTTGAGTGCCTGATCATCGTTTAAGTGATTTGATAAAATCTAATGAACCTAGACATAGGGATTTGGATTTGAGATCATATGTATGGTTGATACATGTTCGATTCCATTCTAATGGCGGGATGAGTTGATTCGCTAATGTGATAAAAATATACCTCTTAGCTATGCATAACATGAGTTTGAGAATAGACCTTAATGAGTTAATTTTGTGTTAACTCTCATGGAAACATAGTGAGTTAGGCAATTGAAACTATGGTTAGATGACCTAGACATAGGCTTTTAACTAAATTAGATTCTCAAACTAACTTAGTCATTGCATTCATATTTATGAACAGGATTGCATGTTATTGGTTAAAGTAAAGGGTGAAGAAGGATTTTTCTAAACTCTAACCATTATCTTTATCACTTTTTAGTCTTTAGTTTAATTACTTTATCCTATTTTTATGTTCTTGAATAGAATTAAGTAAGCTATTGGTTAATATTTAGCTTTGGAAGTAAAATTATCCTCGAGAGAATGATCTTTACTTTTCACTTTATTACTTGAATGACCCGTGCACTTGCGGCCTATTTTGGGACAAACAAATTTTTGACGCCGTTACTGGGGATAAAGCATTATTTCTGTATTGTTAATATTGACAATAAGTTTGCTTAGTTCTAATTCAAGTTTTTTTATATTTGTTGTTTATTGTTTTGCATAAATATGTAGTAGGTTTGGTTTTTATGTTTTTGTTGTTAGTTTATGTATTAAGTATGTTAATAGTTAAATTTTATGTTTTATTATACTTTTGTTGTACATACTGCAATTTAAGCTTTTAGACACATTTTGGAGGTGCTAGGGGCTAAAATGGAGCACCAATTCCAACAGAAACTGGTCTGCTACAGAATTCTGCTGCATGACTTCTCACGCCGTGGCTCAGTATTTTGCACGTCGTGGCGTACATGCACGTTTTCTGTAGAATTTTGCAGCTTTTTACTCATGTCGCGGCTCAGGCATGGTTACGCCGCAGCGCAGCACCCTATTTTTGCTTTTTCTGTTTATTTTCTCTATTTTTCTTTATTTAGTATGCTCAGTGCTAATTTGGCTGCGATTTTGATATGCTCAGGTACCCTATAGATTATGTGCAGCAAGGAACATATTCACTTTGGTTTGGGGGAGTATCTTTACATGTTTTTACCCTTAATGCTTAATGTTTACACATGTTTTGATATTTAAAGTATATGCTAGTGATAGTCATCATGCTTTCATGATTAATCTTGTTTTGGCTATTACTGGTGAGCTGTTGATGCAAGTTTTAATTTTTTGTACTTTGTACATGTTGTTATGCATCCTTGAATGGAAAATGATTGATCTTTAGAATGCATGATATATTTTTATTTGCTAGTGTGTGATGGTTTATCAATGATATAAATGCTTGGGAATTGCCCTCTATTTTGTGAAACCATTCGTGATCTTGAAGCATGTCAATGCAATCTGGTTTGTTTTTATGCACGCTGTATTTTTCTACTTAGATGCTTGTTTAAGTTTGGAAAGATATGAGTGTTTGTTTAGAGAATGTTTATGAATTGTGCATGTGGATGATTTTTTTTATCCTTGAAGTTGTTCTCCAACCATCTTGAGGCGAAATCCTAAATTGTGTATGATTGAGGACATGATTAGGGCATTATTTGAACCGTTTGAGTCTTTCAAGCTTAACCTTATATGATGATATCCATAAGTCCTCTTTGAAGCTTTTTAATTGTATGACCTTATTTGTTTTTCATTATCATTGTGTTCGTTAACCTGTTAACTATTCTAATGCATGTGAAAGCAGTGTATTTTCTTTCTACCATTAATGTTTGTTAAGTTTATAATATGTTATTTCTTGAAGTAAGTTCAGTGATTAGCGGTATTCATATCTTTAATACAAAATAAGCCTGAAGGTACCAGATGCACTCAAAGAAAAAATCATTGCTTTGCAAAAGAAAAAGAAAAAGAAAGAAAAAAAAAGAGAGAAAGAAAAGAAAAATAAACAAAGGAATGAATGAAGTAAAGAAAAGTACGAAAAGCATTAAATGATTTTGGCGAGTTTTATGCTTTCACTGTTGAATACCCTGATAGTTTCACTTGATCTCAAGTCTTGAATTAACATGTTTATGTTTCTCAATGTTTGTTATGTATCTTTTCCCTTTTGTTCTTTGCCCCACTACCCTTGGCATTACATTATAAGCTATGAAAGTCTATTTTAATCCTCAGTTATGTGTGATTTATATTAGTGGAGAGAGGGTTGGATTAGAATTTTGTGGATTCTTTGATTTATATCCATGTGTAGGTTTATAAACTTATCCAAATAAGCATGCTTTGAAAAAGATAAGTTTGACTTGCATGTTTGTGAGAAATGTCATGTGCATAATTGGAAGCTGGATTGAGGGCATGTTTAGGATTGTACAGGTATTGAGCTTAATTGTGAGGCATGTGTATCTTTTGAGGGCTTAAACAATCATTGTGCACTGGTTGTGGTTAAATGAAAATTGAAGTGTTGAATGCATATGAGCATGAATTGATTAATGTGAGTTTACTTGATCATACTTTGTGTTCGAGGACTAGCAATAACTTAGGTTTGGGGGTGTGATAGCTCCATGAAATGTAGTTATTTGTATCCCATAATTGTGCTTCATAAAATGATATGTCCTTGTTATTATGTATATATGAGAGATTTTATGCTTATATTAGTTAAATTTCCTTTGGATGTCTCTTTATATGATTATGAACAATTTGTATGTATTCGTTAAGTAATTAAGTGAATTTATAATTTATATTTAACCTGGTGATTTTCCTAATGTAGGATGAGCTTAAAATAGAGGAATTGGAGCGATTCAAGGTTCAAAAGCTCAAGAGAATGACCAAATGGCATTCTGGGAGAGAACGCTGCAACGCAGGTTGTTGCACGCCGTGGCACAATGGTGCATCATCAAATCAAGCTACCATACTGAGACCCGAGGCTAGAGCGCCGCGGCACAAAGGAGTGTGCACCGCGGCGTTAGGTGGCCGACTCAATGCGTGCCGCGACACAAAGGAGTGTGTGCCGCAACGTGAGGTGCAGAATTGAGCCTATAAATAGATTTTTATCAGATTTTATTAGGATGACTTTCTAGGTTAGAGAAGCTGCGCCTGGCTCTTCATTTTATGAGGCTGAAAGATGCCAAGAAAGCCAAGGTTGAAGGCTATCTTCCTCATGGAGGGAGATTTAAGCATCAATAGCAACATTCATAAGCCTTTCTTCTTTTTTCCCTTTGTTTTCTTCTCTTTCTCATTCTTTGAGCATGTATTTTGTGTTGTAATTTCATGTTCAATGATGTAGCAGTTGTTTTAAGGAATACTTTGAATCTTTTTTATGGATATTAATGATTTTGTTCTCCTTTGAGTTTGTATGAATGTATGATTTTGTTCAATCATATTGTTCTTAATGTTTTAGAGTGCCTGATCATCGTTTAAGCGAATTGATAAAATCCAATGAACCTAGACATAGAGATTTGGATTTGAGATCATATGTATGGTTGATGAATGTTCGATTCCATTCTAATGGCGGGATGAGTTAATTCGTTAATGAGATAGAAATATATCTCTTAGCCATGCATAGCATGTGTTTGAGAATAGACCTTAATGAGTGGATTTTGTGTTAACTTTCATGGAAACATAGTGAGTTGGGCAATTGAAACTATGGTTAGATGACCTAGACATAGACTTTTAACTAAATTAAATTCTCAAGCTAACCTAGTCATTGCATTCATATTTATGATGATGATTGCATGTTATTGGTTGAAGTAAAGGGTGAAGAAGGATTTTCCTAAACTCTAACCATTATCTTTACCACTTTTTAATCTTTAGTTTAATTGTTTTATCCTATTTTTATGTTCTTGAATAGAATTAGGTAAGTTATTGGTTAATATTTAGCTTTGAAAGTAAACTTATCCTCGATGGAATGATATTTACTTTTCATTTTATTACTTGAATAACTCGTGCACATGCGACATATTTTTGAAAAACACATGTCATGTGTTCTATATATATATATATATATATATATATATATATATATTTGCAATACAATGCTAACATGTTTACATACGTAGATAACATATATTCAACCACTAAAAACCTAACAAGCTAGAATGCCAATATAAACTCTTTAATAAAGAAAAATAATACTAAAAATTATATAGGCAAAGAAAGAACAAAAAATACAAATAGATTAAAAAAAAGATAACAATTAAACTAACAAAAAATGAAAATTTACATGAATTTTTTTTTATTTTATAAGATGTCGTCACACATTTTAGTTTTAAAACTATATTTTTTAGGGTACAAGAGTTTCCTTTCATCCACAAGTGCATTTTCGACTGATTTTTAAAATGCTTATTACTTGACTTACTCCATTTGACTTACAAGAACATAAATTAAATTAATTTATATGTAATTTTTTGTAAATTTAATTTATCAAAATAATTTTTCATAAAATTATTGGATTACATTATGCATTTAAAAAGTAAATTTTTTTATATTATAAATAATTTTTTACGCATATAAATTGTTTTATAACATTTTATATTTAAATTTTTTATATTTATATTGGAGTGAAATATTTTCACAAAAAATATTATGTATTTTAAACTAAACTTATAAATATTATTTTCTTGATGAAATCTTTTCATAAAAATATTATGTATTTTAAACTAAACTTATAAATATTATTTTCTTGATGACTTATTATATATATATTTAATTTAATAAAATTATTTTTATTAAAATTATATTAATTTTTATCATTTAATTTTTAATTTATTCATGAGATGTGTAAAATCTAGTATAATTGATTTGTGTTCATGATAAGGATAGCTAATTTTGTGTCTAAGTGGGATTCGGCATTGTTTTATTAGTGTTATAGTATAATAATAGTAGGAAGTGATATCATCGAAGAAAAATAATCATCATATATTTTTTAGGGGTATATGATTTATTAATATTTTTTAAAAAGTGTCACATTTAACAAAATAATAATAAAAAATAAATATAATAAATAATATTAAGATAAATATAAAAAAATATATATATACTATTAATAATAAAAATATCATAAAATATAATATAAACTTTGCTGTAGGCGGAAGAAAGGTGTATTAGTGTAGGTGTATTTAAATGATTTTTACAAGATTAGCAAGCAGATATCATAATTTATGGTAGGATTGAGTGGTTTCTTATATATTAAATTGCAATAATTATAATAATCTCACATGGAACCTTGATCCGCCTCCAACGACAATCACCAAAATTAAAAACAAAAATTTTATGTAACTTAATTAAATGTGAATTAATAATAGTCAGTTGAAGATATGGCAACCAAAAGTATCCCATATTTGAAAAAAGAACAAATTGTCATTTACTCACACTAGGAATCATAATAATTTTATACAGAAGTGACAGAACACAAACCGACATTGGGGACAACATAAAATTAAGTGCCTGCTCTATATGATTTATCAAACTGCATCCTTTTCACCACGTGAAAGAGGGATGAAAGAGGCATTTGAAAAGTCAAATCCTCCCAAAAACACCTCTTAGAAAAAAAAAATTAAATAAAAGCTGCAGAGATTTGAAAATGCCGTTGTGGGGTAGATTTAACGTAGCCGATCAGTCAACTACGCAAAAACAACAGAAGAAGAGGAAAACACTTTGGCATTATCTGTTGAACTCCAAACTCAGTAGCAGAGCAGACCCATGAAAACTCAGTGATATCGCAGGCCATTGATATGTTAATTACTCAAAATCCAGATCATGGACCAAAAAGGGAAAAGGGAAGCACTGCGATAGAAAACATTATTAACTAATTGAGCTTATTATTCCTCTAGTCATGCTCATTCATGCACATCAATATATATATATATATATATATGCCTTGAGCTGTTTATTCATGATCAAATCAACTGCCTCAATGCCTGTCTTAAGCTTCTTATGAGATCCTTTGCTGTCACGCAGTATTCCTTGTTCATCTGCAACAAAACACAAATCATATGATGAGTCTGTGAATGTGGAGAGAAACTTAATTAGCCACGAAAGTCATCTGAAAAATTGAAACTCTGTACTTGCTTCATTTAATTTTGCACAATAAATTAAAGAAAATATCAAAATATGAATGATATATTACTCTTTATAAAATGTTAGTATATTTACCTGAGCAACAATAGTTACGTCAAGAGTGTTATTCCCAAAGGGCAAAAAGCTGCAACTCTGAACAGTGAGATGATGCTTTTCTAATTCGTTGAGTATTGTAGCCGCTCGACCACTGTGTTTGTCACAGTGGATTCTGATGAGTACGTCTTTACCAGAAACTCTTGCTTCGATTTCGGGGAGTGGCTCATCGGAAGAGGAACTATCATCGTCGGCAAAGAGAATAGATCTCTTCACAAACACTGCCGATTCAACTGTTTTCTCCGCTACTTGTTCCTCCAGAGTCTTCACCCGTTCTTGTAGTTGTTTCAGATACTTGATAGCATCTCCCAACACAGAAGCCTTGTCCATCTGCATGCAACCAACTATTAATTCAACTTGTAACAAAGAATATTTACATACATGAAAATGATATCATACAATTATATAGCTGGTTCAACTCAGGTTAATTAGGTCTGCATGTTTATTAATTGCTTGCACCCAAATAAAGTAGAAGATGTATAAGATAAATTTTTATGTGTGGCTGGAGCAAGAGAAATCTCGTGTTTTCTATTATTGAATATGTTTTATATCAGTTTTGTGGGTTAGAACTGCCTTCCATATACAGAATACAAGATTTCTCTTACTTCAGAAGCACCTAAGAGTCTCTCTATGCATATTGTATGTGTTCATAAATGATAACCATATATGTCAATGTTACCATGAGATTTATTATTAAAATAGTACCTTCTTGAGTCCAGGAACGATGGCCGAAAGAGCAATGAACCTTTGGGTGAGTTTTTCTCTTCGTTTTCTTTCGGCTATTACGTGATCTTGAGCTTGAGTTGGGTTTCTGATCGTCATCGTGGCAGCCTTGTTCGTTCGTTTATCATAATTTAGAAAGCTTTCGTCCTCATATACACCTTGAGAAACCACAGCTGCAAAATCCAAGTTTTCACTACACCCAGTCTCCATTTTAGGCTTCACAACATTGGTATCCAGGTTGTAAAATTTCTGGGAAGCAACTGAAGAAGCATTGGAGTGCTCAAAAGAAATAAGTTGGGAGGATGAAGAGGAAGAAGCCTTTGGAGCCATCAAGTCATTGCTGTAAGCATTCCAGGTAGTCATAGTCTTGAGCTGTTTGGTTGGTCTTGCTGGAGCAACAGACTGATCAGAACTTTCAACGGGGAAAGAGTTTTGTTGTGTGCTTTTGGAGTTGAAGCGCTTGTGAGAGGAATTGAAGCTCTCTGGGGACGCGGAGAAAGGCTGGAAGTCAAGATCATCAAGCTGGCATGCAAAAGAATCCATCGGGTATTGATGAAAGAAGGTGGGGTCCTCTAATATTCCCTGTTAGTTTGAAGTGTTTCACAATAAAGGGTAAGTTACAAGAGTTCAGATTTTTGCACCTTTATATCTGTTCTGCAATTAGTAGTTTGCTTAAAAGCTTATGGTTGAGTACTTAGTATGCTTACAAGTTCAGGTAAGTACTTGGTGGACGAAATTTGCATCATCTTTAGCTTTGCTTCCTTAGAAATTAACTGGATATATGGTATATGGGACACTGAAAAAGATTCAAACAAGACGGCACATCAAAACCTCAGAAGAATGGAAGGAACCACAACTCTTTGATTTCCTAAAATAGGAAAAGAACCTTAAACTATGGAAAAGATTTAATCGCCGTTATAAATTGTAAGATATTGATAGATTCAGCTAATTATTTCAGCGGATGTTGTTTGTGGTTTGCTCTAGAAATGAAATCTCCAAATTATTCAAAGAGAAGTAAATAACACTTTAATCGGATGCATATAACCCCCCCCCCCCCCAAAAAAAAAAGAAGGTTTTCTACTTTGTGGAACGCAAAAGTCACAATTCTCAGGGGTATGAAAAAAATCTGAATAATGCGTAGATGATGGTGAAATAGAGTGCTAACATACAGTGACGTGTTTGGAGAACACAAACACGAACAGCTAGAGGGAAAGGAGAGTGAGAAGGTTACCTTGATTGAAGAATGGCACAAGGGCAAGACGATTAAGTGTTGTTGTTCTTCTCAAAGTCGCTTGATGGAAACAAGTTACAACAAATTTGCTATCCTATTTTATAGAGGGGCACCGTCCACGCTTCTCCATACAAACACGTGTGAATATGTTATCCCATTTTCTTGGGTTAGTGTTCATACTTGAGTTTGAATGTGGGCTCCCCTGTCTTCACTAATAGCGTTTGGTCAAATTGTGGGTTCTTTCAAAGCTTCGTTTGATCTGCTGGATGTTATTTGCCACGTCAGTAAATCGATGATTGCCAACTCAATAAATAAACTTCATTTAATCACAAGCAAAAATATGATGATCAGTAATTCTACATAGAAAGAAACAAAACTTACTCGGAATTTTGACAAAATTTAGGTAGATTCAATAATAACTATTGGATGAAGAAAAAATAATAGAGAGTACTTATTCATTTATGAGTAAAAAAATTGTGCTAACTCATTTTATCAAAAATTCTATCTAAAAATTCTTGCAATCTATAGTTTATAACAAAAACTCTTCTAATATGACAACATGAGTAGCAATTAGTCGTACGCTGACTTGAATCATGCCTAGCTCATAAATTACTTGTTTAAAATATAATAGTTTTTAATAAATCATCTTAATTATGTATAGAATAAAGTATTAAATATTTTTTAATTTTTAATTTCTTAAATATTAAATCAATTTTTTATTAAATACTTATTATTTTATATAATTAAGAGTACATAAAAGATTTGTTAGGAACATATATCATTACTCTTTAAAATATGTTAAAACACATGCTTATCTCGAGAAGAAAATAAACCTAATTTCTTGACTCGTGCCCATTTTAAACTTACAAGCCACCGACAAACTGAAGCGCACCCAGAAAATATATAATGCTATATATAGTTTTATTATTTTTATCTCATAATCTATGGAGATTTGCTCCTACTACTAGTTAAAATGAATGATTGATTAAGTATTGACGATATTAAAATTTTTTAAATACTAACTTATAATTATAAGAGAAATGATCATGAATTGTTGAATGATTGTTTAGATAAATATTTTTTTAAATATTAATAACGAGGAAACTTTTTTGTGTTCTCAAAATATAAAGTTGTGTATAAAATAATTATAAATATACCCTTTATAATTTTAGAATATAATTTTAATACATTATCCATTATATATATCTCACATTAAATAAATATAAAAATTTAATACGATAGTTAAATTTTGAGATGAATTCTCCTCATGTGAGTGAATTCTAATAATTGGTGTTTTCAATAAAAATCGACTGACACAAAAAGAGCGACCTAGAAATGAACAACCTAGAGAAGGACTATTCGCACGCTCCAATAGGCTAGTCATTGAGTTAGGTTTTTCTAATATGCTTGAGTCATAACATTATCAATGCTAAATTGTTTTTGACAATATGATTCAATTATTTGTTACAAATGCAAATTTTGAGTATAATTAGTAACTTTTTTTAGATCATTATAATATTATATATATATATATATGTATATATATTTACATATCTCTAAAGAGTTACAAACCGTAAATTATGGGCACCTTAAATCAATCTCGATAGCAAAAAACTCTTGAATATATCTTTCTTTGAACCACGTTGTCAAGTTTTTATCTTTGTTTAAACCCGTACCTTGTTCAATATATAATCTCACTAAAGGCTAATATATACAAAAAAGAAAAATTACATATACACTTATAGAAGGAGTTCCAATTACAAACTCATATCTCTTCCTCTTTTTCAATTTTTTGTAATATTTTACTCAACTATTATAAAATAGAAAGTAAAAAGATTAAGTTTAGTCCAAAATTAAAGATGATAGTATTTTAAATAATTAAAATTTAATATAACAAAAATTATTTTACTATCATAATTTTTTTTTCTCTTATGTGCATTTCTTGTCTACTACGTATTCACAATGATACTAAGAGCAGTAGTGATGGCCTTTTGATAATATTTTTTTTTTATTAATGATGGTCTTTTATTAAAAAAAATATATTAAGATAACCTTGATATATATATTATTAACAATGTTGTCCAAAACCAAAGGTAGCGCAAAGTGTGTTAATAAACAGATAACAATTCTAAAATATAGAAAGTTAAATAAGTGAGATATGTTATTGCTTCGTATAAATTTTACACGTGAATAACATGCATTTGACCTACTCTTGGTATAATTCTTATCACAAATAGTATATACATCTCTTTTTATATTTTATCTAATATTATTTATTATATTTTTTTATTTTTTCTTTTTTATTTTTTAATTACACATATTTAAAAAAATGTGTATAATACTTATATCTCTAAAAAAATATAAGATGATCATTTTTCTCTTGTTATGTGTGTTTCTTTCCTTTTGGGTATGGGTTGTGATTGAACTATTGAAGTTGTAACTTGTAAGGGTGGGGATGTAGAGACGAGTTGACCGGCGAGTATCCCGCGTAGAATCCCCTAGAAGGCTTTCATACACTTGAACCCTCCTCTTCCCCAACCCTTTCTTAGCGAAAAATTATTTTATCTTCTTGAAACATAATAAATATATGTTTTAAAATATATTTTATTATTAATTTTAAATTAATAATTTAAAATTATATAAATTTATTTAAAATTAATTGCTGCATTAACTGTACTTTAAAAAGCATCTTAAAATTTCTCCTTTCTTGTCAAAATCACGTGCATATTTTTATTTGACTATTTTGTATCTTTTTAATTATTAATCAAATAAATAAATAATTAACTTATATATTGCTGACAAAAACAAAAATCTTATCTTATATAAACTTCAATTTTACTGTTAGTCAGTAGTATTTTTTTTTTCAAAACTAAACTTCTTCTTATTATTTTAAAATAAAATTATTAAAGGCACATACTAATGTGTCTGTCAATATCTTAGTTAGACATACGAAAACTTATTACTAAATACAGAGGTATAGAGTTATTAAATTTTGGATTAATTTTGATTCAAGATTAGTGTAATTTTTTTTATACTATCATCTGATTATGTGTTAACATATCATTAAAAAAATTAAACTTCTTAAAAGACTAAATTAGTAATAAAAGAACTTGACTTTTAAAGTAATTGTCATAGCCAAATTTATTTAGTGATCGCACAATACATCACTAAATGACAATGTAAAAAATAATTTACGTTAACAATAAATTTAACTTTTTACAAAAATATTGATTTGAAATTGTTATGTAAATAGTTGCATGTTGAGTTGTATGAATAATTTTGTGGATAATTTACTGTCTATTCACATGAATCATATATTCTATACATATGACGAATTTTGTAGTCTTTCCAAAAAGCGTAATGATAGTTGTATAAATTCAGGAAGTGTTTGGAAATAGTTGTGAAAATTTAATTATTTTAATAATTAATTATTTTAATAATTTATTTTTGTTATAATCAATTCTAATAAAATTAGTTTTATGTTTAGATATATCAATTGAAAAATAATTTTAAGTTAATCTATTTTATTTAGATGGTATAAAAAAGAATTATTTTATACATTAAATTATTAAAATATATATAAATGATTAAAAAAATTATTTAATTGAAGATAAAATAGAATTTATATCTTAAAGTGTAAAAAATAAACTATAAATAGAATCATTAGTTTCAATCTTTAATAATATAAAAAAATTTATAATACATTAAATTTTGTGTAAAAGTTAAAGTTGATTTTGTCAAGCATGATCAATAATAAAAAAAATCCAAATAAATGTTGTTGACAGTAGATTAAATCTGTTGCCAAAGATGCACTCATACTCACAAACTCTTTGCATATTCATATGTTGTCAAACATGCACTCATACTCAAGTTTAGATCCTCTTATGTAACAGGATGATCCTCTTAAAGATAGATAAAGAAGAGTATCCTATAAAAGGGGTAAAATTTTGGATCATCTTCTTTATCTCTTTGTAATTGGACCATCTTGTTACAAGAGACGATTCATATCTCTCATACTCACAAATTCTTTGCATACTTCCATATATGTTATCGGATAATACGCTAGTCAACTGTAATTTTTTTAATAGTTTAAATTATACACATAATTCATATAATTTGTACAAATATCATTACTTATTCAAAAATGTTATATTTAAGGGAGTTGGCATAGTGATTAGGTTAAATCACTTTATATTTCCTTGCAACTTTTTTGCAAAAATTCAAGTAAGCCGTTATAGTTTAACTTTTATAATGGGATCTCTGTAGTTTTCAAAATAAATTTTAATTGAGTAGTGCCTATAACACTCTAGGGGTAGGTGGATTTAAGGACCTAATTTTTTTTAAAAAAAATTATAAGGATATTCATTTACAAATTTCAAATTATAGAGACCTATTAAAAATTTTCAAAAATATAAGACCCAAAGAGTAATTTAACTTAATGATTTATGAAGTGTGTATCTCTCAATTATTAATTGGATTCTCTAAAATGAGAAGTGTAATTTAAAGAGTAAAGTGAAAGATGTGGCTACATAAAAGAAAATTTTTAAAAAAGTGGATTCTTATGTATTTATTAGAATAATGTTTGACACACATACTTACACACATATCACTTCACATCTTCACATTTTTTACCATATAATCACAACTTGGTTTACCTAATTTTATGCACACCTATACTCTAATTCTATCATATAGGTAAGTATGAGAGATGTGACCTAATTAAAGAGATATGTGTAGGTAACATTTTTCTGTTTATTATTAGCAACACCCAAGCTCTCTCTCTCTCTCTCTCACACACACACATCAATGCACACGCTACATTTAGGGAGGGGGAAGGTCACATTGAACTTTGATTCATGTGATACAAATGGATGAAGGTTACCAAGATCTCACAATCAACTATAAAAGTATTTACTAAGTGAGCTAACTAGTACCTTCTTATTATTAGCATTTTTGGATTTGCTTAAATTCTAAGAATTTTGTTTCCCAAAAACTTTTTCAACAAGATTTTAATTATATACTATTTTAAAATAAAATAAATTAATCCAAACACATGCTATATGTTATCCAAGTGTTTGTATTATATAAAATAAAATGTGAAACCTAATTATTTTCATCAACTGTTTTATGCATAGTGCATCCATCACTTTAAATACTAGGTCAATGTAAATGTGTGCCCTTAAAATCACTATCAAGATAAGGCTTAATCTCAATTAACATTCAAGTTAGTTAAAAAAAATACCTTACTATGTGTGTGTGTGTGTATATATATATATATATATATATATAATTTTTCTGCCAACTGTTGTCATAACTTCTTTCATTCTAGAAGCTTTGACAAATTGAGATTAGACACTAATGACAAACAAAATCATTTGAGACAAGTGGAAAGTGTAGATGCTTGTTGACCCAAAGGACCTGCCACGGCCAAGGGAACATCACGATCATGAATGACAATGTGGATGCCAGACCCTTGCTCCCATTCACTCTCCGATCAAACGGGAATGGGAATTGCATATGCTGCCTGTACCACATGGTGTTTCGTCATCAATTAATTATTTCATTTGAAAAATAATTTATCTTCCTACTCAATTTTCTTATTAATTTTTTAATTATTAAACAAAAAAAAATTGAATAATTTTTATATTTTTAAAATATTAGATGTATTTATTTTTTTATTTAATATTTTTTTATTTAGTATTAATAAAATTATTAAAAAAACTTGTAAGAGAATATAAAATTACTCATTTCATTTCTATTACCTTTATAAACATTAATTAATTAATTCTCTCTCTCACACTCTCTCCCTTTTTATGTCTTCGTCTGTCCCAAGCTCCGATTGTGTTTACACGTTGTGTCGTTACAACTTCAAACAAGAAACAATTCAAAAATGCAGGAGTTTAAGCTTATTGACAAATCTGGAACCATGAATGCTTATTTTCCGCTCCTAATCAGCACTTACCAATTTTAATTAATCTTCAATCCTCTACCGATTTACTCTGTATCTCAAGAATAATTAGACCTCTCTTTTTACCTCTTTCTCTCCTTATTTTCCGTTATTTTCACTTTTCAAACAAGTTTGTCTTTATTTATTTATTTATTTCTTTTGTTGTCCCGCTTTTCTTTTCTTTATTTTATTGACATATACTAAATATTAAAATAAATGGACATTTGGTTTGCAACTATTTCCTCCTTTGATACCGAAGAAGAGAATAAAAAAATAATAATAAATTGTAAAGGCATGACGCGTTGTTCATTATATCATTATAAAGAGCTTAATTTTACTATTTCAACGCCCAGAATATAGTATCCAACATGATAACTCATCTCATGTTAATATATAGTACACTTATTCTACTTTTAAATATGATATATTTTAACATTTATTAATACTCATACAAAATGTCATATATAGCATATGATTTAAAATATTTTTCTAATAGAATTAAGGGTAGAAAAAGGAACAAGTAAGACTGTAAGGCAAAGAGAGGAGAAACGAAGGTGGTGGAGGCTAGGGTTACACAACTCAACCCAATGATTCGAGTATTTGACCAATTCGACCTAATTTAATATAAAATATTCAGGTTAATTTGAGTCATCGAATCTGTTCAGGTAAAACTCGATCAACCTATCTATTTATTGGTTCGGGTAATGGGTTTAAGAAACCAACCTAATGACTCTACTTGATGATCTGAAGACCCGAAAGTCAAGGAATTTTTTTTTTCAAAACCACTGCCTCCCCAACCCAACCCTTACTTTGCCATAAATTCTCACAACCATCCCCTGCCACATGAATTCACGAAACCACTTACAGCAAACACCACCATCCTCAGTCCTTCTCCTACCACCAAAAACCAACATCAAAATCAGAATTAGAAACTCTAAACAAAACCCTTTTCAAATCAGTCACAGAGACCCAAATTGTCACGCCTCTAACCAACCCCTGCCCAACAACCATGTCGGATCCATAGTTACCTTGCCGATACCATTGCCCCTGTACGTCCAAGCCAGCCGCGACCCAAATCTGTGAGCATCACCATCCACCGTCCACCGCGCACCTAGCCCCAACAGAACATCACCCAAGACTCACGAAGTCACGAACCCACATCCTCCACCAGAAACTGCCATCTGTGCACCACCTATTTTGCATAACCACTAGACCGTATGACCACCCCTCCAAAACCAGCCTTCAACACCGACCCAGAGCCTTCGCGCCTCCACGCCGTGCGCAATGCAGAAACCCCAAGCCACCAGTTTGCGTCATGCCTCTGCCCAGATCTTGGGTCGCGCCTCCGTCCAGCAGCTGGTGTCGCAAGGAAAGGGAAGGGGGAAGGATGGAAATGAGACATAAGGATGAAAAGTCAAAAAGAAAGAAGGATCTGAATTGTAGCCTCTTTATGTTTGTGTTCGGTAAGGGTTAAAAGAATAACTTGATGACCCAACTCGATTCAACCTGTCTATAAGTCGAGTTTGTTCGATTTAGGTTAGTCGAAAAAATTTCAATAAAATCGATCCAACTTAACTCAAGTTTGATTAATTAATTTAAATTTTATTTTCTCTAAAATCCGACGCAACCAGGACTATGTGAAATCCTAGTAGAGTCAGCATAGAAGGCTTGACCTGTCTTACTATTTGTAAAGGCGGTGTACAATTGCTAATATGAGGGTACGGTAGGTCAGTAGGTGTGGGGTCCCATGCATGATGACATATCTCAAAGGCTAAAAGTTATGTTTTTTTAAGCAAGTCCAAAAGTACGGTGCCATGTACGACTACGACGAATAGGAATAGGATGCTCAAGATGCAGGGTCAAGCGTGTAGTGCTCGAGCTCCACTGCACTCGGTTGCGGCCACCGGCCAACAAAACCAATCACCCCAATTTCTCCAGCCACTACATTCCTCCCATACAAGTTCTTTTATGATAATACAAATATACATAATGTATGATAAAGTTTATTGATATCTATATGCACACACATTAGAGAATCAAGAAGAGATTCTTTTTTGTTTTTGTGAAGATAGATAATTAGATGTTCGTCTTTATTTATTTGCAAAGTGTATGTTAATTCTTTATGAATGAAAGTAAATAAATATGTTATTAAGCGTCTAACTAATACATTATAAAATTAAATTGCAGTAACAACTAATCTCTACATCAACTAAGAATTATAAATGTAATTGTTTATTTGACATCAACAAATTTATACGTCAAACTAAAGAAATAAGACCTACAATTGTTTAAAATATAGAAGATTTTTCATCACATTGGATTGCGGCTGTTCTCCTCAAACTACAGCCCACATGCACGTGGTTTCATCCTATCCGCTTATGGTATTTCCGGATGGAACATTTTGGAGCGAAATGGAGGTAATGATTACCTTTTTTTTTAAATTTAGAAAATTATAAATATTTATAAAATAAATAAAAGATGATTTGAAGATTATATAATAATTTTTTATTTTATTCATCTCATTTTGAAAATTTCTCAAATAAGGAAATGTATACTTAAAATAAAATATTTTTCCTTCCTTCCATTTCTCTCCAAATTCTCATCCAAACATACTATTAAGGACTTTACCCCTATACCGTGTGTCTCTGTCCAAATGATGCGAGTCATTTTGTGTTAGATCATTTTGCTGATTATATGAAGTTATTTTGGAATTTTAACTTTGCATTTGATTTATTGATTCTTAAAAAAAAATGAAATCGAAAGCAACGTTTTCTTATATTTTTTTCTTTATAAAACCATTCGGATTAAATTGAGATAATGCGTGCCATCTCATGATATTATTATTTCAAAATGACTATCCTCGTTGTCCATGGTTAAAAAATTTTCCGTGCCCTTAGAGGCTTTGACCGAAACAAGTGACAAACAGAGGAGATCCAGTTTGGTTCTTGCATGGAACGGAATGACGAAACTGTGACATTTTGTTTAGATCATCAACTCCAACAAATAACAACAATAATATACTCCACCAACTAATGCATCCTAATTTGTATATTTTATTTTGAGAATATATAAGGGTATTATCATGATTTTCTTTTTGTGTTGCAGTATTCTTGCTAAAAAATAAAAAGAATTAATATCACCGAAATATTGACACCGAGTTCAACCAGCATAATTATACCTAATATTCCAAAAATCAAATTAGAGAATGAACCACGTACCTCTCGGTTATACTTAGTTCAATTGATTAAAGTGGCAGTTAAATCGAATAATATAAAAAGGAGTAATCTGATTGAAAACATAGTTGATTTATGATTGAATTGGCCAATCTAATTCAGGTTTTAAAACATTAGAAAAATAGTATACAGTTCCCTTAAACTTTGACTATTTTATAAATTACTATTATTAACTTAAAAATCTTCTCAATTAATTCTTAAATTTGAATTGATGTCCCAATAAATTATTTTATTTAATTTACTAACAATGATACTTTGTATCAACAACTTATTCATATTAATTAGTATTAATTTTGAACTGTTTATTAATTTATTTATTAAATTTTGATTATAAGTAAATTTTATTATTACAAAATAAATAAATAAAAATTTTGTTCTAAAATAAACTTGTTTTTTATTTATTTTGTAAAGAATAAAATATATTTAAAAATAAATTTTAATAAATAAATTAATAAACAATCTAAAATTAATGGTAAAATGATCAAAATTTAAGGGCCTCTATAGTTAGGGGCGTAATCAAATTGGGTTAGTTCGAGTTTGAAGTATTAAAAAAATAAAACTAATCAAAAGTGATCAGTTTGGTTTGAGTTTTGCATTTTTTGTCAAGAAATTTGAATCAAACAAAATCGATGAGACATGGGTTGGTTTGAGTCGAGTCCACAAATGAGGGAATTTTTGTAAAAATAAATAATTTTTTTAAAAAGATTATGATAACATTGTTTGGTTTTGGGTTCATAAAAAATAATAATAATCAATTTGGTTCGAATTCTAAATAATAGAAATCAAGAACCAAACTAATACTAATTAGTTCTAATCGAGTTATACCCGATCATACTCAATTACCTGAACAAAATTCTAAACCAAATTAATTAATTCAATTTAATTTTTCATATTCATTAAGTTATCCAAATCAATTTATACTCTAAATAAAATATTTTTCCTAAACATTTACAACTACTTTTTTGTCTTCTATCATGTGCTGATCTTGACTATCCGCATTTATAGAATCTGGCAGAGATGGCATTATATGAAATTACTACAATTAAATGATTTGTTTATAAGACACCAGCTCAGAGACCACTAAAATACGCGTTTGTCCATTTAGTTTTACTTTTCGTTTCACGCATTAGATGTCTAAGTCTTAAAAAGGAAACTTGGGCATGTTGTTCCGTTTACGGGTAAATAAGGACCAAGCAGAAATTGGGTTATATCGCGTGATAAATGCGGTACATATGTAATTGGGTTGGTGTCAACATGCATAACACGACATTTCATTTCGAGTTTTAACACTTCAACTAAGAACAATTATAGTCTAACTTTATCCAATGAAAGTGTAATATTTGTTTAGATGAGTCACTAATTATGGGTCAGGATACCATTAGGGTTTGTTTGACATATTATATTAGATTTAACATGATAAATTAATATAATACATTATAATTTTATCAATTATTTAATATAAATATTATATTATATAAATTTATTCATGAATTTTTTTTATATATTAAAATAATAGATAATTTAATCAAATTTTAAAAAGTAATATTAGACTTAATTAAATTTTGATGTATAAATTATTATAAAGACTTTTTCATTATAATTTTAAACATCTTGATATTTCTAACTATTACGTATTAAACTTTATACTATCAAATATTATATTATCGAGTCTAATATTATTAAATCTTATCTTATTCTCGTACTAAACGGACCCTTAAAACAATTTGAATTTTTAAGTAATATATAGTCATATGATTTTAATATTGTATCAATACCCTCCTCATTCTTTTTTATTTGTCGTATAAGATAATTGTATAAAGAATAAAGAAAATACTTCTCCATCCTTTTTATATATTGTTTAAGGTAGTTATATATAATTTAAAAAAATCATTACATCATTTTAATTATAACAAAAAATAACTACGTTTGATGAAAGTATCTTTGAAAAAGTACTCAAAATACCTTTAATTAGAATCATTTTGCATATATTGTGAGTAGAGCTGGTACTGATCAAAAGTTCATCATTGCATAATACATCTCTCATATATATATATATATATATATATATATATATATATATATATTGATCACAAAAAAGTTAGTTATACATCTCCATGTCTCACATCTCTCATCTCTCATATATAAGAATAAGTAATAAAATTATAGTATAAATATATAAAAAATAAGATACAATTAACTATAATCAAACGACATAAACTATGTAAATATAAGATGATATAATATATGTGTAAGTATCATTATTAATATATTCACCTAGGTCGTTTTCTTTCTCTATCATTTTTGTCTTCTCATTCCTGCTTTTATCATGTGCAAATTGAGACTTTCTTGCATTTTTATTCTTATAATATTTAAACAGTTTTACCCTTTTGAATTGTGGACCAGTTGACTCTGACGTTTACAGTATTTAGAAGATACAAATGTAATTTTTACACTTAATTTTCACACTAAAGTTTTACATTTTTCTTGGAAAAAGAAGAGATAATAAGTATTGAAAACTGTATTTCTATTTATTTTTATTTTCCAAGAAGAATGTGTAATAGTTTAGGGCACTATTACTTTTTTACGTGTAGAAATTTGCCGTAGAAATAACAAATTTCTTTAGAAGATTAAGCAAAGTTCCCCTTCTGCGAAATTACTTTTTGACATTATTAAATTTAGTCTAAACTTATATAAGTTTACATTAATACTTTTTGAACAATGAGGTACGAACACAATTGACAACCTGATTTATAAGTGAAAGAACGTTACCTACAAGAGACAGTTACCTCCTTTTATCATGTGCAAATTGAGACTTTCTTGCATTTTTATTCTTATAATATTTAAACAGTTTTACCCTTTTGAATTGTGTGCCAGTTGACTCTGACGTATACAGTATTTAGAAGATACAAATGTAGTTTTTACACTTAATTTTCACACTAAAGTTTTACATTTTTCTTGGAAAAAAAGGGATAATAAGTATTGAAAACTGTATTTCTATTTATTTTTATTTTCCAAGAAGAAAGTATAATAGTTTAGGGCACTATTACTTTTTTACGTGTAGAAATTTGCCGTAGAAATAACAAATTTCTTTAGAAGATTAAGCAAAGTTCCCCTTCTGCGAAATTACTTTTTGACATTATTAAATTTAGTCTAAACTTATATAAGTTTACATTAATACTTTTTGAACAATGAGGTACGAACACAATTGACAGCCTGATTTATATGTGAAAGAACGTTACCTACAAGAGAAAGTTACCTCCTTTTATCATGTGCAAATTGAGACTTTCTTGCATTTTTATTCTTATAATATTTAAACAGTTTTACCCTTTTGAATTGTGTACCAGTTGACTCTGACGTATACAGTATTTAGAAGATACAAATGTAATTTTTACACTTAATTTTCACACTAAAGTTTTACATTTTTCTTGGAAAAAAAAGAGATAATAAGTATTGAAAACTGTATTTCTATTTATTTTTATTTTCCAAGAAGAAAGTGTAATAGTTTAGGGCACTATTACTTTTTTACGTGTAGAAATTTGCCGTAGAAATAACAAATTTCTCTAGAAGATTAAGCAAAGTTCCCCTTCTGCGAAATTACTTTTTGACATTATTAAATTTAGTCTAAACTTATATAAGTTTACATTAATACTTTTTGAACAATGAGGTACGAACACAATTGACAACCTGATTTATATGTGAAAGAACGTTACCTACAAGAGAAAGTTCAGATTTCGATGGAAGCACCTGTGATTAGGGTCACTGACGGATCCAAATATTAACCGTTGATGAAGACAATTATAAAAGTTAATATATTAAATAAAAATCTGTGGCTTGAAAAATAAATATATCATACTTTTATCAAAATAAAAACCTTAGTTAGGACTATGTCATTAGGAGTTTGAGCAATGATTAATCTTATACTTAAAAAGTATAAGTACATATGAGAATACTTTCCAATATATATATTGTACAATCAATTTATTGCATTGCGTGTGAATTTTTGTGCTGACATTTATATGTTTATCTTTTTCTTCCAATTATACCACACTGCTTTCATCTTATAATTAGCTAGCCTAATGTTAAGAAGACTTTGGTAAGTATATCAAGTCATGTAAGTAATAAAGAGATAAGTGAATTATTGTTCCCAATAAGAATCATGATAAATACTAGCACATAACACAATAATCACTATCTAAACGATGAATTTGAAAAGAAAAGAGCTCAAATAATAATTGATGAAATCAGAAATTAAAAGAATAAAGTTTTTTTGTAATTTTCTCAAACACTTGGTGAGTACAAATGAAATTGAATTCAATTAAGATGAAATGTTAGGGTTAGACTCACTAATCTTTTCCCAAATGCAATGACATGACAAACAATATAATCTCTAACTTCAATTATGAAAATCAATCCACTATTTACTCAAATCCTAATTCCTTAGATGAAAAGAGCCTAAATCTACTAATTAAGTCCTAATTCCTTAGGTGACCTAAGAAGTGAATTTGCATTAAGATTAAGGATTAAAAGATTACTAATAAATCAAGACCCATTCCTAGATTCAAGACCTATTAGGTGATTAATTTCAGATCTAGACCTAGCATCAACTTTCCAATTGTTTACCAAATCAAACATCAAGTCATGGATAATCAAGCCACAACAAGCATTAAGCATAGAAATTAAGCACTCATAAAGAAGTAGAGAAATATATTGAATGATTAAATCAAATACATAAGAGATTCAGAAATAGATACATATAACCCCAACAAGTGGATGATCAGCTAGACATGATCAATGTGATAAAATAAAAAAAAATGGAGATGAGAGATGATGAAAACTCCATGGATGCTATTCCTTTTTCCCAACTTTTTCTCTTCGTTCCAGCCACCTCCAAAAAACCAATTGAATTCCCCTCATTATTCCGCGCAATATCCTAATTTTAGAATTGCTTCCAGACGCATTAGCGCTTAGCGCAACATTATTCATGCTGAGCGCGAATTAATTGACTCTGCTGTTGCAACATAAGTAGTTGCGCTAAGCGTGAGATTATTGGCGCTAAGCGCGACATGTACTGAAATATATCACGCATCAGTCAATCTTCTGGCTTCTTCAGGCTAAGCGCCACAACCTTGGGGCTAAGCGCTGGCTTCCATATGCGGACTTGAGCTTCAGCTTCCAATTGGGCTTCAATGGGCTTCAATGGCTTACACCCAAACTACATAAAACACATCAAAACATCATTAACTAATCTAAAAATATCAATTAAGAAAATATTCTTAAAGACTCAATAAAACACATAAAACATGGACTAAAACGACCTCTCAAGTCTTAAAAGAAAGATAAACAACCTCAATATACACCTATAAAGGTATGCATATTAGACATTTATCAAATTCCCCCAAACTTAAGACTTTGCTTGTCCCCAAGCAAAAGTAAACCCAAAAATAAAGAAAAACAACTCAACACACAAGTTAACTAACAAATGAACAAAATTCAAAAGGAAATGAGATCCATCACAACTCAACAAGACAAAGTAATACAAACTCCACTGATGAGAAACTCACAAAGAAGATTCCATCCATAGTGAACTTGCATCCAGAATTTGCTCACACAGAAGAAGTCATAGCAAAAATGTACAATTATTTTCACTCCTGAAAGAGCAATAATCATGGCATCAGCAATACAGTCAAAACAATGGAAACTCACTCCTCACAAGATGTAGTTGTTTCCCTCAATCACTCTAGTGTATGGAGTGTGTGTTCCTCTCAAAACCACACATTAAAACCCTACAACTTCAATTTTGCCTTTCATCTTAATTCTCCTTACACAATTCACATGCATGCATAGTCACAAGGGTCTTTACTTGGGATGTAACTTGGTTAGGCCAAAGGAAAAGTGATGAAGGATAAGCAGGCTAATCACCAAAGAGAATAAGAGAATTTCTTCTTTGACATTTTATTTATTTACTTATTTTTTTCTTTTTTTTATATCACTTTTTAAATCTGCATCATTTTTTTTATTTTTTATTATTGAATTTCTTCTTTGTCATTTTATTATTATTATTTTTTCTCCTTTTTTTTCACTTTCATTTTTTTTTTTACTCCCCCAAACTTATGTTAAACCCAAACACAAGAAAATGCTCTCTTATCCAAAAAGGTGTAGGTAGAACATTGTTTTTCATTTTTTAGGCATATGGGTTATCCACAAAAATTAATCATTGTCTTTCAGCTCAAGGGGGTATCACAAAGGATAAAAAATTTTAGGTAAGCTTTTTAGTCAAAATGGCTACTAGAAAAGAAGTACCCTGATCATTTCTATGACATGCAAGTAAATTTTGAATTCAAATCATATTCAAGCAAAATCAAGAGTATAAGTTCCAATGGTGCCACTCACAAAGAATTTATCATCAAAGGCCCAAAGAACTCACACAGGTAAAGCTAAATATTTCCATTGAATTTTCTCGATTTCCTTGCCATAGTCATTAGTCACAAGAGTTCAAACCAAACATCAAAACTATGATATCCTTATGAAAACAAAATCACAGAAGCACAGCAACCACAAATGTCAACTTCAATGGAAGAGAAACAACATGGAAGAAATATACTACAATGAAATTGCTAAGAGTGATAATCTAAAAAAAAAATTTATTTAAAACACCACATAAACACAAAACACTTTGACAAAAATAACAGAAAGAACATGGTAACATTTATTCATTCAAAATTAAATTCAAGCAAAGTAAAGAGAAATTTAGCTTAAGGGTTCCTAGAGGAACCCTCTCCAATCTTTTTCTTGCACGCCTTCACTTTCTTCCCCTTCTTTGTGTCTTCTTTTTCCTCTTTCTGCACTTGGGAAGTTTGCTTTTCTTCTTCTACCTCTTGAGGAGGATACACCCGCTCCTTCTCCTTTTTGCACAAGTTCATCAGTGGTTGCAAGAATTCTTTGTAATCATCATCAATTTCCTGACCCTCCAAAGTCCAATTCTGATTTGGATTAGTTTTTACAATTTCAAGACCTTCTTTCACCATGTCTTTGTTCATATAATGAACTGGATTCAGTGTGATCCTCTTAGGTGGCATCCTATCAAAATCCATGAATGAAAATGAACTAATTAAAATCACACTCAAATATTTTTTTTTAACTCAACCAACACACTGAATTATTCTATCATAACTAAAACACCAAACAGCACATAAAAATTCAATAAACACAAAAAAAAATTTAAATGAACAAAGTTTTAGCCATAATGATGTCCAAACACAGAATAACAAAATCTAAACAAAATAACCAGGTCTACACAATAGAATGATGACAAAGTCACAAAGTCTTCACAGCAAAACATTAACAATTATTCTCAAAATCAGATTAAGCAAAATCAAATCAAAATTCTTCAAGCTCTACTCCTCTTCATCCTCCTCATCTGCTAGCCCATCCCCCTCTTGAAAGCATCCTGGTCCCCAGAATATTCTGGCCACGCAAAATAGGAATCCACCTCACTAGCAGATGGAAAGTGGAATGACCCCTCAGGTGGACTGGGCAAATGGGCAGATAAGTCGCGCATCATATTCCACATCATCATGTTTGATCGGTGAAGAGCATCTAGCTTGCTGTGAAGCAGGCTATGGGATGATTCCAAGGCATCTACACGTGTAGAGAGTGATCGGGGTGCAGGAGGAGTCGGTCTAGATGAAGCAGGTGCATCACTGCCCATACAATTTTTCTGAATGAACTTGGCGATGGTGGGAGCCTGGGCTTAATCTTGGCACCTTGAGATACATCAACACCAGCAGCTCTACACAGTTCGAATCGAGAGATGGATGACTAAGCCGCCAACCCCACAAGATGTCGGCGACCTTCCTCGAATCTCAAAAGAAATTATCTCCTCCAAGTCTACGGTCAAACCAGCCATGACGGCATAGAGCATGAGAGATCTTCTTTCAATGATATTAGAAGTATGGGAGCATGGTGAAATGTTAGAATGCAAGAACGTCATCCAAATTTAGGCCAACTGAGTTAAATCACCTCTGAGGATTTTCTGCCTTTGCCCTGATCTACTAGTGACATACTCAGCCCCAGACTTATAAACAATGTCTAAAACCTGTTGGTAGTCCTTGTTCCTATTCTTCCAATCAGTATATCCACAATCCAAAAGGGCCCAAGGAGTGGGAGTGCCTAAAAACTAATTTATTGCTTGTGCATCAAAGGTAATTGCCTTGCCACGTACATAACTTCTGTGCTGTGGGAAACTTTCCTCCACAGTAATGGCTTTGGCATAAAACTCTCGTACAATGGCCACATTAGTTGATTCAAGGTAAGTGGACAGCTTGAGCCAACCGCGCCTCCTCAACTCAATTTGAAATTCCTCATATTCACCAGCAGCAAGTATAACTTTTCGCTCAGTCAGAAGGTTCCTATTCTCAATGTCCTTATACCTCTGTTGGTGCTCGAGAGAAAGAAGCCTGTTAGCATCATAAGAGGAAGATCCTTTTCTTTTCTTGAAGGTAAGCTTTGAAGGTGGAGCCATGACTGAAACAAATCAATTAGCTAGGCTCAGCGCTGTACCACTTGGAAAATCTAGAAACACAAAACACCACAAAATCCCAGATGCAAATGCTTCAAATATACAAGGGAACATGTAAGTCACAAATGTTTCAATCACAAATGCTAGAAGTATAAGCATGCACAAATCCTTGCTCAAATGATTTAAGCAACCTATAGAGCCATATACACATATATAAACAGGCAAACCCTTGCTCCCCATAGGCAGAATTTCCAAAATCCCAAATCAACATAGAAGCATTTGCACAAATAATCACAGATAATAAATCAAATGTGATAAACAGTGCTACCCATACGCAGAAATGCCAAAAACATCAACTCAACAGATCAGTATCACAAATACAGATAAAAGCCCTAAACCCGCAAATCCATAAGAAAAACGTAACCCCCCAAATCCAATGAAAGTGCCAGGTTCCAAGCAATAGGCAGAGAACACCATACGGTTTGAATCAAATAACAAAAATAAAAAAATAAAATAAAAGAAAATGAAATAAAAGAAAAAAATAAATAAATAAATACCTGGACGTGAGTGAGGACGCAGAGAAGGATGATGGCAAAGGAGGAAAATGGGTGATAATGGAAGGTGGGGGTGGGGACGAAAATGAAGAAGAAGATGGGTAGAGAGGGAGAGAGAGAGAGAGAGAGAAAGGGGAGCAGAGAAGAAAGGGGAAAAAGGGAGGTGGAGAGGGAGAGGGAGAGAGAGAGAGAGAGAGGGGGGAGGAGAGGGGGGGCGGTGGGAAGTAAAATGGGGAAATGGGGAAATGGGGAGTGGAAAGTTCTAGGAGGTTGATGCCCTCTCGTACGAGGGGCTCGGCGCTTAGCGCAATGAAAACTGTGCTTAGCGCCAATTAATAGGAATAGTTTTTTTTTTGTGTATATATATATATATATTAGAAAGATATGTGGCGCTAAGCTCCACATGTTTGAGGCTAAGCCTCAATGCTTCAGCCAAGCCACTGAGAAATGGCGCTAAGCACCTTAAAATGGGGGCTAAGCCCCAGAGAATCAGAGAATGGCTTAATTTTGGTTCACAAGTGGCGCTAAGCACACTTAAATGACGCTGAGCGCAAGTGCAACAGACAGAGTACTGAGAAATGGCGCTAAGCGCCTTCAAATGGGGCTAAGCCCCAGAGAATCAGAGAGCTGACTGATTCCAGATCGTGAGTGGCACTAAGCCCCCATTCTGGCGTTGAGCGCCAGTTCAGCAGAAAAAACACTGAGAAATAGGGCTAAGCGCAAGAAAATGGGGCTAAGCGCTAGTGCATCAGAGAGCTAACTTATTCCAACTCGTGAGTGGCGCTAAGCCCCCAATTCTGGCGCTGAGAGCCACATGCAAAAATAGCAGTATTTCAGAAACATCAGAATAACCCCCCAAATCCATACATTTCCATCAAACTCACCCAAAACCCCAAAATAACACTTTAACATGGTAATTCAATCATGAAAGCACTTAGAGAAAGCATGCAAAACTAAAATAAAACAACCTATCTAAATAACAAAAATAACACAAAAAGGGATAGAAATCCTGGGTTGCCTCCCAGTAAGCGCTTCTTTAACGTCACTAGCTTGATGAATGGCCTTCAAGGGTCACGGAGACGCACAGTTGCAGTTGATCGCTCTAAGTTACCACCCAAATAGACTTTGAGCCGCTGACCATGGACTTTGAAACTCCTCTGGGAGGAAGGATCCTCTACTTCCACAGCTCTATGAGAGAGAACCTCTTTAACAATAAATGGTCCAGACCACTTAGGCTTCAATTTACCCAGAAATAATCTCAGCCTTGAATTGAATAAAAGAACTTGTTGTTCAAGCTGGAATGCTTTCTGGATAATGTGCTTATCATGGTAGGTCTTCACTCTCTGCTTGTAGATCACTGCATTTTCATACCCATTGAGGCGCATTTCCTCCAATTCATGCAACTGTTGGACTCTTTTTTCACTTGCCAAAGAGGCATCAAAATTTAAAAACTTCAATGCCCAAAAGGCCCTATGCTCCAACTCCACTGGTAAGTAGCAAGCTTTGCCATAAATCATTTTAAATGGAGACAACCCTAATGAGGTTTTAAAAGCAGTCCAGTAGGCCCACAACGCATCATTAAGCTTCTTAGCCTAATCTTTTCTGGAGGTGGCCATAGTTTTTTCTAAAATCCGCTTGATTTCTCTGTTAGAAACCTTCGCTTGTCCATTAGTTTGCGAGTGATATGGAGATGCCACCTTATGTCTTACATCATACTTTGCCAAGACATTTTGGAGCTGTGAGTTGCAGAAATGCGAACCTCCATCACTTATAAGAACCCGTGGCACACCAAACCTAGCAAATATATTCTTCTTGATGAACTTGACCACAGTTTGTGCATCATTCTTCTGAGTGGCAACAGCCTCCACCCATTTTGACATATAGTCCACAGCCAGCAATATGAATTGATTCGAAAAGGATGGTGGGAGTGGACCCATGAAATCAATACCCCAGCAGTCAAACACTTCAAGTTCCAAGATGTTTTGAAGGGGCATTTCATCTCTCTTAGTGATGTTGCCAGTCCTTTGGCATTTATCACAACTCTTCACATGATTGTGAGAGTCCTTGAATATTGTGGACCAAAAGAACCCAGATTGAAGAATTTTTGCAGCGGTTCTCTCTCCATTATAATGGCCACTATAAGGGGAGTTATGACAATGCCACATGATGTCCTTAGCCTCCTCCTTCGTGACACATCTTCTCAACAATCCATCTGGTCCAAACTTGAAGAGGAACGGGTTATCCCAAAGATAATGATTAGCATCCTTGAAGAACTTCTTCTTTTGTTGCCATGAAAAATGCTCTGGGATTACATTTGCTGCTTTAAAGTTGGCCATGTCAGCAAACCACGGTCTCTCTTGCACCATCAGTAGTGCTTCATCTGGAAATTCATCCCTAAGCTCTTGTTCTTTGGCTGTGATTTCCTCGTTCACTAGCCTTGAAAGATGGTCTGCCACCACATTTTCACTTCCCTTTTTGTCTTTAATTTCAAGATCAAATTCTTGCAACAATAAAATTCACCTAATTAGTCTAGGTTTTGATTCTCCCTTAGTTAGCAAATATTTAATTACTGCATGATCAGTGAACACAGTAATCTTAGATCCAATCAAATAGGAATGAAATTTCTCCAAGGCAAATACTATGGCAAGCAATTCCTTTTCAGTTGTAGCATAATGAATTTGATTCTCATTAAGGACCTTGCTTGCATAATATATTGCATGGAAAATTTTATCCCTTCTTTGCCCTAATACAGCTCCTACTGCATAGTCACTTGCGTCACACATAAGTTCAAATGGTAACTTCCAATCAGAGGCTATAATAACAGGAGCAGAAATCAATTTGTCCTTCAAACAATTAATAGCATGCAAGCACTCATTATCAAAATCAAAAGAAGAATTCTTAATGAAAAGATTGCACAATGGCTTTGTAATTTTTGAAAAATATTTGATGAATCTTCTGTAGAAACCAGCATGGCCTAGAAAACTTCTCACGCCCTTCACATTCAATGGTGGAAGTAGCTTTGCTATCACTTCAATCTTTAGCCTAATCCACCTCCATACCACTGGCTGAAATTTTGTGGCCAAGTACAATGCCTTCCTGCACCATGAAGTGACATTTCTCCTAATTTAAGACTAAATTGGTTTTCATGCATCTTCTAAGAACATTAGTGAGGTTAGACAAACAATGATCAAATGAAGTACCAAAAATAGAGAAATCATCCATAAAGACCTCTATATATTTTTCGATCATATCAGCAAAGATAGAAAGCATACATCTCTGAAAAGTAGCGGGAGCATTGCAAAGACCGAAGGACATTCGTCTATATGCAAAAACTCCATAGGAACAGGTAAATGTTGTCTTCTCTTAGTCTTCAGGATTGACTGTAATTTAATTATAACCGGAATAGCCATCAAGGAAGCAATAATAGGCTTGTCCGGATAATCTCTCAAGCATCTGGTCCATGAATGGAAGAGGAAAATGATCCTTCTGGGTATCTTGGTTGAGCTTTCGGTAGTCGATGCACATACGCCAACCAGTGACTATTCTAGTAGGAATTAATTCATTCTTGTCATTCATCACTACAGTCATACCTCCCTTTTTAGGGACAACCTGAACCAGACTCACCCAAGTACTATCTGAAATGAGATGAATCATTCCGGCTTCAAGGAGTTTCAGTACCTCCTTTCTCACTACTTCTTTTATTGTGGGATTTAACCTTCTTTGTGGCTGCACCACTGGCTTGAATTCCTCCTCGAGTTTGATCTTATGCATACAAAAAGCTGGACTTATTCCTTTTAAATCAGAAATAGTCCATCCAATTGCAGTTTGGTGCTCTCAGAGTACCCTTACAAGCTTCTCTTCTTCAAGTTTTGATAAAGAACTGCTGATTATCACTAGATTTGCATCTTGATTATCAAGAAAGGCATATTTCAAGTGAGATGGCAAGGGTTTCAACTCTAGTTTTGCTTTTTCCTCTACCTTGTCATTCCTCAGCTATTCTTTCATCTTACTGATAGCACTCTTTGCTTGATTTGCTTCTAGATATTGCAAGTATTCCTCAATGATTTCATCATCTACCTCACCATGATTCTCAATAGCATTCACAATCACTCTTTCAAGAGGTGTAGTTAGAGTATTGTGCTGAATAGATTCTGCAACTGTAGTATCAATCAAATCTATCCGATAAGAAGTTTCCTTATCATCCGGGTGTTGTATTGCTTCAAAAACATTAAAAGTCACTTTTTCATCGTGCACTCTCAACATAAGCTGTCCTTGTTGCACATCAATTAAGGCCCGACCAGTTGCTAAAAATGGTCTCCCCAAGATAAGAGGTACTTCAACATCCTCTTCCATGTCTAAGATCACAAAATCTGCCGGGAAGATGAACTTATTAACCTTCACAAGAACATCTTCCATGATGCCATAAGGTCGCTTGATTGATCTATCCGCAAGTTGTAGTGCCATCCTTGTTGGTTTCACCTCACCACTACCAAGCTTGTTCAAGATTGAGAGTGACATCAAATTGATACTTGCCCCAAAATCACATAAAGCCTTACCAATAGAAATGCTTCCAATTGTGCAAGGAATTGTAAAGCTTCCAGGGTCTTTAAGTTTTGGAGGCAGCTTCCTTTGAAGGATTGCACTACATTCTTCCGTCAAGGCAACGGTCTCATCCTCTTTAAACCTTCTCTTCTTTGTGAGAAGTTCCTTCATGAACTTGGCATAGATTGGCATTTGCTCAAGGCCCTCAGCAAAAGGAATGTTGATTTGCAACCGCTTAAATATGTCAAGAAAGTGAGCAAATTATTCTTCCTTCTCTTTTTTCTTGGTTAGGTGCGGGTATGACACTTTAACATATGATGGAATCTCTTGAGGTGCACCTCCGTCTTTCAAAAGTTGACTTTTGCTCTTCCTCAATATAGAATCTTCATCTACTAACTTTTCTCTCTTTTCGTTTTCTTTTTCTTTTTCAGTTTCTTCCCTCTCAATCTCTTTGCCATTTTTCTCATTTGTCTTGCTTTTTGTTTTATCACTTGACTCATTTTTTTCAATATCTCTCTCTTTTTCATTCAAAGGCTCACAACAAACATTCTCAAGGATTTTACCACTCCTCAATGTAATAGCTTTACAATGCTCTTTGGGATTGGTTTGAGTATTACCTGAAAAACTCCCTCCTGATTGTTCTGCCAATTGCTTTGCAATTTGTCCAACTTGAATCTCCAAGTTCTTGATGAAAGCATCTATGTTTTTCTGGTTGGACATAGACATTTGCATGAATTGATTGAGAGTGTTTTCCAAAGCAGAAGTCCGGTCCTGAGGTGGTTGTGTGGTTGGAGGTTTACTTGGTGACCCAACATCTTGTTTCCATCCAAAGTTCGGGTGATTCGTCCACCCTTGATTGTAGGTGTTGGAATAAGGATAGTTTCCTTGCCTCCCATAGTTCCCCATATAAGTGGCTTCCTCAAAAGAATTAAGGGTAGCCTCACAATTGCCATTGTCATGATCACCTCCACAAAAATCACATTTCATTACTTGTTGTTGCGGTATATTGGTGCCTTGCATGGCTTGAATTTGCTGTGGAAGCTGCATAAGTTGCTTGTTAATGGCCTCAAGTTGCTTAGTCAACAACTTATTTTGACCCAAAATAGCATCTTTCGAATCTAACTCCAACACTCCCCTTTTTGAGTTAGTGCCTTAATCATAGTGCATCAAGTAATCATTAGATGCCATAGCTTCTATCAATCTCAATGCTTCCTCTGGTGTCTTGGTGTTCATAGAACCTCCAGCTGAGGCATCCAATATAAGCTTGGTTGACGGTCTCAATCCATTACAAAATGTTTGCATTTGGATAAAATCATCAAACCCATGATTTGGGCATCTTCTGAGTGATTCTTTAAACCTCTCCCATGTGTCATGAAGAGTCTCTCCCTCTTGTTGAACATAGCTTGTGATATCACCCCGTGTCTTCACAAATCTAGATGCAGGAAAGAATCTTGCTAGAAACTTGGTTTCTAAGTCATCCCATGTAGCAATGCTCCCTCTTGGTTGAGATTGGAGCCAAGCTCTAGCTCTATCTCTAAGAGAGAAAGGGAACAACCTTAAGCGGATTGCATCCTCAGTGGCACCATTGATCTTCACCGTATCACATAATTCAATGAAATTGGAGATATGAGTGTTCGGATCTTCCTTTTCCATCCCTGCAAACTGATTTTGCTGCATAATGTTCAAGAGAGCAGGCTTGATCTCAAAATTGTTGGCAGTGACCGGAGGAGGTACTATGCTAGAGGTATGCCGGTTTGCATTGGTGTTGGCATAATCCCCAAGTGTCCTCCGAGCTCTATCACCATTGCCAGCCATCTCTTCCTCCACTTGTTGGACCAAAGGGGAAGATGGAGCTTCCTGTTGTTGTTGTTGTGTAGTCTTGGCTAACAACTTGTTCTTCCTTGTCTGACCCCTATTCTTCCTAGCTGTTTTCTCTATTTCCGGATCGTAAAGAAATTGATCGGCTGGAGTTTTACCTCGCATAAACAACACAAGCTAGAAAAATTTATTAGCACACAATGAGATTATCAAAAGCAAAAATAATAGAACAGAAAAATAAATTTGTGTCTAGATTAGTAACTGAAATGGTTATGCTAATATTGAAACACCGATCCCCGGTAACGGCGCCAAAAACTTGTTAAGAAGACTTTGGCAAGTATACCAAGTTATGCAAGTAATAAAGAGATGAGTGGGTTGTCGTTCCCAACGAGGATCATGACAAATACTAGCACATAACACAACAATCACTATCTAAACGATGAGTTTGGAAAGAAGGGAGCTCAAACAATAATTGATGAAATTAGAAATTAAAAGAATAAAGTCTTTTTGTAATTTTCTCAAACACTTGGTGAGCACAAATGAAATTGAATTCAATTAAGATGAAATGCTGGGGTTAGACTCACTAATCTTTTCTCAAATGCAATGACATGACAAATAATATAATCTCTAACTTCAATTATGAAAATCAATCCACTATTTACTCAAATCCTAATTGCTTAGATGAAAAGAGCCTAAATCCCCTAATTAAGTCTTAATTCCTTAGGTGACTTAAGAAGTGAATTTACATTAAGATTAAGGATTAAAAGATTACTAATAAATCAAGACCCATTCCTAGATTCAAGACCTATTAGGTGATTAATTTCAGATCTAGACCTAGCATCAACTTTCCAATTGTTTACTAAATCAAACATCAAGCCATGGATAATCAAGCCACAACAAGCATTAAGCATAGAAATTAAGCACTCATAAAGAAATAGAGAAATATATTGAATGATTAAATCAAATACATAAGAGATTCAGAAATAGATACATCTAACCCCAACAAGTGGATGATTAGCTAGACATGATCAAGATGATAAAATAAAAAGAAATGGAGATGAGAGATGATGAAAACTCCATGGATGCTCTTCCTTTTTCCCAGCTTTTTCTCTTCGTTCCAGCCACCTCCAAAAAACCAATTGAATTTCCCTCATTATTCTGCGCAATATCCTAATTTTAGGATTGCTTCCAGACGCATTAGCGCTTAGCGCAGCATTATTCACGCTGAGCGCGAATTAATTGACTCTGCTGTTGCAACATAAGTAGTTGCGCTAAGCGCGAGATTATTAGCGCTAAGCGCGACATGTACTGAAATGTATCACGCATCAGTCAATCTTTTGGCTTCTTCAGGCTAAGCGCTAGCTTCCATATGTGGACTTGAGCTTTAGCTTCCAATTAGGCTTCAATGGCTTACACCCAAACTACATAAAACACATCAAAACATCATTAATTAATCTAAAAACATCAATTAAGAAAATATTCTTAAAAACTCAATAAAACACATAAAACATGGACTAAAACGACCTCTCAAGTCTTAAAAGAAAGATAAACAACCTCAATATACACCTATAAAAGTATGCATATTAGACATTTATCACCTAACCTAACCATTTTCAGAGAGTGCCAACAGCAGACAATGAAATTCTTTTTGGTTACACATCATAGCATGAATAATTAATATAACTAATTAAGTTTCTATCCTGGAAATTTTTTTTCATCTAAAGGAATATTTAGTCCATATGATTTCCTGAAAACAAATGAGAGTTTCAAACGTGTTAGGAGAATTTCTTATTAAGTACTCCGTTTGTCTTTACTTAACAGCAAATCTTTTATCAGATCTTGTTTCAATTAATAATAAACTATCGGAAGAAAGAGGGAAATGAGCGCTCACAAATATAAGTATGACTTGGTCTAAACAATTTGAGCATAACTAAAGTATCTGAAGAAAGAAGGGAAATGACTAATTAGCACTCACAAATATAACTATGACTTAATTTAAACAATTCAAGCATAAATAAAATATATGTTCATCGAAAATTAATTAAAATATGTACCAAAAGGAAATATTCATCCAGAGATCTTATGGAATTTAATAATTCTTTGATTAGAAGTTTAGAAGTATACCTATACATAGATATTAGGTAACTCTGAACAAAATTCTACTCGCAACATTTTTAAATACAACTAAATCTTTCAGTACGTGGGATGATTAATTGAACTTATAATTATAACACCTACTAGCCATATTCAATAAGTTCTTATGGATATACGATTCTCACGTAGAATGTATTTTGGTATATCCATAATATTGATACTTGCTCAGTGTTCCCTCATAAATTCATTTTTAGTGAGATTTTTTGTTTTGCCAGAAAGATGGTGTTTCATTACTTAAAATGAGAGAAAATGCAACTTTCAAAATAATAATAATGTGTAGATACCCAAGATCCTTTCTAATGAACTAGGAGGGAGAAAAGAATAAACTACATTTAGACTTTAAAATAAAACAAAAGGAATCTAGTTACAGTTAAAGGTAAAGGGTCGCCATATTTATCCAATGAATTGAAATTGTATAGCCCCTATTCCGTGGAGACTTGTTTCTCTTCACCATATTCAACAAGACTAGAGACTCTTTTTTCTTTTTTTTTTTGCACTTACTCAAGACCATCATGTGGGGTGATTTGATCATAATTAACATAGTGTTGATGGATCCTGTTTGATCTTTACTTTGCCGCTTGATTTAAAGCTTTTACTAGTCTTCCTCTGTGTTAAATCCTTAGGCTTTTTTTTCTTAGGAAATGCATAATAAAAGAAAGAAAAACTGTAAGATTTCCAGATGAGATTGTTGGTAAAAACAAGAAAAACATCCAAAAAGAAGAAACAAAAACTAAAAAGAAAATAAAGAGGATTATCATCAAAGGATAGAAGCGATTGCTCCTATTATAAAAACAACTAAAAAGGGAAAATTAAAGCATCACAAAGTGAGAGAAAATACTATAAAATGGAGAGAAAACTAGGACGGATTCCAAATCACAGAAGTAACATACCCATGAAATTATATTGCTTAAATTTTCTAATTATTATACGTCACATTAAAATTGAAGAGTAACTCTATTTTTATAGCATTATAGGAAAAACAATTTAGTCTTACTATAATACTGAACACTCAGTGCTACCTATAATTCAAATATGTCAGTTGGTTTATTTTTCCAGTCATCTATCTGCAATATTTCTTTTTCTTTGGGAATTTGGTTTTCTCGTTGGTCACAACCCCGTGTTTTCTTTGTTTCCTTTGTTCCACTGAAGAGTGATTTTTGCAGAAGCAAAATTAGAACTTTTTTTCAAATCAAATTTAAAACTTTATATTTGTTTGGTTGCTTACTTAATTACATTTCCCTTCTATATCAAATAAAGGGTGGATTTGGGTTTGGATCTTAGCTTGTTTGATAATATAATTGCTTTTATGCTTTCTTACATTTTCCTTCTATATAAAATAAAGGATGGAATTGGGTTTGGATCTTAGCTTGTTTGATAGTTTATGCAGCTTCTGATTTTACATTTAATTAGGTTTTAACTGTTTGGTACAATGGTAATATAATAAAGCTGCCGTTAATTCAATTAATCGGCTGAAATCTAGGATTGAAATTAAATTCATGCAGACTTCAAACTACGAACCCTTGAGAGTTGAATGATATGGGTAGTGTGAGGATATAACAGCTAGCCCAGCTTTTCTTCTTGGCTGCTCTTAATTGGGCCAATGTGTATCCCTTTCCATTTTTTTTTGGGGTAGAGTCTTTCTTTTGTTTTTTCTTAATTAATCAGAAACGTTATTGAATAAAAATTAACTGTTCCTTCTTTATTATTATTGTTATTATTATTATTATTATTATTATTATTATTATTAGGCATTAAAATCACTGTTTAGCTGAGTTAATTAAGATGGGCCGTTTGGGTTACACTTTAGTCCTGGACGTGATTAGACAGAGGCCTTGGACCCGTTTAACTTAAGTGAGAGAGAACAGCACAATCTCTTCCCAAATGACAAATATAACGGGAAATTACAATAAGCCGCTAAATATAATGAATTTTATTTAAATTTATTATAATTTGACCGACTATAATTGTAAAAATACTTTATACTATCATTTAATTATACATTTACTTAAGCTGCATTTGATGCATTGTATAAGAAGAACATAATAATATAAACTAATGTTATCAGGTTTTATAAAGTGTTTGATATACTTATATGATAATATAATAAAATCAGGTCAAGTATTTTTATCTTGATATAACCTGATAACAATATCTTCTCTCCCACCCACTCCATGATAAGATCTTATAAGATATTTCTTTGTACCTTACCCCTCAACTTCATCCTTTTCACTCTATGTCACTCTTTCTTTGCCAACAACACTATTATACCTTTACCGGACCATCACCAGACTGTCACTATAGTAAAGCCACCACCAAACCACTACTAGACCACCATCATATCATCGTCGAACCACCACCAGAGAGGAATTGGAAAGGAGTTGTGGCAGGCCAGCCACCTAATCGGAACCCACGCTAGCCACCCCTGGTCTACCTCTATCAACCACTAATTTTTGCACCACTATTAGCCACTTATTTTTTGACCACCGCTGGCCACCCAGGTTTTTCTTTCTTTGATCTTTTTCTCTCCAACAAGCCTCCATGGAAGCTTAGATCTGGGCATGGTGGAGAGAGAAACAACTCCACCGGCTGCCGTCTCTACCATGAAAGAGCAAAAGACCAACGAATCTAAGGACAGAAGATGAGGTTTTTCAGAGCACCCCTATGGTCGTCAATGTTTCTTCCTACTTGCCGGTGAATGCAGTGATGTTTGATGGATTGATGAGATCTACGACTCCACCACCATCATTTTGCTAAACTGATGTATTTGTGATTTTTTTTCAATCATGGGGTTTTATTTTTTTTCTCTGTGTTCAAGGGTAAAAAATTATAGTCTTAGGTGAGAAAACTGGTTTTACATCTTGAGGAAGAAGCTGATGTAAACTTATTCTAGAAATGGTTCCATTAATTACAAATTTGCACAAACCAGGGTGGATTGATCTCTTCTAGGTTTCCATTGAAGAAGGTTGTTGTCCTTTTCAGAGGCTAGTTTTTAAAAGAAAAAAATATAAAAGGACAATATTGTCATGATAAATAATTTTGTATACAATCAGTTTTTTTATACGATAATGATTAAACATTTGATAGTATAAGAGCTTATCAAGACCTTTATACTATCAGTCTTTATATTACCAGGTCTTATATTTTTATGTGTGCTAAACGTAGACTTAACTACCACAATCAAATATTTGTTATTTAGTTACCCACAAAGGGTGGGTCAAGATGGTAAGTAACCTTGAATCCTTAGCATGAGGACGTGAGTTTAAATCTCACGAAAGTAATTCTCGTGGATAGTTCACATAGCCCTTGTGTTCCCATAGTCAAATAAGAATTAGTTCTATAGGCCGTTCAAATTAGCCGAACCAATAAGAATATCTTGTGGTCTTACAAATAAATATTTGTTATTTAGTTACATTATAAAAACCGCCTTTGTTATGAAATAGCTTAATTGTATCATAATAATTATTTAGCAATATATTTGTCCTAAATTTACTGATTTAATTTTGATACATTATTAGTATAATTTTTTTTATACAATTCTTCAATCATATATTAATATGTCATTAAAAAGTTTAACTTTGACATCAACTATTTCAAAAGTCACTCTTTTGATGATGTAATAATATATAAATTGGTGTTTAGGTTGATTCTCAGCTTTGTTTATGAGTTTAATGTAATGTGTGGTTGTTTTGTGATTTTTTTGAGAAAGGATTGGGATTCACAATATTTTGTTTGTTAGAATCTGTTTCTGGCTGATGATTATTAAATAGTTTTCTTCGTTGATGACTCTTACCCAGCAATAAGAACACATCCAGAATAAAGATCAGCTTTTATGCTTAACTTTGCAGTAATATCAATCACAGCAACAATGGAAATTAACAACCATGAATCTCAAGTTCACTATCATTGGATAGAACCAAAAGCTCAAAATTACATGAAGTAGTAGAAAACCTTACTTGGCAATGAGAAATTAGAGACTAACTTTTCTCTCTTCCTTTCTCAGCTTCCCTTCTCTTTCTAAGCTCCCAGAGAAATTTCAGCAACCAATAAAAAAAACCCCGCCTTTCTCGTTAGCCTCTCTTCCTCTTTTCTTTTCTTTCACCTCCTACTACTTACCCCCTTTCCCAATTACTTGCAAGTGTGAGTTAACTTGTGGCAATGTCATTTGGTTAGAAAGAAAAAAATTTGTTTTATGAGACTCCATTAGATTCTAACTAGAAGTTGAGGAAATTAAGTTGTTGAAATTTTGTGAATTGGACCATGAGTTTAGTTGATGAATCATGCATCTTAGGTAAAACGTAATTTATTTTTATTTATTTTTTATTGTCATAATTAATAATTAATAAAAATTATTAAAATAAATTTTATTTAATATCATATTTTTGTGACCTGATCAAAATTGGATATTTACCTATACAAATTGTGAAAGTAAAAAACCCTATGATAAAAAACCTATTATTGGTTTTGAGAAGATTGACAACAAAAAATCAGGGAGCTGCACAAGGAGCAAAGGAGGAGAGAAATAAGAGGAAAAGTACCGATGCTGTCACCCAAAGTTAGTATGTGTTGATGACATGAGAAATGATGTGTGTGAAACAACATCATATTTTGTTCTTGTTTTGCATGCATTCTTAAGCATTTTAGGCATTTTAGTTTCCCTTTTGGTTTGTTTTTCCCTTAGTTCGGATAACTGCGGTGTTTTTGGTGTTCTTGTGCAGGATTAATGTTGAATTGGCCTTGGAATGAATGGAAGCTTACATGATTGAAGTTGGAGCTTTATGGAACTAATTTAGGGAAAGATAAGACAATTATCTACAACTTTCATGAAGACCTCAAAGGCCCAATCACACGTTTGGATAACTCAAATTGGAGTTGAAGCAAGAACTAGGGTGCTGATCCTGACAGCTTGACCTTTGTATACTATTCATGACATATCTCGAGCTACAAGTTGTCAAATGAGCTGAAATTTTGATGGTTGATAGCTAAGATCCAAATCTACAACTTTCATGTTGAGCACTTTTCCAGATTCGGAGGTCTAATGGGTCATATTGAGCTTGGAAGGCCATTCCAGAACCAACCACGGCCTAGCCGTGGTGGACACAACGGCCGTGGTTCGGGGCGCACAGCAGATTTAAGTTTTCTGTTTTTATTTCTTTTGGGGGCTTTTAGCCCATAAAAACCCTAGGTTATAAATAGATGTTCTGATTGCTATTAGGGTATTCTAGCTTTGATTCAAACCTAGTTCTAAAGGAGGCAAAGAGGAGGCTTGGGTTCTTCATCTCCTTCTTCTTCTTCTTCTATTGTTACTTTTGGGATGTTTTTAAGTTTGATTTTTGTTTCCTTCTTCTCTATGTCCGAGTAGTTACTTTTGTTTCTAGGATTGGGCAATGCCCTTTGATACATTGATAATGATTAATTGACGTTGTTTTCCCTTTTATTAATCTTGATTGTTCATTGATTCAATTCTTATTGCTTTTATTCATGTGAATTTGTCGCCACTTATTTGCATCTCATAGGCATTTAGGGACGTCCTGAGAGGTGAACCTAAGTGTTGGAACCATTAGAATTGAACTTAAGGTCTAAATCACGAGAGTAGTTTTAGCCTTTCGAGGAATCAATGAATTACCACAAAGCGTAATGGGTTCAATTTAAATTCAATTACCACGAAAGTAAGAATTGGTTTAATTGGGCACTTTGATCTTGTATCTTGAAAGAGAACATTAACTAATTTTGGGTAATTCACCTTCAATTGAATTTCAGATTTAATAAAAGGGTTGTCAATTAGGATTTATCTTGTATCATTGTGGTATCCCAATCTTGGAAGCTTTCTTTAATCTGAAAACCCTTTCTTGATAATTTGCTATTTTTGTTCTCAATTCTCTTTTCTTGATTTTATTTAATTGTTTTGTTACTACGTTCTTCTTTATCAACAATCATATTCCTTTTTGTTTAACTTAATTGAATTAATTAATTAATTGGTATTCATATACACAATTCCTGTGGATTCGATCTTTTTATTACTTGACGACGAAACCGTACAATTTGCGGATTTCACGCATCAAGTTTTTGGCGCCGCTGTCTTGGGACCTGTTTTTCTTGAATATCAATTTAATTTTTAATTTAATTATTTTAATTTATTTTTACCATATTATTACGTTCTTGTTTCTCTTTGACTCTCTGCAGTAATTACTCCATGACATCACCGAGCACAAAAACTGCACCAAAGTCAAGCTAATGACTTTAAACAAGCGCTTCTTGGGAGGCAACCCAAGTTTTTTTATTTTTATTTTTCCTTTTAATTTCTTCTTTTTCTTTTGAATTTGTGTGTTGGATTACTGGTTTGATCTTTATCTCATGGATCTTGTTTAGGTTTGACCCTTTTAGAACTCAAATTAGAAGAAGAGTGAAGTCAGAAATTTCCACACCCAGCCCATGAAAAATTCCATGGCCATAGATTGAACACCAGAAGTTTTTCTCCACCACAAAGAGTTCTTTTCTTTTATCCCTTCTCTTGTTTTAGATTTTTACATTGGGGACAATGTAAGTTCTAAGCTTAGGGGTATTTTTTTTTATTTTCATATTTTTATTTTTATTAGTTTCATGCATTCTCATGTCTTGTTTTGCATTGCATTTTCATGTTGCATTTTCACGCCATCATATCTCTTGGGTTTTTGGTTGAACTTGTGCCCTCTTTTTGAAGATTTTGAGATGGTATTGATTTGGAACCCAATTTGTTGATTCTTGTGATAGGCTACAGGCATTGTTTTAATTGATAGTAGAGGTGATCTTTTGATAGTTGATAATTAGCATAATGTTCTCTGAATTTGTGCTTATCATTGAATTTTTAAACCTCTAAATGTGAGTTTTGAGCCTATATGGGATATATGCACTATATGATTTTTGTTCCCATTCTTTGTGTTGAGTGATATTCTTCATTGATCATGTGCTCTAGAACTTGATTTGAAACCTTTTTGAGGTAAAATTTTTGGTTGCATGCTTGAATGTGATTAAGGCATTTTAGGTATTTTTCTGGCCTTCTAAAATTGTTACACTTTCATCCTCTAGTTGCCCATTTTGAGCTTACTGCATACTTGCTTTCTTTATACCTATGCTGAAACATTGTTGGTTATCATTTAGAATATTAAATGGAGCAAATTGGGCTTGAAAGTTGTTTGAAAGTTGTATTGGGAATTATATGTATTTGAGCTTCCTCTTTCTCAAAAAAAAAAGGAAAAGAAAAAAAAAAAAAGGAAAAGAAAAAAAAAAAGAAACATCATGAGATGAAAGCTTGAAAAAGAGGAGAAAGAGGAGAAGGAAAAGTAAGGAAGAAAATTCTTAGAAATATGGAGTTATGATCCTGTTTGAAAAATGCCTTTGCTCCATTGATGTTCTATTGGATTTCTTGTGCTTATTGAAAAAATTTGATGAGCCCTTTGTGTATACCTTCCTTTCTCTACCATACCTATCATCATTCCCATGGCCCCATTATAACCCTTGAAAGACCTTTTGATTCTTGCATGCATGCTGATTATTAGTGAAAATCTGGTTTCTTATCAAGCATATGGAAGTGCATTTTCTTTGATGGATTTTGAGCGCATTGTCTTCACCCTTAAACACTCTGAGTGTGGTTAATGGAGTGAACTTAATACAATCAGTGATGATGCATGATTTTTGAGAACTTAGCCTCTAATTGGACTTGATTTTGATTACCTCTCAGATTCTTTGCTTGCCTTAGCCTATTGCTTGGATATTGTTTTCTCGGGTTCCTTATTCTTTATTGTCTTTTGATCCCACGTCTTGGTTTGACTTTAATTTTTGCTTGAGGACAAGCAAAGTCTTAAGCTTGGGGGGATTTGATGTGTGTGAAACAACATCATATTTTGTTCTTGTTTTGCATGCATTCTTGAGCATTTTAGGCATTTTAGTTTCCTTTTGGTTTGTTTTTCCCTTAGTTCGGATAATTGCGGTGTTTTTGGTGTTCTTGCAGGCAGATTAATGTTGAATTGGCCTTGGAATGAATGGAAGCTTACATGATTGAAGTTGGAGCTTTATGGAACTAATTTAGGGAAAGATAAGACAATTATCTACAACTTTCATGAAGACCTCAAAGGCCCAATCACACGTTTGGATAACTCAAATTGGAGTTGAAGCAAGAACTAGGGTGCTTGATCCTGACAGCTTGACCTTTGTATACTATTCATGACATATCTCGAGCTACAAGTTTTCAAATGAGCTGAAATTTTGATGGTTGATAGCTAAGATCCAAATCTACAACTTTCATGTTGAGCACTTTTCCAGATTCGGAGGTCTAATGGGTCATATTGAGCTTGGAAGGCCATTCCAGAACCAACCACGGCCTAGCCGTGGTGGACACAACGGCCGTGGTTCGGGGCGCACAGTAGATTTTAGTTTTCTATTTTTATTTCTTTTGGGGGCTTTTAGCCCATAAAAACCCTAGGTTATAAATAGATGTTCTGATTGCTATTAGGGTATTCTAGCTTTGATTCAAACCTAGTTCTAAAGGAGGCAAAGAGGAGGCTTGGGTTCTTCATCTCCTTCTTCTTCTTCTTCCATTGTTACGGGTTTGGGATGTTTTTAAGTTTGATTTTTGTTTCCTTCTTCTCTATGTCTGAGTAGTTACTTTTGTTTCTAGGATTGGGCAATGCCCTTTGATACATTGATAATGATTAATTGACGTTGTTTTCCCCTTTTATTAATCTTGATTGTTCATTGATTCAATTCTTATTGCTTTTATTCATGTGAATTTGCTGGCCACTTATTTGCATCTCATAGGCATTTAGGGACGTACTGAGAGGTGAACCTAAGTGTTGGAACCATTAGAATTGAACTTAAAGTCTAAATCACGAGAGTAGTTTTAGCCTTTCGAGGAATCAATGAATTACCACAAAGCGTAATGGGTTCAATTTAAATTCAATTACCACGAAAGTAAGAATTGGTTTAATTGGGCACGGATCTTGTATCTTGAAAGAGAACATTAACTAATTTTGGGTAATTCACCTTCAATTGAATTTCAGATTTAATAAAAGGGTTGTCAATTAGGATTTATCTTGTATCATTGTGGTATCCCAATCTTGGAAGCTTTCTTTAATCTGAAAACCCCTTTCTTGATAATTTGCTATTTTTGTTCTGAATTCTGTTTTCTTGATTTTATTTAATTGTTTTGTTACTACGTTCTTCTTTATCAACAATCATATTCCTTTTTGTTTAACTTAATTGAATTAATTAATTAATTGGTATTCATATACACAGTCCCTGTGGATTCGATCTTTTTATTACTTGACGACGAAACCGTACACTTGCGGATTTCACGCATCAAGAAAATTATTAATTAGGAAAATAAAACATCAATTCAGTTTTATTAGAGCTTAATTGATGTATATATTATGTGAAACATACATATTTTTTTTTATATATTCATGAGATAAATTATTTGAAAATAATAGATTTAACATAGTTAATGTTAGAATTAATTTAGATAGAATATGAACCTTAATCAATTCATATTTGGCATTAGTTCTTGTTAGATATTAGTTTTAGATTTTAACTAGTTTGTTTTGTTTTTTTCTCTTTTGTTTTCATCTTAATTCTTTTTGTGTGACTAGATTAGGAAAAAAAATTTAATACTTAAAATTTAACTCTAAGTCTAAATGGTATTAATCTTAAACATGTTTGATTGTATTAACGTATGACTCATGCATTTGCAAATATTTTAAAAAAATTTAAGTCACAACAAGTTCATAAAACATCTTTTTAATAATTTCTTAATGCTTAAAAATAAAATAAGATTTCAACCAAAATAAAAATTTTTAAATGAAAATAAAGTATTCAATACATTAAAAATGGTAAGGATGCTTTCCTGGTGACCATCTTATTTGAGAGAGATAGAATCAAAATTTGTTATGTAAGAACCACTATGATGGGTTTTAATGTCTACTAAATTTTTTTGGGTACATAGGATCTACTATTATTTTTTTTTTTTTTTGCGTACATAGGGTCTTCTAATTTTATTTCAAACAAATTTTGTCTTTCTTTCTCCTCCTGCTCCTTTCCTTTTATTCTACAAACATGAGAGAATCCTAAACCCATTAAAAACTTTAAAAAAAATATTTTTATTTAAAACTTATTATTTTGAATTCTTTGACAAGTGTTATTGACAAAATTCATAAAATAAATATTAAATAAAAAATGGGTAGCAAAAAGGTGGGGGTGTCTGATAGGTGGGTTAAGTAGGTTTTGCGACAATTTTTGACTTGACCTGCTAAAATGTGGATTTAGTTGGGTCAAACTTATGAGTCTGATATACATTTTAAAAAATATCAAAATATGAAATCGAAAATTCATTACACATAATACTTCTTAATTAAAAACTACTAATGTCTCAAATAAACAAAAAAGTCAAATAATCTATCTTACGCAAACATAATAAGTTTCAAATAAGATAAATAAATATAATAAATCTTACTAAGATAATATAAGTATGAAATAAATTAAAGTAAGTTAACAAGTCTCAAGAGTCATAAATAACAAATCACATTAGCAAGGGTGAATTCAATGTCATCATACATATTATATGGATTGACACAATCATTTAATTTATTTTTAATTTTTTCAACATACTATTTATCATCCAAGCGATCTATTGAATTTTCAAATTATTAGTCAGTTAAATGCTTAATAAGTTTCTCATCTCTATTGTCTTGATTGGTCATATCCTCAATACGATCATGTGACTAAAATATTTATACCTAAACTTAATTGTCACCATAAAAAGTTAAAAAAAAGCAAATTAAAACGCCGCAATGACTAAACTACCTTTTTTTTAATAAAAAAAGTACTTAAGTGAGTTGAGTTTGAATGGGTCGATACTTTTCAAATTCGCTATTCAACCCATACATCGTGGGTTGAAATATTTTCTAATTTGACCTAACTCGCAAATTCAATCTAACTCGTATTTTGTAAATTGAGTTGGGTCAAAACTTGTGAATTCGCGAGTTGACCCAACCTACTAGATATCCCTATGGAAAGGTATACAATACATATTACATTCCTTCTCTGTCTCTTTATATCTGTCTTTTAAGATTTAAGATTTTTACACAAAGATTAAATATATTATTAAATAATCTCAAATACAGAATAATATGATTAAATTATTTTTTCTTACTTTATTAATATAGTTATTAAATTTAGTTAAGATAATAAAAAATAAAAAAATTAACTCATACTTTCTTAACATTATCAAATTTCATATATTTTAGGACAAAACAATTCTTTTAAAAATATATATATATATGTATAAGGGTCGAGGAAGTAGGTTCCATTTTCCAAAGCTGTATAAACCTTTTGCGATCAGTCAAATCCCAATTTCATAATGGACCAAACTCCTTTCAGTGCACGTGGAAGGCCTCGACCTACACCAGTCCAGCGTAATGCATTAAAGTATTTCTGTATGTAGGTTTGTTAGAAAAAAATAACACTTTTTTGATTTAACGATTTTGATTAATTATCAAAATGTTACTTTATAGTTTCACGATTCTATTTAGAATCAAAAGTAATAAAGTTATTAAGATGATATTGTTTGATTTGGGAATTGACAAAAGAAATTATTTTGATTTGTCATTAAAAAATGCTAGCTTATGAAATTAAAGTATTAGTTTTGATTTGATATTAGAGATAATTATTTCAATTTCATAATTAAGGATTTTGAGTGAATTTTAGAAATCGAAAACTTTAGCAATTGTTGTTTTAATGTAAATTTAAAATTGACAAAATAAGTCTTAATATGAAATCGAGATCATTTTGACTTTATAAACAGGTATTGAGATTTCGATTCAATATCGAAATCAAGATTTGAAGAGTAGGTACATTTAGTAAACTTTTTGAAGAAAAAAGAGTAGAAGATCTTGACTAGATAGAAAGTCGAAAAATGGTTGAATATTCAAATTTAAATTTAAAAAAAGAAGATTTTTGAATTTAAATTAGAAGTTAATAGTAGTTACATATGTTAGATCAAGACAACACAAGGATTGTGGGTTGAGATTAAGTAATTATTTGTAGTACAAGGATCGCTGACAAGGATTTGGTGATGATTAAATAAAGATTATCAATTATTTAAAAGTTATTTTTGTTTCAGACACATGTATGTTAAGATCTTACAAAAAATAATAGTTACTTAATAAGTCTATAAATACAAAGAGGATGAAAGCATTTAGAGGTTCAAAATTCATTACTCACAAACACTTGTACTCACGCTCTCATGTCCCAGCGACATCTCAAGCAAACACACAAGTCTAGTCAAGTATGTTTCCATTCACTTTCATTTCTATACAATTTACCAATTCAATGCAAGTTTAATTTCATGCCATTTTACTTTCAGCCACTTTAACTTTACTGTAAAACATTTTTCTACTTCAATCGAGTGTTTTTTTGAGATCATTTGATTTCTTTTAATTATTTTCTTTACTTTATTGCAAATTTACTTTCCTATACTTTATATACTTACAAGTTTATTTTTTTTTCATTATTCTTTACATTGCTTTATTTCAATTCATGTTCTTTAAGTTTAGTACTTTACATTATTTGTCATTTACTTTCTGCAATTTACATTACCGATTATGTTTATTTTGATTGCTCTTTCATTTCTGTCATTTAAATTTAATTTGCTTCACTTGCACTAATTTTCTTATTTCTCAAAAAACAAAGTCTCTTTATTTTTAAACTTATTTTTCATTAAGTTAAAAACATGCATTAACATTCGATTTTGAATTTGTATAATTATTTGAAATTTGAAATCATCATTTACATTTCTTTAAGATATTAAATTTGATTTAGAATATTCTTAAGAAGAAGTGATTCCTTTATCAGAATTGAGATTGAGAATCAAACTTTATCAATAAATAAATAGTTTATCATAGCCTAATTAGTGAAAATTGAAATATTTTGGTAAAGAAGCTTGCAGCTGCGATTAGATTGATTCCGATATTTAATACATTAAAGTCATGGTCTTACCACAGCTCACACCTGTGCATTACATAAATTGCAACAGTCCCACTCTGAGGTTTCTAGCCAGTTCCTTCCCGTTCATGCTAAACTCATCCTCCATCTGCGCATTCGCATCAAAACAAAACAAATTATGTTAATGCCGAGTCCACACTCCTCAGTGACTTTTAAATGCAATTGGTGAAAATGTATAACTCAGTTAAGCACATTTGCTGGCTTTCCTTAATTAATAATAATAATAATAATAACAATAACCATAGTTAAGTCACGAAAAAAAATATTTGTATATCAAATTTTGCACAAAAATTTCATACCAATTATCGTCATATAAATTATGAGATTTTAAATTAAAATCAATTGACTTTAACTGAAATGACCCAACAAATATATAAATGCATCTAAAATATTGAGACAAATGATGTGAGACTCTTAACACCCTCTTTCATAGATACCTGAACGAAGGCTGTGGCAACTGAGTCTGAAACGGAGTAGTGAAAAAACGATGATGGTGAGAGGAAGTTAGAAAGATGACATGACATGAGATGTGACTAATCAGACTTTTAGATTTTCAAGAATTATGTAGCAGAATAGTGATGTGATAAGTTACAGAAGATGGTACCTATCTGATACCATGTGAGATTCTAACTTAAAATCAATTGATATGAAGTAGAGTAACCCAACAGATATATGAATCACACTTAAAATATTGAGGCAAGCGATGTAATATCACAGAGGATGGTACCATTTCGTTCCTACTGTAGATTTTGTCAGATGCAGATGGTTCCATCCTAAATGCAATTTGGGTTTATTGGTTTCTCTAAGATCTCGATATTATGTTTTTAGATTATTTTTAGTTTATTTTATTCTCGTATGTCTACTTGCAAACATTTTTAGTTTATTTTCCAAACTCCAAACTCCTGTTAACGTGATTAATTATAATTGAGATTAGAATTGATCATAATTGATTTTAGGGATGATTGTAATTGACTTAGTACAGAATTAGATTGATTTAATATATAATTATATTTTATTATTTTTCTTTTCTATATAACAATATTTTTCTATAAATAAAGATTAATCATCCTGTATACATTAATTTAGAAATATACATAAATTACCAATATTTCTCTCACTGTTTCTATTTCTCACATGGTATCAAAGCCAAAATTTCATCTTCGTCACCTACTTCGTTATGCTTCTCCTACCTACTTCGCTAGTTTCACCTGTTCCATCTAATCATTTGTGTATATTTTAAAAAATATACACAAATTTATTAATATTTGTCTCCCTGTTTCTGTTTGTAACATGATATCTACCTTGAGGAGAGTTTTTTCTTTTTGCTATGTAGAGTTCATAGAACTCGTTAGAATCGTTACTAATCACCATCAAACCCTAGACTTTTTTCGTTGTCTGCTCTGTTCAGACACTGCTCTAGACCTCCTAGCAAATTCCGTTATGATGTTAGACTTCATTTTAGATTCTGTCTTAAATTCCAGATTTCGTTCTGATGTTAGACTCTATTTTAGACTTTATCCTAGATTTCAGACTTTGTTCTAATGGCAGGACTCAGTTTCAGATTTCGTCATAGATTCCAGACTTTGTTTTGACGGCAGGACTCCATTTCAGATTTCGTCTCAGACTCTAGACTCCAGACTCAATCATCATCCTGACCGATTCCGCATTTTGATTTCAAACTCAAGTTATTTCTTCTATACCCAATTGAGTTTGAGGAGGGATGCTAACGTAATTAATTACAATTAAGATTATGATTGATCACGATTGATTTTAGGGATGATTGTAATTGATTTAGTACAAAATTAAATTGATTTAATACATAATCATATTTTATTATTTTTCTTTTCTGTACAATAGTCTTTTTTTATAAATAAAGACTAATCCTCTTATATATATTCATTCAGAAATATACATAAATTATCAATATCTATTTCATTATTTTTGTTTCTCACATAAATAATTAGTAAATAAAATATGTATTATATGATGATCGTGAATATTAATTTATTATTAATTAATAATCAATTAATATTTTTAATTACTATATAATATACCTTATTCACTAATTATTTATACACTTACAATCCGTCTAAAGTAATGTACAAAATTTAGTGTGTGAACTGGGTAAGTGCATAACTGCGTAAAGTAATGTACCTCGGCTATGATGGTTATGTCCAAAACGGAGGACCCGAAAAGCAAGGAACTGCTATTGATCACTGAGACATGAAGTTTCTCTATCTCTCTAAATATGGTCACCAGCATTGCCTTTTGTTTCTCGCAGTGGATTCGAATCCACACCTTCTCTGACACCCTTGCTTCAACTTCTAGCAGTGACAGATTTGTTTTTGAGGGATCATCGGATATTCCGTCACAGGAATTTGACGAGGTGTCTGAAACATCATCGTCTGCAGAGAGATGAGATTTCTTCACGAGCACCACCGATTCTACGCTTTTCCTTTTGGTCTGCTCCTCCAGCAGCTTCACTTGCTCTTTGAGTTGTTTCACGTACTTTATAGCTTCTCCCAACACAGAGGCTTTGTCCGTCTACAAACAAGTTAGTATACTTTAGGACCATTATATATATATATATATATATATATATATATATAATGAAGAGAAATCTTATGAACATATTCTCTATCACATTTTTTTAATATATTTTTTTTTATTGAATCATGTTACATAGTAAATCACACATTCAACTTCAATTAATATATAATCAAGTTTAAAATTATGTTTTAGTGTGTGATGTAATTCAATAAAAAAATATATTAAAAAATATGATAAATAGTGTGTTCCTAATACTTCTTATATCATGAAACAACTATCTAAAAGTTTAAGCATTTCGGCAAAATAATTTTTGAAAGTTTTTATATTTAACATGCCCCCAACATAAGAATCTTTTTAGCTTGAAGCAAGAACAATACATAAGCTTATCCTACTTTGTCATAAATTCGATTTTATTATGTAGAAGAACGGGGATGACTAGATTAAATTTTTAGTCGCCTAGTCATATAAGCTGTAATATCATATTTCATAAACCAACTATCCCAATAAAAACTCAACTAAAATGTAACAAACTCTTTTCAATTATAAGTCATTTTTTTAAATAAACTCCTATATAGTTCAAAATTGTACAAATCGACTCTTTAAAATTACCAAATTGTCTATATTAACTTCATACAAGAAGGTTTTTTTTGCATATACATGGGGAGTTAAATTTACACTATTTTTTTATAAGCAAAATATATTTAAAATGAGCACAAGAGGTGCTCCAACCCATTACATCATAGTACACAATTACAGAGTCTGGAGGCAACCCAAAGGATTAATGCACCAATCTGAAAAAAACAATCCAGAATTTCTAGCCTCCCTACAAATAAACCACCCTCAAGATAAAGACTTAATATGAGCAATCACAGAAGAACAGTCAACAGTTGCTCCCTGAAAAATAATATTGTTCCTCAATAACCACAAAGACCAAACAACTGCAAACCAAATGATATGTCTTACTCTTTTAAGCTTCTTCCCTCTAAGAAAAGTCAAATGTTGCAAGAAGTGGTTAACACCATCATTATGATAGACACCATCAAACCCCATCCAAGCATAAATAGCAGACCAAACATTATAAGAAAAAGGACACGTGAAAAATAAGTGACTGCAACTCTCACAGTGAGAAAAACAAAAAACACATGAAACGTCATGATTAGAGGAAATTATTCCCCTAAAAGCCAATGCCTCCCTTGTTGGCAGCCTATCTTGAAACAACCTCCAAGCAAAAACAATAACTTTGGAAGGTACAACATTCTTCCATAAGATTTGATAAACCTTTGCCAAGTTTGGATTAAGATTAACGAACCTTTGAAGCTTCAAAAGATGTGCATACCCCGATTTCACAAAAAAACCGTTTAAGTTATCTGGAATCCAAATCCAAGAGTCACTCACCTCCTTCTCAGGGGTAGCAGAGACAAGTAGTGTTTCAAGTTCCTTCAAAAGCTCCTCCTCCCACATAAACAAGTGACGTCTCCACCTCCAATTCCACACCCACCTATCATTACTCCAGTAACCTATTTCAGCGATAGACAAAGAATTATCCGCAGCCACCTGGAAGAGTCTAGGGAAGCATTCTTCAAAGGGACTATACCAAGCCACTTATCACTCTAGAAATTGATATTTGCACCAGTCCCAAGCTTACATCGAACCGCCTCCGAAAACCAACGAGAATAACTGCCACTTGCGCTATCCAACCGAATTAAATCCCTCCACCAAATAGAATATCCACGATTAAGGGAAGAAGCTGGATCCTACAAAACACTCTTAACCAGAGAGCTATATTTGTAGGACAAAAAATTGAACCAGATAGCATTACTATCCGTTAAAAAATGCCATTTCCACTTGGATAATAGTGCAATATTAAAAAGCTCAAGATTTTTCACACCTAAACCCCAAAATTCCTTCGGTAAACAAACTTTTTCCCAACAGATCCAATTTATTTTTTTATGCTCAAGACCTCCTCCCCATAAAAAATTCCTTTGAATCTTTATAAACATGCTAACAATATTTTTTGGAACTTTAAAAAAGGAGAAAAAGTATAAAGGCATACTTATCAAAACTGAGTTAATAAGTGTAACTCTGTCACCCATAGATAAACAACGGCCTTTCCACAAAGAAAGCCTCTTCTTCATAGATTCCACCACTAGAAGCCAAGTAGAACACCTCCTTGGATTGGCTCCCACCGGAATTCCTAGAAACTTGAAAGGGAGAGATCCAATACAACAAGATAAAAAATTTGAAGCTGCTGTCAAGAAAAGATCATCTAAATTTATGCCAAACAAGTTACTTTTGGAGAAGTTCACTCTCAATCCTGAAGATAATTCAAAGTTCCTCAAAATCGTTTTAATACACCATAAATTATCCCACGAGCCCTCACATATCATGATAGTGTCGTCTGCAAACTGAAGAATAGGAAAAGAGATTTCTTGGTTTACCATATAACACCTCAACCAACCCAAGTCTACGGCTTTACACACCAGATCAGCCAACCCCTCAGCAGCTATTAAAAATAAAAAAGGAGCCAATGGATCCCCTTGCCTTAACCCCTTTTTGGCTTCAAAATCTTCGGTAGGACTCCCATTAACCAAAACTGAAGATGAGCTAGAAAAAATACAAGCCTTCATCCACTTTCTCCAAAGAGAATTAAAGCCCATTCTAATCAACATATAATCAATATATTTCTAACTTACGGAGTCGTAAGCCTTTTTAAAGTCCACCTTCAATATCAAACAATTATCCTTCCTCCTTTTTGCCAAATCAATAATCTCGTTAACCACTAGAACACCATCAAGGATTTGCCTATTGGGAAAGAAAACAGATTGACAAGAAGATATTACCTTAACCAAAACTCTTTTCAACCTCAAAGCTAGCATTTTAGCGATTATTTTGTAAAGACTACCAATTAGAGAGATTGGTCTATAATCTGAAAGAGATTGAGGATGATCCTTCTTTGGGATTAACGCCAAAAAAGAAGCAGTTATAGCCTTAAGCAAGCGAGCATTATCATAAAATTCTTGAACAAAGTCACATACCTCAGATTTGATCAAGTCCCAACAAGACTTTAAGAAATTGAAGTTATATCCATCAGGTCCAGGGCTTTTATTCCCAACACAACTCCAGACTGCATCCTTAACTTCATCAGCTGTAAAAGGAGAAGTAAGGTTCAAATTATCTTCAACAGAGAGCTGCTGGAAACTAATTCCGTCCAGAACAGGTCTACTAAAATCTGATTCCGTGAAATTCTGTTCAAAGTGTCTTTTAACTTCAGCTTTAATCTCATCCACACCATTAAGCCAAACCTCATCCACTTTTAAAGCAACCAACTGATTTTTCCTCCTCTTCGAATTCAAGCAAGCATGAAAATACCTAGTATTGGCATCCCCTTGAGCTATCCATCTAGCTCTAGATTTTTGCATGATCAAACTCTCCTTAGCATGTAGCTGTTTCCAAAACTGTGTTGTTAGTAATTTCCTTCGTTCTGGGTCAAAATTTTCTCCCCCCACATCCATAAGATCCAAAGCATTAAGATCTTCAACCGTCTTGTCAATCTTCAAGTCCACATATCCAAAAAACTCCTTATTCCACCACTTCAATTTCTCTTTTAGCATTTTCAGTTTCTCCTTCAACACAAAAAACTTCCAGCCCACCACCTGAAAAGAATTCCAACACTCTTCCACAAACAGTTTAAACCCTTTATGATCCAACCAACAGTTATTAAATCTAAAAGGTTTAGGCCCCCAATTGCTATTTGAATACAACAGCCAGATGGGACAATGATCTGAGATATCCCTATCCCCCACCCGCTGAGTTGAGACATTCCATTCAGCTATTAATCCTTCAGATAACAAAAATCTATCTATTCTGCTCATAGATTTGCCATCAGAACTAAACCATGTAAAATCTTTCCCCAGGAGAAGGACATCGACTAATTCCATTTATCAATGAACTCCCTGAACTCAACTATTTCCTTCTGGTTACCCTGATTTGACAACCCCTTTCTTTCAGATTTAGACGCAACTGCATTGAAGTCACCAGCCACGCACCACTCTCCCTTTTCAAAACCCCTTTTTGACATTAATAAGTCATCCCACATCTTTCGTTTATCAGTCATATTGCACGGAGAATACACATTGACAAGATAAAACAAGGAAACAGAATTTTTACAGGTAGTACACACTCCTAAGAAACCGACTCCTGAAAAAATATATTTAACAGACAGCAATCCTGATTTCCAAATTGAAATAGAACCATCAGACAACCCTTGTGAAGGTTTAAAAACCCAATCGAAATCATAATCTCCCCATATGCTTGCTACAAAGTTTGCATCTACATTAACACGTTTTGATTCTTGAAGCATACAGAAATCGAACTTACTGGATAATACCAGGGATCGCAGTCTCCTTCTTTTAGCACGATCTCCCAACCCCCTCATATTCAACGAAAGAATCTTCATAAAACCTGGCTTTTTTCCCCTCGCAGAGTTTTGGAATTAAGATCACGAACCTCCATTTGGTGGATCTTTTTAATGTAGACTGAGTCCTCCTCCTTACCGGATACCCCCAAATTCTTGGCAAATTTCCACACTTTGGCTTCAACTGATCCCTCATGATTCGCCCAAAACTTTTTGTTACACCTGTTGATATTTGAATCAGAAATGGAATCGCAGCACAAAATAGATCCCCCCGAGAAATCAGAATTTTCCACAGAGATAGGTGCTCGGACGCAACCAAGATTATGCTCAGGTGCACAGTGGTTATCCAAAAGGAATAACGTCTCACGTTCGTCATCGATGGGTTTGGATGGTAAAACGTGAGGAAAGAAATTCGGACCACCATCTGCACCTTGGAGCTGAGATGGCTCGTCAGACCCATTGCACTTTATTGGGCCCATAGAGCCCAACGAAGAACCACTGCTCCCTGCGTCGCTTCCAACGTCCAGAAAAGAGCCCACTTCGGGGTTTATAACTTGTATTCCCAAACTTTTAACCACTTGCACACTCTTGCAAAGCCCATCACGGGAGTCTTCACAAACAACCAAAGGCCCAAACTTATTTCCCTCCATCTCTCTGGGACCGGCACTCACACTACCTTCCCTACCCGCGTGATCGTTCTGGCTCTGATTGGGTGCACCAGGGAGTTGCAATGAATTGCTATTATTAGCCGTCACTCCAGTACCACCCTCAATACATTGTATGATCCCTAAATTAGAGTTTTCTTCTCCCTTACCCACCTCATTATTCTCATCAGGAAATGGACTCATTAATGTGTCATTATTGATCATATTCCCGTTGTCATCGTCTTCGAAACAAACCAACGCTTTATCTTCCACCAGAAATTCTGATTCACCGCTGTAGGAGTCATCATTAGTACTGGATATATGAAGCTCTTTCTCACGGGACATAACCCCGTTGTAAAGGACCATACCAATCTTCAACTAATTTAATATAGAAGACATCTCCATTAATATTCACCTTAAACACCCTGTTCACCAAATCATGAACCTTTGTTCTGAAACATATTCTAGCAACATCCATCGTAGTTTTTTTCCCCGTATTAGCGTCTGTGTTAACAAATTCTCCAAGTGCATAAACCAAAAAAGAAAAGAACCTCTCAAACCAGGCATGAGCAGGAACACCATAGCAACGAACCTACACTAACCTTTCGTTGTCAATTTCACTGGGTTTCCAACTATGAATTTCATCGAACCACATACCCAGCCAATCTTTGGCTTCATTGATAAGGGCTTGGATTTCACCTTCATCTACAGCTTCCATAAGAACAAGGTTGGATCCTAAAGGAGTAACCTTGACAGAAAAATAGCCTTGTCTGTGAAACTCTTCTTGAATATTATATGCCATCCCAGGTTTAGATACTTGCCCAATGAAAGCCTTTTTTAATTTTTGAATTTCGTCCTCGTCGACATCGAAGTGAAGATGTGAAAACTCCTCCTTCGTCTTCCTTGTATTGCCGTCTTTGCTCATAGGTGGTCTTACTTGAGATCCAGACTTCACCGCCTGGGTATAGGAAATCCCATCCTGTCTCTGCATGTAACCCCTATTCTCCATAAATGGTTCCTTCTTATGCTGCCGAAACCTTCCCTGATTCTTGCTTGCCCCCCATTCACCTCGTTGAAATCTTGGTAAGTTGACATGAATCTTCTGGCCCCTAATAATTATTTTGTCAAGGTTAATGGCAGATTTATGCGGATCACCTACACCAAAGAAACGAGCAAAACCAAAACGACGACCTCTTTCATTTCTCTTGGCTGGAATGACAACTTCATCAATATTCCTATATTTTTGAAACACCCCCCACATTTCTCTAGCACCAAAATTATCAGGTATCTCTAAGAAAAAGAAAGAGATTGCTTCAGAACCAACAGGCTTCCCATCTTTTACTCCTCTGGCTATGTCCATCGATCTCTGCTTCCTTCCGAACAAAGTCGTAGCGTTCCGTCTTCTTCTTCTGCTTACCTCCGTCCACTCCATCCCCCTACTACTTTTTACTATTTGTAAAGTTCATTGACTTGAGAAAATGATCTATAGTTAAATGAGATTTCTTACATTTTAACCTAATAACTTTGATACCATTTCATAAACCAACTATCACAACAATTTAAACTGTTAGATAAAAGACTCATAAATAATTTTATATCTAACAATATATACAATAAGAGCCCATGTCATAAATTCAATTTTATTATTTAAAAGAATGGAATGGCAAGATCAAACTTCTATCTACTTGGTCATAAGGCTTTAATACCATATTTCATAATCCAACTATCCCAATAAAGCTCATATACCATTTCATAAACCAACCATTACAACAGCTTAAGATGTTAGGTAAACGAATGATGGTGATTTTATATCTAACATTATATACAATATTTAGCTAATTGAGTAACATGGGTTTCATCATTGAGTGAAAAAATTGAACCTTTTTCAGGCCAGGAATAAGGGCTGAAAGAGCTATGAACTGCTGGCTAATCTTTTCTCTCCTCATTCTCTCAGCAAGTGTGTGATGAGGAGATCTGGCCACTGACCCGGTTTTCTTGCCTTCCTGAATAATAACGCGTTTTGATTCATTCTTTGAAGGCACAGACCTCCCATGATTCACAACCTTGGTTTTAGGCTTCAAGGATGATTCAAGCTTTATTGGTGGTGGTGGTGGATTATTCACATTGTTAAACGATGGTGGTGGTGGATTATTCACATTGTTAAACAAAAGAATGTAGGAGCATGGGGAAGAAGCTGGCTTTTGTGAGAGTTGCTCGGTGTTGGCAGAGTTTGAACTACAATTATTGAGTACCTTGGAAGGGCTCTCTAAGCTAGTCTCATCCACTGAAGAATTTCTCATGGTGCTGGTGTTTTCAGTGTTTTCAGTGTTGAAGGTGGTTGCATACGAGCAGTGGCTATCCGTAGAGAAAGATGGTTGCGGGTTCTCCTTCTGTAGCACAGCAGCTATATCATGATGATGGGATGTGAAACTTCCATCATCCATGTTCATGTCTGATTGATTGAGGAAACTATAATCATCTGGTTCCTGGAAAGACATAAGTTTGTTTCAGTTGAAAACATTATGGTGTAATATAATATTGAGTTTATTCACAAAAACTTGAAGCATGTACAGAAATAATGTTCAGTTGAAAACATTATGGTGCAGTATAACTTTACCATATCACACAACCAACTTGTCCACGATTCCTCCATTGATGTCATATTGCTGTAATTTTGTTTTCAGATACTTTGAAGCAAGCCAAGGATAAATGATCCTGAAAGAAATAAAAAATTGGTCCTATAATTAATTTGAAATCAACACCAATACATTCTATCATTCATACATTCCAAGTGTAAATGGTATCAATATAATTACCTTCCCCAGCAACAGCTGAATGGTTCAATTCAGTCTAGAAAAATACTAGTTGTCTGTTTACAATTTATAGACAATAGCATCCCATCCACACGCGTATATAGATTCTTCGATTTTCTGTCCTACACTATTACGTGCCCAAATTTGGTTGTTACACTTGTTAATTTAAAAATGAATGTCAGCTCCAAATTGTAGACACCTTGACCTATTTAGAGTGAATTAATTATGGAAGTTTAGATAATTTGTATAAGATTCGGAGTTTAGATTTTGATGTATTAAAAAAGCAAAGGAATATAAACATGTTTGATAATAATTTTTTTGGTACTTAACATGTTTGACATACGTAACAATACAGAGATTTATCCAAAAAAAAAAAAAGGTAACAAAACTTTAGTGTATTAGGACTGGGAGATAGGCGACGTTTTTTATCCTCCTTTTTTAAGTTATGGTGGATGGATGCATCTTGAATGACAACTATTGATATTGCTTAAAATGAAATCAACGGCAGGAAACAATGACCTAGAACTTGGTTATAGGTAATTATATAAAATTGTAATTATATAGTCTTTGAAAAGAAAAAGCAAATTGTGTGTAGGTAATTGCAAAAACATCTCTAATTTCTTTTAATTTTTTTCCCTAACAGCCACCTCCATTTTCTTTCTCCTCTCTACCAATCTCAACCATTGTCAGCGACTCCACCAACAACTTCGGCAACAATAACCGCTTCAACACTCTCTTTTGCGGTGACCACTTGAACCTCAGAGAATCAAACACAACACCAGTAGATTTAAAACTACCTTCACCTCCAGTAGTGGAATCCAAATACCTAACCTAAATCCTCAACCTCAATAAAAAAATGGACACCTTCATCTAAGGTCCAGTCAAAACACCAATAGATCCGAAACTACCTTCGCTTGCACTAGCAACTTTGTCTTCACCACACTACAAATAGTAAAAGTGGACCCTTGCACCAACTACTGAAATCTAGGGTGTGAGATCGGCTGGTAGTGGCTCTGATTGGGCTTTGTGTGATGTAAGCTTCCAGCTTCTGAAGCTTGCATTTTAAAACTATGGTGCGGAGGAGGAAGTTGCTGAGGTTTTGGGAATTGAGGAGCCTTGAAGTGAATCTCATGACCTTTGAAGCTAATACACCGACGAAGAGTCCTACGCTGGTGAGGGTGTTCACCTTGTCTATCAAGACCATGGACACAATCTCCACGGTGTCAAGGTCAATGGAGGACTACAATGAAAATTACATTAATTATGGGATTGAAATATAAATAATGGAAAAATGGTAAAAATGAAAAAAATTTCTTTTAATAGCTGGTAGTTTACACGGTGTATCAGTGTATCCAAACATGTCACCAGCATGATAGCATCCACCCGGGGAGATATTGCTCACGAAATAATTAAAGAGAACTTTTATAACTCTGATCAATTCAAATGTGCTAGATGATGAAACTTCACATTATATGTCGATAATTAACTATTAACTAGTGGCATAAAGTAAGATAATTTTTCTCTTACTGCAGTTAAGAATTTCTTGAAAAGAGGTCATGATATGCTCATCTGCTATATGCATAAAATATGATATAACACGGCTCGAATCTTAACGTACCATTGCAGAGTTCAATTTCATTTTGACTAAAATTCATATTATCGAGGCTACAGATATTAATATGAGTTACTTTTGCTCTCTTATAAATTATTCTATTTTCCTATAACTTAGTCGTTTATGCTCATGAATCAGGATCAGTAATCTACCTTTTCTATTTGATTATTTTAAAACAAACGTTTATGTTTCTCCCTTGTTTTAGGAGTGGGAGCCAAACGTGTCACATTAAGCTAAAATTAAAATAGTGTTAAAACTTAATTAATATTACCTAAGCACATGTTTATCAAAAAATATTTTTTCAGGAGTGGTGTTATATGCATCCCAAAGAAAGGACGATATCTTTGATAACAGTGCTCTTGATCGGTAGAAAGACAACCAATTAAATGATGATGACATCTGATTTGATTCCGGAGTTTTTGTTTTTTTCTTTCTTTCTAATATTTAACTGATCCATGAATCATAAGTATATTTCTAAATAGTTTTAGAGTCCACGATTAATGCAAAATGACTATGTGGGCATCTTTGTAAAATTGACTCCCAAGCCATGTGGTATTCAGCCTGTCGTATCCTTAGGGGTGTAAGTGGGTGGTTTGGTTTGGTTTTTGAGAGAAAATAAATCCGAACCAATCAAAATCAATTGGTTTGATTTGGTTCAGTTTTAAATATTTTTAATAGCCAAATCAAACTAAACCGAACCGAACACCTATGGATTGGTTTGGTTCTGATCGGGTTGGCCACTTTTTTAATACAAAAATTAACTAAATAATTAGTTTTTCATAAAAAAAAATACAAAATAAACTAATGAAAAAATTTCTAGAAATAGAATCAATCTTATTAATTTGAACACTAATAATTATTTCATATTTTAGAATGTGTATTAAAAGGTTCATAAAGAGGAAACAAAGAAACATATTAATATTTGTATTAAGAAATTATATTTGAATAAGTTAAAAAATGTTCAAGAGAGATTTAACTTTGTATACTACTACTATTTAATTAAGAGAAAGTTGTGAGACTACTAACCCTGAGGTATATATGTAACCAATTAAACCCTAATGACACGAGTGAAGTTAATGAAGACTTGATTAGTTAAACTTTAAATCAAAGAACTAGCGAATCCAAAGTCTCCAACCTTTGCGGTCATATTTTCATCCAAGAGAATGTTGTTAGGTTTCAAATCACAATGCACAATAGAACTTCACTATCATTGTGCAGGTAATCCAAAGCACAAGCAAAGATCAATATCTATATTCAATAAGGTTCAACTCATTTTCATTTGCATGCTTTCTCTTCCCTTAATCCAATCTTCCAAGCTCCCATTCCCATTACTTAAGTACTCATAAACTAGAGCCGAAAATTCATTTTTTTAAAGTCAATACTAGAACATTTAAAGTCAATTCATCGTTTCCAAGCTTTCAAGTTTAGATGATGTTGTTCTTTGTTATTTCACTTTTCTCGTTTTTTATGTATAGTAGCAAGCAAATTGTTAGACATAATATCGTGTTACCATCATGATGTAATGTCCGACATGCTTTCTAACATGGCCATGAGGCTCACATGCAAAATACAAGCAAAATTTTTTATTACCTTCTAAATGGAAGGTAGAAAGCTTTTGGAAAACTCCACTATTAGGAATGGTTCCTTCTAAATCATTATAAGAGATTCAAAAGTTGAATGACATGTAAATTTTGAAGTTCAATAGGAATGGATCCAGAGAGTTGGTTGAAGGAAAGACCCAAAGTTTTCAAGTCTCTCACCTCTCTAAGAGTTTTTAGAATAGCACCATAACATATGCCTTACAAGCGGGTGAGTAGAACCGAACATTTTGGCAAAGGAGTTTTCTAGCCTTCTATGTTGAACGAAAATCACGTTTTAGGATTGAAAGTAGAAAGTATTACAAAAATAAAGAAAAACAAGTAGTAGCCAAAAAATATTGTAACATAATTTTTTTAAAAAATAAAATATATAAATATATGGTTTGGTTTGGTTCGGGTTGGTTCGGTTTTGAAATTTCAAATCTGAGAACCGAACCAATTAAACTTTAATTGGTTTGGATTTTACCCGAACCAATTAATATATCTAAACCAAACCGAACCAATTTAATTGGTTCGGTTTGGATTAATCGGGTTGGTCAATTATCCGAACCAATTTACACCCCTAGTATCCCTAGGTGTTTGCGTGGTCAGTACAGGTAAAGCAGGATTCAGGGTCCATATGCTTTCTACATTTCACGACACCCGATTGATTTTCAATTCTAGATTCTCTCATTTATAACCTTATTTCTTTTAATTTTAATTAGAGAATGATAGATACAATCTTAACGTCAGTTAAAATGAGAGAATATATATATATATATATATATATATATATATAAAACATATTTATTACAATAAATTTTTATTATGAGAGAATAAAATAAATAAATTTTAATTATATAATTATATATGAATAATTAAAATTAAAAATTAATTAAAAATAATATAATTATTTAAAAAAATTACATATATTTATATTTTAATCTTAATTATTTATACAAAATTTAATAGTCAAGATTCACTTCTTCTACTTCTTACAATAAACACATATTTTACTAAATACATTATTTATATATATATATATATATATATTACTCCAAATGGCTTTTATTTTAGCTAAGTTATACACCTAAGAAGGAGTAACATAGGAGATTAACTAGTGACTAATGGGAAGATAAAATTTAAGTGTTTGATTAAAATTTTATGTGCTGAACACGCCTATATTGCATGATTCTTATTGTCCTTCACGATTTCCATGCTTTATGTTGTATAAATTACATGTTTGCATCCACCGAGTAGTTATTTTTTGTTATGAGATTTATAACTAATTATTCGAGTTCAAGAGTTCCATACATCGTTTTTTATGATTAAATTAAAACTTCAACACTAGACTTGAGCAAGTATGTGCTTCGTCATGTTTAGGTTTGTCTATAAAGGAGCTCTACGTAATTTACTCAATCAAGAATTTTTGACACATTTTGCTCTAATTTACATGGTAAACAGAAGAGATTAACTTAGTCATGGATGTTGATATAAACTAGAAGCATTGTCACATGTTCAAACACTTTCTTTTGTTATTTTTCTAAGTTTAAGATCATAATAAATTCATTGTGGATCCCATAGTTTTGATATAAATGGACTCATTTGACCAAACCAAAATAAAAAGAAGATTGGTTAAAATATGTTGAACTCAACACCATCTAATACAATAAATAAATAAATAAAAAGGCTACAATATATTTGAGTGTTTGTAAATCCTCTTACCAATTAAAATTCTATGAATCGTAGTTGAAAAACGAATCATGTGTATTCCCATTGCAATTATGAAAACATGCATGAATTATTGAAATGTCCCCATATATTTTGAGCAGCAAACAAAAAATCTCAACATCTATATGATCAATTATTCTTAGATTGTAGTGACAAGGGACAATATATTAATTGAAACATTTCTCTTTTTCTTTTTGGTCTAAAATGTCACATGAGACCATGTGATTCGTACTCCCTTTAAAATTCAAGAAGATTTTGACAGATTATGAGATCTTAAATAACAAAATCAAGTAGAGTAAGCTACTGACTTTCAATTTATAGTTATAATATTTTTATCATTAATTATGTATATATTTTTTTATATTTTTTAATATTATTTATTATATTTATTTATTTTTATTATTTTTTTACTAAATTTAATACTTTTAAAAAGAGTATTAATAATATATATACTTTAAAATATATATATAATAATTATTTTTCTTCAATTTATGATAATAAGATATACTAACTTAAAAATTCAAACTGACATTGAGAAATGGAGCCAGGATAGACAAAGTTTTAAATTTAATTATCGCTATTAGGATTGGACTCATTGAACAAAATCATACCAAGCTTATTCAAACTTTGCAGGGTATTAAAGTATCCGTACCATTCTCGTAAAAAAAAAAAAGAGAAAGAAAAGAAAGAAGTAACCGCAACATTACTTAACGCCCAATGCAAATTAATGATTATAAATTAGGGTACCATAACCGGATCTTTTACCCGTTTTTCTAAATGTATATATTGTCATCAAGTGGTATTACCGTTTAAGGCTTAACTAATATATCTCTCTGATTTAGTAAAAAACAATCAGAACAAAGGAATTTATAAAAATATTTTTTATAATTTAATTTTAAGTAATTAACATAATTAGTATTTAAATATATAATTTTGTACTTACTCATACATATCGTTAAAAAAAAAATTTATCATATATCTTTTAAAAGTGTATATATTATTAACATCTTTTTTAAAAATATCAAATTTAATGAAAGAAAATAAAAAAATATGATAAATAATATTAAAAAAATTATAATATATATATATATATATATTAATAATAAGAATATTAAAATTATAATGTTAAATCAACCCTTTTTACGGTTATTTATTTATTTATTTTTATTTAAACCTTATCTACACAATACTTTCACTATTGAAGTTCGGACTATATAGTAGGAATGTAAATTGGTTCGAATAACCTGACCAATCTAATCAATCTAAATCGAACCAATTAAATTGGTTCGGTTTGGTTTGGATATATTGATTGGTTCGGGTAAAATCCAAATCAATTAAAGCTTAATTGATTCGGTTCTCGAATTTGAAATTTTAAAACTGAATCAAATCAAACCATATATTTATATATTTTATTTTAAAAAAAATTATGCTACAACATTTTTTGACTACTACTTTTTTTTTGTAATACTTTCTCAGTTTCTAACATCTAAAACGTCGTTTTCGTTCAACACTGAAGGTTAGAAAACTCCTCTGCCAAAATGTTCGGTTCTGCTCATTGGCACTGCAGTTCTGGCTAAGAATATGCTATCAGGTGCTATTCCAAAAACTCTTAAAGAGGTGAGAGGTTTGAAAACTTTGGATCTTTCCTTCAACCAACTCTCTAGATCCATTCCTATTGAACTTCAAATCTACATGTCATTCAGCTTTTGAACCTCTCTTATAATGATTTAGAAGAAACCATTCCTAATGGTGGAGTTTTTCAAAATCTTTCTGCTGTTCATTTAGAAGGCAATAAAAAATTTTATTTGTATTTTACATGTGAGCCCCATGGCCATGGAAAAAGGCATGTCAGACATTATATCATCATAGCCACAGTGGTAACACTGATACTATGTCTGACAATTTGCTTGCTACTATACATAAAGAACAGAAAAGTGAAAGTAAGAGCAACAACATCAACTAAACTTGGAAGCTTGAAAATGATGAATTGACTTTAAATGCTTTAGTATTGAATTTAAAAATAATGAATTTCTGATTCTAGTTTATGAGTACTTAAGTAATGGGAGCTTAGAAGATTGAATTAAGGGGAAAAGAAAGCATGCAAATGAAAATGAGTTGAACTTTATGGAGAGACTGAATATAAATATTGATGCTGCTTGTGCATTGGATTACCTGCACAATGATAGTGAAGTTCCTATTGTGCATTGTGATTTGAAACCCAACAACATTTTCTTGGATGAAAATATGACTGCAAAGGTTGGAGACTTTGGATTCGCTAGGTTGCTGATTCAAAGTTTAACTTATCAAGTCTCCATTAGCTCCACTTATGTCCTTAGTGGTTCAATTGGTTACATATATATTTCCAGGTTAGTAGCCTCACAACTTTATCTTAATTGAATAGTAGTAGTATACAACTTGCCAAGTTAAATCTCTCTTGAAGAATTTTTTAACTTATTCAAATATAATTTCTTAATACAAATATCAATATGTTTCTTTATTCCCTCTTTATGAACCTTTTAATACACATTCTAAAATATGAAATAATTATTAGTGTTCAAATCAATAAGTTTAATTTTATTTTTAGAAATTTTTTCATAGGTTTATTATGTATTTTTTTTGTTATGAAAAGCTAATTATTTAGTTAATTTTTGTATTAAAAAAATGGTCAACCCGATCATCCGAACTAAACCAATTCATAGATGTTCGGATCGGTTTGGTTCGGATTTGGCTATCAAAAAATACGAAAACCGAACCAAACCAAACTAAATGATTTTGATTGATTAGGATTTATTTTCTCTCAAAAACCAAACCAAATCACTCACTTACACCTCTACTATATAGAGTAGGAGCAATGCTACTCAGCTCCTAACAGACATGTTGAAGATTAGGTATTAACTATTAAGTATTGTAGAACTCCAAAGTTTAAATTATATCATAACAACGTGTAACATATGGGAAAGGGCTATGTTAACTCTTATTATGCAGCATCCAAATGGGGGAAAAATGGTACTCACTCATTTTATTCTTACATCTCTCTTACATTTTTTTTATTATTATTATTATTATTATTATTATTATTATTATTATTATTATTATTATTATTATTATTATTATTATTATTATTATTATTATTATTATTATTATTATTATTATTATTATTATTATTATTATTATTATTATTATTATTATTATTATTATTATTATTATTATTATTATTATTATTATTATTATTATTATTATTATTATTATTATTATTATTATTATTATTATTATTGTGTGTGTGTGTTATTATATTATTATTATTATTATTATTATTATTATTATATTATTATTATATTATATTATTATTATTATTATTATTATTATTATTATTATTATTATTATTATTATTATTATTATTATTATTATTATTATTATATATATATTATTATTATTATTATTATTATATTATTATTATTATTATTATTATTATTATTATTATTATTATTATTATTATTATTATTATTATTATTATTATTATTATTATTATTATTATTATTATTATTATTATTATTATTATTATTATTATTATTATTATTATTATTATTATTATTATTATTATTATTATTATTATTATTATTATTATTATTATTATTATTATTATTATTATTATTATTATTATTATTATTATTATTATTATTATTATTATTATTATTATTATTATTATTATTATTATTATTATTATTATTATTATTATTATTATTATTATTATTATTATTATTATTATTATTATTATTATTATTATTATTATTATTATTATTATTATTATTATTATTATATTATATTATTATATATTATTATTATTATTATTATTATTATTATTATTATTATTATTATTATTATTATTATTATTATTATTATTATTATTATTATTATTATTATTATTATTATTATTATTATTATTATTATTATTATATATTATTATTATTATTATTATTATTATTATTATTATTATTATTATTATTATTATTATTATTATTATTATTATTATTATTATATATTATTATTATTATTATTATTATTATTATTATTATTATTATTATTATTATTATTATTATTATTATTATTATTATTATTATTATTATTATTATTATTATTATTATTATTATTATTATATTATTATTATTATTATTATTATTATTATTATTATTATTATTATTATTATTATTATTATTATTATTATTATTATTATTATTATTATTATTATTATTATTATTATTATTATTATTATTATTATTATTATTATTATTATTATTATTATTATTATTATTATTATTATTATTATTATTATTATTATTTATTAAAATAACCCAAACATGGCGCTTAGAAATAATAACTGAGTGTCAAGAAATCAGAAATTAGGAGAAAATGGCACACATGGGACAAAATAACCCAAACATGGTGCTTAGAAATGATAACTGAGTGTCAAGATATCCGAGATCAGGAGAAAATAGCACACATGGGATAATAGGATCCAAATCATGATATAGATGTTGGATCTTACAAAGTATCTAACAAAAGGTCGAAGTTCATGAGGAAAAATAAAAAAAATCGAGATACCCACAGTATTGAATAATTATCTGATATAAATCACTTTGTCTTAAAGTCTCTACATCGTTATCCGGGATTCATATTAAGTTACCCCTATACCAATTGATGTAGCGAGACCCGTTGCCAATTCTGAAGGTAATTTGAAGGCAAAACTGTAATCCATATTATGATTTTATCATAACATCATGATATTAGTCTGTGATCATGCTTGATATCATCGTGTCTTATTATGTGTCGTTTCAACTCTTAGCATAGTCTTTTCAACAGCTGTGTTAGGTACATTTTGCCACGTGGCAAAAGGATATTGGAAGTCGCCATTTAGTTTTTGTACTGTCATGATTACCATTTCAAATTTAATGTAGATGGACTATTTTGCCTCTTCATATGGTAACGGTTAGGGATGCCTCTCGTGGCTATAAGTAGGAGTATGGGATTTCCCCTCCCCCCCATTTTTCTCCCTCATTCTCCATTTCTACCTTCCCCTCTGTCGACTCCATGCCATTTTTAGCAAGCTCAAGTAGCGGTTCTTGGTAGTTTTGACTTCTTTCAGGCATTTTCTTCTCCCATCCTAAAGTTATTCCCTTTCCCACTCTATTTTTCTTCTAAAAAAATCGCAGTGAGGGTGAGAATGTCAAACAATGGTGATGGTGAGAGTATTTCTCTAGGAATCCTGAGTGCTTCACCATCTTTGTCGCCTCAGGCACAGCGAAGACATTCTCCTTGTGGTGGAGGTTCTGATAGGGGTTTGAGGCCGCTATCCAGGATGGACGTCCTAGAAATGATACGGAGGGCGGATCGTGCAAGGGAACTTGCAAGGCAAAGACCATCAAGTCTGCTCTCCATACTCATGAGGGAGTTAGAGAGTTATAATGAAACCTTTTCTGATTTTGACATGAGTATGACCTTTGTAGGTAAAGCTAGTAAATCAGAGATGGAATGTTGGAGAACAGCTATGTCAGAACCAAGGGAATATTTTTTTTTTCAAGAAATATCAAACTCTACCAATGGGTTGACTAAGAAGTTCTAGGTACTCCCTCAAGTGTTGAGACAACGGAGGACGCCAATGCCAAACAAGAATATTTGCACCTCACCGAGGACTGACTTCATGATGGAGAATATATAATTCGGGCTCCATCAAATCAAGAAAGGGTTTGCTCAACGAGGATAGAGGGCGACCACTTTATTTACATGTATGATGCCTTATTCACCTGAATCGGAGTCTAGTTTTCATTCTCCAACTTCGAGATCGGAGTCCTGAACCATCTATGAGTAGCTCCAACTCAACTACATCTGAGCGCATGAGGCTTTATCAGGACCTTTGAGCTGATTTGCAAAACCATTGGATAGCCATACTCCATGGGGTCATTTTTCTTTCTTTTCACCTAGTTTTCACCATCTGGGAACAAGCAGGGCATAAAGTATTCAAATCATACCAAGAATCTTTCAAAAACTTCATGAAAGGTTACTTCAAAGTATAAGGGGCTCCGAGGTTAATGCATTTTTTTGTTACCTTGAATGATGAACCACATATGTATTTATACTGGACCCAAGTGGTTTTGAACCAAAGTCAGGAAGAGATAGAGACTCCGCTATCTTCATTGACTAAGAGTGAGGCCAACGTCCTTAATTTTTTAGTTGAGTGGGCTGATAAAAATGGGACCATTTATTGTAAAGATGTCCTGGATGAGTCCTCAGACTTTATAAGACCATTTTTAGGTATCTCATCTCAAACATATCTATATCTCTTATATTTCATAATTTTTTCTAAGTGTTATAACATGTTTGTTTCTTGTTTGCAGAGAGCATGACACTTATTGGTGGGCTTGAAGCTCTTGCATTGCGTTTAGCCTAGAGAAAAGCTGGGGCCTCGAGGTTCGGATCCCAACTGGCAGTCGCAGCTCCTTCTCCCCAAACTCAACCTACTACACAAGAGGCGGATTTTGGATCATCTACTCAACCTCTTCGGCCTCGGAAAAGGAAAGAGGATGGTCGTCAGGAGCAGATAGGGAAATGACCGATGACCAATGTTGCTCCCATCGATCTCATTAATGGCCTGAAGACTGAAGTCCTGGAGGGCGCCTCACTCCACTTTGCTGCTAGATCCATATAGTGTAGATAGGTTGATCTAGGGCAAATCATCGACATCGCACTACTGACCCAAGTTGAACAAGATGTCCTGATAAAGCATGAGTTAATTGAGATTATCTGGGATATTTAGGTGAGGTCTTTGTGCAACGCTTCCATTCTCCAGTTTCTAGAGTCTGCCTTCGAGTCTGTTCGTCAGACTCGAGAATTGAAGAAAAAGATGGATGCCCTCTGTAATACCCTTAGTAACATGTTAGACTTGTATATGGTTACAAAAGGTAGCATATTACTTACTTAACATGCCAGTGAAGTTTTATGATAAACCGAGTTCGTTTAGGCACTTAGTTACAACATAAAAGTTGAAAAGTATATTTAAAATAACTCAGATAATGACTTTAAAGGTAAAGTTGAGGGAAATAAACATTGGCAATTTGTTTCTAGGTCACAAATGAACTAAGTAAGATGTCGTTAAAGTTTCAAGAGAATCTGAGTTAGTTTGATACTTTTAGGCATACTAGTTGTGCATTTAATACCGAATTGACCACCAACAGATATGAAAAATCATAAAAATAGTGAAACAATAATTTAGATTAATCTCATGATTTATTCTAAAGTTGTTGGAAGCTGAAAAACTTGAATTAGTATAATTCGGGTGTCTTTGGCAGATATAAGTTTCAGCACAAAAACTTAAGTTACCTTTTCTTTTCTCTTTATTTCCCTCTTCTCTCACAAAGCTCTCACCAGAAACAAAGAAGAAAGAAAATGAAGGAAGAGAAGAGAGAAAAGGGAAGAAAGGAAGAGGAAGAAGGAGAAAGAGAAGAGGAAGATCAAGATCAAGGATCAAAGTTTGAAGATTGATCATCCAATCAAGAGGTAAGAGATTTCTATTCATCTTTCTCCTTTTGATTCTCATTGAATGAAGTTGTGGTTTTTGAGTAGAAATAGGGGTTTGGAGAGTCAAATCTGAGTTCTTGGCTTGATTCTTGATTCCAAGGATTATGTTAAGGTAGTTTTAGCTTAGTAAACCTAATAGGGCCATTTATGGCTCAAGATCGACCATTAGGATCCATAGATTTAAGAATTAGACAATGGTTGGAGTTATGTGATTTGAACCTAGATTTTTGCCTAAGAGAATCCATAGGTTGTAATTGAGTTACAACAAGTTTAGGGGCATGGATGAGTGTTAAAAATCACCAATAAGCTAATTTTAGATGATTGGAAGTAAGATTTGAACCATGAAACCATGCCACGATTCTACAGAGTGAGCTGGAGAGTGTTTGGTTAAGAAACACGGCCCGTGTCTGAAGATATAGGGGGAGGAGGTCGTGTCCCTCTCTGCTTGTTCTAATTCATGGAACTGTGCTAACAAAGCAAGACACGAGGGGGGCTATATAATCAGACATGGCCCGTGTCTGAGGCCAGAATATTCAAAAATGTCATTTTTGATGTTTTGAAACTATGGATTAGGTGGGATCATTAGTATATGTTTCCTAAAGTGTGTTAAGGCACAAATGAGGATATTTTCAAGAGGAAAATTATCACCTAAAATGAATGAGAAAGCTTAGGCTTTAAGCATCCAAAAGTAAAGGATTGCCCTAGGTAAGGACATAGCACCTTAGGCAACCTAGTGTTGCATTAGATATCACTTAAGATGTGATAAGATGGTGCATTAGAGACGAGTATACTAGGATGGATTATAGTATTCACTCTAGTAAGGATAAGGAAGGTATGAACCTTAGGATATCCAAGAGTAATGGATTACCTTGGAAAGGTACATAGAACCTTAAGCAACAAAGAGTTGCAAGTCAGAACCACTTTGAGTTAGATTCATTTGAGAGGAGACAAGATTGTGTATCTAGTTCTAAAGAAAAGATGTTATGTACTAAGTCTCTAGTTAAACGGGACCTTGTGCATTGTAGAATACACAAAAAGATGAATGTTGACTACTAAGTTTCTCACATTCATTAAGTATGCAAAATTCTAAAGAAATGCTATTTTATTTCCTTAAGCAAGGTTGAATAAGGCATTAGCTAAAATAGACTCTTTCACTAGGATGAGTTGGGTCTATAGGAAAGTTAAGGTAGTGTTTATGTAAGAGGTAAACATAACACTACGCTTTTCATACACTAGTTAGTTAATTTAGTTTGTATGTGAAAGCTAAGAATCTAAGTGCAACCAAAAGTAAGGGTTTGCCAAAGATAATTGTTTAGCACCTATGATAACTTATTGTTACTTAGCTTCACTATAGATGTGATGATGAGGGGTGTTAGATATAAGTAAACTAAGATAAGTTGGCATTGTCTACTTGTGAATGTGATTTATATGACGTGAGGTCATTTAGCCAAGAAGGAAGGGAGTCAAGAAATTCCTAAGAGGATAAGTATTCTTAACCAAGTGCTGGGGTTGCATGTAGTGAGGAGATACTAGTTTTTCCTATCTATAAGGGGGTAAACATGAGAAGTCAGAATTTCTTAGTAAAACATGCCTAGGTCTTAGATGACATAAGTATGTAAGAATGACAACATGTATCTATGCAAATGAAAATGGTCTAGTAGTATTGATCTTAGTGAGTATCATTTGATGCTCATTCATGAAGGCCAATGGAGATAGATGGGTGTCTAATAAACTCTTTTGAGGAATGATATAACCTTGATATCTTGATAGTGCCAAGGTTAAAGGAGATAAATATGAAATTTGAAACCCTCTTTGAGGAAGGATGAAGACCGAACTTCTCAGCGTGCCATGATACGTGTGATATGAGGATGAGCTTTCCCTTTATTCACCATGGGATAATATACTGAACCAGTTCCTAATGAATTTCTTTATTTTCAACATAAAACTCTGCATGTATTTCAAAACAAAACATTGCACAAGCATATCTTTAGAATCTTCTTAGGCATAATCATATTGCATATCATCTGCATTGCATTTACGGATAATTGTATGGGCATTGTCTGTTGCTGTTGGTATATATAATTGTATAAGCAGTTATTTATATTTAATGGTATGTAGACTATCAGTTTAGACCACACTACTTAGTAGTGTACAGTTATGAGAATTAATTGAGGAAACTCCTATGTTTGTAGTTATAACAATTGTTATATTTGTTATACGATGTTATAGTTAACTGGTATTGAAATTGCTTTTATTGAGAATTGTAATTCTCACCCCAGTTGTTCTTCCATGTAAATCCAAGTACAAACCCTGTTAAAGGAATGAAGATGAAGCATGAAGACTAGTATAATTTTTATATGTTTTAGTAGACAAAGCTGATGTATAAAGTTTATATTTGCTTTATATGTTGTAAGTAATATGTATTACAATATGTCATTTTGTGGTAAGTGTTGTATATATGTATGAGTTTAAGTTTTTTGCAATCTCTCAAGACTTTCTATAATTGCTCAGTTGTGATTATGGATACATGTTAATATGTAGTATGTAGAAGTGACGTCTCTAGTACTATTTATCTTTATATATCTCTATATATCTAGGATATACCTAGATATCTGTATTAGGATGTTACACCCTCTAAGGTGAGAGGAAGGAGCATGAGTTGGTTGTGGCTCAGAAGGATGGGTAGCTAGCTCAAGTCAATGAAGAACTCAATATGTGCAAGGTTGAGATAACTGAGCTCCAGGCCAAGATCGTGGAAGAGGTAACTCGGGAAAATATCCTTAAAGATCAAATTTCTTCAATCGAGTATACCTTAACCACACTTCGTATTGAGAGTGAGATCCTCAGGCAATCTGAGGCTAAGCTAAAGAATGATTTTTAATATCTTAAAGATGAATAGGTTGTCTCGGTGGATGAATCTTTTTTTAATGCTCTCGCACAACTACGCCTACAAAACCCGGACACCATCATCGATAGGACCGGTTCATGCAAAGTGGTCGGAGATGGATGCATAATGGATGTCATCGTTGACGCCACTCTAGTGAGCTAGGTTCTTGCAGTGAATAGCGACGAAGAGGAGGGTGAGGAGACCTTGGAGGATAGCCATATGGAGGAAGTTGAGGTGGAGGAGGTTGACCAAGGAGTGCCCATCGCAGATGCCTGATTTCACTCTGTGTTTATATTTTGCTTCTTGTGTAGGGTTAATTTCTAATTTGTATAGACAAGTCCAAAATTTCAAGTGTGACTTAATTTTAAATACTTAGAATATTTTCTTGCATATTCCTATTGCCTGTTTTTTTGTAACTGAGATGGGTCAATGATCGATCTTGGTGGTTTAATTAACACTTAGCAAATGTCTTTGCTTTTTTCAGCCGAGATGGGTCTAACGCTCGATCTGGGCGATTTTCTCATTTAACACTTAGCAAATCTTTCTTGTTTAATTGTACAGTAGACCATCTTCTGGGTTTCGCTTAAGTTGTTTATCAATTATGTTTCTTGCTCTTTGTTGGAGTTCTTGACACTTAGTCAAATTTCTAAGTGTAAAACTCTAAAGTGTGATTTTGACACAGAAGCCTCTTAGAGTGGTATCCTTTGTAGACCACAGCAAATATTTTTGCTTTATCCAAGGCTACGGTTGAATACTCTTAACTTCTTTAAACCTTCTGTAGGTTTATGGGTTATGGTCAGACTCATTAGAGTACGAGTTAAAATCCTTGAATTCACTTCTTGAACTCAGAGACTGGTTAAATGAATTCCCATTTTTGACATTCATTTGTGCATCAGCATATATGATCCAAGTTGGACCTTGTATTACTCGAACCTTTCCAAGGTGTGATAACTTTGTGGATCGCAATAGTTGTAGACGTATAAAATAACTAAATATTGAAAATATAGTCACCAATTTATTCATGTCGGATCTCGTCACTTACATGATAAAAATATAAACTAAAGATAATTAGCTATAATATTTCCTGAGTTTGTGTACGTTCCAAAATTAGCTATAAGTGATCTGATATGGTCCTTCCCAATTTAGAGCTAGTTTTCCTTCCTTCACATTTTGCTTCTAATATCCACTCTATGCAGAACGAGATTATCAGGAACAAACCTCTGTGGTATCACTTTAGAATTGTACTAGGCTGCAATCCTCTGTTTAACAACAACTTCACAGATATGGGCAATGCGACATTGTTATTCTAATATATCTAAATTATGGCGGATAAAGTCTAGGTTAGCCTCTTCAGAGAAATTCTGTCTCCTCCAGTTCAATTCTCCTATTTCAATTGGGATCATAGCCTCACAACCATGAGTTAACTTGAAGGGATTTTCTCTTATTTATGAATGGGGCGTGATATGATATTCCCATAAGACGTGATCGAGTTGTTCCACCTAATTCCCCTTAGCTTCATTGAGTCTCTTTTTGATCCCACACAGTATAACCTAGTTGGTGGCCTTAACTTGTCCATTGGTTTTCGAATGCTCCACCGAGGTAAAATGGTGTTTAATCTTGAGTCCGGCTAGAAGATCCTTGAACTTTTGATTAGTAAATTGTGTTCCATTATCCATAATAATGGATTCCAAAATACCAAATTTACTGATAATATTCTTATAGGGGAACTTTTGTATCTGCGCCATAGTGATGTGGATAGCAGTTCTATCTCAATCAATTTAGTGAAATAGTCTATAACTACTATCAAGTACTTAATCTGTCCTAGTGCTTGCGGGAAATAACCTAGGATATTCACCTCCCACTAGTGGAAAGGCTAGGGAATGAACATCATAGATAACTCTTCTAGTGGGGTTGCATAGATTTTCAAGAACTGTTGACATTTGTTACATTTTTTGGTATATTCCATGCTGTCAGTTTTCATACTAAGCGAGTAGTACTTAGCCCTCAGCACTTTCCGTGCTAGGGATTTTCCTCCAAGGTGATGACCATAACTTCCTTCATGGACTTCAGATAAAACATACTCTGCATCTTTTGGACCAAGGCACTTGAGAAAAGGAGAAGAAAACCCATGATGGTATAGTTGGTTATCAATGACGAGATACTATGCTATTGTCCGCACTATTTTCTGGGCTTCCTTTTGATTTTCAAGCAATGTGCCATTACAAAGATAAGCAACTATAGGTGTCATCCAGGTGTTATCATCTTCTAGTAGGAGAACTTCAGTGTCCGTAATATTTGGGAGCGAGTAGGGTATCTTGGATTACGAACCTATTGTTGTCAAGGCCCTTCGTGCTGGCAAGCTTTAACGGGATGTCAGCTTTAGAGTTTTGTTCTCTTGGGATATATTCCACCTTAACATTGTCAAAACCCTCCATTAATTTCTTCACTTTGACTAGGTATTTCTGTAATTGGGGCTCCTTAGCCTAATACTCACCCTGGATCTAGGAAGTCACCAATGGAGAGTCACTACATAGAACTATATTCGTGGCTTCCATTTCTTTTGCCATGGTAATGCCCACGATGCATGCTTCATATTCAACTTCGTTATTTAAAGTCGGAAACACGAATATGAAAGAATGTTCCAACATGAGTCCAACTTCATTTTCCAATATGACCCTGACTCCATTCCCTTTGGGATTTGAGGACCCATCAATATAGATGGTCCAGGAATTCGCTTTATGATAGCCGGAATCTAGTGTAAGCTCTACTAAAAAGTCGAATAAAACTTGAGGCTTAATGGCTTGTCTTATCTCATAAGTCATACCGATTTTGGATAGCTTCACCGACCAAGCGATCATTTTTTTAGTGAGGTCTGACTTATGTAACACTTGTTGAATTGGTTAATTTGTCCTCACTATCACGCGGTGATACTGAAAATATTATCGCAACCTTCTAGCAGTAGTCAGCAATGCTAGGGCCAGTTTCTCAATCTTCGTATAGCAGAGCTAAGGGCCTTATTAGACATTGCTGACAAAATAAATCGGTTTATGACCTCCGTTGGTTTCTCTTATCAGGACTGAACCAATTACTTTGTTACTGACTGAGAGGTAGGCATATAAAGTTTCACCGGGATTCAGTCTCGTCAAGATTGGCGGTATTGCTAGCATCTTCTTCAATTCTTAAAATACGGCCTCACACTCTGGGGTCCACTCAAAGTCGTTCCCCTTTTTATGGGTGTTGGAAAAAGGGAAGAGATTTTTGAGCGGCCTTAGTTAGGAAGCGAGTTAGGCCATTATCCAATTTGTCAGTTGTTGCTCTTTAACATATTCCAGACTGCTCTTATCAAGAATGACTTGACATTTCTTTGGGTTAGCTTCAATGCCTCGATTTTTCAATAAAAATCGTAGAAATTTATCGGCTTATTTCCGAAAAACGTATTTTTTTGGATTCAATCTCATATTATGCTTTCGTATTTGCACAAACATTTCTTCCAAGTCTTTCACATGGTTTCTGGTCTCCGTTGTCTTGACTATCATGTCATCAATATAGACTTCAGCATCTTTCCAATTTATTTTTCAAAGACCTTATTCATCATTTATAGGGATGAAAATAGGCCAGTTGGCCTGTCAGGGGCCTGTGGCCTGGCCTATTTTAGGCCTGGCCTGGCCTGTTTTAGGCTTGGCCTGGCCTGGCCTATTTAGAAAATGAGCCAAGCTCAGGCTTTTTTAAAAGCCTATTTCATTTAGTAAGTCAGGCCTGGCCTTTCAAAGAAAGCTCGTTAGGCCTATTAGTAGAACTGTTTATATTTATTTATAAAATTATATTCTATTTTTTTTTCAATGGCCTTTCAAGGCCTGTTTAAAGGCTTAGGCCTATTTGAGGCCTATATGAAGGCCTTGGCCTGTTGGCCTATTTAGAGGCCTTAATATAAACCAGGCTTCTAAACAGGCTTCAGGCCAGGCCAGGCTTCTTAAACAGGCCAGGCCAGGCCCAAAAAAAGCCTTTGATAGGTAACAGGCCAGGCTCAGGCCAAATATTTGTAACACAGGCCTGGCCTATTTAGGGTGAAGCCTGGCCTGGCCTGGCCTGTTTCCATCCCTAATCATTTGTTGGCAAGTTATGCCAACATTCTTTAATCCAAATGACATGACATGGTAACAATAACTTCTCATCTTAGTTATGAACACACTTTTATCTTCATCTCTGAGTTTATAGGAATTTGGTTATATCCGGAATAGGTGTCTATGAACGAGAGTAGCCAGAATCCGGATGAATTGTCCACCAATTTATCTATGTTAGGAAGTGGATAAAGGTTTTTTGGGCAATCTTATTCAGGTCAGTGTAGTCAATGTACATATGCCACTTCCCATTAGCCTTTTTCACTAGGACCACGTTGGAAAGTCAAGTTGTATAAGTGACTTCTCTAATGAATCCAATATCTAAAAGTTCTTTCATTTGCTTTTGTATCGCTTCCTATCTCTCAGGTCTGACTTTTATTTTTCGTTCGGCCATCAGCTTTGCCTCCTTTTTGATAGAAAGGCAATGGTAAATGAATTTGGGGTCTAACCCCGGCTTATCTGCAGAGGTTTAGGCGAAGAAATCCTTGTTCTTCACAAGGAAGTCGACTAGCTAGGATCTTTCTTCTTGGTTCTGATGTCCTCCAATTTGTTAGCCATGACAACCATCACCTAAGAGGGGAGGTGAATTTGGTGATTACAAATTTTTAAAACACAATTAAGAAATTAAGTATTTTGAAGCACTCAATTAATAAATGCAATGGAACATGCATAAATTACGTTAATATAGAATATAAAGAGTGTAGAGAAAAGAGAATTAAACTCAAGAATTTATCCTAGTTCAGCCACCAAACACTTGTGGCCTACATCCAATCCCCAAGCTTAACTTGAGATTTTCTTCACTATCTTCTATACTTCACAGGTGTTAGGAAAACTTTTGTACAAGCAAGAGCACTCCTCACACCTTAGGATACCTCACCTTTGTGCTAGAGCCTCCAACTCTTCAAACTTCACAGGTGCTTGAAAAATATTTATAACAAAGAGAACTCAACACACATTGGGATGCCTCACCCTTGTGCTTGAGTCTCAAAATAAGGGATACCTCACCTTTGCAACTTTTAAGGGATACCTCACCATATTCTTTATTAAGGGATGCCTCAACCTTTTTTCTAAAGGAATACCTCACCCTCTTTACAGATAATCAAAGTATAAATGAATGGGAAACTCTTACAAGAGTAGATATTACAAATTTAAGCTTAATGGGTAGAAGGATATTCACAATTTTAGCTCATAAACTGAGAAATAAATATTAAGGGTAGATAAACTTATATTAATGCTCAACAAGACTTTCCAGATTGATTTCGTAATAGACTTCAATGGCCAACAACTTGTATTTATAACCCAAAACATTAAAGATCCGCTGGAGGGTTGTTGGAGCATTAAATGTTGTCATACTAGTTGTTATTTTTCTGATTCTGGAACCGTGTTTATTCGAATAAGCAAATCTTTATTTGAATAAACTCACTTATAGCACAACAGGAAGTGTTTACTGAAGCATGTTATTCGAATAAGCAAATCTTTATTCGAATAAATGTGTTTCTGGCACAAGATGAAAATGGCTTCTAAAACATGTTATTCGAATAACCATAGTGTTATTCAAATAAACCTTTAAAAACCAAAAGGGCACGTAGCTTATTTTGTGTTTCTTATTCAAATAAGGCTTGATGAATTGGAAATTTTGGCTCTCTGACTTTGGTTATTCAAATAAGGAAAACCTTTATTCGAATAAGCCTATTTGAAAAACACTTTAATCAGCTTTTAAAACTTGTCAAATTTTTCTAAATGTTCCAACAAGCTCTTAGGCACTTAAAGACTATTTCTTAGGAAACCAAAAAACCATTTTAAAGCCATGAAACCATGTGTGCTATTTGGGTTCTTGAAAAAAAAATTAGAGCTTAAGTGTGAACCATTTTTTACACTTACACAAAGATCTAAGTCCTAAAGCTATTCTTGAAGGTCTTGCACTTGATCTTGCCATCATCTTCATGTTTGTTATCATCAAAACAAATATTCAATGGCCAGTAACCAAGTTAAAGGGATGGAAGATCTCCATCAAGTTGAAGGAGCGTACCATAGATCTCTTCATAAACATCTAGCTTAGTCAGGAGGACATTGATATAGTTTATAATGACTGAAGTTGGATTGTTATGTTGGTTCGTGATCCGTGCTTTCTTACCAATCTTTAGGCTTTCAATATAGCTTTTCCTAGTTGTAACCTAGTCTCCTTTAACCGTAACGGCCCTGTCATGTTAGTCAAGGAACTTAATGGTCAAGTGGGGTGTGGAGATCACAGTCCCAAAAGCATTGAGTGAAGGGCGACCCAGTATGACGTTATAGGCTGAAAGACAATTCACCACAAGAAATTTGACCTTAAGTGTCTTAAAGAGAGAATCCTTCCCTAAAGTCAGATAAGTCTCAATGTGTCCCACCAAGGTGATCTTGTCTCCAGTGAATCCAATCAACTCACTAGTATACGAGATCAATTCTTTCCTTGATAGTCCTAGCTTCTCAAAGAGATCTAGGAACATAATGTCAGTCGAGCTTCCTTGGTCAACACATGTACGACGAGCTTTGGCATTGGTTATTATTCCCGAGATCACTATAGGATCATCGTGATCCAGGATAGTGCAACCATAATCCTCATCAATAAATGAAATAGCCGGGGTATTCCTAGTTTCGTCATCTGCCTTATATCCCCAATAGGATGCTATGCTCAACACATTCCAGAGTGCTTTTTTCCTGTATTTCCTAATTCACCGCCACCCATAAAGCCCCTTAAAATGGTGTTATTGTCCAGGTTACTTCCGTGTGATGTCGTTCAATAGCCTAATTAGGGTTATCCCAAGGGTGTGCCCTTTTCCTGATTCTAAGCGTTATCTTGGGATAGGCCTGTCCTAGGATTTTCTTTCATCGCGGGTGAGTGTCTTTGCTAGTATAGTGGAGATGGGCTTCTCCAAGGATTGTAGCTTTAGTTTATGCAATTCTATCATCCCCTTTGATTGTCATTCTGGGATTGATGTACATATCGGCCTAGATGGCCATCCCGTATCGAAGATTCGATAGCATCTTGAAGGTTGATGCAGTCCCCAATATTGTGTCCATGACCTTCGTGAAATGCACAATGCTTAGACTTATCTTTTTGTGCATGCTTTCTCAACGGGGGAGGTCTTTGCACATCTCTAAACTCAATGTTCATCATTTCTTGATAAATCTAAGATCGAGGTGTGTTAAGGGGGTGTAACTTTCATACTTCCCTTTAAAGGGTTGTCTCGAACTCTAGTTTTGCTGGGGAGCTTGTTCGAGTTTAGGTTTGGCGTCTTCTTCTTTCTCTAGATGCTTCCTGGCCTAGAAAACGTCCTCCACATTGATAAAATTTTCAGTTCTAGCATGGAACTCATCTATCGTCTTGAGTTATTTTTTAGCCAGTGAAAAGGAAAACGACACAAGACAAAATCCTTCCCTCATGTAATGTAGTCTAAGTCTTTCATCCTAATTATGAATATTTACTACTTCTTTATTAAACTAAGATATAAAGTCTCAGAGAGATTCTTATTTTCCCTGTTTAATATTGGAAAGACATTAAATGGATTTCAATTGCACTTTACTAGTGATAAAGTACAATAAAAATCTCGAGGACAAGTCTTCACAATCAACAATGGATTTAGGAGTCATGGTAGTGAACCATCTCAAGACGACTTTTTTCAAGGAAAGAGGAAAACCACGACACGTGAGTAGATCATCTCCTCCAGTAAATAGTAAAGCAGAAACATAGGCATTTAGGTGTTCTTGAGGATCTGTGATCTCATCATAGGTATCAATATTTGTGGGATACTTGAAGTGCCTAGGGATCTCATAGGTCATCAATTCATCAGAGAAATGTTTGTTTTGCTTAACCAGCTTTCTCTGTCATAGATCATGCTATCTATTTCCACGAGTCAGCTTCTCGGCTCTCTGACTTTGTTTCGTAATCCTTAAGTATTCTAGATTACGTACTCCGTTGCAGGCTGGCTCCCTTCTATTTTCTCGATTTCGATGGGGAACTTAGTTTTTGTCCTCCTTTTCCTGGTTAACATTTCATTCCAAGTTATTAATACATTCGTCCTGGAGTCTAACTAGAGAAATAAGTTATTCTCTGTATAGTTCTAGGAGACCAGACTTGCCTTGGTGGGACCAAACTTCATCGTTGTTCACCCGTGCTCCTAAGCATTGTGATGCTGATATGCGATGTCTGGTATCTCCTGAAGGGGCTCCTTGTGGGCCAAGTAGCTGTGTCGCTGGAACATCTCGCGACTGAATGGAAAGATTTTCGCTAGTATGCGAAGTCTCTTTACCATCTTGCCTGGGTTCCGATTAGGCAGCAATTGGCTCTTGGATTAGAGCAGATGCCGGACAGCATCCAGAAGAAGGTTGATTCTGAGTAGCAGAAACATGGTTTTGCCTTGCAGTGACCATGATAGTGGTGATGGGAATTGAAGTTTATCGTCTTTCCACAGACAGCACGAATCTTCTGAACAGGGTTCAGATGATTACCTAAATGAAGTTGGTGAAGGTGGTTTCCTTTGATGTACGGTAGTTGTGACGGTGATGCAAGGGATTAGTATCTATAAAAGGCACATCGACCCTCAAGTTATACTGTGCATAAGGTGGGTAGTATTTGAAATTAGATGCATACCTTGGCTACTTTGTGTGGTATTTATATGAGCGTCTTGATAGATAAGAATCTAGTTTAAATCTGCATTAAATGCTGTTAATTAGAATAAGGATCTCATAAGATTGTTATCTCTTTTAACTGTTTCCTCTATTTATGAGAGATATAATTGCTTCTTCTATCTATGAAGGATTCTGTTAGAGATTTATTCCTCATAAATAGACATATTTATTTATCTAATAGTGCTTATAAATATCTGGGATTCAACTCTAGCGGGTCGGGATGCTTCTAAACTGCTAACTCAGAACCCGGTCCAGAACAAATTACATTATGAAAATTGAACCAAAATAAACCAATTTAAATTGATTTGGATTAGATCTGTTTAATCGATTTTTAATTTTAAAAAAGAAATTAAATCTAAAATTTTGTGATTTAAAAGCAATTTAGCCTAATAAAAAGAAAATGCAAGAAATAAAAGGAAGTAAAAATAGAAATAACCTATTTCATGTACCTAAAATAATATTTGATCACATTAAGTGAGAGAAGCATGTGATAAATTAGAGTTACAATAAGTAAATATAAAAATTCAATAACAAATAAATATATTATATATAATACTAATTGATTTGGATTGGATTGATTTTGAAAATTAAAATCGAAACTAATCCTAACTTATTCAGTTTTGATTAGATTTCATTTTTTTGGTTCGTTTTCGTTTTAATTTTTGGTTTGTTTTCATTTTAATTTTTGATTTGGATTAGATTTGAGCATCCCTACCCCACAACTCCATCATGAGGGCACTGAATGAGCCAAGATTTCGAGCAAATCCACTGACCCATGAACCTGAGCAATCATGGAACACCCCAGCACAACCAGCCATTCAATCCTGTTGCTTTAAAGTGCAATCCACGTTACATTTCAACCATCCCTCCACTGGAAAGTTCCAACCAATTGCTTGTTGTTTGTACCTATTACTATGCTATATATCATGCAAAAGGGTAATGCTAGAAATAAATTGTGACTAGGTCACAAATGTATGAAACAAAATACAGTTAAAGTTTCAAGATAAACTGAGTTAGTTTGACATTTTTAAACATACTGATTGTGCATTTAAAGTTAAATTGACTAACAACAGATATGAAAATATCAGATAATGGTGAAATAACTTTTTATATGAATCCTAGTATTTATTTTAAAGTTGTTGGAAGTTAGAAATCTTGATTTAGCTAAATTTGAGTATTTTTAGTATATCAGGATTTATCAGTTATGGCCTAAGGCCTTAAGAGTCTTTTGTTTCCCTCTTTATAAGCCTTTGTTCATAGCTGTCTTTGCTTCACAATCTGAAACAGAAACCGTGAGAGAAGAAAGAAAGGAAGAGGAAGCAAAGACCAAGGAAGAGGAGAAGAAAAAAAGGAAAGCTAAGGGTAAAGCTAAGGTTTGAGGAATCAACCAAGCTTGAAGCTTCATCCAGCTGCCAAGGTAGGGGTTTTATGCTCATCTTCATCTCTTTTCTCTATTTTTACCATAGATGCACCTTTGGTGCTTAAGGGGTCAAAATGAGTTCTAGAGGTGTTTGATGTGTTTTGCTTGCATGATTTTGTTTCTTTAGTCATTTATGACTTGTTCATAGCCTAAGTTGAAGTTAGAAACTTAGAACATCTCATTTAGACCACTGATACTCATTTTGGGGCTTTAGGTCAAAGTTTGTGTGATTTTGGTTCATAATCCAAATTAAGAGGTTTAAGTTTATGATTGATAATTCCTATGTGTTTAAGAATTATTAGGGACTTAGTATCACCTAGAAACTGAATTAGAATGGCCAAAATCCATGAAAAGAACTAATAGAACAGTATCACAATTCTGCAGAGGCGTGATTAGCCACGCCACAGCATGAGGTTGATTTTTGCTGCGTTCGCCGTGCGTGAGGTGAGTGGCACCATAGCGTGAGGGTAATGCTACATCCAGTATTCAAACCCGAGAGTAGGGCATCGCGACGTGCCCAGTCTTGTGCAGCGACGTGAGGACCAGAAACTCTAAAAATGTCATTTTTGATGTTTTGAAGTTCTAGACTAGATGAAATCATTTTTATATATTTCTTAAAGTGTGTTAAGGCACCAATAGGGATATTTCAAGATGGATATTATCACTTAGCAAGCCTGAGAAAGCATAAGCCTTTGAGCATCCAAAAGAGGTGGTTTGCTCTAGGTAAGGATGTATCACCTTAGACAACCTAGTGTTGCATTAGATGTCACTCCAGATGTGATAAGATGGTGTATTGGAGACAAGTATACTAGGATGGATTGTGGTATTCATTCTAGTAAGTATGAGAAATGTATGAACCTTAAAATATCTAATAGTAGTGGATTACCTTGGGAAGGTACCTAGACCCTTAGGCAACTTAATGTTGCATTTGAAATCACATGTGAGGTGATGATGATAGGATAAACTAGATACAAGTAAGCCTAGTTTAGTTGACAGTAGTTACTTGCCTTAGTGCATAAGTGCTCCTAAGAGTAAAAGGGGAGGTAGAGATGCAAGAATGAACTTGGTAAAAAAGTTTGATGGTGTTTATGTACGAAGTAAACATAACACTACGCTTTTCACACACTAGTTATTTAATCTAGTATGTATGTGAAAGCTAAGAATCTAAGTTCAACCAAGAGTAATGATTTGTCATAGGTCTGTATCTAACACCTTAGCAACTTAGTGTTGTATAGAGATCACATAAGAGGTAATGAGTGATAAGGTAGTGTTTAGATATAAGCATGTATGTCTATGGAAATGGTCTAGTAGTATTGATCTTTCTGAGTATCCTTTGATGTTGTATACCATCATTAAGGCCAAAAGAGATAAGTGGGGAGTTCGTAAGGTTCTTTCGAACAAGGATTCAGCTCGAACTTCTCGGTGTGCTAGGGTACGTGTAATGTGAGGATGAACTTTCCCTCTATTTATCACAAGATAATATACTAAACCAGTTCCTAGTAAAGATCTTGGTTCTTAGTTGAGCTAAGGATGTATGTATATGATGTTTGCTTGCTCTTCCAATGTGAGGTAACCTATGATGTGCACAATTGTTTGGCCAGAAGGAAAGGAATCATAAGTTCTTAAGGGAACAAGTTATTCCTGACCAAGAGCCAAGGGTTACAGGTAGTGAGAGGATGAGTTTTCCCTCTCTACCATAGCAGCTTACATGGAACGTTCAGGTTCCCGAGATGAGTAGGCATTCTTGGTTTTCAAAATAAACCTCTGCATGTATTTCAAAACAAAACATTGCACAAGCATATCTTTAAGATCTTCCTTAGGCATAATCATATTGCATATCATCTGCATTGCATTTACAAGCCGTTGTATGGGCATTGTCTGTTGCTGTTGATATTTACAGTTGTATGACCAGTTGTCTATCTCCAACGGTGTGTAGGCTATCGGTTTAGATCACACTATATGGTAGTGCGCAGTTATGAGAATTAGTGGAGGAAACTCCTATGATGGTAGTTATATCAATTGTTATATTTGTTATACAATGTTATAGCTAGCTGATATTGGAATTATTTTTACCGAGAATTGAAATTCTCACCCTAGTTGTTCTTTCATGTAAATCCAGTTACAAACCCTACTAAGGGAAAGAAAGCGAAGCATGAAAACTAGTATAGTTTTATATGCTTTAATAGACAAATCTTATGTATAAGTTTATATTTGTTTTGTATGTTTAAACGAGTTATGTATTACAATATGCCCTTATGTGACTAACGTTATATATATGTATAACGTTTAAGTTTTTTTGCAATTTCTCAAGATTTTTTATAATTACTCAATTGTGATTATAAATATATTTTAGTATGTATTATGTAGAAGTGACGTTTCTAGTGTTATATATCTTTGTATATCTATGATATATCTAAATATCTGTATTATGATGTTACATTATGTGCCCAATGGGAGACTAGAAACGCCCCTGCCAATAGTGTAATCTGTGATGTGCTTTCTCAAACAAATGCTAATATGTGTGTTTACCAATCCTCTTGTGGATTAAAGGTACTCCTAGGTATTTTCCTAGGTCTGAAGTTACTGAAAATCCCGATATAAAGGTCATCTCCATATTTCTATTGTGATTTACGTTCCTAGAGAAGAAAATACAAGTCTTCTTGCCGTTCACCAACTGCCTCAATGAAGAACAAAATACTTGTAAACACTCCATGACAACTTCCAATTGCTCTTTCGAAGCCTCATAAAAAAGGATAAGGTCATTGGCAAAACATAAATGGGAAAGGTTAGGGTCCCCTTTGGACAACTGAATAGGCTTCCAAAACCCCTACGCAGTGCCAACTCAATACAATGAGAGAACCGCTTTTTACACAACACAAAGAGATATAGTGAAAGTGAATAGAGCACTGTGAAACACATTGCATGATTATGGAAGTGAAATGCTAACCAAAGCCAACTTCAAATAGAGTGTCACGAAGAAAATTCCAATTGAGCCTATCGTGGGCTTTCTCCAAATCAACCTTAGCAACAAAGGCACCCTTCTTACCTCTCATGTTCCGCATAGAATAAATGACCTCTTGCACAATGACATTATTGTTTGAACTATAGCGGCCTGGATCGAAGCTACATTTGTTGGGAGAAACCAGATAATCCATGTGCTTCTTGAACCTGGTGGCTATAATTTTGGTTACTATTTTGGACACCACATTATCGAGACTGAGCCGAAAGTCTTTAATCCTCTTAGGACTCTACACTTTTGGAATGAGCACAATTAAGAGTTTTATTTGGCGGCAATTTAGGATGGACAAAATTTCTTTTTAACCAACTTACAAATTGACGGACCTATTGTTTCGCACTGATTCCAGAAGAAGATCATATGAAGTCCGTCATGCCCAGCGCCTTAAAAGGACCTATACAAAAAACAACAGCCTTTTTATTTATTCAATCATATTATTTGTACAACTTAAAATATATAACTTTAGAACAATTTAGATAAGTAGTGAATACATTTAAGATAAGTAATAATTTCAATTAGTTATGTTGTGATCTTTTTTTAATACACATAGTAAATTGAAATTAAAATTTACCACATCTTACACAAAAATTAACATGTGGTGATCAATAAAGTGATATATAGTTATTCTTATTATTTATGTGATAAATTCAAATTTCAATTGATTATATATAATAGAAGAAAAATATCATATAAATAATTAAAGTCACTATTTATCTTAGAAATATTCATACTTATCTAAATTGTTTTAAAGTTGTTCATTTGAACTGTAAAAAAAAGAAAAAAAAAACATGTTCCTTATTTCTTCAAGAGCAAGCGGAGATTGAATTTCTTCCAACACTGAAGCATGAAGCGAAGGAAAACCATTTTCCAAAGGATAATCCACGAGACCCCATCATCATTATACAATTGACGAAAGTAATCAACAGCAATGGCTTTGAGAATACCACTATCATGAACCCACACTCCGTCACTATCCCTTAAGGATTCAATTTTATTGCGTTTCCTCCATCACTATCATGCTTAATATTTTAAGGTCTGTTTGGTAAGAATGATAGAATAAGATATAATAATATTATATCTTATAATATAAGGTCTAATAGTATAATGTTTAATACGTAATGGTTAGAGATATCAAAGTGTTTAAAATTATAATGAAATTTTTTTTATAGTAATTTATACATCAAAACTTAATCAGGCTCAATCACATCCCAAAAGCTTGATTAAGTTATTCATCATTTTAATGTATAAAAGAGACTTGATTGATAAATTTATACAATATAATATTTACATTGATAGAAAATATTTATTGGATCTATTAATTCCAACAATTTATGACATATCAATTTCATATAAAAGATTTTAGGGTTACCTTGAAATAGTATCAATGAAGAAGATATTGTCGAACAATCCTGAAAAGTAAAGCACGATAAGGGAGAGACACTATTCTTATCCCACAATAGTCGCTCACGCGTCAGTATCAATGGGGCAACTGTACGCACTAGAGTGGTTAGGAATAGGGGCCTCTCCCTGTATATATAAAACAAGTATATTAGGTTAAATCTGCCCACTATGGTAAACTCATATACAGGACCCATAAACAAAATCCACATATATGAGCAGTGCTTTAACAACAATAGGCTCATTAATAATATTGATCACAATTTGGGTTAAACAAAATGTTCTAATAATTTTGACATCTAATTAATCTGGGTTCTATATAATATGATTTATGTTTGTCCATAAATAAAATTCTAACATTCTCCCACTTGGACAATATAAGTCACATTATATCACTTTAATAAGAAAACAATTCTCCAGATTAATCAAACAATATGTGGCCACAACATGATGTCAAAATCGAGCTAGCACTCTCAATAACTGGTCCAAAATGATATTACAAGTATCTCAACAATGCAGAAAATCATACTCGAAGGAGTACTGATATCATACATGCAACATACTTATATCTCGATGACCCATCAAAATGTGGTAAATGGGTAATGGGAAAGCACATCCAAAATTTGCATGCCAATATGTGATCAAAGTGCATTTCCCTACAAAATGGCCCCAAACATCCGCCCAAGATGCTTTCTGAGATTTAACAACATCTCAGCATAACAACAAAATGAGACTGAGTCCAAAATATCTCCACATTATGTCATATCATGAATAAACAAAATTGCACAGATCAATAACAATAATAATATTATATGACAATGATAATAATAATATAATTGTCTCGAGACATAATAAAATGAGGTCATAACAAAATTACAAAATTAAACTCCCACTAACCCAAAACATCAAAAGACCTCACTATACCCATACGGGTCACATGATCAATAAAAACTTTAACAGCTAAACCTTTAGTTAGTAGGTCTGCAACCATAAGTTCTATAGGGATATACTCAACACGAGTTTGAAACTCCTGAATCTTCTCTCTAACAAACATGAATTTTGTATCAAAATGCTTTGAACGCTTTGAGCTTTTATTAATTTGAGAGAAGTACACTGCCGCAGAATTATCACAATAAAACAAGAATAATGAATCTGCTCCCACTAAACTTCAGATAAATGCATTGGTCAACAGTATTCTCTTTGAAACTAAGAGAACTAACAATATAATCAAATTTCAAATACCATTGCCTAGAAGCCTGTTTCAATCCATAAATGGATTGTCTCAATTTGCAGACCATATGATCTTTATCATTTTCAACAAAACTATCAGGTTGATCCATATACACATCCTCATACAAATCACCATTTAGGAAGGCGGTCTTAACATCCATTTGATGAAACTCCAAATCAAAATGAGCAACCAAAGCCATCACAACATGAAAAGAGTCTTTAGTGGAGACCGGTGAGAAAGTCTCCTTATAATCAATGCCTTCCCTCTAGTTATATCCCTTAGCAACAAGTTTGGCCTTATACCTCTCAATTTCACCTCTAGCATCACGTTTGGTCTTAAACACCCATTTACAACCAACAGTTTTACAACCAGTAGGCAATGCTACCAATTCCCAAACATTATTCTTTCTCATAGAAGCCAACTCATCCTCCATAGCCACTAGCCATTGTGCACTATCAGGACTAACCATGGCCTCTTGAAAATAAATAGGATCAGAATCCTTAACTAAATTAAACTCATGCTTCTGCAAGTGTACAACATAATCCCTGAATCTAGTAGACTCAGTGGATATAGGAACCCGTTCAGATCTTCTCAGTGGAGTTACAATAACATATGGAATCTGTACATTATTTTCAACTTGTTGAGGGATATCGACAACATCAACAAGATTAACAACATTATCATTATAGATCAGAGGAGATGACATTATCCCTTGAAAGGGATCAACAGGAATAGGAACAACAACATGCTCCTCACTAAAATCAACAATACGCTGCTCCTGAGTTCCACCATGTCCTAAGTCCCCTTCAAAATAGATAGCCCAATCGGATTCAATAACTCTAGTAGTATGAGAAGGACAATAGAACTTAGAATCCCTTAAGCCAATACAATAGCCAATGAAGAAACCACTGATAGTTTTTGGGATCAAGTTTCTTTAAATGTGGGTTATAAGGTCTCACCTCTGCCTTACATCCCCAAACACGGAAATGCCTCAAGGTAGGTCGTTTGCCTATCATAAGCTCATATGAAGTCTTCAACACAGATTTACTTGGCACATGATTCAATATATAAGTAGCAGTCTTCAAAGCATCTCCCCACAAGAATTCTGGAAGAGTAGAATGACTAAGCATACATCTCAACATATCCATAATAGTACGATTTCGCCTTTCTGCAATAGGAATAATGAGCCCACAAATATCTATATGAATTAATTGTAGTATTCCTTCACTCTTGGTAACCCCACTCTTCCTGGCTCCAACTGTAAGTTTCCCTTTTATGTAATCAACATAGATATCAAAATCAAAGAAGTCTAAATCATGAAGAATATTTTTCTTGATCAACCTCTCCTTTTTCTCTCGAGAGATGTGTCCTAAACGTTTGTGCCACAACATAGAAGATTTTTCAGCAACTTTACCACGCTTGTTTCCAACAACATTATTGATATCTAAATCCCGTTGATCAACAGAAAAGAATCAACATTCAACATGTATAAACCATTATACAATACTCCATAACTAACAAGAACACAATCATAATATAAAGAAACTTTTGCATTACTAAAATAGAAAGAGTAGCCACAACTATCCAAAACAGAAACTGAAATCAAATTTCTCCTCATAGAAGGCACATAAACTGTATCTTTCAAAACTAAATCATGTCCAGTACACAACTTTAATAAAACAACTCCTATATGTTCTACTTTGACTTTGGCTCCATTTCCTACTGTGGTCATCAACTCCCCTTCACTTGGTTGCCTCCTGCTTCTGAATTTCTTTCTTTTTCTCAAGCCAGCTCTTAAACTTCAAACAATCAGACTGCTTATGCCCATATATATCACAGAACTTACAATTTCTATTAAAACGATATCTGGGCTTAACACTAGAAGGCTCAACAGGACCAGAAGATGGCTTAGAAGAATATCCAGGATTATCGTTCCACTTTTCTTAAACTGAGGCTTACTATTCTTCCCTTTAGCAAATTTCTTCCTCTTTAGCATTATTTGTTTCAGGAATGCTCTCTTTAGTAGTCTTGTCCATACTATACTTCATGGTCATCAAACAAACTTTATTGGATTGAACCCACCTTTCATGTTTCTTCTTTTCTATAGCAGAAAATGCATTTATGGGTCTTTGAGGTTCATCCTCAGTGAGAGCAGCATCAATATTAGAGACAGCAAGGAACAATTTCACAGAATCCACCCAGTCCTTAAAATTAGTCCCATTCAATTTCGTTATAACACTCATTTGCATCGATGAAGCTTGAAATAACGATACATAAAAGAAAGATTTTGTCAAGCATATCAACATGTACAATATTTGAGCAAAACCATAATTGAGTTTTCTCATGCAATTGTAATCCCGCCTAAGGGTCCCGAATTACAACACATGAGTAGACTCCCACAGACATCAAAAACATGTCCCTAAAGCTAGTACCGAAAGGATACTGAGAACTCTAAGGTCAGAATCTCAATGTCTTTAACAAATCATTCGGAATCACATTAATAAAGGCAAACCGATAGGATAAGCGCATTACTAATATAATCCCCAAAGTCACAACATAACAATATTTTATCAACAAAATAACACCTTACAATAATTGGTCCCGCGAAGGCGAGCTCACAATTATGAAAAGTGTCCAAAATAACATCACTCAACAAATCACTAGAAATTACATTAATAAAGGCAAACCGATAGGGTAAGCGCATTATTAACAAAATATCAATAAATTTGACACCTCAACATAATTGGTCCCGTGAATACGAACTCACAATCATGAAAAGTGCCCAAAAGCTCCAGAATATTTTAAATAATTACTCTCAAAACAAAATTGCATAAAGAATAATAAGATATAACAATATTTATAATATTTTACATAACATTTTATACACAAAATAACACTGAAATTATTTCAGTGACTAAACAATATCAAGTCTAAGAGTACATATTGTGCAACACTCTCACTAGTGTCACAATCATGCTTAAAAAAAAAATTCAGGTCAAAACTTGAGAGTATACAATAATTTTTTAACATTATGTAATATTATATATACAACATAATACTAAAATTATTTAAATAATCAAATAACACAAAATTTGAGAGTGTGCAATATATATGATATCCAATAGCATCACAATTATGCAAAGTGCTTTAATATAGTACCACAATACTTTAAATAGCAACTCTCATAATCAAATCGCATAAATAACAACAAAATAAATAGTTTTCAAAATATTATATATTAATTTATGTACAGAATAACACCAAAAATTATTTTAGTGTTTAAACAACATCAACTATGAGAGTGCACAATATATACCATGCCCAATAAGATCACAATAATACATAAAAAAAAATTCAAAGATAAAAGAGGAGAGTACTATATATTTTTAATAATTTTAATCTCCAAAAATTTTAAAATAAATAATAAATAGGATATTTTTTTTTTTTTTTTTTAAGATAATCTGAACAAAATTATTTTACTAAAATTTTATATTAAACACAACTTCAAAATAAACAAGCTTTGAAATTTGTGACTTTACACAGGATTCTATTACACAGAATAAACAATAAGGAATGAAAAGGAGCGTTCAATAAAAAAACTTGAAGGATTGCGTCGTGCAGTACCGCCACAGAAAATAATTGAGCAGTGCAATAACAAAGGGCATGCCACTCTAGCACAAAGGACATGATCATCCAATTTTTTCAAATAACACTTTGAATTGAAAAACACATGATAATAACAAAAAGGCACGTACGCTGCTCCAGCACAATGACTTGATCATCTAATATTTCAAATAAAGCTTTGAATTGAAAATCACATGATTTAATATTTCATATCTTTTATAATTTTAAATCTCATTTATTTTATAAGTAAAATAAAAAAAATTGATAGTCATAATTAGGATTAAAAACATAGGCTCTGATACCAATTGATAGAAAATATTTATTGGATCTATTAATTCCAACAATTTATGACATATTAATTTCATATAAAAGATTTTAGGGTTACCTTGAAATAGCATCGATAAAGAAGACATTGTCGAACAATCCTGAAAAGTAAAGTACGATAAGGGAGATATACTATTTCTATCTCACAATAGTCGCTTATCGTGCTTTACTTTTCAGGATTGTTCGACAATGTCTTCTTCATCGATACTATTTCAAGGTAACCCTAAAATCTTTTATATGAAATTGATATGTCATAAATTATTGGGATTAATAGATCCAATACATATTTTCTATCATATATTAGACAACTGATAAATTTATAATATATTATATTAACTTATCCTATCAAATCTAATATATCATGCTAAATAGGCCTACATACAAGATTATGAGTTTTTAAAAATTTTGAGAATGATGCTCCGCCTCTAAACAAAATAGCAAAAGAAGAGAAACTTAAGATTAGGCCTAGTATAGCAAGTTGACCTACATAAACATGAAGCGACCCAATATTATGGTTAATTAATCTCCAAGAACAAGAATAGCCGGAAGAGAAAGAGATTTGCATTTTTTTTTTTGCCAATAGATATTTGCATCCTTCAAACTTGATTAAAGAAATATTTTCATTCCTTTTTTGTACATCGGAAGCTGTCAAAGTCATCACAATCTCAACCTCTAATCTCTATTTAAGCTCTCATTAAGCCTTGTCAGATGAAAATATTCCTACTCTCTCCACAAAATTATTGATTTTTTCCCCCAGTCAAACAGACAAACACTGAAGGCCTGAGGGAGCAAACATAACAGGAGGAAGACAATATAACATAGAATCGAGCTCCATCCTTCTTGTAACTTGGGGAGCAGACATCACCCATTAATAGAAAGACTTCCATTTTAGGGATTTGCTTGGTAACATAAAATGTGATTCGGAATTTCGATCAACGATTGGGGCCACCAGCACACTTGCCCCACGTTCACGTTATGAGATAAACTTCAATGCAGCCGTGCGTAGGTTCTTTACAAGATCCTTTATTGTCAAGTTGTAATCTTCGCCCATCTGCAAAATAGTAGCAATATTCAAATACAATTAAAATAAAATCTTAATAGATCTTAAATTGAGAATTTAGATAATTAAAAATAAAGTGGCGGTGAGAAAGAGAAAATAAAATAATAATTTTTTACAATTATTTTATATCGGTGATTACGTGTAAATAATTAATAACTAAGTGTGTATTATATAATAACCGGAGATGTTAATATATAGATAAATAATTGGTTAACATTTCTAATTATTATATAATATACTTTAGTCACCGGTTATTTACATACTGATCACTGACATAAAAGTGATGTGCAAAAATTGATTTATGAATATTTTTTCAAATAAAATAACTGAAAGGATAATATATAAAAAGAAAAACTGATCAAAATATACTCTAAATGAAGGTAGAGATTCCCCTTTACCTGAGCAATGATGGTTATGTCAAGAATAGTATCCCCAAACGGTAAGACACTGCTATTAACAACAAAGAGGTGAAGGCTTTGAATCTCGGCCAGTATTTTGACCAAAAGACCCTTTTGCTTCTGACAATGGATCCGAAGCAGCACCTCCTGCCCTGACACTCTTGCTTCCACTTGGAAGAGTGATTCAGTGCCACCAGCAGCGTCAATGCTCTCATCATCACATAATGAGGAATCATCATCGCTACTTAGCTCTGGCTTGTTCAGAACCACCACCGACTCCACCCTTGTTTTCTTGCTCTGTTCTTCCAGCAATGCTAAACGCTCTTTAAGCTCTTTCACGTACTTGATAGCGTCCCTTAGTACAGAAGCCTTGTCCATCTGTGGATTAACAGATTTTCCACATGATTAATTGGTTACAGGCTACAGTAACGAAGCTAGTGTATTAGAAATTCTTAGGTGTTTTCCTAAGAAACATTTTTGCTATATATCATTCCTAAGGTGGATATTATGGCTCTTATATTATATTAGATTACATTAAAAATAAAAATAAAAAAATTAATATTAATAAATTTGTGTATATTTTTTAATGAATATATATAAAAATATTAATTTTTATTTATAAAAAAGTTATTATTAAAAAATTAAAATATAATTATATATTAAATTAATTTAATTATCTACTAAATTAATTATAATTAATTCTGTTAACAATTCAATGTATAACATCTTACTTATATGAAAGAAATTATAACTTTAACAACAATTTTAATTTATTATGACTGATATGGTATATATTGAATATTTCAAGTTCTTGGTCAAAGCGAGCCTAATAATTTCTCACTAGTGTATTTGATGAATTCTTTTTCTTTTATTTAACCAAATCATAGCAATAATTGATTTAAAAGCACAGAATGTACCTTCTTTAGGCCAGGAACAAGGGCTGCAAGAGCAATGAAGCTCTGGCTGAGCTTCTCTCTACGCTTTCTCTCGGCCATGATGTGATCCTGAGCGTGAGTTGGAGACCTCTTAACATTTGAGGATTTTGTTTCAAAGTTTTGATTTTTCGAGGACCCCTTTGTGGTTTGAGCTGAGAAATGTGTATTTCCCAACTGGGACAGTGACACTGACACAACCTCGTTTTGTTTTGGGTCTAAGGTACGGTCAAACCCATAAAACTGGGTGGTGTTATTAGCAGGGGATGAGTTTGAGTTGTCAAAAGACAGAATCTGAGACTGAAAGGAGGAGATGGAGGATGAGGGGGAAAGTTTTGGTGAGAAGTTTTCAGTGATGCTGGATGAGTTGCTACTACTGCTACTCGTTTTCAGCAGCTTGGAAGGCCTCTCAAAACTGGTTTCATCAGTGGATGAGTTAGTGAGAGTTTTGCAAGTGCACTCCGAAGATAAAGATTGATGCAGGGTCTCTCCCTGCAGGACACTCGCTATGTCATGTGAAAAAAACTCTTCATCATCAACATCAAGCAAGTTCAGGTGGCATTCCTCAGGAAAGAGATTGTAATCATCCATTTCCTGCACAAAGGTTTCCAAAGAAATTTCGAGTGTTAAAAGAATTTATAATCATTCATTTGAGGCATTTGAAGACTGGAAGAGTGAAAATGAATTTGTTACCAAATCAGATAACCAGCTGGCTGCTGATGCGTCCATTGGTGTGTTTAATTCCTCCATGATAACTAAGGGTCACAGAAATAGAATTATCAGTAAAAGTTATAAACTATAGCTCCGTGAAAGAAACAATGAACAATGAGACTAGCTGTTTCGCAATTTAGAGCTAAACTATTCCAATGGAAAAGTGCAGAATAGGAGTTCCCTTTGTTCACTCTTTATAGCGGTTGTCATCTAGTTTTCCAATTCCTCCATTACCGCTAGCCATGGACCCTACAGGCCATAAACAAAAGAGATTAATTAAAAAAAAAAAAAGCACGTGTGAACAATCTACTAGCTTCTCTTAATTGTTGTGACCATTTATGCGTTGGATGAGAACAATGGAAATTAATCATATCATAAGAAAATGGCAAGTTGATGTTAAAGATATTCAATATCTCGGGAGACTCAAGAAAATCTATATTATTATATGTGTCACCCTGGAGAGGGGAATGGGGAATATGAATCATGTGATATTAATATATTGATCTCGATAATTGAGTCAAGTAGCCAGCCTACCGCCCAATCCCTCCTTTTAGGAGTGTAAAATGATTCAGATAATATGATTAATTTGATCAATTTAAATTAAATTAATTAAATTAATTTAATTTAATTTAGGTATATTAATTGGTTTGAAAATCGAATCATTGAATATATATATATATATATATATATATATATATTTATTTATATAATTGAATTTGATGAATGATGATTTTTTTGTTTTGATTGAGTTTAGGTCGAGTTTTGATTGATTTTGGATATTATTTATTGTTATATTGTGTACTTATATTTTTTAATTATATTTACACTAAATTTGAGTGTTGTTAATATCTTTGTATTGGTATCTATTATTATATATTTTTTAATTATATTTATTTGTTTAGATTTTATCTATTTGTTGTATTTTATAGTATGCTTATTGAGATAAATAAGTTTAATCTTATTTTTAAAATTTTTTTCATTGATTTATTATGTATATTTTTTTTATGAAAAATTAATTATTTAACTAATTTTTGTGTAAAAAAAGGTCAACTTGATCACCTGAACCAAATTAATTTATAAATATTCGTTTTGATTTGATTTGAATTTGACTATCAAAAAATATAAAAATTAAATCAAATCAAACAAAATAATTTTAATTAATTTAAATTATTTTTCTTTAAATATTAAACTAAACCGACTTAATTATACCCCTACCTCGTTTAGTATGGGATTTTCTCTTTTCTCCATTGAATTGAAATTTTGGCTATTAAACTGAAATGAGTAGAAACTGCACCAAATAAAAAACTGAAATGAGTAGAAAACCTAAGAGTAAGGGAGGTGTATTTTTGTTTTGATTAATCAGGAACTTTGAGCTAGCACATAAGAGAATTAATTAATGTTTTTAAATACATCATGGTTGATATGGAAATGCATCCTTATGATAGTTTCGAGAGAGGTTTAACCTCGATAGACGTAAAAATAACTCGGAGAAACCCTTAACGCAAAACTTTAAAAAAAAATGAAATAGGCGTATCTCCTCTTTTTTATATGGATTTTGTTAATGTGTGTTGTTAAAAAATATGTTAAAAAAAAAAAAAAAATTATTAAATAAAAATATAAGCATTTAATATTTTAAAACTCTAAAAAATATTTAGTATTTTCTTTTTTAAATAATTAAGATCATTTAATGAAGAATAATAAATATTATTTTTATTTTTTAACTTGTGCCTTTAAGGCACATATTAATAAAATCCTTTTTATAAATATCGTTTAGGCCAATCTTAACGTGATTTAAATTTCATTTGTGTCATGCACCAAATAAAATCCTCGTTAATGTTGACCAAATGATTTGTGAATTAATGTTTTTAGAATATGCTAGTCCTTTTTTTTTATAAAAAATGTGCTTGTACTTCTACTTATTATTTTCCTCTTCACACCATATCATAGGCGTTTAATTTTTTTTTAATTTATTCATAAATTTATTTTGTATTCTATAAAATACTATAATCACATATAAATTAATTTAATATCTAATTTATATTAACATATAATATAAATATAATATATATATATAAATAAATTATACATAAAATATTTCTCCTTATCTAGTTCAATATAATTATATTTGATACTTTATTTATTTGAAAAATTACACGTAGTTTTTAAGTTTAGTTTTAAGGTAATGTTAATGTAAAGTTATATGTCATCAACCAATTATATGTTAACACATGTATGATTTTTAAGATAATTTTTATGACAGTTAAATATTTTTAATGATATAGTAATATATAATAGATGATAGTATAAAAACTTTTATACTAATAATATATTAAAATTAAATCATACTTTTTTTTTTACTTTGTTATCTACAAAGTGAAGTGGTGTGAACTACACATAAAATTAAAGGGAGCAGGTGTAATGTTCAAAAATAATGAATAATAAGGTGTCATATAATACATAAAATAAGGTATGTAGTATAATTTCTTAAAATAAGATTTGTCGAATGTAATTATGTCAAATTCTAAAAATATAAGAATAATTATCTCTAATATATGCTATTATTTTTAAACTCTTAGTACTCTGTATAATTATAATCTATTTTAGGCACTTAAGTTAGAATATCTGAAAAATATTTTGAAATATTTTTATTATATTTTAAAATATTTTAAAGTATCATAGATGATCTCTTATAACATATTTGATTTATTTCCTTATTTCTTTTATTAAGACAAATTTATTCTTATATTATGAAAAAAAATATTTTTTATAATTTAGTTCTATTCTAGACAAATAATTATTGATATAAGTCTATATCATATAAATCGTATATGTACAATTAAAATTCAAGCAATAACTATATTAAAAAATATTCTTTCAACATGGTATTTACCTTGAGAATATATATATATATATATATTGTGGTGTAGAATTCTTAGAATTCCTTAGCATTATTCAATACCATCATACCAAGATTTAGTTTTGTTGTTCCCAATCTCAAAATCTCTATTGTTTTCGCTACAATCAACCTTCATTAATGTTGATTAGACTAATTTTCATCGTTGCGTTTAGAGCTATCCTCGTGGTTGGGTTTCAACCAATCTTCATCGTTGTGTTTAAAGTTAGCCTTCATCGCTGGGTTTCAATTAGCCTTCATCGTTGTCGCTGCCTTCATTGAGGGGGAGAACGATAATAAATTCATCTCTACATATACTTCAATTCTAGTATTTGTCATGTCATTCTTTTCTCATTAATGGATCATATCAATGGTTTCTCTTCCCTTCGACGATCATTCCAATGGTGACTTTTCTCTCATGGATGAATCATTTTAATAGTGATTTTTTTTTCTATCGATAATTATTTCAATGATAACTTATGTTAATTATGATTCACACTAGTCAGCTCTTTGTTCTAGATGCACTAGCCTTGTCTCTATTTGTCCAGATGCACTGGCATCATCTTTGTCTCTGCTCCAAAAGTAGTTGCCAGTCATCGTCTCCATTTGTCCCAGCCATTATTATACTATCAAATTATTTAATCGTTATAAGTTCAAGCTTATGAAGTTTTACCTTGAGGAGGAGTGTTCAAATATCTGAAAAATATCTTAAAATATTTTTATTGTATCTTGAAATATTTTAGAGTATCATAGATGATCTCTTGGGACAAATTTAATTTATTTTTTATTTTCGTTATTAGAACATATTTATTTTTGTATTAAGACAATTTTATTTTTTGTGATTTAACTTTATTATAAAAAATAATTATTATTATAAGTCTATATAATATAAATTATATTTATTTAATTAAAATTCAAGTAATAACAATATTCAAAAATATTTGTTCAATAACTTATTATTTTTTTTAATCTTAACAAAAATAATATAATACGAACTTACATACGAATAATACTAATCTATCTGCTAGTAATAAATAAAAAATAAAAAAACAACCTTTTTCATTGACAACTCCATAAATCACGACACGATTTATTGTAGGAGTACTGGGACTGGAAAGATGCACATGAGATTATAACGTGTCATCTCTGCTTATTTAGTTTTCAATGTTTTAAAAATCGAAATTTAAATAAGTTGAATCATGAATTGATTATATCTTCAATTTGAATTATTTTTAATTTAATTATGACTTAATTATGATTTAATTATAAATTTAATTGGTTAAATTGATTAAATTATGACCAGACTTAATAGTTTAATCTCTAATTCGATTTTTAAAATATTAGTATGATTTAAAAAAATGTGATTTTGATTTTAAAAAATGTGATTTTTCTCCGCTTTGTCTTTCTCATTTTGACGAAATGCCCCATCTGCCACACTATCAAATAGAAACAAATTCCGGTGGAGTTAGATTCAGATTATTTCAGAGGTGGATTTCCGTCTACTGTCGTCATGATAACTAAGAATAATGCATATCACATAAGTAACAATTAAATCCTAATATGAAACATATCACAGAAGAAAAAGTTTGTTAAATATTTATATTTATATATAAAAACATTGAGTTTAATTTTATTCATTATTAGTGTAGATTATTTTTATATCATGACATAATCATATGCTTATATAACATTAAAGAACTTAACCTCTAAAATAATTATATTAAACAGGTAATGGGGCAAACTTTTATCTGATCTGCTGGGGCAAACTTTTATAAATTATGGAATATATAAAAATTATAAAATTATAAACTATTAAAAAGACTTAGTGTGGGGGCATATGCACTTATATAGGACTTACAATGTAGGTAGGTCCGTCCCAGATTTGCGCACAATATTATATTGAGGTTATATAATTAATTTTCTTATACACTTTTCAGATATTTTTTGCTGTAAAGTTTTTTTAAAATAAAATAACTACAATAACGGTTTTTTTATAAAAAAATTTCTATAAACAAACGGTTCTGAATATTTATAAAAATTAGGAGTAATTACACTTATTTATCTTAAAGTTGGTATTTATTACACATGATACCTCACTTATTTGAAAAATTACACATACTTTGTTATAACAAAAAAAAGTGTAGGAACTATACATATAATTAAAGAGGTAGGTGTAATATTTCAAAAAAAAAAAGGTGTCGAGATGTACTCTAAAAAAAAGGTGTCGAGATGTAAAAATAATACATAAAGGAATGTAAGTACAATCTCGTAAACAGGAAGTGTGTCAAGTGTAATAAGCACTATCCTCATGAAAGTTAGTATAATTACCCTTAAAACTTATACATTTGTGTGATTAAAATTTTACTAATATTTATTAGAGTGGGATACATACTACTTTCTTGAGGTTAAGTATACAATCCAACACAAGTTGGCTCCACTTGTTCAAGATTTCAAGATAAGGCTTTGCATTCTCCAAGTACATGGGCTCGAATCTTAGCCAATAATCCTGCTTTGTGGTCATTCATCCCTAAGGCAATCCTTTCAATGGGTGCCCTGAAGGTAAACCTTTTTGATAGACTTTTCCTTGTCCTTCAAAATCCTAAATAAGTCATTAACACTATGACCAATAATATTAGAGTTACATGTCCTTAATATTTTGTTTTTTTAAAGAAAAATAAAGAGGTTAGGTACACTAATTTTTTTTAGTAATGGTACATGTACAAAATTTAGACAAAAAAACATATTTTTGCATTATTAATTTAGAATGTATGATGGCATGAACACTTTTTATATAAATTGACATACTATCAAAAGATTCTACAATCTACGTGAGGTTTTTTTTTTTTTTGGTCTTGCCAAAAATTGTCTCTCTAGCATTTTTTTTATTCTTACAATTAATGCTTTTGTTCTTACATTTTCGGGTCGAGTTCAATTTAATCCATATTTTAATTTTTTTTCAATTAAATCCCTTAATTTATCATTCATGTTTAATATGTTAAAGATATAAAATTGATCTTGAACCTTCACTTAAAAGTTTGAGCTTTTGGGATAATTAATCTGTCACACGATATAGTTAACATACCATTCAAATTAAACTACTAAGGAAACAAGCTTTAATTTGTATACTTTCAGAGTATTATATCATATAGAAAAATATTAGACAATCAAAATTCTTTAATCAAATTTTTTTGGTAGAATGAATTAACATTATTATTAACTCTTTGACGAATGAGTAATACCCACTACTTTAACTTATCAAATAACTAATCTTAAATCTTGACAAATTTAAAATAAATTTTGTTTTTTTCTTTCACACTGTGTAACATTTTTTTAATATATATGTGAGTTCAACTTTGTAGCACAAAAATGAATGTCAAAGTACAATATTCATCGATCACTCAAAAGAATCTCATTAAATTGTCAAGTGATTTGCATGTATAATTTATTTATATATTTTATGTCCATTCAAAATTACAAAATGAGGCTCAAATTTGCCAAATCAGATACAATTCTCCATCTTAAATTAGATGCGCGCACAAATATTTAACAATTTAATTTGGATTGCAGTTGATTACAGGGACGAAATTAAACTAAATAGCAAACTACCAAATTCAATTAAAAACTTAAGACTAAAATTAACGCAATCTAAAAATATAATAACTGAATCTTTAATTAAACATTTATATTTACGTACATAACAAAAATAAATAAATTTATCTAGAGTTGGCAAAACCAAATCTACTTGTAGGTGCCAACAATTGCTCAACTAATACTAGTACTAATTCAAGTCTTACATATGCCTTTAATGCAATAATAATAATAATAATAATAATAATAATAACTTACACGATTTTATGCGATTTATATTTTATTCATTATTCATTATTTGTATGTCGGTTTTGATTTTTATCTTTGTTTTTAAATTTTAATTCAGATTTTGTTCTACGTAACTGTAATATGAATGCATGCCTTAGCTAATCATTCTGGAAGTAGCAATTTTAGCATTTGACTTTAGGATCCCAATACTTTGTTATTCCACTCCTATAGTCCTGTCAATCTATACATGTTCTAGCTCATTAAAATCTTCTTTTCAATATTTAAAAAAATATTATTCAAAATGATTTTCGAAAAAGAGTTTCTCACTTTCTCCCGCTCTTACGTTAAAAATAACTTTTACATCAATTTTGGTCGTGTCTGCCTGTCTGGGATACCAATAGTTCATACTTTATTTACTGCAAAATGTATAAAATTTGCTACTTTTGACATAACACTTTTTCCCTAGAAAAATCCTTATATACACTTTTTTATCTATGTGAAACTTATTTCATTAAAATTATAATGAAATTTGTATAATTAATGGAACCTTTTAGCATATGTTTGGATAGAAAATTTAAAAATATATTTATATATATTTATTTTAAAATTAAAAAATTAAAAAATATTTATAAAAATAAATAAATAAAAATTTAAAATATAATTATCATTTATTTTATTTATTTATTTTAAAAAATTTAATATAAAAATACTTACTTAAAATAAAAAAATAAATTTTTATTTTTATTTTTATTTTTTATAATACCTTTCTAAAACCCTAACTCTTAATCATACTCTTAAATTAATAATTTCATTATTTATTTAATTAAAATATATTTAATTTTATCTAATTCAATTATAAAATTATTTTATATATTATAAAAATAATATAATTATATATATAATTTAATATTTTTTTATATATTAATATATATATAAATATAATATATATTCTCGTATACATACAATATTTACCTTCAATTAAAAAGAGGATTATGGATTGTAAATAGCTGGGCGAAGACACAATTCTTCTTTTCTCCAACTCGTCCTTTTTGTAGGTCTTCGAAAAGCAGACAAATTTTTTGGTAACACGTGGAAAAAAGGTGAAAAAGTTGACCGTAATGTTGCCAACTATGACTGATGTCCTTCGCCGCTGGTGGATAAAATCATGGAGATAATCAGACAACATCTTATCTGACGTGCCGTTTCTTTTTCATCGTGTCCCCATTGGATACATATTTATATTAAAATTTAGATTGAAGACTTTTCATTAAAGATCAGTGATATTTTTATTAATATTTATTTTTTAAATAATTTTTTAATATTATTTATTATATTTATTTATTATTATTATTTTTAAAATTTGTTATTTTTAAAAAATGTTAATAATATATACATTTTAAAAAATATATATGATAATCTTTTTCTTTTCACAAACGACTTTGGCAGGGCTTTCCACCAAAACAAACCTTCCACGGTTCAAAATTTACACTAAGCATTCCATTGTTTACTGAAGTTATATGCTATATTAACAAAAAAAAAAAAGAACTACACCAATAAATTCAATTTCATGATATTATCGACACCTAATCAAGATTGTTGCACAGGTGATTTTTTCAAACTAGCTATTATTTAAAGAATTGGGTTACTGTAGACTTAGGTTTATGGTATGAAAAGATAATTTAAAATTAAGTTATTTACATGTTATAAAATTCAACGATAAATATCTTAGCATATATAAAATTCACATAAATTTGAGTTTATAGTAACATAATACTTATTTAAAAGTAAGTTTTTATTTTTCATATTAAATCTAAGTGTGTATGAGATTATGGTTTGAAAAAAACCTAATTAATCAGTTTTTAATAAATTAATCCTAAAAATAACATGTAATTAATTTTTTTGTGAAATTTACTGATCAAACTATATAAAATAAGTCATTTATCTAAATATTTTTTTATTGATATAACACAGGACAAATAAAACATATGTATTATGAAAGAATGTTTTTTTTTTTTCGGTAAAAGAATGCTTTTAATTAGTTGCACAAAGAAAGTTCTCACATACATTTATTTAATTGATTATTAAACTGATTTAACTATTTATAGTTAACTACTTCATCCGATTCAAAATAATTGTCAATTTAAAGGTTTTAATTTGTTTCAATTTATCTATCACTTTATAATATAGAAAAGATATTATTTTTTCTCAATTTTACCCTTACCCCTAACTATTCTTGTTAAATATGCTAATAACTACATGTCTTTATTAATTTCGTTTTCCTAAAATATCTCGATTAATAAAATATTATCTATCTCATTAATATCAAATTCATTTTTTTCCTAAAATATCTCAATAAAAATTAATGATACTCTACCCTTTTACAAAAATAAATATTAAAAATTTTTAAAAGTTGGTGGATGCTATACAAAATGTAAATAAAACATCTATGCTCCGTATACCAAATTGCCACAATAGCATAAGTTACTTCAAGCTCACTTTTACATAAAATCAAGTCCATAAAATCAAATTTTACATAAAATAAAGTCCATAAAATCAAATTTCAAAATTAAATCCATAAGTACATGTCTTAAATCTTCCTCCTTGCCTTTTCTTTTCTTGATTATTCCTTTGAGTTTCTGAAAAAAAAATTTCTTAATTGAAATTTGAAGGAAATGAAATTTCAAATTGTTGAAAGAGTTGATACAGGAATAGTTACTTAATTAAAATGAAAATTTTGAAAAATTATTTTACTTATTTTGATGTTAGTAGATTAATGAAGGAAAGGAGAGGATTAATTAGGATTAATGGGTTTTAATCTTAATTATAGAAAAGAGAGTGTTAATGAAGAAAGAGATAAAATTAATGAAGTGAGTGAAAATATAAATGAGGTTATAATTTTAATAAAAGGGCAATTTTTCCATATTAACTTTTTTTTTTTACTATTATCAAAGTTATTTAGTAGATTTTTTAATTTGTGTTCAAACTCTAAATTGATATTTATTTTAAATTAGAGGGAGTAATATGAAATAATTTAAAAAAATAAAAGCATGTCGCAAACTTGTTCAAAAATTAGTATTATTTAAAAATAATAATAAAATGATATCTCTAGACCAATTTAATATTAAATAATTTAAAACTTAAAAGCTAGTTACATTTTTTCATTAAAAAAGTAATGTACTATTATTATTTTTAAAAACGAAAGCAGGTTGTATTTTTATTTTTTAACAAGTAGTAAATAAAAGTATGTTGTAATTTTTTACCTCTAACACTTTATTAAAATAACTATTTTACTATAATACTTTTTTATTTTAAAAAAATTTTGTTAACAAGTTTTTTTTAAAGAAACTAAAATAGGAAGTTATAAATAAAATTAAATTATTTGATATATTAGAAATTAAAAAGTTTTATTTTTTATTTAAAACTTTCTAGTATGACTTTCTTCTCGTTAGTAAAACCCTAAAAAAATAATGAAAGAAAAGATTTATGAAATTGGTAATTATGGTAGTTATTAGAATAAAGAAAAACTCATTAATGTTTGTTAGTCTGAGTGGAAAAAATTTGAGTCTTTTAAATATGTAATTCTAAATTCGATTATAAGATTAATATTAATAAAAATAATACTATTGAAAAAGGTCACCGCTTAGGCACATAATCGTACTTTAAGAGATTAATCTCTCACTTATCAAGTAAGAGAATACTTTATTAAAAAAAACTCAGTATCATAAGTAATTAAGAGAGAGAAAAGAGTGAGTTATTAAGAAAGAAAAGATGCGTTAATTAACATAATTTACATTTACTAAAATAACCCTATTATTTGAGTTAGATAAGAAAAGATAAAAATAAATATTTTGTGCACACAAAGAATAAAGAGTGCTAAACCTTCATTTAAAGTGTTGAAGATTAGCATTTTCTTTCATATTTATGGAAAAGGTTTATTTAAGAAAAATACTAATAATACACCTTTTTGAATATGCATTTTAACATTTATTTTATTATTAGTCTAAAAGCAAATTTTGCAATCATTTCTCTAATAATAATTATTTCAAGTGTATGAGGTGGATCAGAATAAAACAAATGTTGAAATGAGTATCAAAAAGTAAAAATTAAACAATGCTAATAACATACTCTTTTATATATTCTTTTTAACACACTCTTTTTTACTAGGCTATATCTTACACTCTTTTTAAAATAAACAAAACTTAGGTCCATTTCTTTATATCCATTACATTCATTCTACTAATCAAGTTATGATATGTGTTCATTAATGTTATCTCTCTTACTCTCTTTTTAAAAAGAAAATGTACATATGTCATAACTTGATTGATGAAATAGATGTAATTGATATAAAAAACAAAACCTAAGTTTTGTCATTTTAAAATATGACATGTAACCTATTAAACTTTTAAATTATAAAAAAGACAATTTAGACAAAATAAAAATTATATTCATTCCATCACCTTCTAAAGGTGCTTGTTTACCATATTCATATTTGTTGGGGTATAAGGAGAGCCTAAAAGTCAGAGAGATCTTCATCAATGAGCTAAGTGAAGAACCACATAAATGGACTTGACACCACATCTTAATCCAAAACCTTTAGGCATTAGGTATATGAGTCTTTTTTTCACTTATATAACCTTCAACTTGCTCATTTTTTACCAATGTGAGATTTCAATACTCACACTTGAATTTTCAACATTCTCCCCCTCAAGTGTGAGTCTTTCACACACGGTCACTCCCCCTCAAGCAAAAGCCTTTCAAGTATTTGACGATATCACCAAGAGAGCACAACCCGCATCCAAGAATCTCATCTCCTCCAGATCGGGCTACACACCCTCTTCTTCATACTTGTACCGTCGTCGTCCATCATCTATAACGGAACATGTCACCTAGCCTCCACATTGCTAGAAAGACTTTTGACACAAGGGACATTTCACATGGATCTACCAACCACCGTCGTCCACACCAATACTTGTCCAAGTCGAACCATTGGCTCTAATACCACTTGTTGGCCCGTAGGGGGAGCCCAAAAGTTGGAGAGATCTCCATCAATGAGCTAAGTGATAACTTCATAAAATGTAGTTATTTGTGTCCCATAATTGTGCTTCATAGAATGTTATGTCCTTGTTATTATGCATATATGAAAGATTTTATGCTTATATTGGTTAAATTTTCTTTAGATGTCTCTCTATATGATTATGAGCAAATTGTGCATATTATGCAAATGATTAAGTGGATTTACAACTTTTATTTAACTTGGTGATTTTCCTAATGTAGGATGGACTTAAAACAAAGAAATTGGAGCGATTTAAGGCTTAAAAGCTCAAGAGAAAGCAAAGGAGACATTTCAGGAGTGAGGGTCGCGACGCACAATCATGAGGGCCGCGGCGCAAATGAGCATCATCAGAATTGTCATACTTAGACCCGAGGCGAGAAGGCCGTGACGCTCACTAATGGGGGCCGCGGCGTTAGGCAACCTACCCAATGAGGGCCGAGGCCAAGTAAGTGGGGGCCAAGGCACGCGGCGGCAAACTGAGCCTATATATTAAATTTTTCACGTTTTTCTCTGTACTGGGCCCCCTCTCTTGGCTATCTCAGACATTTTTTCTTAGTTTTCTCTCTTTAATCTTAGTTTTTCTTAGTTTTAGATTAGAAAGCTTTGGCTATATCTCCATTGATAGTGGATTGGTAGCTAAGAACAAGGATGGAAGAGGATTCAAGTATCAAAAGACAAATCAATGAGCTTCCTTTCCTTTTCCTTTTCTCTCTTCTCTTCCTTATCTTCCTTGAATATGATTTTACTTGTATTTTCATGTTCATTGTATAACTGAGCTGTATTTAGGGATATTTTAGATCCTTTTAATAATATGAATGATTTTTTATTATCTGAGTTTGTGTGGATGTTTGGTTTTGTTCTTCCATAATCTATGCTTAATGCTTGCTGTTGGTTGGCCATCAATTGCATTATCCTAATATTGCAAATGAACTAGACATAGGGATTTGTTAATATGGATATGGTATGGTTGATGCATGTTCGATGAGTTCAATTGGCTTGGATGAGTTGATTCTCTAATTGGATAGAAATATACCTTTTAGCCATGTATAGTGTGTATTTGAGAATAGATCATTCATAAGTGGACATTGCGCTAGCTTTCAAGGAAACTTAGTGAGTTAGGTAATTGAAACCAGGGTTAATTGACCTAGATATAGGCTTTTAGCTAAATCAGATTCTCAAGCTAACCTAATCAATGCATTCATGTTAATGAAGAGGATTGCATGTTGTTTGTAGATGTAGGAGGAGAAGAAAGATTCCCTGAAATCTAACCGTGTATCTTTATTACTTTTGTAGATTAGATTTAGTTTAGTTTATTACTTTTCTATTTTTATATTCTTGGATAGAATTAGGTAAGCTATTGGTTAATACTTAGCATTGGAAGTAAACTTATCCTCGAGGGAACGATCTTTACTTTTCACTTTATTACTTGAATGACTCGTGCACTTGCGGCCTATTTTTGGATAAACAAATTTTTGACGTCATTGTCGGGGATAAGGCATTATTTCTATATTGCTAATATTGACAATGAGTTTGCTTAGTCCTAATTCAAGTTTTTATGTTTTGTTGATTGTAAATAGTTTTATTTTCAAGTCTTTATGTTTTTGTTGTTGATTTGCTTAAATATGTAGTTATAGCTTGATTTTGTGTTTTTGTTATGTTTTTGTTGTACATTCTGTACTTTAAGTTTGTAGGCACATTTTGTTGGTGCTAGATGCCATATTGAAGCAAAAACTATTTCCCTGTAGAATTCTGCAGGTTGAGTTCTGAGCGCCGCGACCCCTATTAGTGAGTGCCGTGGCCCACGCGCCATTTTTCTACAGAATTCTGTAGTTTTTACTCACGCCGCGGCCCAAGCATGGTTGCGTCGCGGCGTAGCACCTTGTTTTTGCCTTTTTCTATTTATTTTTCTGTTTTTCTTTATTTAGTATGCTCAATGCTAGTTTGATTGCTATTTTGATATGCTAAGGTACCCTATAGACCATGTGCAGCAAGGAACACATTCACTTTGGTTTGGGGGAGTATCTTTATATGTTTTCACCCTTAATGCTTAATGTTTACACATGTTTTGACATTTTTAAGTATGTGCTAGTGATAGTCATCATGCTTTCATGATTATATCCTGTTTTGGCTATTACTGGTAAGCTATTGATGCAAGTTTCAATTTTCTACACTTTGTACATGTTGTTATGCATCCTTGAATGGAAAATGATGGATCTTTGGAATGCATAACATATTCCCATTTGCTAGTGTGTGATGGTTGGCCAATGATATAAATGGTTGTGAATTGCCCTTTGTTTTGTGAAACCATTTGCGATCTTGAAGCATGTCAATGCAATCCGGTTTATTTTTATGCATGCTGTATTTTTCCACTTAGATGCTTATTTAACTTGGGAAAGATATGAGTGTTTAGAGAATGTTTATGAATTGTGCATGTGGATGATTTCTTTTATCCTTGAAGTTGTTTTCCAACTCTCTTGAGGTGAAATCCTAGGTTATGCATGATTGAGGAAATGATTAGGGCATTGTTTGGACCGATTGAGCCTTAAAAAGCTTACCCTAATATGATGATATCTCTAGGTCCCATTTTGAAGCCTTATACTGTTTGGCCTTATTTGTTTTTCATTACTATTGTGATCGTTAACCTGTTAACCATTCTAATGCATGTGAAAGCATTACATTTTCTTCCTACCATTAATGTTTGTTGAGTTCATGATGTGCTATTTCTTGAAGTGAGTCTGATGATTATGGGTATTAATGATTCAATACAAAATGAGCTTGAAGGAACCAGATGCAGTCAAAAGAAAAAGCATTGCTTTGCAAAAATAGAAAAAGAAATAGAAAATAAAAAGAAAAGGAAAAGAAAAGCAAAGCATTAGATAAGTAAAGTTCGAAAAGCATCAAAAATGGTTCTGGCGAGTTTTCTGCATTCACTATTGAATACCTTGCTAATATCTGTTAGAGACTTATGACTTGAAATATCATGTTTATGTTTCTCAATGTTTGTATTGTATCATTTCCTTTTATTCTGTTACTTATTATCATTGGCCTTACATTATAAGCTATGAAAGTCTCTCTTGATCATCAGTTATGTGTGATTTACATTAGTGGAGAGAGGGTTAGATTAGAATTTTGAGGATTCTTTTATTTATATCCATGTGTAGGTTCATAAACTTATCCGGATGAGCATGATTTGAAAAAGATAAGTTTGACTTGCATATTTATAGGAAATGTCATGTGCATGATTGGAAGTTGGATTGAGGGCGTGTTTAGGATTGTATATGTGTTGAGCTTAATTGTGAGGCATGTGCATCTTTTGAGGGCTTAGACAATCATTGTGCACTGGTTGTGGTTAAATGAAAATTGAAATGTTGAATGTATATGAGCAGGAATTGATTAATGTGAGTTTACTTGATCATACTTTGTGTTGCTTGAGGACTAGCAACAACTTAGGTTTGGGGGTGTGATAACTCCATGAAATGTAGTTATTTGTGCCCCATAATTGTGTTTCATAGAATGCTATGTTCTTATTATTTTGCATATATGGGAGATTTTATGCTTATATTGATTAAATTTCCTTTTGATGTCTCTCTATATGATTATGAACAAATTGTGCATATTATGCAAATGATTAAGTGGATTTACAACTTTTATTTAACTTGGTGATTTTTCTAATGTAGGATGAGCTTAAAATAAATGAATTGGAGCGATTCAAGGCTCAAAAGCTCAAGAGAAAGCCAAGGAGGCATTCCAAGAGTGAGTGCCGTGGTGCGCAATCATGAGGGTCATGGCGCAAATGAGCATCATCAGAATTGCCATACTTAGACCCAAGGCGAGAGGCCGCGACGCTTACTAATGGGGGTCGCGGCGCTAGGCAACCAACCCAATGATGGCCGAGGAGCAAGTAAGTGGGGGCCAAGGCGCGCGGCGGTAAACTGAGTCTATATATTAGATTTTTCACGTTTTTCTCTGTATTGGGCCGCCTCTCTTGGCTGTCTCAGCCATTTTTTCTTAGTTTTCTCTCTTTAGTCTTAGTTTTTCTTAGTTTTAGGTTAGAAAACTTTGGTTAGATCTCCATTAATGGTGGATTGGAGACTAAGAACAAGGATGGAAGAGAATTCAAAAATCAAAAGACAAATCAAGGAGCTTCCTTTCCTTTTCCCTTTCTCTATTCTCTTCCTTATCTTCCTTGAATATAATTTTACTTATATTTTCATGTTCATTGTATAACTGAGCTGTATTTAGGAATATTTTAAATCCTTTTAATAATATGAATGGTTTTTTATTCTCTGAGTTTGTGTGGATGTTTGGTTTTGTTCTTCCATAATCTATGTTTAATGCTTGTTGTTGGTTGGCCATCAATTGCATGATCCTAATATTGCAAATGAACTAGACATAGGGATTTGTTAATATGGATATGGTATGGTTGATGCATATTCGATGAGTTCAATTGGTTTGGATGAGTTAATTCGCTAATTAGATAGAAATATACATTTTAGCCATGTATAGTGTGTGTTTGAGAATAGATCGTTCATGAGTGGATGTTACACTAACTTTCAAGGAAACTTAATGAGTTAGGTAATTGAAACCAAGGTTAATTGACCTAGACATAAGCTTTAAACTAAATCAGATTCTCAAGCTAACCTAATCAATACATTCATGTTAATGAAGAGGATTGCATGTTGTTTGTAGATATAGGAGGTGAAGAATGATTCCCTGAAATCTAACTGTGTATCTTTATTGCTTTTGTAGGTTAGATTTAGTTTAGTTTATTGTTTTCCTATTTTTATGTTCTTGGATAGAATTAGGTAAGTTATTAGTTAATATTTAACATTGGAAGTAAACTTATCCTTGAGGGAATGATCTTTACTTTTCACTTTATTACTTGAACGACCTGTGCACTTGCGACCTATTTTGGGATAAACACTAAGTGAATAACCACATAAATGAGTTTGACACCACTTATTAACCAAAAACCTTAAGGCATTAGGTCTATGAATCTTTTTTAGGGATTACAATTTTATCCGTCATCGCTAGTACCAGCGGGTAATACCCGTGACGGGACGGATATGAGAGAAAAATTTTCTCCTGTGAGAATAGGTATTCGTTTATTTGTTATCCCCGTTTAATAAACGGGATGTGGGTGGGGGTTGTTCCCATGTACCCGCGAGTACCTGCAAATAAAATTATAAAATATCTTTATATAAAATTACCAAAAAATTTCATTTTATATATTATTTAATATATAAAAATACCCTTATTTATTATTATTATATTGAAAGAAGAAAATATTTGTGAGATAAGACATGATCACTTTAATTTTGTATTCGATATTCTATTTCCATCAAAGCAACATTGTAAGTCAGTGACATATATTTGCTTACTAATGATACTCAATGCACATGTCATGGTTGAAGCTGACCTCAAATCTAAATAATTTAATCCTAGATCTCTTTTGGTGATATTTTTCTAAGCGTCAACAAGTTCATGCAGCTCCCAGCCACATCTTCTAAACAAAGGCATTGCATTAATTGATATATAAAAATAACTGGTTGATTTTTGTTACTTTCTTCCAACAAAATATCTCGTATAAGATATTGACCAACTCCTCCTACATATCTAGTGGGCAATTTATTGATTTTTTGTAATTTATTAGATACGCGTAGATATCTGTGGGTACCTGTTTACCTGCAGTAGAATGAGAAACGGGTGCCCACGTAAATATGAGGGCGGAGGCGGATATTATCTGCAGGAGCAGGAAATTACTACTCATCCCCATCTCGCCCCATTGTCATCCCTAATCTTTTTTTACTTATATAACTTTTAACTTAATTGCTCATTCTTTAATAAGGTGAGACTTTAATACTCACAATTAAATTTCTAACAATATTATTAACCTAAAAGCTCGTAAACTACACAAAAACAATATTCCTTTGTTTCGTTCCCAAACCCAGACCAGACTTCCACTGAAACAGATATTTTATTGTTTTATTTTGTTTTGTTTTATTGTAATTGTCGTTGCTGTGTTTTTTTTTCATAATTTATTATTCAAAAGCTTGGTGATGTTGAGAGCTAACAAGATCCACCTACCCCCCCTCGCCGACTATGGCCATATATGGCGCTTCGCCATCCGGGTTGACCCGAACATCTTCTTATCGAGGGCCAAAATGGGTATCAACCAGATGGAGGAGTTGATTCATTCAGAAATAGCCAATCATATGTCCTCAAGATTAACGACTAAATCGTTGTTGATCAAAGTTAATTGCATTCGATTATGGAAAACGCAAATTTCCATTAATTAGTTCCTGATCTGAGCATTTTATATTTTTGGAATTACCATTCTACATGATAAAATAAGGAAAGACCAAAAAGTGAATAGGTAGGAGCAATGGAACAACGATTTGGAAAGCTAGAGGAAGAGAAGAGCAGGAAGAAAATGGAGGGGAAAAAACCTATTAATAAATCAGTCAAATAATAATTAAAAAGAGAAAATGATAGTTTTTAAGTAAACATGAAAAATTAGTGAATAGGTCACACTTTAAAAGAATGTGAGATATGATTCACTAATAAAAAAATGTTGAAAAAATGTATAAATTAAATAGTGTATTATTAATATTTTTTTAAGGTAAATTTATCTTTAAAATAAATAAATAAAAATATTTTTATTTTTAAATTATTTAATAAGTTAAAATATCAATAAACTTTATCAAATAAAAAATAAATATATCTCTTTTTATATACTTTAAATACAAACTCAATTAGAATAACTTTTTCAATATTTATATTACTTAAATTCTCACTCTTGTTAAAAGATATTAAAAGCGAACACCGTACCAAATTGGATGAAAAGGAGAGGTACAAAAATTCACATGAGCCGCGTGGGGCAAAAATAATAATAAAATATAAAACTGGCTCCCAAAGAAAATGCAACACGTGGAGCAGAGAACGATGAGCGAGGTTAGGCAAGGACTGTTTAGTATTATATTAAGAAAAATGTTAGGAAAATACTTTTTAATACAATTTTTTTAAATATTTTTTATTAAGTTATATTATATATTAAAATTTATATTTAATTTTAATTAATATATAATTATTTTGATTAATGTGTAATTAATTTAATTGATGTATAATCAAATTTGAATATATATTTTAATAAATGATGAATTTAATAATAAAAAATATATTAAAAAATATATGTTAAAAAATGTATTTTAACACTATAATATATTAATATTATGGTAACGGTTTGTAAACTCCAGGCCCCTCTTATCTTTGATTGAGTGAAAAAATGAAAATTAGAAATCTCTTTTTAATCATTGGATTCCTGGTAACTCCAGAAATATGATAAGGACTTTCAAAAAAAGTATCCAAATAGAAATGTCTGTCGCTCATAGAAGTTAAGGTAATAAGTAATTTTAACCCTATAAAATAAATATGTAAATTTAAATTTTAGGAAAATAATTATTATAAGAAAATTAGATAATTCTAATATTTTTACAATCAAATAATTGGTAAAAATTAAAACACTTCGTTTGAAAGGCTTAAGATTGAATCTTCCTATCAACTATTCTTTTTAGTAGATAATATGTGTATCACTATAAATTTTTCCAAAAATTCGTAGCATGTCTTAATCTTAAAATGTAAATACATATTTTTTCTTTTCTAATTTTTATCAGTTTTTCCATGGAATTTATTATAGCTACAAAAACATCATTACAAGACAACAGACGACAAATACCTAGCACACACCCAAACATAATGGGGATCCATAAGACAGAGTTCATACAAAAGATTAATCTACTCTCTTCACCAAGATATATAATTTAAAAAATTAATCTATTCTTACTCCATGGACCCTTTCCGTTCATCCTGTCCTTGATAGTTTTATACGCCTTTCCTTATGTTTCGGATTACTTATCGTTTAGCGTTCTAAAATTACATCAAATATAATTATCAGAACTTGTATTACTTATTCTTCAACTAGTAAAAACGTGAGCATTAAGAATGTAACTATCAATAAATTAAGTTAATCAAAAGAAATTGATTACTGACTTTGTAAAAAATAAAAATCTTCAGTACAAAAATGAATTCTCCACTATGAGACTTGTGACTTGCACTCACTTTAGAATGAGATAACTTTCATTTCTCCTAAAATTTATTTAGTTATAAAAAAATTAATTTTAATGTATAGTCAGTTTAAAATTTATTTACATCAACAATTAATTTATTTATTATTATATGTGTGATTTTTGACATAATATTTTGTTATGAGTTAAACAATTTTAATAGCGTAATAAAGCATAATTGAATAATAGTACAAACAAATTTATATTGACAATACATTAAAATTAAATTCATAAAAAAACAAAATTATAAAAAATAATAAAAGATACCCCTTGTAGAATTAAGCCAAAACATTATATTTTTAATTATGCTTTAGGAATTGTGGAGGCTGAACACTTGCATATTTTTAGGCTAATGAAAAAGATGGCCAAATTAATTTATTTTAAAAAAAGATATCTACTCGAATTAAAAAATTTCAACCTACACAAGTATTATATTAGAGCGGTGCTATTTGTCATGACGTTTTTTCATAAAATGATTCACGAAGACATAATATAATTGTGTAATTGAAATGTAATAAACTTAAAAAAAAACAGACTACTTTACAAAACGTAATATATATATAACCTATTTTTTGTTGTTTTGTGTATCGTTTTACGAAAAAAGGTTCGTGACATGCAGCGTTATTCATTCAATTATTATAATATATAAGGAAGATAGCATCTTCGTAAATTATACATTTATAGTAGATCATCAAACAGTTCCCGCAATATATATGAGCGGTAACATCATTAACCTTCTGTCTATGTTGTTAATTAGTACATGCTGAGGGAGTGTCTATCTCTACGGATCTATCGGATCTAACTAACGACAAGAATATTCTCGATATTCTACTACTCCTTGTATTTGTTTTTATTTTATTTTTATGATAAAGGGGCCTCACGTGTTTATTTGTTTGTTTTTTTCTTTCGACCATGAAGCGAAATTGATATATTGCTATGTTAAAAAGGCAAGCACGTGATGATGTATTTTTCATTTCTATCTATTAAATTTGACATTTTTTACTTGAGGGTTACTTAATTAAATTTTAATCCTACTCTTTCTCTCATGTACGTTGTTCCCTCAAAAAATTGCGTTGTTTTCCTTAACTTCTCTCTCCTTTTTTTTTAAAAAAAAAATTTAACTCTCTTTCTGTTTTAAGTTTTCCTATGCATATCCTTTATTTCAGTTCCAATCATATTCTTTCTTTCCATTATGCTTTCTTATTGATAGCGAAATATTCACAAACGAGATTTTGGTGCAATTCTTGACTGCTTACTTAAGTATTCTGACTGGAATGGATAAAATTGATCAAGGAGGAATGGATTGCATGAGCTTAGGTTTTGAGTATTCTGTTCTATCTAATATATGATTTTGAATTTTAAATGAGGCAAGATTGTATATTTTGTCTAACACATATAGTCTCAAAGATGTTGAGATTAGAATACTTGACGTTAGAGGCTTGATGATTCTGTTTTTTATGGAAGAAGGTATATATACTCACCATTTTTTATTTTATTTTCTATTTTTTTAGTAGTCATTCATTGAACATCCTCTTTTATCAAATTATTTAGCTAATTTACTACTGTAAGTTTGGATGGATGAAGTAGAATGATTAATAATGAAATAAATTAGTAAAAGTCACTCAACTCAGTGTTTGAGAGTTTTATAAGTAATAGAGTGGAGTGGTTATGGAGGAGAACCTAACATTTATAGTAGATAGTCATTTACAATTTTAACCCTAACATTTTAACCCTTTCTTATACCACATTTGCCTTGTCTCCAAAAAAAATTGCTCCAGCCAGGTAATATTCTTCTCATATTCTTTGCTAGAACTAGGTAATGAATGATTGAATGACCGAAATGTTGAGTCATAAGTACAGTTCAAAAGTAGAGGAGATTTTTATCAATAAATTAAGTGAGAAATAACAATAGTAAATCTGATATTATATATTAACTCAAAATCTTAAGATAATGAGTTTATGAGTCTTCTCACTTATATATTCTTTACTTAACCTATTTTTTAATAATGTTAGACTTTAACACTCATACTTGAATTTTCAACACAAAATCCTTTGTCTTTATTAACCCAGAAAGTTTCACATCTCCTTGGTGCATAAAACAATATGATTCAAACACATGCATCATGTGATTTTCATTTTTGTTTTATGGGTGCTATAATCCTGATATAAGGCTTGCATTGACAAACAAATTTTTTATTTATTAAATCAAGTAAAATATACTACATTTAACTGCAAATATATTTGCTATATATTTAGAAACAATGAGGATACAATCAACACATACGATGACAAAGTACAAAGTCAGTGGCATTACAAAATGTTGTACATATATAAGAAAGATATTTATAAATACCTTCGCATGATTGATTTGATCCTAAACTACATAGCTTCCCCCAAATGTTGTACATATATAACGGTGATATTTATAATTTCTTCCATGCTATAATGTGAATTTAGTCTCCAAACCAAAACAAAAAGAAAGAGAAAGATCATTGTCATGGTAACTAGTAGGAAGAAAATAACTAGTAGGGAGAAAGTGAATTGAGTCTACTATGGTGAAGAGAAATGATTAGGTGATATAGGAGCAAAAAAATGTCAGATATAAAAAAGGATTTTCTAAGGATAAAATGTTCATTAACAATGAAGTGAGTAATAAAAATTAAAAGCCTAATATTGTGTGTTAAATTTGTTATCCACTCTACTCTATTATTTATCATATTGATTTTCAAACAATAGAGTAGCTTTCTTTTACTTTTTCATATCATATCATTCCATTCCAAACCATTTCATAACAATTATTCTATCTCCTTAAAAATTTCCAAACATAGTTTCCCACCTTATACTGAGACTTTTTTTTTTTCCTTTGAGAAAAATGGGGCTATACGCCTAACCTATAGGAAAGGGGAAAATCATGATAGACACCCCAAATCTCAGCTATGATGATGGAAATGTTAGGAAATTAGAGTTAGAGATATACTTCATGTATCTTAAATACTTTATAGATATGAATGAAAGTATATTTAGATTCGTAAAAAGGAATAGATAAAATTATAAAACAAGTAAATAGTATTTTTATAATAGAACTTATTTGTCAATACTATTTATACCAATATAAAATAGATCAAAGAAGTACACAATAAATTTAATATAAAAAACTCCCTTATATATTAAGAAAAAAAACATAAATCAAACTCTAAAAATATTTCACTATATCCTACTAATTATAAAAGATCTTCTCCTATCTACATATATTGAGGATATTATAATATCTCTCACATAAGAAATATAAAATATATTATTTTTAATAAAACCTTCTCCTACATAATACTAAAAAATATATCTAAAAATCCTCAATATATGTTCACAGTGCACGAATTTGTATTCTTTCAATTTTTTTCTCTCAAATAGTTAATTATATGAGAGAAAAAAATAAAAAAATTATTAATAAACCTAATTATTAGTGTAAAATTTTTTTATAACATTTGTATATTTATTTTTTTATAATTAGCTATTTGAAAGAAAAAAATTGAAAAAATACAAATCCTACAGTGCACTCGTAGAAATCCTTCACACTATTTTTTTCTTTGTCACTGCATAAGCTTTTTTTGTCACTACATGAGCTATTGACGCTTCTTGGCTGATGTGTTACGGATGGAAAATAACATCTCTATTAAAAAATGATATATCCTACGAAATAATTTCCATAGAACGACGTACAAAAACCAATGTAAAATGTTGTTTGCGTTCTATCTTTGACTTTAAAATAGTATAACTATTATAATAAAATAATTCTAAAATTTTTTACATAATTTTTTTATTAATTTTTTAATTATTAAATAAAAAATATTAAATATTTTTTATATTTTTAAAACATTAAATATATTTATTTTTTATTAAATTTTTTTATTTAATATTAAGAGAATTATTATAAAAAACTTTTAAAAAAATATAATAAAACTCTTATAATAATGACATGCATGTGTTTTGTCTTTTCGTGAGTTTCGTAGATAATTGATTCGCAAAAAATAACATTGCTCTTTATAGAGACCTCAAGCCAAGGGCGAATTTAATTCACCGCCCAAAATTTACTCGAACAGCCAACCATCAACATCCAATCACAGCAACTTAGTGCAAGTGGGAGAAATTCTTCCTCCCTTTGTTGACTAACGCGAAATACAAGCCATTCTTTAAAGGATATAATACCAAGGTCAGAGGGAAAACCACCAAGAAAAGAGCCTATTGGATCACAGACAAGGCCCTCACAAGTAGCTTCCTGAGTTCTGAGGACACAGCCATCGTTATCTGCAGTAACCCATCCCTCCGGGGGGATATCCCATGAGATAAATTCTGGCATTCTATCCTTATGTGTATGCGAGTTAACAGAAGCTTCATCATTCATGCAGAAGCTTCAAAGCCTGGACCAGAAGCGGAAGAACAAATCCCTGGTATCAACAATAGGCTGGACAAATATGAATTCGTTCCTAATCTGCCACAAGAAATTAATAGCATAGTAAAATGAAACATTTCTCATTTGACATGTATGAGTTAGAGTCTCACATCACTTACTTTAATTTTTTGGATACGATTTATATATTTGTTATATTACTTCACTTAATAATAATTAATTTTAAGTTGTAATCTCACAATATTTACTTTTTACCTCTCAATTTAAAATGGGGTTATGTAAAGATTGTGATGCATTTAGTTTGCTTAGTTTGCATAGTACCATAAAATGTCCAAAGAGGTATCACTTTTTTTCTTTGGATTTTGAAAAAATATTACTAATTAATGAGTAGAGTTTAAATACATAACACACACATATATGTAGCTTTCGGCCTCTACCAATGTTAATTGCTCTCACAAGATCTTTCTCTGCATACAAGATCAATAACTTCAAGTTTCGCAACAAGACTTGATCATTTTTTTTTTTTACATTGATTTTAAGGCTGGATCAAAGACCATGCCATATTGAAACCAGGTTCACAATGAAGCTCTTGAAGATTTTGCAATCACGCTCTGAGTTTTGTTATTAGATCTTATTCCATTAACGAGCCCTTGTCAGTAATTATATTTAAAAATTAATGGTAAGAAGACATAAACACTGAATACCCTAGACCCCTTAAATAAATTGAGCTAGATAGGGAAATTAGAGGAACAACACTGCTATTTATCAGGAAGAGAATCACACAAATTTGACCATGAAAAAAAGGAATGCATATATATATATATATATATACACATGGGTGATCAAAGTAAGAAATGTGTTTAAAAATAACTGCACACGCACATTATTCACTACCCACCTGCCACCTCATATTTGTGACACATCCACGAAAATGTTTTCTATAGCATTTTCCTTAGAGGAATATCTAAAATCCTTTTCCCCAATAATCTCAATTTGTTTGCATGTCTTTCTGTTAATAAGAAAAAATCATGAATAGACAGTTACCATTTAAAAAAAAATCAAAAATAGAGGAACAATGTGAAAAACATATTTCTTGTAATTAAGAGGGTTGGCCCAAGCCCAGATATATAGAATCAATAACCATGAACAAATAAAATTAATTAATATACTCACCTTGAGGAGGTTGCTTTATAGCCTCAGTGGTTTCAGTTTTCCCTCAACTATCTCCCAATTTCAGAAGTTCAAGAAGTTTATTGGCAAACTGAGGATGATTTTAAAAGGGGATATACAAATTCTCCTTTTTGTCTGTGTGTGTGTGGTTATAGATAGTATTTACATCGCATTTATCTGTTGTTTAGCAACTACATAAAAAGTCTTATTGATGCCCTTAGTATAGAATCATAATGTGAAGGTCTCTCAGTCTGGTTATATATAATTAAAAAGAAAAAATGGGATTTTATATGAACAAAGAAAAATGTGAGATAGAATTTAAGGCCTTCAGCTATGTGCCATGAAAAAGCCCATTAACTACGGGATATAATAGGTCCAGATTTAACTATTTAACCAAACCACAGGTTCTTATTCTCCCCTTCTTTCTGTCTCTTTTTCGTTTTTAGTTATTATGAATGAAGAATTTATCCAATTAATAGATTGAATTGGAATGGGCGATTCGTAAATCATTGGATTATTCTTACTGATTGTTGAATCTTTTTCGCTTTCACTCAATTCATACATTTTTTTGAATCTAAATAGAAAAAAAGAATTTCGGAGTTGTTTTATTTTTTCGTTTAGAAATAGAATACTTTTTAAAATACTTTTGATGATCCATTTTACTGTTTCTTTTGAGACATTTAGAAACAATTTTGTTCTTTCATTTAAAACTTTTAGAACTAGAAAAAAATTATTTTTCAATTTTTTCATTTTTTTTTTGAGTTCTTTTAAAATGGGATCAAAAAATGAAAATTGATTTCTGGGATAAGCAGAAAAAGGCAATTCTACTTCCATTCCCCAAATTGTTAAAAAACATTACATGAAATTGTCATTTCTTTTATTTACTTTGCCTTCAGTTGCACGGAAGTTCAAATTGTTTATAGTTTGGATTTGGATGAGAACTATTCAATCATATGTACATTTAATTGCTTGGGAGCAATTCATTTAGTCCATTATGACTTATGACTTTATGAGGATATTGAGTTGCATATTTACGGGCCTATTCTGAGGATATTAGCAAGCCTAACTAGGTAGAAGGAATTGGATATTAGTATTCTTAGAGAATCTAATAACATGGTGATTACTTGCCAAGCTGGGAGATAGAAGTTTTTCGACCCTAACTAGGTAGATGAACATACCTTTTACCACACACATGTACTAAGAAAAAGACAACTAGTAGGAGAAGAAAAATCACGCGAAACAGGCGCTTAAGAAGGAATTGGGAGGTCAAAATCCTTAGTATTCTTAAAGAATCTAATAACATGGTGATTACTTGCCAAGCTGGGAGATAGAAGTGTTTCGACCCTAACTAGGTAGATGAACACACCTTTTACCACACACACACAATCCTTAGTATTCTTAGAGAATCTAATAACATGGTGATTACTTGCCACGCACGCACGCACACATGTACTAAGAAAAAGGCAACTAGTAGGCGAAGAAAAATCAGGCGAAACAGGCGCTTAAACATAAACAGGAAACGTAAACAAGCCATGCTCCATTTTACATTCTGATGTATGGACTATTAGAAACTATTATCACTGAGAGCCAGTGTACACAAAGGGTAACTGTGATTTAGAGCTATTTACATGGCGCCATTCACAGCCTAAATTTTTCTAAATCCCATGGAGAGAGAAAGCATAGTTACCGCAGCTTGCCAATCAAGCAGGTCCATATCTTCATCATAGATTGTAGGTAAAACAAGTGAAGGAGAGGGTGGTCTTGAGGGTTCAACATTGTCAGCATTATTATTCCTGTCCATTGGTAGCTTGCCATGCACCTCAACATTGTCAGCATTATTTTTCTCTTCCATTGGTAGCTCGCTTTGCAGCTCAACATTGTCAGCATCACTTTTCTCTTCCACTGGTAGTCTGCCTTGCACATCTTTGTTAGTTTTGTCGCCCAAATTCCCAACAGACAGCCAGGGTCCATCTTTTGGTGTTGCACTTTTAGGCCACAGTGAAAGATCAAGATCTAGAACAACAGACTCCTACTTTTTCTCTCCTCCGTCAAGTGATCGGCTCGAATCAGAACAACCAGAATTATAACTATCTCCACCTAGCAAAATTCTGTCTCCTGAAGAACTTATACCTATACTGTCTAATTTACCAATTTCATCCCTCTAACCATGTCGTTTCCATCTTCAGGATAAGCATTGATATCCAATGCCCAACTGCTCTCAATATCTATATTTTCTCGCTGCAAGACAGTAAGCATGCATTAGCACTAATTGCATGGCATAGTGAATATACTATCCTACGCATATACATATCCAAATTCTTATCACAGCTTATTATGTCACTCTCAAAGATGACAAAGCAGGACAATTTTTTTCACTTGACTACGATAAATTGACTGATTATGCAATATCGATGATGCGATAATATCAATTATATTTTCTGATAGAATATAGACAAGGAGTAGATTCAGTAGAGAGGTTAAGATAACATCTAAATCATACAGTAAATAAAATTGTAGAAAACTAAAATGATCTAGTATTTTCAAGAATTATCACATTTCGATGAATATTCTAAGTAGGTGATGGAAAAGAAAAATACTTATCATATCTTTGTGGGTCAAATACAGAAAGTAATTTCATGCATGTGTATACCTTCTGAGAATTTGACACTGGTGTGTTTGCTGAGTTATTAACCTTTGGCCCTCTGAATACACCCCATAAGAATAACAACTTATTCCAACCTGCCAAGCACAAAGAGGTAGCAAAAAATAGAAATAGAGAGATGAATGTCAACTGAAATCTTACTGTAGTTAAAATCTAAACATAGATGAGAAAAAAATCATTTCTTATGCTGGGATTTCTCAGGCAGAACATTGGATGGAAAAATTAAAAGTTCACCCCCCATCCAAATTTCCTTTCAGAGCCAAATCATTCTTGGTCGTGTTCCATCAATCATCTATAATATGTTCCATAGCTTTTAAACAAACATATGTATTAGTAGATAATATAAAACTGAGCTTATTATTTACAAAAGAAAGGGCCTAAACATACCTATGAAGATCTTCTGCAAAAAAGTAGAGAGAAATATTTTCTTCTATAGCTTGACTTTCAATAAATTGAGATGGCCACATCCTCAAGCGAGGTAGTTCTTCCAGTACAACAATCTCAAGGAGTCTGTCCACCACTTCAAGAACTTTTGCGACGCATAAGTTGATAAGTGTGCTTGAATCCCAAAACAAATACTTGCAATCCCCTCGCTTCTGTGTATCTGAAATTTTCCTCGGCATGAATAATCAGACAATTACAAATGGGGAAAACTTAATGGAAGACCCTTAAAGCAACACAAGCTGGGCAGTTAGACTAAAAATAAAGAAAAGGAGCCATACAGCCATATGTAATTAGGCATTGGGATGACAAAATCCTCATAAATAATTGCTGCCTCAAACTGGAACCTTTTATCAGAACCAATACCATTACATAATTTATGTAATTTCATAGCTGTAGCAGCTTCAGTGGGTTGTTCAGCTTGCCAGCTTTCATTTCTCTTCTCTTCATTTAGATAGTTTAGGTCTTTATGAGCGTTGACTATTTGGTTGTAATCTACAATCCAATTGTCCGTAACTTTGAACAGCATCAAGTCTACACACAGTTGGATCCTGAAAAGAAAGTTTCATCACGAGAAATAGTTTTGTTTTCACTTTTTGCTACAGTGACACCAGAATCAGAAGCTAGTAAGCACATTGCACGATTATGTAACTCAGATGCATATTTCCCTTTACCTGCCATTGTTTCTTTTGCAGAGCTTGAATTGCTGAAGGCCACAGGATGATAAGCATTTGCTAGGATAACTTCAGAACAAGTAGCATTTAGTTTCTTGGAGCTAACACTATTAAATGACACAGATTTAGACACCATTCTAAGATTTTTTCCCTTTCTAATATCATCAATAGATTTCTCTCAACCTTCCGCTTTTGCAAACAACCACCCTTTTCCAGCTGTCCTTTAAATTTTAAGTCTGCAGTTTTGGATGACCCTGACTTCAACAGAGGGCTGGCACAGAAACCTTGAAGTTAAACAATATTTATCTCAAATAAATAACCAAAACAGAAAATAATCCGCAACATATATATATCTTACATTTATCACGAGCAATCTCAGTTTGTGAACCCAATTTGGGTAACCTCGGTTTTTTCTGAGAACCATGGGAAGATTGCTTCACAGAACCAACACTACGGGCAGCCTCTAATTTTGCCTTCCCCAACTTTTTGAATGGAGGATCCCTACTTAGTAGAGATTGGTTGCTTGGTTTGGATGCCTTGGGGAATGTAACTCTTGTTTCAAGAGCCCTTCTTTTTTTATCTAACTCAGCTTCTAAGGTGCACGCAGGCCTCTTGTCACCACAAGCATGTGGAACCTGTGCTTTCTCTTGAAAATTGCAAGTAATTGGAATTCAGAAGTAATATCCTTGGTTGCTTTCGCTTTCTCATTTTTTAAATTCTTGCATGAGAAGTCCCTACACTGTAGAGAGTTGTAGCAGGGTTTGGATGACCTGGGGGGTTCAGCACTCATTCCAATAACCCTGCCTATTTTCACAGTAATGGGACTCCATGTCTCTTACCTGGTAAATGAGATGTAGAACTTATACCTTCTGTTCGTCTTTTCCAAGCATGTGAAGATTTAAATTTTAATTTTGAACTACTCCAAGATTCAAGATTTACTGGACTTCCAGATTTTTGGCAATCTGACCTCACCATGCACTCTTCACACATCCAGTCACCTTTAGGAACTTCGTTCATCTTAACACACATACAATAACTGGTTGATGAATGAGAAACAGAACAAAGTCATTTCACTTCCCCAGAAAACAAGAAAGAGAAACTATGTGGTATATAGACATGCAGATCATTAGAACAAAAATACAACAATGCAAGAGATTAAAATATTTACATGTGTTCTGCCCTGTCGGTACACTTGTTACAAATAGCAAGTAACTTCTCCTGCTCTGCATCCCTACAGATATCGCAAACTGTAATCTGTTATCAAGTGGAAGCCAAAATAGCTATAAAAATTTATCCTGAAACAAGAAATAAGCAAAATTTTGTTGTATCTCCACCCTTTCATCTTTTACACATTTTGAAATGCCGTTAGTTTAACCTAATGAATTATGTCAGTAAATATAAGAAAATTACAATTGAAGCAAACAGAGGAAATTGTTGTCAACAGAACTGGATGATGAGGGGTGTGTGTGTGTGTGAGTATATATATATATACATACATACACACACAGCAACAAAGCAGAAGAAAAATAAAGAACCATAGAAAGAATTTAAGGCACCAAAATAGTACAGCAGGCCAAAACAGGGTGGAAAGGATTCTGTAGAAGATCCAAGTTTTTCTGGAGAGAATTTGTATGGGATAAGTATTGCTATATATAATACACACACAGAGAGAGAGAGAGAGAGCAGTGGAACATTAAAGAGAGAGACAGAGAGCAGTGGAAAGTTAAAGATCCATAGGATGCCCCATACGATAGCATTGAGGCACTAAATAGCACAGTACTAAAGCAGGACCTATTGGGGAGCTCCTTGATGTTTTATTGGAGAGGTTTCAGATAACCCACACAGCATTCAAATAAGAGCAATTGCATCAATTTTGTGACAGCTACATGCAAAATAATGTTTCTCCTGAAATTGGAAATGCATTACAATATGGGATTCAAATACTATATGTCCTATACTTTTGTAAGTAACTGAGTGTAGGCTTTAATTAGTCTCTAATAAAACTGTGTGAAACTAAATCGAGACACTCACTATTACTAACTGAGTTCCCAAAGACACTTAGTGGATTATAATATTTCACTCTTCCTCCAATTTTTCTATCAACATAGAGATGTTGAGTCTCAATGATCAAATTATAATAGAGTCATCCTTATCCTTTACTGGTTTTTTACAACCAGTAAGATAAGATTGGCTTACCTAGACTCTTTTTCATTAATTTGGAAAGCTTTTACAATCTGCTCCTGTGTAATTTGATAAGGAATAGCTAAATCTATAGCTGGAAGGGATACAGAAGAACCAGAACAAATAGGTCCATAAAAAATCTGATGCTAAAACATCTGAGGTAAATAAACATTGTAAAAGCCTAGGCTTACAAGGATAGAAAGCCAAAAATGCATATTGAGATATAAAATAACTAACAACAAATCAGAACCTATTCACTTGGTTACATAGTAACTCATTACTCACATTTATTGAACTCTAGTCATGTCTGTAGATTGGAGCATGTTAAGCTATAGAAAATAGCCAGTGTTTACATCTTCAGTTTACTAAAAAGGCACGTTTCTACTCTATTTATTCTGTCAATTTTTCTGGCAAAACCATCCTGTAACTTCCCAACCTATGATACAATGCTTAACAGAAAAGACACTTCCCTACAAGATCCCAGATTAACTTGACTTTTAATTCAGGATCTAAAACTATTCTTTGTATGTCACACAAAGCTAAATAATCAGCCACTAGCATAGAAGATTTCAACTTCTTCTAAAAAGAATGCATAATGAAGTGCTAGTAGGATCCAAAAGTGCTCAAGCAACTTGAGAACTTGATAGACCCACGGATGCAAGGAGGACAGGAAGGGGAATATTGAGAATGCTCATGCTAATGGGCTGCAGCATAACAGAAAGTGGGATTAATTGAGGGGAACATGGGATTAATTGCTGTAGTAACAGAAAGTGGATTAATTGTGGGGAACATGGGATTAATTGCTGTAGTAACAGAAAGAAGGATTAATTGTGGGGAACATGGGATTAATTTCTGTAGTAACAGAAAATGGGATTAACTGTGGGGAATGTGGGATCAATTGCTGTGTGGGGGTATAACTGTGGGGAGGGAAACATGAGCAGGTAGGCAGACAATTGGGTTGGGCTTTTGGGAGGGACTGAGCACTCTTCATTTGCTCAGACTATATGTCACTTCTGTCTTTCCTAGATAAATTCCTATAAGTTTGGGCTGAAATCACTCTGATATCAACCAAAGAGCATCAATAAATCAAGTTCTTCTCTTCATTTTTCTGTCCAGGTTTTACTAGTACCTATCAGAACTTCACAGCAATTCCTAAACACCCAGCATGTACAAGACATTATGTATATTGTTGCATTATTAGTTCATTCTAAAGTAGTGATTGATATTATATTTCTTTTGGTCCTTGCCCGGTAAACCCACAGCCTTTGGGTGTGAGACCATCCCATTTAGGGTACTGAGGCTGCCCCTCCCAGCCGTGTGTTTCTGCAGGCTCGAATCCTAGACATTGTAGAGGCCCCTCAACCAAACTCAAGCTTACTTACTACTTGAGTCACAACATGTTGGTTGTGATGAGTTTACACGTCATCTTTTTTACATCATTCTTACACCACTTCCTTCTTAGATAATAAAACAAGAAAAACACACATTTTAACATATACTCTTTCTACCTTTTATTTCCCAAACAAGCAAGGTGTAAATTTGATATAAACTTTTTGATGTGCAAATATCATTTTTCGTCGTGATTGATATCATATAGCATAAAAAATTAAAATTCTGAATTTTAAATAGTAATGGTATCCTACGTTCCTCACTTAACAGCAAGTAATGATTTGATAACAAACATAAAACATATAAAAAGCAATCACATCACCACTAACCTAGTCGATGATCAAAATTCACAAAAAATATAGCAGTCGCCCACCAAACCCAAGAAATCAAAAGTCAAAACACAAAAGCTACAATAAGATTTGTTGAGATAGCAAAATTTAAATGTTCAATCACATCTAAAGTTATAACTGCAACATAGATATCTATCTCCATTGTAGGTCATCACACCACAGGTCTGACGTAGCACTAACTATGACAATTTTCAAAGTCATTTGACAACATCAACCAACAAGGTGATAAAGCAGGCAGAGTAGTGTGATTTTATCTTTTTGTCAAGGATTTTTTTCCCTTGACCATATTTTCATTGACAATTAGACTGTATGCAATCTTTCAAGTAACATAGAAGCTAATTTCTAAGGTTCAAGTTAATTTGTTGTGTTATAATTGGTGGCTCCTAAAACCTTTTAACATTATTTTAATTTATGGTTTCCCAGGGTATCCTCACACCCATTGGATGTGAGACTAGTCCCTTCGGGCCCAGAGCAATATGGTTAGGTCCTCCCCACAAGTGACGTCTCCAGGACTCGAACCTTTGTCCTCCCCTGGAAGTGTGGTTCGCTAACCACTGCACCCAACCCCTTGTGGGTTTACATGATTTTAATTAAGAAAGTACTTCTAAGGCCTGACAGGTTGACAGCATAGATGAGCTTAATCCACAAAATTTACAATTATTAGCAGATAACTCAAAGCATATTAAAAAGGAAATACCATACCTCAACGTCCATTAAGTCTGAGACACCCCTAAGATCTGCTTGTTGAGTTTGCCAAGATTCTTGCATACAGGTGTTCTTAATCACAGAAATAGACTTCTTGCAGGGCGAATGACTTTCAGTTTCAACACAATTCATATGCAGATCAGCTCCAACAAATGTAGCACAGCTGTAAACACCATCTATCCAATTACCTAACCCAAATAGTACTGCTCTTGCTAATGATGACTCCACTTGTTCGCTTGAGCACTCGGAAGGTTCTTCCTGAAATAAAAAAAAAAAGCAATAAACTTTGAATGTTAGAAAATTTCACAAAGGAGATCTATTGCACAGGTACAAATTTTATAATTATGCACCTTCACTGAAATAGCACAATCATAGAATTCTTTAATGAAGAAATATCTGACTGATCTGATCTGTGTGGAATAACTAATGCTTGTGGAGGTTCTTCGGTAAAGTTTAGAGCATCACGGTGATTGTCATTAGCTTTATCAAAATGAGTACAGGCAACTAAAAGGTAAAAAAGTCTCTCATTCACATCCTTTTCAACCACAGGAAAACTATCATCTGAAGCCGATATACAAGATGCATTCTTCCTATCAGGACCACCATTTCGATTACCTATCGCCAAATTTGCACTCTCTGATCTGCTGGTGCATGAGATGTTATCATCTAGGATATCTAATTCTTCATGCTTTTCAAGCTTATTTGAGAATCTTTGATCATCAAAATTGATCAAACCTTTGGGAGTGTCACCAAATCCTCTGCAAGGTTGAGCCTTTCTAACATTTAAAAGCGATTCAACGTATTTGCAAGAATCAGAATCCCTAGAAGTAGCTTGAGTTTCTGCATTCTCAGATAATGAGTCATGACTCGGAGACACATTAAAGACGTTATTTGCCTCACTGCTTGCGTGCTGCCTACAGTTACATGCAGCACTCAATGAAGGAGAGAATGGAATGCCGTCATCAATGAGCACCAACCGGTTCTCTTCCCCTCATAGGTTTTATCAGCAAAGTCATCAGTCCCCACACCCACTATTGCTGCCACTCGTCCAAAATGCACACACGATGAGCACCATGTGGCACACAGATTGCTAGATCTGGATTTTTCTTCCATTTCAAATTTAAATCGCTGCAAAGAGGGGTAACCGCAATCCAGTAATTAAAATAATAACAATAATTAGGGAAGCAATTAAAATAATAACAAATTAGGACAATTACCAAAAACAACAAAGATCATTGGAGCTAACATTGAAATCAATTTACATATAGAATGACACAGTAAATGACTCAAAAATAGCCAATAAGGAAGCTGATATCCTAATCATGGGTGATATAAAAAATAAAACCATAGAGAAATTCAAAAATCAAAGATTGCTGCTTGGAATTTAAAAATCTAGTCTCTTGTGTGCTATGCTTCTCAACAATAATTTGATATCAAGCATTCAATATGGGCTCAAGATCATATTAACTCCAACAGTGCAATGTGATTAATAATGCTACTTAAAAATGTCAGCATCCAATAATTTTTCAAAATGCCTATGCACAGTATAATTGAAAATGCATACACAGAACCATAATGGTTGAGAATTGGATACTGGATACTTCGTCCTGCAGATCCCAGGCATTACTCTTTAAGTCTTTGTTAAAAGAAGGAGAAAGTATACAGGAGGAAAATGGGCTAACTCTTGTTACATAGCCCACATTTTTATAGAAAAAATGGAAGCTAACATATGCGAGTTAAATTTACACAATACAGCACCCTATTATCTTGTTCCACAACCTCACCAAAAACCAAGATAGCAGGGAAGTTTCAATGAAATTTATATATACGATACAACAAACATTCTTGCTTATCAACCTGTGGCCTTCAAGAATTCAAGCTCTGCAGAAGAAACCATGGCAGGTAAAGGGAAATATGCATCTAAGTTAGATAATCCTGCAACATGCTTACTAGCTTCTGATTCTGGTGTCACTGTAGCAAAAAGTGAAAACAAAACTATTTCTCTTGATGAAACTTTCTTTTCAAGATCCAACTGTTGTAGACTTGATGCTGTTCAAAGTTGTGGACAATTGGATTGTAGATTACAACCAAACAGCCGCAACACTCATAAAGACCTAAACTGTCCAAATGAAAAGAAGAAAAATGAGAACCGGCAAGCTGAGTGACCCACTGAATCTGCCACAGCTATGAAATTACATAAATTATGCATTGGTCTTGGTTCTGATGAAAGGTCTCAGTTTGAGGTAGCAATTATTTTTGAGGATTTTGTCATCCCAAAGCCTGATTACATATGGCTGTATGACTCTTTTTCTTTATTTTCAGTCTAGCTGCTCGGCTTGCATCACTTTAACGGTCTGCCATTGAGTTTTCCCCGTTTGTAATTATGTCTGATTATTCATGCAGAGGAAAATTTCAGATACACAGAAGTGAGGGGATTGCAAGTATTTGTTTTGGGATTCAAGCACACTTATCAACTTATGCGTCGCAAAAAGTTCTTGAAGTGATGGACAGACTCCCTGAGATTGTTGTACTGGAGCAACTACCTCGCTTGAAGATCTGGCCATCTCAATTTATTGAAAGTCAAGCCACAGAAGAGAATACTGCTCTCTACTTCTCTGCAAAAAAATTTCATAGGTATGTTTAGGCCCTTTCTTTTGTAACTAATAAGCTCAGTTTTATAATGTCTACTTATACATGTTTTCTTAAAAGCTATGGAACATATTATAGACGATTGATGGAACACATGACCAAGCAATGGCATTATGAATGAGATAGGTACAAATACAGCCCATATATGACCAAACATGTATTCAGAATCATTGAGCTAAACACGAGAAAGGAAAATGAAACAACAGAAAATCGCAACAACATTTTAAGAAAAATGAAATTAACATGAGAAATGAAAATAAAAATAAAAAACGAACCTTTATAAAACCCACAATCCCAGCAATAATTAGACGACTGACAAGACCATAAATTCCAATGAAAAGAACATAAATTGAAACACAGATAATAGCGATCAAGTTGCATAAAATAAAAATTATAATTTCGAACACATAACATGATCCGGAACCTCCATAATAATAATAATAACAATAATAATATAAACTAGAATTAGAACCAAATGCAGGAAAAAGTGCATGCCCGTGTTGGCACGGAACCATGCTGGGTACTACATCGATAGAGATCTTTCAAAGTCCTGAGCTTTGCCCTCCCCATGAACACATGAAGCAACACACATAGCAAAGGAGTGGGAGGAAGGGGCTGCACTCTTACAAGAGCACCAAAAATCAGTGCCTTAAGTCACCTACATTTTTCCTTCCCTATCTATTATTCCTCACTCTCATCCCTCCCATTTTCAGCCGAACAAAATTTCCATTCCTTTCACTCATCTTCTTAAGTCACCTATATATTTTTTTCTCTCACGTCAGCTGCCACTTCTCCGTTCTTGTCTTTATTCTTTCCAATTTTATTTATCTTTATATATATAAGTAATTGAACACACTGTAATCCTCACATATTCTTAATATTTAATTTTATTTTATTACATTCTAATTTCACTACTTAAATCACATTTAATTGGATTTTATTTTTTTCCTTTTCATTGATAATAACATTTACTTAATATTCCCGTTTTTAAAGGATTATATTTATTATTAACACTAAATATCACTCATTATTTAATGCGTATTTTTTTCTATATATTTACTTTTTGTTATTGTGCATTGAAAATCAATATATTCAAAAATTATCATCAAGAATAATTATTGACTATTATTTTCAATTCATTTCTCTTGCCTCGTTATGGTATTTTTAGTGATACCGTTTATTCTTTCTTTCTTTTTAATTTTGCTTTGTTTTCTATTCTTTCTTTCTACCCCATTGCCCTGAAATTTTGATTTCGTTTTAATCTCTCCAAACACAAAAAAACAAAATCAATTAAGTTTCGTAATATTTTTCAAACGTTGAGTCTCTTCATGTGTCTCTTTGTGCCCGATGCTTCATAATCTTGGTTTTGTTGGTTTTTCTCTTTTTGCTTTGCTGTTTTTTACTATTGTTTCAATTATGTTTCTTCTCCTTCCTAATTCTAGTTCGGAAGGGAAGATGAACAGGGAACGCATTGTCACAGCATATTTGTGACCCTTAATAATATATAGTATATACTTTTTATTTCTTTCCTAATTTTATGTAAGAAATGATGACTAGTGAATTATGAATATATGATTCGGTCATGCTCAAACTGAGGTGTCTTAAAGTTTGTTAGAATATGTCTTTTGTTGTTAAGCAATTGTATTCAACTTGAGTATTATTAGAGTCAGGTGGTCAATGAAATCATCACCTCATCATTTTAGTAAAATTCTATCTCTTCGCTGATTATTCTCTGCACACAAACACTTCTATTCCTTACAATGGAATCCATTCTGACATTGGAATCCCTGTTATGAGCTAGGATTATTCTCGGTATTCTCCCTGAATATCCAAACGGTTCCAATTGGTATCAAAGACCCAGGCAAGTTCATCGGCAATGGTTGCTACAACTCGTGGTCAAGTTACGATGGTTGAGCTCAAGAAGAAACAAGAAGAGTTTAATGCTCAATTGGAGCACATCAGTGCGAGTATGGCCCGTTTAGATCATCTGGATGTAGGAATGGAAGAAATCAAGAGCTTATTACAAGCTCAATCCACCTAGAACAACAACAACGGTTTCTCCACTAGTAGTAATGGCGGCCCCCGTCGTGACAATCGGATTGAAACTCACAGCTCCTACTCTACTCGCATCTCTAAGGTAGAATTCTCTCGATTTGATGGTAAGAATATGAAAGAATGGTTGTATAAGTGCACCTAATTCTTTTCTCTGGATGGCATAGCTGAAGATTCTAAGGTTCGTTTAGCCTCGATCCACTTCGATGGGATTGCCCTGCAGTGGTATCTCAACTATATGCGTAGCAAATTCGACATCTATCCTTCCTGGTTGCAATACACTGCTGATGTAGCTCAACAATTTGGCAAAGTTTATAATGACCCACCTGCTACTCTAATTCAAGTGAAGCACACAGGCAAGATCCAGGAATATGTGGATGATTTTGAGCTCGCCTTAACTCAGGTAGCCTTACATCTTGAACACTCTTTGAGCATTTTCTTGGCTAGATTGGAACATGAAACCCAGATGCATGTCAGGATGTTCAACCCCACTTCCATTGCTCATGCAGCTAACCTTGCGAAATTGCATGAAGCTTCCAGAGTTTCTGTCAATAAGCATGGTGGCCGCAGCCAGGTCCCTCCCACTAAATTCACTAACCTACCTCCTAAACCTCCTTTTTCCACTAACCCACTTTCACAAAATCAGAACTCCAGACCTTTGCTAAACAGAATTCCTAAAACTTTTAATGCTACAGAGATGGCTGAGAGAAGGGCCAAAGGACTCTATATGTTTTGTGATGAGCCTTTTACACCTGACCATCAGTTGAAACATAAGAGATCTCAAGTATTAGTGATGGAGTTGGATGAGGAAGATCCTAATGAGGAAGCTGGCAAGGCCAAAACTGAGTCGGCAGTGGAGGGTGTGGACAATATTATAGTTGAGACTCCTCAACTTTCTTTGAATGCTATGACGGGAAATTCTAGTTTTCAAACTATGAAAATGACTGGCTTGTACAACAAAACATTGTTGCATATTCTACTTGATAGTGGCAGCACCCACAATTTCTTGAATTTGGATGTGCCCAAGAAATTAGGTTGCAAATTGGAGAAAATTTCCCCATAGGCAGTCACAACTGAGGGTGGCAATAAATTAAAGGCTCCTTTCATATGTAAAGGGTTTACTTGGCTTTCATAGTTGATGTCATTGTTCTTCCCTTGGGGTGCTATGATTTGATTTAGGCATCCAATGGCTCACCTCTTTGGGTCTAATTTTGTGGGATTTCTCTAAACTACAAATGGGCTTTACCACCAAGGGTAAGAAGTTTGTGCTTAGAGGTGCTAAGACCTCAGGTATCAAACTAATTAATAACAAATCATTCTCTCAGGCAGTACAGCAGAGCGCTCAAATGTGTTTTTTGTACATGGATCAAATCATTGTCACAGCATATTTGTGACCCTTAATAATACATAGTATATGCTTTTTATTTCATTCCTAGTTTTATGTAAGAGATGATGACTAGTGAATTGTGAGCATATACTTCGGTCATGCCCAAGCTGAGGTGTCCTAAAGTTTGTTAGAATATGCCTTTTGCTGTTAGGCAATTGTAACCAACTTGAGTATTATTAGAGCCAGGTGGCCAATGAAATCATCACCTCATCATTTCAGTAAATTTTTATCTCTTCTTTGATTATTCTCTGCACACAAACACCTCTGCTCCTTACAACGGAATCCATTCTGACATTGGAATCCTTATTCTGAGCTAGGATTATTCTTGGTATTCTCCCTAAATATCCAAGCGGTTCCATGCATTTAGAGGTCACATTAGCAGTGGCTATAGGTGGTGTGGCAGTTGGAGTGTTTGTGGGTGGTGGTGGTTGAAAGAGTATGGTGGGTTTAAATTTGTTGTTGGGAATTGGTTGTTTGGCTTTGCGGGTGTTCATATTGGTCGGAATTTAAGAGGTATCTTCTATGACTTGGCTGTTGAAGTGTTAGTAATTTTGGTAGAGTTGGGTTTTGATTCATAGTAGAGATGAGAATTTACAAGGAGTCCAAATAAGGTATTGGAGTTGGGTTTTGATCAATTCATTTATCTTCTAGTTTATTTTTTCATATGGGTATGATTACACTTTTTATTTTTGTTCTTTGTTTAGTGTTGCATGTAATTTTTTTCTACCTTTTTTGTTATTGATTTGCCTTTTTTTGGTTCATTTATCTTCTGTGTTCTTTTATTTTCCTTCTAGGTATCATCTATGGGTTCATTTTCTTCATCTGGATATGATTATATCCTTTGTGTTCAAAGACTACTATTGTATTCTAATTGCCTTGTTGTTGTGATTTATAACAAGTATATTTTGAAAACCTAAAAAGAATATAAAAAATGTTTAGAATGCAATTATCAAATATGTTGTGATATAACGGTTGAGGTGATTCATGTATTATTGTTTTTAGAACTTTAATTCTTGTTTATTTTTATGACTTGATTAGATTATTTTCTAGACTTATATTAGTGTACTATTAGTGTACAACTGTTCCCTAATTTTCTATATATACTACCATGTTGTAATCACAAAATATATATCAAGTTTAGAACCTTTATCATTCATGGTATCAGAGCTCTCTTAGGGGGAGCACTGGTACAACTATTCCTTTTCATAGACCTTCATCGCCACCCATTATTCCATGACATGTCTGAAACCTCATAAAACACCCTCAGGCCATAATCCACTCTCTTAGAGCCTTTTAAAACAAATACTTATGCCTCAGATCTACAAAATTTAGGAGTTATTGTACAGTTGGATGGAAAAAGTTATTTATAATTGGTAAAATTGGTGAAGCTGACTTTAAAGGGGAAGCAAAAACTTCATTATCTCTCTGAGGATCCACCTGCTAGTGATGATGAGAAGTTCAAGACATGGGATGTTGAAGATATCATCATCATGACTTGGTTGCTGAATTCAATGCAAATTGCAGTATCCCAGAATTTCATGTTCCTTGAATCATTAAAACACCCAAAAGACATATTCGAAAGCTCAAGATGCTGTTGTGATCTATGACTTTAAGACACGGATTGCACATACCAAACAATGTAACCTCTCTGTTACAGAGTATTTCATTGAAATGACTAGTTTATGGCACGAGATGGACTTATACAGGAATCTGAAACTAAAATCAAAATAAGACAATCAAGTTCTTCTTTAGGAGAGGGAGAGAGATCGAATTTTTGAATTTTTAGCAGGTCTAAATGTAGAGTTTGACCAAGTTCGTATCCAAATTCTTGGAAGAGACCCTTTACCCAATCTAAATGAGACCTTTGCACTAGTCTGAGGAGAAAAAAGACGTCGTATTGTGATGTTGGAGAATGTCACTGCCTCTGAATGCAACATTGACTTAGCCCTCACTACTGCAAAGAAGGAGAACTGACTCATAGGCCCCAAACCAGAGTCAAGCAAGACCCCTTCTCGAGATAAATTATGGTGCACTCATTGCAACAAGCCTAAGCACACCAGGAAAAATTGCTTTAAGCTCCACAGTAAAGAAAGAGTATTGAATCAGATAAAACAAAGGAGGAATAAAGTCAACTTTACGGCCCAGGAGAAGGAAGTAGAATCTACAACTTCAGACAAAATGGAGGTCCAGTCCCTCAACAAAGAAGAGATTGAGAAGTTAAGACACTTTCTTGAAACCATATCAAATAGCTTAAGTTCTTTGGCTCATTCAGGTAAGTATTTAATTTCTGACTCTCTTAAGGCTCATAATATAGTCCTAGAATCCTGGATAATAGACTCAAGTGCAATTGACCACATAACTCACTCCTCACATTTGTTTAAAATCTATAAGCCTAAGTCTAATAAAAAGTTCATTTTTGTTGATGATAGAAAAGTCATTTCAGATAAGGGACAAGGTAATATTGATCTTTCTCCAACATTCTCCTTGAAAAATGCCCTCCATGTTCCACAAATCTCCGACAACCTTCCCTTCATTCACCAACTTACAAAGAGCCTTAACTGCCTGGCTATTTTTAGTCCCTCTTATTGTGTGTTTCAGGACCAGAAGTCGGGGAAGATGATTGGATATGCTAAGGAACAAAATAGATTATACTATCTTGAGTGCACAAGTCTTTTCTCTCGACAGAACCCTATCCAACGTTCTTAGTTGTCTTTTCCTTCTGTTGCCCAGAATGTCTTAAAGAATGGTGTCAATATGATAAGATTAGAACACTGTAGGTGTGGTCATCTACCATTTTCTTTGATGATATCTTTGTTTCCTTCTTTGTTTATGAATGTTTATTTCAATACTTAACATTGTGAATCTTGTGAACTTGCCAAGCATCACTGAATAAGTTTTCCTATGGTCAATAAAATTTCATCTACATTTTTTCCTTGATTCATACCGATATTTGGGGACCCTCCAAAATTTCAAATGTTAATAGAGCGAGATAGTTCATAACTTTTATTGACGATTGTACTAGATTAACTTGACTTTATCTCCTAAAAGAAAAATCTGAAGTCAGTTAAATCATCCCTAAAATTTGTAAAATGGTCCCTAATTAATTTGGGGTTTTCATTAAAAAATGACATTCAGATAATGCAAAAGACTACTTCAATCTTAATCTCAACTCCTTTTTGATCAAGAACAAATTATCCATGAGTCCTGGTGTGGTGTGGAATGTGATTAAATATAATATCAAAAACAGTTGCTAAGTTCCACCAAAAATATAAAAACCTTGCAACCAGTTGTAGTAAGCAAGGGTCGATCCACAGAGAACCAATTCAATTAACACTATCAATCCAATTCCTAAATTAAACTCGTGAACAATAAAACAAAAAAAGTAAAAGGGGTTTTGTTGATTAAAAACCGAAAAGAGAAATTGAACTAAAATCAAAACAAGAACACAAACCGAATTATCAAATTAAAGATATTGGTTAAGAGATAGAATCCACCACTAGATTTATATGATTATGCTAACTTACATACCCTTTATACCAACATGATCAATTATGTTCTTATGTGATTGTGAGATAAATCCCATGTCTTCCTTAAGTTTCACTCAATTCAGCAACCGCTCAAATCAAACCCTAACCATTAGTTATTTGTAAAGCAACCGCTCTTACACCTACCTAATGATTGCATTAAGAATTAGAAAACCAAACACACTAAGATCTAATCACACACCGGGATTAAATTACTTAGAACATATGTCTCACTAGTCATACCACCGCAACCGAGCATAGCAATCCTAGTTTCACCACTCTCGAAATTTGGCAAGAATATAAAAACCTTTATATTGATTTATGAACAGAAACATATGAATAAAAACATAATTGTATTGATATAAAGAAGTATGCAAGATTCACATAATCAAAACTAGAGTTTCATCCTCCCTTAACCAATCAAGAAGTTTAGCCACACATGGCAAATTCAAAAACAGAAGAAGAATTAAAAGAAAACATTGTTCAGAACAAAAGAAGAAAAGAAAAACTAAAGATCAAACTAGTTTCCAAAGCTTGAGAGTGATTGATCTTTGATCGCTCAATCCGAGTCTCCAATCCTCGATCGAATCCTCCTCTTTCTTGGTCTTCGTGTTTCTCTCAGTTTCCTTCACGTCTCTCTACGTCCGTAATACCTTCAAGGGTTCTAAGTCACCCTATTTATAGGTTTGGGAACCTAATTTATCATTAAAGCACGAAATCAACTTCCTGGTGCGACGACACGGGCCGTGTCCTACTACACGGCCCAACCCGTGTCTTATTCTGGTGGCAGATTTCCAAACATTCCAAGTCGAGAGAGAACACGGCCCACCCCGTGTCATTTGACACGGCCGTGTTTTCGGTCAAGGCTCGATATTGGCTCTTCCTCGTGAAGTCGGAGGAGTACACGGCCTTCCCGTGTCATTTGACACGGGCCGTGTTGTTCAAATTCTTCAAATCTTCAAACTCGAGAATAGCACACGCCTACCCCGTGTCAATTGACACGGCCGTGTTATTCAATATAATCAAGATCACCTTGATTCTTCGTGCATACCCTTCTCCCTTTGCTTCTAGGGGTTGATACTTGATTCCTTTAAAGTCCTTCAACTCTCTTCTCAATAGTTCAAAACCAATGGACTCCATCACTCATGAATCTCCCGAAAATCACAACACGTTTATGAGTGTTTATAATCACATTTTAGCAAAGTTTCACAATAAACATCCAAAGATAATTCTAAATCGAAACTTAGCTAAATGTTAACAATTAAACTCATATGGAATCCAATTAGATCAAACAAAGAACATTAAAAAGCTGAAATTATTATCGATCAAATACCCCCACACTTATCCTTTTGCACTCCGGGCAAAAACATAAAATCAAACACATGCTTCCCAAAAATAATGAAAGTACTTGAACAATGAGCAAAGATCTACACACATCAATCCTTTAAAGGAATCTAAGTATTCAGAATTTTCTCTCTCAGAATCCAAATCCGCAAGACAGGTCAATCCAAAATCAGGGTTAAGCCAACATGATAAATCCTCACAGATGTACTCTCTTTCACTCAAGTATTTTGGCTTGTATTCACTCTCAACCAACTCATGAAAACATGCCTTACCATAGGCTTGACAAGCCTCTACTTCTCCACCACCTAAATCACATGCACACAAAGATCAAAAGGTCTTTAATCAAGTTGTAATGGGGTCAAGGTCAAGGTAAGATATATCAAGGATAAACGCAGTTAGACCATCGGAAATAGAAGAGCCTAGGGAAATATAAAGATCAAACATTTTTACACAATTACCCCGGCACTTTTCAATCCATCTTCATCTTTCGCTTGATTTTCTCTTTTCAACAACCAATCTTTTCTTTTCTTTTCTTTTTTTTTTTTTTTTTTTTTTTTTTTTTTTTTCATTTGAGAGCTTTTTTTTTTTTTTTAGGCAAAACATTGTAATCACCCCCACACTTATTCAAACACAATTCCCAACATAATTATTAAGCTCTTCTACTCCCTAAGGTAGGGTAGCAATGGTTTTTCATTATTAGGCTTGTATTGAGCTATAATAAAAAGAAAGGATATCATTCAGGCTCAAAGGGGTGAAACAATGGATCAAAATACCAGGATAGCTATTTGGCCAGTGGCTAAAAGAAAGAAATGCCTTTATCATCTCAAAAATGTGCAGTGATCATTTGCAACTTTAAAGAGAGTCAAATCAAGTTCTGAAAAACATATAATCACAAGTGGAATCACACGACAAAGAACAGAAGTGACTTAAAATTAGTCATTCATATTTAGGCCCAAAAACTCACTAGGTTCAAATTTTATCAAATTCTCAAAACCCTTTCAATTTTCAAAACCTCTTAGTGCAAATTTAGAAGCAAGAAAGTCAACTCCTTTAGGCTTAAAAAAAAAAACTGTCCAATTAAAAATCAATCACTTGCTCATTGCTCAACATACTCTAAAAACCAGTTAGAACAAACATGCACCAGATATGCCATTAAGATCAGAATGTGCAATGAGGCTTAAACCCAAACTCCCACACTTAAAACAGACAGTGTCCTCAATGTCAAAGCAACAACAGATAAAATGAAACCAAGTAAATAAACAAAGTATATGCGAAGAAAGGAATTCTGCCATCATGAAACTTAGTTCAATACCAAAAGAGTACCAAAAGTAATCAAAACAATGTACAGTAATCCAGCAAAACGAAGGACAAAGCCTCAAAAAGAAAAGGAAAATACATCAAGATGGGGGAGGGGGAGATGAAAAATGCTGCAGCAAAAGATCAAGTTTGCCATCAATGGCATCCATCCGCCGATCCTGCGCAACCTCCAGAGCCTGAAAGCGATCCTCTAAGCGCTGGAAACGGGCTGCCTGATCCACCTCCAAGCAGTCAAGACGGGCCAAAAGAGTATCATATGAAGCTGCACCTGGCTGAGTAGAAGGACCCGCATCATCTGCAAACTCAGGAGGAGGGGAGACAGCAATATCCTCATGGGGCTTAGGAGCCGGATCAGCTCTAGGCAAGGCAGCTCCATCAGTGCCAAGCAAGACGAGAGTACCATTAATACGAGTACAGAGCTTCATGGACACCAAAATGGCCCCATCAATAGCACTGGAACCCTGAACCGGCGTCTCCTCCAACAGATCCAAATAATCAAAGTGATCCGCAATAGCGGTGACATACCCTCCTAACACGATGCGACCAGCTGTAGTGGTCCCGACATGGTGAAACTGGTTACAGAGCCAATACCCCCCATTAACAGGTACACCCTCAATCATGCAGTGTAAGAAAAACAACTCAGAACGGCTAATGGTCCCTTGACTTTCCCCCCGACCACACAGAGTATTAGCTAACCATTTCTGAATATAGCGATGGGCAGGGGACCGAAGCTGAGAAGCTTTCGACATCTTAGGATCATAGTCATCGGACCCAGGTACAGTGAGGGCGGACCACACATGATCAGCATTAAAATCACGGGGTAACATATTTTCCCCCTCAGGAAAACCAAAAATAACTCTAAACATATGAATATCAATGGAATGGGAGTTACCTAGCAACCTAAAGGTGATTTCCCCAGGCCATCTAGTTTGATCAGACAGAGGGTAAAGCTTACGATTGAAACTAGAAACAAACTCCCTAGTCAATGCAGCATAAGTAGGCTTCTGTAACAAAGCAAAATCAACCCAACCAATTCTACCTAAAAGAGCAAACACCTCATCATACAATCCTATGGCCCTAAGAGTATCGACATCTAAAAAACGAGTGGGAACCACTACCTTTCTATCGATAGGATGAATAGGCACCTGAGGGGGTGAGGGCTCACGTGGGGGTGAGGGAGACCGAGCACGTCTGGAGCCAGCGCGATGGGGATGGAGCGAGCAGGACGCAGCAGTGGTTTTGACACGCTTCTTAGGCCCCATTATCGGAGGAAACGAAAAAATGAAGAATGTGGAATGTGAAATCGAAAAGGGATGGAGAGGAGAGAAGTGGCGCGAGAGATGGTGGATAGGAGGGAGAGGAGTTGCGCAGAGATGGTGGAAATTGATATAAATCTAAGGGGGATGATGGAATGTGGTGGAAATTTGAGGGTAGTGAAGGTAATGGTGAAGATTGGAAGGGAATGGGTGTGAGGGTTGCGAGAGGGAAGAAGAAAAGAGGGAATTTGGGGCAAGAAACCCTAACTCAGGGTTTAAATGACGCGCTGGTACGAGTACACGGGCCGTGTCATATGACACGGCCCACCCCGTGTACTACTCTGTCTCAATAGGAAGCTGGGCAACGAGTACACGGGCCGTGTCATGGGACACGGCCAACCCCGTGTACTGCTCTGGAAAACAAGGGTTCTGGTGTCCCATGACACGGGCCGTGTCATAGGACACGGCCACACCCGTGTACTGCTCTGGAAGATTACCAAACGTGCTTACCTCGAAAACACGGGCCGTGTCATATGACACGGCCCATCCCGTGTGAATTTCTGCAATAATGGGATTGCTGTGATAGGGACACGGGCCGTGTCATGGGACACGGCCCACCCCGTGTACTTTGGCTGACTTACAAAAACACTCTAAATTCTCCTCAAAACCGCAAACACTTAGCAAACTAGGAACTCAAGCAATCAAACTAAAAACGAGCGAATCAAAACACACATAGCAAAGAAGGAAACAGATATCGGTAAGCAAGTAACACTTAAAAATAAGCTAAACTAAAAAGCTAAACAACGCAAAATAGAAAGGAAAAGAAAGCAAATCTGATTGGGTTGCCTCCCAAAGAGCGCTTGGTTTATTGTCCTCACCAGGACATTGTGATGCTCCTCATTATGCTTCATAAGACGGATGGAGAAGAGGCATGTCTTCAACCTCTCGCATTCTCCTAAGTTCGTGGTAAGGCTTGAGACGGTGCCCATTAACCTTGAATGCCTTGCCGAGGCCTCGTTCATGATCTCCACTTTGCACTGCAAGGAAAACAAGAGTTACTACAAATGGGCCAATCCATTTAGAACGTAATTTACCCGGAAATAATTTGAGTCCGGATTGGTATAGCAACACTTTTTGGCCTTGGTGGAAACTTTTCCTTGAGATCATTTGATCATGAAATGCTTTGGTTTTGGCCTTGTAAATGAAGGCACTCTCAAAGGCTTCATTCCTCAATTCTTCAACTCCCGAATTTGGAGTTTTCTCTGTTTGCCGACACCTTCCAAGTGCAAGTTAACTTGCTCGATAGCCCGAAAGAAGACCGGTGTTCTAGCTCCACCGGCAAGTGACAGGCTTCCCATAAACCAATCGGAATGGGGACATGCCAATAGGGGTCTTGTATGCAATCCGATAAGCCCACAAGGCATCAGCAAGTCTAGTACTCCAATCCTTGCGCGTAGGATTCACAGTTTTTTCGAGGATGGACTTGATCTCCCGATTGGATACCTCAGTCTGGCCATTAGTCTGAGGATGATAAGGAGTAGAGATCCGGTGCACCACACCATATTTTTTCAACAGGGCTTCAAAAATTCTGTTGCAAAAATGTGTTCCTTGATCACTAATGATGGCTCTTGGAGTGCCAAACCTGGAAAAAATAAAGGACCTCACAAAATCCACAACAGTTTAGAATCATCGATTTGGTGGCTTTAGCTTCCACCCATTTGGAAACATAATCCACAAATTTAAAAGAATATAGGAGAAACCAAAAGAAGGAGGAAACGGCCCCATGAAGTCAATGCCCCAAACATCAAAAACTTCCACAAAGATTATGGGAGTTTGAGGCATTTGATTTCGTGGACCAATATTACCCGTTCTCGACAAATGGTCACATGACTTACGAAATCATAAGCATCTTTAAAGATGGTAGGCCGGAGAAACCACTTGTCAAGCACTTTGTTGGTGTCCTCTTCATACCGAAATGTCCTCCACAGGCATAAGTATGGCAAAAGATAGAACGGAGTGAGTCTCGAATCCGGATACATCTCCGAATCACTTGATCCGCGCAATGCTTCCAAAGGTAAGGATCATCCCAAATGTAGTACTTGCAATCACTCCTCGGCTTATCTCACAGTGCTTTGTTCAACTGTGCCCGCACGGAAAGTCCTTGGTGGCTAAGTAATTGGCAATATCGGCATACCACGGAATAGTGGTCGCGATAGCCATTAAGTGCTCATCCGGAAAGCTTTCTACGGTATAGGTAAGTCCTCCTCTTCGATCACCAATCTGCTCAAATGGTCTCGCCACCAAGTTTTCGCTCCCTTTTTGTCTTTAATTTCCAAGTCAAACTCTTGGAGCAACAGAATCCATCGGAGCAATCTTGGCTTCGCTTCTTCTTCTTTGCCAGTAGATACTTCAATGCTGCATGATCGAAAAAACAATTACTTTAGAGCCAATTAAATATGATCGAAATTTCTCTAAAGCAAAAACAACAAAGAAGAAGTTCTTTCTCGGTTGTAGAGTAATTCATTGAGCATCATTTAGGGTCCTTGATGCATAGTAAATAGCATAAGGAATCCTATCAACTCGTCATTCTAAGACAAATTCTACCGCAAAGTCACTAGCATCACACATTAATTCGAATGGAAGCTCCCAATTCGGTGGCCTAATGATAGGTGCCTCAGTCATCAACTCCTTAAGTGTGGTGAAAGCCTTCATACACTTCTCATTAAATTGAAATGACACATCTTTTTGGAGAAGTGTGCGAGAGGGGTGCTGATATCTTGGAGAAATCCTTGATGAAGCGCCGATAGAAACCTGCATGACCAAGAAAAGAACGAATATCCCGCACACTTGTGGGCGGGGCAAAACGCACAAGCTCTACCTTAGCTTTATCAACTTCAATGCCCCTAGCAGAGATTACATGACCTAACACAATACCTTCTTCGACCATGAAATGACATTTTTCCCAATTTAAAACAAGGTTTGTGTCAATGCATCTCTTCAAAACCAAAGTTAAATGTTCCAAACATTTTTCAAAGCCATTCCCAAATACACTAAAATCATCCATGAAGACCTCAATGATGTTTTCTATGTAATCAGAAAAAAGACTCACCATACATCTCTCGAAAGGTCCCTGGTGCATTACACGGTCCAAAAGGCATTCGCCTATAAGCAAAGGTGCCAAAAGGACAAGTGAAAGTGGTCTTGTCCCGATCTTCCTGAGCAATAGCATAGCAATCTGGTTATAACACGAAAACCCATCTAAGAAACAATAATGAGAATGACCACTAACCTTTCTAACATTTGATCAATAAAAGGTAAAGGAAAGTGGTCTTTTAACTCGGTGGCGACATTCAATTTTCTATAGTCTATACAAACACGCCACCCCATCTCGTAATCTAGTGGGAATAAGCTCATTATCGCATTTCTTACCACGAATGCCGATTTCTTTGGTACTACCCGGACCGGCTTACCCACTTATCGTCGAAATGGGGTAGATAACCCCCACACTTAGGAGCTTCAAGATCTCCTTCTTCACAACATCCATCATCGGGGGATTCAACCTCCTCTGTGGTTCTCTCACTTTGGTTTAGCCCCTCCTCCATTAAGATTCGATGCATGCAAATGGAGGGGCTAATACCTCGATGTCCACAATAGTCCACCCAATGGCTGTCTTGTGTTCTTTCAACACATAAATCAAGCTCTCCTCTTGCTCTTTGGTGAGGGATTTAGCAATTATTACAGGAAGTGTCTCCTTCTCGCCCAGGAAAATATATTTCAGATGGGAGGGTAGTTCCTTCAACTCTAGCTCTGGTGCCTGCACAACAGAAGGTTTGGGTACATCAGTAGTAAAAGGTAATTCAACATATGATACCTCATGCCCTTCTGAGGTGGAAGAGAGTGTATGTAAGGCTGCCACCACTTCATCAACCTCCTCGCTCCGCCATCCTTCTTTGAATCCTGAAAATCTAAATCATGCGAGTCATAATCGTATCAAGAACATCAAATGGATTAGACTCAAAAATAGTAGAAATTAAAGATTCAAAATTATCAAAAGAATCAATAACACAAGCAGAATGGACATCACTCGGGTATCTCATGGCTTCGAAGATGTTGAATCTAATCAACTCGCCATCAAATTCCATAGTCAATGTTCCCGAATGCACATCAATTTTAGTTCGGGCAGTCTTGAGGAAAGGCCTCCCCAACGAGAATGGGGGCAGAGTTGGGAGATTTGTCTTCCTCCATATCCAAAGACATAGAAATCTGCTGGAAACACCACCATTGACCGCACCAAAACATCCTCAACAACCCCCCTTAGGGTATGCATTAGACACATGCCGCCAGTTGAATGATAACTCCGTAGGTTCTAAAGGTCCTAGATGTAAAGATGCATAAATAGAAAAAGGCATAACATTAATGGATGCACCTAAATCTAGCATGGCCCTCTCAAACCTGGCATTACCGATGGTGCAAGGTATAGTGAATGTGCCAGGGATCCTTACATTTAGTTGGGAGTTTCTTATTAAAAACAAATGAAACATTAGCTCCCACTTGGACCCGTTCATTACCTTTCAACTTCCTTTTGTTAGTGCATAACTCTTTTAAGAATTTAGCATACCTAGGCACTTGCTTTATGGCATCTAACAGAGGAATGTTGACTTCAACTTTCCTAAAAGTCTCTAAGATCTCTTTATCCGCTTCTTCTTTCTTGTTTTTAACCAACCTGCTCGGAAAAGGGGCCTTAGTGACATATTTAGGACATGGGTCGAAACACTTACCTTAGGGGTCTTAGAATTGAGCCCTCCTCATCTACCTCCTTCGAATGTGAGCTTTATCTTCAGATGTGGGTCCGTCAAGTGTCTTCCCACTGCGCAAAGTGACAGCACTAGCATTTTCTCTTGGGTTCACTTCTGGCTGCGAGGGAAGTTTCCCTGAAGTCTGACTCTGCACCTTGTTTATCTCAGTAGCCAACTGTCCCACTTGGTTCTGCAAAGTACTGATAGTGGCCCTTGTTTCTTGCTGAAACTGAATATTGCTGGTGGCCATTTGCCTCACTAGATCTTCCAACGAAGGCTCAGGTTGTCTAGGGGCCTGAACTTGAGGTTGCCTTGGAGGAAAGGGTGCTTGCCTTTGCTGAAACCCTGGAGGACCATAGGCTTGGGGTGGCGCTTGAACTTGAGGCTGTTTTGCATAGCCAAAGTTGGGATGATCTCTCCACCCCGGATTATATGTGTTGGAGTAGGGGTTGTAGTTCTTAGATGGAGCAGAAAATCCCCCCACTGCCTTGGCTTCTTCATTTGAGTCTTCTTGCAAAGTGGGACATATATCGTGGGATGTCCCGAAGAGCAACAAATCCCACATGCCCGTACTTGGTGCCTTCCCAAAGGTCCATCGCTTGAATCATGGCGGTCAAATAACCGTGTCATTTGATTCTGCGACTAGTAGTGTCGACCTCTTTAACTGCTCTCACTCCTGTATCATTCCGAGTAAAGAATTGTTGAGTGTTTGTAGCCATTCTAGATATCAGATTTCTGGCTTCTCGAGGAGTCTTATCAACCAAGGCTCCTCCACCGGCAAAGATCAATCATGTTGCGGTCCATTCCTAGCAAACCTTCATAGAAATACTTTGTATCGAAGTTGTTCACTAATTTGGTCTGAGGGCAGCTAGCACACAATCTCTTGAATCTCTCCCAGTACTCATGAAGTGATTCCCCATGTCTTTGTTGGATGCCGCAAATTTCTTTTCTGATTGTTGCGGCCTTTGATGCAGGGAAGTATCTGTCTAGGAAAGCCCGAGCCATGTCCTGCTATGTCCGACCGAGCCGGCGGCAAGTAGTACAACCACTCCTTTGCAGAGTCCTTTAGGGAAAACGGAAAAGCTCTCAGCTTGACTTGCTCCACTGAAATTCCCGCAGGCTTCATGCTAGAACACACAACATGAATTTCCTTCAGATGCTTGTTAGGGTCCTCTCCTAGCTAGTCCATTAAAAGATGGTAACGATGAATCACCCGATTTCAATTCAAATGCCTCTTCATTCTCGGAATTTCTATGCACGAGGTTGTTGGTCTAAGTCCGAGCACCCAACATCCTTAATGTGTTTTCTGCCATCACTTCTTCTTCAGTGGCTCGATATCTCGGATGACGCCGCAGAGCCGGAGAGTTCTATGTGACGGGCGGCTTCAACGTCACAGTGTAAATCGTGAGTGATTTGTTCAAAGTAATGCCTTAAGTTTCGCAATTGCTCGTTTACCTCGTCACCTGGACATGAACACCTGCAAGATAGTTGAAGAGAACAAATAAAACTATTAAAAATTAAAATAGAAAACAGAGAGAAAAGTAGGAAACAAATTAATAGCGATTAAAAAAAAATTGGCTCCCAAGAATCGGCGCCAAAATTTGGTGTGGTGTGGAATGTGATTAAATATAATATCAAAAACAGTTGCTAAGTTCCACCAAAAATATAAAAACCTTGCAACCAAATGTAGTAAGCAAGGGTCGATCCACAGAGAACCAATTCAATTAACACTATCAATCCAATTCCTAAATTAAACTCTGGTGAACAATAAAACAGTAAAAAGTAAAAGGGGGTTTTGTTGATTAAAACTGAAAAGAGAAATTGAACTAAAATCAAAACAGTAAACACAAACTGAATTATCAAATTAAAGATATTGGTTAAGAGATAGAATCCACCACTAGATTTATATGATTATGCTAACTTACATACCCTTTATACCAACATGATCAATTATGTTCTTATGTGATTGTGAGATAAATCCCATGTCTTCCTTAAGTTTCACTCAATTCAGCAACCGCTCAAATCAAACCCTAACCATTAGTTATTTGTAAAGCAACCGCTCTTACACCTACCTAATGATTGCATTAAGAATTAGAAAACCAAACACACTAAGATCTAATCACACACCGGGATTAAATTACTTAGAACATATGTCTCACTAGTCATACCACCGCAACCGCGCATAGCAATCCTAGTTTCACCACTCTCGAAATTTGGCAAGAATATAAAAACCTTTATATTGATTTATGAACAAAAACATATGAATAAAAACATAATTGTATTGATATAAAGAAGTATGCAAGATTCACATAATCAAAACTAGAGTTTCATCCTCCCTTAACCAATCAAGAAGTTTAGCCACACATGGCAAATTCAAAAACAGAAGAAGAATTAAAAGAAAACATTGTTCGAACAAAAGAAGAAAAGAAAAACTAAAGATCAAACTAGTTTCCAAAGCTTGAGAGTGATTAATCTTTGATCGCTCGAATCCGAGTCTCCAATCCTCGATCGAATCCTCCTCTTTCTTGGTCTTCGTGTTTCTCTCACTTTCCTTCACGTCTCTCTACGTCCGAATACCTTCAAGGGTTCTAAGTCACCCTATTTATAGGTTTGGGAACCTAATTTATCATTAAAGCACGAAATCAACTTCCTGGTGCGACGACACGGGCCGTGTCCTACTACACGGCCCAACCCGTGTCTTATTCTCGGTGGCGATTTCCAAACATTCCAAGTCGAGAGAGAACACGGCCCACCCCGTGTCATTTGACACGGCCGTGTTTTCGGTCAAGGCTCGATATTGGCTCTTCCTCGTGAAGTCGAGAGAGTACACGGCCTTCCCGTGTCATTTGACACGGCCGTGTTGTTCAAATTCTTCAAATCTTCAAACTCGAGAATAGCACACGGCCTACCCCGTGTCAATTGACACGGCCGTGTTATTCAATATAATCAAGATCACCTTGATTCTTCGTGCATACCCTTCTCCCTTTGCTTCTAGGGGTTGATACTGATTCCTTTAAAGTCCTTCAACTCTCTTCTCAATAGTTCAAAACCAATGGACTCCATCACTCATGAATCTCCTGAAAATCACAACACGTTTATGAGTGTTTATAATCACATTTTAGCAAAGTTTCACAATAAACATCCAAAGATAATTCTAAATCAGAAACTTAGCTAAATGTTAACAATTAAACTCATATGGAATCCAATTAGATCAAACAAAGAACATTAAAAAGCTGAAATTATTATCAGATCAAGTCCTCTTGTGTTGATACCCCTACAATAAAATGATGTTGTTGAACGAAAGAACCGTCATGTACTAAATGTCACTCATTCTTTACTATTTCAAATGCATGTTCCTAAATATTTTTGGGGTGAAGATGCCATCATAACAGCATTTCTCATTAACTGTCTATCCTCCAAGTCTTTCTCAAATAAAAGTCCTATGGATGTTCTTCTACATCACCATCCAAACTCTATGTATTTAAACAAGCTAACTCCAAGAGTTTTTGGTTGTCTTGCCTTTGTCCATATTCATAAACAATAACGTGGCATCAAACTTGATCTCCGATCCCTCAAATGTGTTTTCTTAGGATATTCCAATGTCCAAAAAGGATATAAGTGTTTTCATCCTCCAACCAGAAAATTCTATGTCTCTATGGATGTAACTTTTTGTGAATCCCTCTCATATTACTCATCTCACCATCAAGGGGAGCAGATTCATGATGGTGAACCGCTATAGTTATCTACACTTCAATTTCCTCAAACTGCTTCAACCTCTCAACCTACTCCTCAAACTACTGCTGACCCATCCAAACTGACTAAGTCTCCTACATTTTTAGACCAACAAATAGAACCTATCTCAAGGCCAAAACATCCTCTCAAAGTGTACTCAAGGAAAGAAAAGTCCACACTTATCCAACAACGTGTTCAATCATTGGATCTGACTCCCACTGAAACTCATGGAGAACTATCAGGTATGGAATTCAAACCTAACCTTCCTGTTATTGATACCTGTTTACCTGTTGAGCAAATCTCATACCTTGATCTACCTATAACTGTTCAAAAAGAAAAAAGAAGTTGCACCTAACACCCCATATCTCATTACGTCTCTTACCAAAATGTTTCAAACAAATACAGAGATGGAATCTGATGTAGTGGGAGAGACTGCAATTAAGTCTATGATCCCTTATCACTAGCATATGCAGAGGATTTGTGGACATCAGGGACTTGGCTTAAGGAGACCTCGGGAAACGCAGTCTCACTTATCATTGCCTTCTTTAGTCAACTTCCACCCATTTATACTTTTTGTCCTTGGTTGCAAAGATAAAGGGACCAGAGCACGAAACACCCTTGGAATCAGTAGTAGGGCCACTAGCAAACTTCTGAACTCTAGAATTAGTCTGATTTACCATGGAGTCAGCATTAGTTAATTTGGCCCCCAAGGTGGTGGAGCTTCCCATTTTTCCCTTGTTCTTCCTCATAGCCTTCATCTACTCTCTAACATCCCCTGAGTTCGTCATGTTGTTTGCAAGAAAAAATGAAAACATGGTTATGAACATAAGCACAATCAATAATACAATAGCAAATTATTTGATAAGTTATCAAAAATGGATGATGGCACCTGTCTCGTCATACATACTAAGATAACCTTAAACCTCCAAAGGAGTCCAATTTATTATCTTCAAGCACTGGAAGTTCTCAAACCTTTTAGTCATAGCAACAAAAAAGTTGAAGGTTGTTTGCTCAGCCACAATTAACCTCTCCTATTTTGTCTGGATCACCATCTTGAACTTAAAACCCTCGTTCAAACTCAGAGGTGGGGACTGTCATCGTTATTAATAAAGAACGAAGTCCGGTTCTCGTGACCCCAGAGTTTGAAAAATCCATGCTTAAAGTCTTTGTATGACTCATCTTACAACTCGAAGCATTTTCCAGTGCATGTGATTCCGGATGGTAATCTAAGCCGGCTTACTCCCCCCAATTGAGCCCAAGACATCAAACATGTAAAAGAAGATGTTAATGCTCGACTCTACCTCGAATGTAAAAGAAGATGTTGATGCTCGGCTCCACCTCGAATGGCAGCACACTATCTCGAAAGAACAAATATAAGCCCAACTATTGGGATGAAACTGGGAAAGAACTGCCCGAATCTAGTTTAGCACGCTGACATAGGACTCCAGAAACAGGATCCGTAGGCTAAGCCTAGTGAAAAAGGTCTTGTACATATATGTATATGAAGGTCCAGGCGGCGGCAAACTACAGATGCACTCATCCTCACCACAGGGCTGCACTAGGTAGTTGTTCTCCGTCAATTCGTCGTGCATCAAAAGCATGTAAGTATAGAGGTTTGTAGTTTCTTCATGCAAGTCAAAATGCGAGGCAATCTATTGGAGCTCATGGTGAACCTAAGAGTACTCCTTGGCATTGGGGGGCAGAGAAAATTGCCCCTAAGACATAACAATTCTCGCCTTAGCTCTACCAATGATGCTGGAGATCGGAGCTTGTTCAGTACTTACAAAGGTAGAAGACTCATTAGAATTGCTGCTCATAGGTCCCATAAGTCTATCTAACGCCCTTTATATATCGAAGGTTAAACAACGCCCAAGATTGATTTTTCTGAGTCCCATTTTCAACCACTCTGGGGACTTGATAAAGGTCGCCTACTTCCGCACCCCAGAAGTATAAGCACCCACAGGGACCCTTCCCTGTCACACACCACACAGATAGTGTTGCTCCAAAACCTCTAGAAAAGAACCTTCTCCCATTTGTTTCCTAACATTCTTATCTTAACCATAAGATTGAAAAGGGAAATAAAAGGACGAGTGTGGTACCTTTTGAAGGAAGAGTAGAAGCTACGAGCAGGGGAGTTGCTAGAGGAAAACAATGAGCTATCGCAAAGAGCCTCTTTGAACGCCTGAAGCTTTTGTCTGGAAAAGAAGGCAAAAGAGAAGAAAAAGAAAAGTTTAATTGAAGTTAGTAAAAATGATGTCAATAACCACAATCCCCTATTTTGTGGGAGGGAGGTTCAGTAACCGCCACCTACTAATGGGGGCAAAATCATCCATAATCTATAAATCAAATAATTATGAGGTGCGTAACCCCAAGCCTAGAGTCACATACGGACCAACCACAAAACGCCACATGGCCAAAAGGCTACTGGCATGTAGGGAAAAAGATGTGCGCTCAACAGTTGAAGCATCTCAAACAAGTCAAAAGTCATATCCATTTAAGACATATGAGGATCTCTCACTTCGAAACATGTTTCAACATGAGATCTATACTGGTTGTATGTTCGCTTCAAGACAGTTGAACAATGGCCCAAATGGATTCATATCGGAGTCCGACACTACGACAACCATCAAAGTACTGACCTAGGGGCAATGATCCATCTTGGAGTTTTGGGCATCCAAGGGCCAAGCTCATTAACAATGAATGAGTGATCCATGACCTTTAGGAAAAGGGCCATCCTAGCTAGACCAATAAGGCATCAACAAGTAAGTCTAAAGGGAACTACAACCTAGGATCCCTTTAGGGTACAAACTTCCCTACACACTTCTAACTGCCAAAGAGATTCTCATTATAAATAGTAATACTAAAGATAGTGGTAAGCATATTTTTCTGTTCATAACAAGACTTAACACACCATACTTATTTTAGTGTTAGAGTATATTTACAGGTACTTAATCCCCTATTTTCAAGACCTCCAAACTTGAGGACTACTTAATAGGAAGTTGGTTCTGAATCTAGGAGCTCAAGAAGCACAAGACAAAACAACAAAACAAAACAAAACTCACAGTAGATTTTGAGAATGTCATCTATGATTGGGAGTTGGCTTAAAAATTGAATATATATTAGAGTTGTTAATCATGTAAATAGAAGCAAAGCTAAGCACAAATTGTGGTTAAGGTCTCATGCATATAAGTTACCTATTCTAAGAAAATAGAGGATGCAAAGTAGCTGATGTAATGATAACAATAGATTTGCTGTTCCATTTACATCAGATATGCAATGGACCGGGGCAAAACTAATTACATATGAGTAGAAAGTCAAGGGTGAAAAAGAAAGGGCAAGTGGAAGCAGGGGCAGTTAATTTTCCTTGAAAAAAAAAATCCTCTTTAATTTAACAATTTTTGGCAGATGAAAAAACTAGCTTCTTCTACCAAAAGCAAAAAACTTACTCAATCACGTTGAAGATTTATTCAGCAAAACTGGACACCATCTATATACAATTTTAACTCAATCAGATTGCATGATCGACTAGACTATTTCCACAATAATAAGAAAAATACTACTACTACTACTACTAATAATAATAATAATAATAAAAGTTTAGTCACTCAAATATAATTGCATTACATCGTTCCCAACACGAACATCTTCCTAGCCCATTATGGCAGCATGATTAAGTATTCCACTGCTATTCTCAATCTTCCTCCAATTGAGAGATGATGCTCACAAACACACGATATCCTTGAGACATAGAGATTTTTTATTTTTGGATTTAAATATGTGATCAGTGATCACCAAACTGTAAGATAACAACCTTATCGTTATACTAAAGTTAATACTCTAAAATTCCGGTTAAAAAAAGTTAATACTCTAAAATTTTAATAAAATAATAATAAATATTATTAATACTATCTAAATGGAGATTGAGGTAAGAGTTAAGTCCTTTGTGTTTGGAAGATATCAAAATTAAGGTGTAAATGTGTGATGGAGATGGAGTGAGGGCGTCGCCATGTGTTAACATATTTCAAGGGGTTGAATTTGGACTACTGCATTTTGGGTAATGGGGCAGATAAGGTTTTGAGCTTTGTTACTTATGATGAGGGAAAATAAAAAAAAGGAATATATTGATATAATAGAGAGAAAATAAATGAAAAAAAGAGAAAATAGAGATATTATCACTCCTCATCGTTCAATATAAAAAAATTGATTTCTTTATTTTGTTTGGTTTTATAAAAAATAATATAAATGTATGTAAATAAATGAAAATATATTTAAATATTTAATAAGACCTACAAAATTATTTTTCTCTTCAAAAGTGGAAGGATGAAAAAATGGTGATACCCATGAAAATATATACCTCAAAATTCTTTCCTTTCTATTATTAAAGTGTTATCAAATAAGGGATGTAATTCATCCTTCGAATCCCTTCATTACTTTTCCTTTCCTTTCCTTTTGATCATTAAAAGGATACCAAACAAACTCATATCTACATCAGAAAGAGCCACAGAGGATGATTTGGTTTCTTTATAATTGAAGTTCATACCTTTCGTGTTTTGCTAAGCATTTGGATTTGGATATTAGCTTGCGAACATTATAGAGGAGTGAAACAAGTGGGCTTTTATTTAAAATTTTCTGACTTATAATTTTAGTGTTTTTTTTGTGTGTGGCTGAGTTACAATTCTTCATAAAATGAACTATAACATGAATACAATTAAAGTTCAAGTGCTTATACCTCTGCTGTTTATTCTTGTTTCCTTGAATAATAACTTGTACTTCTATTTTCTCATAGTAATGGTATTTTCACATTATTTTTTTATATTATTATTCTTACATCACTTTCTTTTAGGTAATATACCTAAAAGAAAAATATTACTCACACATCAGTATTACACACATCTATTTCATATATATTTATGTGATAGAATCAAAATATAAGTATGTAAAAAATAATATAGGTCAATAGTACTCAAATGATAAAATTATGAAGATGTGAATAAAAAGTATATGTGAGTAACATTACTCTACTTAAAATAACTAAAACACACACTCTCTTTACTTTTATTTCCCAAAATATTAAGATGTAAACAATGAGATAATTATTTTGACATGCAAATAACATTTCTCATTTTCTAAACATAGAAGATATGGGGCAAATTTTGATTTGTCAATTCACTGATGGTGGTGGATGCGATCATGCGCATTTGTCTTTAAACAACATGCACCATTACATTTTCTATTTCCGATGTTGCAGCTTGGTATGAGAAAAATGGCAAATGAGAAAAATCTATTACCCCACTTCTGGAAGGACTGCTGGCTCTCTACCTAGGTTTCGAATGGATCCAGGTAACCCTTCTTATCTTAACATTTTTCTTAAAAAAAATTGTGGTAACATGTCTAGCATTTCCAGGATGGAGCTAATTTGTGTTGTTATTACTTGGTTTGAAAATGTGACAGACAAAATTTTCTTGCTCCCATTATCACACATGGCATATACTCTGCCTTGGGACATGGCCTTTGGAATGTACATGACCTACGTCTCAAGAATCCAATAGCTCAAATTTAAAAAACAAAACAAAACTCAGTAGATTTTGAGAATGTCGTCTAAGATTGAGAGTTGGGTAAATAATTGTATATGTATTAAAGTTGTTAATCATGTAAATAGAAGCACAGATAAGCACATATTGTCGGTTAAGGTCTCATACATATAAGAGTTACTTATTCTAAGAAAATAGAGGATGCAAAGGAATCAACGTAATGATAACAACAGATTTGCAATGGACCGGGCAACACTAATTACATCTGAGTAGAAAGTTAAAGGGTGAAAAAGGAAAGAGAAAGTGGAAGCAGGGGCAGTTAATTTTCCTTGAAAAAAAAAAAATAGTTTCCTCTTTAATTGAGCAATTTTTGGCAGATGAAAACACTAGCTTTTCTACCAAAAGCAAAAAACTAGTTTTTTCAATCATGTTGAAGATTTATTCAGCAAAACCAGACACCACCATACAATTTTAACTCAATCAGACTGTATGATCGAGTAGACTTCTTCCACAACAACAAAAACAACAATAATAATAATAATAATAACAATAACAATAACAATAATAAGTTTAGTCACTTAAATAGTTGCATTACATTGTCCCCAACAAGAACATCTTTCTAGCCCACAATGGCAGCGTGATTATGTATTCCACTGCTATTCTCAATCTTCCTCCAATTGAGAGATGATGCTCACAAACACACGATATCCTTGAGACATATCTGTAAAAAGGCAGTACTCATTCTTGGCATGGTATGTTGCCATTAGACCTACACATAATGTGAAATGCAATGAGCAAGTCATTTTATTAATTTCAATATAATTTATGCATAAATGGAAAGAGATAATTTTGTTCTTAGGTAGGTCATACCGTAGCCAGAAGTCTGAACATCAAAGCCTTCATCCTATGACAGAGAAAGAAGGGTTCATTAAGGAACATAAATAATAGAAAAGCTTTACATGGAAAAATCAGGATATGTTTTACCTGCAGTTCCCGAATGAGTGGTAAACTCCCTGTAATTGAGTAAGGCTTTACATGCCCAACTACTTCCTCAGTTGCCTTACATAAGACATGAAAACCTCTTGAATTAAGATCACAAGCAACTCCAGCAGAACTTCCCTCTTTAAAAGTTATAGTTAGGCTGTAAAAGAGAGCAAGGGACCCCTTTCAGATAATCTATAAAGTTCAAGCATACATGACCCAATCAAGCGACTAAAATTAAATATCAAGTGATCATATATTGAAAGGTAACAAAACTAAAAAATCTTAATCCAAACTTCTTAAACTGATCAGATATCTTTGATAATATAATGGAGGAGAGACAACACACCTTCCCCTTAAGTTTTCCTCAGGTAGGACATATTTTGAAACTGGACCCCTTGTATCAAGCTTCTCTATATTCTCATTAATATCATCCACATATTCTTGTAGCTTCTTGATTAAGTCCTTCACACTGAACAAAGTATTAGAGCATTGGATGTGAGTATTCATAAAATGATTGACGTCTCTCACATGTCCGCTCCTCTCAGTAAAGAATTACTTTGCAAGAAACTAAAATAGAGAACAGAAATTGAACCCAAAGCTTCCAGATGATATTAAATTTGGCCATAAGGTAAGATGTTGCTTACTTGTAAAATGGAGTTAACCTGCAACAAACAAACAAGAGAAAAAGATATCTGTAATGAGACATCATTCCTAACAAATGTCATGAATAATTTTAAGGAGGAGAATAAACCTGACATCTCCTGAAATAGTACATTCAGCTGGAATTTGATTGATTCCACCACCGGGATCTGCAATAGAGAACATGATAATGAAAATTGAAGGTTTTTATTACAAAGAAAAGGGGTATTAAAAAAGTTACTAGAGGCTACAAACTTACAACTCCATTGGGTTGGTTTCATTGTTGAAGGGGTTGCAAATCCATAGACCTGTTCCTGAGGATGTGGGGGGAAGTCTCTGTAGAATCGCAACTGGATTTCCTTGAGTGCTTCCATGGCTAGCTCCAGTGGATTTATGGCCTACAAGTAACCAATAAGTTTACAAGTACAACATTGACAACAAAATTAAAAAGCTTAAACACTTACTTGAATCTCACAAATTATTATTTCTTGACATTTGGAAACTTAAGATACATTGTTTTTGTAGGTACTATTAATATTATTGTGTGTTTGGATACTTGGTTAAGTTTCAAGCAGCAGGGGCCTGGCCCAAGACAAAGAAAATGCAGCATTGGCACTTCTTTTATATTTGAAAGAATATCCAGCAATTATAATCTTCTTTGATATTGAATCAAGCTTAAGGTGAAACCTAAGCTATTTTCTTATTCTCCCTAATGATATGCTTGGTAAGGAAGGTGTAAAATAGGGTGTGAAAATGGTGTAGAATGAATATGTTTTAATTTTCACTCACTTGTGCTTAATAGCGAGTGAAACCTGGGTAAAAAATCACTTGTAGTTGGAGAGGCTAAATATTGTGGACGGGGCAAAAAGAGTAATTCTTGGGTATGCAATGCCTATCATAGGCACTCCGTTCAATATTAAACATGTGTGAAGTTGTGTGGCCCACATTATGAATACACAAATCTCCAAAGAATACATTTAACATGTCAACTCTTGAATAGAGTGCCTAAAAGATAATGTGTTAAGCCGTGCCTAACCAAGAAATTCTCAAAAATGAGTTATATCCAGTTTTGACAGTCTCCCATCCACATTTTTGCAGTATCAACTATCAAGCAAACGTAAAATAATGTTCATCCCAAATTTTCTATCCCCAAATTTTCACACGCTTATTTTCAGATCAACTAAGTACATCTTAAATTTTTGCAGACTGCAAATAAAACCAATTACTTCAAAACTTCATCAGCTGTTAACCGTCTTACTCTTACTTTAAATCCAAACACATTACTTTATCAATGTATTACTGGTTATTAATCAACCAAGATTTCTGTCCCCGGAATGCAGTGCATAGCTTAAACAAACTAAATTTCTTAAACTAACTTTGATATTTCCTACCAAAATATTTAGACAATCTAAGGTCTACTTGTTGCAACCTGATGGCCAATAAAAGACACTCAAATCCATAGTTCTTCCATTACTCCCCCAGCATTCTAAATTTCACTCGTATACCGAAAGTTTGCACATAAATTTAAATAGATGAACAGGATGAAATTGAATAGATTCTTACATGGTCAAAGCATAAAGAAATTGCTTCAGCAGCTAAAATATATGTAAAAAGGTCAAACAAATGTAACTAATATGTGACTACCTTACATATTGCTTCCAACTCAATTTTTCATGAAAGGAGCACACATAAAGATTGATTGCTATTTTGTTATAGAGAAGGTCCTTCGGGTGAAAATGAAATTGCTAATAGCTTTATTAATTCAAATCACAAGCTAGCAGACATATTTACCAAAGGGTTTAAGGTGCACTTAATTTATAACAGCTTGGCTCATTCGATATATATGCTCTAGTTTGAGATCAGAGTATTAAAATATTAGCATATTTAGCACGTGTAAATAGATAATCAACTGTAGTTAACTATTTATTAGACAATTTGATTCAAACACTGCTCTTTATGGGCAATAATGTGAAAGCATACCTTGTGAGGTAACCCACTGTGGAAGAGCTTCCCTGTGACGTGAAGTTTCCAAGGTATCATACCACCGGTGCCTACGCATGGTTGTTTATCTGCTGTGTCAATCCAAAACCTGAGGGGAAATCCCACAAATCAAAACTCGCAAATATATTTATAATTGGAATTGAAAACACTACTGAAATGAATAAAAATAAATGCTGCACACTTGCACAGTTAACTCACAAAGAGTCAATTTCAAGGTTTGTTATTTACAGCTTTTTTTTTTTTCTTTCCATTTAGAACTACAAGAGGCAATAATCACTCACAAGGGACCATCCTTTAGCTTGTTGAGCAGGCCGTCTTTCACAAGTGCATCAACTCCAACCCCAGAAATGGAAGCATTCTCTTCATTCGCTATAAAAACAGCAACAACAGTTGATTTCAAATTTGGCTTGGTTTCCCCAAGCTTCTTCATGAGTTCAGTTACAAGGGCAACATGTCCCAAACAGTCAGTAGTTCCACGACCCCGCAGTTTATCCCCATCAATGCTCAACGTGAACGGATCAAAATCCTGCACATGCCATATTCGTACGATGCATAAAAGTCATTAACCACCATGCTTCACCCACCACAAACTATATTAAGGTTAAAAAAAGAAAAAAAGAAAAAAGAGAGACAAAACATCCTTGTCTCAGTTAAAATCAAAAGAATAATAATAATATAGAGTCAAGTTTATGAATAGGTGATTATATATCCATCATTCAAAATATAATTTATAATTATAAATATGTAGGTATATTATAAAATAAATAATGTTTTATACACATCACATAGTTGTGACAGAATTAAAATGTAATAATATAAAAATTAAGGTAAAATTAACTGTAATTAAAAGATAATATGTGTATAAGTAGTATTTAACGTTACTCTTATCAAATTTAATAGGGGATATATTAGCATGTGAGTCTATAGTAACATAACATTAAACATAGCATATGAATGATGGATGAATGATAACATAAAACACTAAAAAAAAAAAAAAAGATACCACACTTGAATGAATGAATGATGAAGTTGGAGTAGCATAAGCATAGATATAGATACGCACCCAATCGTTGGGATTAGCAGTGACAACGTCCATGTGGCAACCCACAAAAGAGAGGATTCTTCCAGGTACGGCTCCAGGGTACTCGACAATAAGGTTGCCTCTGCCTGGAGAATAGGTGACGTGGTTGATGATCAAGGGACCGCCGCGGGTGGTGGTGGATAAGGGGAGGAGGGCGTCCAAGACGTGTTTGACAACCCTGTCTTCTTGTGGGATCAGGTCTGGTGGGTTGTTCTGCACGTATTTGGATTCCCCAATGAGCTTTGACAGAAGGGGCACGAAGAAGTCCCTGCTCAGGTCCCCTAAGGTTTCTTTCACTTCCACGTTTACTTTGGGAGCCATGGAAATTGAAAAGGGTTTTGTTTATGCTGTTCAGAAAAATGAATTGCTCTTCGTCACTTACTGATAGTGAAGCAGATAGTCACGCAGGCATAGCACAGACATATATATATTAGGCACAGACATATATATATATATATAACTTCAAAAATGTTTTTTTAACACTTTAAAAGAGTGTGACTCATTATTCTTATATATTGTACGTAGAATGAATGTACTGGAAGTGAGGTGTCATATTTTCCAAATAACAGCCCGACCACAAACCTTCATCTACACAGATGAACACGTGGGAGAAAAAATATATCTATTGTGAGAATAGCAATCAATACATATTTTGTAAATTAATACAGAAAGAAAAACTAAACATAAATACGGTAGAAACTCCTATAATTTATGGGGCGTAATTATTTTATACGAAAATTGTGTTTGGCACTTGACAAATTCATAAAAATTTGGACATAAAATAAGCATAATTATTTCCTAAAAATGACTTCATATTTTCTGCTAATAATATGAATAAATTCTAAATATTTAATTGATTTCTGAATTAGGGATGTAAAAAAATATAGTTTTTTTCATAAATTATGCACATATACTTATTTGTTCCGAAAAGGAATAAATTTTGTTGGAAAAGCATATAATTAAGAACCTAATTTTCAGCTAACGTAGGATAACTCAACTAATAGAATCAAAATGCAATCTTGGATTGATTTTTGTTTGTGATTCTTCATTAGTAGATCATCTATAAATATACTTGAAAGAGACATAATATTTCTGAATATTATTTATTCTTCATAATAGTTTAATATTGATCAACAAAAAAAGAGCAAAAAGTTAGAGAGAAACAAATATGAGAGAATATACAAAAAAGAGTTCCATAGAACTCAAGTCAGAAGAAAATGCAAACATTTCAGGGTGGATGGTACCTCTCTGATATCATGTTGAAAAAGATGATAGAGAAAGATTTATGAAGAAATTGTTATTGCTTGTATTTTATATCTTATTAAATTGTACATGTATGATTTACATTATATAGACTTATGTCAATAACTACTTGTCTAGAATAGAGTTAAATTACAGGAAATAAATTTGTCCTAATACAAGAATAAATCTGTCCTAATTAAATAAGGAAACAAATAATGAAATATAATAAATAAGAAATAAATCCTAAGAGATTATTTATGATACTCTAAAATATTTCAAGATACAAAAAAGATATTTTGAGATATTTGTACGATATTTCAACACTCCCCCTCAAGCTAAAGCTTCTTAAGCTTGAGCTTGCAACAATTAAATAATTTGATAGTGTGATAGTGACTAGGACGAACGGAGACGATGACTGACAACTACTTTTGGGATGAAGATGGAGACGATGTTAGTGCATCTGGAACAAAGTCGAGGCTGGTGTGAGTCAAAACAAATAAAAGTCACCATCGGAATGATCATCGATGGGAAGAAAAATCACCACTAATATGATTCATCTGTGGGAGAGAAATCACCACCGAAACGATCGTCGATGGAAAGAAAAAATCACCACTAGCATAATTCATCTGTGGGAGAGAAGTCACCACTAATATGATTCATCCATGAGAGGGAAGTCACCACCAAAATGATCATTGGTGGGAAGAGAAGCCATTGGCATGATCTATTAGTGGGAAAAGAACGGCATGACAAATACTGGCATTGTAGATATAGATTTATTCTCATTCTCCTCCTCAATGAGAGCCAGCTAAACTTAAGCTTGTTATAAGTAGAAAACTCATAAAGGCATAAACTGAAAAACAAAGAACATAGGAAACTAGTACTCCCCCTGAATAACAAAACCTTAGCAACTTCCTTGGCAGACAACTCCTTGCTTCTCCTCGGCACACGTCTCAAGCAACTGAGACCTATTTTGGAGTCTTCGACCTTTTTCCTTAGTGGCCCCTCGACCTCCAAACTGGTCTCCAAAACACTGAGTCGAGTATTATACCACCCAGTAACACAAATGAGGTCCTTTACTAGTGTTCAAAGTCAGATTCGGCTCTGATTGAAGGCAGCAATGAAGGCTGCTAGAATCCCAACAATGAAGGCTGGTTCTAAACTCAGCAATGAAGACTGGTCCAATCAACAATGAAGGCTAATTGCAGTGGAAACAACATAGGCTCCCAAATCGCTTATCTGATCCGATTCTGAGGTGAAGGCAACAATGAAGGCTGCTAGAATCCTGACTCTAAACCCAGCAATGAAGGCTGGTTCGATCAACAATGAAGGCTGATTGCAGTGGAAAAAACAGAGACTCCCAGATCGGAAGCTCTGATACCAACTTGAAAGAGACATAATATTTCTGAATATTATTTATTCTTCATAATAGTTTAATATTGATCAACAAAAAAAGAGTAAAAAGTTAGAGAGAAACAAACATGAGAGAATATACAAAAAAGAGTTCCATAGAACTCAAGTCAGAAGAAAATGCAAACATTTCAGGGTGGATGGTACCTCTCTGATACCATGTTGAAAAAGAGGATAGAGAAAGACTTATGAAGAAATTGTTATTGCTTGTATCTTATATCTTATTAAATTGTACATGTATAATTTACATTATATAGACTTATGTCAATAACTACTTGCCTAAAATAGAGCTAAATTACAGGAAATAAATTTGTCCTAATACAAGAATAAATCTCCTCTAATTAAATAAGGAAACAAATAATGAAATATAATAAATAAGAAATAAATCCTAAGAGATTATTTATGATACTCTAAAATATTTCAAGATATATTTTGAGATATTTGTACGATATTTCAACAAATATCATTGTAAGTTCTTGTTACATGTTCTAAACTTAGAACAAGGCAATTTCTCATCTCCTAAACTTCTAATTATATAAAAAAAAACTAATTTTCAGCTTCTTTTTTAGGAGAATTACTTCCTTCAAGTATGCCAATGATATTGGCCTTTGGTAGTGTACTTACAGTGTTGACTGTAAAATAGCCAAAAATAAAAATGTAAGTTGAGTTACAAATATAACCACAAAATTTAAAGAATATTATAACAGAAGAGATGATTTAATTAAAATGAATAGATAATATTTGAGTCGCATCACATTTTTCAGAGTTTTACCTTTGGGAATAACATTTTCAGGTTTGAAAAACCAACAATCCATGTACCAAACAGCCCTAAGAGATTTGCATGACGATTTTTAATTTGTTTAATGTACAAAAATTATGTTTACTTGTTTATACGAAAATCACTCTTAAATTTTAGATGAAAAACTCAAATGTCAAAAAGATAAGTACCACTAATATTTAGAGGCACAGTAAAACTTTCCAGCATTACTCTTCGATGAATCTAACTACAAATATATGATCAATTTTATGAAAATTATGGCTAACATACTCAAGGGCACCTATAGATTCTCTACTCCTAAATGGGGCTTTTTGTTTAGAAAGATTAAAAGAAATGAAAATGTGAAACGCATCTATATCTCTATCTTATACATTTCCATCTTTTTTTACTTTTTCCAAAACACCATCGAAAGCTTTATTCCATGCTCTATGTCGAACCTCACTGATTTAATTTGTCGAATATAATGGAGCGAGACCGAGCATAGAATCTATGTACTATGTTATTTGCTGGATCACATTCCCTTCATTAATTTACGTAAAAGCAGAGTTAGAAGGGTAAAGCAGTTGGAATATTGTCAAAATTCGTTGTGCTTAGCTAGCAAGAAATGAATAAGTTTATTGGAAGCCTCAAAAGCTTAATTCTGAGCTTCTTTTATGGCCAATCACTTCCTTCAAGTGTGCCAATTGGTATATTGGACTTTTGTGGTTTTGTTTACATACTGATTTGACTGTAAAATCCAAAATAGCTGTTAAAGGTGTGTAGTGAGTTACAAGTATAACCACAAAAAATAATTACACAATTACCTTTTTCATCCCTATTAAACGGTTCTTATGCCTTTGTCTGGTTGGGATGATTCAATTAGAAGGAAAATATTTGAGTCTTGTCATGATGCGCCACTTATTTAATTTGGAATACGTATAAAATGAAATTTCTCATATAGAAAACAGATGACAATGTGAAACTAATTTTTTTTTAACTAAAATGAATATTTTTTTTCAACATCTTATTGTTGGGAAATTACGCAAAATTTTTCTATCATCAGATTTGTAAAAAGTGAAATAAATGCGAAATAATAATACACACAAAATTAATAACAGAGTTCGGCTAATTATGCCTACGTCTCCGGGCTGTTACAAATATTTTACTAAAAAATGAAATATACAAAATGTTTATAAAATACTCGCAACCTCTCACAACCCACAACTCAATTACACTCAAAAACTAAAACTTTTCTCTCTAAGCTTTTTCTGTCTCTCTCTGATTTTTCTCTCTTGTTGTTGGGATGAATTTTTCTTTCATATGTGAACTTCTATTTATAGAAGCTGAAGTCCTCCCTCCACACGTTTTTGCCAACCATTTCATAATTGGCCTCCACATTCTTATTTCAACAGTTGCTGCACCATAAATAAGATTGTAAATTTGTTAAAGAAAGAAGCACCTCCTTGGCTGGACACATGGGTGGACCCCGTCACCCTTAACTAGCAATCTCCCACTTAAAGACTGGTTTTAATCTGTCTTCACACCTCAATCAATGTAGCAGCCTTCTCTAGTCTATTATTCTAGCAGCCCAACTGAAGTTGAACACAACTTCAGTTTGTCGATTATCACCACTTTCGTTAACATATCTGTTGGGTTTTTACTTCCTTGGATTTTCTTCAATGTTAGCACCTCATCCTTAAGCAAAGTCCTGATGAAGTGATAACGAAGATCAATGTGCTTTGTTCTGGAATGGAATGTTGAATTCTTTGCCAGATGTATTGCACTCTGACTATCACTATACAAAACATTCTTTTTCTGGACGAATCTCAACTCAGTCAACAACCCTTGAAACTATATCAATTCTTTGCTGGCTTCTGAATTATTTGCAAAATGTATTGCACTCTGACTATCACTATACAAAACATTCTTTTTCTGGACGAATCCCAACTCAGTCAACAACCCTTGAAGCCATATCAATTCTTTGTTGGCTTTTGTTACAGGTACATACTCAGCTTCTGTAATGGATAAAGCAACAATCTTTTGTATCTGCGACATCCAACTAACAACTATTGTTCTAACGGTGAATATGTAACTGGTGGTACTTCTTTGGTGGTCGACTTCACCTCCAAAGTTTGCATCCACATAACCTTGCACTTTTAATTCTCTTTTACCAAAGTACAAATACTTCTCTGTAGTGCCTCATAGATACCTCAAAATCCACTTAACGGCTTCCCGACGAGCTTTACCTAGATTTGACATAAACCTGCTTACAATTCCCACTACATGGTCAATGTCTGGCCTCGTACAGACCATTGCATACATTAAACTTCCAATGGTTGAGGCATACGAGATTTTAGTTATGAATTCTCTTTCTTCCTCCATCTGAAGGGACTGATCCTTGGATAAGCGAAAATGACTTGCCAAAGGTGTGCTAATTGGTTTGGCGTTGCCCATGTTGAATCTTTGCAAAACACGATTGATGTATTCTGCTTGAGATAACTGCAAAATCCCTCTTTGCTTATCTCTCGTAATTTGCATTCTAAGGATCTTCTTTGTTGGACCTAAGTCTTTCATGTCAAATTCATTTGACAACTGCATCTTCAAGTTTCTGATCTCGTCCATATCTAAACCTGCTACTAACATATCATCGACGTAAAGTAGCAAATAATATAACTGAACTTATATCTCTTGAAGAAGCAACAGTGGTCGGCATTGTACTTTTGGAAACCATCCTTATATATGAAGCTATCAAACTTCCTGTACCACTGTCTTGGAGCTTGTTTCAAGCCATACAAGCTCTTCTTTAATCTGCACACCATATTTTCTTTCCTTTTTTCTGAGAAACTTTCTGGCTAGTGCATGTATATCTCCTCATGTAAGTCTCTATGAAGAAATGCGGTCTTCACGTCCTACTGCTCAAGGTAGAGCTCTTCACTAGCAACAATACTTAACATAGATCTAATAATATTGAGTTTCACAACTGGAGCAAAGATTTCAGTGTAGTTGACTCCTTCCTTTTGCTGGAATCCTTTGACAACTAGTCATGTTTTGTATCTCTTAAAGCCATCATGCTCCTCCTTCACCCGATATACCCATTTGTTGTGAAGTGCCTTTTTCCCATGGGTAACTCAGCTAGTTCTCATGTCTGATTAGAGATTAAAGATTTCATCTCATCTTTCATGGCAAGCTCCCACTTGCTGGCATCTGCGGTCTGACATGCTTCCTCATAGTCTTCAGGCTCCCCTCCATCAGTCAACAACATATAGTTTATATATCTCTTATTAGGCATATGAGGTCGAGAAGACCTTCTCAATACATGAGCTGGAGTAGGAGGCTCTGGTGTGTCGAACTGTTATTCGCTGCTTTGTTCAGTTGATTCCTCTAATTAAGGACTCTCAACTATAGGACTTTCTGAGACATCGTCCACCTCTGCATACACTAGCCCACTCTGTTCTGAGTCACTGGTGTCTGTGTTATGCCTATCCTTGCACATCATTCTTTCATTAAAGATCACATCTCTACTGTAGATCATCTTTTTATTTTCATCATCCCAAAGGCGGTAGCCAAACTCATCTTCACCATAACCGATGAACGTGCACTTCTTCGATTTGGGATCAAGTTTATTCCTACCTTGATCATTGATGTGCAAATATCCTACACAGCCGAAAACTCTAAGATATAAGAGTTTTGCCTCTTTTCTGCTCCGCACCTCTTCTGGTATTCTGTGCTCCAATGGTATCGATGGACCTCGGTTGATCAAATAAGCTGCTGTATTGACTGCTTCTGCCCATAACTGCTTCGATAGGCCTGACTGCACACGCAAGCTTCTGACTCTTTCAGTCAACGTTCAGTTCATACACTCAGCTACACCATTATGTTGAGGCGTACCCAGCACGGTCCTCTCCATTTCAACCATGTCTTTCCATACCTTGAAAGCCTCAAATACTTCAGATTTATGTTTCAAAAAGTATACCTATACCTTCCTAGAGTGATCATCAATAAAAGTCACAAAGTAGTGTTTCTCACCAATGGATGAGACAGTCGTTGGACCCCAAACATCAGAGTGAACAAGCTCGAATATTTTCTTCTTTGGGGTTCTTTCACTTGTCTGAAAGTTGACTCTTTTCTTCTTTCCAAGTATGCAATCTTCACATATGTCAATTTTCACTGACTGGAGACCTAGTAATTTGCCCTTCGAGTGCATGATCTGCATCCCTTGCTTACTCATATGGCCAAGTCTCTAGTGCCATAGATTGGGATTTTCATTGTTCGTTGCAACTGCAATCAAATGACATGCCCCGACTGTTTTGTAAAGAGTACCACTCTTTCTACCGTGATCAATCGTCATTGCACCTTTTGAAATCTTCCAATTATCTCTATGGAAGACAGTTGTGTAGCCGTCACTGGCCAACTGACCTACTGAGATTAAGTTCTTTGTCAGGTCGGAATGTGTCTAACATTCTTCAGTTCCCAAATGGACCCATTCAACTTAATCTTTACTACACATTTGCCCACAATCTCCCAGGATTGTTCGTTTCCAAAGAAAACTTTTCCAAGGTTTCCGGGGACATAATTCTCAAAGAATTCTTTCTGCGAAGTGGCATGGAAGGATGCTCTAGAGTCTAACACCCAAGACTCTTCCTTGCTCTCCAAAGAGCATATCAACGCATCATCTCTTTCTGAGGTGGAAGCAACATTTGCCTCATCCTTCGCCTCCTGATTCTTCGGTGCACTATTGCACTGATTTTTGTAGTGTCCGGTCTTCCTACAATTCCAACACTCGATAGCCTTCGAGCTGTGGGTACTACGATGATTTCTGGATTTGGACCGCCTATCCTTTGATTTACCGCGTCTATTTCCTCTAGTTGAATTTCTTCCTCTTGACTCTGTATGCAGAACTGAAGAGGATGACGATTCACCCGATTCTCTCCGTCGGATCTCTTCACTAAGAACCAAATCACGAACATCGTCGAATTTTAACTTATTGCTTCCTGAAGAGCTACTCACAGTTGTGACAGTAGCATTCCAACTTTTTGGTAAGGAAGATAAAAGTATCAATGCTCGTACTTCATCATCAAATTCGATTCCAACTGAACTCAACTGGGCTGTGATTGTACTGAGTTCAATGAGATGTTACAATACTGATGTGTCTTCTGTCATCCACAAATTGAATAATCGCCTCATCAAGTGAACTTTGTTAGAGGCCGATGGCTTCTCATACATACTAGAGAGAGCCGCCATAAGACTCGCTATGGTCTTTTCCTTTGCTATATTGAAAACAACATTGCGGGATAGTGTCAATTGGATAACTCCGAGGGCTTATTTGTCTAGAAGAACCCAGTCTTCATCCTTCATACCATCTGGCTTCTTTTCTGAGAGAGGTTGATAGAATTTTTTCTGGTACAGATAATCTTCTATCTGCATCTTCTAGAATTCGAAATCTGCACCATCGAACTTTTCAATTTTCACCTTTACTTCGTCTGCAGCCATCACTCTCACTCGAATCTGACTTCCTCAGGATCGTTTCCGACAATTTCTGCAAACCACCGTGCTTTAGAACACCTCCGTGGACAAATTGGTAATGCCGACCAATTTTTACTATTCATAAAATTTACTATTCATATGAACAATACCCACGTCAAAATTAGCAGAAATAACCAACCAGCTCTGATACAAGTTGTTGAAAAATTAAGCAAAATTTTTCATATCATCAGATTTGTAAAAAGTAAAATAAATGCAGAATAATAGCACACACAAAATTGATAACGGAGTTCAGTCAATTATACCTACGTCGCCGGGCTGCTGCAGATATTTTACTAAAAAATAAAATATACAAAATGTTTACAAAACACTAATAACCTCTTACAACTCACAACTCAATTACATCCAGAAACTAAAGTTTTTCTCTCTAAGTTTTTTCTGTCTCTCTCTGGTTTTTCTCTCTTATTGTTGGGATGAGTTTTTCTTTCATCTGTGAACTTCTATTTATAGAAGCTGAAATCCTCCCTCCACACGTTTTTGTCAACCATTTCACAGTTAGCCTCCACATTCTTATTTTAACAATTACTGCACCATAAATAAAATTGTAAATTTGTCAAAGAAATAAGCACCTCCTTGACTGGACACATGGGTAGACCCCGTCACCCTTAACTAACACTTATATTTTGTTATATTAGGTAAGTATAAAGTGATTTTTATTCTAAATTCTTCATGAACTCATTCCTTGCTTGATCAACCAAGCAAACCTTAAAACTTGTAGACATATATCCATTCCCTTCTCTTTTCATTCATAAGTGAAGGGAAGCTGTTGTCCTTTACCTTTTATTAAAGAACGGCATTACAGTGCCTAGATGCAGTGTGGATACACAATCCATCCGGGCTTCCAAGCTTTTCTGTTTATTAAAATTCGATATATATGTATATATATATATATACACACACAATTACAAGTCCATAATCTCTTTTTTTTACTGCGTTAAAAATCCATAATGTAATTGTAGATATCTTGGCCAAACAGAACAAAAAATAGCTTCCAGATAATGTTTGGACTTTGGGCCTTCTACGTACTAGGAGTAGGAGGAGTCAAGGTTCGGGCCACGTAACCTCTTTCAGTCATTACGTAACAGCCCATTCTAGGTTCAACTCCTGACCCAAACTATGTCTTTTGGGTAACACACCCTTTCTTTTTAAGGGGCAAAAAAAGAAGAAGAAGAAACCAGTAAGAGGAAAAAAGGTGGAACATCTAAAAATAATGAGTAATAATATTTGTACAATTTTATTTTACATCATTCTTACACTAGTTTTTTTAAATAATAAAATAAGTAAAACAAACATTTCAACACACTCTTTCTCCCTTTTATTGCTCAAATAAGTAAAATGTAAGTAAAAATGTAAAATGTGCAAATAACATTTTTCAAAAATAAAAGGTGGAAAGCTAAAAGTAAGAACACTTACACTTACGGTACATGATATATTTAGGTGCTATTTGTTTCTACTCAAATTTTCAAAGGCATGTTTGGTTTTGGATTTGGATTGAAGTCTCTTATCAATTATTTTTTTATGCTGATCAATTTAGAAGAGAAGAGATTATTCCATTTTAAAATCAAGACATGAACACAAAGTCTTAACAAAGACTTATAGTGTAATTATAGCTCACTGCTTTTATCATTATCATTTTCAAAATCATTTTTTTTTACATACACATAAACATTTCTCTTTTGCTAAAATATGCAATTTATAGTTTTTAAATTTTCACCAATATCTATATCAGCACACATGTATATTGAAAATGCCATTTTAAAGTTCATTCAGTGTTGCTAAAATATGTGTATATAGAGTGAACTAATTTCCAAATTTGTTTCAAAGAGTTCTGTTTTTTCGTGGTTGGATCATGGATGAGCACTTGAGAGTATACATCAACATTATATAGATTTGATTTGATTATTCCAGATAACATACTGACAGGAGGAAGATGAGATAGATCGAGATAAACAGAAACTCATGAACGTGATAACAATTTTAATTAAAAAAAAAAAGAGACGTCCAAGTGGGAACTGCCATATTCTCAATTTGGGTGCGCAAGAATCTGAATGCATGTATAAGAGTCTCAATATACACAAATCTATGTGTGGGCTGGAAGTGTCACTGTTAAGAACAGTCAATTGTTTAGAAGGAAGGAAAAGGCAAAGAGACAGGCTTCCATGCAGATAAGGATAAGAGAAAGGCAATGATTACTGATTAGTAACTGGGTATCCGAGCCCATGCACTGACCACGACTAAACTTCAATCCCACTTACCACACGCTTTTTTGCTTTTAATTTTAAAAACCAGCCCCTCAGTAGTACCTACAACACCACCCACCTCGGCTAACTCTTTTAATTGTCCGAATCTTGGTCCCTATTTATTAATAAGAATAATTTTAATTTTTTTAATACAATATTTTTTATATTTTTAAGATATTAAATATATTTTTTTATTAAGTATTTTATTTGCTCTTTTATAATTATCTTTTAAGATTTTTACATGAAGATTTTAAGAATAAAATTAAATAGTTCTACATACATGAAAATATGATATAATGTGATTAAATTATCTTTTCTCTCTTATTAATCTTATGTGGTATAATAAATTTTCTTTCTATTAAGAAGGGTAAAGTTGAAACAAATTAATGTTTTTTAATATTCTCAAATGATACAAATAATTTAGGACAAATCAATTTTTTAAAAAAATAGTTATTAAGATATGAATGGAATATTAGGAAAATTAATAAAAAATATTTTAAAAAGATATAACAAAACTCTTATTAATATGTTTTTTAAACGAGTATCTCAAGGTTACTTCTTAAGGATTAAGTATTGTTATTCTTTATTGGTAGATTAATTAGTAAAAACAGATGATATACAAGAAAAATAGTGGGATTCAATCCCTTCAAATGCTCTTTATCTTAATGTTCTTTTTCCTTTCCCCACCCCTTGTCCCATGCCTCATTAGGGGCCTTTCTACCCCGCTCATAAGATGAGTCTTAGATCTTATAAAAAATTAATAAAATGTATTAAATGAAAATGCAGCATTTAATATATTAAAAAAATTAAAAAGTTATATTCTTTATTTGCTAAAAAGTGTCCTAAATGTACTTGTTAAAAGTCTAAAATATGAAATTTTTCTTAAAAAGTAGAGTATTCAATGTAATGAGAATTGAAAAAGATCTACTTTTTATGTAAAATTTCCTATTTTAGATTTTTTTTGTTAGAAAAATCTAATTTTTTATTTAATATTTGATATTTTTAATTTAACAAGTGTTTTAAGGACAATTATTAAAGAATCTAAAACAAGAAGTTTTACATGAAAAATAAAATTTTTTTTAATTCTCAATGCATTAAATACTTTTACATTTTATAAAAAAAATTCTATTTTAAATTTTTAATAAATATTTTTAAAGTAATCATTAGAAAAATTTAAACTTTTATTAATATTACTCAGTCCTGTCATATAAAATAAAAAACAATAAATAATAATTAATAACCAACTGCATAGCTATAGCTATAAAGGGTTTGTTCCCTTAAAAGTATTCCTAGCTCGGGTTATATAATTCTTTGCTAATATAATTCTTTCATAGCCTCCGCCTCCATATAAACGGGTCTCATCAGCGGATATCAATTATAAAAAATTCAAAAAAATCAAAAAAAATAACATGAAAATGAAAAAAAAAAGTATAATACTATAATTTTTTAAAATTTGTCCAACATAACTTAATTTAAAAATAATATCAAATACTTAAAATACTTTTAATTTATATAATTTTATAATATTTTAATTTATATAATTAAGTTTTTTAATAATTTTATATAAAATATTTATATATAATTTTTGAGATTGCTATCTGAGAGAATATTAAACGTAATCTAAACGAAGTATTTATATCCCTGAGAAATTGTGAATATTACCCGTTTAACAGTATTCTGCTGAATTATGCAGATGGATGAATCCCTATTCTTTGCCCATATGGATGCAAATGTGCACACGCACAGAGACATGTCATGTAAAAAATAGTGGACACTGAATTCCTGGTTGTGAGATTTTTGAGCATCTATATCAGTGACAGAAGAGAGAGAGAGAAAGAGCAATGATCAGAACTTGCAGAAATGATAAAAGAGGCAGAGAGGTATGGTATATATTGGAGCTATGGCTAGGGGAGGGGACCAAGGTCAGAGCACATATAGAGAGTGAATCATCAGTGTGCTGCCAAATGAGAGTTGAAAAAGTCATGCAGAGCCTATAAATATATGTGCTCCTCTTAGCTGGCTATCCTGTCGTCCTATGGTTTTAGTGGGGTCCACGACAGGGTAAGGTTAAGTAGAGCTGGTCTGTTGTATCATAGATTCATTTGTACTCACTTGAAGAGTGTGGAGTGAGCACTGGAGACTGAAGACAAACTACATTATTATTTATAACAAAGATACAGTATCTGTGTCTTGAAAAAGTACTCAACGATAAAAGGTTTACATACTTACAGCTACCCCCCCTATACTTGTGAAGAGTGAAGAATGGCCACCCTTTATGGTACTGGAATAATTTACTGTTTTATTTGCAAGATCACTAAGCTGATTCGTGTGCTTAAAATCAACAAACATGAAGCAGTTCTTTAATCGTACAGAAAACTCGCAGCAGCAGCAGCATATACATTTGCTGCATATATATAGATCATCAACATGCTCATATTCTATTGACAGATAGCTGTGCATGTCAGGAACTAGGGATGGCAATGGAGCAAATTTGGGCAAGTTTTTCATTATCCGTTCCCGTTCCATTCATTTACATGTTGTCCCGTTTTTTATCCTATTATTCAGTGGGGTTTATTTTTTTTACCTCATATCCAAACTGTTGAGGATTTATCCGTCGTGCCCTACCTCAAATCACACTTTATATGCTACTAGTTAATTTTTACTTTTTATTATAGAGGTGTACTTAAGCCCAAAAAGAAAAAGAATCAAATAATTAAGATGATCTGTAGAGTATAAAAACTCCTGTAACATCAACAAAAAGCTGCCAAAAAAAAAAGAGAGGGAGAAATTTCATAAACTGAAGCCATAGTTATGAGATAAACTTAAATTGACCAAGCTATCAACTCTCTAATTGCCCTCACGCATAGTATGACTTAAGGCAAACCTCCCGAGACAAGTTTGGGGTAGATAACGAAACAGGTCACCCTATACCCGACCTCGCTCTATACCTGAAGGTAGTGTATTCAAATTTTATCCGAACTCGCCCAAAAACCCAGTCAATCGTTGAATTACCTTACCCGATTAGGTCGAGTACAGATCGAGATAGGGCAAGTTGGGCCAAATTGCCATCCCTATCAAAAACTCCAAATTAATATTTGAGAAATGACTGTTGCATATCACTTTTTTAATGCCTTGTGTTACACTTTACTTGTTTTAATTTTAATAAAAAGAAAAAGAAGATGTATTAGAAAATATGTTTTTCTTGTTTTATTATTAAAAAAGGAAATGATGAAAGAAAAATATAATGAAAGTAGTGTGTGAATATTGTTGTTATTAATATTTTATATTAGTTGCACAATAAAAAAAAAAAAGTTAGTTGGAGTTTTTACATAATTTAATTAGATCTAAGAGTTATTATTGGAAGCAATTAATAAAGTGGTAGATCACTCTTTTATCAAAAAGTTAATAAGCATGTCAAGTCATTCTATCCAAAATTTGAATGTCTAACCTTTTTTTAATGATATATATATATATATATATATATATATATATATATATATATATATATATATATTGACTAATTAAAATTTTCCATTTTCAAGTAAAGGATGAAATTTATACAATTATACTTATTGGTTTTATGTAAGGCCAATAATCACTTTTAAACTCGTGCACGTGAGCACACATCAAAGGTGCTTGGCAACCTAGTCAGTTGGTGTTAGTATGTCATGTGTGCATTGCGAAACTCATTAGAATTAATAAATTCTTAGGTGTTCTTGAAGTAACAGATTTTTCTTGTTCTATACTTTTGAATATGTGTCACATCAGCTTTGTTGGCCACCATTGTCTCTTACTTTAATTATATTTTAATACTATAACTGAAATGGCACATGGTTCAGAGCAAGAAATTTTTCAAGCTTTGGGAGCACCTAAGAATCTCTCCATTAGGACCACTGCAACACGTTATAGATGCGATAATAAAAAAAAAGTTGTGTACTCTAACTAACAACTATACTTTTTAGTCTAGTATTGTATGCACTTGATCATACAAGTGGTATCAAAGAGAGGTTACATGGTTGAGTCACTCGAGTGTCGCCAAAGGGAGGAGAGGGGAGATTGTTAGTTTAATGAGACATATCAAGTCAGTTTACTTATGTTTTGTGTGTATTCTAAAGCCTTTCAAACCCTCTCACATCACGTTATAGACATAAAATTATACACTACAACAACAAAAATGAATAAATAAATAAATTCTGTCATAACTAATAATATAACTTTTCACCTAGTAATAATAGCGATGCTATAATACTGAACATAAATAAAAGGACGAGATTTGCTTGTTGAACATGATCTGAAAGCAAGGCCTTTTCATTTTGTTATGTGGTCATTGATTATTTTCAGTTTATATTAGTTTTCATTTAGGCGCATTTTCAATTTGATCCAAATTGCTTTATATATGATAATCAACCTTCTAATATAAAAAATTAAATTATTATGTAATATATATACACACACACACACTCATAAATTTCAAAAATTATGAGTTATCAATTTTCATGTTGGAAGGACGTACCATTTATTACTTTAACTCAATGTAGTAACGGGAATTTAGTATATAACTGAATAATTGAACTCATAAGATGAAAAATGATTAACTGATCATTTTGGTTCATCATTTAGATGGTGCGGTCATTTTGGTTCCCTACTTAAGGAAATTACTTTGAAAGTGTTTCATTTAACAAATTGTTGGTCAAGTTAGTCTAACCGTTAACCAACTTCTATTAACGCTAACATAGACGCCTACGTGGTACATTAAGTGCCTTACTAGATGCACACGTGGCAAGCGCTCTCCCCCTTCTAAATGTGAAAACAGTGTCATTTCCTCTTCACTGAGTGGAAAGACGTCATTTCTTCTTATCATCTTTTTTAATTTTCCTCTCCTTGAACCTTAATTCTCAAACTCGAAAACCCTAACCCCTAATTTCTCCCCTGCTTCCCATTGCAACAGAGGCTCAAACCAAGACATTGAATGGTGGAAATATTCATTTCATGAATCGACAATACTAAAGAGCCTCAATATCTAAAGGTAACTAGAATGTGAGACGACTGCAGGTTTGATAGGCAATGGTTCCCATTACAAGGGAGGAGATGTAAGGTTCTGCAATTGTGTGAACCTCCAAGACCTAAAAAAATCCCGGTAAGCGTTTCTATGTGTGCCCATTGCTCAAGGTAAGTAGTGGTAGCTATGTTCTTAATTTGTATTTCCTTATCCGTTGTTTACCTATTAACATCCAAGTGCCTTGTTTGCAGGATGATGTGAACTATTTTCATTATTTTGCTTGGGTTAATGGTGGAACTAATGACATAATAGTTGCCACAACAGAGAAAAATATTTGGATGATAAATCTTATGTGGAAGAATATAAGTTTGCAGAGTGAAGTAAGGAGTCTAAGATTGAGTGTAATAGCAATGTGTATTATGATGATGGTTTTTATGATAATGTGGAGGTTAGTTCTTGTCTTGAAGTAGTTGAAAGGGTATTAGAATTAGGATATATGTAGTTGAGAAAGCATTGGCATTAGGATATGAGATTTAATATAATGGTTTGGTCACTTTAAATCTCATTTGTAATAGTTTTGAATGATATGAATGAATATTTTTTGGAAGATGTTATTGTTGATCTATAATTATGTAAACTAAATTGAAATGGTAAATACATTAACTTGTGTAATTGTGTGAACTGAATTAAAATGGTAAATACTAAACTTAGGTAAAATGATAAAAGTGGGAACTAAACGGAACTTGATAAAATGGTACTGATTATGCATTTAACTTGACATCAAAAGTCTTTCAAAAAGATCTAGATCAATCATTTATGTGTATCAGAATTCCATGAGAAGCATTTACAAAAAAAAAATGATTTATACTTACATTCCTATAGCTAAATTGTACTTGTGTCCCACAACTAAGATTTGCACAAAAAGGAATACCCTAATCCATCACCAACCTTAAAGTAAATTGTACTTGTATTTATTTCAAAAAAGAAGACAATTCCAGCCTGTAATACATTACTACCCTGGATACATTATCCAAAATGCGTCATAGATCAATAGGACTTCATTTCTTCTTTGGTCCAGTAGGTTTGAGGTTGAGATTTGGAGTTGGCATGAACCTCACAAACCTTTCTTAAGTAGCACAACTAGCTGCTTGTATAGTTTCTGCACTAATAACTTAAGGGGGTAATGGAGCAAGTATTGCAGTGATATAAGGAATTGGAGTGGCAGTGGCAGTGGCTTTTGTAGATTTAGTAGCAGCTCTTAATGGTGGTGGTCTCAGTGGTCGTGGTCTCATACTGTAATTTGGAGGCTTCTTGGCACAAGGTGGGATGAGACCTCTTGGCCTCACTAATGGGTTATAGAACTTGATAAAAGTTTTACTAGGAGTAACCTGTAAAACAATATAAAAACAATGTTATTCATAGTGGTCCAATGGAGTTGGAGAGTTAAAAAATAGCCTCATAATGAGGAACACATAACCTAAACTCCTTGTCCTGTTGTTGTTGAAGTTGGAAATGGAATATGGGCAGATGATGAAGGTTGAGGTCCTGATCCTTACATTTACATAAAGAAAGAGTGTAAGTTACATAATTGTTTATATACATTACAAGAAAAGTATAGAAATATATGGTGAGGAATAAACATTGTGTGGAGTGGTTTGAGATGCCATTTGAGGAGGAGTTTGGGATGGAGTAGACTTGGATGATTGAGTTTGAGATAATGGTACCTGCATATAGCGATATAGAAACAATTGTAAGTAATCATTATGTAAGAAGAATATGCATATAATGGTGAGGAACAAACATTTTTTGAATTAGGTTTAGATGGAGCTTGAGATGGAACAGGGTTTGGTATAGTCTCATATGATTAAGTTTGAGAAGCTAAACACTGCACATATACATATGTAAGTTAGATATATATAATAGCATGCATTCACTATGGGAAAAGAATAAAAAGATATTGGTAAAGACCTCCATAGTAGTTGCATCTTGAGAGGACAATGGATGGGACTATGAGAGATCAATTTCAGTTGCTTGGTTAGTGGCTTGCTTAGTTGCTTATTATTGGGTAGCTTCACTTCTTGCTTCTTTGGTTACTTCCTCAATGGCAATTTTCTTTTCCTTTTTTTTTTTTGTCCTTTCTATTGAGGTACACCTTAGCCTTAACAAGCCTTACTATTGTGGTTTGTGGCACCACACCTTCCACGGGTTCTCTCAAGATATTTTCTCTTTAATTTGTGAGGATTTACAGGCACCTCTTTGCCAAGTCTTCCAGCAGACATCTTGATGGGTAGAGGACTAGGTTGAGTTTGATTTGTGTGGTCCCATTATTGTTGGCCTTGTGCAGGTTGAACAAAGTGTTCATAAGTTACATGAAAAGACCCCATTGTAACACCCCAAATTTCGTATCTCTTAAATAGTAATTTTGACAGTTAACATAATTTTACTATTTAGTAATTTCTGGATACTGTAAAATTATTTTGTTTATTCCGTCAGTGTATTTGATCGTTTTGAGTGATTTACTCCGTGTCAGGAAAATAACAATTTTCAGGCTGAGAAAAATCTTTCTGTATTTATTTCTCTTGACTGTTAATTATTTTTAACAATCTGACTTGATTTTCATACGTTTTCTAATATTTGTGATTTTTGTGGGATGATTATGAATTTTTTTGACTGTATGTGGGCCCAGGTGGCCTTACGTGGGCCCAGGTGGATCTCGCAAAGTGAAAATTTTTCTATGCATAGAAAAATTTGTACTGTTTAGACGGAGACATGGGATCTTACTAAACTTGAATCTGGAAACAATTTTAGAAAATTTCTTGTACTGTGTTTTGTACTGTATTTAATTTATCGAATGATAAAAATGCAGTAAATATATTCTTTCGTGGGGTTTTAGCAGATAAAAAAATAGAAACTATATTACTTAAGTCAACATTGGTGGTTTGGATATCCACCATTGATTTAATTAACGATGGAGACTTGATCTTGATTTAATCAACGGTGGAAATTTGATATTAAAAGTGAATATGATAAATTATAACCGTTGGATGAAAATTAAATCAAGGGTAGAGATTTAGTCTTATAAATGGCTATGACCATTATCAACCCTTGGATGTAGATTTAATCAATGGTGGAGATGAATCATTAATGACCATTGGATTTAGATTAAATCAAGGGTGGAGATTTAGTCTTAAAAAGTGAAAAAGACCATTTATGACCATTGGATGAAGAATTAATCAAAGGTGGAGATTTGGTCTTCTAAAAAGGTTATGACTAATTATAACCCTTGGATTTAAAGTTTGAAGGAGCAATCTTGACCCTTTATTTTTGGAGACACATCTAATGGCTAGAATTTAAAGGAAAAAGATCTAATGGCCTAGATTAAGTCTCCTAAAAATTAAAAGTCTACCTAAATCCTAACCATTGAATTAACCAATGGCTAGAAATGCTTCAAATAATGGCATGAAAAGATGACAACTTTGCATGCATTATGAAGAGAGGGGACGGTTGGAGATGCTTGGAAAGGAGGAGACAAATTGGAGTAGCCTTTTTAGGCCAAAGAAAAAAATGACAAAGTGGAAGACCATGTGTTTCAAGTGTGAACCCAAAATGAGATATTATTTCAAGTAAAACTCTTCAAACTCTCCAACACTCACACGGCAGCCCACTCACTTTGTGCATGCATTTTCACTTTTCTCTCTCACCCAAAAAGCCTCCATCTTATTCTCTCAAAATTCCAAGAACTAAGCAACCATTCCTTCCTTCCTTTTTCCTCCATATGGTTCGGCCAAGCAACCCACAAACACCTTCCATCACTTTAAATTTCATCCAACCATAGATCTTGAATCTACATGATATTCTAAGCAACTTTCATGTTGGAGACTTTCTCTAAATCATTCATCTTCATGGACTTTCTTCAAGAGCCAAGTTATAGGGTATTTGTGGTGAAGTGTAAGGAAAATTCATTTATTCTTTTCTTTTTCATGTTCTAAACCATGTTTGATCCATGGTTCCTCTTAATCAAGCTTAGTATACTAATTTCTATGTATTTTATTTTGTATTTGAGAAGCCCTTGGTAGTGAAGGACTTGGAAAGAGAAGCAAAACAAAGAGTTTTTGAGGATCTTCAAGAGGTAAGAGGGAGATCCATCTCACCAACCAAGCATGGTGGTGAGAGATGGTTTCATATTTGATGGATGGTGAATCCATGTGAGGATTTATATCCATGGTCATGTAATAATTTATATATGTTTATGAGCTTTGATTAATTGCCTATGCTTAATATGCTTTGCATGAGTTTATGATTTTGATGGTATGCTTATACTATGCATGATGATAATATGACATGCTTTTGATATATATATATGATGTGTATGTATGTGTATGCCATGATTTGGTGATGGAAAGAAAATTGATTTTGGTCCCAATGGCCAAGGAAGGACTACGGTTTTGAGCTCCCAAAAATTAGAGTTCATGTTGAAATTTTTCAAGAATAAGGGAATTAATTTTTGGTCCCTAGAACTTAGTGAATATCGGTTAAAACACCTCAAGATAGGTGTTCATAAATGAATATTTTCATGAATGATGAAAATGGATGTTTAGAAAAACAAGGAAAATAAACAAAGAGTTTATTTTTCAAAGAGTTCAAGAACATGGTTCTTGAGGAATTTTTATTGATTCATTTTGTGTAAAAAGTTTCTAAGTGTTTTACAAAACACGAGATTTAAATGAAAATAGTAATGATGATTTTAAGAATTTGTAAAGAAAGTGAAAAAGGATTTGCAAAAAAGTGAAAAAAGGAATTTGCAAAGAAAATAAAAATAAATTTGAACAAATGAGTTTGGATTTATAACCATAAGTCTTGCAATTTTGAAAACAAAATTTTTAATGATTTTGTTTGGGTAAAACCATATCAATTTAGAAGGAAAAATATTTGATGGTTTCAATAGTCATGTCCACGTTTTTTAAGGCTTGTAATGCCTTGATTTTTTATGAACAAAGTGATTTTCAAAGTGAAAACGTAACTTGATTTAATACAAGAATTTGAAAAGGGAATCAGAGCATTTTTATCACTTGAGAAATTAAGTTTTTGTAAACAAGAATGTTTTCGAACTTCAATATAGTTTGAAGAAAGTTGTGTTTGGAAATGATTTGGGAAAAATGAAGAATATAGTGGTATTATGAAAATCTACTAACGTATAACTTATTTTTGAGTTTTGAAGTACGTTAGAAAATGTTAAGTTTTGAAACGTTGATTTATATCAATGGAAAAGTGATTTTGTGAATTATATTTTGGAAAAAGATTTCTTGAGTAAAGAAATGTGGAAAAAGATTTTCTTGAGTAAAGAAAATGTATTAAATAAAGTATAAAGTCATATTATTTTGAGGAAAGTTAAAATGGAATTTTTGAAGAAATGAGAAATATTTTCTCGTAATGGAATTGTGGTGAAAAATAATTATTTACATATCTTAAAAATGTAATTTTTAAAGTACGTGATTTGAAATATAGTATAATATTTCCAAGTGTTTGGAAATACAATAAAATACTTTTATGCGATTTGAAATATGATAAAATATTACTACGCGATTGGAGATGCGTTGAAACATTTTTAAGTGATTTGAATTACGCTTAAATAATTTACGTAATTTGAACTATCATTGAAAAATTATTACGTGATTAAATAATGTGAGAATATTTTTACGTGATTGTGAAAATGACAAAAAATCATTATGTGATTTGGAAAGTGTTTTAAATATTTTAAGAATGATGAAAAATAATTTGCGCAACTTAAAAGAATGATTTTTAAGTTACGCAATTTTGAAAATGATGAAAAATCATTACGCGATTTGAGAAACATATATTTTTATGCGATTGAAAAAAATATTAAAAAATTTAATACGTGATTTAAAGGTCAACAAGAATTCTGATTACAAGATATGAAAACGTAACAGAAATATTTTGAAATTGTGAAAATGAAATAAAAATATTGCGCAATTTTGTGAAAACACGATGAAAGAATTTTATAACTATGAAAATGTGATAATATGATTTTCCTATTGAAAATACAGTATAAATATTGTAGAACCAGTATATAGATGCTATGTGAGAAAATGACATGTTTTACCTGTGATTGGCATTTGGTGCATTATACATGCATTGAAAAGATATATCTGTGAGTGGATTTGGTACATTATACGTGCATTGAAAAAAATATGCATTGAAGCATATGATTACATTGAACAAATGAAATTGAAAAGATTTGACCCTTTGGGGTTGGACTTGCACTGATATATTCGTGCATTGTATAAAATATGCGTTGAAGCATATGATTACATTGAACAAATGAAATTGAAAAGATTTGGCCGTTTGGGGTTGGACTTGCACTGATATATTCGTGCATTGTATAAAATATAGCTAATAGTTATTATGGCCCTTGTGGTTGAAGAGGGAATAAGAATTGATAGTAAGGTATATGATGGATCTTGGGGGCGTCGAGGCACGGCGGTCGACCAGTGGACAGTTGGCGATTATCCTGTGCCACTTGGCGATGCAGTCCGTTGCAACGCATTGACGATACCCGACAAGAACACGATTCTTTTCAACAACTGGGAGATTGTGTAACACCCCAAATTTCGTATCTCTTAAACAGTAATTTTGACAGTTAACAAAATTTTACTGTTTAGTAATTTTTGGATATTGTAAAATTATTTTGATTATTCCATCAGCGTATTTGATCGTTTTGAGTGATTTACTCCGTGTCAGGAAAATAATAATTTTTGGGTCAGGAAAAATCTTTCTGTATTTATTTCTCTTGACTGTTAATTATTTTTAACAATCTGACTTGATTTTCATACGTTTTCTAATATTTGTGATTTTTGTGAATGATTATAAATTTTTTTGACTGTATGTGAGCTCAGGTGGTCCAAGGTGGGTCCAGGTGACCTTACGTGGGCCCAGGTAGGTCCCACAAAGTGAAAATTTTTCTACGCATAGAAAAGTTTGTACTATTTAGACGAAAACAGGGGATCTTACTAAACCTGAATCCGGAAACAGTTTTAGAAATTTTCTTGTACTGTGTTTTGTATTGTATTTAATTTATCGGATGATAAAAATGCAGTGAATATATTCTTTTGTGGGGTTTTAGCAGATAAAAAATAGAAATTATATTGCTTAAGTCAACATTGGTGGTTTGGATATCCACCATTGATTTAATTAACGATGGAGACTTGATCTTGATTTAATCAACGATGGAGATTTGATATTAAAAGTGAATAGGATCAATTATAACCGTTGGATGGAAATTAAATCAAGGGTAGAGATTTAGTCTTATAAATGGCTATGACCATTATCAACCCTTGGATGTAGATTTAATCAATGGTGGAGATGAATCATTAATGACCATTGGATTTAGATTAAATCAAGGGTAGAGATTTAGTCTTAAAAAGTGAGAAAGACCATTTATGACCATTGGATGAAGATTTAATCAATGGTGAAGATTTAGTCTTAAAAAGTGACAAAGACTAATTATGACCCTTCGATTAAAAGTAAGAAGGAGTAATCTTGACCCTTCATTTTTGGAGACACATCTAATGGTTAGGATTTAAAGGAAAAAGATCTAATGGCCTAGATTAAGTCTTCTAAATCAAAAGTCTACCTAAATCCTAACCATTGAATTAATCAATGGCTAGAAATACTCTAGATGGTGACTAATAAAGATGACAATATTATTGCATGCATAAAGCAAGGAGGAGACGGTTCTTGTAGTATTTTGGAGCTAAAGATGATTTGATGACCATTATTACTTGTCATGGTCAATATTACATCATTCTTGACCATTATTACTTTGTTTGCTTCCTTAGGAGAATGCTTGGAGGGGTGGCACGGTTTTGGTGGCTTAATAGCTTAGCCAAGTTTCAAGACATTAATTATATGTTGTCTTGGTCATTATTGATTAGTAACTAATTAAACCTAATTTGGTTAATTTAATTGCCTAATTAACAAGCTAAGTAAACTAATTTAATTGTTAATTGGTTATAATTTAATTCTTAATTAGATATCCCAATTTTAATTAGAGATTATAATATATGAAATAATATGTTTAATTAATTAGTTATATAGTTAGAATGTTAATTAAGATTGATTAGAAAATTTAACCTAACTAATTACCTAATTAATTAGCATACAATTAGGTGTAAATTGAAAACAATTAATTCCTTAAAACCCCAAAGTGTCCCACGATTTTGGCAGCAGCTTGGGAGGCTTCTACATTAATCTTGAACAATCCAAATAGCCATGCAAAGTCAAGTTGATGACATATGCCATGTGCACATCCATGTGCATCCAATTAGTGATATTTTGAGCCAAGTACATCACTTAAATCTCCATGACATTCACGGCAACAGCAGCCCTAAATTCACTCTCACTAATTTCATTTTCTCTCACATCAAAAAGCTTACAACACTTTCTCTCACAAATCCCAAGAACCAAAGCATCATTTTTCCTTCCTTTTTCCTCCATAGGTTCGGCCTCCACCACCAAATACACTATCCATCACCTATAATTTTCACTCTCACCATTTCTTAAAGCTAAACAATATTCTAAACACTTTTCATTTAGAAAGTTTTCCCAAAATCCGACTCTAAGTGCTTCAAAATCTCACTTTTACCTTACTTCCTTGAAGGTAAACTTTGATTTCTATGGTTTAAATTCATGTTTATGATTTTCTAAGCCATGATTGTTTCATGGTTTATTATTATTGAGCTTTGTTTATGATTTTACTAATTATTTTAGAATTGTTAGGAACTTCTCAAAATTCTATCATCTACAACCTTGTTCTTCAAGTTAAAGATCAAAAAGCTTATATTTTCCTTCTTGTGAGGAATTCGGTCAACCACCCTAAAACCACCCTTCAAGTTTGTTTAATTTCATCCAATCATAGATCTTGAATCTACATAATATTCTAAGCAACTTTCATGTTGGAGACTTTCTCTAAATCATTCATCTTCATGGACTTTCTTCAAGATCAAAGTTATTGAGTTTTTGAGGTGAAGTGTAAGGAAACTTCATTTCTTTTCTCTTTTTCATGTTCTAAACCATGTTTGATCCATGATTCCTCTTAATCAAGTTTAGTATACTAATTTCTATGTATTTTGTTTTGTATTTGAGAAGCCTTTGGTGGTGAAGGACTTGGAAAAAGAAGTAAATCAAGAAGTTTTTGAGGATCTTCAAGAGGTAAGAGGGAGATCCATCTCTCTAACCAAGCATGGTGGTGAGAGATGGTCTTATATTTGATGGATGGTGAATCCATGTGAGGATTCATATCCATGGTTATGTAATAATTTATATGTGTTTATGAGCTTTGATTAATTGCCTATGCTTAATATGCTTTGTATGAGTTTATGATTTTGATGGTATGCTTTTACTATGCATGATGATAATATGACATGCCTTTGATATATATATATGATGTGTATGTATGTGTATACCATGATTTGATTATGAAAAGAAAATTAATTTTTGGTCCCAATGGCCAAGGAAAGACTACGATTTTGATGCCCTTGATTAGGGTTCATATTAAAATTTTTCAAGAACAGTGGAATTAATTTTTGATCCCTAGAAACATGGTGAATATCGGTTAAGACACCTCAAGATAGGTGTTCATAAATGAATATTTTCATGAATGATGAAAATGGATGTTTAGAAAAACAAGAAAAATAAACAAAGAGTTTATTTTTCAAAGAGTACAAGAACATGGTTCTTGAGGAATTTTTATTGATTTATTTTGTGTAAAAAAAATTTAAGTGTTTTACAAAACATGAGATTTAAATGAAAATAGTAATGATGATTTTAAGAATTTACAAAGAAAGTGAAAAAGGATTTGCAAAGAAAGTGAAAAAGGATTTGCAAAGAAAATAAAAGTGAATTTGAACAAATGAGTTTGGTTTTATAACCATAAGTCTTGCGGTTTTGAAAACAAAATTTTTAATAGTTTCGTTTGTGTAAAACCATATCAATTTAAAAGGAAAAATATTTGATGATTTCAATAGTCATGTCCACATTTTCGAAGGCTTGTAATACATTGATTTTGATGAAACAAAGTGATTTTCTAAGTAGAAATATAATTAATTTAATACAAAAAATTTGAAAAGGGAATCAGAGTATTTTAGTACTTGAGAAATGAATTTTTATGTAAATGGAAAAGAGAAGTTGTAAGTGAGCCTCAGTTTGTTTTAAAAAGAATTTATTTTTGTTAAAATCCCGTTGGATTTTGGAAAGCGTTAGTAATTTTTAAAGTTAGAAACATTGATTTAATTCAATGAAATTGTGAATTTGTGAAATATACTGTGAAAAATGATTTTCTTGAATAAGAAGATATATTAAATGAAGTATAAAGTTATATTATTTTGAGGAATGTTGATTTGAAAATAATTTGAGAAAAATGGAGAATATAATGGTATTTTAAAAATTTACTAACGTATAACTTATTTCTGAGTTTTGAAGTACGTTAGAAAATGTTAAGTTTTGAAACGTTGATTTATATCAATGGAAAAGTGATTTTGTGAATTATATTTTGGAAAAAGGATTTCTTGAGTAAAGAAATGTGGAAAAAGTTTTTCTTGAGTAAAGAAAATGTGTTAAATAAAGTATAAAGTTATATTATTTTGAGAAAAGTGGAAATGGAATTTTTGAAGAAATGAGAAATATTTTCTATAATGAAATTGTGGTGAAAAATTATTTGCGTAGCTTAGAAGCGATTTAAAATGCAGTAAAATATTTTTTACACAATTTGAAGAATGTGTTGAAATTAATATTGATTTATTTAAGTCCAAAATAATGTTTGGAATATTGAGAAATATTTTACGTAATTGTAAAATGTTGAAAAATATTTTACATATCTTAAAAATGATTTGAAATACAGTAAAATATTTCTATGAGATTTGAAAAATGTTAACGTATTTCTACGCGATTTGGAAAGTGTTTTAAATATTTTGAGAATGATGGAGAATGTTTTACGTGACTTAAAAGAATGATTTTTAAGTTACACAATTTTGAAAATGATGAAAAATCATTACGCGATTTGAGAAACGTATATTTTTATGCGATTGAGAAAAATGTTGAAAAATCTAATACGTGATTTAAAGGTGCAAATGTGAAAGAGTTGCTTGATGTGTGAAACGCACGTAAACATTTTGAAATTGTGAAAATGAAATGAAAATATTGTGCAATTTTGTGAAAACACGATGAAAGAGTTTTATAACTATGAAAATGTGATAATATGATTTTCCTGTTGAAAATACAGTATAAATACTGTAGAACCAGTGTATGGATGCTGTGTGAGAAAATGACATATTTTGTCTATGATTGGCATTTGGTGCATTATACATGCATTGAAAAGATATGTCTGTGATTGAATTTGGTGCATTATACGTGCATTGAAAAAAAATATGCATTGAAGCATATGGTTACATTGAACAAATGAAATTAAAAAGATTTAGCTCTTTGGGGTTGGACTTGCACTGATATATTTGTGCATTGTATAAAATATGCGTTGAAGCATATGATTACATTGAGCAAATGAAATTGAAAAGATTTGGCCCTTTAGGGTTGGACTTGCACTGATATATTCGTGCATTGTATAAAATATAGCTAATAGCTATTATGGCCCTTGTGGTTGAAGAGGGAATGAGAATTGATAGTGAGGTCTATGATGGATCTTGGGGCGTCGAGTAGGCGCGGCGGCGACCGATGGACGATTAGCGAGTACCACCCGTGCCACTTGGCGATGCGTCGATCAAGTTGCAACGTATTGACGATACCCGACAAGAACACGATTCTTTTCAACGACTAGGAGATTGTCTTTGGGTTAAGGTTGACAATTAACCAGAGCATTCTTCTCGAAATTATGAAAACCTCCATGGAGTTGTTTTTGATAAACTGAGTCTTTGTGCATATGCATAAATATGAGCATTTATATCTGTATGATATATTAATTGAGGAATGTTGGCTATGACAATTGTTTTGAGTACTTGGATGATGATTGAACTGATAAATGATTAGATGATGATAGTTGATTAATGCTGATAGCATGATTATGGTATGATCTATCTGTATGATATTGCTGTTTGTGTTATCTCTGTGCTGCCATGTTGATATTGGTGTAGGTGATCTCACCTCTTTGTTATATTGTTTTGTTTTGTCTGTATTGTTAAAATCAAATAATAGAAGGATCGAGTTGTCTTAGACATAACGGGCGATGGATACTCAGAGATTGATGGAAACATTGAAAAGTGGCTGTCTCAAGTTCGAAGATGTGCCAGGTAGAGGAGTAAAGTTCTGATGCATTAAGTTGATAAAAGAGAAGGAATGAGTATGTTAAGATTTAATGTTTATGTTGTACCGTGCTATTAAGTAGGACCTGTCATGGGGTTTATTACTGTTAAAAAAATAATAAGTCTATTAATTTTATATTTCTCTTTAAATTGTGATATAAATTGGTGTCAATATTGCATAATGAATAGTTGAAATATGATTTTCAATATTACCTAATATTTTCAGTAAATTTAAGTTTCAATAAAAAAGAAATTTTGAAACCCATCTTTTATAACTCAAATTTTGTGCGAACTTCTTTTTAGATTATGAGTCGGAAGTCAGACATGTGATACCTTAAGGAGGGTGTTACAGATTGTCTTTGGGCTAAGGCTGACAATTAACCAGAGCATTCTTCTCGAAATTGTAAAAACCTCCATGGAGTTGTTTTTGATAAAATGAGTCTTTGTGTATATGCATAAATCTGAGCATTTATATCTGTGTGATATATTAATTGAGGAATATTGGTTATTGGTTATGACAATTGTTTTGAATACTTGGATGATAATTGAATTAATAAATGATTGGATGATGATAGTTGATTAATATTGATGGCATGATCATAATTGCGGTATGATCTATCTGTATGATATTGCTGTTTGTGTTATCTCTGTGCTGCCATGTTGGTATTGGTGTAGGTGATCTCACCTCTTTGTTATATTGTTTTACTTTATCTGTATTATTAAAATTATACAGTAGAAGGAATGAGTTGTCTTAGACATAGAGTGGTAGATACTCAGAGATTGATGGAAACATTGAAAAATGGCTGTCTCAAGTTCGAAGATGTGCCGGGTAGACAAGGAGTAAAGTTCTGATGCATCAAGATAGACAGAAAAAGGAATAAGTATGTTAAAGTTTCTCGTTAGTGTTGTACCGTGCTATTAAGTAGGACCCGTCATGGGGTTTGCTACTGTAAAAAAAATAAGTTTGTTAATTTTATATTTCTCTTTAAATTGTGATATTAATTAGTGTCAATATTGCATAATGAATAGTTGAAATGTGATTTTCAATATTACTTAATATTTTCAGTAAATTTACGTGTTAGTAAAGAAGAAATTTTGAAACCCATCTTTTATAACTCAAACTTTGTGCGAACTTCTTTTCAATATTGAGTCTTTTGGGGTTTGTGGTTAGGTTTATTTTGCTTGTGTTGTGTTCTCTGTGTTTGTTTTCCAAAGGGAAATAATGTTGTTTATAATGGATATTAGATCCATTGTATTTCGATCTGCACGCCTCGAGAAAAAAAAGGGAATGGCTCAGGATAGTTATACTTGTGTGGAAATGAAACATGTTACTAGTAATGCAGTTGCAGCTACGGGAGCAACGGGAGCAATGTGGAAAGACGACTGCACGAACAAAGGACCGCTGTTCAGTGGAAACTAGAAGTTGAAGTTTAGAATATGATGGAAGAGAATCAGTCTTGGAATTTAAGATTTCGTAATTTTGGAACCAGAAATTTCTTTTTAGGATATTGAGAAAGTAATTGATTTCGATGGAAGATGTATTTACAACCATTGAGGAAACCAAAAATAGTAAAGGATGTGAAAGAAAGTACTTAAATGAAGGAATGTACGTCAAGGAAACAAATTGTGAAAAAGTTGGACACATTTTCCCAGAGATTATGTTCTTTGAAAATAGAGTTTTCTATTAGTAAAAATTTTAGATAGTAAGGGAAGTTGTTACTCTGAATGGAACGAGAGTGTTCTGAGCGGAAGATTTAATCAATGGAGATTACGTCATTAGAACTAATCCTATAAACTATACTGAATATTTTTGTGAGTAACCTATTCCTTATGACATATGATTGAGTAGATCAATTATATGTTAGAGTTATTCGTTATCCTCTGATTTGTTTACTTCTGTTTCTATTCTTAGCTAATCGAGCTATTCAAGTTATTCAAATTGTTGTTATAGATCAAATCTTTGTATTAGTTTGATCTGTTGTTCAAAATTTTTGTGTTAGTTTGATCTGTTTCATAAACAAGCGTGGTCTTTGAAAATGGATTAGTTATTTTCCAACCATATCCAATGAGATTATTTCAACAGAGTGTAAGTAATCCAGAGAAAATTCATTTTTGAAAATCGGGTCACATCCAATTCTTTGCTGGATATGTTCGATAAAAGGTTCGATTCGTTTTGTTATCTTCCATGATGTTTTCTTTCATCTCCTGCAATTGAAGAAATATCTTGCAAGAAAGGATATTTCTATATTTGTATCCGTGTTAACGTATTTGAGTAACGCAGCAGAAGCGTGGTGAATTCTTCAAAAGATTGAAACAATTCTTCTATGGAAAAATTTAAGATGGTAATGAAAAATAATAGAAAAGAAAAATTTACAGAAGTATTTAGTATAGTGCTGTAGAAAAGGAGAACTCGGTTAGTGAGACATTTCCTGTTAAAAGCAAAAATCTAGAATATGTAGTGATATGAGAATAAGAAAATTTTAAGTAATACATTACATTAGTTGGAAGTTATCTGAGAAAAACTATTATAGGCATGAATGAAGATTGATTATCGTTATGTTGGTATCAGAGATATGAAAATTCTTTCTTTCTAGAGTAACATTCAAAATCTTCAGTAATTATAGGAGTCTGAGATATTTGATTAGGAGAAGTTGAACATCAGCAAAAAGATTTTGTTGGTTAGAATAGTATAGCAAGATGTAAGAGAGGAAGCTTCATGGGAATTGAAAAATAAGATAAATGAGGAATAATGTCATTATTTATTCCAAGGGTATGAAATCATAGTCATGAAATTTCGAGGACGAAATTTCTATAAAGAGGGAGAGTATTGTAACACCCCAAATTTCGTATCTCTTAAACAGTAATTTTGACAGTTAACAGAATTTTACTATTTAGTAATTTCTGGATACTGTAAAATTATTTTGTTTATTCCATCAGCGTATTTGATCGTTTTGAGTGATTTACTCCGTGTCAGGAAAATAACAATTTTTGGGTCAAAAAAAATCTTTCTGTATTTATTTCTCTTGACTGTTAATTATTTTTAACAATCTGACTTGATTTTCATATATTTTCTAATATTTGTGATTTTTATGGATGATTATGAATTTTTTTGACTGTATGTGAGCCCGGGTGGCCTTACGTGGGCCCAGGTGGGTCCCACAAAGTGACAATTTTTCTACGCATAAAAAAATTTGTACTGTTTAGACGGAGACAGAGGATCTTACTAAATTTGAATCCAAAAATAGTTTTAGAAAATTTCTTGTACTGTGTTTTGTACTGTATTTAATTTATCGGATGATAAAAATGTAGTAAATATATTCTTTCGTGGGGTTTTAGCAGATAAAAAAATAAAAATTATATTGCTTAAGTCAACATTGGTGGTTTGGATATCCACCATTGATTTAATTAACGATGGAGACTTGATCTTGATTTAATCAACAGTGGAGATTTGATATTAAAAGTGAATAGGATACATTATAACCGTTGGATAAAAATTAAATCAAAGGTAGAGATTTAGTCTTATAAATGGCTATGACCATTATCAACCCTTGGATGTAGATTTAATCAATGGTGGAGATGAATCATTAATGACCATTGGATTTAGATTGAATCAAGGGTGGAGATTTAGTCTTAAAAAGTGAAAAAGACCATTTATGACCATTGGATGAAGAATTAATCAAAGGTGGAGATTTGGTCTTCTAAAAAGGCTATGACTAATTATAACCCTTGGATTTAAAGTTTGAAGGAGCAATCTTGACCCTTTATTTTTGGAGACACATTTAATGGCTAGAATTTAAAGGAAAAAGATCTAATGGCCTAGATTAAGTCTCCTAAAAATCAAAAGCTTACCTAAATCCTAACCATTGAATTAATCAATGGCTAGAAATGCTTCAAATAATGGCATGAAAAGATGATAACTTTGCATGTATTATGAAGAGGGGGGACGGTTGGAGATGCTTGGAAAGGAGGAGACAAATTGGAGTAGCCTTTTTAGGCCAAAGAAAAAGATGACAAAGTGGAAGACCATGTGTTTCAAGTGTGAACCCAAAATGGGATATTATTTCAAGTAAAACTCTTCAAACTCTCCAACACTCACATGGCAGCCCACTCACTTTGTGCATGCATTTTCACTTTTCTCTCTCACCCAAAAAGCCTCCATCTTATTCTCTCAAAATTCCAAGAACCAAGCAACCATTCGTTCTTTCCTTTTTCCTCCATATGGTTCGGCCAAGCAACCCACAAACACCTTCCATCACTTTTAATTTCATCCAACCATAGATCTTGAATCTACATGATATTCTAAGCAACTTTCATGTTGGAGACTTTCTCTAAATCATTCATCTTCATGGACTTTCTTCAAGAGCCAAGTTATAGGGTATTTGTGGTGAAGTGTAAGAAAAATTCATTTATTCTTTTCTTTTTCATGTTCTAAACCATATTTGATCCATAGTTCCTCTTAATCAAGCTTAGTATACTAATTTTTATGTATTTTATTTTGTATTTGAGAAGCCCTTGGTGGTGAAGGACTTGGAAAGAGAAGCAAAACAAAGAATTTTTGAGGATCTTCAAGAGGTAAGAGAGAGATCCATCTCACCAACCAAGCATGGTGGTGAGAGATGATCTTATATTTGATGGATAGTGAATCCATGTGAGGATTCATATCCATGGTCATGTAATAATTTATATGTGTTTATGAACTTTGATTAATTGCCTATGCTTAATATGCTTTGCATGAGTTTATGATTTTGATGGTATGCTTATACTATGCATGATGATAATATGACATGCTTTTGATATATATATATGATATGTATGTATGTGTATGCCATGATTTGGTGATGGAAAGAAAATTAATTTTGGTCCCAATGGCCAAGGAAGGACTACGGTTTTGAGCTCCCAAAAATTAGAGTTCATGTTGAAAATTTTCAAGAATAAGGGAATTAATTTTTGGTCCCTAGAACTTAGTGAATATCGGTTAAGACACCTTAAGATAGGTGTTCATAAATGAATATTTTCATGAATGATGAAAATGGATGTTTAGAAAAAACAAGAAAAATAAACAAAGAGTTTATTTTTCAAAGAGTACAAGAACATGGTTCTTGATGAATTTTTATTGATTCATTTTGTGTAAAACGTTTCTAAGTGTTTTACAAAACATGAGATTTAAATGAAAATAATAATGATGATTTTAATAATTTGCAAAGAAAGTGAAAAAGGATTTGCAAAGAAAGTGAAAAAAAGGAATTTGCAAAGAAAATAAAAAAAAATTGAACAAATGGGTTTGGATTTATAACCATAAGTCTTGCGGTTTTGAAAACAAAATTTTTAATGATTTTATTTGTGTAAAACCATATCAATTTAGAAGGAAAAATATTTGATGGTTTCAATAGTCATGTCCACGTTTTTGAAGGCTTGTAATGCCTTGATTTTTTATGAACAAAGTGATTTTCAAAGTGGAAACGTAACTTGATTTAATACAAGAATTTGAAAAGGGAATCAGAACATTTTAATCACTTGAGAAATTAAGTTTTTGTAAACAAGAATGTTTTCGAACTTCAATTTATTTTGAAGAAAGTTGTGTTTGGAAATGATTTGGGAAAAATGAAGAATATAGTGGTATTATGAACATCTACTAACGTATAACTTATTTTTGAGTTTTGAAGTACGTTAGAAAATGTTAAGTTTTGAAACGTTGATTTATATCAATGGAAAAGTGATTTTATGAATTATATTTTGGAAAAAGATTTATATTATTTTGAGGAAAGTTGAAATGGAATTTTTGAAGAAATAAGAAATATTTTCTGTAATGGAATTGTGGTGAAAAATAATTATTTACGTATCTTAAAAATGTAATTTTTAAAGTACGTGATTTGAAATATAGTAAAATATTTTCAAGTGTTTAGAAATACAGTAAAATATTTTTATGCAATTTGAAATATGATAAAATATTACTACGCGATTGGAGATGCGTTGAAACAATTTTAAGTGATTTGAATTACGTTTAAAAATTTTACGTAATTTGAACTACTGTTGAAAAATCACTACGTGATTAAATAATGAGAGAATATTTTTACGTGATTGTGAAAATGACAAAAAATCATTATGTGATTTGGAAAGTGTTTTAAATATTTTAAGAATGATGGAAAATGATTTACGCAACTTAAAAGAATGATTTTTAAGTTACGCAATTTTGAAAATGATGAAAAATCATTATGCGATTTGAGAAACGTATATCTTTATGCGATTGAGAAAAATGTTAAAAAATTTAATACGTGATTTAAAGGTGCAAATGTAAGAGTTACAGATGTGTGAAAACGTAATGAAACGTTTTGAAATTGTGAAAATGAAATGAAAATGTTGCGCATTTTGTGAAAAACAGGACTAAAGAATTTTATAACTATGAAAATGTGATAATATGATTTTCCTGTTGAAAATACAAGATAAATAATTTGTAGAACCAAAGATATGGATGTTTGTGAGAAAATGACATGTTTTGCTCTGTGATTGGCATTTGGTGCATTATACATGCATTGGAAAGATATATCTGTGATTGGATTTGGTGCATTATACGTGCATTGAAAAAAATATGCATTGAAGCATATGATTTCATTGAACAAATCAAATTGAAAAGATTTGGCCCTTTGGGGTTGGACTTGCACTGATATATTCGTGCATTGTATAAAATATGCGTTGAAGCATATGATTACATTGAACAAATGAAATTGAAAAGATTTGACCCTTTGGGGTTGGACTTGCACTGATATATTCGTGCATTGTATAAAATATAGCTAATAGCTATTATGGCCCTTGTGGTTGAAGAGGGAATGAGAATTGATAGTGAGGTCTATGATGGATCTTGGGGGCGTCGAGGCGCGGCGGTCGACCAGTGGATAGTTGACGAGTACCCTGTGCCACTTGGCGATGCAGTCCGTTGCAACGCATTGACGATACCCGACAAGAACACGATTCTTTTCAACAACTGGGAGATTGTCTTTGGGCTAAGGCTGACAATTAACCAGAGCATTCTTCTCAAAATTGTGAAAACCTCCATGGAGTTGTTTTTGATAAAATGAGTCTTTGTGCATATGCATAAATCTGAGCATTTATATCTGTGTGATATATTAATTGAGGAATATTGGTTATTGGTTATGACAATTGTTTTGAATACTTGGATGATAATTGAATTGATAAATGATTGGATGATGATAGTTGATTAATGTTGATGGCATGATCATAATTGCGGTATGATCTATCTGTATGATATTGCTGTTTGTGTTATCTCTGTGCTGTCATATTGGTATTGGTGTAGGTGATCTCAGCTCTTTGTTATATTATTTTGCTTTGTCTGTATTGTTAAAATTATACAGTAGAAGGAATGAGTTGTCTTAGACATAACGAGTGGTAGATACTCAGAGATTGATGGAAACATTGAAAAGTGGCTGTCTCAAGTTCGAAGATGTGCCGGGTAGACAAGGAGTAAAGTTCTGATGCATCAAGATAGACAGAAAAAAGAATAAGTATGTTAAAGTTTCTCATTAGTGTTGTACCGTGCTATTAAGTAGGACCCGTCATGGGGTTTGCTACTGTCAAAAAAAAAATAAGTTTGTTAATTTTATATTTCTCTTTAAATTGTGATATTAATTGGTGTCTGTTAAAAGAGAGAAAGAGAAGAGAGACATATGAGGAAACCGCGTGCTTCAACTACACGACGGAGAGCTGTATATATAGAGCTATAATAATAAATACAAGGATTAGGGTTATGATCTGATTAGCCTATACAAGGAAACTACATAAATACAAAAGATATATAAAAGATATATAAAAGATATTTACACGTTTTCAACACTCCCCTCAAGTTGGAGCATATAAGTCATATGTACCAAGCTTGTTACAAATATAGTTTATCCGAGGACCTCTCAAAGACTTAGTGAAAACATCTCGCAGATTGATCATTTGAATTGACGAAGCTAGTGGTGATGTCTCCGACAAAATCTTTTCTCTGATAAAGTGACAGTCTATCTCAATGTGTTTGGTCCTCTCATGAAATACTGGATTGGAAGCGATATGCAAGGCAGCTTGATTATCACAAATAAGAATCATTTGCATAACGTTTTCAAATTGAAGTTCTTTAAGAAGCTGTTTTAACCAAATGAGCTCGCAAGTAGCTGAGGCCATGGCTCGATATTCTCGCTTGGCACTTGATCTTGCAACTACATTTTGTTTCTTACTTTTCCAGAAATCAGATTACCCCCAATGGATACACAATAACCAGAAGTTGATCTCCTATCAATAGAGAACCTTGCCCAATCGCATCCGAGTACCCTACAATCTGAGTGTGTCCTTTGTCTTCATAGACAAGGCCTTTTCCTGGAGCTCCCTAAATATATCTGAGAATACGAATCACTGCATCCCAATGCCCTTCACAAGGTGAGTTTAGAAATTGGCTCACCACACTCACCGCAAAGGAGATATCCGGACGGTAACAATAAGATAGTTAAGTTTTCCAACCAATCGTTTATATCTTCCTTGGTCCGAAAATGGCTCCCCCGATCCCAGAAAAGTCTAACATTGGGATCCATAGGGGTGTCAACCGCTTTGCATTTAGTAGTCCCGTTTCCTCAAGAATGTCCATAGCATACTTCCTTTGTGAGATTACTATACCATCCTTGGATTGTGCCACTTCAATTCCCAAGAAATAACGAAGTTTGCCAAGATCTTTGGTCCGAAAGTGATGACAGATATGTTTGTTTTATCCGAGTTATACCTTGGTGATCACCGCCGTGATAACAATGTCGTCCACATACACAATCAAATAGATACACCTCGGACCGTATGGCGATAGAAGACGAGTGGTCGGCCTCACTACGAGTCATACCAAACTCGCACACAACAAGATCTTGAATCGACCAAACCAAGCCCGGGAGATTGTTTGAGACCATACAGGACTTGTGTAGACGACACACGAGGCCAGAAGACTCCCCCTGAGCAACAAACCCTGGAGGTTGCTCCATGTAGACTTCTTCTTCCAGATCACCATGAAGAAAAGCATTCTTGATATCCAGCTGATGAAGGGACCAATGGCGAATAGCATCCATAGACAGAAAAAGGCGAATAGAAGCCATCTTCGCCACTGGGGAGAAAGTGTCGCCATAATCCAAACCAAATATCTGGGTATACCCCTTTGCCACCAAACGAGCCTCCTTGTATTGGTTCGGCTTGGATGAGTTTGGTATGGACGGTGGTTGGTGGATCCATGTGAAAGGTCCCTTGTGTCGAAAGTCTTCCTAGCGATGTGGAGGCTAGGCGGCGTGTTTCATTGTATCAATGGATGAACGACGGCAGTACAAGTATGACACCGTATCAAAGCCATGCCCCGAAGGTAGCCATGGTGGATGAATCTTCAGAATGCCGAACGAAAGTGGTAGGCCCCAATTAACTCACGATGGGATCCGTAGATGTGGACGGATGGATGATCGTTTGAGGGGAGGCTCGATGGTCCTTTGTTCGAGGGGAGGATTGTTGGGAATGCGACCAAAGTCCCACATTGGCTAGAGGTGGGGAGCATCATGTGTATATAAGTATGGACATATATCTCCATTAGTATGAGGCCTTTTGGGGTAAAAGCCCAAGAGCAAATCCATGAGGGCTTAGGCCCAAAGTGGACAATATCATACTAATGTGGAGATATGTGGTGTCCATGAGCCCTACAAGTGGTATCTAGAGCCTAAAGAGAGGCAACCCTGGAACCGCACACACCCTGTGGGTCCACTGCCCTCCGGTGAAAATTTTTCCGGCCAACCGTGTTTCCCTTCCGGTTTGCCGACCTTTCTCTCGTGCCGTGACGTCTTTCCGGCGCTCTTTTCTCCCTGTTTGTCGCTGCCGCCGCCGTTCGCCGCCCTCTTTCTGGCCGCCAACCACACCGTTGGCACCGCCTCCCTCCGACCGGCCAGACCCCCGAAGCCCAGCCCCAACGCCGCCCTCACGCGCCCGCACGCGCCGCCCGTCTCCGCTGTTGCCCAGCCACCGCGCGGGCTGTTTTTCGGCGCGTGACGGCGCATCCGACCGCCCCTCCGGCCGACGTTCCTCTCGTTTGACTCGTCTCGGCTTCCTCTACGCTGATCTGCCCTCAGATCCGTGTTTTCTTGCGTTGGAGTTTTCAGGTATCTTGTATTTTCCTTTTTTGCCCCTTATCTTCTGACCTATGGCAAGTTCTACCTCTCCAGATGGTTCTAAAGATCATCCCAAGGCTGAGCCTCCTGTTTTCACAAGTTACCTCCATACCCCTCTCTCTGCTGATAAATTAGATGGCAGCAATTATGATACATGGGCTTCAGACATCAAGTTATGGCTTGAAAGTCAAGGCTATGAAGACCACCTCACCATAGACCTTACCTCTATAACTGCGGAGGAATAACCCCGGTGGAAGAAAATTGATAAACAGTTGTGCGTTGTAATCAAGTCCACCATTCACTCCTCTCTCAAGCAGATCTTCCGTGCGCAGACCACTTGTGCTTCACTTTGGGACCAAGCCAAGGTTCTTTACACTAATGACACTCAGCGATTATATGGGGTTTGCCACAACCTCATGAGTCTTATTGCTCCTCGTCAGTTTGATGGACCTATGTCTGCTTACTTGGGTAAGGTTCATGGTGCTCTGCATGATTTCAATGAGTTGCTACCTCCTGCTGCTACCCCTGCGCAAGAACTCGAGCAACGTAGCACCTTTTTCATGCTCATGGCCTTGTATGGGTTACCTCCGGAATATTCTGCTAATCGTGATCAGATTTTGGGTTCGCCTACTGTTCCCACTCTATCCTCAGCTTGGTCCTCTTTGCTTCGGGTCCCAACGAAGCAACCCTCTGGTTCTGTCCTCGCTCCGGCCCCAGTTGATACTTCTGCCCTCGTCTCCCACAGTGCCAATCATGGTCGTTCTCGTCCTGGCACCTCGGGTAGACCTCGTCCGAAGTGTGCATTCTGTAACAGGTTGGGTCATACTGAGGATCGTTGTTGGACCAAAAATGGCCGTCCTCCACGGGCTGCCCATATTGCCCAGGCCACTGTCCCTGATTTACCTGAGTCCTCTGCTCCACCGACCCCATTTCCAGCAGCCTATGCAGATTTTCTAAAATGGTTTGAGCAACAATAGGCTTCTACCTTTACTGCATCTGTTGCACACACTGGTAATACGTTTGCTTGTCTCTCTCAATCCCCACCATTAGGTCCTTGGGTACTTGACTCTGGTGCTTCTGACCATATCTCTGGTAATAAAAGTCTTTTCTCCAAATTCTCTAACTCTGGCTATTTACCTATAATTACTTTAGCAAATAGTTCCCAAACACAACCCGAAGGGATTGGCACTGTCCATCCCCTCCCTTCTCTGTCTGTTGATTCTGTTCTTTATGTTCCTGGTTGTCCTTTTAATTTACTTTCTATTAGTCGTTTGACCCGTTCTTTAGATTGTCGCATTAGTTTCACTAAAGACTCTATCATTTTGCAGGACCGGAGTTCGGGACGGATGATTGGCGTCGGATGTGAGTCTAATGGCCTTTACCAGCTCTCTGCCACCTCTCGTGTGTGCTCTGTTATCGATTCCCCTCTTACCATCCATGCTCAGTTGGGTCATCCTAGTCTTGCCAAGCTACAGCATATGGTGCCAACCTTTTCTAAGTTATCTACTTTACCTTGTGAGTCGTGTCAACTAGGAAAACACACACGTAGTTTGTTTCCCGATCGAGTGTGTCGTCGAGCTGCGTCTCCTTTTACTTTAGTTCATTCTAATATTTGGGGTCCTAGTCGTATTGCCTCTACTTTTGGGTCAAAATACTTTGTTACTTTCATAGATGACTATTCTCGATGTACTTGGTTATTTTTAATGAAGAATAGATCAGAGTTGTTTTCAATTTTTCAGACTTTTTATAATGAAATCAAAACTCAGTTTGGTGTTCGGATTCGTATTTTGCGTAGTGACAATGCCCGTGAATTTTTTGTCTCACAATTTTCAAACTTTTATGGCATCTCATGCCGTTCTTCACCAAACATCCTGTGTTTATACCCCTCAACAAAATGGGGTTGCTGAACGCAAAAATAGACATCTTATAGAAACAACTCGGACCCTTTTATACCATGGTCATGTTCCCTTTCGTTTTTGGGGCGATGCGGTTCTCACTGCTTGCTATTTGATTAATCGCATGCCCTCTTCTGTTCTTGATAACCGGGTCCCCCATTCTGTTTTGTTCCCCCACCTACCCCTCCACTCTCTTCCGCCTCGTGTCTTCGGGTCGACATATTTTGTCCATAATATCAGTGTCAATATTGCATAATGAATAGTTAAAATATGATTTTCAATATTACCTAATATTTTCAGTAAATTTACGTGTTAGTAAAGAAGAAATTTTGAAACCCATCTTTTATAACTCAAACTTTGTGCGAACTTCTTTTCAGATTATGAGTCAAGAGTCTGAAATGTGATGCCCTAAGGAGGGTGTTACACCCATGCTCAGCCATCCATGGCAATAGTCCTCAGCCTTCTAGTTCTTGTATGGAATTGTAGTGACTGCATGCATACATGGAAGACTTGTGAGTTGCCAAAACCCATATGTGCATGTACGGGTGGCTAGGTTCACATCCACCTTGTCATTCCATCTATACACCTTAAACTTGTTACTATCAGGATCAGCCGACCACACAGGTGTCCAGTTATTACTCTCTCTTTTCTTCTTCTCCCACCTACTTTGTTACCATAGAGCTATAAAGCCCCTATACTTAGCCAAATTTCAACTTAATAGTAGTCATTGTCTTCATTATGTAGCACTTCACCTCCTCATCCATGGTCAAGATGGGTTTGCCTCTTTACTTCAAAATCTTAGAATTGAACACCTCACAACCATTGTTGCATATGTTGTCACACTTAAGCTACTCATTAAAGTATGCCTTGGTCCATGAATGTTTAGGCCACTTGGCCACATAGGCCCATGCCTTCTTATTTATTGTTTTCACTCTCTCCATAGCATCTCTAAACTGAGCTGGAGTAACTGCTCTTGCATACTCCCATACAATATTCCTTAACTTATTGTCCTTAAACTGTTTTATAAAACTCCTCCATAGGTGCAAAGCATAGAACCTGTGATTTGTTCTAAGCTTCTAGTATAATTAGTATAAGACCCTGCAAAATATATGCATAACTAATTCATATTAGTCCCTATTAGAAGAATAACTAATTTAGTCCCCATAGTAATATAAAACAAGTCAAATTAGTCCTTGCGAATTACCTTCTGCATAACTGAGATAAAGTTCTAACCATGTTCCTTGTGGTCCTCTAAGTCCTTTTTTAACAGTGTCAAAAATCACTTATAGTTATCTTTATTTTCAATGTCAACTATGACATATGTAATTACAAAAAAAAAATATGATTATTGGTATCATGTCCCACTACAGGCAATAATTGGCCCTCAATACCCCTTAAGAAAGCAACCATCCAAGCCAATCAATGGCCTCCAACTTGCCTTGAAACCCCTCTTACACCCTTCAAGGCATACATAGAACCTTTCAAACTATAGTGGGGAGTTGGGGATTAGAATAATATCCATCTTGATAGTGGAGCCAATGTTGCTCCTCAACAACTCTTAGGCATAATCTTTGTATATTGCTCTTTTTCATTCCCTTTTACAAGTTGTCTTGTCTGCTTCATAGATTTGTACATCTTTGTGTCATCTAGATGCACCAAATACTTCCTTAATTCTTTTTCATGTAATCATATGCTTCATATAAGCAAGGTTTAGCTTGTTCCTAAGCTTTTTCTCAAGCTTTTTAACTACCTAGGATCTACTAGCTTGTTTATTTTTGAATCTGCTGATGCATCTATGTTCAGACTTGAAAGTTTTGATTTGGAAACTGTGCGTGACTTTACTCCAAGAACAAAAAACTCCCATGTATAGTGTTCATTCCTACATTTTGCTCTAGCCCTCACCTTATTATTCTTTATCTATTTTATCTCTCAACAAGATGTATGGTATAATCCTTCACTTGAAGGCCTATAGTATATGAAACTCTATATTAACATATCCAAAACCTATTGTTTCATTGGACTGAAAGTACACTTCTTTACTAGTTGCATCATCATTAGAACTTATAGGAGACCTGAGTTCTTCAGACACATAGTTATTATTTCCACCTTTAGATACATTTTCATCACTGTGGTCAGAACCCTCTAAATCACTTTCCCTCAACCTCCTTACGCATCTACTTGTCCCTTCTCCAAAATTGAGTATATAACTCTGCCTATGTCCTATGTATGCCCTCATAGTAGTATCATTATCTGTTCTTGCATCATCAAAGTTATTGTATCCTTGCTTCATAGGTGTACTATTTCTTTTACACCATTTTTTGTGCAATGCCTTTAGCATTATTCTTCCTCTATGTCGTACTTTTAACCCTTTTTTTCTTTTGTGCAATCCCTTTAACTCTTCCCTTATTTGTCACAGGAAGATCATCATGCTCTTTTTCATCCTTATTAGTAACAAAAGGAGGAGACCTATAGGGGTTGTCCTCTACATTTTCATAGTCATCAAAGGACTCACTATCTTTAGCAGTTGGCTCTTCATGATGATTCTCATAGTCAACATTAACTTTAGGTTAATGTTGGTCTTGGTGTTCAGGGTCAGTAGCTGGCTATGATGATTTGGGTCTTGTATGTAGTAATGAGCTTAGTTTGGTTGATTTAGATCTGGTGACCTAGCTTCTGTTTGAAGTGGTAAGTTAGGTTGGTTTGAGGTTGGTGTATTGGTTTGGATGTTCTCATTTGGTTCCTCATTTGGCTATGTCAATATCTCTAGGTCAGCAAAAATGGGGTACTCAGAATAGATATCAATCTTCTCATTGTTATGCCTAGAAGCTATGCATATATCAAGCACATCCAAGTCTGTCTTCAAGTACCTTAACCCACTATTCAAATCTTTCTCAAGCACTAACCATTAGAACTTCTCAAGCATGTGATAACCATGAAGCTTGCACAAATCTCTAACAGTAAAATCATTCGTTTTGTCCACATCACATTCGAGCCAACAATCGATTTCACCTTCTACATAATCAAGTTTCCCTCCAGCATTATACACAAACTTACCACCATGGTGAAACACAGTAGTTAGTTGATATCACATCTACACAAATACATACAACACTAATTAAAAGCTTATAAAAAATGGACAAAGAGCCTCGGTGCATGTGTGTTGTGCAACAAAAAAAATAGAGACAAATTTGAGTAAGGGACAAAGCATCATCAAGCACAAGAAACAACAAAATTTCAATAGAAAATTCGTGCTAGGAACCACACACACCACATTAAGGAGACATAAACCACTCCACAAATCACAAAATAGAGAACCACTACAAGAACTTTATGAATTACCGGTGGCCAAATTGGCTGATAATTCCCTGAAATTTGCTAAAAATTGAAATTTTCAACAGATTTTTGTTTCTCAAAAAAACACTTGCCAAAAACAAAAACCCACCAATAATTACTGGCAGATTTTTTCGCTGAAAAAAAATGGTGGCTGGTTAGTTTGCCATATTTTCCGACATAAAAATCAGTCAGAGATTCTTGGCGGATATTCCACCGAAAAATGCCTATTACCAAAATTCTTTCCGGTGGATCACTATATAAGTGACTATGAGCAGTCCAAGATATAACTGTTCTACTCATCTTATGTCTTCCACTAATTGTGAGGATGATGACTCTAATAATAATATTTTTAAGTAGTTGATATGATCAAAAGTTTGTGTACCAAAACGATTCTACCTCTTATGATGATGAGGATAAGACTAAGTAATGAGATATAAAAAAAGGAAGGAGAAAATTATTGCGAATTATAATAATGAATTTACACAATTTTATGAAGTAATTTTTTTGGCGAACAGAAACCCCCTAGTGAGTTGGAGAATAAGAAAGAAACAAAAAATAACTGAATTTTTTTATTAAGAATGACGACACACCAATGAAAATGACATTGTACCAAAGTACCATGAAGAGGAATATCCGAATAACATTATGTGCTCAACGTTATTCGAACTAGGATAGTTAATAGGATAGCACCAAGATTACCCTTGTTGGTGACACAGAAAGCATGTGTTTGCTTATAGCAATCTAATGACTTTTAAAGAGTAGCGGAAAAAATTTAATCTCAAGAGAATTTAGACAAGAGTGAAATTAAGATTTCGAGAGTGATGATGATAACAAGCGAAAGCATATATATATTCCTTTTATTCAATATAATACAATATGAAACTCAAGGAAAAATTGTTCAAATTTAATGAATCAATCTAGAAACTAGGACAGTCAATATAGAAAAAAAATCATTTTTCTTTTAAGATCTTGAATAATCGTGTTTTTTTTTTAAAAAAAAATTGTTAGTTTCTTTCCTAATGAGCTAAGATACTAATCTTACTCGCTACAATTTGAAAACCACAATTTTTCCAAAACTAATGTTCATTGTGAAATATATCAATCATCATCATTGTCTTCAACTGTTAAATATATGAATTTTATTAGCATTCTTAAGTATACTCTTCCATATAGTCGATCATAGCCAAATTTTACAGAAGTCAACTCATATACCTTTTCTAATCTAAAATTCTAGACCTACAATTTTTCCAATTTAAAAAGGTCTTTAGATTAGAGAATGCATATGAGTTGACTACTGTACTATGTGTCTACCATTAAGCGTAAGGAAAAGTGCAAAAAATGTTAAGAAAATTCAAGTATTTAATTATTGAAAACAATGATGATGATTGATGTATTTCGTAAAGAACATTACTTAGTAAAAGTCGTACTTCTTGAATAGTTGCCAACATTTCTATCATAGCTCACTAGGAGAGATCCAATACGAAAATCTTTTGCCACGAGCGAGAGTAATTTATTTTATCAAAAGAAATTTTACTTTTTCATGATATTAACACTTCTAGTTCCTAAACTCATTCATTAAACATGGATAATCTTCCCTTGAGTGCCAATAGTATTACATCGAATTAAAAAAAATACATCTACTCTAGCTTGTCATTACAATCACTCTCAAAACCCTAACTCCAACTTCAACCAAATATATCTGAAATTAATTTTCTCTCAATTAACTAATCTCCAAAACTCGATAAACGAGTGCAAGGAGACACAGGCTTTCAGCAAGGGCAATAGTCTAGGCGCTACTCACTCAACTTTCTCAATCCTAATGATGTCCAGCTTATGATTTTATCTGGCATATCCTTTCCACGATAACCTTGTATAACATCATTTTTATTGTTGAAATCACTCTTCATATCAATTTCGTCTGCTTTCGATTTCTATCTTATTATACAATTGATCCACCAAATGCCTACTGTCCGTCAGAAAATCTACTTTTAAAAAATGCAAATTTATTTTTCTAATTCGCAATGTTTTTCTTCATTTTCTTATATCACCTTACCTAGTCTCCTCTTTATCATCATAAGAGGTGGACTCGTGTTACTACTCAAACTTTCAATCACATTACCACATGATAATTTTATCACTAAAGTCATTATTATTACTATTAGTAGATGACAAAAGATAAGTTACTAGAGTAATCAAATCTCAGACTGCTTAAAGTCACTTAACCTATCATGCAAAACTAATAACTTCTAACTTAAGATTTAGACCTTCTTAATTCAGTAGACATTAATTATTTTTACAATTCAAACACAATAACATATTAAATTAAATTAAATTTTGATAAGTAAAATAAAGAAATACCATCTTATATGCAATTAAGTTAAAATCTTTATTAATGTAAAATTGTTTAAAATGACTTTATTAGGTTTTTCTATGGTAATTTTGGAAAATCGAAATCATATTTTGAGTTATAATTTGAAATTAACTTAATTGAAAATGATTCTAAATTTTAATAAGTGCTCTTCATTTGAATTTTTTTAGAAGATTTTAGAAGATAAATGTAATTTCTACTTTAACTTCTAATTTATTTGACATTTCCTATTTCAAGCCTAGGCTTCTTGAAATTTATCATTCTAATGAAATTAATAAATTATTATTAACTTAATTAATTATTAATTATATATATAGTTCACATACAATTTTACTTTCTTTTTATATTTTATTACATTTTATCATATGTTATTAATTTATTAATTTATTAAAATTAATATTATTAATTAATAATTAATAATCATTTAAATATAATATATAAATTAATTAATGAATTTAATTAATTTAAATTATTAATAATTGATCAACCTCTTCACTTAAAATTTTAATATTTAATATTTCTTATTACTATTTTATCACACTTCTTTTGATTTTCAAATTAACACATTTGGTTATAATATGTACTACTGATAAAGGGAATTCTCCTTAATATGGTCACAATTCTGAGTTTCTCATTTTTTTTCATTCTCACTTAATATAAATTATATTATTAATTTTATACAATGTAAAATTATGAATCAAATTCTATAACAATATAATAGAGAATTATATATCATAACAACATGCAAACACCAACAAATAATAAATAATAATATATCATACATATCAATATACATTCAGATATACACATAAATACATATATTCAAAATATAAATACAATATACATACATGCATATATATATATATATATATATATATATATATATATATATATATAATTAACAAATATAACATTCACAATAAATAATTTAAAAAATTACATACAGGTGAAACAATACTCTAGCCACATCCATCCCATGCACCACGTCTGGGTCGCATGGGCCATTATCCCCAATGACACCCATTGTCAGGGCCCCGTGGCCTTTCGGAGTAACAACCATTAGTGCCAGATGAGTTATATCAAGGACTGACATTTTTGTTGGAGGCACCTGAAGGCCATAGAGCTCGGCGATAGAGCAGGAGAGAGGAAGGAGAAGAGAGAGGAAAGGGAAGAGAGGATGGAGAAGAGAGAAAGGTGGAGAGAAAGTTCAGAAATGAAAGAGAAACGAGTCTCGCTCGAATCTTAAAAAAAGTTTTTGGTGAGTTTTTCAAATTTTCAGAATGTAACTAGTTCGTTACTTGAGTAAATCACATGAAATTTTCAGTGGATATTGGTAAAAAATTGGTCGACGCTCCTCCTCGAAAGTTGTAGTAATTTTCAAGGTGGAATTAATTCGCCAAAAAATCTTGAAAAATGAAAACGATGATTTACCTGCAGATAATCCGCTGAAAATGTAAAAAAATCTATGACAGTTTACTTTTATGATATATTAATCTTCTTTTATTTAATATTTTTTCTCTAATAATTTTCCCTCTAACGGCCAAACAACATCGTTCATGTGTAGGAAGGGTTAGGGGGAGTAGGCTTGCCACATATGCATCTAACAAGGCACTTAACATGCCACATAGCGTTTCCATTAGCATTAAGAGATGCTGGTTAACGGTTCGACTAAAGTAACCAATGATTTGCTTAACGAGGGACTTCCATAATAATTTCCTTAAAAAGGGGACTAAAATGATCGTCACCTTCTAAATGAGACCAAAATGATTATTTAGTAAAAAAATAATAGGTAAAATATATTAAGTATATAATTTTTTTAGTATGAAGGCATAAATTTTATTTCCAATTAAGACAATTATATTAATTTCCTGTGAAATCCTACACATATAAACATCCCATTTTTATTTTCATATAAGCTACATTAAATCCCCTTATTTTGAATTTCACCAAATACATATACTTGTTCATGTCCAAAAAAAAATTGTTTCTTACGAGTTTTTTTTTGTTGTTGAAAGATTCTTGTGTATTTCTGAGTGTACTGTACTCAATTCACTAAAAACATGATATATGGATTGGATAATTATACAGGTTGCTAGATTAAATTTAATTTATTATTTAATAATTTAAAATTTTTAGATTTGTATGACATTTTTGAAGACTTGATTTTTATGATAAGGCACAATGACGTCGTTTGATCCATGTAGTCAACCTCATCTAGAGGGAAAAAAGCTTGATTGCTATTGTTGTTGTATTTAATAATTTTAAATTAATTCTCAACCATTATGAGTATTATTCTCAAAGTAACTCAGAATTTCTCCAAATTGCCCTATATGTAATCTATCTACAAATATAATAAAATTGACTTAAGCTTAATAAATTAATACTATTAATGATTTACTAAGTAATCAAATTTATTCATATACACTTGAGTTTAATGAATATCGTCAATAATGATCTTTTAATTAGACTAAAAACTCTATTAATATTTGCACTCCCTTGTGATTTTGAGATAGGTATACACGGATCACTACCAAACTTATTCATAATAAAACAAATTGCATTTATCTATACATTCACAATAATATTGATTCATCCCCCAACTAGCATATGAACGTATATCACGCCTCTGAATCATACACGCTATTGAGGGAATTGGGGGAAAATATAAATGCGTCTGGTGTAGGCCAGCACAAAGGAAGAACTCCAAGATCCCTTTGCAGGTAGAAACTGGAGCATATTTAAACCATTTCGAGTTCATGAAATTGTTCCTTCAAACAATATTAACCGTTAGATTTCTTTTCTTATCTTAGAGATATAAACATATAAAATATTCTCAAGTTTAATTTAATTTGTATCTAATAATTTAAAATTTTAAACTAATTGGTTCTTGGCTTGACATACAAAAACTCTCAGAGATTCAAATATAAATCATTCATAGTAATGTACTCAATACTTTTCTTTAAGTTTTTTGAGATGAATTAGTTATTGACAGTTTCTATCCTCACAATCACAACTATTTGGGATATATTTGGAGTCTTCCTAATCAGTAATCAAACCATATGTTTAGAAGAGTGAAAGCAGACCTAGTCAAGGTTGACGTTATTTCAGTTATTAGTAGCGTCAGCACTGTAGAAAAACATTAAAGCTACTTAAGTAAGCTTTCTACAGCGGCATTGACTTTTCTTTTTATCCTAGTGTAAGTTGCAAACCTAAAAGATATAAAGTCAATTCTTGATGAGGATCATGGGGCAACACTGGGATAGCCGTGTGGGGTTAGCTGCACAAAAACCAAGTATGGTCCTATGGACATACATGTGAAGTTGTGATTGCACTAGATCTGTATGTGACGTTACTTAATGATATATAAGAATGTAAAAGAGGCAATCTATGCTACCCTAAAAAAAGAAAAAAAGAGGCAGTCCATAACTTAAAATTGATCAGAAAGGAGTGAACGAAAATCGGTAGAAAGCTGTTACAAATAACATAATCAGCTCCATTGTCACTAATTAAAGGACAATTAATTTTGTGAATATAACATGCATGTCTACATTAATCAGAATAAGGTTATAGTAAGTTACTAATTTTTACTGTGGAAGTTGCTGCTGTAAACACTAAATCATATGCAGTACATCTCTTTTGAACCCATGCTATCCGTTAATTACCACCCAAATGTTGTCCATTTTAATGGAATTTGGAGGCTTCTTACTAAGCAATCACACCTATATATTATTGCTATATGTGATGTTATACTATGAGTTAGTGCTGAAGATTGACACGGCCTGCGCGGGGTATTGTGTTATTTATAACTAACAAAACGACATCATCAAACTAACAAAAAATAGATGACATACTCATATCAAGCCATTTTTTCAAAATTTGGTATATATGTTTGGGTTTGGAGTTTGGACTTTGGACCACATGCATGAAGCCATATTTAATTGTAACTCCACTAGAAAGTGCTCAATGAATGTACGTTTTCTGCTCTAGCCTTACAATAAAGATTGCACGCCAATAGTGCGGCTACACAGCTAGCAAGAACACATGCATATGTACCTGCAGGGTTCCCTGTATAGTTATTGTAGCCCCTGACTCACTTTTAATGCCCCATATATTAAGCTTGCTTTGTTGAGCTAATCAAGCCACTCCATGGAAGAGAGAGAGTGCGTGTGCGTGTGTGTGGAGTGGAAACTGGTAAATGTGAAGTATAGGACAGTAAAAAGGAAATTAAAGGCAGCAAGAAATGGAGTTTAAGTTACCGAACTTTTAGTCTTTACTCTTTTACCTTGCTTATGGGCCATGTTTTTGTCTACTTTTTCAGAAAATGGGTAGCTGCGGATGGCTATGTGGGCAATATATGTGAGGAAAGGTTTCAGCTTTTGATCAAGGTATCGTAGATCTGCATGTGCAGGCCAGGCCTACCTAGTCGAAGAAAAGGGTCATCCATTTCACCTACGCCTATAGTTTTGTTGTATTGAATAACGGAAAAAAAAAAAAAACCCCTCATCTTTACGTATCACATCTACACATTTTTTATTATATATATATATATACTCACATAACTCAATTATAAAAATAATATATTTCTTAATGATGTACAATTAACATTTTTCTTATGATATTATACGTAATTATGGAAGTAAAATACGCACCATTTCCATGAAAAGTAGAGAAACAGTGATCCACACCACACCCTTTTTTAGGCTCTTCGAATGATCAAAAGGTTGAGGACATACCGGATACGGTTATCTATTTCTCTTACAATAATCTTAAATAATAAAATAAGAAATTTCTGACATCACTGATACACGAAGCAATGTAGCATACATGGTTTCAACTTTGAATGAAGAGGTATTGGTCAAAACTATGAATCACGGATACGCAATTGTTGAAGTATGTTTATGTATTGGATACGTGTCTATGTCAGATATATAGGGATATCTGTATGATACACGTATTCTGCATGTCAGAATATGTCTGATTAAAAGAATATTTTTTAATTTAGATACGTCTCGGACACGCTTAGATACGTCTCGGACACGCTTAAATATGTCTTGAACATGTTTGGACACGCTTAGATCCATTAATATATTTTTAAAATAGTTTCTATGATTAACGTTCAATTAATAAGCTCGTAACCCACTCAAGCTCAATCACATAACTAATGTCCCAAGTCACTATTTTCACACATCAGTATTTTAAATTTTATTTTTTCATACATCATTATTAGACTTTTAAATTTTATTTTTTCATACACTACTATTTTTATATGTTTCTTTTACTTTTACTCGTACCAAATCGTCCATTTCGTTGTCACTGAATCTTGCTTCATACCAATATTTCCTCTAGTTAATTTTTTTATGCAGGTGTGCTCATTCATGGTTAGTTCTATTAGAAGAAATTAGTTTAAGAGATTTTTTAGAATATATCAATAGAAATGATGCTCCATATTTTTTAGGAAAGGCTTATTAGATAGCAAATATTGGTACATATAACATATATTAAGATATTATAAATCTTCAAGTTTAAAGAAATGATATTAATAAATTATGAATTTTTTTACTTAAATTTTGTAATTATATATATATATATATATGTATCTTGTATCCGTGTCTTATAATTTTTGAATTTGATGTGTCTCTGTATCTGTATCCGTATCGTGTCCCGTGTCCGTGTCCGTGTTTATGCTTCATAGGTTCAAAATGATGTCTTTTAGTATTCAAATATAGCATGCAAAAAAAATCAATTGGACATCCATTTTAAACCTCTACATCCACCTATATATGCTTCGTAGTTAAGTTTATATATGATTGATGGAAATTAGGACGGAACCTATGTTAATTAGGTCGCAAAGTTCCACTGGCTAATCCTTTAATTTGGGACAAGATGTGGGTTTAGTCACATAATTAAGTGACTCAATGTACTACTGGATCGATTTACAGCCACTTATAAGCTTCAAAATTAGTCTAACAAAAGTTACTAAGGTAATAAAAAAGCCTCGCTAGTTGGGTTAGTCTTGTTATGCATCAGGGACACTTTTTTTTTTAATATATATATACCCTTTGTATTTGTATACAAAAATAATATGCAATCATATTTTAAATTGCTAGAGATGGGAGTTATAACATTTGGCATCATTATACAAATTTGTGACATGTATTACCATTTATTATAAATCCGGCCGAGACTTGAGGGCAAGCTTGGGTGAAATCAGACATATTCATTGATTGGGATTATACAATATCGATATTTGTTACTGGGAATATTGATTATTAAGTCTTTGCAAGTTAGCGTCATGTCATTCTTTCGAATTCAAACCTAATTAATCCCTTATCATGGATATCTTCTCGTACACAGTTTGAGATCGTTTTTAAAGATCAATTATGACTACCTTAATTTCATCTCTTTGAAGTAACTCTATAATCTAATTATTATATAAATATTGTTGTGCATGCTATATTTTAGATTAAATTGATATAAGAAATTGTAAATCTTATATATTAATTTTTGAATTAAAATTCCATCAAACTAGTCAAATGAGTGTAGTAGTGCATTTCTTAAAAGTGATTTCCAGTGTTAAAATGGAGAGAGATTAATCCAATATAACTGTTAAATTATTTTAAAGAGAAAATATCATTTATTCCCCAACCAAAAAGTAAATAAAAATCTCCCATTACAGTGGCATACTAATGGGGTGCATAAATTTAAAAAAGATAATATTTTTTTATGACAGTCAAATAGTATCCGGCCAACTTGTAAGAACATTGACTAATTCATCTCTATGATTTGATCAAAGGCAAGTCATTTGCATCGAAACTAAGAAATTTATAAAAATATTTCTTACGACTTGATTTTAAAAAATTACCATAATTAGAATTCAAATATGTAATCATGCGAAAAAATAATATATTCAATTTTAACTTGTTTGCGTAAGTCATTTTATGATTACGTACGTATATCTGTTGTGAACTTTGTTTATACTGGAGAACTCGTTAGCTAGAGGTTTATAATAACATTCCTTCAAGCTTTTTCACTTTTTTGTTATGTAATGATGTATATTTGTACGTAAATACCAAATATTTTTATTTTTATTTTGTTTTTGTTTTTGATAAAATAAAATAATTATTGCTAGGATATTCTACATTCTAGGCAAGGCGCACACTAAATCAAATGAATTGCTTACTAATTAGTAAAATCATTTTTATACTTTCCGAATTAATGGCGTTAATTTATTTTATTAAATATACACACAAATCTGTGGAAAAAAGAAAACTGTACAAACATCAGGATATACAATAAGCTCGCTATAAATTAATCATTTATGTTAATATTTTTCAGTCACTTCAATTAAGGGGCGTGGTTTGAACTTTGCAATTAGATTTCAATTACCATAGAAACTCATTAGGAGTTGTTTGGCCAAGTACATACGTAATTAACTAATTAAGCATTTCAAAACTTTCTTTTTTTTTGATAAGCAAAATATATTCAAAGAGGAGTATAAAGGGTACTCCAACCCATTACACAATTATAAGAAGCTTTACATCAAAGATTCAAGACAGCCCCCAAAGGATTTGTACACCAATCTGAAAAATTCCAATACAAATTCCTACCTTCCTTTGCCATAAACCAGCCCCAAGAGACCATTTTTATATTAAAGAAGATAGCAAAAAATTCGGCCATGCCATCCTGAAAAATAATTTTATTACGCAACATCCATAAACACCAAACCACGGCACACCAGATAATATATTTCACTTTCTTCCCCCGCTTACCCTTACAAGGTATACATTGTTGCACAAAGTTTTCGATCCCATCTTGATGCCAAACACCAGAAAAACCAAGCCAAGCATAAATGGATCTCCAAACATTATAAGCAAAAGGGCAAGAGAAGAAAATATGGCTAACCGATTCGTCACAAGCAAAGCAAAAAACGCAGCAAGTATTTTGAAACGCAGCAAGCATTTCAAAACTTTAATCTGCAGAGGGAAAACACAAATTGGCCGGATGTTTAAAATCAAGAAATAAAGCAAACGAGAGGCACAAAAAACAAAAACAAAAATACTAATCCCTTCAACACAAGGGGATTTCACAAATCAGCTTTAAGGTTATTAAAATCTAAACATTGATTAACATTAGCATTTATTTCATAGAAAGGTAGCGAAAAGTAAAACAATTTACACAAGTAGTTTGAACTCTGTCTTTATTTTTTATTAAAATAATAATAAAAACAATATAATCCATATATTCTAGTTTATTTTTTTGGTTTACCGAAATATTCTAGTTGGACATATGGGAGCAAGCTAATTATTTAATATGAAATATGAAAATCATCAAAATCAATAGTTATGATTGATTATATATTAGCAGTCCCTTTAGTTTAACTAACTTTTTTATCATTTTTTTCTAAATTTTAATCACAAAACACTATGAAATTATATATTGAGATAGTTCATATAAGAATTTATAAAACAAACTAGTTGTATTGAACTCACAGTTAACTTTTTTCATAAAATAAAGTCTACATTAACATTATTCACAAAAAAAAAGAGAGTCTACATTGGACAAGAATTGGAAGCCACGTAAATCAAGGTATATAGCAAACCTTTATTTCAATTTGTGATTACTGTTTCACCATAAAAAAGGTTTCATGGGTTTAATCTTAAAAGTGACCACAAAAATTAGAAGTAGAATCCTACATGCTAAAGCAATCCATTTAAATACAAATGACGAAGTAATAAATAACAGTGAGATAGATTTAGAGTAGAAATCCTATACCTTATAAATAAAAAAAGAGAACGCGAACTAAATTAACCTCTAAGAAGTTACTTATAACATTTCAGTCAGGCGTATTCATGTACTTCTTTTGAAAGTATACCCTACATATTCGTAACAATTTTGTGACAATTAACTGCTTGGAACTTCCAAGTATTAGGAAGGTAAAATATAAAGATTTGTACACACACCAAGGGATACAGTTTCCTAAAGATCATTAATGCGTTTCAATCTATGATATGAACTTTTCTGTGGACTAAAATTTAATGACTTTCTGCAATTTATAATTTATATATTCGCGCTGTAGGAAGGGAAACAGATAAATCAATAATAAACCATTAAAAAAAAGAATTGAAAATGGCATATTTGTAGTTTTCTGTAAACAGGAGGTGTGAACAGTGAAGATAATATCACCTTATTTAATTATGTACTAGCTAGAAGAAAAAAAAATCCTCTAGAAAATGTATGCCCAGACAGACATACATGTTACTCAGACAATTCTGAAACGGAAAATGACACTCCACTACAACCTTTATCAGTGTCTCACTCAAAACCTTAATCTTATTCCATTAATAATTATTGATAATTTCTTTAAAAATTAATACCAACTCCTTTTTTGAAAGTTTACATGTGTTGGTTCCCCTCACTTTTTTCTCCTTCTTTCCTATCATCCCCTCCCCCCAAATTGCTCCTCCATGTGCACCTTCAGTCTCAAAACAGTCACATATTAACAAAATCAATCAACCAAGACATGAGAAATTGAACCAAAAAGCAACCACACAACTCAATCAGCTTATATATGAGAGCTGGACACGGTGTTTCAAACATCTATGAATTACAGTAATCTCCATCTTCTCCAAACAGCTGTAAAAAGAGAGCAAATCACATTTCTTTTGGACTTTGATCTTCCCTACACGCACCAACTAATGATTCGCAAATAAATAAACAAATCATTATTTTGTCAGGTTGGTGTTGATCTGTGCCCCAACCTGAGCTCTAGATCAAGCTCTTCGTGGTGGCCATGATTGGTGGAAGAGGTTGTGGGTTCTTCCACTTTGCTAGAGCTGCAGCAGTAAGAAGAAAAACCATTGCTAGCAGCCTGAGCCATTGGGAAATCAAAGGAAGGCGAGCAAGTTGGCATCATCATCAAGTTGGCTTGTGGTATATTTTGCTCTTCACAAATTCTTTCAAGTGAGAGATGTTTATTTTTACTACTCACTATCTGTGGTGTTTCTTCAGCTGTGTGCACATTCCTTTCCCAATAGTTTGGTGGGTAGGGTGAGACATTGAGAAGAGTGGAGGATGATTTACCACATGCATTCAGAGTAGTGCTGAGGTTGTGAGTAGAGAATAATGGAGCATTATTAGGGCTAGTAGGCAAATGGTAGAGGAGGCACAACCCACCATTTGCAACAAGCTCCTGAGGTGGGATGTTGTTGAATGATGAAGATGTGGGGTGAGAGGAGGAGGTGGGGTTGGGTGGAGGGTGGGGTTGGTGGTGGTGGAGGCGAGCACGGTCACGGCGGTGCACGTTCATGTGGCCACCTAGAGCTTGGGCTGACCGGAACTCCCTTCTACAGAAGGTGCAGGTGTAAGACCTTGGAGGCCAAGTGGTGCCCATGATGTTTCTGGTGTCTTCTGCAAAGGCTCTGACCTCCCATGAGTCATCTTCTTCTTGGTGTTCCCTAGGATTCCACATCCAAGTCGATGATGATAAGGTTGAGAGAGTAGTGGGGGAGTTAGGGTTTGGTTGATGAGGTTGATTTTGATGGTGGTGTTGGGAATGTGATAATTTTTGGATCTGGGTCACGGAGAGAAGGCCAATCTCTGCAGCCATGGTACTGAAACTGACATTTAAGATAGATATATAGATATGTGATGGGAGAGTTGATGTGAGAAGAAATTGAAGGGGAAAAAAATATTGGTTAAATAGGGGATGGGGCTATGATTAAGGAATAAGGAGGGAGGTCATGACAAAATGAAGCCCTAAAACACCAATCGAATGTATCACCGATTTTTTTTGAAGGGAGCATTTGGATCTTAGTAAGATTGACATTATAATAATGATAGTAATGATAGTAATAACATAGTAATTATTAGCCACACAACTAGTTTACCGTGTCTGCTATAGACAATTTCTTTCCTTTGGCTTCTACGCCTTCAAAATATCCGAGGCACTCCTCCAATTGTTTAATCCCTTTTGAGTTTTGATATATCTTTTTAATACATCTTCTTAATAATTCTCCTACTACCTAATAAAGAAAATATTGAATAAAAAATTAAATACAACTAATATTTTAGAAACATAAAAAGTATTTAATACTTTTTTTATTTAATAATTAAGAAGATTATTAAGAAAATGAGTTAGGAGGATTAATCATTTTCCATCCCTTTTTAATACCCCCAGCGGCAATATATAAATTGGCATAATAAAATACTCTTAAAGGTTTTCAAGGTGATGTATATATATAGGGATTAGGGTTTATAAATATGTATTTTGCATATAATACTTGTAAATTTTTATATTAAGCTAATCTTATTTCCTACTCCATCATTCGGTAGATTTATATTCAAATTAACATATAATATATTCTTGAAGCAAGTAAAACTATTATTTCATTACATATTTCTAATTATTTAAAAAAAAATCTAATATTTGGTGGGTAAGACTAGCTAAAATGTTTATTCGGTATAATTCGTTCAATAGCCTAATTGTTTAAAACTATTTCACAAAAAAATATATTAGATAGTGTAAATATAAAATATCCGTATCCACGACAGTGTTGGGGTGTTCCCCCCTCCTCTGATGACTGAAAATTGGATTTGTTTTGAGTGACATTTAAAATAAATGGCATGAAAACGGAAATACCTAATTTTATCATATTGTGTGATAATGCAATAAAAAAGCCTTAATTCAATTAAGAATAAAAAAATGCTATGCAGACACGGTCTTTGCCAATTCACAAAGCACAGTAGTCATACTCTTGACAGATTTTATAATATATAGCCTTAATAAAGAAGTATGTGCACATTAATTTATTATGATCACAATGCTATAAGTAGCTAGTTTTATGTTTGTTTCTTATTGTCAATAAGCAAAATCCCTCACAAGAAAGGGGAAATAAAGATTTATTATGCACGTTTAAGGAATGAAAGGTATTAAATTACGACCCCCTCTTGACCCTTTCATGATTTATCTAACTTTAGTATAGATATATAGTACAATTAATGAAAGATACCTCAAAAAGAAACATTTCCTGGAAGACATAACTTTCTTCGCCTACGAACAAACCAAGAAGCACCCATCTTACATTCTAGAATCATTGTTTGTGTCGCCCTGCTTGTCCAAGCCAGAAGCCACCTTGTATACCCAGACAGGAGCTAGCTCTTAATTACAATTAATTAATCGTTCACTTGCAGTACTCAACATGTTAAGCTTAGGTTGTAATTAAAATAATTAATTGCATATCCTACTTGTCGAAGAAGTTAGAAGTAGAACATCTGCTTTTGTAATACACGGATTTAACTTCATCAATCAAAGACTTAATTCCTTTCATTATCTCAAGTCTAGCTACAAGGTTTTAGACTGGAATGATACGTATCATTAAGCTAATATCTGTACCTGTCGTTGCCGCGTTATTAACCTCGTTCTTCCAAAGTATATTCTCTATGAATGGAACCATTAATTCTCCCTAACTCTCACTTGTTTTATGTTTGACGAGTCTATGATATAATATCTTTGATTCAATTAAGACAATTATATGTGGGTCGTCCAGAAAAGGATGAAAAAGAGAAAGGGCTTGCTAAGTATTGCCACAGTTCAAGGAAGTATAACAACAAATTTTGTATATGTCTATGCCAAATTAATTAAGTAATCTATAATGAATGTTTTGTAGTTTTCATTCTTAATCTTTCGCTTTCAGATTTATCTAATTTACACTATTTAATTCATGTCAAAAAAAAAAACTTGCACTATTTAATTAGTTTCAATATCTTTATGTTCCTCTTAAGTTACGACTATATATCGGCAAAACTATGTGATCTGAATCACTGAATCAGGGCTAAACTCGATAAAATATTTGGGAGGCAAAATGTAATTTTCAATAAAATTAAAATTTAATTTATAAAAATATCGAAACACAAAACTTAAAAGGTATTATTCAGTAAATAGTAGTGCTGTTTTTAAAATTTCCGCCCTGATCCAAGTCCACTTATGGAGATGTAGTGGGGTAAAAGTGGTGTTTATGTAAAAATAATGCAATGAAATGTATGTAATTTGAGGGCATTTGAGTGAGGGGGTGAATTTTAATTTTTAAAGTGTAAAATATAGAATTGTAATTGTTGATGAAAAATAAGGGAATGAATTATATATATATATATATATATATATAATATGTTGTGTATGTATTTATATTTTATAAATTTTATAATTTTGATTTTTTTATTAATAATTACAATTTTACACTTTATTTTATAAAGAGAAATATCCAAATTGAAGGAGGGGAGAGATTAAATCCAATAGTCTCCAAAGTAATTAAAAAAATGAGATTACAATGGGAGAAAGCCATTAATAAAAGTTATAATTTTCCCAAACTTATTCTTGAGCATATTTTATGGGATGTTTTACATTACATGAAATAATACGTAATGGTTAAGCAATGCATACAACTTATCAATAGGTACTTAGCTTAATAACTAAATATAATTATAATTGATCTCTTTAATTAATCCCTCAGAGACTTTCACCAAAAACAAAATAAAAGAATATATTTTTTATATCTGAAGATGATAAACCTGACAGGATTTGAGGGCTTTCAGTACAACAAAGATAATGGTTAAGTAATACATACAACTTATCAATAGGTACTTGGCTTAATAACTAAATATAATTATAATTGATCTCTTTAATTAATCCCTGCAGAGACTTTCACCCAAAACAAAATAAAAGAATATATTTTTTATTTCTGAAAACTAAATAAAAGAATATATTTTTTATTTCTGAAGATGATAAACCTGACAGGATTTGAGGGCTTTCAGTACAACAAAGATAATCTATCACCATCATTTTAATTTTCGATACGGGACCACTATTGTCTAGCAGAGAGACATAGTCACAACTCTCATGTACTAAAATGGTAACTGGTTCTGTTAATCAGAAATAACTTTTGTTTTTTCATAAACAGAAATGATAATAACTAATAGAGGTGCTCATGCAAAGGTTGAGTTTAATCTAACTCAAATTTAACTTGATATTTTTATTATGTCAAACTCTAAAGTTTAGACTTAATCCAATGAAGGTTTGATTAGTGACGAAGTTAATATTAAGCTAATTCAATATTTAGATAAAATTTATAAATTTAAATATTATGTATAATTAACTTATAAATTTTTAAAATTATGAATAAAAAATTATAAGATGTTTTAAAATATATATTTGAAATAATTATATTAGTATAAAAAATATTAATTTAAATAAAAAAATATTATAATTTATTATTATTTTTTATAAAATTATAAGTTTTAGTATATTAGGTAATATTAAGTCAAGTTAAGCTCAATTGAAATGTATTTCAAACTCAATCTAAAAATTATATCAAATTTAATTTTAAGAACTTAACTAAACTAAATTAACTTCAGAACCGAACCATGAACACCCCCTAATAACTAAGGATTGCAAAACTTGGAAGTTATTTTTCTTATCTACACTTTTAATTTTATCAAAGAACGTTGAATCTAAGGATAAGGCAGGGTGATTGCTCCTTTTTAAAAAAAAAAATTAAATATGACAGGAGGTTATAAGAAATTAAATTCTCATAATTCACATGATCAAACAAAGAACAAAAATATTTGGATCAACTCAAAAATAGAATTGTTGAGCAAAACCGAAAATTCCTTTGCGCAATACCCAAAAAAAAAAAAAAATACATGTCTTTTTTTTTTTGTAACCTGGCTAATGTTTACAAATTAAATATGTTAAAATAACATCTTCAGTCTTCACCTTTTAAAAAAAACAAAGAAAACATTTTTATTTTTATTTTTTTCTCTAAAGATTGGTTAATTGTCTAATTATCACGGAAATACAAGAAAAATGCGGGGTCCTTCTTTAGGGAATTTCATTTTATTCTTCTTTTTACATAGGTAAATTATTATTATTATTATTATTATTATTATTATTATTATTATTATTATTATTATTATTATTATTATTATTATTTTGGTTATCTACTTAAATGTATAAATAAACACTCAGATTAAAAAAAAATTATACATCTCAAAAAAATAATTTCTAAATAAATACTGGTTTATGACAATGGGCCTATGAGACATTGATGGAACCTATCTATTGGGCCTCAAACACCTGAATCTTCAGACTGGACTTACTATGGGCTTTCGGAGCTTAGGTCAAGAAGAAGAAGAAGAAGAAAATGGTGAACTGTTTCTGAGTGAGGAGACTCTGGAAGACAACCTAGTCAAGCAGCAAGGTTTGCTTTCTCTCTAAGGTTTTTTTTTTCCTCTGCAAACTTTGTTATGAAAGTCACCTCATGCATGAATGGTTGGAATCATTTGCTGAATCAGAACAAAAGCTGCAAAATATGGTTTTAGTTTGTTATATATAAAGCTTGCCCATTTCCCATTCTTGATTGATTCCTACTCTAAGTTTCGGTCTGTGTAATAAAGTTTGTATCTTTTTGTGTTTTGGAGGAACCTAAGCTGAGTTTGAAATGGCTGTTGTCAGGATTAGAAATTGCAAGTTTGTACTACGTAATGTAACCCTTACTAGTTCCTTTGTGAATAGGATTGAAGTGTCTCCTACTTGCGAGGTTTTAATTTAAAAGAGCTAACCTACGTTTTGAAATATTACAATTACTCTCAAAATGGGGCAAATTAGAGCCTACCTTGTTTTATTATAATTACTTTTTTATAACAATGTTTAGGGAGAGGGGATGTTGTTGCCACTTTTCAAGGTCAGACATGTCCTTATTTTAAATTTTGATGTAGCAAATTCCACCTTATTCGAGAATTTTAATATGACACATTCTCCCTTAATTTTCTCTTTTACCTCGGGTGGTCTTTGTAATTACCTAATTTTAAGAGGGAATTTGTGTTATTTCAAAACCTCAAGGGAAGTATATGTGTTTCGGTTTTTTATATTTAGATCTGTTTGGAGAGGTATACTATTCCGTGATGGCTTTTGAGTCTTTTGGTTGCATTAAACCGAGTGGAATCACTTGTAGAAGTTAGGTGCAGCCTTCTTGTTTCGTGAAGGAAAAAGAAATTGCTTTGAAGCTGGCAATGGGAGTTTATGAATGTGATGGAATAGAGAAATGTTATATTGTTCTAATAAACTCTCCTAATATTCTTCTAATTATTATTTTTTCCTTGATATGAAATACTTGTCTTTTATTTTTCTCCTATTACATCAAGATTCAAATTTGTTCCTTACTAAAACTTAACATAACAACAAATAAGACTGGGAATATTTAAATTTTCCAACAAGTGGCACTGATATACCAGAGCTCCACAAGTGGTTATTTAACTTGAGTGCTCAAATAATTCACTGGAAATTAGGATCTAATAGAAGTATAACCCATCAGTTTGTGTAGCATCACTCAATAAAATTAAACGTGCTGTATAACATTTCTAAAGTTAAAACCAAAAAAAGCTATATGGTGAGGAAAATGTTACTCCTATTTCATAATTGGAATACTAACAATTAACAAACAAATTCACCTGGTATATCCTCCTCCTGAATTCTTTTTTCTTATGGATTTAATGGGCAATCATAATGCATTGACCCTAACTCATGATCTAATACTTGTGAGTTGTGATTGTGACTCATAACTATTATTGAATTAATAGTAATTATTTATTCAGTGGGTTAGGAGTGATCACAAGCAATTACTACTTACTAACATAAAATAAGTTAACATTATATGACTCCAAATTAGACTGCAATTCTGCAAAGGAGAAATAAGAGTTAAATCATTCAGTTGAGACTGCAAATAGAGAGAAAACTTAAGGTACTCTCCTTGGATCACAAAACACAAGTTCTTGCATAGGGATTCTTCTGCTTTAGATAATAGTGTGGTAGGGACATGGGTAAGTTTTGCCAATTATATGATTAGTGTCTTGTTTCACCAATTTAGTACATGACTTATAGGCAGGATGCATGAACACTTTTTACCCTTGGATTATTATAATTCTGTAATTTGGTGTCACTGATCCAAAGAGTGTTGGTCGATGGCTGGTGTTTCCTTCCTTTCAATTTGTTTCTATAGTTATTTGTCTCTGTGATATGTACTGTAGATTTGGAATGGGTTATAACTTACAAGGACGTTAAATCAACAAGCAGTTGCAATTATCGGATATAAAGACTAAAGGCCTAACAAACATCAGCAGAGTGATATGAAAACAACATTACCACTCGAGCACAAACTTGTTTATCAATGGTCACCACAAAACCTAATTATATTCTAGGCAGTGGTGTATTCATGTGTCTCCACACACTTAAAATAAATGTCTATTATTATTATTATATATGCTTTACCATTTTGCCCCCACTACTGGGTGATTGGCACTCCACAGCCATTGGTTCAGCAAATCATAGGAAGTTCAGACTCTAACCCAGCTTCTCTCTTCTAAGCCAGAAACAGCAGAATCATTGGTCGGGCAATATTGCTCCTTTCCATTTTGGCTGGTCGAATTTGTTGAGAATACAAATCCCGAAGCTTTGGTCCTTTTGGTGCATTCTGCAGCATACTTTTCAAAGTTGGGTAATGTATCAATTTCCCAAATCTCTGGTACTTTTGTAGTTAATGGGTAAGGTATAATGGATATTTTGCATAGTTTTTTAAGGAAGATATATTATCATATGGTTTTTCCTTAAATTGAATTCATTAGCGTGTTGACAACGAGTTTTAAGTTATTTGTTATACCTTATCGTTTGCCAGAATCTTGTGTCTAGGGTTTTTATGGAAATTCACACACAGACACACTCAGTTGGATCTGAGTTATTGTTTGATTAGATGATGGACTTACATCAATCAAATTGCTCATTTAGGTGCATCCTCCTATACATTTAATTCGGTAGTTTCCCATTCATTTTCTCTATTTTGTTTTGCTGATTTTGACATATTCTTACCTAAGATTAGTTTTGTGTCCTTTCTTTGCATAACTTGAGTTGTAGCCAACAGTAGTTTGACTTACTTGTTCATTCTTTTTGGATACTCATGGACTGCTAATTTATTAAAAAAATAAAATATTCAAACAAGCATACCATTACCTGTGTTCTTGCATTTCTAATTGTGTGTTGGGCATATAACTTTGGCTCTGCTTCCTATGATGTCTTCTTCAATCAGCTTCTGAATCTCTGATTTGGAATACATGACAGTTTGTGTGTTTTGTTTGGGAGGAGGAGGACTGAGCTGACAACAAAACATATATGCTTCTAATATTTATTTTGTTAAGTCTCAAATTGAAACCAATATGTTTTATATAGCACGCCTTAGTGAAAGATTTGAAGAGAGTTAAGATGATAGGTAATTAGAGTGGTGATTTGGTAAGTTTCATTCATTTTTATGCAAGGTAGTTAAAAGGCGAAAGCCGCCCTTAAGGCACCCCGGTGGCACCCTGGGGTTTTAACACCTTCAGACGAGATGTGCCAAAAAGCGCATGCCTTACTACAGAACTGCATTAACATTAGAAAAAGAAAACTGTAAAATATTTTATTATTTTGCATTGATTTTCCATATAATTTAACTACTCAAGCATGGCATTCATAGTAAAAATAAAAGATTATGATGTTCAATTTACAAAGCCCTAAGCTCTTTGCTGCTAAGAGTCCCAAAGTCCGACAGCTAGTTCTTCTTTTCTGATTATTTTATCCTCTTTAGCATCGTAGTTAGCAAGTTAGATGGCTGGTCTTTCGGGTTTTTTTTCACTTTTATCCAGAGTGGTGCCTTTGACTACATTGCTTTTATGGCAAAAGGATTAAAGAAAGTTTCTGAAGCAGACTCTTATATAGGCTGTATTGGCAAAAAAAAAAATCCAGGCTTCTTCATGAAACTATGAAAAAAAACTTTTTCATATTGCTGCTGATTTTGTGGTTTGTGCATGTGTCTTTACTAACATTCAAAGCATTCTCCTTTACAGCTCAGCTATGGATAAATTTCTCAAAAGAAAATCAACATCAAACTCTCAAGCACTTGCTCTAGGTACACTGTTGGCCTGATCCAGTAAAAAGAGATTTTTAGAATTCAATGTGGAAAATCTTCTTGTAGATCCTGGACAACGACATAAAATTATAGATTATCATCCAAATGACCAAGATGAAGTCCGAAGAGCATATTTTCAAAAAGGTCATTGTCAACCAAGAGATCATGATTTCCCAAAATCCAAATGTGGGTCCGCTATTCGCAGATTCAATCCTAATTGGTTTAATGAATTTGGCAATTGGTTAGAGTATAATATATCAAAAATGCTGCTTTTTGTCTATGTTGTTTTCTCATTAAATCTGAGGTTGGTGGCAATGATGCATTTGTAACGAATGGTTTTTCAAATTAGAGAAAGGAGAGATTACAAATCTATGTTGGAAATCATAATAGTGCTCATAATCAAGCTTCGAGAAAATGTCAAGCACTCATGAACCAAAAGCAACACATTGAAATTTCTATTTGCAAGCATTCTGACCAGCCTGAAAAGGATTATCGAATTCATTTGATTGCAACAATTGATTGTATTAGATTCATGTTGCAGCAAGGATGGACTTTTCGTGCTCATGATGAATCAGAGCATTCAAGAATTACAGGTAATTTTCTTGAGCTTCTTCAGTTTTTGGCCAAACATAATGAAGATATTGATAATGTCTTGAAAAATGCTCATGGAAACTTCAACCTAGTAGCATCTAAGATTCAAAAAGATATTGTAGGAGCAGCCGCTATTGAAATTACTAAAGCTATTATTGATGATCTTGGAGATGATATGTTTGTTGTTTTAATTCAGGAATCTCAAGACATTTCTATTATGGAGCAAATGACTGTTTTTTTACGTTATGTAAATAAAGAAGGACGTGTCATTGACCGCTTTCTTAATCTTGTTCATGTTTCTAATATAAGTGCTTTATCATTAAAATCAGCTTTGGAGTCATTATTTGCAAAATATAATTTAAGCTTGACAAGAATACGTGGACAAAGATATGAGGGAGCTAATAATATGCAAGATGAATACGATGGCCTAAAGAGTTTGATTTTGAAAGAAAATGATTGTGCATTCTATGTTCATTGCTTTGCCCACCAACTTGAATTGGCACTCGTGATAGTTGCAAAGAAACAAGTTGAAATTGCTGAAGTTTTCAATTTGGTTACTAATTTGTGTAATGTTGTTGGAGCTTCTTGTAAATGTAAAGAAATTGTTCATGAAAGTCAAATGCTCAAGGTGAATGAAGTATTACTAAGTGGAGAAATTTCTAGTGGGCATGACTTGAACTAGGAAACTACATTAAAAGGGGTATGAGATACTATATGGGGCTCACATTATGGTACAATGCTTAGCTTGATTTCTATGTTTTCTTCAGTGATTGATGGTCTTGAAATTGTTAAGGAAGATGGCATAAGTTTGGAGCAAAAGGTTGAAGCTTGTCATTTGTTGAATCTCATTCAATCTTTTGAATTTGGTTTCAACTTGCACTTGATGAAAAATATATTAGGAGTCACTAATGAATTATCGCAAGCACTACAAAGAAGTGATCAAGACATTGTGAATGCTATGTCATTAGTTAGAGTATCCAAGCAACGATTGCAAAGTATGAGAGATGATGGTTGACATTCTTTGTTCAATGAAGTTTCATTGTTTTGCAACAAGCACAATATTATCATTCTAAATATGGATGATATATATGTAAGACAAGGAAGACCAAGGCATAAATTTGAAAAGATTTAAAATTTGCATCATTTTCAAGTTGAACTATTCCATCAAGTAATTGATAAACAACTTCAAGAACTTAACAATCGTTTTATAGAGGTGAATATTGAGCTACTTCTTTATGTAGCATGCTTAAGTCCAAGAGATTCATTTTCTGCGTTTGATAAGAAAAAGCTTATTCGTTTAGCTTATTTTTATCCCTCTGAATTTTCTTCCAAGGAGCTTTTGGGACTTGATGGCCAACTTGAAAATTATATATTGGATGTGCGTTTTGATGAACAATTTTCAGATATAAGTGGGATTGGTGGTCTTTCTGAAAAGTTGGTAGAAATTGGAAAGTATATTGTTTATCCACTGATATATTTGCTTTTGAAGTTAGCTTTGATCTTGCTAGTGACTATTGCAGCACTTGAGAGAGCTTCTACTATGAATATCATAAAGAATCAGATTTGCAATCGTATGGAATATGAATGGCTGAATGATTGTTTGATTGCATATATAGAGAGGGAACTATTTGATAGTATAAATAATGAGAAAATTATTTAGCGTTTTCAAAATATGAAAATGCATAGTGAGTTATTGTAAATTTCTATTTCATTTTATATTACATTTTATGTGTAAATATAAACATTTGAAAATTATTTCTTGTGTGTGTATTGCCCTTGCCACCACTAAGCTTTTCTGGGGTCCGCCACTGATTTCAGGTACTATTTTTTTCTTATCACTTAGCTTTAGAAGACTTACAAAAAGTTCTGACATATCCTTACAATTTCAATATGTTGCTGGAACTTAATTCTCATACTTTTATAAATTGTTTTGTGAAAGCTATATTTGAATGAATTATTTGTGACTCAGATATTTCCCTTTAAATATGAAGGCTGAAACCTTTGCAAAGTCCTGATATTTATTTATTCCAATCTCATTTGAGTTTGAACTGCACATGTAAGCTTTGCTATGTGTGCCAATTAAAACAGGAGTCTAGATAGCTTTCAGGATGTGAAGCCTGATTAATTCTGTAACTAATTCCTATTCACCATCACATGCAAAAATTTACCGCTATATTTTGTGTTTCTATTTGTTTCTATGAATTCCAAAACTCTAATTTTCATGACTATAAATTAAGTTTACCAGTGTCAGTGTGTTAACATTTCTACTTGTTTTTATTGATTAGACAGTAATTTTGACTTTCCTTATCATATAACATAATAAATATGCTTTGCAGAACAAAGTTAAAAAAAAAAACAATAACGAATAGGATTTTGTTTCTGGCCAGAACCTGGAGATAGATAGCATATTCTATTCTTTCTCCCTAATTGGCTTCAGGTATGAATCATTTCTATTAGTTGCTTTTCCTTCCACTTTATAAGTGTTGGTGTGAAATGGGACTCTTGTCAGTTATTACTATGTCATGTTTTAATATATATAGTTAAAGATTTTAAACTGCGTGTTTCAGGAAAGAGGGTTCTCAACCCAAATAGACGTGAATGCCAACGGGAACTTGCTTCGTTGTGGATTGTAGAGAACAGATGGAGCACTAAGAGTAATGAAGCGGGACAGCTGCAGTGCTAGAGCATAACCGTGCACATTGCTGAAGGTTCTAGACTTATGTCATGGTGGGGGTTGGAAGTTATTCAAATATGAATGTAGGGGACAAAAGTGATGAACGGTTGGGTGTTTAGGTGTTTTAGGGAACAGAGGGACGCAATGGATTCCTCGTATTCACTGTGTGTGTTCTGTTTCCAAGACAAGGTATTTATAGGATGGTTCCCAAAGTGAACATTATACTGGCCTCTCATTGGTCAAGGAAGGGTCACCATCTTGCATTTAATGCAGTGGTAGGAAAAGAATGTCGCAACGAAGCAGGTTCTGACTTCCCTATATGAGTTTCAGAGGGTAATTGGACCATGTCACTGTTGAAAGAGACAGGTTCGGGATTTGTCTTTGTTTTAAGGGTTTTATATACTAGTAGGTAGGTGAGATTTGAAAGTGACAGGTTGACTAAGGTAAGACTGTTTCCCAAATGGTTGAGTTCTAAGACGCTGCCCTTAACTATTCAAAGGGCTTCTCGTTCTGAGATTAATCATCTTAAGGAAGCGTTCCTCCATCTCAAAACCTACCAATCCACAGAGAAGTAGTTCCCAAGCGCGGTAGGTAAGCCCCCAGCATATTTCAAGAGCCTCAGGGTGCTGTCCTTAGCCCTGCTCCCCTATCAGCGCACTTCTTGGTACTTACCTCCAAAATGCTGTGCCTGCCAACCCTGGGATATTTAGACATGTGAACCAATTCAAATGAAAGATAAGCTCTGTAAAGCATTGCTTGGAGCCTTCTAGAATTTGTATTTCATCTAGTATTTGGAGCCAAATGCTCACTTCTTTAAGGGGTCTCTTTAACCTGAAATTTTTTACGGGAAAGGATAGTTTTTGGCTTTTCTTAGGTGTTCTACTCATGGTTGCTTCAAGAGAGTTGCTGGGTATGCAGATAGACTGGCCATAGTGGTCAGCCTTGTTGCAATTGAGTTTTTTCATGTTCCTTGTTGTATCTAGTTTTTACTGATTTGGAGGATATCTTATCCTACCCTAGGTATACTTTCCCTATTTTTGTCTAATAAATTTTTCTTTTTCTATTAAAATACACATCTTTAGTTGTTAAATTTGAAGAAGTGCTGAATGTTTAGTTGATGAAGAGAAAACAAAATGTGAACTATTGGTAGATCTTTACACATGTTCAGCTTATTCAAGTTGAGCACATTGTTTTGGTCTAAGGATGGAATTTTATCAAATTTTGATCTGCTTAATTAGTTCACTTCATGGATTAATGAGATGAAACTGCTAAAGGCTTACTCTGAGAACTGCACTATCTACTGTGTTGTGGCTTATGGATGAGTTTCCAATCCATCATTTGTTTGTTAGGTAGTCTAGTTGACCATTGTTACTTGTGGTTATCCATCTGTACCATACTTTCTGTATCTGCTCAGAGTAGACACATAGCCCTTGTAAATTAGATGTTATGATTTGTGCCTCAACCTCTTGGGGATTTGACTAGATTCTACCTCTTCCAATTGTGCACATGGTAGTAATCAAATTGCCAGAAATGGATTTTTATATTTATTACTACTATCATGATTTGCAGCTTAGAGTTGAGTTGCCTCATAGTATATCTATATTGCACACATTTTTTTGGCTGAACCCCCCAAAATTGGTCGGCTTCTTTTGTCGTTTATAGTAAAAGCTCTGGAGCAGCATGTTAGTATCCTTAGGCCTGTTTGGTATGCTGTATTAGGCCTGATAGGATAAGTTAATATAATACATTATGATTTTATCAGTTGTTTGGTGCATATACTGTATTGTATAAGCTTATCCATTAAATCTCTCTTATACATTAAAATGATGGATAATTTAATCAAGCCTTGAGGGGTGGGATTAGGCCTGATTGAATTTTGATGTATAAGATGTTATAAAGACCTTTCAATTATAATTTTAAACACTTTGATATTCTCAACCATTACGTATTAGGTCTTATCTTATCGATCTTATCTTATCGGTATTATCTTGTCATATCTTATCTTAAGTCTTATCCTATCCTTCGTACCAAACGGGCCCTTACACAAAAAATGGAAGCTAGTGAATGTCATGATCTTTGTGAAATGCAGTGATGAGATAAGTAGATGATGGGATTGCATTTAGATTAGTTTATGAGCTGATGCGCTGAAAAGTGAGACTGATGGTAGACTTCATCAAATTTCAACAAGTGCAGTGATTCTGAACCTATTTGTTTCAGACCTTGATTATTCACATTCTATCACAAATTCTATTTACAAAAGTATTGACCTGCTAACTGGTGAAAGTCTACAAAATTTGATTACATATTTGACAAATCAACACTCATTTGAAAAGAGCTTGCATTCGTTCATCCCTTGCATAAGATGCAAGTACTGTTTTCATGATTTTCAAATTTTTGAAGACACGTTTGATGCATGTTTTAGATAAATCTTGTAATACCTTTTTTTACCCCTTCATAATAACCATAATAGGTGTAATGCCTCATCTAAATTGAGGGAGAGTTTGGGAAAATTTTTAAAAAAATATTATAAGATAGTATAAATAATTGATTATTTTTTAGATATTTTTATGAAAAGTAAAAGTTGTTTTATGTTTGGATATAATTATAAAAATATTTTTTATTTTCTCTCTTTTATTGTATCTCTTCATAATTGATAATTTTAAAAAGCAATTCCTTCCTGTTTTTAAAAAAAAAACAGAAAAGTGTTTTTTAGATTCTTTTTAAAAAAAAAAATCTTATCCGAACATATGTTTATGTTTCAGAATTTTTCTTAATGAAAAAAACACTTCTCTTATAAATAAAAAAAATCATAAACACATTATAAGTCTTACCTTTCCGAGTTGATTGCTTCCAAAAGAACGGTTTTTTTTTTTTTGGTATTTATTTTATCTTCTTGATGAGTCTCTACGTGTTGCAGATAAGTTTAGGTAAATCCCACTTGGTAGGGTTAGTTAAGGTGAGAGATGACTTTGGAGGAGTCTTATGTGTGTTTTAGATTAAAATCAAATGGTAATGTCTATGCATAAACTTCCTACCATGGTTGCCAAACCGAATTTTGGAATTTTAAAGTAAACAAATTAGTGCAGTCTTCCGGCTAACCACTCTTGTTTGGCAGTTGGCTACGCACGCCAACTTGGCCACTTGTATTATATTTTTCATTCCCTCCAATCATGGTACTCTAACGGCCCAATAGGGACGCGCCCTTTTGCGTTCTCTTTCCCACTTTGTTTCTAGGGTTAGATTAGGTTAGTTTACAACTACTAATTTACATAACCCAGCTTACTTAAACTTCTTGCTTTTCATATCGTATCCTATATTAAGGGTATATATATTATTATTAACGGGTAAGATCAATGTTTCATTCAAGATGACCACACGAATTGTGTTTTTTTTTTTTTTATAAAAAATAACCTTCATTTCTGTTAGCTTGTATTATCATGGTCTTTACCAAGGTCTCAAGTCAATATGTTAAACGAAAAGCTTAAGGGCTCATTGCCGGAAGTTTAGTGGCCTAATAATAAGCAGTTTTGTAATTATAAAGGATAACTTAATTTTTGAAAGTGTATAGTATTATGTTAATTAATACTATACAGTATACACTCGTGATTGGTGGTGAAAGGTATAGTATTATGTTAATACTGCTATTACTATGCATGACTTAGTAAACCAAAAAGGAAAAGTTGGGTTCATGTGACGTTCATTTTTAACTAATTTTTAATCACTTATTTATATATCATTAAACATAAATTCATTAACCATTTATCTAATTAATTTAACTACTGACAAGAAACTATACAATTAACTATTTGTTCGACTGAATTAACCATACAAAACCTTTTAGGAGTAGCATACAATCCCCCAAAGAAGGGTTGTGGTTATGGAGGCGTGTAAAAGGAGATTATATGAAAAGAATCAAAATTTTGAGGTAAAAGTCCCTTTTTATTTTTTTATATGTTGGTTTGCATGCACTTTTAATTCGTCATCATTATTTCTACAAGTCATGCTAACTCTTTTCAAAATTTATTTTTGAGTAAACTATTATTTTAATTCTTAAAATTATAAGTGTCAATGATATTAATTTTTAAATTTAAAAATTACTATTTTAATCTTTAAAATTATAAATATTAATCATATTAATCTTTAAAATTGTTAAAATTTATATATTTTAAAAATTGATTTAATTAATAAATTATAATTTTAAAAATTAATATAATTGGTATTTTTAATTTAATAGAGTAAAATAATAATTTTTAAAATTAACAATTAATATTATTAGTACTTATAATTTCAAGAATTTAAATAGATATTTACTCCTTATTTTTACTGTAGTTCCTTGTAGTGAGGACTTAGCTGGGTCAAAGAACTACAAAGCCAGGTGTCACATGGTAGCGTGAGAGGAACAAAATCATAAGAAGTGAATGATATCATAAGTTAATTATTAATTTAATTATATATAAAAAGTCATTAAATAACATGGCCTTTGAATTTTGAGCCCCGCGAACGACACGTGATCACGTGGCTAACTTTTGAAGGGTATAAAATAATTAAATTTTTAGTCATTGGACCGTTTGGTCAAATTTTGGTACCCGCACTCCGCATGTCGGATAGACCTAACCTGCTGCACATAAACATGGTGCACGCATGGGCACGAATAGACATAGCCCGTGTTAACTGTTAACTTGTTGAATGGGCCTCCCTTAAAGGAAATCATTAGGACCCAATTGATATTATGGCATAAGACTGAGACCCAATAGTGCCAAACAAAGGCTTCTTTCTAAGCAGCTTCTGTTGACCTAAAAACATAAAAGAAGCTTATCATAAGCAGAAAACAAGAAAAAAGGTTACTCTTAATCTAAATTTTTATACTTCTCCTTATACTTACTATTTTTGAGAAGAAAAAAAAAAGGCGGAAAGTGAGGCTGGTTTGAATATTTTTTTTAATAGTAGTAAGTTTAAGATAGAGGTGTATTAATTTAGGTGGAAAACCAAAGTTGCAGAAGTTAATAGGAATTGAAGTAGTTCTATATATCTACCATATTCGTTTGCATTTATTCAGTCTCAAATCTATTTTTGTATCCCAAGCTCCAAAGTCCAAACGCATTGTACCACATTGTACCACATTATACAGTGTTCCCCCGGTAGGGTGACAATCGACAAGAAGCTTATTTCATATTCAGTATCTGTCCTAACTTGTTCAAAAGGGATCTCCAGCCTATGCGCAAAAATTCAGCTTGTAATCAACGAGTTTTTGTTTTTTTTTCTTCTTTCAATCCACTTATATATCCATTCTAGAACTTCTTTAATCATAATCAATTATTCATTTTATAAGCTTAAATGAACCAAACGTTTTTATGTTCCTGCCATATATATGCATTTGTATTGGATAAGAATAATCATTGATGGGTATTGCTATTACTCTTTTTTAAAGTTTAAAAATACTGCAGAGTGTCTTAAGTTTCTTTGGCATAATTTATTGAATTGAATTAAATATCAAACATATCGATGCATGTGCAAACAGATAACCAATGTGAAGAATCCGCAAGTTGGGAAGATAAAGACCACCCTAGATAGCTATTATGTTAATAAAACGACAATATGGGGTCATTATCACCACGTGGTCCACTGTTAATGTACCCGCGGTTTTCTTTTAACTTTCTTTATTGGCTCAATCAACATTTGTTTTTTTATATATAAACCACAGAGAATCTATGCTTGGAACAGGCCGGTGTATTTAGATAAATCAATTTTTTTAGTGTAGGCCTTTCTTTTGAGGAACAAGGAACATATAGTTTATTAATTTACTAATGCAGAATTAGAATAATAATTTTATGTTGCTAACACATTGGCCTTTAATTAGTATAGTGAAGCTGGCTTTTCTTCGAAATGATGGCCTAGACTGGCCTGTGTTTGTCAATGGGAATGGGATGGGCTATTTGGAGTTCTTTATAAGTTGGTACAGCTTATATATATAAGCGTTGACACAGCTATTAATATTAAAATTGACACATTTACATTTACACCATGTGTTGTTTTTTCTATGCTTCACAAAGCTAGGTATTCCTGCCCTTTCGCTATAGACCTTGCTATATATTGATGACCTTTCAACTTATAAGTTGTTACTCTACTTCACATTTTCAAAAGGCCACCTCTTCAGAGTTTAGAAATACCCTTTTGTGCAAGTTAATTCTTTGTATACTATCAAAGAGCCAATCAAATTAACAACAATGAATGCTGTCTACGATGCCAGCATCTACATGTTTCCACCTACCATTAATTCTTTGGTCTCTGGGTGTTCAATTCATTATGAGCGTTTAAGATACAGATATGGACATGACGATTAAAATTACCCAACCCAAGTCTATGATGTGAAAGTGGGGAAAAAAGACACACAAATATATACTTCTTAAGCACTAACTAGGGCAGAGAATAATATATACGATCAAGATAAATTTTATGGAGATATAGAAGTCAATCAAGGATTAAAAAAACGTGGGTTGAATTATTATTCATCTTTGTCATGGTTTAAAAAGGATTGGAACTAAAAAATAATTCATCGAAGCTTGATCTTGATAGTCATGTAATTGATTATTGATTAAGCTTGATCATTTCATACATCGTTTTACTAAAGAGCGCATATCACTTTTCTCTTTGCTTATTGATTAACCTTATTTATGTTCGTTATTCAAATGTGTATTATTTTTTCCTTTTGATGTCCTAAAATATTAAAGTATGGTTTTTTTATTTTTTATGTTTGGCTTATTTCTTCTCACAACAAACTAAATTCAAACAATCAACTACGGAGTTTAGAATTTAGGTCTATAATAAACTCTCCAAACTCAATGTACTGATGATTTAATTCGATGCATGGTTACTAATGAAAAATTGATACTTTTCTTATGATGATCCTAGCAGAGATTTGCTAATAAAAAAAATTGTTACACATTTATCTTGTCATATAACCACAGTACAGATTTTTGTAGTAATGGATCGGAAGGGGCAAAAACTAAAGACAATCGAATAGAAAACAATATCTAACTGTTTGTGCTTTACCATGTGATGTTGTCATCAGAAACTACTCCTATATATATAATGGTAATTGGTAAGCATCAGTTTCCTTTATGTAGTCGAACTTGATTTAAATGACCTTTTTACAAATTTAACTTTTGAAATAACATAATAACGTTATTTAATTCATCATTCATGTAATTGAACTCTGCTTAATGGAAAAAAGCTTTGGTTGGTATTGTATCACCTTCCATCATGTTTATTTTTTCATATAAATGTAATTGCTTTTCGCCAAACCTGTTTAATATTTGACCTGTAAATTTCAAATATTAATCCATCTATTCTTTTAGTCAATTATTATATATCACAATGAAGTCCCACGGTTGGCATGAATTTAGTTAATCAGAGTTATAAATTTTTTTTGGAAGAATAGAATTATAGTGCCGTACTAAAAATATATTGGGAAAACACATTATATATGTAGATAAAATGGTTTTTATATGTTATTTTTCCCGTAGAAAGATCCAAGTAGTCAGCTGATTTTCTTTTATTTATAATAACAACATTGCATACTTATGTCTATGGAATTTAAGGACATGCTCATTATATAATAATTGATCTGAAAGAGGATAATAACTCTGGGTTATTTGGCATTTTTCATCACCCCCATTCTTTTAAAATCAAGACAGAAATGACATTGTAAAAGGAAGTCCGTATTTTTTAATTTTTTTAACGCCTAATAATTAGTCTATATGTAGAGAAACATTTCTCTTAGGGCTGTTAGAGTGAAGTCCACCGTGACACTGTTAGTTAGAAATTCAGTTAACAGTTATTGAGTTAGTTATACAGTTCTAGTGTCAGATTTCATGTTAGTTAGTGAGCTACAATTCAGTACTTGTATATATATATCCCAATCTGTACATTTCACAAACAATAAAGAAATTACACGTAATTTTAGATTCAACACTCTAAAGATTTTCTATCATTTTCTCTCTTATTTCCCCCTTTCTTGGTTTCTCTGGAATCTATCATGGTATCCAAAGCCGATAATCCATTTTTAGCCAATCCTCCACGCTCCTCAGCTCCACAATCTAGAGTTGTGAGCTTCAATCATCCAATTTCAGTCAAATTGGATGAGAAGAATTTCCTCTTGTGGTGCCACCAGATCATAGGCAATGAGCAGCTGCATGTTGGCAATGGTGCAGGTTTGCCCATTTCCTATAGTTAGAAACATAAATAGAAAGATAAATATTAATAATTTGTGTATATTTTTGAATGAATGAATACAAGAAGATTAGTTTCTATTTATACAAAAAGACTGTTATACAAAAAATAAAAAAAATAAAAATATAATTATATACTAAATCAATTTAATTATATACTAAATCAATTATAATCATCTTTAAAGTAAATCGTAATCAATCACAATTAATAATGTTAATATCTCTTCTTAAACTCAAGTGAGTGTAGAAGAAACCAACTTGAGTTTGGAAACCAGAGTATGGAATCTGCCAAGATAATGAGCTTTGGTGAACAGATCGAATAGTTGATTAAGAGTGTCAATGGAAAGGAGACGAAGAGCACCACGAAGAATGTGGTGTCGAATGAAGTGACAGTTGATCTTAATATACTTGGTGTGTTCATGAAAAATATCATTATGAGTAATCTAAATAACACTCCTATTATCACAGTAAAAACAGTGGGAGATGACTGAGAAATACCAAAGTTGTCAAGAAGCCAACGTAACCAAAGTATCTCAGATGTGGTATCAGTTAGTGCCCAATATTTTGCTTCAGTATTGGAACGTGCAATTAAAGTCTGTTTCTTGCTTCGCCATGAAATAAGTGCATTATTAAGATAAATATAGTAGCTAGTAGTAGATCGGCGATCAGTGGGATCTCCAGCTCAGTCAGCATCAAAATAAGCCTGAAAAATCAAGAAGGAGTTGGCTGAGAAATGAAACCCATGAAACAGAGTTTATTTTATATACCAAATAATACGTAGAACAATAGCATAATGAATAATGCGCGAAGATAACATAAATTGACTGACTAGATGAACAACATATAAAATGTCTGGACGAGTAATAGTAAGATAAACCAAGCTACTAACTAACTGTCGATAGAGAGTAGGATCATTAAGTGTAGTACCATCCAAAGGTGTAAACCTGACATTAGGTTCTAAAGGAATAGACTCGGTGCGATTATCTGAGAGACTGACTCAAGAAATAAGATCTTAAGCATATTTAGTATAAGACAAATAAATACCATCAACAGAAGAAAAAACCTCAAAACCAAGATTTGCAATTGTAGCATGACCCACGACAGTGACTCCTACATCAAGACCCAAATTTGTGACTAACTAAGAATTACTCACTATGATACCAAGTTAGAAATAGAAACAATGAGACAAATATTAATAATTTGTATATATTTCTAAATAAATGAATATAGAAGATTAACCTATATTTATACAAGAATGTTGTTGTACATAAAAGGAAAATAATAAAATATAATTATGTACAAAATCAGTCTAATTCTATACTAAATCAATTATAATCATCCCTAAAATCAATCGTGATCAATCGCAATTAATCATGATAACACCCATATTGGTCATTCGTTTGTTACTTCTTCATACAATTCTTCTTTTTCTTTATCTTTGCATCAATTACTTCATGTTCCTTTTATTACCAATAATTTAATGAGTGTCACTAGATTAGCTAAGGATAATTGTGTTTATTTTGAATTCCATCCAACTAAATGTTTTGTTAAATCACAGGGCACGCATGATGTTCTCCTTGAAGGAAGCATTGGCACTGACGGCCTTCACATATTTCACCAATTTCTCTTGCAGCATCAGTCATCTATTAGTTTGTAAGTTTTCTAATAATCTTAATATAGAAAACTACCATTAAATATTAAGATATTAGAATTCATGATTTTCACAAATAAAAATGTAATAAGACACTAACCTTTATTTATGAATAATTGGTAGACTGTATTTCAAGAGCATTAGATAGATCTCAAAACTCATTTTTTATTCATTCGTCTTTTTCTTTATGCTTCTTCTACTTTAGTGATTATGAGAGAAAAAAGAAACTATGACGACTAGGAACAAACCTTGAGTTTTGTGCAAAAATTATTTCTTAAATACTGTTAACTTCCATCAAGTTGACAATTACTATAATTATAAAATTGTCCTTCTCCTTTTACCCAAAAAGAATTTAGTTTATTAACTTAATTTAATTACTTATTAAATTAATAAGATAAGTCACAAACTCATCACAGGAGACATTTAATCTAACATCATCATCCACTACAAGTTCTCCTACTACTTCATTTATGTCTTCTATAAATACTAGTTCTATTTTTACGTATTTTCCAGTGTTTACTTAATTTGTGGCACAATAGACTAAGACATCCTAACTCTAAATTTGTAAAGCAGATTCTAACTCATTGTAATATTTTATTCTGAAATGAATTCAGAAGGGGTACCTGAGATAGACACGTCACGGTGGTTGAAGGTGGACTCCTCCGTAGCATAGCAATGGCAACGGTGGTGCGAGGGGGTAGATACCTGTAAAAAGCACTCCAAAACTCAAGTTAAACTATGCACATAGAAGACAGTCTATATATCAGAGGAGATACATACCTTTGAGACCTGACATGACATTTATAAGAGCGTTTTAGGATGAGTGAAATCTGTATTAAATACAATTATTTAAGATTAGAATTCGTTAGAGATTGTGATCACTTTTAACTAATTTCCTTATTTATGTCAGATACAATTATCTTTCATATCAATAAAAAATACTTGAGAAATTTATGCCTAATAAATAGGCTGATACACTCATCAATATAACACGTAGTGATATTTGAATATTATTTTAGTGAACCAAGTTACTCTTGAACCGCTAACCCAAAATCCGGTTCAGAACATATTTCATTCTCTAATAAAAGTGCCACTGATTTGTGTGCTTCATGTTATTTGAGCAAAAGGTTAAGTTGATCATATCTTTAGCTTCTTACTGAAAAACAACATCTTTTTAGCATCCGAAGATGTGCTAATCTAATGAGTAATACTGATGATAACTTTTCTACCAAAAACAAACCTGATGACAACTTTTAAAATTAGAATAATAATGTTGTTGATTTTAAGTTATGAAAGACGACAATTTTGCACATGAATTTAGACTCGCATTATTTACTTTGAAAAACAGAGGGATTAGTGTAATCAATTATTTATCCAATCAATTACAGACGACAATAACCATGACCCATGTGTTGCGTTGTATCCACTGTCATAATCATCTTTAATTAAATAAAAAGAATTGTGTAAGCACGAACTTAGACATACTTTATACATGTTAAGCATAGCGTACTGGTGACACATTTAACACTTGAAGGAACGAAGTGCACCTTCATCTTTTTTATTTGAAAATTGAAAATTTCGGCTTTATAAGTTGCGTTATTGATATGAATCATGTGATTATATAACGGATCAAAATAGAATGGAATTGAATATGTAGGTTTTTAATTTATATATTAAGTTATCCACAAAGTGCTCGTCCAATGCAATTAAAATGATGAATTCAATGAGCAAAGGGTATCGCCCAATGAATAAAAGTTATTCTAAGGATAACAGGTTAATTTTCTCTATAAGCTCATTTCGACGAGAAAGTTTAGCACTTTGATGTTGGCATTTCGCCACATGAGATTGTAGTATGTTCCAAGAGCTAGGTTATTCACCCATTAAAGTACACTTGAGTTGAGTTTAGAATGTCATGCTGATAATTTGATCCATATCCAATGTGAGTGAGTTTAGGAGTGGATACGAGTCACGTCAGACCTTAACTTAAATGAGTCATGTTTGTTTCTTAAATGTAATGCATGAATCTGAGATATTTACATGACATAAGTTATTGTTTAAGCCTTGACTTAATTTTTTTAAAATTTTGGTCTGGTCGAAAATATATTTAAATATTTACTTTATAATGAGATCTTTAAATATTTCAACGAGATAGACTAATAGATCTAAGTCTTTGTATAGGTTAATGAGTCTAAACTTTAAAAAATATTATATTATTTATAAAATTAATTATATTATATAAGTATTAAAACCTAAAGCCTGACCCGTTAAGTCCAAAAAGTTTTTTCTAAAACTTAAGTCTAACCTGTTTAATTAAATGGACTTTTCAAAAAAATTTGACCTAATTTTTTTGTTAAAAGAGTTAGGTCAAGCCTTCAACAAGTTAAGCCATAGGTCTCTAATAGGCCACCTAACTTATTTTTACCCTTAAATATGACTGACAATATTGAGAAAACCTAGATTTGATTTATCTAAAGTGCAAGATGTACTTTAGAGAAAAATGCCGTGGCTACTCTATTAATTTTTTCATCAACAATTAAGATTTTATATTTTACTTTTTAAAGTACAACTCACACTTTAGAAGAGAGGATCAGGAAATACGTGCGTTTGGTGTGCCAATATCAATCATTTTATCAAGTAAGCTACCACATGTCTTAAAAAATTAAAAACAAAGCAAAGGAAGAAAAAAGTAATGAGAGAGGAAAAATAATAAAAAATTAAAAAATAATAGAAAAATAGAAATATTAATTTATTAATTTTTATTTACAGTCTGATATTTTTTGTTAATTTATTTGATGATTCTTAAAACTTTTAGAAAATAAATATTTTTAAAAAAATCTTATGCGCTCTTTGATAGCGGACATATTACATAAATTTATGAAATATAAACAGCCTTTTTATTAGTTATTTTCCACTTAATTATTAGAATATACATATTACATATATCTATATGCTTTGGGTTTAATTATGTTTTTCTTTAGTGTATGTTTGTAAAAAGTATAAAAGAGACTCATGAGTTCAAAAAAGTAACTATAAAGGGTTCATTAATTAAACTAAAATTAAAATTTCAATTATTATCCAAATGTAACTAATCCAATGCAAACATAATATTTATATATGAAGACTTATTATCTGCACTTATAACTACACTCATAATCTTCAACCAAAATGAATTGATTTGCAAGCTACCTTTTATAAATCAATAATGTTATTCGCACATTATTTTTATTACACTATTTTTATATCATTTTTTAAAAATATAGATATAATAAAAAACATATATTTCAATATATAATCTCTCTATCTTCATTTTCTTACATAAAAGAAATATTAAAGTAGTGTATGAAATAAGGTGTGCAAATAACACAATCCTTTATAAAATGATCACTTTATTTTAAAAAAATGGTATTTACACATTAAATTACACTTTACTTGTTAACAAAAAATAAAGGTAAAGATAGAAAAGTATTGAAATGTATATATATTTTATTTTATTATTTAAAAAAAAGTAAAGTAAAAGTGATGTAATGTTTTTTAACGTGCATATCTGCTTTATTTTTCACCGTTATGAACTGCATATATGAAAATGAAGCAATAAGCCAATGATGAATAGTTAAGAAGAGTGGCCCCTCGCATTTAATAAAAAAAAAAAAGAGAAAATGGTCCCTGAAAAGAAGGAGCAGAAAGATGGATACATGGCAGATGAGCATGAGCTGTGAGCAACAGAGCAAGCGATACATGTTCGAGTGGATTGGCTCACGGCAACTCTTGCCAGCCGTGAAAACGGGAAGAGCCTACTCCTATCGTATCTCTTAAGTAGCTAGGTCTGCTTGCAAAATGCCTATAGGCTCCAAAGATGAAGTCCAAAGTTAGAGAGTTTTGAAATCTTATTGACAATTTAGATTTGAAAGAAAGAAAGAAAGAGATGGGGTTTGACGTGCCATCGATGTTGACAATCAATGGGATGGAAGAGAATTTACGGGGTTGGAGTTGGAGTTGGAGTTGTTGGTGGTGGTGGATCTTCCAAGGAGGAATCAGGTCCGTCCAATCATCACGGCAAGGGTAGTGGTTGTTGTTGTCGTCCTTTCTTTTCTTCTTCAAAAAAGAATATAGGTTCATGCACATTTAATTAAGTGTATATCATTTCACACTTTAAGACTAATTGATAAATATTTAAAATAAAAAAATTTGTATAAAAAATAAAGTATTTAATATATTGGTAATTAAAAAAGTTTTATTTTTTATATAAAAGTTTTTATTTTGAATTTTTTAATAAGTACTTTCAAGATATTTATTAAAAAATTATTATAATTATATAATAAAGATTATATAAATATAAAATAATGTATATAAATATACATAAATAACATTATACATTTTTAAATCATGCTAATTACATTTTACTTTTTCATTCATATTTATTGCCTATGCTTAAATGGTAAAATATAAATATATAAAAAAATGAGATGAATCAAGTTAATAATTAAATAATAAAAATTATATAAATATAAAATAATGTGTGTTTAAGTACATACATATAATATTATTATTCTTTTTTTGCTTTTTATTTTTCTTTGTTCTATACTATTTAAGAAAAATGTTTATTGCACGTTACATATGGTTCACATGATCACATCTCTCACGTTAAGGATATATGACAAAATAATAATGTAGATATATAATAAAATATTGAACTAAATATAATAAATAATAAAATTGTATAAATATAAAATAATTTATTTTTAAATGTGTATATTAGACATATTCATTGTTTAATTGCCTCTTCGTTTGTTTGGAAGGTCACTCGTGGGTTTGTCTTTTTATCACATCAAATGGATCGATGTATCTTAGTAATAATTATTACACTCACACTCGCAAACCTGACCTGAGAGTCCGAAATCTGAAGAAATGGTCAGTCTAAGAGTGAGAGCCCTGAGCAGGGCAATGAGCACCACACCACAACCCGTCCTCCCCAAAAAAAACCTTCCAATTTTATGTATATATCTTTTTAATATTCTTTTTAATATTATTTATTATTTTTTTGTTATTTTTTTCATTAAATATGATACTTTTAAATAATACATATACCCTTAAAAAAATATATATGAAGCTCATTTTCTCAATAAAAACCTCTTTTTGTTATCTTTGACGAGTCACAGTGAGCGCGTGAGTCTATCAAGTCTCTGTGGAAAAGCCTAAAATTCCGCGTGGAGCTTTTTCCAAGGGCTGCCAGTTTTGTTTTTTTATTTCTCTCAAAATCACCTGCTTCTACGTCCCCCATCTGTACCTTTTTATTCAGAGTTTCAGAGAGACCCAAGTCACCCAACCATGAACCATGCATTAAGCAAGCACGCTATCATACGGATCCCAACCAACCAATAATACATTAAACATAAACATATATAGATCATGTCTCGTCTTATTTGGGGACTCTGCCAGGCGATATATAATCACTAGATCAGATTTAAAACTATTTAAATGGTGAATAAGGATCGACTCTAGTAAAAGCTCAAAGCTGTTAGATAAAATTAAATGAGTAGATGTTCAAATGAATCCTTTAAAGATAAAACATCGATGATATTAGTACCTAAATTAGTAATTTTAGGAACTGAATAAGGGGCCGGGTCCGCAGCGGCAGATTAGGTATATCTGAGGAGGAAACTTTTAACCCCGGGATTTCAGGGTTTACTTAGCTGTCTCCACTATTCAATCAATTTAAATTGTTTTTAAAATTAATTGAATAGATTATATTCAAATTGTAGTACTATATACTAACTTGTATTAATTTAAATGTAAGGGGTTTGAATACTTTAAATATGTAATTTTTTATTTGATATCGAATTTATATATATAAAAATAATATTATTAAAAAAATCCCTACTTAAACGCTTCAACGTATTCAAAGAAATTAATCTTTCACTTATAAGATAGGGAATACTTTAGAAACAAAATATTGTATTATTATGTCATGCATTGCACAACATTTAAACCCTAAAAAGGTATAAAAATAAAAGAGATAATGTATTCAAAATTAAAAAATAAAATATACATAATTAGATTAAAAGAGAATTTGCACAAAACAAATGATTAAAAGAGAATTTAAATTTAAAATATGAAAATGAGAAGTTAAAATGACTCATTTCATTTTTTTAAACTATATATTACCATCTAATTCTTTGGAGGAGATCAGAATTAAGAAAAAAAAGCTAAAATAAAAAGTCAAAACAAATAAAAATTAAATTTAAAATTAGATATTATAAATAAAAAGATAATTGGTTTTATATATGAGAAAAAAAATAGGTGTTAGTGCTCAATAATTATATATTGTCTTTAGTTTATTTGAAATGAGAGAAATGGTTGAGAACTAACAATATTGTCTGAATTAGAAAATGATAGAAAATAGAGGTTTATTACGCACTTAATTAAAAATTGAGAGAATATATCCTTTTATAAATTATCTTTTTTTTATTTTAAATAAAAATAAAAAAAATTAGTTAATGGAGTAATAGAGATTTGAAAAGTGTGAAAAAATAAAATTTTGTTTGGCAATTAATTGAAGAAGATAGATAATTTATAAATATCTTATTAATTATCTTAATTTTTTATTTTTTATTATTAATTATATCATTATAAAATTATAGAAGCTTAAAAAATTGTGGCCTAAAACCACTTTATGAGAAAGGCACCACAGAGTAGAATGCACTAAAATATATTTAAAATTGGGTTTTGTTAATGTATGTATCAGGGATACATCTTAATGAATTGAATAATATTTATTACTCATTCAAAATATTTTTAAAAAAATATTAAATATTTTTTAAAATTTTAAAACATTAAATATTTATACTTTTTATTTAATATTTTTATTTTTTATTTCTTAACATATACTTTAAGGGCACACATTAATAAAAAAAAAATTTAAAAATTTAAAAAACTTAAGACTAAATTCAAGAAACTCCTTTCAATTACAGGTTAATTTTAGAAAACTCTTATATGGTTCAAAATTTAACAATATGACATTTTTAACTTATCAAGCTGTATATATTAACTCCTATAAAGGGTTTTTTTAACATGCGCAGAGGGTTAATATTACACAGTATTACATTATTTGATAAGTTTAAGAAGTTAAATTGTTGAATTTTGAATTACAAGAGATTTTTTTAAAAATAACCTATAATTAGAGGAGTTCCTTACATTTTATTCAAAATTTAAAGCCAAAGCTTATGCAGTTTGTAAACAAAACGTTTTTTTTTATTTTCACAACACTTTATATTTTTCTTGTATACAATTATTTTGTTAAATTTTTATATAATATTTTTTTATTTTTTAGAATATCTCCTATTAGATAGGTAAAAAACTAATTTTTTAAAATATAATAAAAAGTTTAAGTAAAGACTCTTCCTAACAATATTTTTTTTATATACATGAATCTTAAGATCAAGTTAAAATCATATATATTAGAGACTCAAATAATTAAATCTCTTCTATTCAAACTAACACAAGTTGATTTATATAATATATATTTGATAGTACGTAAATAATATTACTCATTTACTATTAATAATAAGTATTAGTAATAAAATAATAATTAATTAATTTAGTAAATTAAAAAGTAAAAGAAAAGGGATACTAGAAAGAGTGTGTCTAATGTCAATGTATGTAGAAGGGAGTAATTTTTATTTATTCAAAATATATGTGTTTATTTTTCCATTTATTTTCTCTTCAACACGGAAAAAATCTCAAACTTTCCCAAGTACTAAAAGAAAATGTTTTTCTACCCTATTTTCCTTCTCTGAATCTGAAGGGGTCAAGACAAAGAAAAAGAAACAAATTACCAATGGGAAAAAAGTGACAGAATTGCCTCGTGGCCGACAGCTATACTGTGGGCCCTCCGCTCTGTGTTTTGACTTCAACACCGCACGTGACCTCTCTCTCCTTGGGCCTCCTTCCAACCCTGACCTCACATAATCATATTCACACGCATCTGAATTCTCGAGTATGATCAGAAAACCCAACCAATCCAACTTTTGAAAACCAAGGACAAGAAGGAGAAGAAGTGACCAGAGAACTTCTGGTATAAAATTATTTGGTGAAAAACCTTAATCATATGGTAATTTCAGTGTCTTGAAAATTCGATCCCTCGGTTGAATTAGAAAAACAGCTTTTGCTAGTACATACTCTAGCATTATGAGTGTTAACTTGTGTTAATTATTTGGGTCAATTGATTCATGTTTTGTTTGTTTTAGATTTCACTAAAAGCATGAAAGAATTATATTTGCTTCCATTCAACGTGTTTGAGATGTATATCTTTTTTAATATCAACCATACAAATTACATTAGATGTCATGTCAACATATACGCATGTGATAACATATATAATTTATGAATGTATTTCTTAACTCATTTTTTATTCTCTTTGATTTGATTAATATTGTTATTTTGATTTTGATTTTTTTTTTTACTTTTGGGTTTTAATAATGTTAGATGTTTTATTATTTTATTATTGTAACGTTGTGTACTCATGTAATTTATTGACTTTTTTTGGGTAAAAATATGTAATGTGTTAACTTAATATAATATATATTTCTTGAAGTAATTTAACCATAAAGATACTTAAATTAGTGGTGAAAATTTTGAATAATTAGGATAAGGCCATAATTTTAAATCTTACTATTATTATTGTAAAAAATAATAATGACAAAATATTGACCAACTTTTTGTGTGTAGCCTTATGTACGTGGACAGGGACATTCGCCTAGGCTTCTTCTTACAACTTTGTACCAGTACCAGACATGGTTATCGTTGGAGAATTGGAGAATTACAATATTAATACTGATTTCCCCATATAATGGGTGGTTGCTGGACGCTGGTTAAGGCTTTCTTTTATAATAATTTTTCTTTTTCATTTTCGTTTTATCACTGGTTAACCCCAACCACAGAACGCCTACTTAGACACTATTGACTATTGACTAGGACCTTTTGCCCTTCTCTGTACTCGTCTATAGCGATAGCGACATAGTCATAGAGTGGTTGTCCAATGCATTCTCCAGGTTCCAACTCCAATTAACGTACTACTACTTGTGTCCGTTAATTGTAAACCTGTGACTACGATTTTCTACACCTCAATCTGAACAACCTCGTACTTTTGGCAGGACTAGCTTAAATTACGGAACTGGATCCCTGCAGTCTAAAAAAGAACTGCAGGTGGGCAGTTCTTAATCCAATGGTTAAAATTTATTGACGTATATTTATGTTAATATTTTATGATGGAAAAATGTATATTTTGATGGCTGAGATCCTGATCCCTTAAAATTACAGTCCTTCTTTGAGGTTATACAAAAAGTATACATGGACCCAAAAAAATAAAATACATTAGGGTTACGCTTTGACTATCCTTTGTGTAGTAAGATGTGTAACTGAGACTAAAAATATTATGGGACAAGAAGTATCAAAATAATGACCACTTAGTAAAAAAAAAACTTTAATACCATATCATTAACTAATTCTTCGAAAAATTTAAACTGGTAGATGAATGTTATTATATCTTTAGCAATTGTCTCATTTATTTTATAAAAAATTGGTATCATATATTACACTTTTAAAAGCAAACAATTAAACATCAACAAAGGTTGGATGCGATAATTATTGGGTGCACTTCTTAGTAGGGGTGAAAATAGGATGAGTTAGATTAAATTTTGTTTAAATAGGTCTGAGTTTGTTTTGTAATATGTTGACTTGAGCTTAACTTGTTATTTATCATAAGCTTTTTTTTTTAACTCAGTCTGACTTGATCTGAAAATTTATTTAAAGACCTATATTACATGAAAGTCTTCATATAGATTAAAAAACTTAAACTTTTTAATTTTTAAATAAGTATAACCTTTGATAAAGTTATTATATTTTATATAAAAATATGTTATACTCATATATAATTAGTAAATTATGTAAGTATTATAAATTCTTAATATATATAAATATTAAAGAAATTGACTAATCCGATAGGTCAAATAAGTTTTTTTTAAAGTTCAAACCTTAACCTATATAGTAAAATATGTCTTTCAAAAAATCTAAGTTTAACTTGTTCGCTAAATAGGTTATGCCTGTGTAGGCAAAAAATATGGTAGGTCGTAGGTCGTTGATAGGTCGTCTAACGTATTCTCGCCCTTACTTCTTAGTCACGATAATACTTGAAAATAGGTTAGTCTTTGACCTATTCTCTCTCACTTTGAGGGCTCTGGTGGGCACAGCTCTGATACCATAACAATAAACATCAAAAATTGAATAGGAAGAAAAAGAACAAAAAGCTAAACTTGATGATGAAAACTAAGAGACGTTTTCATTATGCGAAAATTTGATTTTTACAAGTTCACCTAATTACAAGTGCATGATGTGCTTATATACATCTAGTAACTGATCGCTAAGCTAACTACAATTACAACTAACTTACAAATAATAGAAACTAACAAACTAACAGAAATAACAGAAATAGTTAAGACTATTAGGTGATGTCAGCATCTGAAGAAATGTGTGGAGCTTTTTATGTTGAGCTAGATGACGGTGGATTTGATAATGTAGAAATATTAGATGATAAATACATTGGTCAAAGACAAAATAAGTAAATTGCTAGGTAACTTGTTTGCTAAATAGGCTATGCCTGTGTAGGCAAAAAATATGTTAGGTTGTAGGTCCCTGATAGGTCGTCTAATCTATTTTCACCCTTACTTCTTAGTCACGATAATACTTGAAAATAGGTTAGTCTTTGACCTATTCTCTCTCACTTTGAGGGCTTTGGTGGGTACAGCTCTAATACCATAACAATAAACATCGAAAATTGAATAGGAAGAAGAAAAACAAAAAGCTAAACTTTATGAAGAAAACTAAGAGACATTTTTATTATGTGAAAATTTGATTTTTACAAGTTCACCTAATTACAAGTGCATGATGTGCTTATATACAACCAGTAACTGATCGCTAAGCTAACTACAATTACAACTAACTTATAAATAACAGAAACTAACTAACTAACAGAAATACTTAAGATTGTTAGGTGATGTTAGCATCTAAAGGAATGTGTGGAGTTTTTTATGTTGAGCTAGATGGTGGTGGATTTGATGATGTAAAAATATTAGGTGATAAATACATTGGTCAAAGACAAAAAAAAACAAACAAACAATTAAATATGGATTTAATTTGTACTGTTAGTGTAAGTTTTTTATACTGTTATTTAATCACACATTATCACATCATTAAAAGTATTTGACTCTTACAATAATTATATCAAAAATTATATATATGGTAATATATGATTGTTTAATGGTGTAAAAAATTTTACACTTGACATTATATCAAAATTAAACTCATTAAATATTATACTTTTTATTATTTATTAATTTGTGATTATTTTTTTTAAAGTTGGGACTTTTTTCAATATTTTAGTCTTCATATATGATAACTTAATTGCAATACATAAATTTGAACGGATTTTGTCAACACGGTTGACAGCATTATGTAAGTCAAGGCACTTAAAAACAGCTACAAACTTCTTTTTATTACAAAAAAAAATCTTAATAAATAGATATAAATCAAGGCTAACAGGTAGACACGTTTAATTCAGTATAGTATAAAAAAGCAATGTAGAAAATTTTTACTCTCATTTTCAACTTTTAAAAAAAATATCTTAACTCAAATACTAAATATACAAATAAAATTATTTTTGACTAAATGTATACATATTTACTAATATATGCATTAAACTAAATGACCCATAATCATAAATGATAAGTAAGTACTTGAACTTAGCCGTTGAGCTTCAACATATGGAGAAGGACTTTTTTTTTTTTTGGTAGATGAGAAGGACATCTTTATTATCCAAAGCATGAATTAGTATCACACGCAGTTGTATGAAAAATCTAGTAAAAAAAAAATTATCTAAATATATATCCATTGAAGATTTATTTTTTACTATGAAAATTATATTATGGTAAAAAAGAAGATAAAACAAGAATACAAGATATAATTGTTTGCATTTGTAGTTACCTACACAGTACTCGCACTTACATTCGATTACTTTTATTTATGATTTTCTGAAATACCCTATCAATTTATTTTTATCTGTTGATTTATAAATTTTGTTGTATCTTATTTTAGATATCGTTTTAAAATTCTAACACATAAGTAATTATTTTATACCAATTTTATCTTTTTTTATTCTATTAATTATTTAACTCTTAGAATTTCTTATTATTTACTCATTTAACTTCTATTTTGCTCTTATCACATCTTTTATTAGCTAATCACATTCTTTCTTTTTCAAATAAATAAAAAAATAATAATATATTTTACAATTATTTTTTTACAAAAAATCAAAATTATTAAATTATTTTTTAATATTAGTGTCATTTTCTTAAATGAGATATAAAAAAGAATTGAGAGGGTACTTCTAACCAAGTCATTTTCTTTAATAGAAGCCAAACTATTGTTTTATTCACATTTCATGTTAACCCTTTCACTACTTGAAATGTATCAATATTTCACATAAATCTCAAATCATGTCATTGATTCAGTTAATTAATTATTTCAGTTTTTTATCTTCTTCTTTTTTTTTGGGAAAAAACAGACTATTTGCATGAGTAATTCCATCACATGTAGCTCTATCATTGCAAAAATCCTTAATTACTGCAATAATATAACTTTTTCATTTAATGATAACGCAAAGAATTCACACTAACAATATTTCATCAAAAATTTAAACTCAAATAAATAATAGGAATGTAAATATAAAATGATATTGATAACGCAAAGAATTCACACTAACCTCCTGTTGTCTTACCGAATGGTGGTCAAGCTCACTACTTTTAACATGTTAGCTGTTTAAGAGGTAAGCGATTTAGGAATTTTTGTCATATTTTTTGGCATGCTGTTACGTGGTCTATCTGATTGATGTGTAATAAGATTTTGTTTAAAGGTGATTCTTTTGATTTGACTGGTGTCTTAGACATTGTTAAAGTTAGATCTTGGTTTTGGTTTATGGCATGAATGAGGAGTTCTCATTGTACTTTCTTAAACTGGTATATGTGTCTTATTGAATGTATTAGAACTTGCTGTTAATTCTATTTTTAGTTAGACTTTTGTATGCGAATTAGAATAACTATTGTACTCTTCTTAATATATCTTTGCTTATAAAAAAAAACCATATGTATTTTAAAAGTGAAGTTGAGTTGGTTTAGCTGGGTAGGTATATCAAAGTACTTCTCTTAAAAAGTTTCTGTCAGTAATCTTCTTTTGATAGACAGTTTAAATGTAACTATAAATCTTGGCTGAAACTTGTAACATGTCTTAATTAGTTTTTGACATGAGAGTAGCTCCTCCTCCTAAACTTGTTTAAAGAATTGTAAATATTTATAAATGATAACATAAACAAACAACTGAATGTTCTAAATTCTAATAGTCTCAATTAAAATAGTCGAAAGATAAAAGTCCCTTACATTAGTAAATAGTTTTTAAAAAGTCAAAGTTTTTTTTTCAACTTCAGAAATAGTCAAAGTTTAATATATCACTTTTGTACAAGTGTTTACACACTTGACTACATAAAAGGATATTTAGGAGTAAAAGCCTAAAATATTAAGCATGAGAAATTTAATTTTTCAAATCCTTTGATTTATATACATTTATATTCATGAAATAAATTTTAATTGGAATGCTAAAACGGTATGTTATTTAATTTTCTAAACTTTTTTGTCAAATAGCAAAATTGCAAATGCATATTGACTTGTTTCATTCACAATTTACAGATATTCTTAATATAAGGAAAACATTAATTATGCTACTAATAAGGGTTGTGTATAATGGTAAGGGAGTTGTACTTTAAAAAAAAAGACTAAAATTCAAATCATAGAGAATGCAACTATTGGAAGCTAGGGCTTCCTAATCTAGCTCTTTATCCAAATGTTAGTCTTATAGTAATATATGTAGGAATATCTTAGTTAATAACAAAACAAAATTATTATAAAAAGTTTAAGTCCTCACACTATACTTCACTCTAACTCTTTTATTCTCTTACAGAAAAACTTTTATAAGAAATATATTACACAGGATTCAGTCACATTGATTTCTTTATCCATCCAACTTATAAAAAAGAATGGAAGGAAGAGCATGTTCGTTTTTAAAACAGATTCGATTAGATTGATAATAAACATTGTAAATAAAGAATCCTCGTACAAATTAATGTTTATTTTTACATAACTGCTAGGTAGTGATGTCCTCTTAGAAATTCCAAATATGCATGCATGTTCCATTAGGCCATAGTTTATGATTGCATTTAGACAAGACCATCACGAACAATGAATATATCATACTTTATTTACTTAAATCGCCCACTTAAGAAATGGCACTAAGCATATGTCAGATCCAACCATATAAAGGTTTTATATCACTTTAAGCATATTAAATTACATTTAAATAAGTAAATTATTATATCACATTGTCAGTGCTCCACTAATATTTAAAGCGAGCTGTTTCTTTAAAAAGTAACTTGTTTCTTTTCTGTGACCATTTCCATCACAGAAGGATCTTTAGAAGAAAATATGGGTAATTTCTGTCCTCTAATTATACTGTTAATCACATAAAATATAAGGAAAAAAAGTCCAAGTTTTGAATGTAACATTTTGAATGCATATTGGTTGGTTGAACTTTCATTGGTGATTTCTCGTTTCATGAAGTGAGCAACAAATTACATGGTAATCACTAATCAGATTCGACTTTTGGTAACAATCAGAGGGGGGGAGTGTGGGTAATTGATGTCCAGAGAACCTTTCTGGTAGCGTTTATTATGTAAATTCCTGCACCGCTGTTTATTTAATTAATTAAGTTACTGCCTTACTGGCTTTGGCTTATGAGTTAGGTAAGTCAAGTTCAACTGTAACCTTGGATTGGAAAACAAGGCCTTCCCTGTGTGGAAGTGATGAATTGGTACCTCCCACCTGTCCATACCCCCTCCACCAAACCAGAAAGAAGAATCATCTTAAAGTCCCCCTAAACAAGTTAGGAATAAAGATAATAAAGATGCAATTATTTATTTATTTATTTTACTAAAGAAAGAGGAAGCAATGAGAGAAAATAGGAAGAGATGCATATAAAATATAAATCTTTTCAAGGGAGTATGTTTATATAATTTATTATTGATCAAATATATTAATCGTCCATAATTGCAGGAACAAGAGTTGAAAAAGCCAACTCTCCTGGTCATAAAAAAAATTATAATTTTTACATTACTTTTCATTCCGTTTTTTCTTCTTTAAGAAATATTTAATGGTGCACTACACATGCCCACCTTACAAAATCCTAACATGAATATAAAAATATATGTACCCATTTTTATTTTATCTCCACCTTAATTAATTATTGATCAGATTCAAGTCCAAGTATGTATAAACTTTTTGGGTGCTTGTAATTTTTTTGAGTCAGATGGTATTTTTTTTTTGGTGCTAGGCCCTACAGCCTAAGGGAGACCCCATCATTGAGTGAGGCCAAGAAATGCCCCACAAGAAACCCCAAGGGAGGGGAAAGGAGGAGTGACAGAAAGAGAGAATCAAACTTGTCCCCCCCTTGCACACAAGCGTCAACGGGTGCCAACTGAGCTATGGCTCGTTGGCCAGATGGTATCTAATCAGCTATAGTCTGGTGTTTAATTCGCAATTAGTGATATTGATAAGGCAAAATATACATGACAAATTCCGTAGTTTAAGTGCATTTGTAAATATAAATTTTATCATCCCTTATTTTTTTTTACGGGAATTTTATAATCCCTTATTAAGCCTTAATTAATGAATGAATTCTTACTACCTTATTAAATAACCAAGAGAAGTCTTACGTTGGCCAATTACAATAGCAAAGAATTTATAAACGGCGTCATAACTAAATTACTTCGATCCCATTTCCCAGCCCAACACGTGGTTTGCCTCTCACTTCTGGAATCAAACTCTAACGTTTAACCTATAAATGAGAAAATTTTGCATAAATTTAAAGCATGAATGCATTAAATTAATCAAATTATTATGTTTAATTAATTATTTATCATAATTTATCATAATTAATAATTTAATTGGCCTAATAGAATTAACTTAAGTCATGAAATTTTATGCTAGAATTTCTCTCTATGTTCATTTAAGTACAACGAAACCAGCCATGGGATTCCAGAAATTTTAACAAGCTACTAAAATATAATTAATGCATACTTTATGAAAGATGTTTATCATTAATTTTAAACAAACTTATATTAAATTTTAGACCACTATAATTTAAAATCAAGGGTTTTTTTAAAAATATGTCTTAATTAAGACACTTGTTAAGGATTCAAAATAAAAAAAATTTCATGAAAAATAATATATTTAATGCGTTAAATATTAGAAAAATTTTATTTTTCATATAAAATTTCTTATTTTGAATTCTTTAATAAATATCCTTCGGACACTTGTTGAAAAAATCCTAAAATAAATAGTAAAAAACTTTTCTTAAAAGTTTATTAATTATATTCTAACAACATATAATAATTTCTTATGTGATTGTCGGTACTACATCTCAACTTCAAATTATTAGAGTAACCCCAATATTAATACTGTGTAACACCACAATTTTTTGGATATTGATATTTGTACAATAATTTTTTATATTATCTTAATTTAAATTTTAATATATATGTATGTCCTATACAAAAACTAATCACATATTAGAAACACCTTTTGATGTATGTTTTGTTTAATTAATAATACTGATCATTGATAATTTATTAATATATAATTCTAATGTATAATTTAATGGTTAAAAATACAAAATGAAAGAAGGGATAGGGTGGGGTCTGACCACGGAATAGAGGGAAGGGGGAACCAAGTAAGCGGGCCGTGGAGGGTGGGAAAGGAAGAAGACAAGGGTGGGATCCACCGCCGCCGCACCATCTCCCACTTGCCCATTCCTCCTCCCTCGTTTATGTAATGTGATTTTGTTTATTTTTGTAACACAATTAAAATAATAATATTAATGTATAGGTAGTAGTGGCTCCACACGTTTCAAGTTTCCAACTAATATATACATACTAAAACTAGCTCTTTATAATTTATTTATTTTTAATAAACAGCAACTAGCTCTATATGCTAAAACTAGCACTAAACACAACTTGGTCAACTTACATAAACCATGGTTAGTGTCATAGCCCACGAGAAGAGAAGGAGATACCCGAAGTTTGAAACTCCACGAGACACCACCACCAACAACATTATGTACATCAATACATCAGCATCAGCATCCATATTCCATCGTCTAACCCCACCCACAAACTCACCCCTCTCTTCATCTAAACGTTTGTATTTCATCACAGTTAACACCCACACACACAATCTTTTATATATAGTCACTTGCTGCCACGCGACCCCACATCTCTCTCCACCTCTCTCTCTTTCTCTAACTTCTTTAAAACCAAACAGTTATATATGTCAAAAGATAGAAAACAGACATATAGAGATTGTGAAATCATATGTCTCAATTATACAAAGAAGAGTTGATTATATAGAACTAAGATAATAAATATAAATAAATACAAAAATTATAATTATGATTTAGTTAATTTATATAAAAAAATTTATATAAATATAATATATATTTACATGTTTCCAATAATATAAAATATATATGTCAATTCATTTCTTATTTCACTCCGTTGAGTTCTGGTAAGACAACAAATTATGTTCATATTATTTCTAATTAATCATTTGTTGATATTAAATACAAGATCACATCATTTTTTAAAAAATATTACTATTCATACCATTATTTAATAGTTGTGATTAAGTGAGAAAAAGTGATATAAAAAATAATGTAATTAATGATATAAAAAATAGTGTAAAAAGTAATATAAAATAAAAGTAATGTGAAAAAATTATGATTGTAAATACAATTATATATTTCTCATATATCCTTCCAAGAGACCGAGAATGGTTTCGCAGTATTAATCAATGCATTTTAGAAAACAATAAGAGCAAAAAGGGAGATGATTATCTACTTTTGCAAGTTTGTTTCTTTTCGAAAGACTGAAATCCTTAATAAGGAAATGTGGTATTACTCGTTTTCTTTTGGATTTCCATCTCTGATTGCCTCAAAAAATAGGTGTGATAAATTAATTAGAGGAAGTGGATAAAACCCATTTTAATAATGAATTCATTCTTTACGTATCCGGTTTACTCTTTAGCTAGCTATAAAATAAAAATATAACAATTAGATATTATATATGATAATAATGAGTAGAACCATACCATAATCTTTTTTTCTCTATTCTATTCCTTCCGTCCGACAGCAAAACAAACAATTTAAACTTTTTTTCCATTCTTTAATTTCCTTCTTGTACATTTTTTGCATTTTTCTAAGTTTAATGGGTTTGAACATTTTAAGTATGTGGTTAGTGGTTTGATTCCTAACTAATGTGTATGAAAAAAAATAAAATTGGAAGTATCGTCCTCATCAAAACTAACAATACCGCGATAAATTAATCCTTCATCTTCCGAGAGCGGAGGGATACTGCAGGAAAAAATCAAAATAATACATGTACGCTAGTTCTCCAGGCACATTTCTTAATTAAAAGACTTTTTGTTGTTTACGAAATCCAACCAACCCAGTTAGCTCTGCCAAGTATTTGGATCAAATTGTGATCCCTTAAATTGACATATACTGAAATTAATTATTTAAAAGTCCAATGAAAAAAAGGCCAAAATCTCTTTAGAAAAAAAATGTCTACAATCTATAAAGAGATCTCCTAGCTACGTCAGAGTGATGGTTAATTTGTTGCATAACGAAATTTTTAGATGGTATTAGAATAAGAGAAGTTTCTTACTTCGTATTATTAAATATGTGTCATATATATATGATTTATGGGTTATTAGTATCTTATATTTTAATTATATTTTTAATGTTATAGATGTGTCATATATTTAATGATATAGAGTAAAATATTTCTCTTATTTTAAGTGCACTTAAGAATCTCTGTTGTATATCATTATTATAAAATTCACTTATCTGAATACTTTATTTTTAAAATATACTAAACTTTCCTGATTTAATAATTAATTTTATCCCAACAATTTAGTGTATTTAACTAATCTTTCATCTGGGCATTGATTACCTTTAGGGCGTAAAAGACCAATAACAACTTCAATGCTGCGGAAATTAATGCAGTTTATTATATGTATCTGATCATTATTACATGTCATTGCACTTTTAGCAACTAAAAGATGAAAATAACATTTCATTAGTTGGACATTAAATTGTTTTTTAGATATCTCGTGGTAAGATATCCTCATAAAAGGTTTGCAAATTGCAATTTGTGATAAGATTTTATATAGATTATAGCTATTTCTGTTGTGTAGCATAAACCCATCTAACTTAACCTGAACTACTCTAAGATAAACCACAAAAAGAAAAAACTATAAGAAATCACAGCATATCCTCACCAGCAATGCACATATGAAACAATACTATAGAGAGACCCAGCATTATTAAATATATGATGATATGATGGTCAACACTAATTTTCTAACATTTGTACTGTTTAAAATCAAATTCTATAAGCACATTACTTTTAAGTATTAAAAAAAGACTCAAATAGTCTCTGTTTGCATTTAAAGATAATTTGGAGTCATAGGCTGAGAAGTGAGAAGTGCTTAGCTAATTAGTTGATAGCTCACATATAATCATAGTTATTTTGATGTGTTTTGCTCGTGCGTGTGTATTGTATTTGTAGAGTGACAGATTCATACATACATATATACTTGTTAAACATAGTAACAAACTTGATAATTACGAAAACCCTAGTCTCTCTTTATCTCTCTATTGTTCAGATCTAATAGATCTTGAACTTGATTGTCCAAATTTGTTTTTCTTAATGACAAATATTATGACTTTGTTATCTTCTTTATGAGAATTTTTGTTATCCCTTTTTATGAATGTTTTGGTTTTCAATTCTTAAAGTGTCTTTTGTCAATCTACTTGTGGCTAGTCGTATCTTAATCATTTTACAAATAGAGAAGATTTTTAAATCTACTTTGAAAGGAGACGTAATACACTCTTCAAGTTGCAACATTCTTATATTGGTCTCCATTGTGAAATATGCTTATACATTGATAATCTTTGGTTAAGAAGTAGATTTACAGATCGTTGGTTAGTTCATATGATATATTGTATTTGTTTCTTTCTCTTTCTATATTTGATGTATTTTTTTCAATTTGTAAGTGTCGTTGGGCGAGCTTCAATCATAATGAATTTTCCTTCTTGTAAAAAAAAAAACACAATAACAAATGATCAATACAGATAGTAAAGATTAATTAATTTTTTTTTGGGGAAAGATATTTTTAATAAAGACTTGAAATTAAAGAATATAAAAAATTTTATGTACCACAAATATAAATTTTTCAAATAATGATAAGTTAAAATTTTTTAATCAAGTTAATTTACACAAAATATATAAATTAAAATATATACAAACAAAATTTGTTGGTATTGTTTACATTAAATCTGTCAATGAGGTTGATTCACTTGCTTGATTTTTCATTCGTAATAATTGCATGACTTATGTTCGAATTTAGGTCTTATTGGTAGGCAATCTATAATACACTAATACTAACGTAAATCATTGCTGATGTTAGTTGTTCATGCTAGTTCTTGATGGGGTGGTTTGAGACCACCTAATGATGCTGAAGAGCTCCACATTAGTCGATCATGACAGTCCATCCTTTAAAAATAGGGTGAGATACTTGCAATGACATTATGACGCTCAAGTCGGTCTTAGAATTTAAACAATGGATAAGGGTTTAGGAAGAAAATGAACTCATAAAATACCCCTTATGTGCTTAAATAGAGGATGGAGCTCACAGGACCTAAAATAATGGGTCATGACCATGCTGTTGAGCTTAAGCCTTGTAAGGACTTACTAGTCCATAATCCCTAACTTAGTAGTTAATAAGCCGAGCATGTCGACTAAAGTATATAAGCTATAATATCCAATGAATTATTACTTAACAATTTGATTATACTTGATTTCATTGTTATGGTGACCGAGATCAAGTTAAGATAAAGGACCTTGTAAGAGATAGACTAGGTAGCTCAAAATAAAAATAAAATAATTTACAATTCTTGAGTAGAGACTTTCCTGAATAAAGACTTTTATCCATTAATGATTTGTTTTAATCTTAAAATAAGAGAAAGTCCTCTCACCTTAAACTCTTATGTATCGCGTTCTTTGCACGCACCTCAATCAAGAGTGATGAACACATTTGAGGAAGCGTATTAAAAATTTCCCCAACTAATTAATATTTTATGCCTATTTATTATATTGTTTAAACTTTTGATTGCCCAAACAAATGACTGCGTTTTGAGTCCTTTGTCTCCTTCTTCATCCTTATCTATCTATCTCTCTCTCTGTCTCCCTCTCCCTTCTTCTGCTTCTCCATCGCCGCTCCTCTATCTTTCTTAGATCCATCCTCATCTGTTTTTCAATTCCACCTTCAACTTCAACTAATCACAACCCTCCTTCTCTTTCTCTCTCCCTGTCTGCCTCTTTCTCTTCCTCTTCCTCTTCCTCCTTTTCCTTCTTTTTTATTTTCAATATCATAAAACACACACACACACCACACCACTTCCCTTAAAATAAACATAAAAAGCAGGGTAAACAAACAGTGATCTTAAGCAAAAAAAATATACCTAGCTATAATAAAATCATTTTCCTTGTTTTCTGTTTTCTCCTTTTAATAAGTTTTTTTTTTTCTATATCTTTCTTTCTCTCTCTCTCTCTATTTTCTTTTCTTTTCTTTGATGTGTCTATGTCTATGGCTGGTTTGGATTTAGGAACAGCTTCACGCTTCGTTCAAAACCTTCACAGACCCGACTTGCACCTTCAGCAACAGCACCACCTCGATTCCGAAGAACAACAAGAACACCACAATCATCATCACGGTGGTGCAAGAGCAGCCCCGTTTTCCACCGAAGAAGATGATTCAAGCCAAGGTCTCGAGCTAGCCTCCGCCGGCGGCTCCGGAGACGTCGTCGGCCGCCGCCCCCGTGGCCGCCCTCCCGGCTCCAAGAACAAGGCAAAACCTCCGGTGATCATCACAAGAGAGAGTGCCAACACCCTAAGGGCACATATTCTAGAAGTAGGTAGCGGCGCAGACGTGTTTGACTGCGTCGCTACCTATGCACGCCGCCGGCAGCGGGGGATCTGCATCCTCAGCGGCAGCGGCACCGTCACCAATGTCAGCTTGAGGCAGCCCACTGCGGCAGGAGCCGTCGTCACCCTCCATGGGAGGTTCGAGATATTGTCCCTCTCGGGTTCGTTCCTGCCCCCGCCGGCTCCTCCTGGCGCCACCAGCCTCACCATCTACCTCGCCGGAGGGCAGGGGCAGGTGGTGGGAGGGAGTGTTGTCGGGGAGCTGACGGCAGCGGGGCCGGTAATCGTCATCGCCGCCTCGTTTACTAACGTGGCTTATGAGAGGTTGCCGTTGGATGAGGAGGAACAACAGCTTCAGATGCAGCCACCGGCTTCTCAGGGTTCCGGTGGTAGCAGCGGTGGTGTTGGGAACAACCCTTTTCAAGACCCTTCTTCTGGTTTGCCTTTCTTCAATTTGCCGCTGAATATGCAGAATGTTCAGTTGCCAGTGGATGGTTGGGCGGGAAACTCAGCTTCACGTCCTCCATTTTGAGGGCTATGTGTCCTTACTTTATAAGGGGGTGTCTCTTTTTACGTGGTGGTGCCTGTTGATCATGACTCTGAACCTAATGTCAGTGTTGGACATATATATAGCACGGCTAGCTGAAGATGTTGATCAAGCAATTGGAAGTGATTATTATAAGGTCAGCAAATTCATGGACTATATTATGATATGCTTCTTCTTCCTCTACTTTTTTTCTAACTTCTCTTATCTTCTGTTGTTCATGGATGGTGATTATGTAGTGCGTTTCAGTCATGTACTTCTTCTACTTAATTAGTTACTCATTGGTTTTTTATTTTGATATCTTTGGAATTTTACTTAATTTCCTTGTCCATTATTATATGGAACAATATATTATTAATTAGTATCTTGGTTATTTCTCCATTTTCCTGAGATGTTTTTGGGGATTCAGCTCTTAAATTAACACTTGCACTAGCTACATGTTACAACCTTTACGGCGTTGATTTCAGAGATTAACATAAATACAACGTTAGACATGGGGGAATTAGCTTGCTATAATAATAGCTAATGGTTTTTTTCCCTGGAAGATATTCTAGCTAGTGATATGCTCAACAATCAATCATATATGCATACAACTTGAATGGATCTTTAGGATAACCTCCTTCATCTACTTCTCTAATATTTAGCATGGAATGAACTAAGTAGTCTTGATAAGCTTTCCTCTCTGCATACATATCAACTACACGAAATGAAAATAAAGCTTGAATACCTATTTTCTGATCAATTACATTTCTCATGGCAAGAAGTCATGAATATGTTTATATGTCATGCATCATGCTTCCCTATCATTTTTCGTTTCTGGCTATGTATGAAAGTCAAGATTGGTTTCCTTCTCCAGCGTTAGCCAACTTCAGTACGTATTAGTTTCAATTTTCTGATCATTATGGCTTGAATAATAGTACATTGAAAAGCATTAGATCCATTGATGAATGGGAGTCCAGTTTTGCGTACTACTAGTACTAATCTTTTGATAAAATGTTTGATCTGGTTAAGAAAATAGGATTTATGCATCTCTTCTTGCCAGGGGGAATTTACCCTAACCTGAAACTTCGATCATCTAATGGTGATCTACTCACACTCCAAACACAACCAAACATCTGTTGTCTTTAGGCTTTGGGTGGGCAGTGGAGAAAGGAAGTGACCGGACAATGCATGCGGGTATAGCAACAGATAAATCTTTAGTTGCTCTAAGAATAAGAAATTTTTCTTACTTTATATTATTGATCGTGTACTACATTAATTTTGTCAATTATTGTTGTCTTTTATTTTAATTGCATTTTTAATATTATAATTAATATGTCACACGTTTAATTATATATAATAACAAAAATCTCTTATTCCAAGAGCATACAAGAATCTTTCATTATAATTAACATTCTTTCATTCTAACATTGCCTTCCACATATTGAAACACCTACTCCCTCTATTTGGTTCATCTATATTTGACTAACTATAATTAAATCTATAAGCTTCAATGGTTAGAACTGGTTACACTAGCTAGTTGACAAGATAATTATATATTGTGGAATTGTATATAAACTAGGCCCTCTTTTTGGCCGGAATCGCACTGGTCTTCCAATCATGACCTCATGCATTTTTCAGTAGCTTGTGGAGTTAATTAGACGCGCAACTTAATTAATCATATTAACCTCTGTAGAGCAAATGATAAATAAGTATAGGTTCAATTATAGGTAGCTTAGGTTTCCGGCGCGGCCAGGATTTAAATATTGCAAAGATGCAATGTCACAGACTTTTAATTATTCTCCACTAAACATGTTTTTATGCAAAGTGCCTTGCGTTTCTGATGATGAAGTGCTGGCTTTAAACATATAGTATTGAAGGAGAAAGATTTTGTGTAAAACTTGTCTACTCAAATTGTGTGGATTAAATCAATTAACAAGTGACATTATTACTTTTAATAAAAAATAATTGTACGCTATAAAGATTTATAAAATTATTAAATATTGATTGATTTAGTTTACACAACTGGATAGATAAGATCTATCTAAGTATTTCTGGTAGTGAAGCCGTACCAGGCTTTGATCAAACAAGTTGTAATGGCGCTTCATTATCCTCCGGGAATTGCATTTGATTCTATGAAGCACTATGCTTTAAGAATATACTTCCACTAGCTAGCTAATTTGTTACAATTGTATGTGTGTATATATATATGGCCATTTGATGATGAATTTCATGCCAATCCCTTCTTTAGCTCTTGGAATTCTTGGAAATGAGCATGTGATGATAGGTGCCCGCTTGGCTAATTCTATACATGGGTTATTGTCTTATTGGAACAAAATGAGCTATATTAGCTTGTACAGTTTTAACCATATACCTGAAGCAGGATGTATAACAAATACTAACTGAATTTCACCCTTCAAAGTTATAGATTTAAAAGAAGAAAAAATTAAACAAATCAAGAAATCTAGTTTTTTCTTCTCTCTCGCTCCCCAACTCGGGGAAGAGATCCAAGCTGGCAAAACAAATTATATAATACGTAAACAGGAAATGTTAATTCATAACTGTGATATCCCAAAGATTTTGATTGAGAAGTGAGAACACGGCCAAAACCACTGGTTCACATGTCTATACATAGTTGGTTTAATTGCATTATCATTTTAAAGGTCCCGTGATTATTTAGGAAGTCTGTTGTGTTTGTGTTTAACTTCTGCCAGAAATATAATTTTTCGAACTTGTTTTTAAAAATCGCACCAGACTGACAGAATAAACTAGTCGGATTGTAAACTGGTTTACAATCATGATCCTGATTGAACTAAATATAATTTTTCGATTCAATTATGATTCAATCATGATTCAGTTATAAATTTAACTGATTAAACTAATCAAACCATGATCCTGAGTTCTCACTAGTTCAATTTCTAATTCAATTTTTAAAACATTAATGACTTTAGCCTTTGTCTTTGCTAGTGTGAGATTCCAACCTAAAATTAACTGACATTAAGTATAATGGTTTAACAGATATATAAATCGCGCATGAAAGATTGAGACAGACGATGTAAGACTCTTAATACCCCCTTCTATAGATGTCTGGAGGCTATGAAGCACGAACACTTTGTTTTTTATACGTGTCTACATGTCGAACACGTATCAGTGTTTGACATATAGAGATGCGCGTATGATACACGTGTCTTACATGTCTGAATGTGTCTGATTAAAAAGATTATTTTTTTCGACTTGGACACGTCTCGGACACATCTTGGACATACTTGGATACCTCTCAAATACGCTTAGATACGTCTCGAACACACTTGGATACGTCTAGGATACGACTTGAACACGATCTATTAATATTTTTAAAAAAATAGAAATGATATAAAAAAATGATATTGACATATATTACGATATTATAAATCTTCAAGTTTATAGAAATGATATTAATGAACTATAAATCTTTTTTAAAATTTTGTAATTATATATATATACATAAATCAAGTTCTTTAATTTACTTTGATATATATATATGTGTGTGTGTGTGTGTGTGTGTGTGTGTGTGTGTGTGTGTCGTGTCTGTATCCTATAGTTTTTTTTTTTTATTTAGTGTGTCCCCGTATTCGTGTCTGTATTCGTGTTTGTGCTTTATAGTCTGGTGGGAACAATCGAACCTATTGAAGTAGGCGGGAACAAGCCTAACGAAGTAAGCGGGAACAAGCCTAACGAAGTAGGCAGGAGAAGCCTAGCGAAGTAGGTGACAGAGATGAGATTTTGGCTTTGATACCATGTGAGATTCGAACCTAAAACCAATTGGCAATAAGTAGAGTGACTCAACAAATATATAAACCACACCTAAAATATAGAGGCAGGTAATTAATGTAGAACTTTTAATAGCTAGGACCATCACCAGTTACCACTGCTCGATCACCACTGTCATGACCATTCTTTTCGGCCTCCAACCACCACATCCATGGCCACCATTTTTGTGTTTTTCAACCACCACCATGACCACATTCATATTCATGGCCGCATTTAGATATGAGATTATGTTATTTTGGGTAAATCCCTTTGAAATTATTTGCTTTTAAACACTCCAATTTTAATTTGAATCCAGATCTAGCCATGGAAGGAGGAAACTTAAGCCAAAACCAAATATGTATTGGACCAGCTCACGATATCATTAGATTGAACTGCGGCCACTGCCGCCACCACTCACAATGAACCAATCAAACCACCATGCCACCTCTCCTAATGTCGTCGGACTATATAAGAATAACAGGATTAGGATCAAGTGTCGAACGATGGGGGTTTTGGGACTTTTTTTCCTTCTATTTTCAAGCTTCAAAAAGGAAGCTATACTATTTTTTCCAACATAGATGAAAGTTTCTACATGAAAGCTACTGATTTTTGCTTTCATTCACGAAGGTTGATGGCTTTTTTTTTTTTAGCATTTTATGTTAAAAGAGTAATATAGTCAGGTAAATAGTTATATATACTATTAAGTTGTTTATATTATATGCACAAAATGCTAGATAACATGAGAGCTTATCGACTCTTTTATACTATCAACTAACCATATCTTATTATTTTGTATCATGTCTTATATTATCAGAAAAACGTTGATTTTGAGCGGCATTTGTTGAAAGACATGGTGGGAAGAAGGAAAAGTTGAGAAAGTTGAGAAAAAAATGAGAAATTGAATTTATTGAATGAAGAAAAGTGAATACAATAAGCCAAGAATATAACTTATATAGAACGTAAAATAGTAACTAACTTGTAACTAATTGCTAAACTAACTAACACCAATATACTATAACACCCCCCTCCGCAAGCTGGAGGATGCATACTAGTATTCCAAGCTTGGGATCAACAGTACAATGCTACTAAACAAGCAAAATACAAAGGAAACTAATCGCAAAATACAAGTATGCTGTAATCACATTGGGTAACAAAAGAAAATCTAAAAAATCTCAAATGTTGGTGACAGTTAGGGATGGAAACAGGTTAGGTTATGCCAGGCTTCACCCTAAACAGGCTAGGCCTGTGTTACAAATATCTGGCCTGAGCCTAATCTGTTACCTGTCAAATGCCTTTTTTTGGGTCTGGCTTGGCCTATTTAAGAAGTCTGACCTGGCTTGAAACCTGTTTAGAAGCCTGGTTTATATTAAAGCCTCTAAATAGGCCAGCAGGCCAAGAACTTTATATAAGTCTAAGCCTTTAAACAGGCCTTAAAAGGCCATTGAAAAATAAAATAAAATACAATTTTATAAATAAACATAAACAGGCCGGCTTAGTAGGCCTAACAGGCTTTGCTGAGAGGTCAGGCCTGACTTATTAAATGAAACAGGCTTTTAAAAAGGTCTGAGCCTAACTCATTTTCTAAACAAGTCAGGCCAGATCAGGCCTAAAACAGGCCAGGCCACAGGCCCCTGACAGGTCGGCTGACCTATTTCCATCTCTAGTGACAGTCGAGGTGCAAAGCACTATTTTATGACATTTCCACAGTGCTCATCCCAAGTAAAGATGAAACTGTATCTGAAAAGAGTTGACTCAACGGAAAAACATCGGTCAAAAGACACTTAAAATCTGGGCATTATGAGCCTCCAAACATCAAGAAATCTCAATTTTAGAATCCATCATCAATAATGCCAATCAAAGGCAAAAAAGCTTAACCACTCAATCAGAAGCTAACTCCAATGATTAACCACTTAGCAGAAGCAAAATCAAAGTCATATTAGGCGAAGCTTAACCACCAAGTATAGAAGCTAACATCAATGCTTAACCATACAAGGCAGAAGCTAAAAACAAATCCAAATTAAGGCTAAAATCATCAAAATGTGACATCACAAAGTCACTCAACAATCTGGTACCAAAAATCCAAGAACCGTGATCAGAAGCACTCCTGTGCTTACTCAGATCACTAATCACAAAAATTCAAATGAAGAAGTGAAGGAAAACTTGTGCCATGAAGATCTTTGACATGAAGCAAACCAAAATTGAGAAACCAATCAATTATTGAATATGATTATCTTCCTTCCTTACTTGCTTTCTTTCTAATTCTTTTTTTTAGAGTAAAATGAAGAATCACAACCTTGTTCAAATTCCAAATGGAAAGTTACAAATTGAACTAAATCAAGGAAGTGTATGAAATATCACAAACTGAAAACTGAATCAAGAAAATGTTGAACCTCAGAGCCTTCATCAAAGAAAGCAGCACCGAAGACTCTAAATCTCAATCTTAGAGCACTATAGTTGTTGGAAGAAAAACACCATTAAAGAGATGAAACCACTAAGAACCACCGTGAAACCATCATTTGGACCAGAGGTGAAACAAGAATCACAAAATGGGGCAAATCACAAAACCAGCACTTGACATTGCCAAAAGACGACACCTCCGACCAAAGAAAAAAAAAAAGTGACAACAAAGATCTACGAGCAACAAAATGATTCTCAATAACGGCGAGCGAACAGGGAAGAGCCCACCATAAGGGACCTCAGGTCAAGTGGGACTATTCGTTGAGTTTAAGTATATCAATAAAGAGAGGAAAAGAAACTAACACCAATATACTACCATTGATTAATATACGTAAATTGCAAGTGCGTGATACATACATTTGGATTTAATTATCTAATGATGGATTTAATGACGTTTATATCTTACTAAAATAAATTATTAAATTGTATAAGTATCATTTAATCATACATACGCGTACTAATCCCACAAAAATTAATGGCTCGCGAAATTTATCTTGAGGGAATATATTTCAATTTGTTAAAACATTAACTATAATACTACTAATCATGGTAATGACAATGGCGACAACATATAAGAGACATACATGGTTTAACTTCAAGACAAGTGAAGAGTGGTTAGCGAAAAAGTGTGGTTGAATAATTAACTATTGAAAATAGAAAATAAAGCTTGAAATAAATAAAGAATCAAACTGACTAAGTCGTATGTACCAAACTGACTAAGTATGTGCAATATAATATCATCTTCTTCTTATGTTTAGACCCATTAATTTGATTCTACGCTGTCAACTTCTACATTTATTGATGTAACAATAGTATATAGAGCAGTTGAATTTTATATTTCCACAATAAATCATTTTGTTTTGTTATTTAATTATAATATATGTGCTTCCAACATAGAGTGATTAAGAATAATTAACCACGTTTTCGAGGACTTTTATGGTAGTGGTGTTGTATATCGACCATGATGGGGCCAAAATGATAATGATGTCAAAGTAGTACGGAGTCTGCTCTAAGTTTAATAATTACGCTTCAAATAAAATTGGCACAAGTAGTATTAAATCCAAGTCATGATGAACATTTAATATGTTAATTGCTATATAGTATATCACCATGAGCATGGGATGCAACTTTGTGATTTTATGGTATAATATGCTGTCCTAACTCCAAAAGATGCTACAGAGCGTTTAGGCAGAACTTGGTTATAATATCCACAATAAAATATGGTTGGGATGGAACACAAGTATATGGAGTAATAATATCGTAATCCACAGTTTTTGGAATATCAGTAAAGAAATGAAATTATTAAAATAAAAACGCTATCGTGGGATTCTTGTTAAGGAAATTTCTTCTCGTTTTGTTCATAAAAACCATGGTAGTCTATCAAGATTTAATATTTGATATTTAAACATACTTTGATTAAGGTAGTGAATGAAACTTTAGAACCAACCATGTTATAGTAAAATGACAAGAACATAATGGAAATACCCGATTAAGGGTACGTAATGCTAGTGTACCTTTGTCTCAGTAGTAAAAAGGAACAAATTAAAAGATATAGGATCTTTGAAGACTTTGATTAAGGTGTTAGTCCCACCACGACAGCGCCCACTAAATCTACCCGTAGAAGATAATCTTTGAATGTGAAATATGCTTAAAGATTCGACACAAAATGAGATAAACTTTGACTAAACGAATTAATAGAAGCCTTATTGGTGCTCAAGTAACCAGTTTCAGTTATGTATGTGAATGCTTATTAGTGCTTAACTCGATTTTGTTGTCTTCTCTTTCTGTCAAATCGCCCAAATTTCAAATTTCTGTTGGCAGCTCGTTGCCTAACTAGCTAGTTTAGCTTTCGTTTTTCATGCAAATTCTTGAGTGGAAGATACCTAAAGATTTAAGGCTGTCAAAACTAGCTATTGTCATCTAACATTGATTGTCCACATATTTAAGCATTAACCAAACAAGTCCGTAACAGTTGAGCCCGATATATATTGAATACCATAATGTGAGGCCCAAATCCTTTTGGAGACTTATTTTTAAATTATGATTATGCCAATGGAATAGTATGTCCGTCATGAAACTGGGCCTATTATGAATCCACAATATTATCTTTGCGAAAAAGTTTGGCAAAAAAAAAGTCCCTCCAAAAAAAATTGCACATAGTTTCCTTCCCTTTCAATTGAAACGAAGGGTGGAAAAAAAAAACATAGGTTGTTTTCAGGGCGTAGAGCCAAGCTGATAATTGACAAGTTACCTACAATTTTAAGGAAAAATTCATAGTTAGGCATGATTTATTATATATATTTAAATTAACAAATGACATGTGTAAAATTGTATGAGCTATATTAGAAATATATTTATTTTTAAAAATATTTTTACACATCAATTGTTAATTTAAGTGTCTATAATAAATATTACTTATCTAAAATTTTCTTTAATTTTAAGATATTTTTTTAAATGTGGCAGGATAAAAATGATATAAGATTTAGTTGCAAAGATGTTTTATTTATTTATTTTATTTTTTATATTGTATTAAGGTGTGTTTAAATTAACTTATATGTACTTTGACTAATTTATTTTTCTAATTTGATTAAAGACAAGTCATTTATATTAAAATTAAAAAATTTATAAAAATATTTTTTATAATTTAACTCTAACTATATAATTGATATAGCTAAAATTCAAATTTTTATTAATATGTGTCTATCCACATACATTACATAATCATGGACCGTTACACCAACCCACTGTGGTTTAGCTACAACCTACAAAAGATGCTGATTCACCATCAAGTTGAAAAGAAATAATTCTTGGAAGAAGTAAAGTTCTTCTAGAAAGACAGTCAGAACAGAAGAATTTTTTATAAAATGATGTTACGTGCACAAAGCAAGCAAGAGTCTGTGAACACCGAACTGGATCCCTTGCAGTCCCACAAAAAAAATTACAGGGTGTATAGTTTTTAATCTCACGGTTAAATTTTTTTTTAAAATATATTTACCTTGATATTTGATGATAAAAGAAAAATAAATTTTGAAGCTTGAAATCTTCTGCAATTTATTTAAAACTGTAGATAATTCCTATGAACAAGGAGAACAAAGGAGGGCCCTTGGTAGATGTGAGAAAAAAAGGTAAAATAAAGGGTGGACATTAAATTTATTAAATCTATGTGAGCTTTGTAAATACATTTTTTATTATGGGTTTTACCAAAGAGTGTTGTAAGAATTTAAAATAAAAATTTTTTTTATAAAAAAATAGAGTATTCAATATATTAAGAGTTGAAAAAATTCTATTTTTTTATGCAAAATTTCATATATTATATTCTTTAACATCTATCCTTAAAACAATCGTTAGAAAAGCTCTTTTATTATAAGTATAATAACCCATTCTCATATCTCAGTACCAATGGCAAATATCTGAAAACTGGGATTGATCCCACTTATCTCTGTGGTATCCTGGCATATCGCATTAGTAATAAGCCTTATGAAACTCAGTAATTAAACATAATGAATTTACAAGCCGTAACTAATTATTTATCAATCTATATTGCTACTACTTTACGCTATATATATAACAAAAGTCTATAATATAACATGCAACCTAACTCGGATGGCGATAGGCACGTTAGAAGTTTCAAATAATCCACCTGTATAGAGAAGGATTATAAGGTAGGACACTTGGAAGGACACATCAAAACCAAGAATCAACTTCTTGGTTTTGACAACATGGTTACGTGAGATTGTATGCTCGAGTTTAAACCCCCAACAACTTGATGCGTGTATGAACTTGGTAATTATTAGTGCCTCTTAATTCCTTCCCAAGATCAATATAAAGGGTGAGGGAGGAGAACCATGAATCAACTTCCAATCTAGTAATCCTATTGCATGCAATTTTGATTAATTCAACGTAAACTTGACAAGAAACGCACGAGACAGGAGAAATTTTTGTATAAATCAAGAACATTTAAGTTAAGTACATTTAGGTAATTACATAAGTAATTATGATAAATATAGTAGTTAATTATTAATTAATTATAATAATTATTTACTAATTAATAATATAATTGGTGACGTGTATCAAACTTGGACGCTGATGATTATGTAAGAATTTTTCAAAGAGAGGGAGTAACGCTTATTATATTTACGTTGTTCCAACGTCATAGGAAGTAGTGAATATTTCACCTTGTAAAACCAACGGTGTCCCCAACGCTGCTTTGAACAAGTCAGTATTAATGATGAGAGAATTAAACAATATTCAGTGATAAAATATATTATAATTTGGATCATTGGTTACTTATATGGGATTATTCAAGGCTTCTTATCATATATAGGAGCGATGAAAGTGAGGCATATGGCCCGTTGGTGCAGAAAGTAACAGATAGAGATGAAATGAAATTGAATGTGTGATTTTGAGATGTCATTACAAAGAAAGAGTAATCATCTATGGTGGATATGTATGACGATATATTGGTATGTATTATTTCTAATAATACAAGAAACTAGGTGTTCCTTGTCAGTGTCACAAGGGAAGGAAGAGAGAAACTCTACTACTCTACTAATGAAGTCGGAACTGAAATTAGTAAACACATAGTAACTTTGCTATGTTAACTGCTACTCTAAATTTATATAATCATGATTATATATCCTGAGCATAGAAGTCAATAATCTCCTTCAAATTGAGGTTGAATAGAGAAGAGGAATCATTATGCATGAGCCACAACATGTGCTCGAACAAAATGGCATCCACATCCACAAAGACCACTCTAGATTGGTTTGTTGTGAAATGAAGATGATCTTTGTCCCCGGGATCCTTCCTCATGGAGGTGTCCATCAAAAGCCGAAAAGGGTTCTCTTGTAATATAAAAGGGTCCACGAGGAACACCCTCTTCTCTTTCCCGACTACTACGGTCACGGGGTTGTGGGATTCATTTTCCAAACCATCATCCTTGTTTAGGGGTCGATAACCCATTGAGCGCCTTAGGATCAACGATACCGGGAAGACCAAGCAATTCATGGAAAGAGCAAAGGTAGATTAGATAGGAATTGATATGTAGGAGGAGATTGAATATCAATGTATGTTTGTGGGAAGCTGTAGAATTTACAAGAGTAATTTATGTTGGTAGCTAGACATGTTCTACTTATATATATACAAATATGAAAAGCAGTGGCTACTGTTAGGAAGAGGCTACAATAGAAATGGTCCAAACATTGAACTTGCACTATAATCACTATAGAGAGCCACAGAAATAGTTTCTTATTTTGATCCACTGTTTTACTATCATCAAGTGTACTTTTATTATTAAAAGATTGAGTATGATAACAATTTCTTAATAAACCAAATACTTTTAATGATATAATAATGAGTAATTAGATGATAACAAAATAAATTTTACACTAATAATAGATTAAAATCATTTTTTCCCTCTAAAAATTAATGATGATGCGACCATGGAGCGTTGAAAGCGATATTGTTATTTTCGTTTGGGTGTATTTTTCTGAAAGTAGCCGTTGGAGTAAGTTGGAAATGAACTACGACCAAGGCATTGCAAATGACAAGAGTTAAGGTTTTCATTGATTGTGATTTGTCATTTGTCACTGTCTCGTATGCTCAGCAGTGGTTGAGCTGTGATTTTCAGGCAGTGGCGCGTGGTGAAACTAATGCTTTTTGCGACTTGGTCCATTCACCATTCGCTCCACTTCAACACGCAACGCAAGTATCAATATCTCATACACAACACACAAATCATTTAAACAATGGGACATTTTGGGTGCAAGAATTATACAAAGTTTCATATTATATCGTGTCTGTACAATTTTTATAATTTATATTTATTTTTTCTTTTTTATACCTACACTTTAATTTTACCATCTAAACCTTAATTATAATTATCAATTTTCTTTCGGGTGCACAAAGCCGGTTGATAAATGACACCTGACAACGAAATTTACCTTTTCAACATTTTATAATTCGAAAGCTTACAAAAACATAAGTCATCAACATTTAAAATTAGAAGTATAACCAAAAGAAACGCTACACAATGGGTTCGCTATGGCTTCGTAATTTTGTTGGATCTTTTGGCAATACAACTCATATTTGATCCCTCTCTTGTTTTCCATTTTCGCTTTTTTTATATTATTACCTTCATCAAGCACCATAAAAAAGAATGATGGGGGTATAGCGAGATGGTGAAACCTAAACTATAAACATTAAGGTTCAGTTTAGTATCCTCCCTTAAAATGAGATGGAAAAACTCAATGGATTTTATATGAAAAAATATATAAAGAACTTATCGCTAAATCATTTATTGATTAAGAGTAAGAAAGTGCACGTATTTATGAGACACGGGAAGATAGTATGACCCTGGATGAAATTTTAAAATGAACGAATATGCAGCTGAGATAAGAGGAACAAAACTCATGCTGGTAATGAATGCGAGGGGACCCAAATCCGTAATAAGCTCAAAGAATTAAATAAACAATAAAGCATGATGAAGGAGGGAAAGCACAGTTCCTGATTCTGCTATGCTACTGCTGAGTGCAGACAACGAACTTCAAAACGACACAATTCGGATAATGGGTAGCATATGCTTGGCTCATCACTAGAAATGTTCCGGTTATGATTTAAAAGAAAAATCCTAATCAACTGAAAAATGGAGAGATAAACTTGAACCTTAAGATAGACTGTTCTAAAATCAATCCTCAATAATGCATGTTAGAATTTTAGAATTGACAACTAGCCACTACTCCGAACTATCATCATGCAAATGCCTTGCTTCCGCACTGTTAATCTAAAGTCACATCTTCACTGATGAGTATGGCCAGCCCAGAGTGGATGATGGTACATCTGCATATTATTAACGGGCTGGCTAGCATTATTGTAGAGTCCAGGCCCCCTATTAAAGGGACTATGATCATTGTCCTCAGAGGACTCAGTTGAAGGCCCTTGAGATGTAGGACTGGTTGGAGTCATAGGTGCACCAAAGGTTAACATTTGTGATGCTGGTGCTGAAGAAGGCCCAGATTTCAGGATATTCGAGCTTGACTTTTTCCCATTTGCAATAAAGCTACCCACAATGATCTGTTAATGATTGGAAAAAGTCACAAAAACAAAGCATCAAAGTTTGGTCAATCCTACATGCATAAAGGACTCCCCAATAATAATACACAAGAACTATATATAGTGTGCACGTAGAACATCTATATGGGTAAATTTCATCGTAAGTCTGATTGTTTAACAATTGACATAAATTTGCTACCATTTGAGAGCAATACCTGTACAGGGGATGCTGCAGTTAGCATTCCAGCAACTCCACCACCCAAAACCCGTCCATCAGACCCTGCGAGAGACACACTCAAACTGCCTGTTCTGCTACGTTCACCATTATTTTCTGATAGCAGCAAAGAGCCTGATAGAGATATAATCTCAAATCGACCCTGCAATGTAAAATGACATCACGTGAAGAGAATTGAACCTAAAGACATTGATACTTATATACTCAACCACCAATGTCAAGATAATGACATTTTCACTTTACTAATATGTAAAATTAAACATGAAGCTGAATTGAAGATGCTGCTGAAGGATGAACCAGAATGTGAATCAAATTATTGCAATAAAGTCAATTCTTATGTGCTCCAAACTCAAAAAGTACATTTTGGTTCAGTGAAGAACAACACCTACAAGACTAGGATTAAGGAGCATCTACATATAGTGGTAATTCTTACAATTTAAAAGAGAACACGACTTGAATAGAACTATGAAACTAAGACTGAGTTAATGAGTTCTCGGAGTGAACCCGTGCTCCGCACTCATCCTATCTTCACCATACCCCAATTGATTCTAAGCCCAAAATCCACTAGTCTTTCATACTGTTTTTGGTACTATAACCAGTCACCAAGACAATTTGAGTTTCTCATTTGTTTTAGCCTCTAAACTTTCGTCACCAGTTCTTACCATGGTCCAGATACATTTTTGCACCAAAAGGATATGATTTGAGAAGATGAAGAGAGAAGATTGTCTAAATCATTTTAGTATTCCTTGTCAAACTTTTCCTTATTGCCAAAACAATCAATAAACAGATCAGTCAACAATTCCAACAGACAATTGATTTGGTTTACTATCAATTCAAGGGTAATCTAGGTAATAAAAACAAATTATCTTCTTTTTTTTCCCTAATTAGGAAACTATAAATAATGAAAAGTAAAAGTAAGAAGTTTGGTCCAATCAATTACTTTTAGAGTAAGCACCCATTTTAGTCTCTCAAAGATACAAGTAACATCAATTTGGTTCTCTGAAGAAAGTTGACATCAATTTGTCCCACAATCATGGAAAGTAACATCAAAATCGTTGTTCTGTGTATGTACCGTGAGATTGAAAGACTAAATTGATGTCAATTCTTGTGATTGAGGGACTAAATTGATGTTATTGGAAGGACTAAATTGATGTCACTTTCTACGGTTGTGGGGAAGGAACAAATTGATGTCACATGTATGTTTGGGGGACTAAAATAGGTGTTTACTGTTACTTTTAATTCTTGTTGTCACCAAGCTATCACTTCTACATAGTCAATGCCACAGTAAAAGATTCCAAAGCATGACAAATTTTTAGAAGTTAGAACCTTTAGAATACTTAAACAATCTGGATGTTTAATATCCTGAAACTTATCAGCAGAAAGAGATTCTTAATTGTAGGATCAATCTAAGACTGGCAGGAAAATGGATAGAGAGGGTATGACAGAAAGATACAAACTTCAAATGCAACAAACATAATCTTGTCTAACAGGCACCTCCAATTCTGCAAGATCTTTGCATTCAGGGCCAACTTACCTCTAGACAGTATCCCTATTGGGCTATCGCATGCTTATAATAAGATCCTGATCCATCCACAACAACAGAAATAGAAATTCCAAAGCACATTTTTTCGGGATCAAATTAGGCTCAATTTCAGAAGAGGAAAAGGCAACCATTTCATAATGTACTCATCTAATAAAGCAAACATCCATCCAACAACTTTCTAATCAATTTAAGGTTTTTATCCCTGTTCATCCACACATTTGAAGCAGAATTATGTAGAAGAATTTAGCCAATAAACCTGAGTATGCAAATTCAGTTGATCTTTTCTGTCAATAACAATTCTCAAAGTGGATTTACTTAAATGGTTCCATATATGGATTTGAAATTGTATGCTCCAATATCTCTTATGAAACTATAGAAAATAGTGCTTGCAGTTTGCAAAGTTGTTACATAATAATAATAATAATAATAATAATAATAATAATAATAATAATAATAATAATAATAATGCAAGCAATAAGATTAAATAAAAACATGAAATAAATAAACTATTTCCAGCTGCCATTTCACAAAGTACACAGCTTTCCTGTTTTGGTATCAAAATAAGCAATAAATAAATAAATAAATAAAATAAAAAATCACCACACTCAAATAATTAAATAAATGGTAGTGATAGATTTCACTTTCAAAAGCATAGTTATATACTTAATTTTGTAGTAGAAAACATGGAAATTTTTTATTACATGCTGGAAAATAATAAACGCATTTAGTTTCTTGTTCTCATTGACAAGCTGTACTTTTAAGAATATGCATATCAAGCAACCATGTGTTACATTGGATCATGTCCAATTTAGTATAAACAAAGCTTGATATAATGGATAACTGGATATTGACTAGATTCTAAAGGGATATAAAAAGTACCTCGTATGTTGCAGTACCACCAGACAATGCTGGCTGTCGAAGGGTGACATTGCAGATTGCACCATTAGCAGAAAGAATACAAACTGTCCGAGGCCCTTGCTGAGAAAAGGCCATAATTTTTGCTGTAATGTCCTACAAACAACAGAAGCATACTGGTGAGAATGATTTGTAACAATAGTAATCCACACCAACCCTGCCAATAGAAACATTAAAAAGAATAGTTTAGAACCCCCCCCTTCTCCCAAAACAACCCCCACCACCAAAAAATAAGAAATAAAAAAGAACATATAAAATCACATGCACCCAACATGATAACTCCTCGTCAATATAATGACTCAGTAAAGAACCAACTACCAAGAGAAGCTAGTTACTTCTTTCCTTTTAGAGTGGTACAAAAGATATACAATAAGATACATATTCAAATCCATGCAACGATGTAATATGAAGTTTAATTGTCTCATACACACAGTACTCAAACCAGAAACTTGACAAATAAATACACCTCATAAATTATCAAATTGAGTAAATGAGATACCCAAAATTCATTCACGGAACTAATTATAAGGGAATTTGATGAACTGTAAGACAGATAGCTTATTAAGAGCGCAGTCTAGAATACAAAAGCATTGGAGAAGCGATTGATAGCAATTTCACATGCAACAAAGGCAATCATTTTGAGCTATAGAACTAACAACATTTAAGTTGAAAAATAAAAATCAAATTCCATGTCTAAATATAGCTTTGATTTAACACACAATTTGAGGATTATCTGTATTAGGGTAGTCAATAGTGGTATTTCGTGCCGCTATCGCGTTGTCTCGTCGCATCGCGTGACCTCCCAGCAACAAGCTGTGCATCGCGTCGTGTTTTTCTGAAGCAGCAAGTCGCAGCCGCTATTTCATGCATTGGTGAAAAACCCCATTTTACCCCCATTTTTAGCCGTTTCCCACCCTTTTTTGAGGAGATTTTAGAGATTTTGTACCCCTTTATTGAGTCAAAAGGTGATTTAGGGTTAGAAATGCCTCTTCTTCAACCAAACTTGCGTCCCCTACTTCTGTTTTATGCTCCCCACCTGAAACCCTTCTGATTTTTGACAGCCCACCATTTTTTCCGGCCAAGCACAGCCGTTTTCCATCAACCCAGTGATATTCTGGCAATGTCATCCTTCACAGGTCTGTGGTGTGCTCCTCACAGGTCTGTGGTGCTCTGTTCGAACCATTCTCCATTCCCCACTCTGTTCCTTTTTGTTTGGTTGCTGTGTTCTGAGTCTTGACTTGTGAGTTGTGACTTCGAAGCAATGTTTTAAAAACTAAAACGAACCAGCCAGTTGAACTAGTTGGACCATGAACTGGTCATGTCTCCGGTTCGAGCATTTTCTGGTTCAACCACGGTTCAATCACGGTTCAACCACAAATTTGACCCGTTGAACCAATCAAACCATGACCCAGAAGCCTTGTCAGTTTAATCTTTGGTTTGGTTTTTAAAACATTACTTCGAAGCATTCACCTGATCCCCTTTTTTTTTGGTTGTTGTGTGTTGTGAGTTGAGTTCTGAGTTCTTTAAATTTGATTGTTTAGTTACTTTAAGCCTTATAGGCTTAAACTTATTTAGGAGTTGTGCTGTATTTTGTTTTCCTTATGCTCCTTGACTTTTTGTTGTTATTAACTTGTTAATTATGCCTTGGATTGATGGTGATTGTGTGTCTAGACTATGAATTTTGATTATTAATGATGAATATGTCTTTAATTTTGGATTTTCTTTTATTTTTGAGCATTTATATGTGTGTAGTATAAATTATTTATATTGTATCCCTAATCTTCGGTATAGCAGCCATCCCGCTATCCACTATACCGCCACTATCCAGGATTGACTACCTTGATCTGTATGCCTAGTTGGACAACACAGATTTAACACTACTTTTATCACCAAAAAGATCAAGAGCCCCTAAAATTACCTCATAGAGCATTGAAATTAGTCACAAAAAAATTATAAATATCTTTAAAGAAATGACAAAACAATAATCATTGCATGACTCTCTTTCAAAATGGACAAGTTACAACCAAAAGCAATAACTACATGCCACAGTTCAAATCTTTCTGGTCCTACTATTTATTAGTAGTGAATCTACATAATAGTGCAATTTATTAAGTCCAAATCATTTTTAATTTTGAAAACCGAGGCTTTATATCTGTTACTAAAAAAGAAATGGAAATATATACCATAAACATTTTTTTCCTTTTGTTAGGGATCATAATATCAAGAAGGGAAGCCTTGGCGCAATGGTTGGAGTTGTCACTGTGTGACCTGGAGGTCACAGGTTCAAGTTGTGGAATCAGCCTCTTGCAAATGCAAGGTAAGGCTGCCTACTATAGACCCACATATTGGGTCCGACCCTTCCTTGGACCCCAGGCATAGCGGAACTTTATAGCACTAGGCATCCTTTTATCATAATATCAACATCCAGAGAATAAATTACCACTTCATCTAAGTAACATTTACCAAATGTTTGGCTCCACTCAAATTACCACAATCCATTAACTTTATCTCTCTTTCAAATGCTAATCACTGTTCTTTAAAGGATTCAGAGCATACCTTACAATAAATTACCAAAAGACAAATGCAACTAAATTTAACAGCTACTACATAACTAAGCAATTCAATACATTGTGTATTACCTCGCCAGAATCCACCAAGATCACGTGCGGAGTAAATCCAATCCCACCAGCTCCTTCATATCATCACAACAACAACAAACAATCACAATCAGTTCCATTCAAAGAACCTGCAAGAATCACACCCAAAAAATTAAAAAAAAAAAGTACCAAGCGCATCCAACTGCTTCTTTCCAGAGCCCGGAGGTCTTCCCCTATGCTTCTTCGCAGGAGCTTCGGTGGACGGCGTGCCACTCGAATCGCCACCGCCACCACCACCATGGCCAGCGGAAGAGGGCACGTGCGTGGGGGCCAAGCCAAGAGCAATGTTGCCGTCGGGCGAGTACTTCCTGGGGCGGCCCCTCTTCTTCTTGGCAAGCCCGCACGGCTTCAATGCCGCCGAGGAGGAGGAGCCGTCGTAGGGGCTGGTGGTGGTGATGGTGGTGGTGGTGGCGGTGTTGTTGAAGGGCTCGGAATGGATAGACGACGGAGGTGGGGGCTGAGAGCCGAAGGGGAATCGGGCGGTGGCGGGGGCCATCATGGTGGAATTAGGGCTGATCAAGGGGGAGGTGTTGGGTACGGAGGCGTACGAGGTGGGTCCCACCATTGATAACGACGGCGGTGGCGGTGGCCGAGGCGGTTCCCGAGAATCCATAGCGGCGGGAGGGATCAAGAGGGGTTTTTTACTGAAAAGCACAGGTGGTTGAATTTTGCGAAATGCAGGTTGCGTTAGGGATTGAATGAGTTATCTTCCTAAAACAAAACCTACCTCGATGAGAGAGAGACGATGATGAGAGTGGCACTGTGTGTGAGAGAGAGAGAGAGTTAGTGCCACTGGGATTCAAAGTCTAAGGAACCAAAAGCGGAGCTGAATGAAATTAATTAACATAACTTAATACACACAGGGTTTATTTATATATATTTATTAGGGTTTTAGATTTTTTCTTTGAGTTTAATTTTGACACCAAGTTTTACAATTCATCCAATAATGTGATTTCATATTATTTAATGAGTTTTATATCTCATATAAGTGTTAATATAATTAAATTTATTAAATAAGATGTCAATATATCCACTCTTATTTTAGTCCATGATTCACATTATGTGTATGATTTGGATTTAAAATTATTCATACTCATTATATGTTGTGGTATGCCTTTTAGGATAGAAAGGAAAAGAATTGATAAAGAGAATGAGTTGCATCCCTTATTTGGTTGCACTTCAAGAAAAGATATGAAATGATTTGAAAAGATAAACTTTTCATGAGTCTTACTATTTTTTTTATCCTTCTAGACTCTTACTTTTGGATGGAAAAGGAGGAAAGAAAAAAGAAATAAATAATTTTGTAGGTCTCACTATATATTTACATACATATTTATTTATTTATATACATTTTCATTTTTTTTCTTTCATAAAACCAAATAAATTTAAAAGCATCTATTCTCTTCCATTGAATGATATCAAATAAGAGGAATGATAACTCTTCTACTTCTCTTCCATTGCTTTCTTTTCTCTTCTATTGTATCATTTTTTTTCCTTTCTCTTCTATCATACCAAACAACGCCTAAGGATCTATTTGGTATGCTAATTTTGGGTGGAAAGGAAAGGAAAATGAGAAAGAATTGGACCCACCCCTTGTTTTGTATGTAGAGAGGAAGAGATTTGGATGGATTCATTTTTTATGGAACCCACATATTTTCCATCTCTTAGTTGATGGATGGAAAGGAAGGGAAGAGAAGCATTTTTATGAGTCCCACCATATAGTTACATAAATTTGCAATAGTTTACATGCATTTCCATTTCTTTCCTTAGTGAAACCAAATAAAGGAAATGAAACATCAATTCTTTGCCATTAGATTATATTAAACAAGGGAAGTGGTAATTTTTCTCCTTCTCTCTTTCTTTCCTTTCTTTTCTTTCCTACTATATCCTTTTTTTTTTCCTTTCCCTTCTATGATACCAAGCATACCACAAGTGAGATTCAATTCAAAATCAAATAATTTTGAACGATATTTGGTGTCACGATATTTTTATGAAATAACTAGTAAGGGGATTGTATCAATTAAGTTGACTAGGTTCAAATTCTGCCAAGGTCTATTCTTAATGGACTATTTATAAGTACCCTATATATATATATATATATAAAACAAGTGTTAGGGGTGCTCATAACCCAACCTGGCCTAATAACTCGACATGAAGTTGATTGGCACAAGTTTGGATTTAAAGATTTTTCCTGTATGTATTTTTTGGTTATACTTTGGGTTGGCCTAGTTTGGCTGATGTTACCTTTTTTTGGCCAAAATGCAAATTACCCTCTTCAACTTTAGGTCTATTTCAAAAAACACCCCTGTGGTTTAAAACTCCCCAACCCCACTACACATACTTGCAGAACGTTGTGGTCAAGCCCTTTTGTTAGGTTTTCTATCCACAAACTAACGGAAGGTACCACATGACTATCTAAGCCCCTCTCTACACCTCTAAATATCAAATTTCCCAAATTGACCCCTTTTCAGATTGTATAACCAAAGCCCTAAAACCCTAATTTCATTACCTTAAATCCCAAAACTTTTTGTTGATAAAAGTAAACACCCTAATCTTACCAATTCGTGCATGGTCATCCATTAAAGGATTTTGCAAACAGTAGAGCAATAGCAGACAAGATTCTCACCATTGATGACATTTGGAGGTAAGCTTCGTTCTATTTTGTTATTTTTTAAAATATTTTTGCAGTTGTATATGGCGTGAAAGGAAGGTAATTGTGGGTCTTGTTGTTGTTGGGGGTGGAGGGGACATTGAACATGTTTTGCCTTTTCATTGTGGATCATTGGATTATTGGGTGTGCTTCTTTGTTGTAGTGTGGTCTTATAATTACAATGTAGTGTGGTGAAAGAGAATCTCTAAGGAATATTTTAGGTGTTTTTTATTGCTATGTAGTCCCTAAATGTTTTGAAATGCATGTGTTTTGTGGCCTTTTTCATTTTGTTTGCTCTGTTAATGGATTGAAAAAGTATATTTTATTACATGTAGGTGTGTGAAATGGACGACATCAAGATAAATGTTGAATTCTTTGTTGGTGGGAATCTAAGAGGTAACAAGTATGTTGGAGGGGAGCAGTATGGGTACAAAAGCCTTGATATTGACCTTTTCTTAGTGACCCATTTCACCAATTATGTGAGGAGTAAAGGTTATGTGGGTGACTTTGCATTCTGGTATAAGTTTAAGCACTAAGATTTTACTGATTTGAGGAATTTTTTTTAGTGATGATGATGTTAGACATATCATTGTAAGGTTTAGGGAAAAGGAAGTGAACTTACTTCACCTTTATTGTGATCATGTAGTGGAGAATGATGTTGAAATACTTGCACCACCACCTCCAATTCCTAAACCCCAAATGGAAGAAAATAGGGAGGAGGGAGGTACTGTTGGGGTGGAAGAGAATATTAGTGAAAATGGTAATGCAGAAGATGTGGTTATTGATGAAGATGGTAATGTAGGAGATGGAGAGGAAGGTGAACTGAATCTAAAGGGATGTGATTTTGATGATAGTGACTTGGAGAACCCAAACATCTTTTGTAAGAAGATGACTGCGAAAGGTGTGCTTATTGAAGTTGGCCAATGGTTAAAAGCCAAAAGAAATGGACTAACACAAAAGCCTACACAACAGACTCGAGATGAGCCTGCATAGCAGACCCAAGATGAGCCCACACAACAGACCTAAGAAGCCCCCACATAGCAGACCCAAGAAGATCCACAAGATGACCCAACATACCCAAGATAAGCCCACAAAAAAATCTTTATGATGCTACCACAAATAAGGGTGATTAGCAAAAAAAATGGTACTGGATCAGGGTCAACATAAAAGTAGAAGAAAGAAAAAAGTAATAAAGAAGGCAAAAGAAGAGTTGCATCAATATAAGCAAGCGCAATTGGAGCAAGCACACAATCAACTAATCAACCTAACACATAGCCTGTAGAAGGGGAGAAATAGGATGGTGTCTGCCATTCAGACTATGCTGATAGTGATGATTTAGCTAGTTTGGATGGTTCTGATGAGGAAGATGAAAAACCAAGGTTCCCAACGTTTAATCAGAAAACTGACATACACAGAAAAATCAATTTGGTGGTTTGTTTGAAGTTTGTTGATTTTAGGGTGTACCGAAAGGCCTTTAAGCAGTATACAATTGAAAATGTGATAGATTTTGACTACATAAAAAATGAGTCTAGCAAGATAACAGTCAAGTGCAAGAGGAACTGTGGCTGAAGGATTCATGCATCGAGCACTCAAGATGGTTTTGTATTCCAGATTAAATCATTTTATCATCGAGATCACAATTGTGGTTAGGCAAGAGAGAATACAAATGTGAGTGCAAAGTGGCTGGCAAAGAAATTTGTAGACAATATCAGGGACCAACCTGATTGGAATTCAGTAGCTTTTGTTAACTAAGTGGAAAGAGACTGTACCATCAAGGTGTCCTATTACCAAACATACAAGGTAAAAAGATTAGCCAAATAGCATATTGAAAGAAAGCATAATGAACAATTTGGAAAGCCATAGGACTATTAAGCTGCTGTTAGAGAACATAACCCATGGAGCACACTAAAGCTAAAGTTAGAAGCCTTATTATTTAAGAGGATGTGTGTGTGTTTGGATGTATGCAAGAAAAGGTTTCTAGCTACCTGCAGACTTATGATTTGTGTAGATGGATGCTTTTTAAAAGGTCATTTTGAGGGACAACTCTTATGTGAAGTTAGGAAGGATGCAAATAACAATATGTATTCAATAACTTACACTATTGCAGAAGTAGAGTGCAGAAATAGTTAGGGATGGTTCATCAATTTATTGTTTGATGACATAAGAGGTGTCAAAGAGAAGGGATGAGTTATAATATTTGATTAGCAAAAGGTAGACCCACTATTAACTATTGACAAAATTTATATACTTTTCAGTCATTTAATTCACTGATTTGGTTGTGTTTTTAACAAAGGTTAACAAAAACATTGAGACATTTCAAAGTTAAAAATAGATTTTATAAAAGGCATTTATTTGCCAATTTAAAGTTGAAATATAATGGAAAGTCTTTGAAGGATGAGCTATGGAATGCATCAAGAGCATGCAGCGATAATGAATTCAGGTATCATATGTAATAGTAGGAGAGGTTGGACACAGATGCAATTGCATGGTTGAGTATACGCCAACCATCTCAGTGAAGCAGACATGCTTTCAACTATGTGCACAAGTGTGACATTATGTAGAATAATATAGTTGAGGCATTCAATTCATTTATCTTAGAGACTATAGACAAATCAATCCTGACAATGTGTGAGATCATAAGGACGCTGCACATGAAGATATATATTGCAAAGAGTGAAGGTATAGCCAAGTATAATGGACCAATCTGTCCAAGGATCAAGATTAAGCTTGAGAAATATAAACATGCATCTATAGGCCTAATTTGTTATATAGCAGGAAATGGGAGGTTCGAGGTTGAAGGTACATATGGGCCTACAAGGATGGTCAATTTAAACAACCTTACATGTAGGTGTAGGAAGTGGGAGTTGACTGGGATACCTTGTGAGTATGCAGTGGCCTGTATCTATAGGATGAGAGAGATTCCTAAAGACTATGTGAGCAACTACTGCTGGAAGATTGCATTTATATCAGCCTATAAACCAATGGTTGCTCCAGTATTAGGAGAAAATGATTAGCCAGAAAGGGAACACGATCTCATTAATCCTTCTATCTATAAGACTGCTCCAAGGAGGCCAAAAAAGCTAGAAAAAAAGCTATAAATGAGCCAATAAAATCCATATAGGGTTAGTATGAAAAGGCAAATAGTCAGGTATAGTTACTGTGGTAGTATTGACCATAATTCTAGGAAATATAGAGGTGGAGGTGCAACTACTCATAAAAAGAAGAAGAGAAAAAGAGGCCTCCAAGCATTCGTAGGAGAATGAACAAGCACCACTGCACCTAAGACTACTACACCACAACTGATTACAGTAGATGCTATTGCAACACATCCTACTACATCACAAACTATTGCGCCACAACCTACTCAATCACATACTATACCACCACACTCTAGTGGAGAAGGAAACCAGAGAAAAAGGACTAGGAGAAGCAAAGGACAACATGCAGTTGAAGAAGGAGATGAGCATAACTGAATGACCTAAGAAATGTGTTATTTTTCTATGTAGTGTTTTTTTGTGTGCTCTACTTTGTATTAGACAAATAGCTTTAATGGTTATGGTATGTATTTTTTAGGATATGTAAGCACCATTTTATTGGATGTATTATGACTTTGTTAGGATTATTCCAGTAGAGCACATTTTGGGTTTAGCACCATTTTGGATGTATTATACTTTATTAGGACAATGACTATGTTGGATTGCAATGAATATATTGAAATGACTATTTTGCTTATGATTTCTTGCTATCTTGCAACAAATTTATTGTTGTTGTGTGGTTCTACTTTATTGATATATTGGTTTTGCACAATTAAATGCTTCTTGTCTGGTTTTGTTTTGGAATGGTTTCTATTTTACTATGTTGCCTTAGAATGTTTTCTAATCCATTAGTTCTATTGTGTGTCTTTTGATATAGTCAGTAAAGTTGCAAAACTGCATATCAATAAATAGGTATCCAAACTGAAAAGTACAACAAATGGATTGCAAAATTATACTTTCAATCATTCATTCATTAACTATAATAGTTATATAATTTCATTAACCCAAAAATAGCAATAACATAAACCACCCAACATAGCCCTACACTAGGATCAACTACTGCATTTTGCCATATTTTTGGACAGCCCTTTGCCTACTACATTTTGCAGATCCTTCCTATTAGTGCCTTGGTTTTGTAGCAATTAAACATCAACATCACACAAACCATCCAACTTAGCAACATCAACCCACAACTATTTTTTGTCTTTTTCTTAGTTGCTTCAATTTCATTGTCATGCTTTGCTTGGTCCTCAATAACTCATTGATGACTACATTTTGGTGGTTGTTCACAGGTGAGTCAAGTCAATGGAAGTATTTACAAGCACCATTTTTCCATAGCTTGGACAACCAAACAAACCTCCTTCTTGGGTTGTTCATAGTCTACGAAGTTGTCACTTTTACAGTTTGGCTACAGTAACATAAATAAACAATGTCGCTACCAAAGTTGTTCGTGTTCACCCCTGGATATTATACATAAGAAGATGAATATGAAGATGTCATGGATTTGGGTTGGTAAGGAGATGAACAGGGTTTGAAATAAGATGAAATAGGGGGAATGGGATGAGTATGGTTTTTGTTATGCAATTTGAAGGGGTACAATTTGGGAAATTTGATGTTTAGAGGTGTAGAGAGGGGTTTAGATGGTCACGTGCACGTGACCTTCCTTCTGTTAGTTTGTGGATGGAAAACCTAATAAAAGGGTTTGGCCACAACGTTCTACAAGTATAGGTAGTCGAGCTGGGAAGTTTTAAACCATAAGGAGATTTTTTGAAATTGACCTAAAGTTGAAGGAGGTAATTTGCATTTTAGTCTCTCTTTTTTTGCCATAAAATAGTTTAAACTTGGAAAATCTTACAAATTTTAACTGATAAGTGAATTTTTTCACACACATTAGAAGGGAGAAGGGTGAAAGTGAGATTTGCTCATAGATCCTTGCATTCACCTATAAAGAACTTTACCATCTGAACTAGCTAACACCTTCTTGGCCAATGTTACATAATGTTTTAAAATAATTTTTTATAGATTAAAGATAAATTACAAAACAACTTGACTTAAATTAATACCTTATGCATAACATAATAACATTTTTATATTATAATAATTTATTTGAAAATATATATCATAACATATTCCTTAATTTTAGTTTTTGATTTCTAAAATTTTATGACTTAATTATGCATAATATCTAAATTTATACAATTTGTCTAAATTTTGGGTTGACCCAATCCCAACTCAATCATTAATCAAGTCATAATCGGGTCGAGACCGGTTCCAAAAAATTGACCTGATAAAAAAAATCAAACCAAGTTTAGGCTAAGTTAAACTTGCCCCATAAACATCACAATTACTGGATAAAAAAATAAATAAATAATAACGACCTAATAGAATATGAAACTTTCCCCATCAATATCATATTTAGATTTTTGGTAACTTGGGCGATGTTAGTTAAATTACTAGCTAGTTTAAACTTTCGATTCATCTTATTTCATCAAAATAACTTTATAATAAATTTTAAATCGTGAGTCTATTAATTTAATAATTTAATTAGAATTTTGATATCTTTGGAACTCCATTTAAGTATAACATTGAATATTAAAGGTGTTTAACACTCGACTCATTCTACTTATCTATTATGGTTTAAAGTTAATTGGGACAAGTTCAAATTCTAGAAATTAGGTCCAATATGTTTTCGGGTCGAGTTCGGGTCATATTTTGTGTCATCCCAGTCTGGTCCGTTATCAAATGTTATTTTTAAACTTATACCATTTTTTTACAATTAGTTATAAATAATAATTTTTTTACTTAAATTAATAACTTTTACATAATATGATGATATATTTATATTGATATTATTTATTTTAAAATATATATTATAAAATATACATTAATTTTAATTTTTTACTTCTATAATTTATTGACTTCATTATGCATAATATTTAAATTTATACATTATATTTATATATCAAGTCAGCTTAATTTTGGCTTGGTTATTATCAAGCCATAACTAAGTCCAAAAAGATGTTCCAATCAAAATATAAAATCAGGTTCAAATTAAGTTAAACTCATTCCAACCTATTCCATTAACACCCCTATTAAATACATCATGCACAAGACTCAAAGTCAAGTGATGACTTTTGAAAGAGCACCCAATATTATAAAGGTGTAGACAATCATGGCATTGATTTGGGTAGTGGAGGAACTTGACTTTGAATTTTAGAGGGGCAAAAAGAAAAGGAACAAATTAAGATTATAGTTTGTCTCACTATTTGACTAGGTTTACTGATTTAATAGTTAGGCTCCATTCCAAGTGATAAAATAAAACTGCATTGAAAATAGAAAGGTGGGTAGTGAAATTTTGGGGGTGAAGACAAATTTTTTTGTATAAAAAACTTTTAAAAATTAAGAAATGTAACAAATTGCATGTCTAAAAGATAAAAAGAAGAAAACAAAAGCTTAATTCTTCTACTAGAAATGACATGCTTTGAGTTTTGTATAATTCTTTTAGTACACGAAGGTTTCTCCTTATCCTATAAGATGAGAGGAAGTTAAACTTGAAAAATTATTTTTTTTAATGATTTGTTGATACTCTATGTTACAAATATAAATAAGTTTAATAAAATTAACACTCGTTTTTTTTTTTGGTGTTGCAATTAAACTTGTATGTACTTTGACTAATTTACCTCTTTGATTTGGTCAAAAACAAGTTATCTACACTGAGAATATGAGATTTACAATAATATTCCTTACGGCCTGATATTAAAAAATTGACATATTTAAAATTTGAATATGTGATTGTACGTCTATCTACACATCAAATATTCATCTATTGTTAAATATTGTTAAAGTTAAGCCAATTCTTGAGTTGTTAACACCCACTTTTTAAAATATAATAATATAAGAGATTGGAATGAACATTGTTTGCCAATTGGTCAACACACTAATTGGTATTCCTGTTGAAGGCCATGGAGCAAACCCAATACACCTCAACATGGGTGACAGTAGCCGTTCTTAGATTGGCCATAAACCTACCAGAAACACTCAATCTACATCTTAAAGATACCACCACAAGCTGCTTTCATCTCCTTTCCCACTCCAAGCACGCTAAAAAAAAAGTCTTATTTCTTGATTTCAAAGAGCTCCAATCTTCTTTAGTACAACTATTTATATATATCTTTTGAAAATTTGGGAGAGGGGGCTACTACCCCCAACCCTTGAAAAGATATTTGAAATTTATTCAGTTATTATTTGCCAAAGAAATCGACATGAGAAAAATAGAAATTCTTGTATATATCCTGTGCATATTAGTTGATTGAATTAGGTCACGAGAATCACAAATTGTAACCCATGGTTTTAAAAAAGGTAACTTTCCCTAAGTCATTGGGTGAATGGAGCATAGCCTGTATATATATCTCAATTTTGTGATGATGTGAATTGGGTCATGAACGCATGATCAACGATGGTGCAAATTGAAAATAGACCTGGAGCCCCAATGGCAAGATATATTTGTCAAATGCGTCCATGGCCAAAGGAGAGACACTTTGGAGGACGTCTCTCTCCTGATTTCATGACTCCAATGACTGATAACCAAACTACTACTAGCATGTGGTAGTAAACCCTTAGGGGCAACCTATCACAGTTGTTAATGAAGAAAGATTCTTAGGTATTCTTAAAACAAAAAAGAAATTTATTATGTACCATTCAATATATGTCACATTAATTATAACATTAAAAGTATTGTTAAAAGCGAGAGATTATGGTAACTTACAAAATTAATATGATATACATTAAATAATACATAATAAGAGAATTTTGTTGCTCTAGAAATACTGAAGAATTTCTAGTTAATGAAAAACAAAGCTATGGCATCATGACAATTCAATCATGGCGCAACTGCATTAGTTATGAGTTTAAAATTAAAATTCAATTTAATTCCTTCATACTTCAGTTTCGATTCTCTGAGACATACTTGATTTTGTTTTTTCCTTATATGCATGACATGTTTGATTTTTATAAATATTTATGTAGACTTCTTATTGGAGTAACGGACCCATGTTATAGAGTATGGCCCCAATGACTTTTAAGTTGTTTCTATTGTTACTTTTAGCAAGGTATTATTATAACTGAGAAAGTTATTATGGCTCACTTGATAAGTAATTCATAGATAAATTATTTTTTTATTTGATAATATTTATATACAGATATAAGTATATATAAATATTATTAATTAAAATTTATAAATTTTTATATGTATAATTATTTATAAAAAAAGTGATCTGATTAAATTTATGTGTAAATAAAAGTATTATTAGTTAAATCTAATCTTTTAATCTCAACTATTAATTTATTTTAACAATAAATTAATAATTAATCTGCACTTAATTCATTCGTAAATCACTCCAAAATAATTCATATTAAAATTCTCCCTATAACTTTGCTAGTGTTGTCGCTAAAGTTGTTTATAGATTGTTACTCTCATCATAATTATTAAGTAATTTTGATGACACCAACTTTTGGGATAGATGAAAACTAGCCCAATCATAAATCCACCAACTTGAGCCACACGTGAGTATTTATTAAGCCATCTCCTCAAATTTTCAGCTCTGTCCTTATTATTCAAAATTTCTGAGTCCGTTTTATTTTGTATAACTAGTACTTTTAATCCGTGCAATGCACGGGTTTAATTTCCATTCAATTTTAATGATTATTAATTTTATTCCATTATATATATATATATATATATATATATATAATTAAGAATTGTAAAGATTATTTAAAAAGGTCGTTATTTTATGTAATTTTAAAACACATATTAGACGTTATTTGTCTAAGTTTATCATTAATTTATACAGATTTGTTAGTTCTATATTAACAATAAGAATAAGGAGACGTAAAATAGTAATAAATATGAACTACAAATAACAATAATAAAACATATATGAATTATAAATGTTTAACATAATAACACTAAAAAGTTTAAAGGCCATAAATGTAGTACTTAAGTTTTATATTTTCTGAAACACCTCTTGGAACACAACATTTTTTGTTGTTTTACACGGATTGCCATTTTCATCGAAATCAAAATCTTCAAACCATTTCTTGATTTGACTCTAGAAACCGCAACATAAAGTTGTCCATGAGTAAAAATAGGTTTTTGTAAAAACAGTCCAACATAAGAAAGAGATTGACCTTGACTCTTATTAATTGTCATAGCAAAGCAAAGGGTGATAGGAAATTGTCTTCTTTGAAATTTGAGAGGCATGCCTAGATCTGACGAGATTAAATTCATCCGAGGGATGTAAACCTTCTCCCCAAAATGATTGCTTGTAACAACAATTGCACCTTTGACATTATTTCACAATTCTTGAACGATTAGCCTTATTCCATTGCACAATCCTAAAGATTGATCAATGTTCCTAATAAGCACGATTGGAACTCCTTTTTTTAAAATCAATTTGTGATTTAGAATTCCAGAACACTTAATTTCATTTAAAAATTCAGTAGTTAACCATTCAGCTTCAATTCCAACATCTTCATCTGCTACACAATATGAGTCAGAACTCAAATACTCTTTTTCTTCCCCAGGAATTTGAGAAAGAATAAATTCATTTACCATTTCAACAACATCAAGAATTGGGGCTAGCATAGCTCTGTCTTCAAAAAATTGAAAGTTCTTCATATTCTCCAAAAGATTAGGATAAGTAAAATCAATAATACTACGTAGAGGTTCGTTGGAGTGCAAAATCAAAAGGTCTTCTGGGATTTCAACATTTGCTACTCCATCATTATCGAAACCTAAATTCCCATCTCCAATTCTAATTATCCAATCTGCAAACTCTTTTAGAATCGGGTCTAATGAAGAATAAGCTGTTGTTTGCAATATCATATTCTTAGTCAAAGTAAGAACTTTACAATGAGGTCACAACTTTGATGAGTTTATCGTTGCAAAAACAATGTCTTGTCTACTTGCTCGTGGAATAACTAACAATATTTTACGGAAGTCTCCTCCCAGAACAACAATTTTTCCACCAAAAGGCATTTCTGCAGAATTTGTATTAGAAAATCTCATAATGTCTCAAAGTGTATGATTAAAAGCCTCAAAAGCAAATTTATTTATCATACATGCTTCATCCTATATAATAAGACTTGTTTGTTGAAGAAGCTCCGCTTTCAAACTACCTTGTTTAATGTTACATGTTGATGACTCAGTAATGTTTAATGGAATTAAAAATCTAGAATGGGTTGTCCTCCCTCTAGGTATAAGTAGGGAAGCAATGCCACTTGATGCAACATTGAGAATAATTTTTCCTTCTGATCGAATTGCTACTGACAATGTCTTCCAGACAAAGGTTTTACCGGTTCCACCATAACCATACACAAAATAAGATCCACCTTTCTTATTTCGTATAGCATCCATTATTTCATTGAAAATCAAATTTTGGTCTTCATTGATAGAAGATAAGTACCTTTTAAGATCATGAACCATTTCTTCTTTGTTGTAGTTCAACTCATCAACCAAGAAGCAATTTTTATATTCATTAATTGGACAGTGGATGAGGAAAGGCATAGAATGATATTCTTTCAGACTTCTTCCATTTGAATGAAGTAGCTTCTCTATTTCAATTAGGCATAAGTTCTTCAAATCAGATTGTGGAATGGAAAGATCTAAACAAAGAAGAAATTTTTAAAATTACATGATTATGAAATGAGTTGCCAATAATTTAAAACAAAATTAAATAAATCATTAAGAAATAGAAATTTCAATATAGAAAACTTTAAGTAAAGAAGGATAAAATACCCGGATTGTTTAACAATCTTCTTTGATCATACACAATTCCATATGCTAAAACTCTCATGTTTGATCCCAAACATAATCTGGCCTACTCATTGTGTTTGTCACAAGTAAAGTAACAAAAAGCTTCCTTACATAATGTCCAGAAGCCAATTCTGCAACCTCCTTTATACCATCAATGAATTCTCTATCATCTGATAACAAACATATAGCATAACACACTTCTTCAAAAGTGTTATGTGTAAAATTGTCAACAGTTCTTAAACTCTCATAACTTGTACATCCTTTTTGAATAGTTAACAAAAGCCTCATGTAGTATAACTTACCAGTTCCTGGAGGAACATATTGAAGCCTTCCTATTGATTGACCTTGTTTTCTAGGGAACCATTCATGTTTTTCTCTATTGTAAACAAAATTGAAAGGATATTGAGCATAAGTTAAGTCCTTTCCTTGATCATATAATTTGTTAGCATCCATCCAAGCTTCAAACATTGTCTTCTTTTCTTTGTTTCTTTGCACAACATCATTAATCTATTCATGATCGTTGAATATAACAAACTGATGATTTGGGAGATGGAAATTTAATCTTTGAATAGGAGGCCATTTATGATGGATATCAAGTGCGAAAATCCTCCAGACTGCTTCACATGCAGATAAATAACGGCAATCATAATAATTTTTTATCTTATCAACTACATCTGGGTTAGCAGTATTACTTGCTTCTCTTGACACAACAACAGTAACTCTATCAGGTCCTTTGTTGACATACTTGAAGAGGTATTTGATGGAATTACATTTATTGCAATATTCCAAATTGATATGAGCTTGATACTTCATCAACAATTTGGCGTTGTATGGAACAACAAACCTATTATCCAATTCAATATTTTTCTTCATAGTAGTCATTCCTTTATTTCTTCTTCTGTATATAGGATACCCAACTTCATCGAATGAATTCTTGTCAACAAACTTTTTAGGATAAAACTTTGAACAACTTCTGTCCTTCATACATGGAGAATCAGGATTTGATGCATCACAAGGTCCATGCAGCATGAATGTAGTAACAGCTTCAAACAATCGATGATATTTGGATTTATCTGGTAACTCACTAGATATTACCTTGTCAATCAAATGAACATTTAGTAGCTTATCATCTGGATGCAACCACAATAGAATATGTGCATGAGGCAGTCCTCTTCTTTGGAACTCCATTGTATACATTCTTAAAACAAATATAAAAGTAAAATGTAGTTAAATAATAAGATAAAAAATTTAAATTAATTGTAAATTGGGTTTATTACTTAAACATTAAAGTAAAATGCAAAAGTTATAAATATTAAAGATAATGAAAATTGTACTTTTACCTGCTATAACCTTGCCAAAGAAGCATCTTTTCTTGAAGTCAATCATCATTTCATCTAGTTTCATTTGGAATACCCTACATGCAATATCTGGATGATCATCTGCTTTGAGTTCTCTTTCTGTGACAAATTCTTTGATCTCTAGCACTGAGGATTGCAAGTAACTGTAATAAATAAATCAGGATAACCAAACCTTTTACAAATAGTCATTGCATCTTGGAAATTATTGAACATATATCTCATGCCCCCAGTAAAAGATGAAGGTAAAATTATTCGCTTCCCAGAAGTAGCTGGATTTGTTTCTCCCCTGCTAACAGCCTCTTCTAATCCATGAAGAATATCTGATCTAATTGTATCTTGGTTTAATTTAATGAATTGAATTCTTTGGGCTTCAATCATTGTGTAAGCATCAACCAAGAACTGTTGAAATAATCTTCTACTGCATAAGATATTTCCATATTCAGAATCTCTCTCTTGAATTCTAAAAGCAATAAACTCCTGTAATGTTACTCTAACCCTCTTTAGCCTATTACTATTCCTTATAAATTCTCTTATTGGGATGTCTTCTTGGTAACCATCTTCTCCATATGGAAACAACAAAGGATACTGTAGAGGAATAAAAGTTGTGTGTGTCTCATGAATTCTTTGCAACTCTCCATTATTCTTCTGAATATTTATGTCCCTTCCAGTTTCTGAACTATCAAAATCACCAACTATGAGAGCAGCAACTTCATCAATAGATGGAAGATTATAAGTCCTTGCATCTTGGGAGCGATTTCTAAACAATCTAAGAGTAACATTTGTAGTTTTTCTTTGATATATGTAATCTCTGACTCTTCTAAAAGTCTTAGCCAACACATTGTGTTCATCGATCATGTCCTTTAAATCTTGCAATAATGAAGCATCAAAATTGGAAGTACTTTCACTTTTTCTGAAAAATGTTATTAATTAAAATAAAGTTAGTTATTATATTTAAAAATAAATAATTTATGATTAATAATAATATTAATAAAACAAAATAAATTTTAAGAAGAGAGTTGTAAAAAGAACAAACTTGAAAGGATCCATCCTATTTGAAATCTCATTCTGAGTCTCATGTATATAAAGTTGAGCAAACTTTGGCTGTTGACCTTGGATTGGAAGCAAAGATCCTATAAATTCTATGAAAATTTTGGTCACTAAGAATAAATTATGGAGCTGCAGTGCCATTGTTTAAAGATGTGTCAACCTTTCCACCAATAGATGTGAAAGCAAACATGCTATTGTATTGTCTAATATTTTGGAGGAAGTGAGAGCTCCTTCTATTAGTTCCATTCATCAAATTCCATAAAAGTTATGGAGGTTGTTTTAAAAGAGGCAATTGAATCTTTCCTTTCATGCAACAAATAGAAAAATCTGGGTTATATGAATTCTTGAATCTTTCCTTTCATGCAACAAATACAAAAATCTGGGTTATATGAATTCTTTGTTTTCTCAAATTTTTCTTGATACCACACTGAAGCTCCACAAAAATGACAATGAAATGTGAAACCCCCAAAATACAAACACTCTGGTACAAAGAAATGCAACTTTCATAAATAACAATAAGTTAATAGTAAAGTAAAAAAATAGAATAGAAATTTAAATGAACAAAAAATATATATAGTACCTTGCTGCTCACTCTGTTTAAACAAATAATTATTTAAATCACATCCTTCATTATCATTTTGAACTGGAACTTCATGTTGATTAAGATCTACTTAAAAACAATGAAATGTTAATAATTTAAATAAATTTTTAAAAAATATGAAAAAATATATAATAGTAAAAAGAGGAAAGAATTAGATGTACAATAGAAATATATAAATACCTTCCTATTCTATTTCTTGATATTCAACGTCATTTAATTTGCTTCCTTCATTAACATTTTCAACTGGAACTTCACGTGGATTAAGATCTATTTAAAAAAAATCCAATATGAAACATATAAATATTGTTTAGAAAAAATTAAGAAGAAAAAATTAATTAATCAAAATACCTTCAGCATTTGTTGTCTTTTCAATAGTATTTGTTCCATTCTCAATAGATTGTTCTAAATCAATCCGGTTTATGGAATGAATAATTGAACCCCTTTGAATGATATGCTTGCCAGATTTTAATGAATTTGATTGATCAATATGAACTAGAGTTTGAAGACAACTATGAGGAGTAGACTGAGATTGTAAATCACTTGATTGTGAATAATCTAAAACAAACCTTTCTTACTATGAGATTTGACAATAGTGATAGACTATGAGTAAAAAATATAAATTATTTTAATATTCTAAACAATTGAAGTAGAAATTAACTTCTACTTGTAGTAGTTAAGTTTCTAGCAAAAACAAAGGAATTTGAAATATAAAATATAAGATAAAGTAATAAACAAATAGGTAACAATTATTAGTATTGCATAGAAGAGATTAAAAAATCTATAGAAGTTAAGTTAATAAATAATTACCATTTGTAATCTTTGATAATGGAAATCTTTTTGTCGGCAATGCACTTGAACTTGAAGGAGTTAAATTTGTTGTGGATATCCTATTATCTATAATCATAAGCAATATGTTCATTAAGGGAATAGTTATTAATATGTGCATAAAAAAGAAATAATAATAGTATAAATATAGTATGTTTTTGTTACATACCTTGAACGGGAGGTGTACGCACAAACGATGTCAAGAATTTTTCTCATTTGTTGCTCTGGGAAGAGAAGTTCTGATCTTGACTCAAAAGTAGATTTTCATTGAATGCTACATTTTAAAAAAAAATTGTTAATTCTCACTTATTATAAAATACCTTATGTTAAAAACCATATTCATTATTTGTACGTGGATAATCATTTGACATTGAAAATGAAGTAAAAAAACTAGAAATAGAATTTCATAGCATAAGATTGAAAAAAATTATAAATTTATTTATTAATTTTGTTGCATCTATTATATATTTCTTAATTTGAAATATTAATTAAATACTTAAATACTATTATAAAAATACATTATATTTGTAATAAACGTTGTTATAATGACATTTAACAATACTGATAGATTATGTGGAAAAAGTTTAAAATAAGACATATTTGCAAATATGAATTCTTACTTGAGCTTCCCAAGTTTCTGCTAGGAATAGCCGAACCTGAAATATTAAGTATAAGAAATAAGTAAGAAAAAAAGATGTATTAATCATAAATGTTGATTAAAATAAATGAAAAAAGTAAAGAATTTAAGTTTATAAATAATTATCATTTGTAATCTTTGATGGTGGAAATCTTCTGGAAGGCAATGAACTTGCCACTGAAGGAGTTAAAAGTATACATGAAATCATGTTATTTATATACATCAACAATATCATATTTAAGGGAGTAATTAGTAATATGGACATAAAGATTAAGAATTATAGTATGTCTATAATATACCATTCTGACATACCTTCAATGGTAGGTGTATGCATAAAGGATTTTGAGAATCTTCCTCGTTTGTTGGTTTATGTATAGCAGTTCTCATCTCGACTCAAAAGTAAGTTTTCATTTGATGCTACATTTTGAATAAAATCAATTAATTTTCACTTATTATAAAATGCGTTACGTTAAATATAATACAAAAACAAACTCAAAGATTTAAAATTTAAAAATTATATTCATTGGGACATTCATTTGATAATGAAAATGAAACCAAAAAACATAAAATACATGTTTATATTATAAATTTAGATTAATCTTATGAAGATTCGTACTATATATACGGTGACAAATTGAATTAATTTACATTTAGATTAAAATATATTTTGCAAAGAATACAATTTTAAAGTTACTTATAAATGTATTATCACTTTATTATACATTTATACTTAAAAAATAGAAATATCTTTATAATAAAATAAATAACTAACATAATATAACTTGTGTTAGACTAAATTTATGGAATTGTATGTTAGTTGAGTATAAGGTTTTGAATAATTTTAATTATAGAAAAAGAAGTGATAAAAAGATGTGTTGATTATTATTAATGACTTAGCAGTTAATTATTTTATTTACGACAAATACTAGAATTTCAATTAAGCATTAAGGTTCAAACCCAAGCAATGAGATGTATCAATGGTGAGAGTGTATCAGAAGAAAAACAAAGAAATGACAAAACGCATTACAAATTGCAAAACTCCATTAAGTTGATGTTACCTGTTGTTCTCGTGAAGGTTCTTTCCCATTTTTGTATCATATATAACTTTCTTTGCACCCTTGCTTGCTTAGAATCCATAGAGGAGTTTGAAGTAATCCTCTCCATTGTGTGAAAGTGTTTAAGAAAATGGAGAACAAAAATGAAACAGTTTGAACAAGGGAATTTCTATCCACATTTATGACCGAGTTAAAACAGGTGCTTTACATGCTAGTCTTTTAGTATTCCAGCTAGTATTCTAGCTGTATATTAATCAATGGGAAATGTGAAAAGGGTGGGTGGCAACTGTATAATAATGTTTTCTTTTCAAGATGCATAAATTGTATTTGCAGTTATAGTATATAAATTTTTAAACATGTTTTACAAAGCTTCAGCAAACAAAATAAATAACATGTTATAATAACTTTGGTAACTATGAAGACAACTTATATCTACCAATATATTTAATGCATATAGAAATTGGAAAAAGTATTATATAAAAGCTTTATGTCTCAAGGTTCATCTAGTGTAAATAGTAGCTTAAAACAATTAAATTTCCAAAGTTCAACTATTTGGTGTCTAAATTAGATCAACCAATTACAACTTAGAATGCAGTAGCCATTGAAGATTAGTTGATATGAGCCCTATGGAGATTCTCGTTCCCATCAATAACTTCAAAGCTAAAATTATCTGATGGCTTCAATTCCAAATCAATGCAAAATTTCTTCCAACTTTTATTTATCCTTGCCTCAGATGCTCTCCTCTTGGGGTGGAACAATCCACATGTCCACTTTTGCCATTATTTGTCATGATGGTAACATGCTTAAGCCTAAGATTCAAGTTTCTGTCAACAAAACCTGAAGGTAGATGCTAGCAACAACAGTAAAAGAACAATAAGAATCTATTTACAGTAGAAAGAATAATAATAATAATAATAATAATAATAATAATATATTGATAATAATAACAAATGTATATATATATATATATATATATATATATATATATATATAGTAGGATACCTGTCCTTCTTGAGTAACAGAATAATCAGTTAGCATTATTTGTTCTTTCACATTACATGGTGTTGCAACCTGGCTTGAATACCCATGAAATGCATTGGTTTGTTCATAAAGTGAATCAATTTCAGCCTTTACAGTCATTTCAACTTCATTATTCAGTTCAGTTTAGTCATCATAATCCTTCCTAAAGAAGGATTCTCCAACATATTGGAGAATCACCTTAGCATGTTGATTCAGTTTGTAAAAGTCAACAAACTTACACTAACCAGTAGTTAGCGTCCCTGTTGTTGTAGTTTCTGAATATCAGAGAGGATGATCTCTCCTTCAGGGTCTTCGATAGTTACATAACGTCCTAAGTTAGAGCTAAACTCAATTGTGAAATTCAAACGCAGCAAACCATAAACTTAAAACAATGGATTTGTAATTGTTACTAATTTTGAAACCTCTAATATTATAATTCCAGAAAACTTAAAACAATAAGCACTTTTTGCATATTCATTAACAACCTCAACAGTTATAGGAAACCTTCTACGACAGGAAATCCATCCTGGAGGTGGCATTTTATCCTAAGAAGGAGTTTTCAAACAATTAGAGAATAGTAACATAGGAGATTATTAAGAAAAATAGCAGGCCTAATATATCACTGATTGAAGGAATTCAATAAAGAACACAAATAAATAGAATAATAAAAAATAAGACAAATTAAGGAATAAATAACACAACTTGAAAGAGTTAAAATAACATTTAAAAATAATTTTTAAAATATATAACATTTTAAACAAAAATAAGAATGCATTTCTAGATATTATGGCATGAAAAAACATGAAATGCAAATAAGAGAATTCAGTTCAAAATGAAATGGAGAAAATTAGAATTAGGAACTTGCTATAAAAAATGAAAAATGACTATAAAACATAGAATTTGCATTCTAATGATAAGTTGACAATGTTAATAAGGACTCGAACATAAAAAAAACAAATAATAATAAAATTATATGAAAGTATGGACATCACCAGTGTAATAAGGTATGAAAAGGTAAATAAGAAACAAATTGAAATCCATCTAAAAACTACCTTGTAATATGCCTTGTAATATTATAATTTAATGAATCATTTCTTCCACTTGAATAGACTGAAGAACAAACTGGCAGTAGGAGTTCTGGTTATCGTATCTCCACACAATATTCATCTATATTTTAGACTACTTATTGTGCTCTTGGAACATCAAACTGTGAGAATAAACAACTCAATTTTTTCATTTCAAAACCAAAACTCAAAAGCATTGACCTAATAAAATCAGTACAATAGTAGTACAAAATCAGAACAACACAACTTAACCTTAACCTAATCAACTTGGTAATCCATTAAAAAAACCAAGTAGAAAAGTACAAAACAGAATTAATGAGAATAACCTAAAGCAATACATCCTATGACATTATAGCTTAAGGTAAATCTATCATTGTCTTGATTCATGTATATAAGTAAACAGTTAACATTTTTTCCTTCATGAAAAAAGAGTCGTGAAGATAATTTCACAATAAAAAATTCTATCCACACTTTATGGATATTATTGCTTGACAAAACATGAAATGTAAATAAGAGAATGCAGTTGAAAACGAAAAATGGAGAAAATTAGAATCAAGAACTTGCAATGAAATAGAAAAAATATTCTAAAACTGAGAATTTTCATTCTAATGATACCCATAGTATTTAAAAAAAAATTACCTGAGACGCAACAAAAATGAAGATTGAAGAAGCGGTGTGAGACGCAGGCAAAAAAGAAAGGAAGACGAAGTAGTGTGGTTATGAAGAAGTTAAGTTTTGAAGCTCAGTAGGAGAACAGTCATGAACATAGACGAACATGCCTGTAATTATTCTCACCGAATTGGGTTTTGAAAACTTCATGAAGAGAATTGAATGCTATGGGAATTTGATTATATTGAAACTCAAACCCTATAAATAAATGGAACGGCCATATTCCATTCTCACCATCCTTATTTTTTTTTTTTGGTTCCTTCGTAAATGACAATTTCAGGGGGCCTGACACATTTTTATTATGTATGCTTGAGTTTTTAGTAATGAAAATGCAAAAAAAAAGGTCATAAACTCATGGACTGGGCTCATTCAACTTTGACTTTTTTTTATAGTCTGTGTTATAAAATCAAGATGTCACAATTAGATTTAAGCTACTCAATCATAAAAAGTGATGGTCCACACTTGCATCCAACTGTACGTGACCTTCTTCACTCAATCATAAAAAGTGATGGTCCACGCTTGCATCCAAATGTGGCCTTCTTGACTTTTATTATTTTAAGTAGGATGTAAATACAATATTTGAATTTTGTTTTCAGAATTACATTTAAGGTAGTATTGATTAAATAGTAATGGGCCAGACTTATTGTCACGTAGCATTCTTGACTTTGATATATAAGTCCAACATTTGGGCTAGGCTTATTAAATTAAAGATTTAAAAAATTTATTTTATATTCTATCATAAAAATAATGTTACAGCCTGTTAATAATAAATTATTAAAATATTTATGGAATAAATAAATAATTATAAATTCAATAAGTTGTCGAACACTTCAATAAGATTGATATAAGTCCAAAATTTGAACTTATTCGTTGGTAACATCAAATTTTGATTTATTAGTAAAATAGGACTTAAATTACCCATTTGTTGCACATGAATGAATAGGAAAGAGTATAGAGTATAGTTTTAATTTCAGTTCATTTAAAGGCTTAACACTAATATGAGAAATAATTATTTGATTTCTAAAAATATTAGAGGCAGAAGAATTAATTTGATTCCACCTAATGAAATATGAATTTAGAGCAATATAAAATTGTAATGATAGTCAGAGGAAATTAAAGCAAACAAATCTGAAGTTCAAAGACAGAATTAGTAACATACAAATTTAGTACTGAAGGAAATAAGAAGAACCTTTAAAACAAAACATAAGCAATTCCACAAAACAACATGAAACTTAAAAATGAAAAACAAACAGCAAAGGACCCCAAATGCTTCATTCCATCCAAAAAAGAGTCATGCTACAAATACTCTTCAATCGTTCTCTACTTTGACTTCTTTAAGCTTGGTACTTGACATATCACCATCGACGAAGCAAACAAATTCTAGACAACCTCATTTTGTAGGAGTTACATTTGGAAGACTATTTTTTGCTTGACTTCCTAGGCATACATCATCCTCAGTGAATTGTTGCACCAAGTCCTACAAAACAAATGATTGAAGTCAGAACAATTCAAACCATAGCAGCACATGACTGAACAATACAATCATATCAAAATAAAGATGCAAACCTTAGCAACACAAGACTGAAGATCATGAGATTCCATAGTTGAAGATGTATCACCAAGGGAAAACCCCACAGTCATGTTAGGCTAGAAATAGATTCAAGGGCCAAAAAAATTAAATTAATAATAATATTTTGTTATTACTTAAATTATAATATTTAAAACATTTAAATTAATTCAAATAAAAGAAAGGCAAATGAAAGTTATACAAACCTCATTGGCAAAGAATGAACGATTGGACTGTTTGAACTTAGTAATAATCTCATCATTAGAACACATTTTTAAAACTTTGAAAGAAGGTTCAAATTCATTGCTAACTTCAGAGCTGACAACTACTTTAAAAAGGAATGATTTGTCAATCAGGAACTGTTCAAATTCAGGTGGGTGACAAAGTGGACCTCCATTCTATTTGATAATATATGAATAATAATTCAGTTGGAAAAATGTATCATCATATTATGATAATGAAATTGGACTAATCAAATAGTTACATTCTCAATACATTCAAGCAAGTGAGAGCAAGACTTTTTCAGAATGATACATGCATTAGGATCATTAATTTCAAATGTTGCACTATCAGTGCTATCAATGACTTTTAGCTTAATTCTATATTTGAGTAAGTATGTAGAATAAAGATTAGAATATAACAAATGAATGAATTATGAATTTGTAAACAATAAGGTAATAAACTAACCTTGGCAATACATTCACCACATGGCACTGACAAGATTCACAGTAGTACATTCCAGAGTCTGGGGTGACTACTTCATTGCACCTACATGCTGCATACCACCACTCCAGTCTATTGTTGACACCATTCATAGTAGCAAGCACTATGTATATCCCATCCTATAATTAAAATGAATATAAAGTATTATTATAATTTTAAATTTCACACGCATGATGAAATAACATTATTGGGTTTTAAAGAAAATTAATTTAAAAACTACTAACATCTTTGCAATCCCTTAGCTATTCTATTGACTTGCTAGGGGTAATTTTTAAGAAGTCATTCTCAACTGTGTAATAAACTGCATCAAATTGCAAGGTGCGCTGAAAACAAATTGAAAGGCAGTTTTAGATTTGTAAAATATATCACAATATGATAATGTTTAAAATGATAATTTGTAGGACGATTGCATAATTGAAAATTAAAAAAGGGAACATTAATATTTAGCAAACCTGTGTAGCAAACACAAAAGCATCAGACTCTCCGAATTTTGATATAATATTAGGATCAAAACAGATCTTGATAACCTTAAAAGAAGGATCAAAATTCCTGCTAAGTACTGTCTTAACATCAACCTTGAAGAGGAATGATTTTTCAATCAAAAACTTTTCAAACTCAGTCGGATGTGCAATAAGACCACCCTTCTGTTTCGAAATAAGTAAATTAGAATTCAATAATTGAAAAATTTCAAAATAATTTAGTAGTTAGTCTGAACAAAAATAAAATGACATACCTTTTGAATAGATTCCAGTAAGTCAGAACAGGATCTTTTCAGAAGGCTACAACCATCACGATCCCACAGGACAAATGTAGCAGATTCAGTCTCATCAGATACTGTAACTTTGATTCTATATCTAATTAAAGATATTAAATTTTTTCATGAAACAACTGACCAAGGAATAATAAAGTTAGTTTTTAAATGAATAAACCGACCTAGGAACAATGTTGACAACATGGTGAAAACAACGTTCATAGTAGTACATGCCGGAGTCTGGGGTGACAGCTTTGTTGTATTTACATGCAGCATACCACCAGTCTGAGCTATTATTCACACTCTTAATAGTTCCATACACTATGTAAAGTCCATCCTACAATGAAATTAGATAACATTAAATTTATTTATGATTAAAAAAAGTTGTTATGATATTAAATTACAAAGTTATGGCAACATGATAAAAATATAAAACTGACATCTTTACAATCTCTTAATATTCTTCAATGCATTTCCTAGGAGTCCGCCTTAGGAAGTCATCCTCGAGTGAGTAATTAGGAGTATAAGAAATAATGCTTAAACTTGGTGAATTGTCTTCAATTGCAGTTGGTAGCCTGGAGATAAAAATTATAACCACTGCATAAGAAACAAAATCTAAAAATATGATATTAGTTAGCAAATGTAAAACTAAAAAATAGTTTTAACACATAAGTTACCTTTTTTTGAATTCAATGACCTCAGGTATGTTAGGATTGAACAACAACCTAGTACCATACATAACATTCTGCGAAACAACTTTCCCTTTATTTAACCATAATGTACAAATGTAAATAATGTTATTTTTTATCACGTCTAATGCACATGGTAATACAAACTATTTATTTTAAACATGTTTGTATCATATTAAATTAAAATATGTTGATTTATCAATTCAATATCGTAAATAATCTTAAAACAAACTGTTAAGGAAAAAATATGAGCATTCATAGTTTAAACAGCTCATTAACACATAGTATTGGAAAAATTAATAGTAAGTCATAAAAAAAAGAAACTTATAACTCAGTTAAGTACTCATTTTGGGTAAAGTACTCATCCTTGTAATATTTATGAGTTCCTATATAATGATGAGAAATCCATCTAAAAACTACCCTATAGCAGGCCTTGTAATATTATAATTGAATGAATAATTTCTTCCACTTAAATAGACTAAATAACAAACTGCCAGTAGGAGTCCTCTTTGTCGTATCTCCACACAATATTCATCTGTATGATTGGACTACTTATTGTGTTATAGGAACATCAAATTATGATAATAAACAAATCTACCTTTTCATTTCCAAATCAAAACTCAAAAGCATTAACCTAATAAAATCAGTACAATAGTAGTACAAAATCAGAACAACACATCTTAAACTAATAAACTTTGTAATCCATTAAAAAAATCAAGTACAGAAGTACAAAACAGAATTAATGAGAATAACCTAAAGCAATACATCCTATGACATTGTAGCTTAAGGTAAATCAGTCATTGTCTTGATTCATGCATAAGTAAATAGTTAACATTTTTTCCTTCAAGAAAGAAGAGTCGTGAAGATAATTTGACATTTAAAATTCTAATCCACATGTTCACTTGGGGTGGTACAAATGTAAATAACATTATAATTGAAATTAATGAAGCTATAAAGACATAGTAGAAGAAAGGGAAAAAAAACAAACATGTCATTACTAAATATGAAATAGGAGACATAAGCCCATAGCATAGATAGTAAACAAAAAAAGTTAAAGTTTTGAAGATAGTAAACCCTTAAAAGTCTTCACTCTAGCAAATTGAACAACAATCACTGGTTGTTGGATATCACCATTAGCAATGAAAGCGTTGACCTCATCCACATAATCCCTCAAAAGGGCAACCTTTAACTTTACACTGCATTAATGAAAACAACATTATCAATTAACAAAAAGCATATCACATAAGTTAACTTTGAATGAAATCAGAGAAGGGTTGGATGTATACATCATTTGTCAACATCGAGCTCAATCACTATCATTTTAGTCCTCTTACCATCTTTGTCATATTCCTTTTCTATCCCAACTGCTGTTAGAACACCCATAGCATCTGGAAAAACTTAAATAATTAAAACAAACGAATATCAACAGAATAAAAGATAACATAACGTCTCTGATGTTAAACATCAAATTTTAATTACCTACTAAAAAAGGGAAATCCCCATGAGTTTGAAAAACATCATCAAATGGGACCAGCTTACAACTATACAGAGGAATAATCTCAATTTGACATGGCCTTACAATAGTTCTCAACTAAAAATTCAGACGATATTCATGTCTCGTAGTCCGAAAGTAGCTAGTATTACCCCCAACCCCAAAGTAAGCAATTACATAAACTTCTCCTTCAGAAAGTAAGGACTTGAACTTGTATATCAGAGTTTTTTGCACAGATACATGCATGGTACTCCCCTATTTTTTTGCAACATATTTGAACTATTTAACAAAATAATGCATTGAATGAATTTTAGAATGGTAAAACATAATCATGAAAATAAAAACTCACAAATTCGTCCATGAAGACCATCTCAATGCTATTGATGGTCTGAGGGTTGTTGAAGCTTGGCAGGTACCGTAGTTGTACCACACGAACCTTCACCCTCCAACACTCCCTTACGGAAGTGATTTTCTCCAACGGATCAATGCGAGATGCCATGGAATAGAATAAACACAGAAGATTATATGAAAGCAAAATTGATTTATGCAAAAGAAATATCCACAAACAATGATAATAAAAAAACATGTAACTATGACAACCATAAATGATGAATTTATAGGAAAAGAAGATAGTCTGGAAGAAAAAGGGTTTCGTACCTCTTCTAATGAGTGTACTGGCTCTTTAAAACCCAACCAAACGGAGAATGAAGCCATTGGCCAATTGAAGTTGAGCATCTTCACTCATGCTAGATCGATTTCAGAGAAGAAGGCACAGCGACGCGCATAGAAGAGAGAAAATAGACAAAGAGATTATGGGTTGGGGTTCAAAGAAAAGAGGAAAGAGAATACAAATGGGTATATGACTTTTCTTGCCTTTCTTACATTATGTTTTTTTAATTTATTAAAACAAATTAATATCTATCTCTTTATGGAATTTAAACACATTTGTTAGTCAAATAATTATTTATGATTAAAGGTCTACAATTGTTAACATATCAAAAATTGGAGGCAGAACGTCATTCAAGAAAATATTTGAACAATTCAACAAAGACAAATAAACACAAATATCACGTTAGCATTAAATTGTGTTGGTATACAACTGTTAAAGTTTGTAATCCAAATTTACAAATATCACGTTAGCAATAAACTTGTGTTGGTATAAGACTGTATCCACCAAAAGTTTAACGTTGGCAATTAACTTGTGTTGGTATACAACTGTATTCAACAAAACTTTAAATTTGTAATTCAATTATTTTAATTTGAAGATATTTTTTAAGAAGTTACTAAACATAGAAAGTTTTAGAATTTGGAGGGAAAATAAGTATTGGAATGAATGACACTTGTCAATATTTTCTTTGAAATCACTCTCAATTATATATAGTATAGATTCATATGATATAATTTCACAAATATCAACCTTTGAAATTTAGTTTGAGCATTTTATATTCTTGTATTCTTTTCTAATACAAATCCTATACATGATGATAGAAGAGATTGGAGTTATTTTGGTACCTTAATAGAGTATTATCCTTAACTTGATTTGTGAAATATTTATTAACTATTGATTTTACAATAAAATGTCTAAAAGTTTATCAAATTTAACTAATAATTAATAAATATTTAGTAATGCATAATAGCCTAATAAGTATCGATGTCTAATATATATATAAAAAATAGGTAACAGAATAACTAAAAAAACCTTATGTATATTTTTCTCTCTTTCTTTGGTACGTGGAATCCAAATTTGACATATGACTTTCTACAAACAATTTTGAAAAATATAAAACAAATATAAATTAGAAAGACAAATAAATAATATTAGCACATTTGACTACTACGAAATATGTTTAGTTGCACTAAATAAATTTGATGCTTTTTGCTATAAAAAAACACAAAAAGCTATGTTCTTCAGTTAAGAGAGAGAAAAAAAAGAAGAAATAAAATTATAGATAAAAGGCAAAAAAGAAAATAATAAAGAATAGACAATTTGAGACAAAACTACAGGAAAACTAAGTGATAATGAAAAAACTTTACATCGTGTTTCATGACAACTAAGGAAAACAGAAATAAAATTAAGGTTACAATTGTTGTGAAAGAACGAAATATTATTTCAAGTTTAATTTTAAAATTAAAGGATTCATAATTCTTTATATTTTTTAATAAAAGAATATAAAATAAAATTTCAATTCTAAATCATATTTTATAAATTCATATAATTCTATTCATTTAAAAAAAGGTGGGATTGTGATTTCAATTTTTTTTGAAATTAGATTTTATATATCTTTCTTAGTATATCATTAAACTAATTTATAAAATCATATAAGCTAACCCTTTTATATGTTGGATAACTTTTTAATATTAATTTTTATTGAATTATCTTAAGATTAATATTATAATAATATCATAAAGTATATAGTCACAATTATATCATATTAATTATAAGGAAAAAAGTAATTAAATAATGTAAAAAAATCATTATAAAGAAAAAAAATTATCAAGAAGATTTATTTTATTAAGTTGTTTAAGAATTAATCTTAAACATTGATTTAAAAAATTTAAATTATAAATATATATATATATATATATATATATGTGAAAAGAAAAAAGTTTTTTTTATCTTTCTTATTTGAGATATTTATATCATTTAAATTAATTTGAATTTCATTTTGTATTATATCCTATACACCAAACAATAAAATCACTTTTCATGTTATTTTATTTATAATTGTACAAAATTATGGAATTTGAAAAATTCCTATTCTAATTTGCTAATTCCTATTCTTATTTTAATTTTTATTTTATGAAATTGTTTTTTACATCAAATGTAACATAAGAGAATGGAAATAAGTTTTCTTATTTTTCTTTTGTTAGACTAAAATTCAAATTTTCTTATTTGAAAGTAAAAATAGATTGGAAGAAAAAAGAATTCATAGGTAATTTATTCTGACTCTATTCTTCTCATAAGCTCAATTTTTATTCTCAAAATTGGAATGAAATAGAAGAACTAAAAATTATAATGTTATTAAGGATTATAATAATTTCATTCTTTTATAATTTTAACTTTTAAATAAGGATAATAAAATTTCATTTTATTTTAATATTTTATTAATTTTTTAAATAAGAAAAAAGTAACTTTATTTTATTTCTTTAAGTAAAAAAATTCAAAGTTGAGAAACATATATAGAACTCGTTTGGACGTACTTTTTTAGATTAAAATGATTTTCTAAAAAAACAAGTACTTTTATTTATTTTTAACATATTTGGATGAATTTTTTAAAAAAATATTTGTGCTTTTCTTTAGAATTTAAATTTTAGTATTTCTAAAAAATATTTTTTATAACATAAAAGCTTGTCCAAATATTAAAAAAGTTCTTCTTTAATATTACATTTAAATATAAAATAACATCACTTTTTAAAAAGACCTCATCTAAAAAAATCATATAAAAAATCTTATTTTTAAAGTTAATTCAAAGGAGTTCGTACTTAATGTGTCTTATATTAACTTATTTTGTATTTAAAATAATTTATAATAAAAAATGTGTAATTTTTTTAAAATAAACAATTATTTTTTCAAAAATATCTACATCAAATATGCTATTATTATCGAGATGAAATGCATTTTAACTTTAAAAAAACCAAAATTTCTAACGTGCCATTGCCAAGTTTATTCTGTTTTTTTTTCAATAATTTTTAATTTTATCTTTTCAATTTTCATTTTCCAATCTCCAATTCTGAATTGTCAATTTCATGCGCTCTCTTCTTCTCTCGTTTCCGGAATCCAATCCAACAAATCGGCGACAACGCCTTCCGTTGCTCGCAGCACCGTCTCCAAACCACAGATCCGCCGCGGAACCACCGTATCCAACAATCTCTGATTGATCTTTCGAACCTCTTCGCCGACACAGTGGATCGGAGATGCCGGTGGCAGCTTCCGCCATATACTTCCTCAACCTCCGCGGAGACGTTCTCATCAACCGCCTCTACCGTGACGATGTCGGGTAATCTAATATTTTCTTTCACATTTCCCCCCCTCATTCGTCTATTCACATATATTAATATATAGGTCTTTCTCTTTCATTCTTCAGCAGGAAAACAATTAAGCGTGTTTTGATCATAGCTTTGATGTAGTGATATCGTCGTTTCCAATTTCAAACAAAAGTGATTTGGCTAGGAGTAGTGATTATGAGTTTTTTTTTCCTTTTGGAATACTTGTTCTTGAAGCCATGGAGCTTATGGATTGAGTTGTTATTACAAGTTTGTTTGTTTATGAGCCTGTTTGTTGTATGCAATGTTGTGTTGTGTGTGCTAATTCGAAATTTTTACAGAGGGAATATGGTGGATGCGTTCCGGACGCATATTATGCAAACGAAGGAACTCGGTACCTGTCCTGTGAGGCAGATTGGTGGCTGCTCTTTCTTCTACATGAGGATCAGCAACGTCTACATTGTCATTGTCGTCAGCACCAATGCTAACGTAGCTTGCGCTTTCAAGTTTGTTGTTGAGGTAGTCAATCTCTACCTGTCATTCACGTTTATCTGATGTTTGATCTGTAAAACATTAAATTATGACTCAAGATGTGGGTTTTAGTTCTATTCTAGCCTTCCTCAACTTTCTGAGATGAAGGCTTTGTTGACATAGTTGCTCGAGCATGACGTTCTAGCTTGTAATTATTGCTATTTGATTGTTGTTAATCATTAGCTGCCATAATGTAAATGATTGTTTGCTGTTAACTTCTCTAAGTTAACAAGGTAGGAGGAACCTTCTAAATTCTCATAATTAGCCCAAATTATGTTGTATTGAGAAGACGACCATACTCTAGCTTGAATTTAGTGGAGGAGCTACAATAAGTTTTGAAGCATACCAATTTCCCACTTTCATCTAATACCACTATAGAGTTTAATTCCTGGGCTGCATCATGCAATGCTATGTAGTAATGTAAAATTTGTAATATTCTGCTTTTTATATTGTGATCAATGATATCTGTAATCTCTCAACTTCTTGGTGGGAATTTTCTTTTTAATTGTTGTTGTTGTTGTTTTGGTTTTCTCCCATGCCTTTTTTCACTATCTATCAACAACAACAACAACAACAACCTAGCTTTATTCCACTCTGTAGGGTCGGCTACATGAATCAATCAACGCCATTGGGCTCTATCAAAACTAAATTTTCATTAAAACCATTTAGAGCAAGGTCTTTTTTAATGGTTTATCCTAAAGTTTTCACTATCTGTCCTGATTAAATAATTTGATCTTTATGGTGGTTGATACTTGTACTTCATTTTTTCCTTGCAGGCTGTTGCACTGTTCAAATCATATTTTGGTGGAGCTTTTGATGAGGATGCAATTCGCAATAATTTTGTGCTCATTTACGAGCTTCTTGATGGTATGTAATTTGTATGGAGAATGAACTGAATTCTTTCCATGTTCTTGCTTTATATTGTTGTCTACTGTGTATTATTTATTGAAAGTCAATGTAAGCATTTTGGTTTCCTGTAATTTTAAGAACTGTCATAAGTTTGAAGTATATTGTAGCTAAGTTCATATATCTGCCCAAGTTTCTTTAAGTGAGGAGTTCTGTATGTGAAATTTGGTACCTATACTTAAGAGGGATATGCATGAGCATCATTGTGTACCTTAGAAATTAGAATATATTTTAATGATATTCATATACTGGAAATACAAAATAAATTATATAGATAACTCATAAAATCAGGCTTTTAACTGGGAAGAGTATCAAAACTCGTACATTTATGTATGGTGGTGACTGGGGATGACTGACAAAAAATTCAAGCAAACAAGGGAAGGGATGTCAAATCTTGCTTGCCTTTTGAGAAGCTCTAAATTTATTATATCGGTACCAACAGCTTGACCAAAATGATTGTCATGATTCTATCATCACTTCAGAATTTAATGGAAATTACTGTGGTTAAAATAAGTAATAAACTAGGGTTTTGTTTGTGAACTGTAATGGAAGTGGGTTTGATTGTGCTTGTGTATGTGCAATTGCAATAATGCTCTTGCTTGATAACTATTAGGTGTGTTGCTTTGTAAATCTATTCTATATTATCGAAAGGATGAACAAATATATTTTGCCAAGTCAAAGTTTGTTCGGTAATGAAGTCCGAGTTAATACTGTGACAGAGAAAAATATGTCATTTAAATGTTTGAAAGATTATTACGTACTCTTTTTTTTTTTTTTTGGTGCAGAAATTATGGACTTTGGTTACCCACAAAATCTTTCACCAGAGATCTTAAAGCTTTATATCACTCAGGAAGGGGTGCGTTCCCCGTTTTCATCCAAGGTTAGTCTGCAAATGCTATTGTAGCTAGTAGCTACCTTGAAGTAAGGACACAGACAGGGACATGATAGGAGACAACATGGACATATTGACATGACAAAATTAAAAGAAGAAATCTTAGAGAATATGGCATACATGTTGTATGAACATATGAAATACCAAATGTCAAATAATATGCAAGGCATTTGCTCCATATGCCCATAATAAAAAATACTATTATGTGCAGAAAAAGGATGAAAGAAGTAAAAGTTCATATTATATAAATCTTAAGGTCCATGAAGAATTCAATTTCAAAAACATATGCACATTCATCCTTTTATTCAGTCCACTCTATTGGTTTAAATGGTTCTTCTAAAACCACCTCCATCAGTACATGCCCCTTTTCCAAAACTTCTTTGCTTCTCTCTCCACCCCGTTGATATCAAAGTTGAAAAGATGGAAATGCACCACCTCTATTTATTCTTTCATACATGAGCAGGGCTTTGGCTCAGGCCAAATTGCCATCTCTATGTTAGGTTGATAAACTGATCAACCTTTGATTGGAGATTTGCTAAATCATGAATCTCAAGGACGATCTAGTTTGTGTTGGTACCATACTGTCTCTGACATATGTCACCATAAGAGAAACATTTCTGTTCTATCACATTATATACCTTTATGCTAGATGCATGTTGTACGAGTTGTCTTCGTTGCAAAATTGTGATTGCCTTGTAATTGCTTCATATTTGTAAGGGACAAACAAGCTTTTTGTATGCACTAGGAGCCCACCTTTTTCTTCCCTGATTCTGATCCATGAGTTATACCTATGGTCAGGTTTTCTATGTTACTTAATTCATTGATGCCATTCTGCTTTGGGCTTTTTTTCCAGTGCCACTTTTCCTACACCTCTTCTCAACATTAAGTTGTAAATTCAGCACTGATAATAAGGAAAAAAAATGCTGACATAAACTTTTAACTGCTGTCTTAAAAGCTGATATGCAAGTTTTATTACCATTCTCTGTGTGTCTTGTGTATGTCTATGTATCTGTCTATCTTTCTATTTTCATTTTTAACTTTTACATGTCTTAATATGTTTACTCTGTTGAGTGTTCCATTAAATTCTTTATTTCATTATATTCTGTGTGCATTGGGGTGAAAAAAGGCCACAGATAGACCTGTTCCAAATGCAACTTTACAAGTTACTGGCGCTGTTGGTTGGCGGAGAGAAGGCCTTGTCTACAAAAAGAATGAGGTTAGTTTTATGCTGTGCCACAACCATTCTTTACGATTATTGCTATACTGTTATAACATTGACCTATTGCAGGTCTTCCTGGATATTGTAGAAAGCGTAAATCTTCTTATGTCTTCAAAAGGTGGGTCATGGATTTAGTTTGTCTACATGTTGGCATTTGTTAGATTTCCTGCTAACTAATTTGTGAATTTAGGTAGTGTTCTGCGTTGTGATGTCACGGGGAAGATTCTTATGAAGTGCTTTCTTTCTGGAATGCCTGATTTAAAGTTGGGTTTGAATGACAAGATTGGTCTTGAGAAAGAGTCACAACTTAAATCCCGTCCTACTAAAAGGTGCTTTAAGTTGCACTTGCTTCCCCCTCTTTTTTGCCGTCCAATGATTTTTTCGTTAGATATTGTCATTTCAAGGGTGTGTCTAACTGTCTATATGTTGTCCTTTTATGTTAGCATTGAAAATGATACGTTCTACAGCGATGTTTTTGTTTTCTTGTTTCTCCATTTTAGTCTTCTTTCTGTATGCTGTACTTGGAGAGTATTTTATCCTCCTGTTTTGTTCTCTTTCCTATTCTAATCATATCTTTTTTATTATCAACAAAATCTATTTTGCAGTGGTAAAACTATCGAGCTTGATGACGTCACTTTCCATCAATGTGTAAATTTGACAAGGTTCAACTCAGAGAAAACTGTTAGTTTTGTGCCACCTGATGGTGAATTTGAACTAATGAAGTAAGCTCTTGTCTTTTAATCCTATCTCTTGCTATCTAATGCCATACATCTACAGCAAACATGCTACTCAATGCTATGGGGGTGGGGGGATGGAGGTTCAATGGTTTGTAATTCCCTGTGTCTCCTTCGAACTCATCTTGGTTAACTATTACTTGGTATTACAAAATGACTAGCAATATAGGATCGGGTGAATACATAATGGTGCCAGAATTGCCATTGGTTTTTGTGTCTAATATCTACTAATATAATTATATCTGGATAGGTATCGTATCACCGAGGGAGTTAATCTTCCCTTCAAAGTATTGCCAACCATCAAGGAACTTGGTCGAACACGGATGGAAGTGAATGTTAAGGTTTGAAACTTAAAATGTTGGATATCCATTCTTTTGAAGATCAGACATCCTTCACTTGATTTGTATTTTTTTTTTTTTGCTTAATTTTATTTTTGCGTACATATTTTTCAGGTAAAGAGTGTTTTTGGTGCTAAAATGTTTGCACTTGGGGTTGTAGTCAAAATTCCTGTGCCAAAACAAACAGCAAAAGCAAGTTTCACAGTTACATCAGGCCGAGCAAAATACAATGCATCTATTGATTGTTTGGTTTGGAAGTAAGTGTCTCACTTTATTGTGATTATTATTTGAACTGTTAGAGAATATTAAGAATATCTTTATATTATCTTAGAGTATTTTTCATAATTTGTTATGTTATTTAATTAGGTTCAGTCTATTGTTAGTGGGCTTGGGCTTGTACAAGCAGTACTAGTACTTGACCTAAATATTATTAGTATAAATAAGGGTATTATGTTTGTGTTTTGTATTACATCATATAATTCATATCAATAATATTCTCACTTTACGCTTGTTAGCCGTCTTTCCCTCTTTCCCTTTTTTCCTTTTCCATAAACCCTAATCCTATAATTCTTCAACATGAACTATGTTATGTTCCTTTGTTATTGCATATTTAAAAAATTTCAATTATTTTGAATGTTGTTGGGGGTATTATTGGATATTCTGTTTTGTTTATAGACTAAGAGCCATTATGGATTTACCTTACCCATGTCATTTTGTTATCTTCCGGGTTTTATATGTATGAGTCAGTTGTTACTCTACCTGGCTACCTGCAACCCCCCCCCCCCTCTTTTTCTAAACTCTTTTCCATTAGCACTGTAGTGTTTAGTGTTTTTCCTTATAGTATACTAGCCATTCTAATATCATTATCTATTGCTGTTTTTAATTTCTAGGATTAGAAAATTCCCTGGGCAAACTGAGTCAACCTTGAGTGCAGAAGTTGAACTTATTTCCACCATGACAGAAAAGAAATCTTGGACTAGACCACCAATTCAGATGGAGTTTCAGGTGTGTTATTGGTTACTTTACTAATTTCATGAAAATGGACTGGGAGTTTCTTATTGCCTAAAAGTATTCTTGCTTCCATATAAAACTTCTCACTTCCTGGTGTTCTATGTTGTTATCATCAGTGCTAAATCCATATGTGGTCTGATGTTTGAAGCTCCAAAATTGCAGCTCATTTGTAGTTATTATTATTATTTTAGACAGAAACAGCTTACTTGTAATTAGATTGTTACTTGGAGTGAAAAGTGGATAGTAGGAATTGGAACAGAAATTACTTTTGGTCTGAAGCCCTTTGAACTTGGGGTCAATCATCAGTGGTTGTTTCGCTAAACTTTTAGCTTTACCTGTTGCTTTTGAAATTAATCTTGGGAACTTTGACTTCTCTTGTGGTTTTGGTCCATCCTTAATGTATATTTTGAAAGCCGTTACAAGGAAACTACTTGTTCTGAGTTAGTTGAAGGCAAAAGTATGTTTTTGCCTACCTGTTGGAAGAAACTATGGCAATCTTGGTCCCATCTTCAGATGTTTGTCCAACTGCGCTGATTTAAAAGCTGATGATCAAGTAGCCATTTATGTTTTTTCTAACTTTCCTTTTTCCTTTTGGCTTAGTGGGATATATTGGTCCTCTGCTACGGGCTAAACATCTGAAGTAATTTATCATATTCACCAAACTTTCCCTTACACGTACTTGTTCTATATTTGACTATTTCTTGATGCAGGTTCCCATGTTCACAGCATCTGGTTTACGCGTCCGTTTTCTCAAGGTATCCATCCTGACCTTCTGGACCCTTTTTTCATGCATTTTCTCGTAACTAGGTGGATCTATCTTATTTATTACTCTCTGCAGGTGTGGGAGAAGAGTGGGTACAATACCGTTGAGTGGGTTCGTTATATTACAAAAGCAGGATCATACGAGGTTAGGTGCTAGACTCATTGGGATTGCTGGGCGGAGATTGAAGCAATCTCAAATAATTAAAGGCGCAGTTCAAGCTAGTTATCCAATTATTGCGTAGGAGTTTCTTATTAACACGATGAAAGGTTCAGGCGTTACTCATCGTATAGAGTGCTGTCAATATCATTCTTTGCGTGAAAAATCAGTTTCATGTTTCTGTTGCAGAGGCCAGCTTGTTATTTGAACCTTGAATTGATTCTCTCTCTCTTTCTTGTACACTGTATTTTTTGTTCTGATCTTTTCTTATACACTTTAATTTGTTATAATGATAATGTTCATTGAGTGATGATTCATTGAATAATTTCATGTTGCTGTTGATTTTCTGATAGTGTTCATACTGATGCAAGAAGTGAAAAATGAAGTGTCTTTGGTTCAGTTGTAAAAATTTTGATTATTTAAGAATCGATTTTATGGTTGAATATATTAGTTGAAAAATTATTTTAAAATAATTTATTTTATTTTAATAGTATAAAAAAATTATTTTTATGTATTAAGTTATTAAAAAATATAAAATAATTAAAAAAATTATTTGATTGAAGATAAAATAATATTTATATTTCAACTTTTAGAATAATTTATAATTTAAAATTATAAGTTTTAAGCGTATAAAAAAAGTTGTTATTGATGTATTGAATTTTATATAAAAATTAAAGTAAAGATTGTTAAATATGTGATAAATAGTAAAATAAAGTTTCTTTTTAAAAAAAATTGTTTAAACAGTGATAAAATTTATGCCAAACATGTTTGAAATGTCATGTTTGAACATTAACAAAATGAAAACAACATGGGGTTCACGTTTACATTAGCTTAAGTGAAAATACGAAGTTAAAAGAAAAATTACAGCGATATATATAATAGTAGTGTCCATCGGTTGAGTTGGTAAGTTTTGTGGTATTTTTGAACTCGACTTACTCATTAAATTAGAAGACTAAGTTGGGTTAAGTAGAAGGAATTTTTTTCCTTTAATTTGACATAATTCGACCTGTTCAAGTTAAATTGAACCAAATCCGTGGGTATATATACATAAATTTTTTTAAAATAAAAATATCAAAATACAAAATCAAAATTTTGTTATATATGATACATCTTAATTAAAAATAATATATAGCTCAAATAAATTAAAAAATTACATAACTAATTTTACACAAATATAATAAGTTTTAAACAAGTTAAATAAATATAATAAATCTTATTAAATTAATATAAGTTTGAAATAAACTAAAATTAATAGGTCCTAAAAATCATACAACAACAAACTACATTAACTAATTAAAATTAATGTCATCACATATAATATATGGATTAACATATTTGTTTATTTCATTTTTAATTTTTTCAAGATACTCTTTATCATTTAAATAATCTATTGAATTTTCTTCATAATGTTCGTTAGATGCTTTATAAGTTTTTCATTTCTACTCCCAATGTGATTACAATTGACTACATTTAAACTTAATTGACACTGTAAAAAAGTTAAGAGAAAATAACATAAAATGTCACCATAACTAATCAACTTTTATATTTTTTTAAAAAGAAACACTACTTTAATAAGTTAAATTTGTGCGAACTATCGTACTTTATAAGTTAAAATGTTTTTTAATTTGACTCAATTAACAAACCTGATATAATTTGCATTTTATAAGTTGATTTAGGTCAAATTTTGTAAGTTTATATGTTGAACTAACTTGATATACACTCTTATCATATCTATTTTCACTTATCTTTAAGTCCAGAACACATGTTCATGGGTTAATTATAGTGCGTCATTTCATTTAATGAAAATTCAAAAGATATTATAACTCTTTATTTTGACAAAATTTACATATATTATGAAGTCAAAATTACGATAATCTTGGAATATTTGCAATTTTCTTAACTCAGAATTTTATAACGTTTGTGAGAATTTGTAACTTTATTGAAAAGAGCTGTAATTTTTTAAAAAATTATTAGGAAATGATACATGGTGTATTATGTTTGCAATGAAGCACCATAATGAATCCTAATATTTTATATTAAACAAAAGGTTTTCTCATTGTCTTTGATGTCCATTTTTTATCCTCATTTATTTTATAAGTGAATTTGATTTTAAAAATACGTCAGTTTTCCTTTCCTCTAATTCTACATAATTTCATAATAAATATATATATTCTTTGAAAAATAATAATAAAAAGAAGTCAATATGAATGAATATACTACAGAAGGTGGCTCACAACAAAGAACGAATATCTAATAAAGAAAATATATATATATATTAAAGAAAGAATATCCAATAAAGATTACAAAAGCGTGGGATGCAGTGGAGTGGCGGCAGTGCCCCATGGCGGAGGAAGGGTTGAAAATGTATGGTCTTATTATTATACTCTAACTATTGGAATTGGTCTCCTTCATCTCTTCTCTCTCTCTATTGATTCCCAATCCAAAATCAATATTTATCGTTTTTAAAGAGTCGGCGTCGTTTTCTCTATCTCAGTTCAGTAGTCTCAATGGGGATGGGGTTTTTCAGAAGGATAGCTGGGTTGTTAGGGTTTGCCAAAGACGACGACCTCCCCGATGACCATCACCAACCTCGTACGACACCGTTGCGCATGACAGAAACCGGCCTTCCTCGCAAAGGCTTCGGCGTCCCTGTCCACGTCGCCGTCGATCGCCCTCACCTTCCTCCCATTCTCGCCCCTTCCACCTCCACCGACGGTGGAGTTCAGGTCCTCCTTCTTTTCCTCTATTTATCTTCAATCTAATTGGAGAAACCTAACAAAGCATTGTTCTTTCTTGTCTCTCAGTTATCATGACAATGTTATCATTATTACAAATAGATAAATTCTTACGTAAACCTAGAGCATCCAATTTGAGTGTACCTGGCCAATATGGTAACTAATTATGAATTAATTATAGTAGTTATTTATTAATTAATAATGTAATTGGTTTGGTGGACTTGGATGCTCTAGTTTATGCAAGAATCTCTGTTGGGAATATTTTGCTTCAGCAGTAAAACTAATATCAAATATGTTTGACATTTTGCAGTGTTGCAAGGGTGGAATAGGGATAAATAACCTTTTTTTTTAGTACTTGTTTCATCACAAGTAACTTATCTAACCCAATTTTTAGACTTCCAACTGCTTGGGAATCCTCCTGTGAACTTCTCTTATGGATATGCACGGGATTCAACATTTAACTTTGCTTCTATTGACTGTAAAATTGAGGAATTAGGTAGGATGGCATTTTTTGCTATTGCTAACCCGTTTAGTTCTGTTATGGCCATCAACCCCTTTGTAGGTAGCTTGTGTTGGTAAAGTCATGAGCTATAATAATCTGTGAGTATAAGGCTGGGAAAATCAAACAGTTTGAAGTTAAGGTACAGAACCCCAAGAAATGATGGGTGAACGAGGAGAAACTAGAGTTAGATTACATTTATAATGCTCGGGTATTAGTTTTTATTCTTTACTAGTACACCCTCCGTGAGTTTCACGGATATTTTCATCTTTATTTTTTTTTATATTTTGTTATTTTTTTATATAATTATACATAGTATGTCACAATTAGATGTTATGTGTGCATGAGGAAATGAAAAAAATAAATAAATAAATAAACAGCAGGTGCTGCTAGCGAGAGAAGACTTGAGAGAATAATAGTAATAATAACAGCCTTGGCAGGAATAATTTTAGTTTAATTGAAACCAAATGATAACATGTGGCAATTAGAGATAGTCCAATTAGTTATAGGTAATAGATTAGAGTTTTCAGGTCCAATAATCAACATATTTGTTCATATGCAGCCTCTGCCTAAAGTTCCTGGGGTATAAAATTGGAAGAATAACAATTTAAGGAATGTTTTTAGAAAAAATTTCAGTTTAATAACTCTCATTAGTGGTTAATTAGGCCAATATATAGTTGATCATCAATCTCTTTGGACATAGTTGACCACTAGTTTGATTAATTGTTTTTAAATTGAAATAGTTTACCACGAATTCCTAAATTCTCATTCTCCTGAACATTTCTCCGGTACCTTAGGTTATTATTTGAATTACACCATGCTATATATGGCAACATGATATTCAAACCTGAAGCCTTCCTGCTTTAGTCTGCTACGTTTTTTTATGCTTCTGTTGCTAGCCTTTTGTATTTCAGTGCAGTGGACGGAAATATCTATTTTTTTGTTTATGCAATTTGCAATGCTTTACCTCTGAATCTGATGAATACATTTTAGTAATCTCAATTAAGTAATGGGAGTTGCACGATTATATCATTTTTCCTTTGTTAAGTCATGTACTGCTAGCAAGTGATTAATATATCTGGATTATCGTGTTTCTCTTCATCAGGGTCTCAGGTGGTATGCAAAGCGTCTTAGGATAGATGAAGATGGAGATGTAGCGGATGAGTTCCTTGAAGAGGTTTCTCCAGAGACGTCAGCAGTTGCAGTAGATCATCATAGAACAGTTGCAAGGTTTAAACTTAAGTATGCTACTATTCCGGCCAAAGTGAAGGCACAGGTCCTATCAGATGGGAAACTTCAGCAGTGTGTGGAATACCAGGGCAGGTTGCAGTGGTTATAAAGATCTTATTAGTTATTGACACGGCTATTGATTCGTTGGATTTTGTGTGTTTAGTTGTGCAGATGTTGGGGGACCTGCAATTAAAACGCTTATATTTTATATGAGCTTAACATTACGGTTCCTTTTTGCTCTTTGGTTATATCTTTCACAAGCTATGAATATGACGGGGAATCGCTGCATTAGTGAAAGTACGTGGAAGTTAAGTGTACAAGTTAAAGGAGTCCGAGTATGTTATCCTAGAAATTGAGCTGCTGAGTTATCATATTTGAGCTATATATTCAAAGACTGCTCAAGTATTTTGGGTACAGCGATTGAATAATGTAGAAGGTTGAGCTAAAAGAGTGGAAATTTGGTGGCAAACTTTCAAATAGAGCATGTATGAGTCGATTTGTGAAGCTCTAAACCTTACCTAGTTGACGCTTTTGAAGTACCCATTTGAGGCATGGTAATTTTCTGTAATTATTGAAACGTCGTACGTGCAATTCTGCTAACTAATCGTGATAATCTGTTCCGTGCTCTTCCATTCTTGCTACTGCTTTAAACTGTTTGTAATTCTTATTATATTTATTGAATATGAAGTCAAATTTAAGATATTGAAAAATGGGTCATTGATAATGATGGCACGTGTACCGTCTAGAAGTTTAAAGATCACTGAATTATTACCATGAGAGAAACATTAACCGAAATCAAAAGATGCAAGTCATCCTCAATTACATCGAAGGATTTAGATTAAAAACAGACCTCTTGTATTACATGTCTGCAAGAGAAACTCCAACTACACGACGAGGAAAAAAAAAACAGCAGCAGCAGCTATAGTGAAACACAGATCTATATATGCTTGTTCCTGGGAAGGTTTCCGGTTAGTGGATAAGTTGGATGAGTGGCTCCGGGCATAGGAACTTCCCCAAGTGGCTGGTGAGATCCAACTAGGGGAGGCTCGTGGAGGCTATATTGCTTGGTGCTTAGCTTCTCCGCTGCATGCCTGGCTTTAGCTTCATGCAACTCCATCTTTGCTTTAGCTTCCTTAGCCTTTGCACGCTCGTGGGCTATGACTTTCTCTTCTTCTGTTCTTGCCCTTGCTTTCTCTGTCTGCAGTATTCAACCCAATAAGACTTTCATTTCTCATTGAATTAACAAATAGCCTTTGCATTTAGCTTTTATATAGGAATACACATATACATAGTATATTAATTTTGACAAAAAAAATAATTTCTCCATTATTTTGTTTTTTGTTTGAAGATAAAATGATCTTTAGCTTCATGATGATACACCATTTATGCGACAAACACAAATCATTTGAGAGACTCAACACCATGCAACAAAGGGTCATACTATGGCATTCCTAAGGACAATCGTGCCCCAAGTGACGCGAAATAAAGTAAAGTTAACTCAGTTATATACGTGCCATAAAATAGAGTTAACTATATTATATAAAATGATTAACTTAATTATATAAAATATTAATTGCATATTGCTATAGAATTTACTCAACAAAACAGATATACAGACATGGAAAAGCTCAAAAGCATACCTTCTCGTCTATTTTGGCTTTATAGATGTCGACGTGCTCCTTGGCAGCGCTGGTCATGTTGCTCAACTTCTCCCTTGTAGATTGCATCTTTGTGTGTGTTTGAATCAATGAGCTCAAGTGTTCAACCGTTTGAACATTGATGGACACAATTTCTGGATTTATATGCAAGTCATGGGAAAAGAAGATTAGAGCCAAACCAAGCCAAGACAAAACACCAAAGACTCCGGAGCACGGCACGTTGTGCACCACTTGTACAACATGCAGGGCTATTCCCATCAACTGGCCTCCACGTTCATGAATCATGATTAAAGATATAGGATTTTTATTTTTATTTTTTCTGGATTCATTGAAGATATAGGATTATGAACTTATCAGTTAAGCGTAGCACTTATCATAAACACTATTGAAATTTGGAACCTATTCGAAGCGGATTCCTTGAGCATCCCATTGCTAATTTTTTTTTTTTTTTTTGCCAGAAGATTTGTTATTGATACTTACAAGTTTATATATATGCTACCCACAAAGGGACGAGAACGCGAGTTTAGATGTTACGGAAGCAATTATTGTATAGAAATTACATAATTTCTATACTCTCGTGATTAAATAAAAATTGGTTTAGGAGTTATTTATATAGATCAAATTTATAAGAATAGGTTATGATCACACTAAAAGTTTATATATATACTAATAAGTATTTGGTGCATTATACGAATTTTTTAATTTTAGATAAAATCTAAATAAATATAGATTAAAGGAAAAATTATTTAAAATTATAAAAAAAAATGCATAATTAATTTATTTAGATATAATCTAAAATAATATAAAATTCAAAAATATTTAAAATTATAAAAGATGTATAAATAATTAAAAATTTTGTATTTAAAATTTATTAAAAAATAATTTGAATTTTAAATTTTTAAAAAAAAACTAAGAATGATATGTTTCATTTTTAAAGAAATCATACCACTTTTAAAAAAATATACTTTAATTTATCATATAAAGGTATCTATACAAGCAAACTCGCATTTATCCACTAAAAGTCTTTTAAATCATATTTTTAGATTATTTTCTTTGAGGTGTCAAAGGAAAACATTAAATGGTTAATTTTTTTTGTTTTAAAATTTTTGACAAAATGAATTAGTGTCAGTTTCTCATAAAATTTTAAACTATTAATTTTTTCATCAACTATTGTGATCTCACATTTTATATTTTAAAATATATCTCTCACTTTAAAGAAATTAAATTTAATATTAACTTTTATTTTTAATTATCTTTTAATTAACTATGTATATTATTTAAATTTATATATTTCTATCTAAATATCTGATCAACTTAAGTTTACCTCGGTGATTAGTCAAGTATAACTGAATCAGGTTTAAATTCATAGGTTTGGTCAAATGAAAATATTTGGTTAGTTAGGTCTAGTTAAACCCGTGCCTATAAAACCCCCATTGGGTACATGACCACTAAGAAAGTCTTTGGACGTGGCCACCGTACACGTGTCCTACACTGGTTGGAATAGAATCGAACGGTTCCCGGAGCGCGCGTCAACTCGCTCTCGTTATCCCGAGACTTTATCAATGTGTGTGAGCACTTAGCACTTGAACAAAGAAGCAGAAGCAAGATGGCCCTTCTTCCCCTTCGAATTCCCTGTAACTGCTGCATTCCGGTGCATACAAAGCTGCAATCTTTTCCGTCCAACACCAACGCCAATTACAACGCTGCTTCCAAAAACCGCCGCAAGACGACGGCGGAGCTCCAAGCGCTGGTCGGAGTCACGGGTCGAACCGGTTACTCTGTTGATGTTCCAACCCATAAGGTCACAGTCCACGACAGACAACGAGGAATTGTTCACGAGTTCCTCGTACCTGAGGTATCATCCCATCCCATGATTATCATTCATATGATGTTCAGTTTAACTCCTCTTTTGTATTCTCTTTTCTTCATTTTGTTGACTATTAAATGGACTATTAACCCTTTACATTTTGTTTATGTAATTCAAAAAGAAAAGAAATTCACGGTCCTCATTTTTTTTAGATAAATTTTGGATTTTTATATATAATGTGCCTATTATTTATAAAATGCAGGACCAGTATATATTACATACTGCTGAATCCCAGAACATTACCCTTCCATTCGCCTGCAGGCACGGTACTGTTATCCTATTGGTTAACAAGAACTGTTATTTTCTCACAGAAGCAAATACACACACTCATAAAATCATATTTACTCTGTTATCTTGTTTTGGATTATCCTACCAGTGTATGAAACTCATGAATGTTTGAAAAATTAGAGAGTCAATTACGCTGACCTCCTTTTGTTGGAAATGACAAAGTTGATCTTTTGGAAAAATAAGTAGTCACAATTAATTTAGTTTTTCAAAGTTCATTTGTTTACTTCTATTCTAGGTTCATGATTCATGTATCTACTAAGTTAATTGTATCTTTGTAGTTCCAATTACTTACCTAAAATGTTTTTTTCATTAGTTTCAAGGTTAGCTCAATTAAGTCAAGTCTAGGACTATCTAAAGAACCTATAAATATGTACCTTGTTGTGGTTCATGAGCAAGGCAAGTCAAGTGAAGTAATTCAAATTAAAGTCACAAGCTTTTTTTTTCCCCCATACTTTTCTCGTCTACATCTTTTGGTGCTTTCTTTTGCGATTGTTTTATCTTCACATTTTGGTTGTCAATCTTGGGTTAGTGTGATTGTTTATCTTCTCACGGTATCCGAGCTCTAAAGGAGCTTATGGTATTTGGCTAGATTCATTAGTGTTAGTTATGGGCAACCATCACTCCAGAGCGGGTGGGTGATGACAAATTTTAAAACAACTTTGAATATTTGTGCATTATGATTCAACAAATCAATATACACAATGGAATGAGTATATTTCATATCAATTTAGCATACATAAAGATCTATGCATTTAGAGATAAGGCAAATCAAACTATATCTCATTCATAGCATCAAAACATCAAAGCAATACAAAAACATATCACTTATGGTATATCTATATTTAGTTAATATGCAACTTGAAAAACTCAATAACAATTATAAAAACATGTGGATTGCCTAAATACAGCTTGGAAGAGTATATGAATCAAGCAAACACAAGTCAAATACCAATTCCAAGATTCTAAAACAGCAATCTCACTGTATATGCAGTAAATAAAGAGTAGGGCAGAGAAGCTTGCAAATTCAAATTTATCCTAATTCAGCCACCAACCACTTATGATCTACATTCACTCCCCAAATTCAACAATCAACACTTGAAATTTTCCACTGTCTTTAAGTTTTAACTAGGTGTTTGATAAACCTTTACAAAGTAGAGCACTCTTCACATTTTTGGGATTTCTTACCCTTAGTGTTTGAGTCTCACAACTAAAGGGATACCTCACCTTTGTCACAAATTTGGAGGGATGCCTCACCCTTTCTTCCCACAAAGGGATACCTCACCCTCACCCTCACCCTCTCTATATAGGAAGACCTCACCCTTAATCTCAGTTAAGGGATCCTCCAACCTCTTACAAATGTTTACAATAAGGATTACAAGATGAACTCTCTCAAAAAGTGGATATACAATATCAAGTTCTAATGAGATTGAAGGATTTTGACAATGAAGATTGATCTTGGTTTTAATGGAAGGAAGGTAAACTCAAGTGTAATAATTTGGAAATAAAGTGTTCAAGAGTTGTAATAGCTTCAATCTTCACCTATATATAGAACCGAAGTGATAAAATAGTCGTGGGTGATGTTTCAAAATGCTTTCTTGCGAAAACTAGTTTATAGCTGTTATTTTTGTCTTTGGCATGTGAATGAATATTTTGAGGTCCATAATCAATTATTATAGGCGCTTAATTGATTGTTGCATTCATCGGTCATTTTTAGCTTTCTATTGAACAAAATAATCAATAATGATGAGTTGGTAATCAATTATTTGCTCTTTGACTTCAACATAATCAATTATAGCATCCTGATATTCGAAAACCAACTTTAAATGGTCATAATTTTTTCATTTCTTATTGTTTTCAAGTTAATGACCTTTCATTCGAAAGATCTGAGTCTACTTTCATATGAAACGAATGTCGAGTTTAAAATCAAAATATTTTATCATTTATGATAAAAAGAGTGACTAAAAGTTAGTTTTTCAAAACATAAACTTGGTTATTTTCAATAGTTTTGAAATATCAATTATCACCATGATTAACTTTTCAAAACATGTTTGTTGGACATCTTATCATGTTTAAAAACATTTTCAAAGATTGAAAAACTTGTATGAATTCTCTTCTTGTGAAATCTCTATCTTTACATAAGAGAATAACTTAAAAGAGAAAATATACCCCATGTAGTCCATAGCCTTTTTTATGCAATCCAAGCGTCCAAAATTCTTCCCTTCAAATCTTCTAAAATGCTTGGGCCATTTCATAATTCATTTTCTTGGTTTGAGCATAATTAAGATCTTCAACTTTCTTGTTCAATGCTTACTCTTGGTATTTGGATTATTCTATGGAATATAGCTCATTTGAAAAACATAGTTAGTCCAAATTTCAAATTTAATATCTCAATATGCATGATTCACCTATATAATTCTAGTTAGTCCGACATGCATATAAGATTCTTATAGACACATATCCAACTAAGACATTTATCAATTACCATTAGATATGTTCCATAGAGGATGTAACATACAAATCTGTGCCCAATATGCTTAATTTCCAATATATAACACTAGAATGTGCATCATGCACATAGGGACAAATATTTAATATTAGTTAATTACAACACATATAACATATTATTGGATATATTCTATAAAAGATGCTACAAAGAAATCAATGCATGATTCTTATATGAAATATAACAAGATAGAGTATATAATCATGTTTGATCCAATATAATCCATTAAGCATATGTATGTAACCATCATCTGTTTGTATTGTATTTGTCATTGTCAAAACTTAACACATTGAACCATTGGCACAAACACATTTCTATAGTTAGAAGATTTTATGAACCTATTACACTTGGTTTTTCCTTCTATACTAGTAATGACCTTGATGATGATAGATTTTATTTCTTACCATTTGTATTATTTAGATACAAATAAAGGTGACTACTTTAAACTAGTAAAGAATGAAATATTTTACCTCCTATAGGGAACAAAGACGATATGCTTCTTTGTGGTCTCAAGCTTTCGTTCAATTCTTTGTAATTGTTTCTAAGTTAACTTGTTCTCTCTACTGCTTCTATAGCCATCTAGATTGATATCTGTTGGGTCTGTGATGCTATTGCTAACTTCCTGATACCGATTGCTTCTTTGAAACCTTCTATGGCAGGCTGTTGTACTAGCTGTGCTGTACGTGTAAAGAATGGACAGATTAGACAGCCAGAGGCACTTGGGATATCTGCCGAATTGAAAGAGAAGGCGTGTCTAACTATCTTTATTCCATGTTTATGAATATATATATATATATTTAATTCCTAGCTTGAATTGGTAATTTTGACTTGTTAAGTACCAATGCATGATTTTCTCATGGAATACTTCAATGCATTTTCTCATGAACCATATTTGATGATGCCAAAAGAACAGAATCAGAAATTCTCTTTTTAGTCTAAGCCCGAAGAGTAAAAGAAGAAATTGAGCATGATAAAGCAATTTAGTTTAAGCATGTTATTACTATAGAGTAGAGGAGGGTAAGAAGTGGTGGTTGTGGTGGTATAGAAATATAGACTTCGTTCAAGTTTTGACATGCTAAGACCAAACACATTAGTATGGTTTCTAACCTGTTTATAATTTTACCTTATTCTTTTGGCAAATAAGAGGACATTGAAAGTCTTGTATTTCTGTCAAAGTGCTAATGCATTGAACTTGTGCTTAGACTTTTCCTTTAATTATTTTCTTAACTTGTAATTATAATTCATAGCCAAAAATAAAAATGATTTCTAACGACTATGAGATAATGTACTTATACAGGTCATTTGATTAATCGGATGCCGTTTCCTATACATCTTCCAGACGAAATATTTGTATTCTGCTGTTTATCCTTTTTCAATGTTGCCTTTACTTGCACTAAAATTTTGAGTAGCAAAGCCACAAAAATAGTAGCATGACAATTTTGTTTCATTCCAGTGATGAAAAGAAAAATGAGAATTGAAAAAAGATTTACTTATTCAAAAGAAGGGTTTAAGTTTGAAGTACAGCTACTTGACTCGTATATATCTGTTGTGATTGTCTGTATAGTTCACATTTCGTTTTCTGGGTCAGAGTTTCTATTCAAGGGCCCTTATACAAATGAATAGATTGGATTATATATGTACAACTGAACAAAGATATTTTCCAGCTTATGGTTACTTTTATGCCATTTGCTATAAACATTCCATTTCAACAAATAGTAGTTAACAACTGTGGGGAAAATGTTCTCTTTTCTCCAATCAGAAATTAGAGAATATGATCATAACATACAGTACATGTTGGAAACTTGCAATTCAGGGTTATGCACTTCTTTGTGTGGGCTTCCCATCCTCTGACGTTGAAGTAGAAACTCAAGATGAAGATGAGGTAATGAGCAAAACTGAAATCATGACTTGCACTTTATCATAACTGCTTGAATAGATGTCTAATCCGGTCGACTCTAAGGATATGTTTTTTATTTGATCTTATAATCTGTGAACTTTGCTCTTATAAAGTGTTTTTGAGGCTAAATCAAATTATTATCATTGTTGTCATTATCATTTGTTATTGAATCTTGGTTATGAATATTATAAATCCTTGGCGCATACAGGTATATTGGCTTCAATTTGGCCGTTATTTTGCCCGAGGACCAGTGGTAGGTTCTGTTGTCTCTTAACACTTTTTATTTTTTTGGAGCTAGCAAAGGAGAAAAAGAAATGTTGGTGGCCTATTATTCTTTGATTATGTGACATTTAACACGTAAATTGTTTACAGGAGAGAGATGACTATGCCTTGGAGTTGGCCATGGGTGACGAGTAAGCAATGTAGAAAGTCTGAGAACCACTGGAGCAAACAATGCGGATTTTCTTTTTCCACTTTATCATGTTTCACTCTGTCGTCTGTGTGTTTCTCCCTATATATACTACTGTGATTATTTCCAAATTCCAATTAAATCCCACATGCTATATATTATATTGCCTCCACAGTAACCATTTGGCATATTATAGATGATGTAGGTAATCCTCGTGCATATCTTTATCTCATTGTGCTTGTATACTTTAAAGCTCCTAACGCACTTAATTGTTGACTAAACCACTAGTTTGGTCCGTTAAAGATCAGGCGCTCTTTGTTTTAGTCCTTGAAAGATGAAAATCTCTCACTTAGTCTTCAAAACATCAATTTGTCCATCTTTGGTCCAGTCATTAATTTCTTATAGAATTAGAGAGAATTTGAAGATTTGTGTTTTATCACACAAATAAATTGGATTTTATGTACAAATTTGGTACATAAATGATACATGAATAAAGTAAATATAAACACTAATCCTTATGAAGTGATGATTACAACATTTAGTAATTGAGTCAAAAACATGTTTCACATGTGAAATATATGAAACATGGGCTTATTTTTACCATTCTCTTTCAAATCGAAGCATATATATCATATGTTCTAACCAAAAAAATTAACTTGAGATCTTTTGAGAGACTTAGTAAATATATTAGTTAACTATTCATTGGAGTAGACAAAATCAATCATGATTTTGCCTGAAAGAACCTTATTTTTTATAAAATGATAGTCAATTTCTATATGTTTGGTCATTTCAAAAAAGATCGGGTTAGAAGCAATATGTAAAACAGCTTAGTTGTCACAAATTAGTTTAATTTCCTTAATAATCTTATAATTTTAACTGTTAAAGCAATTGTTTTAACTACATAAGTTCACAAGTTGTTGCTGCCTCTACATCGGATCTAACAGTTATGTTTTGCTTCTTACTCTTTCATGAGATTAAGTTACTTCCAACAAAGACATAATACCCTAAAGTTAATCTTCTATCCAAAGGGAAACTTGCCCCATCAACATCAGAATATTCACCAACTTGAGCATTGCCTTTGGTTTCATAAAGTAACATTTTTCTTAGTGGTTTGGGTGTGGAAAGAAAATGGGAAGAGAGAAAATGGGAAGAGAGAAAGTAGAGAGAAGAGAAAATAAAGAGAAAATTATATTTTCTCTCTATTGTTTGGATGAAGAGAAAAATGAGAGAAAGAAAATAAAAAAAAATTCTTTCTTTTGTTTGGTTGAAAGAAAAAATAAGAAGAAAGAAAATGTAATCTTATTAAATAACTAATATACCCTTCATTTACCATTTGTTGGGAAGAGAAATGAAAGTTAGGATAAAATAGTCATTTTAGTCAAATTCTCACCTCCTTTCCCGTTTTCTTCGCTGCTGGGAGGAGAAAATTTTTTTGGTGGGCCCCGCATGTTAGTTTTCTTTCTTGCTTGTTTTCTCTTCATAACCAAATGAGAGAAAACACAAAAATCTCTCTATTTTCTCTCCTCCTATTTTCTCTTCTCTCATTTTCTCTTCAACCAAACAAAGGGTTAATGTATCTAAGAATACAAACCATGATATCCCAATGACTATCACAAGGAGCATTCAAAAAATACCTTACCACACTTATAGTAAAAGTAATGCTTTGTCTAATTATTATAAGATAGCTAAGCTTACCAATTAGATGTCTATATCTACCAGGATCTGTTAATGACTTCTCCTGACCCGATAGCAGTTTGACGTTGGGATTCATTAGATAAACACTAGGGCGGTAGTCCAACATACATGTTTCCTTAGAATGTCTAAAGCATACTTTCTCTGAGTGATGGCAACTTCTATATTAGATTGAGCAACCTCGATCCCGAAAAAGTATTAGGAGGGCCTAAATCTTTTGTTTGAAAGTGATCAAACCGATGTTGCTTAAAATTACAAATACAAGCTTGATCATTGTCTGTGATGACAATGCCATCAACATAAGCAACAAGATAGATACAAAGGCCAGGTGAAGAGTGCCGGAAGAATACAATGTGATCAACCTCGCACCTAGTCATGCTGAATTATTGGATGACAGAATTGAGTCTCCCAAACCAAGTATGAGGAGATTGTTTCAGACCATAGAGTGATCTGCGTAGTTGACATACTAAGTCAGGTGATTCTTGAGTAGTAAAACTCGGAGGCTATTGTATATAGACATCTTCTCGTAATTCACTATGTAAAAAGACATTCTTGATGTTTAGCTGGTGAAGGGGCCAATGGTGAATGATAGTCATGGAAAGAAAGAGGCAAACAAAAGTAATCTTGGCCACAGGAGAAAAAGTATCTCCATAATCGAGACCAAATATTTGTGTGTATCCTTTTGTCACTAAGTGAGCCTTCATACGATCAACTTTCCTATCAAGATCAATCTTGACAGTATAGATTCATCGACAACCAATAGCCTTTTTGCCATGAGGTAAAGGGACAAGTTTCTAAGTACCACTAGAGTATAAAGCAGTCATTTTGTCAATCATAGCCTATCTACATCCAGGGTGAGATAAGGTTTCACCTATAGTTTTGGGGATAGAAACAAAAGACAAAGAGGACACAAAGGTAAAATAAAAAGGAGATAAACGATGATAACTCAAATGATAGACATAAAGGAGGTTAGGGTTACGAGTAGTGATCTGATAATAATTTCAGCTTTTTAATGTTCTTTGTTTGATCTAATTGGATTCCATATGAGTTTAATTGTTAACATTTAGCTAAGTTTCTGATTTAGAATTATCTTTGGATGTTTATTGTGAAACTTTGCTAAAATGTGATTATAAACACTCATAAACGTGTTGTGATTTTCAGGAGATTCATGAGTGATGGAGTCCATTGGTTTTGAACTATTGAGAAGAGAGTTGAAGGACTTTAAAGGAATCAGTATCAACCCCTAGAAGCAAAGGGAGAAGGGTATGCACGAAGAATCAAGGCTGATCTTGATTATATTGAATAACACGGCCCGTGTCAATTGACACGGGGTAGGCCGTGTGCTATTCTCGAGTTTGAAGATTTGAAGAATTTGAACAACACGGCCGTGTCAAATGACACGGGGAGGCCGTGTACGCCTCGACTTCACAAGGAAGGATGATTTGAAGCCCTTGACCGATAACACGGCCGTGTCAATTGACACGGGTTAGGCCGTGTTCCCTTCTGACCTTGGAATAGCTGAAAAATTAGCTCCAGAATCAGACACGGGTTGGGCCGTGTAGAAGGACACGGCCCGTGTCGTCGCACCAGGAGGTTAAGTTCGTGCTTTAATGTTAAATTAGGTTCCCAAACCTATAAATAGGGTGACTTTGAGCCCTTTAAGGTATTCTGGACGTAGAGAGACGTGAAGGAAACTGAGAGAAACACAAAGACCAAGAAGGGGAAGGATTCGATCGAGGATTGGAGACTCGGATTCGAGCGATCAAAGATCAATCACTCTCAAGCTTTGGAAACTAGTTTGATCTTTAGTTTTTCTTTTCTTCTTTTGTTCTGAACAATGTTTTCTTTTAATTCTTCTTCTCGTTTTTGAATTTGCCATGTGTGGCTAAACTTCTTGATTGGTTAAGGGAGGATGAAACTCTAGTTTTGATTATGTGAATCTTGCATACCTCTTTATATCAATACAATTATGTTTTTATTCATATGTTTCTGTTCATAAATCAATATAAAGGTTTTTATATTCTTGCCAAATTTCGAGAGTGGTGAAACTAGGATTGCTATGCTTGGCCATGGTATGACTAGTGAGACATATGATCTAAGTAATTTAATCCCGGTGTGTGATTAGACCTTAGTGTGATTGGTTTTCTAATTCTTAATGCAATCATTAGGTAGGTGTAAGAGCGGTTGCTTTACAAATAACTAATGGTTAGGGTTTGATTTGAGCGGTTCTTGTCAATTAAGCGAAACTTAAGGAAAACACTCTGGATTTATCTCATAATCACATAAGAACATAATTGATCATGTTGGTATAAAGGGTATGTAAGTTAGCATAATCATATAAATCTAGTGGTGGATTCTATCTCTTAACCAATATCTTTAATTTGATAATTCGGTTTGTGTTGACTTGTTTTGATTTTAGTTCAATTTCTCTTTTCAGTTTTAATCAACAAAACCCCTTTTACTTTTTAATTGTTTTATTGTTCACCGAGTTTAATTTAGGAATTGGATTGATAGTGTTAATTGAATTGGTTCTCTGTGGATCGACCCTTGCTTACTACAACTGGTTGCAAGGTTTTTTATATTTTTGGTGGAACTTAGCAACTGTTTTTTATATTATATTTAATCACATTCCACACCACACCAAGTAGACCTGATACTTTTGTGTAATGCGATGGACAATTCTAATGCAAGAGACTAAGCAAGAGAGTTTGATGGAGTAAAATATGAGTCACGAAGTGGGTGTTGATACCCAATTTTATCCATTTTTTTATTATTTTCATTTTTATTTTAATTTAATTTCCTTTTTAAAAAAAAGAAGAAAAAGAAATAATAAAAAAATTATTGTATGGGTCAACCCATGACCCATTTCTCTTCTCAACCTATAACCCAACTTCCTTCTTCCTGTTGCTGCAACCCTAGCCTCCACAATCAGCTTGCATTGAATTGAATTAAAAGCTTCAGACAGTTTTCTTTTTCAATCATCAAGTTCTGCTGCATTCATTCAGAAATTGAAAGTTGAGACCGTTTTGCATTCCAATCATCAGAAATGGAAGAGTTTTGTTTTGGCATGTCTTTTTATTCCTTATAAGAATCACACACAAATCACAGAAGAAGGGGATTCAATCGTTCAGAAAGGAAAAAAGCAGAGAGCTAAAAAGGATTCAGAAAATATACAAAAACAGAGGGCAATCACGGATTGAGAAAAGAGGAGACAATCAGAGAGCAAACACAGAATCACACACAAATCAGTCAGAGGGGATGGTAGACAGAATTAAGAAAAAAAAGAGCAATCAAATTCACACGGACAAGGAAAAATTCCCACACTTCAAGAAATTTCTAAAGCGCTCACTCTCATCTCTAATCTTCGTTCATTCCACCATCTTCATCTCCCGCCACGCCTAAAGCTCTGCTTCCACCTTCATAGCAACCCCCAATTTAGCAACCCAATAACTACCTTCAACCTTCACCATCAACATCCATAATCCCCATCTTAACAACAACCTTTCTTCATCACCTCCAACAATTACTCATAGACACCATCCTCCCATCACCACCTCAAACATAATAACTCATAGCATAGCCATCTTCATCCTTACCCAGTTGCAGCCATTGCCCCTAACCCCAACAAATAGCCAAGCTTCCCCACCGTGTCACCGGAATAGGTCCCTAGGACCCAGATCCGCGACCCATAGCTAGCCCCTCCTCCAGTCGTTGACCACCCTTCACCCAGACCCGCCGCTGCACCGGCTTTGTCCAGCCGCGAACCCCGCAACGCCGCCGCCCCGCATCGTTCGCGCCTCACCCAGCCGCGCCGTCTGACTCACCACTCAACCGCCCAACCGGATCTGTAGTGAACTGCCCCGGCGAACCAATCCGGCAGTCCAGCCCGCGTCGTAGCCCCTCCCCACATCGACCGGCCTGCGTGTCGTCGGCCAGACTCGCACCCGGATCCGCTCCTCACCGTTCGCGACCTCCACCCGAACCAAGTCGCGCCTCCGCCGGATTCACCGTAAACCTTAATCCCCTTCTCCTGTTTCGTTTCTCTCTTACAGAGACTAAAAGTCTCTTTGTTTTAGCTTTTACAAAGATAAAGTCTAAAGGAATTAAAGTCTACTGTTTTTTTTTTTCTTTGCTTTTATTTTATTTTACTTTTTTTTCTTCTTTTTATATTGTTTATTATTTAGTTGTTATTTTGTTTCTTTTGGCTTGATATGTATTTGTCTCTTTGGAGTTTATATCTCATGTATTTTAATTTAATTTATTTATTTTTGTAATAATGTTTTAATCAAGTAAATTTAAAACTCGCCTTTATGACGGAAAAATTGGGAGAGGATCGGAGCGCCGATCAAATTACACTCTTCCCGATAATCTTGAGGCTTTATATTGGATTTTTCCAGGAGCGCTAGCGAGGTCTAATTCTCACACTCAATTAAATAATTTTGTAAATTAAAATTACATAAAAAAAATAAAAAAATCATTTTGTAAAATAAAAATCCTCAAATAAAGGTGAACAATTTCATACAGTTCAACATCATGATTGTGGTGAATTAAAATTCTATTTTTTTATGAAGACTTTTTTTTAGAAATTATTATAAAAATCTCATTGTGCCTAAAAATATTTTTCTTGATTATAAATGAGATTCTATTTGGCCATTTACTTTTAAAAAAAAACTTTCTCTTGCTTTAAACAAATTTCTTTGAATTAAAATTTATTCATTGAAATAATGTTTTATTTGGCCATTTATTTCGAAAATGACTTCTCTTAAAAAAATAAAATTTGGATTCACCACTTTTATAATATGTTGTAAACTTAGAATTTGTTCAAAATAATGGTTATTTAGCCACTCATTGCTTGTCTTAGTCATTTATCATTCTTGATATTATGCTTGACAAAATGGGACATGTCAAAATAAAAAATAAAAAAAATTCTTTTCTTTTAATTAATAAAGGACCAATTTAATTAATATTGCAAATAACATTAGATTAAATAGGTAACTGTTCTTAGAACAGACGGTGTAGGGTGCTAACACCTTTCCTACCCGTAATCAACCCCCGAATCATGAACTCTGAAACGTAGACCATCTCTCAGGTGTCCAATTGCACCATTCCATTTAATGGATAAAGTGATTGGTGGCGACTCCCAACACCCCGAGGTCCTTTCTCCTCTTTCTTTTTTATTTTCGCGGCGCCCTTCGAGACGGTTGCGACAATGGGCTAGAGGCTAGTTTTGTTGGTGAGGCATCAGAGGCTGGTTTTGTTGGTGAGGCAATAACATGAATGATTTCCTAGTCACAAAGGTTTGAGAAGGCATCAATTGGTTATGGGTGTGGTCTCTGTTGATATGTGAACAATAAAGGAATAGAGACAAGTGTGGGATCGATGTGAAAGGGATAAGAACCAATTGGGAGCTGAATATTCATGTTAGGATGCTTATTGAAAGTAGATGAGAAGAAAGGACGGGTCTCAAAGAAGTTGACATCAGCAGAGACAAGATATCTTTTGAGGTCATGAGAGTAGCATCGATAGCCTTTCTACAACCGAGAGTAGCCCACAAAAAGACACTTTAAGGATTTGTCGACCAATTTATCTTTTCCTGGAGTGAGGTTAAGTACAAAAGAAGTGCACCCGAAGAATCGAAGAAGAAAAGAATAGAGATCCTACTTAGAAAACAAGAGGGAATGTGGCACTTGATTTTGGAGGACGGAAGAAAGCATGCGGTTGATTAGGTAGCACGTGATAACAATGTTAGAGTAGGCCTTAGGAAGCTTTTGTGAGGCACTCAAAGGTCTAGGTCGCATGAACAAGTTTGGGTCACGTGAACAGTACCCAAAATAGGGGTGGGATAGGGTTGTGATCGATCTTGGCTAGGAACAAAAGGGTGAGGTTAGAAAAGGGTAAAGACAGGGCGAATGGGGTCGTTGGAGAAAATGGTTGGCCAGACGACCATGTACACGCTCATACGCGCTGACATATGGGATAATTTACAGAGAACAAAGTGCATGTGCGAAGGCGTGTGGGACTCTAGGCAGCAGTGGGTTTGCCGATGTTAGGCTAATTTGCTATGTCTATCTAGAATCTAAGGTCGCCAGTAGTGAAATAGTGTCGTTGGAAAAATTATAGCTGGTGGAGGCACAATTGTTTGCATCAGAAGAAACATAAAAAACCACTAGAGATGCACAATGGTGTGAGGACCGTTAGCCTACTACTGATACCATATAAAATTAGAGAGAATTTGAGGAATTGTGTGTCTCATCGCACACAAATATTGGATTTTATATACAAATTTGGTACATGAATGATACATGAATAAAATAAATACAAACACTAATTCCTATGAAGTGGTGATTACTAAACATGTTTAACATGTGAACATGAGCTTATTTCTAACATTCCCATTTATGACAGTTAACAGACATTGTGAGTTAGCACGTTAAGTTCCTATTTATCACTTCTTATGTGAGACGTGGCCCGTATGATGTCGACATATAGCCCCCCAACCCTAAACCCCTAATTAAGCAATTAATTAAATCTAATTAAATTATAATTAATCGTTAACCCAAAATAGGATCCCTCCAAAATGGGACCAAAACAATGTCATCACTATACCTTTATAACTCCTAACCTTACATTTTTCCCACTAAAGCATACAACCCCCACACATGTTGAAGAGGAGTTTCAGACCCACAAAACCTAAATCCCTTACATTCCCAACCCTGTTTTGGGATTGAACCCTATTTGAAGGTGTTGTATATTTGATCGGAAAGCAAATGTTTAGCCGTTTAGAGTGGTGGTCTTGCAATGAGCTGAGTTAAAAGATGAATGTGGTTTGTTGTGTTAAGTGTGTTTGTGTGTGTGTGTTGGTTTAAGGTTATTGTAGGGTGGCTCCAGTTCTAGATATTGAATTGAAGTTATGGGCCTTTTGTATATTTTGTGTTTTTATTGAATGTTGTGTTGTCTATGTATTGAAGACTGAAACTTTTTGTGCATTTTGTTTAATAATGTATGGTTGCTATGTTGTGTAGTGTGGTAATGGGATAGTCAGGTAGTGTGGTCACTTTTAGTGAATAATATTTATTTTTAATGTTGTTTTGTGTATGTCGTACGTGTTGTGTGGTCCTAAGTACTACTTACTAATATTGTCAGGTAGTCATGTAGCTTGTTTAGCCTAACTTTTTGTTATTATATATTGTAGATGGACTTGAGATTCACCCTGATTTTGTATCATGGGGGAAAGTTTGTGAAAGATGGTGGTAGAAAACTTGAGTACAGAGGTGGTAAGATTGATGTATGGCCAAGATGTGATTCGAATTTGATGAATGTATGGTTGGTTAGGGACTTGTTCGTGTAACACGGATAGAAAAATTTGAAAGGTGTTATTGGCATATGGCTGATATGGAATTTGAGGAGGGGTTAAGGACTTTAGAGACTGCCGAGAGACTATTGAAAATGTGCTTGACCTATCCATAATTGTTAGGAGAAATGACTAGGAGATGCATATATATTTTGAGCATCCAATCGATGAACCTAAGATAACTTCTCTTGAAGAGGAATATAGAACATCAAAAGGAGAGGGAGCTGGAGCAGCAAGTTTGTATGACTAGCATGACCAAGAAGGTGATGGAGCAAAATATACAAAATCTGAGCATATGCCTGATCAAATGGCTGAACAATCCAAAGTCCAAGCAAAATTGAATGGAGCTGACCAAATACTTGTGGGAAACACACAACTTGATACATAACCAGAGCAATAATTTGAGGTACCACAACCTGAGTAACATCTGAAGATGCCACAACTTAAGCAATATCTTGAGGTACCACCACTTGATGCTGGCCCAAATGTTGCTACTGTTCAATAACTAAGGCCTCCAACTATTAAGCCTCAATCCCAGCCACTTATGCGTCAAGCAATTAGGCCTCCACCTATTAGGTCTCCAACTATTAGGCCTCCAACTCTTGCAACTAGGCCTTCAATGCTTGCAACCAATCCACATCCTCCAAGGTCTCCAACTGCAGATGTTGTACCCAGAGTTAGTGAAGAAACCATGCAAGCTGCAAGTAAGGGCACTACAGAGAGATTCATGAAGTTTATGCTTACACCAGGCTTAAGGAGAGCACCTGGACTAAGCTACAATTAGTGTCGTAGTTAATAGCCCTTTTTTGAGACATTATTATATTAGATGGGTTAAATGGTATTTTGTGTTCATTGGTGTGTTTTGGGAACAATGTATCTTAATTTTGGGTATATGTTTTAGGAATGGTTTTAAGTTGTCCATACTGGGTCATATTGGATGAATTAGTGAAGTATTTATGTTAAGTCAAAGTTTAATAGTTTTGGTTTGTCATGTAAGAACTTTGTGTCCACAATACACCTTGTGTAACACCAATGACATTATTAGTTGTTCAATGAAGTTCAATTAAGTTTATAATATATGTCTTATGTACTTCTACCTCATTTATTCTTTTGTGCCATTTAACTATAATAATTAATCATAGCCATCTATCATAACAATTACAAATACATATATACCAAATCATAATCATTTTCCATTAAAATACTTGCCCATTACAGTGGAGGTTTAATCTAGTCACCATACAAAATGCCAACCCATTGCCTACACTACACAAAACATATTAACCACTCCTTACCCTATTTCCATTCCAACCAATTACATAACAACCATCATCTACTTAAAAATACATAACACTACAATACTAAACACGCACAGAACAATAAGGCCAATTACACATAGTTTAACCATCCTAACTTCATTTGCTAGGTTTGTAATGGTCTTGATCAGTTTAAAATGAACAACTGAGCCCCTGTCATTGTCACTTCTTACTACTGCATAATGCTCATGCTCATAATCAAACCAAGTGAAGCATCCACACTTCAACTTCTTATTATGCATCAACATAACACCAATTTAGTGCATCATTATCCTACATCAAGAAAGTTTAAAAAATTAGTGCAAAATTAATCGACATTATTACCTCATACAATAGGCAACACCAAAATCTTCTACCAAGATTTTTTTTTTATGTTTTGGAAGTCAAACACAACTTCAAACCCACATTTGCAAAGCCTCAGTTTGGAAGCCTTATGATATTGTCCATTGCCCATGTACCCTGTAGTACCACCCATCATATTTCATGGCCGACGAGCTATGATGAGCTCTGCAAACAACAATGGTGAAGGAAAGAAAAAAGAGGAAAACTAGAAGAAAGGGAGAAAAGAGGAGAGCGTTCAGTTTGGGGATTTAGGGATTTGGGTATTTTGGAATTTTAGGAATTTGATTACATGGTGCCACCTATGAATTTCATATGGTTCATGTCACGCATTGTAAGTGATAAATGGGCACTTAACGTGCCAATTCACCATGTTTGTTAACTATCACAGATATGAGTTAATGACTGGACCAAACTAATAGACAGATTGAAGTTTTGGGGACTAAGTGTGGGGTTTTCATCTTTCAGAGACTAAAACAAAGGGCACCTAATTTTTCAGAGACTAAAGTGGTGGTTTAGTCTTTAATTGTTCTTTCTTTTTTTCTTTTTTTGGTCGAGGGAGGGGGGATTTTGGGGGAGGGGTGCGGGGACTTAGGATTGAACTCAATCCCTCATTCCTACTAGGCATGCTATTTAGCTCATCTTTGTTCTTTCCTTTTCATGTCACTCAAAGCATTAAGTATTGACTATGTATTATATAAATTATTATGGCCCAAAATGATGATATCAATTATTGATGAACTTAGTCACACAGCAACACAAAATACAAATGATCCAATGGTCTCTCACAAAGCTTGAAGACTCATATTCAAATCCTAAATCCTCGTATCCTCAACTAGAAAATCTAGCTTCAAATATCTCTGGGAAAAATGGTATGCTGCACAAATACACCTACTTTAAATTTAATTCATGTGAAAAAAGGATAATTAAATTGAATTTATGTGAAAGGGCATCGTGCTTGCAACTATTTTAATCCTCGTATCCTATCTTTGTCACCTACTTTGCTAGGCTCTCCTGCCTATTTCGCTAGACTTGTTCTTGCCTACTTTGATAGGCTCGTCTGTTCCGTCCAAACATTTATGGAGGGGGGTTTTAATAGTCCTACATCGTCTGCCTCAATATTTCAAGTGTGGTTTATATATATGTTGGGTCACTCCACTTAATGTCAAATTCCGTCCTAGATTCCAGACTTTAAACTTTAGACTTCAGACTTTGTTATAGATTCTAGATTCCAGACTTCGTCTTAGATTCCAAACTCCAGACTCTAGACTCCAAATTCCAGACCCAGTCATCATCTTGGCCGGTTTTGCACTATGGTTTTTAAACTCAAGTTAGTTTATTCTATACCTACTTGAGTTTGAAGGAGGATGTTAGCGTAATTAATTATAATTAATTAGGATTATGATTAATTCTGATTGATTTTAGGAATGATTGTAATTGATTTAGTACAAAATTAGATTGACTTATTATATAATTATATTATATTTTATTTTTTTTCTATACGACAATCTTCTTATATAAATAGAGGTTAATTTTTTTATATACACTTATTTAAAAATATACCCTCCTATATACACTTATTTAAAAATATACACAAATTATCATTATCTATTTCTATATTTTTAACAATATTAAGCAAACTTGCTATTTTGTCGCTGTAATCCTTGTAGGCAAAGAGATAGGTCTAAAAGGATGACCACGATATTGCTTCATCATCCAGGCTATAATGACAATAACGGATTTTGATTTGAATTTGGAGATGTATGGTATGTATGCATTTTCAATCCTTAAATTATGCATTAAGTTAAGATTCTTATAACTAATTTAATAGTTGTCGATATTACTAATGGGACGGGAGTACATACATTAGAAGTACCGTAGAATTTTTCTTTAGATCACTTCCATTTTTAGGAACGGATGACAGTATCTTCTTTGGAAATAGAAAAGCAAGAAATAACTTTTTTGCCCTTTTTTTTATGGTAATGTTTTATCTCTTAACATTGTTTTTGTCAATTTAAATTGAGATAGACACATGAATAAAAATGATTGGAATGAAAATCTTTCCTAGATTTAGTTGGGCTCCATGATATAAATATGTGCCATGGACCAGCTGAAGAAGCAAACAACTGCCCTGGTTGCATAACGTAGATGAGATAATGCAACATCAGGAGAATATATAACTTGGTTTTGTCATTTTAGAACAGGGATAGACACATGAATAAAGAATATTGGAATGGCAAAATTTTATTCGATTCAGTTGGGCTCCATGATAGAAAGATCCAATATTTGCTTTGGTCCAGCTAAAGAAGCAAACAATTACCCTGGTTGTATAAAGTTGATGAGATAATGCAGGATCAAGAGAATATACCATTGTGGTCCAGTGCTCGATTAATAGTCACTTGGGACTAGGATGGTGAAACGAAGCAGAGACACAACATTTTGGTATCATATCGGTGTATTAGACACGTGTCTGATACGGACACATGAAAGACACCCGTGTCGTATCTATCTACATGTGTCTAATTAAATTTTTTTAACTTAGACATGGCTGGAACATACTTGAAATATGATGAGACATGACCAATTTAAATTTTTTTTAAAAACTTAGTTACCATTTAAAATGAAAAAAAAATTAAAAAAATATTAATATACTGAATTATCAATTATTTATTACTCAATTATCACTTAATCTTTAGATCACTCTAATTAATTTTTTTGATTGTATATATATTTGTACATTATTAATTCTATTAAAACAAATTAATTTTGAGAATTTTTTAAAAAATATTAATAAAATAATATTCTATATTTTTTAAAAAGAACTTATTAAATAATAAATATTGACATATAATATATATTAAAATATTATAAATTTTAAAACTCTTTTATTTATATATATATGTGCAATATTTATATTCTACGATTTTTAAAATTTAGTGTGCCTTGTGTCCATCTCTGAGCCGTGTCTAGTACCTCTGTTAGTGTATTTGCTTGATAGTGATGAAAGTTACAACAGTAGACCCCACGGTCCCACAAGCCTTGTATGCGAAGGGTTTCTCATGCATGAAAAATTGGCAAATTGATAACTAAGTGGACTAGGTAAAGGAAGTGATTTTTTTTTGTTACTCAACAAGTTTGGTATTGGTGAAGCAATGATATGAAGAAGCTAATCTTAACTGTCATGATTGGAGGCGATTTGGTCCACTGTGATATTGATTGTCTGCTCTGTTAATTGTATCCTCTACCCAATGTAACAGTATGCTTCTTACCAATTTCGTAATTCTGGATTGATTTTTGGTTTTTGAAGTATCTTAATAATATACTTTTTATTATATTTTTTTATTAAATCATGTCACATATTAAAATATAAATTTAAATTTAATTATATATTAATTAATATTAAATATATATTTTTAATATGTAATATAACTTAATAAAAAGATGTTACAAAATATAATAAAAAATATATTTTTAACATTTCTCTTTCGAATATCTTCCCACAATTTTTTATGTGAGACTAATAATATGGTTTGGTGGTCTCTAGATTCTCAAGGCTCAGACTTATTTTAATGGGCCAAGTTTGCAAAATGCTTCAGTCCACAATGACAAAGACAAGCGACCTCTCATATCTAATTCTGTACGTAATGCTTTACAGCCAACAGCCACAGCCACAGGTATGGTTTGATTGGATTTTTGAGAAAAAATAAATTTGAATTAATTAGTTTAATTTAATTTAATGTTTGTATTTTTTGATAGTTAAATTAGAATTAAATTGAATTAAATATTTATAAATTAATTTAGTTTAGGTGATCAGATTGATAATTTTTTAACATAAAAATTAATTAAATAATTAATTTTTCATAGCAAAAATAAAAAAATAATAAACTTATGAAAAAAATTTAAAATAGAATCAAATTTATTGATTTGAACACTAATAATTATTTTATATTTTATAATGTGTATTAAAATATTCATAAAGAGAGAATAAAGAAATATATTGATATTTGTATTAAGACATTATATTTGAATAATTTAAAAAATTTTGAGAGAGATTTAACTTGGCAAATTGTATACTACTGCTATTTTATTAAAGAGAAAGTTGTGAGGTAATCTAATGCACAAGCAGCATCAATATTTATATTCAGTCACTCCATAAGGTTCAACTCATTTTCGTTTGCATGATTTCTCTTCCCCTTAATCCAATCTTTCAAGCTCTCATTACTAAAGTACTCATAAACCAGAGTCAGAAATTTATTATTTTTAAAGTCAATACTACAACATTTAAAGTCAATTCATCATTTTCAAACTTCTAAGTTCAGATGATGTTGTTATTACCTTCACTGTTCTGTTCTTTATGTATAGTAACAAACAAATTATCAGACATAGTATCAGTGTTACCACTATGATTATGATGATGTAATGTCTGACATGCCTTCTTTCATGACTATGAGACTCACATGCAAAATGCAAGTAAAGTTTTTTATTATCTTCTAAATGGACAGCAGAGAGATTTTGGAAAACTCCAACACTAGGAATAGTTCATTCTAAATCATTATAAGAGAAGTTCAAAAGCTGAAGGACATGTAGATTTTGAAGTTCAATAGGAATGGATCCAGAGAGTTAGTTGGAGGAAAAATCCAAAGTTTTTAAGTCTCTCACATCTCCAAGAGTTTTTGGAATAGCACCTGATAGCATATTCCTAGTCAAAAACAAGTTTTTCAAGCTCAGAAAATTACTGAATGACCTGGGAATGTCACCAAACAATTATTAATTTTTCAATATATACTATGCCTAATACTGACTAGAATTAATTTTATAATCCATCCAACTTATTTAAGAAACTAATAATGAAATAAGTTAAAAAATTAGTAATTTTACAGACCATGACTAATTATTATTAATAAAGTTAAAACACTAGTATTTCTTTTAGATATGACTAAACATCTAATTGTAAGAAATAAGTAAATAAGTTTGTTAACAAAAATTCACTAATATTATGAAGTACTATAAAACCAAAACTTGAGTTCATAATGCTTACCTGAAAATTTTCTACAGTCCTAGGATCTCTAGGATTTTTTTTAGGTTGAACTATCCTTGTCTGTAAAGGAAAGAAATGGTAAGCGGGGTAGGAGACATATTACCTCTCATCGAAGTGATAGAAAGGAGTCAATTTTTAGGTGGATAAAAAAAATGTTAATTCAAGAAAAAATGAAAAATGAAAAACATCAACATAAATATCGTGTTCTACTCTTTCTAAATGTCAAATCTAAAAGTACGTAGAAAAGAACCATTAATTCACTTTTGTGATCGGTGAGCTGCGGTGTCGGTGAGTTGTGGTGTCGGTGAGTAGAACTGAACATTTTGACAGATGAATTTTCTGGCTTTCTGCGTTAGACAAATGACGCAAATTACTACTGGCAAGTGGCGTAAACTTACAGTGAGTGCATGTGTCGGTGAAAAAGCTGAACGTTTTGACAAATGAGTTTTCTAATTTTTTTACGTTGGACGAAGACGACGTTTTAAGAGTTGAGAATTGAGAAAGTATTTCAAAAAGTCAAAAAAATAAGTAGTAGTCAAAAAAAGACTATAGCATAAATTAAAAAATAATAATAAAATATATAAATATATAATTTGATTTAATTTATTTTAAAATTTTAAATAATTCAAATTTTACCCAAATTAATCAATATACTCAAATCAAATCAAACTAATTTAATTAATTTAATTCAAATTAATGTTCGAGTTATGCGAACTAATTTACACTTCTAACCACAGCCACTTATTGTGATATTATTACTTGCTTTATATTAGCAGCAAGTCACGGGAATGACTAAGGATTCAAGGTAGAGAGGTACGATTAAATATCTAAGCCGTTAATGACAATTTTTATAATATCTTAATGAGTTTGACATATAAAGTGAATTGTTAAGCATTAATTAAATATTAAATTTATAATAAATATTTAAAAATAATTAATAATTAATAAAATATTTGAGAAGATAATTTGGATACTAAATTCTAAAAGAAAAAAAAAAGATATATATAATAGAACTTGAAATGATACACGCCTTATACTCCCAAATGAGTAATTTTCAATTGAATGTGACATTTATAGAAGGGATAATAATTGGAACCCAAATGTTCTCTAGAGTGCTCATAACCATATAACTGAGATAGACAAGGCTGTTGGGGAACATGGGGCAAATTCAAAAGGCTGGCCAGGATTGGAAATGTAAGAAGAGATGTCCAGATCATTCACTCCCTGTGATTGATTTTTGCTACCTCCTAGTGCCTCAAGTGGAAGACAGAGTAGAGGTTGAAAAGGACATTAGTTGAGTTAAACTAACAAAAAGGTTGCTTGTGTTGTGTGATTCAGAAAAGATGTTGCCCCAGTGAACCTGTCTACATTCTGCAACTGCAACATGTTATGTACTGCCTGGCAGAATGCGTTCACTGCTCAGATAAAAAAACTTAACAAAAATTTCCTCTTTCTATAAATATTTCTAGTCTTCCAGACCCAATTTCTAACCTCAGAGATAAATGACAGTATCATAAAAAACTTGTCACCTGTTAGTCAAAGCCAAAAAGGATGATCTCAGTTCCTATTCAGATTTTGATAAAAGTCCTGCAAAGTGTATCCGACAAGGTTTGTCTACCTAGAGTACTCGTGAAGTTAGCCATGCAAGTCAAAATCAGCAATTGGTAACCATAGAGTAAATGCTCTCTTGCTGAACAATGCTCACCTCAATTTCATTCTGAAATATCTATTGGTATTTTGGACCCAGATTTTATCTTGTTGAATCAATCAATCAAGCGTTCCAACTGACTGCTTACCTTTTGTGACCGTACTTGGATCCTTATCTGATTCCAAAAGGCAAAAGCTTATGAAAGAAATTAATGATGTGCTTGGTGCTCCATATAAAAATGATATATGCACAAAAAAAGTAACTCACATAAATAAGTGGTCGAGATTTTTTCATCCATCGCTTTAAACTCAGCTTAAAAATTCTCAACTACTCCTTGATTGCGAGGGTTATGTGAGTTACTTATTTTGTGCATATATTATTTCTAATATATAAATTATCTCCAATAGAAAATATACCTTGCCTTATCTAAAGATGTGACTTTTCAAAGCCCTCAGAATCAGGAATCTTATCACAAATAGTTTTTCATACATCCAATCTAACAAAAAAATATTTAATTAAAATCACGCAAGGGAAAAATAACTCTATACATGTGAAGAGAGCTCCCTCTCCCATCTTATGTGCACTCTTTATTCCTTAAAGGGCGATATGTAACTAGCAAAACCAAGGTTGTAGAGTCAGTAATGGCTTTGCTATAGTATGATTTAGGTGCTGAACTTCTGCTCAGTGGTGCTTGCTGAGGCCTGCATCATTCAGTAACACCAGGGTAAATCATTGCTTACATTAGAAAATCTGTAGTTCTAATTTTTCCTTATCCATATAAGAACACTTTTCACATCATAGAAATTCCCTCTCTTTTTCATTCCTTCTATTTATTAACTAAGAAAGAAAACTTAATCTAATTTGCTACGGATTAAAAGTTATATTGTCTATATCTATTCTTCCATAACTAAGTAAGGGGATGTGCTCTTCTGATATATATATAAATATATATATATATATACACACACTTGTAGGGATCCTTCACAATAAGGTTGGGACTCAAGACAGTTAAAAGACATCTACATAGTAAGCAACAAGAGATTATACTGACCCCAACTGATGTTACAAAATTGCAAACTGCGCATTTCACGGATCTTGCTCCATATTGGTACATGAGTAACATCCTGCAGTTCCCACAGTCGACATGTGCCACCTGATTTGCTGTCACAATGTGCATTTGATGCTTACTCAACAGTAGGGACTCAAATCATAACGATTTAGCTCACAAAAGAAACATGTATTAATGTCTGTCCATACATATGCACATATGCAACCTTTTAAAGATCATGAGGCCATTAATAGTTCAATACCTTCCAAAGCTAGATTGACCGTGTGACAACAAGAGCATTGCACGCTTGTTGCTCCACGGATGTACATGAGTAAAGTATGGCAGCCTCCACAAACTAACTGAGCCATTTCTGTGCCTGTGCACACATAAATGCTTGTGATTTTGCTGCCTCATATATTGTAAAGAGTGGTATAGGTAGTAAATTCAACTTTCAAGTAACCTACAGATCAGGAATTATATAGAGACCTAGTAAGGAGAAACAACATCATACCAGGAGGTGGCACTGCTGTGACTGCATTGCAAACAGCACAGCAGACAGAGGTGGCTCCAACTGGATAGAGTAGAAGGTTTCTACACCCAGAACAGACAAGTTGACTTTGTGCACCTGGTAATCAAGGGAGATTTTGACATGAATTATATGTATCAAATAAATGACCACATGATAAAGGTTCTAGCATTCATCCTAACTTAAACACTGGTTCAATTTAAAAATGGTAAGCCAGACCAGGTGAGAAATTGGACTATATTAGAGAACTGCAGTTAATAAGATATATCACCATTCACCAGATATACTGCACTTAAAAAGATATATCACCATTCACCAGATATCTCAAATCCACATATTCCACACAAATCAGAGTCTCTGAGGAATTTCACTGAACACATCTTCAATTCTTCATCCAATCCACCATTTCTCCCTTTAACTAACTGGAAAATGGAATTGTTTTTTTCTCTCCACTTGGTAAAACTGTGTATTTCAATTTTTATATTCATCAGTCTATCTAATGACTTGTTCTTCAAAACAATAACTTGTTCCCTACACCATCAGTATCAAAATTGGACATTAGATTTTTTCCAACTGAAAAAAAAGAAAAAAGAATTCAAATCTCCAACCATTCCATCACCATAGAGTAATGAGATGCTATAGAGAACAGACATCAATGAGCAAATCAGGCACAGACATAGCAAGATACCATTTGCTGGAGGTGTATATGGAGCTGGTGGTGGTGGGTAGGGGGCAAGTGGAACTGGCATTATAAAGGACTCAAAAATGTTATCTTTCTCTGCCAAACTCTACAAAGAGAACAAAGCACTTTCTGCCATTTTTTTCAACTCCTGGAAAATGAGGAAACATTTTAAAAATTCAATCAGGGGGACAAATAAAAGTGATGCACATGGTGATGGAATAAAAAGGCATGAAAGTGAACTACAACTTGCCATTAATACCAGTTAACATGCAGAAATAGAGTGAGAAGGAAACCTGTGATGCAGAGGGTGCCAGCAAATCAAATAGTAGAGGCCATACATAAAGCTAGAGGGAAGGAGCCCAGAAGCAGAGAAGAGTTAAGGCCCTTTCAGCCGAAATGGTATTTATTTAGTTGAATAAGGAAAACACACGCCCTTTGGCAACTTGCTACAGATGAAGTGGATTGAGAGAAGAAATAGAGCAAAATGATATAAGTGGACAATGGGAATAAATAGATTTACGAAAAGATGTTACTGCAAAAGAAACTGATGATATTAACGACATTAATTGTTATTTAAGGAGGAATTTAATATTGATAATAAATAAAGGATGGATATGATATGTGACACTAAAATCTATTGGAAGCACGTAAAGTATGAAGAGAAATATTAATAATAATTTTTTAAATATTTTTTAAATATTTATTTTATTATTGATTTAAAAATAACTGTTATTAATATTTTTCTTTTAATAATTTTTTAAATATATGAGATAAATTAATAATAAAATAAATGTTAAAAAAATGTCTAAAATAATATATTACTAGCATATTTTAAATATGAATTAATCTCACCTCATAAGTTATGAAAACACCTTGTGATTTTAAAAATAAGAATAATAAGTCAATAATATTTTTTGTGTACTTTAATTTGAGACTCTAAACAAGAATAATAAATCAATAATATTTTTTGTATATCTTAATTTGACACTCTATGTGATAACTACGTTTATGTAAATGAAATTAAATATTCTTGTATATCGTATATAAAATTAGGATAAATATACGGAATACAAATATGACTGAAGTATCATTTATATATATCTTTTAAGTATTTAAATAACTGGACTCATAATAAATGTATCAATAATAATAATAATGAGACTTATGAGATAAAGAAATTAAGAAACTTTCATAGTCTACTTTCCCTCTACAAGTCTTTATGTCTAGACTGGTTGATTAACTACCATTTCTGTTGGTGGCATATCCAGATCAATTCTGAAAAGGAAGCTTGGGTCCTACTTCTCTCTCTATCTCTCTTTTAGGCCCCGCCATTGGTGTAAAATACAGAGCATGCACGTGAGTGATGCAAACTAGCCACACTCCCTTTTTTTCCTCATTAGAGATATGTGACTAGTTTGATGGTACATGATGAGCCACGTAGCCTGAACTACTCAGCAGTCTGCATGCTGAGGGTTAGGCTAGGCCCAGGCAGCCCGACCCGCATTAGGCTTGCCCTATTGTGTAGTAAACAAATTAAATTAAAGTTTTTTTTTAAGTTTATTTAGTTAAAAAAGTTAAGTTTCATGTCTTTAAAAAAGTTTTAAGTTTAATAGATCGATTTATTTAACTAAATAATAATATATTATTATTATTATTATTATATTTTTATTATAATATAATTTTACTAGATAATTATTATATTTCATGAATTTGTAGAATTATAAAAAGATTTAAGTTCATTAACCTATTTAAAAATTTGTAGATTTATTTAAAAGTTTTAATTTAAAATAATTTTTAAATAAATATTTAAATTAAGTTAAATTTTTAAAAAGATTAAATCAAATTTTAAAAAAAGACTTATATCAAAATAAATAGAACAAATGTACGAAAACTTAAACTCATTTAAGATGAAGGCGGGCCTCCAACCCTACTGAGGGCACAAGCAGGGTGAGTGCGGGTGACCTATTCAGCAGCCTGTGGTCCTGCATAACATTTTGCTTTATGACGAGCTTTGAAGGGTCACATTTCCTTCAACTAAGAACAAGTAATATCATAACTAATTGGTACCATTATTACTTACGTGATCATAGCTGTTCTTGGTCAGTCAAAACCATGTTAGAATTCTCAGTGGCCCATTTAGTTCAGCTTTTCCTCTCTTTTATCCATCTGTGTTTCCCTAATGACAAGGGCAATACACAAACGAATAGAAATAGGACCAGCAAATTGGGAGTACTGCTTGGTTAATTTGATTCCATTGTCATAATATGGTTCAAGTCCTTTTAAGATTCTTTCAAATCAAACGAATTGAAGGTCAACATCGAGACTCCAATTACTGCTCCCCTTTAAAGACAACTAAAATGTGGTCCGAGTGTGTTCTTATTCTAAAAAAAAAATTGGTGTATAAGTGGACGGAGCAAGTATACTATCTTTGTAGATACTATATATAATAAGAGAAAAGTTTATTATAAAAATTGACTAGGAAAGAAAAGGAAAATTTGAGGCTCAAAATATAGAAAAATATAAAATAAAAAGTATAGTATATGCATTGAATTGTCAAGAAAGCGAGAGAATAAAAAGTTGAGAAGCACCAATAAGGGCAAACCACTGAGAAAAGTCCCCGTGAGGCATGGGCAAGTACCTTTCTCTGAACTCTCCAACATTACTCAGGACCAAAAACAAGGTCCATAGATAAGAATGCAAGAAGCACAGGGACCACAAAGTTGTAGATTGTTGGATTTTCTCCGCGTTCTAACCCTGATCCCAACTAGATATTCCTCCAATTATTGTTCTAGACATGTCCATCAATTATTCAGTTCTAAACTTTGCAGAAAAGCATACATAAGTTTCCTTGGTCATTCAATTAATTTTCAATACATGTTTACTGGGTTTGTTTCATGAAAACCATTATCTCTCATAGAACCAAATTTTGATTATTTTGTTTAAATATGGGACATGGAACCATTTTTAGTTCTCATTTAAATCCTTTATCTCATAAAAGATGAACTTAAAGAAGAAAGGTGAAGAACAGAGATCATAATAAAAATGGAGATGGATGGAGTTGAAAAATCAAACTACTGAAAATTATTTCATGTGTTGCCACATTTAATCTAAAATATTTTTACACTCTCATTTAATTATTGTGTTAACACATTATTAAAAAGGCCTGATTATAATAACAATTGCTAAATTAGTAAAAAAACATTTAATATTGTGACAACATGATTGAATAATAATACGAATAAAAAATTATACTGATGAGGATGAAAATTAAACTATTATTTTATTTGGATTTTAACATTAATTTTTTACTTGTTTTCATCTCAAATTTGAGTTGAATATAGTTGACAAAGGTGAAATTAATGCAAATGACAACCACTTCATATTTTATACCAACCATTTAAAACCTTTTAATGTTTGCTCATTTTCATCTTTAGGAAGCATGTTTAAAAAAAGAAAATAAAAATCATTTTTTGTAATACATTTTTATTTATAATTACAAAAATAACATCTTATTTTTGTTTTGTTTCTTATTTTCAAGATTTTGTGAAGGTTTGTTTCCATCATTTTATTCATAAAATTTTGAAAGTAAGAAACAAAATTCAAATAATATAGTATTTTTATAATTATTAGTGAAAATATATAAATAAAAATAAAAATAAAAAAATAAACCAAATAGGCTTTTAATATGACCGTACAAAACTGTATACAGAAACTAGGAAATAAAATAACAACGCATGTTTTAAGGCTTGATGCGCTTCAACAAATTAATTTACAGGGGCTTTATGATAAAGCCGAACACATTTTTTGAATTTTTCTTAAAATAAATATATAAGAAATTGAGGAACTTTGCAAATCTTTGACAGAAGAGGCTACGTAGTTGGACACCAATTTAATGAAGACTGGATACCTTGTGGGCAACGTAGATGAGCATAGAAATTAAGAGCTCTATTCATCTGAAGATGATACTAGGGTAGAAGTTATTTTTGTAGCCAAAACAGGGATAGGTATTTAAGTACCCCACTTGTACCTGATCGAATGCCATTGCTAATGAGTACTAGTAATGACAACCTCATACCCTTCACTCATTGAGGGCTAATGCAGCAATGGGACCCCTACATTAAGAGCTGAAACCATATTTGTTCTTTTGCTACCAAACAAAACCCAATAGCATGGATTATATAACATGTGGTTTATTATCCACCCTATACTAATAATAAATCTCCAGTCAAATAATAATAATAATGATAATAATAAAAATAATAAACCAATAGCATGGATTATATAACATGTGGTTTATTATCTACCTTATACTAATAATAAATCTCCAGTCAAATAATAATAATAATAATAATAATAATAATAATAATAATAATAATAATAATAAAATCTGAAATCTCAATTTGTCTTGCAGAAGATTTTATTTCATCTCTTGCGGTTTGAGACAGCAATATTGACATTCCTATGAAATGTTTTTCGCTAACAATTTTCTATGAGATCCATTCAGTTAAGAACAGTTTAACATTTAACGGTACAGAGATAAGTCAACAAAAAGTTTCTCATTTATTTTATATGCTAAATTAATGACAAAGACACAACCAAAAAAAGAAAACAAAAGAAATCATATATTGTATTGAGGCAAGTATTTAAGGTTCTCACAAAAATCATGAAAAGATCTTGAGATTTAAAGAAGACTTTCTTCGTATTTATTTTGTTATAACCCATTTGTCATACAGAAAAATGTGCTGTAAGTAGTTTTGAAAGAAAGATGTCCATGTTACTGTGCCAAGCCAAAGTTGATAATGAAAGTGTTTCTGCCGTCCACTTGTGCAGGGCATAATAAACCCCTTGTGATTTGTCCTTAATTAGTAAAATGATTAAATGAACAAAAGGTTCATTTGGAGGATTAGCCTCTACCTGATCCATATCAGATCATCTTATCCTTAATTCAAATCAGTCCATTGTGTCTTAAACAAGCGAAGGACAATAAGGGAAGGATTTGCAGCTCTCAGATGTCAGAACCATATATAGACCATGCCAATGCCGAAGGAAAACCATACCATTTAAGAGTTTTTTAGCAAAATGGCAAACTACTAATCAATGTGAACTGGGCGTGCTGCAGGAAACTTGGACTTTAACACCAGCCACTCAGCTTCAAATTAATAAGCAAACTTTATTAAAAACGCGACCTTTGAGATGATTTTTTTGGTCCAGTACTTTAAAACCTGAAAAGTAACCCAGAAAATCTTTACTTTCTTTGTCCTCAGAAAATCAGGATGTTTATCTTCGAGTCTTAGTTGACGGGCATGCCACATCAGATGCAGCCCTGTGAATGTAATGTCAAAGTTTATGGACTTCACCTTGAAAGGGAAGCCACACTGTGAAACTTTAGCCATAGCAAATATATATTGATATCAGCAAAGCATCTTGAACTGGAACTTAGATCTGGAATGAACTCCCAGAAACATTTTACAGTTTAACTTAAAAAGACTTATATGTGTTGGATTTGCCAATTGCCATACATGTAATTATTTTACAAATGTCCAAAATGCAGAACATCCCAAAATCCAATAAACTATACCACCTTTGGAGGACTTGTTTTGTGCAGCAAAAGCAGTGCAGGAACGGGTAGCCGTGAGTCTCCAAATATGCCTTAATACAACCAAATGAGCAATAAAAGCAGCATATGATCGGATAATGGCCTAGAGAAGGTGAATAGATATAAATTTGAAACATCTTATATACATGAGAAGTGGTGAATGATCTACATTCATTCAATGAAAACATCTACATCTTAAAGTTATGATCATGCATGTCATAGAAAAGATAGTTCAACCTACTCTCTTCAAGAGCAATTAGCACCTAAGTTGTAACAGCCATCTCATAGCAGCAATTCATACACTTGGCAACACAATTTCGATTATGCTGCTGAATTTTTTTGTACAGCCAGGAATCCCAGAGAAGGGTAGATAACCGGAAGATCGTGCATCATTCTTCATCATTCTCATTGTTCGGGCGTCCATACACCACAGAAAAATAGTGGCTAACTGTTCTCAATGTGAGACCAGGGAACCTGTGAGGTTTGCCTGGCCGTGGGTCAATCTTAACAAATGGCCATCTCATGATTTCAGCAGCTTCACACTCTTCCCATCCATCTCCAATTACACAAAAGCGAACATTGGGATGGTTGAAACGCTCCTTGATCCATCGGAAACATTGAATTTTTCCCACTTCCCATGAGCTATAAACTGAAATGGGATGATACGTTATTAACAACGACAAGTCACAATGACTCAAGATCAGGACTAAACTCTTCTTTTAATTACTAACATGATTACTAGTTTTGACCTTTTAAAAAGATAATGATGTTTGGCATAGGAAGTCTATTCTGTGACATTGCATTAATAGTATGCAGAAGAGAAACAATTACTTACCATTTCCATGCATTATTAAGCTGTCCAGACGAAAGAGCAAGCATTTCACAAGAGAGGGTATCAAGGATCCAGATGTCACTAAAACATTTACATGCTGATACTTTGCATTGATTGAGTCGGTGCTTGTGTTAGCAAAAGCAATAGAAGAAACTGCATCTTTATTTTCACCCGAACACTCCTTCAAAAAGGCCCGTGCTACAATAAATTAAACATGAAAGATATAAAAAAAACAGGTCATGCAACAAAAGATATCATTTAACTGTCAAAACATACCTGATGAAAGCCATCTGTCAGTATATTCATCAGTTTTATCATACAATTCATCCCAGAGTTTTATTGTCTCGTGATCTAAAATATTGTGTAAACCCTGAAACAAGAAGAGAGACGGTTAAGTTTATCCCTAGATCACGCTACTGATGAAACAGCTTGCAAATAAAGTAAACTACAACTTGTTTGGTTACACCCAAACTCTATGCCTCTAACTTGGATTCTCACCTCGTCAATTCTATCAAGTTCCCACCTATAAACTAAGGCTCATGAGGTTGTTTCAAAAAGGTAGGTTAATTGTATATTATAAACATTGATTTGTTAAAAGCATGTTTCTGTCACCTTTTAGTTTACAACTATTGATTTGTTATCATAGGATTTTAAATATTTATTTACAAATAAATTGCAGTAGCCAGGAGTCTATAATTGTGTAGCCTTTCCTTTTATCTTCAACATGGATCCTCAATCAATTCTTTAAAGATCAAGAACTCATTTACATGACACACTAAGCTTGCTACGCCTTGATGGAGTATTTGACATTTCTTTTTATTTTTAATAGAAGATAAATGAAAAAAAAAAAGGGGGTGCAACACTATTTGACATTTTCTAGTAAGAAATTATCAATATCTATCTAACTCAGCAAAATATACACTTGAAAGAATATTTTTGAATATTATTGCTTAATTACAATTGTATAAGTATGATCTACATTATATAGACTTGTGACAATAATGACTTGCCTAAAATAGAGCTAAATTATAAGAAATAAATTTGTCCTAATACAAGAATCAAATATGCCCTAATAACAGAAATCATAAAATAAATATGTACAATAAAGAAATAAATCTTTACAATAAAGTCTAACACTCCCCCTCAAGCTGGTGAATGAATATCTATCATTCTCAACTTGTCAATAAGATCTTGAAAACGCTTTGTGGGTAGTCCCTTAGTTAATACATCTGTCAACTGATATCCTGAAGGAATGTATGCTGTGGTTATGAGTCCACTATCCAATTTCTCCTTGATAAAGTGTCGGTCAATCTCATTGTATTTTGTCCTATCACGTCGAACCGGATTATGCGCGCAATGCTAATAGCTTATTTGTTATCACAAAATAGTTTCATAGGCGTTTCACGCTTTAGTTTCAGGTAATCTAATATGATCTTCATCCATAGCAACTCACAAACTCCTTGTGTCATAGCTCGAAATTCAGTTTCTGTACTTGACCGAGCCACTACATTTTGTTTCTTACTTATTCATGTTACTAGATTTCCGCCCAGAAACATACAATAGCCTGATGTTGACCTCCTCTCAGTAACTTAACCTGCATAATCAGCATTTGTGTACACTTCCATTGATAAGTTTCCCCCTTTCTAAATAATAACCCTCTTCCAGGCGTGGTTTTAAAATACTGTAAAATTCGATTCACAGTCTGCCTATGTCTCTCTCGCGGATCATGCATGAACTGGAAAACAATACTGACATCATACACTAAATCTGGTCTGGTATGTGCCAGATATATCAGTTTCCCTACTAGTCTCTAGTATTGAGCTCTATCCACCTTTGGGCTCTCTTCATCACTTCCCATTTTGTGATTCTGTTCAATCAGTACACCGGTAGACTTACACTCAAGCTTTCCAGTCTCTTTGAAAAGATCTAGGACATATTTCATTTGAGAAATGGAGATACCTTACTTGGAGTAGGCAACTTCAATTCCAAGGAAGTACTTTAACTTTCCAAGATCTTTCATTTTAAACTCAGCTGCTAATTTCTTCTTCAGAAGTTGCTTCTCAACTAAATCATCTCTTGATATAATGATGTCATCAACATACACAAGTAGGATTGTGAGTTTACCTTCTGGTGAATGTTTAAAAAAGAGAGTATGATCACCTTGACTATGTCTGTCTCCCAGGGACACCATTGTTTTTGTGAATCTTCCAAACCAAGCACGAGGAGATTGCTTCAGCCCATATAAAGCCTTCTTTAACCTGCATACCTTGTTCCTTCCACTAGTGGAGTTGTATCTAGGGGGAATTTTCAGATAAACTTCTTCCTCTAAGTCATCATGAAGAAAGACATTTTTAACATCAAACTGGTGTAATTCCCACCCAAAGTGGGCAGCAAGAGAGATTAAGTTTCTTACAGTGCTCATCTTGGCTACTAAAACAAATGTCTCCTCATAGTCAATTCCATAAGTCTGAGTGTATCCTTTTACCACCAACCTTGCTTTATACCTGTCTAGTGTACCATCAGACCGATATTTCAAAGTATATATCGATCTACACCCTATTGCCCTTTTGTCACCTAGTCTCTCAACAATCTCCCATGTTCCAATTTTTTTCAATGCACTCATCTCCTCATTCATGGCTTGAATCTAGTTCTTATCTTTCAATGCTTCTTGTACTAATGTTGAGATTTTGATAGAATTTGCCTGAAATGAAACTCCGGTGCTACAGGGAAAGATGTTTAGAAGAGACAAATTGAGAAATAGGATACTTGGGATTGGGACCATACATTTTCCCTTTCCTCAATGCAATGGATAAGTCATCTAGGTTAGGTTCACAATAATTCAAAGACATGTTATCAGGTTCAGAAACAGTATTATCTAGGTCAGGTTCAAAAACAGGAAGTTTAGAGACAGGAGAACTTGTATCTTTAGTACTTACCATTGGTTCGGACGCCTGAAGCTACTGTTGGGCTAGTTCGGGTTTCTATCTCCTCTGATACACCAATTTTGGTGTGCTAGCCTTAACTTTGACATTAGCTAGTTTAGGTGGGGTGCCAGAAGAAGATGTCAATTGCTGTGTAGAGTCAGATGGTAAAGGACGGAAGGACCTAGGAGAGAAGGACTCAGCCTTAGCTTCTTGAGTGTTCTCCCCTGAAGCTGAGGACAAGTAAAGAATGACTCATTTTCATGGAAAGTGACATCCATGGATACGAAAAAACGACGACTTGAAGGGTGATAGCATTTGTACCCCTTCTTGTTAGGAGCATAACCCAGAAAAACACATTTGACAGCACAAGAATCAAGTTTGTTGCGATGTTGGTGATGTACATGGACAAAAGCCACACAACCAAATACACGAGACTATAAACTCTGCATAATAAGAACTAATGGAAAGTGAGAGGTCATGGGTTGGACGAGACTTACATTACCCAGGACACGAGATGGTAACCGATTGATTAAATATGTAGCAGCTAGAACAGCTTCCCCCTCAGTATGAGCTAGGAACAAACATTTGGAATAGTAAAACTCTGGTGATTTCAAGTAAATGACGATTTTTTCTTTCTGCAACACTATTTTGCTGAGGAGTATCAATACACGTAAGTTCATGCACAATACCATGTTCTTTAATAAATGTAGAGAAATTTTGGTTAACATACTCTTTACCATTATCAGAATGCAAACGCTTAATGGACTTTTTAAATTGGGTCTGAACCATGCGGTAAAACTGAACAAACAACTAAAACACATCTAATTTGTCTTTCATTAAAAAGAGCCAAGTTATTCGAGTACAATCATCAATGAAAAGAACAAATCATTTAGTGCCAAAAATGTTAGAAATAGACACAGGACCCCCAACATTAGAGTGGGTAAGTGCAAAAGGCTCTACACTTCTATTAGAAGTAGGTGAAAAGGTGACACAATGGTGTTTGGCAAACTCACAATGAAAAGACTAAGTAGATTCTTTTAAAAATAAAGAAGGAAACATAGACTTAAGCAAAGAAAAAGGTGGATGTCTCATACGCTTGTGCTGTAGCCAAATTTGAGAAGTAAGAGACTCAAAATTGGACTGATGACAAAAAGATAGCAACTTCTGATCAGGACCACCAAGAACTGGCATATTAAGAAAATAGTACAACCCTCCCTGTTCCTTAGCAACTCCAATCATCCTCCCCAAGACAAAATCCTGAAAGACACAATGATAATGAAAAAATGTTACGGCACAATTATTGTCTTCAGTAAGCTTATGAATAGAAATAAGATTATGGGTAAGTTTGGGAACATGGAACACATTGTATAAGTGTAGAGAGGGCTGAATTTTAATAGTACCAAAACTTGCAACTGAGATGTGAGAGTCATCAACTATGATTATATGATGCTTATTAGAAGAGGGTTGATAAGATAACAGAGGTGGTCAATAAAAGGTCATATGGTCAGTTGCACCAGAGTCCATAATTTATAAATTCTCAGTACCAAAAGCATTAAAAGATGAAAAACAAAATTTTTTACCAGCTTGGTCGTCTGACATACACATGTTTCCAACCTGTTTCTCGTTCTTTTTTTATTTCCTTCGTTCCTTTTTTTTTTTTGGAACTTGAAATTTGGTTGGAGCTGCAATAAAAGAAACAAAACAAACGAAAGAAAAAAAAAAACAGAGAAACAAGAAGGATGAGAAACAAAGACGATGACACAGAGCTGTTAGGTGACGGCAAGCCTTCGGTGAGACTTGCGGGTCGCCGGCAACGACGGTGCGGCGCAACGGTGCGACGAGGAGACAGGTGGTGCTGCTTGGCCTGACGCGTCTGTCGCGAATCTATTTGTGAGGTGCACGACAACATGACGATGAGGCTAGGGTGACGGCGTGACGGTGATGCTACTCGGCGCGACGCGTCTGTCGCGGACGGTGGTGATGCTCGATAACGGTGGTGATGGTTGTGGACGGCGGAACAAGGGCTGTTTGGGCTATTTGATCTAGTTCTGATTTGAAAGCAGTAATGAAGGCTGCTAGAATCCCAGCAATAAAGGCTGGAGCCAAACCCAGCAATGAAGGCTGGTTTGATCAACAATGAAGGTTGATTGCAGCGAAAACAAGAGGCTCTCAAATCGGGAGCTCTAATACCAACTTGAAAGAATATTTCTAAATATTATTGCTTAATTACAATTGTACAGGTATAATCTACATTATATAGACTTGTGACAATAATGACTTGCCTAAAATAGAGCTAAATTATAGGAAATAAATCTGTCCTAATAACGGAAATCATAAAATAAATCTGTACAAAAAATAAATAAATCTATACAATAAAGTCCAACATATACTAATACAACCATATAGGACTAAAACAAGAACTCATTAAAAAATTATTTTACCATAGCAATACATAAATATATTGTTGTAGACACAAATTCATGTAAACATGGTTAATTATTGATTGCCAAAATATTCTACATATAAAACACATACTAAAAGGAATATTCAGAAAGTAACAGATACATAAACATCACATAATATCATATACAATCCATAAACCTTTAATAAATAAGTCATGATAAAAAAGCAAGTAAGATGCAAGTTTTAGTGTTTTACTACTGACTTCCAGAATATTCATAAAAAAATTAAAAAAGACCTACCTTGCAAACTTGAAACTTCTACATTAAGATCGTAACACTACCAATAATGCTCCAAAAACCATGTTTCATAACTTTCATTTTAACCTGTACGTACTTTGGGGCAATGAATCAAGTCTCATACAACAACAACAACAACCAAATTTTTTTCCCGCTAGGTGGGATCAGCTACGTGGACCAAATGACGCCACTATGTCCTGTCAAAAACCAAATCTTCAAAGAAGCCATTTAGATCTAATGGTTTTACTAGGGGTTTTTCTTGGTCTTCCTCTACCTCTAATTATTGAGTTATCCTCCATTTAATCAACTATTTTAATTAGGGCATCTATTGGTCTTTTTCTCACATGTCCAAACCATCTAAGGCACGATTCTACCATCTTTTTCTCAATAGATGTCACTCCTAATTTCTCTCTAATACATTCATTCCAGATCTTATCTTATTTTTTCTTGTATGACCACTCATTCAACGCAACATTCTTATCTCTGCAACACTAATTTTATGCTCTTGTTAGTACTTTACTACCCAACATTCAGTACCATAAAGCATCGTTAGTCTTAAGGCTATGCAGTAAAATTTTCCTTTCAGCCATAAAGCATCACTAGTCTTATGGCTATGCGGTAAAATCAAGTCTCATAAGGTTAAAAAAAAAAATGTTTCCAAAGAGGTAGTCCATATCAGCCATCTGTATTACAATTATGTATTTGCAAACAATAGCAAACTATAACATATAGGTATAAAAGTTGAACTCAATCAAAAATTATTTTACCTTAGAAATATAGAGATATCATGTAGTAGAAACTAATATTTTTAAACAAGGGCCATAAAATAAAACAATGCTATGGCTTCATTACCAAACCATTCCATCATGAAAACACAAAGTAAAGTACTGCAATAGATACACACATCACATGATATATATCAGTTTCAAAAGGTTTCAATAAATATACAATAATAGAATAACAAGTAAAATTTCATGTTCTAGTACTGACTTTCAAAATTTGTAATTAGGAATACCAATAATGCTCCAGAAGTTTTACCTGTAAGTATTTTTGGGCTATGACTCGATGCCTATATGCAAGTTTTCTCTTGTTGGCATCATCATGTGGGGGACCTAATTCATCTTGGTTGAAGTCATAATCAGATAGGTCCCTCCCATCATCATATTGGGCCAGAACATCAAGAAATGGTCCATTGTAATTTTCAATCTACATCATGAAAAACCCCACATCAAATTACTAACATTCCACAAGCAAAACAAGCCAAGGAAATTTCGACACAAAAGCCAAACTTTACTTGTTCATAGAAGAAATAATTATCACATAATTGTAGAATGAGATTTTCCCACGTCCTCCCAATTTCTACACCCTTCTGCACGTCCTTCAGACCGTTGAAAGCCTCGGCATACGATGATTTCAACAAAGAGTTGAGCAGTATAAGGGTCTCATCCATGTCCCAAACGTATACATCCAACTTGGGATGGATGCTGTTGCTGGAAAACACTTGTGTTTCCTGCTCAGGCATTCCGGAACTACCAGCCATTCTCGTGTGTGCTCAACCTGACTGTGCACTGCGGCAAAAGATCATGAAGCATTGAAGAATGTTACACTCTTTATCACCGCATATTGAAATCAGCATCACACACAAGGATAGATACAAATACTATACATCAATTTTTTCAACGGATTCCCACCTTTTTTTAAAAAGATAAACATTAGATAATTAGAATTGAAAACAAATGAAAACATTTTTAAAATTTGAACAAACCTAAGCAACCTCAACTGAATTTAATGGAATCATTTTTAAATTATCAAATTAAAAATACTCAACAGTGTGGGAATCTGATTTTATGATGAATTCAGAAATTTTAGTTAGTAGGATGAAAATATCATATACTATATTATATTAATTATAATAACCAAAATTAGTAAGATTCGAGTTAGCGTCGAAACTGTGAAAACGAATAGCAAAAACAGGTATATAATAAAGTCCAAAATCAATATATGTATGCACAGGGAAAAAAAAAATTGCCGACAAAGAAAGTTGATTACCGTAGGTTAAGGTTAAGGTTAAGGTTAAGGTTAAGGTTGCAGAGCGAGCGAGTACGAGGACGACGATGAAGTTATGACTTGTGAGTAAGACCCTCAGATTCAGGCATCAGCCACATTTTTTTTTGTGGGGTCTTTTACCATTTTGCTTTTCCACAGGGCCATCATTGAGGCCCAAATGAGAAACCCACTTAGTTCTGGCCCATTTTTGCAAATTGGGTCTAATTTTTTTTGTCCTGACCAACAGCTGTACCTGCTTTTTAAAATTCCTAGTGAAGATGAGGTACCACATATCTATGTCATGGGTCAGACTCAGCCCGTTTTGAGATTCTCACTCTATTCGGATTGAGAATAAAATAGTATGACTTATTTCTACAAAATTTATTTGAGAATCGAATACATATCCTATCCCTAATAAACAATTGATTTACTGTACCCTTAACAATCAGTTATGAATATTTAACTACGTGCCTCATCTAATTAAAATACAATAAAAATAACTGTATGTATATTTTAAATGAGTGGGAGTGGGACACTTTGTCAAATATTTGCCGATAACACTAAACAGTATGTACCCTCACGAAATCGAATGGTACCAGCTGAACCTCCACTTTTTTTCTAATTAGCAAAAATAAGCTTATTTATTTTTATTTGATGATGATTAATTATTTTTTTATCTGCCTGTGACTAACAGTATGACTTATTTCCACAAAATTTATTTAGAGAACGAATACATATCCTATTCCTGATAAAACAATTGGTTTACCGTACCTTTAACAATCAGTTATGAATATTTAACCATTTGCCTCATCTAATTAAAATACAATAAAAATAACTGTATATATATATTTTAAATGAGTGGGAGTGGGACACTTTGTCAAATATTTACCGTTAACAGTTAACGCTAAACACCTAAACAGTATGTACACTCACGAAATCGAATGGTACCAGATGAACCTCCACTTTTCTTCTTATTAGCAAAAATAAGCTGATTTATTTTTTATTTGATGATGATTAATTAATTTTTTACCTGCCTGTGACTAATTAGTTATTAGTCATGGTTGGCCGTCAACTTCGACTCAGTGCTCCTCAATGGATATGTGAATTAACTTATTTGATCAGTCTGCCTATTATATGCCCAAATAAATAATAAATAAATTAATGCATTGACTACTAATGTGGATTTTTAGCCCAAAAAAGTAACAAAACACCCAAATCAAGGGTTGGTTCACCTAATTAATTTTTCGCTCATAATAATTATATGATTTGAATTTGAATTTTGAATTTTTCAGTTAATAGGTGATTTGTAACCTCATTATAAAATTTGTTATTTATCTTAATTTTAACTTTAAAATGAGAAGAAATTTTCATCATTTTAAATTTTTTTGAATTGACTCACTTGATCATCCTTTTATTTATGATAAGAGTATAACTTGAATTTGAATCTTGAGATCTCCTTTTAGTAACTCACTAAGTCATTCTTTCACTTATGACAACAATATAACTTGACAACTTTGAGTTGAAATCTTAGGATATTCCTTTAGTAGTAATTTCATTATAAATTTTTATTAAAGTTGATGGTTTATTTTGAATTTTGAATGAAGAGAACTTCTAAAAATCTAAAACTTTTTTAACAAATAATAATAATAATAATAATAATAATAATAATAATAATAATAATAATAATAATAATAATAATAATAATACGAACAACAACAAGAAAAAAAAGGAAAAAATGTATTCAAAGCAAGTGGGTACAAATGTTGATAAAATAGTGGTCAAATATTATTAATTATAAATTACATAGTTAATTAGAATTAAACAATTAACAGCAAGACTAGTACTTGACAACGTGTAATGATAAATATTAAAATAATTATAAATTCCTTTTATGTATTTGAAAAAGGAATTTATTATGATGGTTTTCTTTATTTTTGAAATGTATGCTATTATTAATCAAATATTAATTTAATTTAAACAGTAGTTTATTTTCAACCAATCACAATCTGTGATAAGAATGCGTGATAAATTCATGGTCCGATGTAACCAAACACATCAGCATCTATAGTCTGCAGATAACTGATTTTTTTTTTAATAGTATGAAAATAACTCAAGTTATTATTTTTGAAGATAATCTGTATAATTGTTGACTTGGTTAAAAATGTAATTAGATTGGAATAAAAATATAAATTGGTACTTAGTTAATTATAATTAGTAAGTTATAAAACAGAAAGGGAAATAATTTTGTCTAACTTAAATATCTTTATTATATATTTATTGTATATTTATATAAGAAAATGTTAAATTAAATTATATGTTATTATAATTTTTTTATAAATACAAAATAAATTTGAAAAAATCAGATAAAAATTAAAATATTTTAATTAAACAAATAATGTCGGTGAAACTGAAATGAAAAAACTTTTCTTAAGTCGCACATATTGGTCATTTCCCTTTCTCATAATCAAATCCTCGTTATTATGCAGACAAGACAACTCGCTTAATATGTTGATCAAGAACATTCTCGAGAGCCTCCCGGAATGAAGACAATACACTGACAGTCTGACACGGTGACACATGAGTTGAAGGCCATCGTATCACAGAGGAAAACTTTTATAAATTTGGTGTACTTGACTAATAAAGTACTATTGGTATATTATTAATTATGATAGTTAATCATTTATAATGAATTTATTCTAGTATACCTAAGTTAAGTACTTTAAAATTATGTAATAATTTCTCCGTGTCACAACACCCTCTTTGTTTCTTATACGCATATATTTATATTTTATTCCAATCTAATTATAATTTTAACCAAGTCAACCAATACGCTGAATCTAACGACAGATTATTATATATTTTTTATTAATGACATATTACTATATTATCTTCAATAATAATAACTTGAGTTCTTTTCATTCTATTAAAAAAAAAACAGTTATCTGCAAACTAATGCTGACGTGTTTGGTTACATGCGGATTCGTTTGGATTAACAAGTTCCTTATCAACTATGACTGGCTTTGTACTAAAAACACTATGACTGGCTTCTAATTCCGATTATTATAATTTATTATTATTTTAAGAAAAGGTTTTGTACTAATAATTCTTATCCTCTTGGTTTTTCTTTGATTTTGCTGAAAACTAGACATGCTTACAGCAGTTTCCAACAGGCGGCTTTTAGTTACAGCTGTAGATGTAGAAGAATCAACCAAGTGAAGTCAAAAGATGTAGATTGTAGAGTAACACAACACAACAAACAGGTCACAAAAAATTGCCAATTACTAAAAGCGATGAACACAATGATATTGGGACAACAATGTTTTTTATTTCATTTGCAAATGACAAGATTAGCAGAAAATCAAATTATTGTATAAACACTCATTTACAAGGCAAACCCAAAACTATAGAGCAGTTTATTAGGAAAAACAAGGAGTCCCCAATCATATGCAATGGACAAAATATAACTTGAGGAAACATAATTAACATGGTTTTGTTAAACCATCATCTTTGCTGGGGGCAAAATACGGAGCAAAACCAGAACGAAAATCCCTTCTTTTTCTTGTTCTTTGATGGCAGAAGTTTTGCATCCCTCTCAGTGACAAAATCAGCCATATACTGCACAACTTCCTGGTGAACAACAATGAGCAAAGTATAAGGAAGGAAAATGCTTGGTACACATCTCCTATGAATCACGTCTCCTCACATATGCTGAGGTGCCAAGATCATAGAACAGATGTGCAGAAAATAAGGTGGGACCACCTATAATTAGATGATGAAAATTGTGTAGATGTGAGGTGATGTGCATGAAAGTGTGTGTGTAGCATTGTTCTTTTAAGTAAATAGAGCAACTGACAGAATATGAACAAGCCAAATTTACACCTCAAAAAGTTTACCTGAGCACCCAACTTGACCACTTCTCTCGGTGGCACCTCAAGAGGAGTCTCATCAGCCCGAAAAACTCTCAACTTGGACAAGAACCTGAAAGACTCTGGTAAGGATCTTATTTGATCATCACTTATATCCAACTCCTCGAGCATTTCAAGATTTCCAAATGATCTTGGCAAGGCTCTTAGGTCAGCAAAGTTCTTTCCCAAGTTTAATTTCTTCAAATTTACTGCCAAACACAGGTTCTCTGGTACAAATTCGAGTTCATTAAAGCTAACATCAAGTTCCTTCAAATTGCATAGATTACCCATTGTGGAAGGCAACCTCTTAATTCTATTATAGTGCAAAGTGAGAATCTCCAACCATTCAAGCTTCCCAATTGCCTCAGGAAGGCCCTTGAGCTGATTGAAATCTAACTTTAGCACAGAAAGTGATGAGCAATTTCCAATTGTATAGGGCAGTTCCTCAAGCTCGTTTGTCTCCACATTTAATCTCTTCAAGCTGCTTAAGTTCCCAATTGTCTCTGGTAAATGTGTGAACTCATTTGAACTCAAGTCAAGATCAATGAGATTTGTCAAGTTTCTAAAAGAAGCAGGCAGTGATCTCAATCTGTTGGCGTGGAGGTCAAGATCAATAAGGTTTATCAAATCACCAAATGAGTGGGGAAGGTTTATAAGCTGGTTTGAGTGAAGATCAAGCTTTGTTAATGCCTTGAGACCCCCCATGGTTGTTGGAAGAGCCATGATTCTGTTTTCAGATAGGTCCATTTCAGTGACATCAGATAGCTTCCCAATTGACAATGGCAACCACTCCACCTGATCCACCAACCTCCCTCTAAGCTCAAGGATTGCAGTTCCACTATTAGCACAATTTTCAATAAGAGTAGCCACTTTCATGAGACTTAATTTCTCAGAACTTCCACCCCCTACAAAATTCATGTCAAATCAAAGGATGAAAATTATAGCAAGCAGCCTAGTGAACTAATTAATAAGGTCTCCAAATTAAAGAAGCAACTATGCACTACTTAGTTTGCAGGAGGATGGAATATGTTAGATTGATTCGAACGTAATACAAAAACCATTTTCACACATTCCATATTCTTTTTGTAGCCTTGATAATGTTAATTCCTGAAAACAAGAAGCCAAATGTGAAGTAATAGAAACTTGTAGCCTTCCAATTATTAAGTAATCCAACAGAAATTACGGCCTCTATAATCAAATTATAAGTCTCATATATATATATATATATGTTCTTCTGCACCTTTATATAGCAGAGAGAAAAATAAGAGCATACACAGAATTGATTATGAACGATTTGGTATCATACTTTCCAAATCTTAACAACTTAATCAGAGTCCATGAATAATAATTAAATTAAAAAAATAAAAAACATAACAAAGTATAATACATGTAAATATGTAATTGGAACTAACCTGCAGACACTAAGGAACCCTTTTCTGCTACAAAATCATTCTTCTTCTGTAGTTCTTCTTCCTCATCCTTCTTCTTCACCAAGCTTTCATCATCACTAATAACAATTTCTCTTTCGATTGCGATTTTCTCAACGGGTTCGGCCAAAGTTGGAACCTTGTGGTTCTGGGTATCCCCAGAAATCAATTCAGAAGCCTTCTGAATGAGATCACCAAAGGTCTGAAACATCTTTTCCAACTGAAGAAGGTGGAGGGCCTCTTTCCTATGTTGGTGGCACTGGAACATGACCGCAGTCTTCTTCAGTTGTTGCAGGACAGAGAAGAGGTCCTCGGGGACATCGTGGGGTGGTTGTTGCATTGAGATTTCGTGGAGTTTGGTTTGTTCCTCGTTGTTCATGGTGTCCAGTGTAGACGTGGCAGCTTCAACCTCTTCTATGGAAGGTCGAGGTGGCAGTGACCTGTAGATTCTGGTGATTTCTTGTACTGTGTCTAGAAAGCCACGTGAAGGTGGTTGTGGTGGTTCTTTGACTCTTTGAGGTGTCGTGGCCATGGCTATGGTGGTGTCGCCTTCGAGGGACAAGGTGGAAGAAGAAGAAGAAAGAGGGTTGAAGTGGAAAACTATGGAATGGCTATGTGCTTTGTGGATTTGGGTTTTATTTTTTCATTTTTTATTGAGCTATACTCACAAACAGTTGCTGACTAAAACAAGCTTGGGGAGAAAGAAAGAAAAGATTAAAAAAAGAAAAAGAAAAAAGGGAAAGAATATCTGTTAATGTTGTAAACAGAAATTTGTTCTTACATTTGTTGTCCTAATTTTAATGGAATATTAAATTAATCTACTCATATATTACAAAGCAAAGTACTCATATTTTTGAAAAATATATTTTTTTATTACAATTTTTTTTCTTTAAGAGTAAAATATTTTTTTAATAATATTTTTTCTTTATGTCACATGTCTTTTTCTTTTACATTAATTCTTCTTTTATGTTAATTTTTTTTATTTTCTCTATTTACTCTCACATATCTTTTTTTCATATCAATTATAAATCAAATATATTTAATCAATTTTTAAATTTACTTAATTAATTCTCTATTTTCAAATTTACTTAATCGAATCTATACACATTAAAATTTTTAATAAAATATAATTTAAATTCATTAAAATTTATATAAATAAAAAACCATGCATTACACGGATTACTTGCTAGTATAAATTATATTCTTAAAATATTTATCTTCATTTTTAAGATTGCGTTTAATTAGAGTTGTTAAAATAAGTTCAACCCAAATTGTTCGACAAAATGTATGGGTTGAGATAACACAATTTAGGCCTGACCAAAATTCGGGTTAGCCTACTTCAGGCAGGGCCAACTTGTTGGCCTAAAGTTTAATTCATTTATAATTTAATAAGTTATCACCTAAGAGGATATTATTATTTTTTTTGTTTAAAAAATTAAAACATAATTTATAATTGGGCTAGTTCTCTAATTTGTTTACCATTGGGTTAAAAATAAGTTGCCTAAATTTCTTATTTTTTATTGATTTAAATTTTTTAAAGAGTAAATTCATTGTACTTTTTTTTTAAACAAAAGAATGGAAGAGTCGGCATGCCTAACCGGTAGCCCAAAACCTACTAGGCTTGACTTGGTCTAACCCAAAGTAGACTGGCACATTCTAGTTCATTTTGACCAAGGTCCTGAAAACCAGATTATCATTAAACTAGTGAAGGGATTGCTTCATAGTTTCAATAGTTAAATTGTGGTCATACTGTGATTAAACTGAAATATATATATAAGGAGGGATCAGCTTATACCAGTGTAAGTCTTTTTTCTCTTACACTCATTTTCAACCGTTAGTTTCACTTTCATCTAATGGTTGAGATTATTTCATTAAAGGTAACCATTAAATGAAAGTAAAACTAAATGTTGAAAATGAATGAAAGAGAAAAAACTACACCGATATATCCTCCTCTCTATATATATATATAAAATAAAAAATTACCATGCCCTTTAGTTTATATAGACATGAATTAATATTTTAAATACCATTTTTTTGTTAATTTAAAAATAGAAGTTCTTTTAATATGAATAATAATGTTATAACAAAGTGTTAAATTAATAAATAATAAAACTCTTTATAATACTATTACATATTAATTTAAATATATTTTGTATTATATAAATATTTAAATATATTTTAAATTATATTATTTTCAGATATATGTTTGAAACATAATAACCTTAGTATATAATCTTACATTATGTTTGGAATGATAGGTAATAAAGAAAAGGAAAGGGAATGAGAAGAAGGGAAATAACTTCCCTTGTTTAGGAGTTTTAAAATACATGGGAACGGAATGGAATACATGGAGAATCATTTTTCCTCTTTTCTCCTCAAATGTCTAACTTTTGTTTCCTCCAAAATTAAGGTGGAATGGGGGGGAACACATGGGTAATGTAGTTCCGTTCCGTTCCGTTAATAAAACTTTCAAACAAAAAGAATGCTAACTATGTTCCATTCCTTCCCTTTCCTTTTCGATTCATTCCCACTTATTTTGTTCCGTTCCATTAATGAAAAAACATCCAAACATAGGGTTAGCGCTTGTTAACAGAAGTGGTCGCATTGAATAGGGGTAAAACAACAGTTGAACTTAAGGTCCCGAGTTCGAGCATGAGTGTCCAACTTTTTACATTTTTCAATATAAAAACAGTGAACCGGTTGATAATTAAACCATGACTGGTTTGCACGATTCAGTCGCTTGGTTGGTTTGATTGTTTTGGGGCCGCTTTTGAAATCAACGATTTAACTGGCATAATTAGACTGATCAATAGTTCGATTCGCGGTCACACCGACCAGTTCAATTCGATTTTCAGAGCATTGGCTTTGACACATCTATGTTCAACCAATCTTATGGCATGTTTTGGATAGTAGAGTTCAACCTGCCACGAATCAACAAAATAATACATTACATGTTGAGATTGACTTGTTATGAATAAATGGGTTTGAAAGATCAACTTATCTTATTTATTCATTTTATAATAGGTTGACGGGTCAATTCGCTCAAAAAAATTTTTTAAAAGAATAATGGGTTAATTGGTTGGATTAGTCAACTTATCAAAAAATTTAAAATAATAATAAGAAGAAGAAGAAAATAATGATGGGACATGAAGGCCATACGACAGTCATGAACTTGGGTAAAAAATACACTAATAATTTAATAAATAACAATGAACTAAAAAGATATGACATAAAGATAAGAGTAAGACCTTAGTTTTTGTAAAAGTACACTCGCTAAGAAAGAAATTGAGGATTGGATGAGTTAGTCAAGGCATCTAATAGAGCTACTGCTGCTAGACTCTTCCAGTTAAATTGTTGGATTGGCAGTTAGATCTATAACCTAGAGACTTGGTCTTTTAACCAAGTTGGTTATTGATTCGATTTTAACAACTATGGCATAAACACATGATTTAAGGTTAATATAGGTTATCAAATACCATATCACACATGTAAGTAATGATCTTGTGTTCTTGAGAGATTTAAAATGAAATTGTTTGAATCAGAAGCTTCCTCTAAAAGCCATGCATGCACCACCACCAACCCCTCCATGTGAAGAGCCAAATTTTTTGACTAAGTTTGGCAAGTTGTTTGAATTTCTTGCAAGTTGTTTTATTGTTTATTTTGCTTCCAACCTATATCCTTATCATTACAGCTTGTATCCCTATCACATTTGGTCCCTAAAATCACTATAAATAGGGTCAAATACTCATGTATTAAGCATCTTGAAGTTTATGAGAAATTGAGTGTTTTGCGTTAGAGAGCTTTTCTCTCTTGTTCCTGAGCCATTTTGGTAATCAGAGCAAGGTTCCTATCCCGGAGTTGAGTTTGTGTGAGAGAATCAACGGAAAGTTTGAGTTTTTCAGTGGTATTTAAGCGGAGGAGCTGCTGCCCCCCTGAAACTCTACTTTGCGGCCATTTTTTCGCAAAACTAACGCCGCCATTGCGCTCAGGAGGTCGAAAAACCCTTGGGTAACAAATTTCACAGCCAACGAAGCTTCCACGCGCCGCCACGAGCTTCGCCGGAAAATTGTCAGACCACCGCTCGCCGCCGCCGGACCACCGCTCACCGCTGCCGGACCGCCACACCGTGACACCGGTAAACTAGAGGTTGAAGACGCTGACGTGTCGCCACGTCATATCCACGTCACTGCCACGTTTAGGCAGTCAACCACTCCTGTTACGCCACGTGTCACAGGAGCCACGTCAGCATACTGCACAGTCAGCTGCCATCTCATACTGTGTGATCCATTCACATACGCCACGTGTCATACAAAGGCTGCCACGTCACAGACAAATCACTGAATTACCATTTTGCCTCTAAATTTCACCAAAATTACCATTTTATCCTGAATTCACCAATTACCATTTGACCCCTAAATTTCACCAAAATTACCATTTTATCCCTAACTCCACCAAAATTATCATTTTGCCCCTATTTTTACCAAAATACCATTGCACCCCTAATCTTCTTGAAATTACAGTCGTACTCTTGTCCACTAAATTTACCATTTTACCCTTTACCTTCCAATACATCCAAAATTTCTTAAATACCCTCACCATGCCTCCAAGACGCCCAAACCAACGAAATATCCAAGAAATTGAGATTGAAGAGTTGCGACAACAGATCCAACAGTTACAGGAAACTGTTAATGTGCAGCAAGCCCTGTTAGAAGCACAATACATGCGATCAGACAATGACGAATCCAGTAATGATTCATCATCGTTTAGAAACCGTCGTCCACAAAGACAACCATTTAGAAACGACGACATCAGGGTAGAAATTCCAGACTTTGAAGGGAACCTCCACCCAGATGAGTTTGTTGATTGGCTTCAAACTGTTAAGAGAATATTTGAGTATAAGGAGATACTAGAAGAAAAGAAAGTTAAGATTATTGCTGTGAAGCTAAAGAAGCACGCTTCAATATGGTGGGAAAATCATAAGAAGAAGCGCGAACGTGAAGGGAAAAGCAAGATCAAGACATGGGAGAAAATGCGATGAGAATTAACTCGAAAGTTCTTACCTTCTCAATATTATCAAGACAATTTTATTCAACTACAGAATCTTCGTCAAAAGAACTTGTCTGTAGAAGAATACACCAGAGAATTTGAGAAGTTGATGATGAAGTGTGATATTCATGAAAAGGAGGAGCAGACAATAGCTCGTTACTTTGGTGGATTAAACACTGATATTGCTCATCCAGTCCAGCTCCAACAATATTGGTCATTAGACGATGTTATCCGTCTGGCCATGCGAGTGGAGAAATAGTTACCCAAGAAGTCTTCTTATAGAGGCGTTTCCTCCACTGAAAATTCTCCTTATCCTCGCAAAACAACTGTGGATCAACCCAGTACTTCAGGCAAACCTCCCTCTAAAACCACCACAGAAACCAAACCTAGAGCCACCAAATGTTTCAAATGTCAAGGTTTTGGTCATATAGCCTCCAATTGTCCAACTCGGAGAACTATAACCATTATCAAAGGAGAGGCTTATGAAGTCTCTGAAGAAGAAGAAACTCAAGAAGAACCTGAAGAAGAGGAGGCAGAATCAGTGTATGATGAAGAGCTCACTGTTGCTGATCATGGTGAATCCCTGGTGATTAGGCGAAGCCTACACACAATGACAGCAAAAGAAGAGCCTTGGCTAAGGCACAATATTTTCCACACCCGTTGCACCACCACAGGAAGAATTTGTGATGTCATTATAGACAGTGAAAGTTGTGAAAATGTGGTGTCTAACTACATGGTGAAGAAATTGGAGCTGCCAACACAAAATCATCCACATCCCTATAAGCTACAGTGGCTCAACAAGGGTAGTGAAGTGAAGGTTACTGAGTGTTGCCTTGTGACATTTTCCATTGGACAAAAGTACCAAGACAAGGTGTGGTGTGATGTTATTCCTATGGATGCATGCCACCTTCTCCTTGGAAGACCCAGCAATATGATCGTCGTGCCCTATATGACGGTTATGCCAACACCTACTCCTTTGTCAAAGATGGAGTAAAGGTCAAGCTAACTCCCTTACCACCAAGTGAGCTTGATAACGGCACAAAAGAAGCCAAGCCATTAGTGTCCTTAATCACAAAGGAACAATTTAAAGAAGCTGCAGAGGAAATTCAGACCATGAGTTTTATTCTACTGTTCGAGTCAAACGAGGAGACAATCATTCCAGTAGAAATTAAGCAGCTACTTGCAGAATTTCCAGATGTTGTTCCAGAGGAAATTCCACCGGGACTACCACCAATGCGAGATATCCAAAGATGCTATTGATTTTATTCCTGGAGCGGTCATACCAAAATGGACCGGCCTACAGAATGAGTCCTCAGGAACATGCTGAGATCCAGTTCCCAAGTTGAAGGATTATTGAAGAAAGGATTGATACAGGAAAGCATTAGTCCGTGTGCGGTTCCTGCCATCCTAGTACCTAAGAAAGACGGAAGCTGGAAAATGTGTGTTGATAGTCGAGCTGTCAACAAGATTACCATCAAGTATCGGTTTTTGATACCCCGAATTGATGATTTGCTTGATCAGTTACACGGTGCCACTATCTTTTCAAAGATTGATCTTCGAAGTGGTTATCATCAGATCAGACTAAGGCCCAGAGATGAATGGAAGACTGCCTTCAAAACCAGAGATGGCCTTTATGAATGGACTGTTATGCCTTTTGGGTTGTCCAATGCCCCAAGTACATTCATGCGTCTGATGAACCAAGTCCTTCGACCTTTTATTGGTAAATTTGTTGTTGTCTATTTTGATGATATTCTAATCTTCAGCAAGGACAAAGAAGAACATTTAGAGCACCTTCAACAAGTGCTGCAGACTCTCTGTGAGCAGAAACTCTATGCCAACTTAAAGAAATCTTCTTTCTTAACCAATGAAGTTACTTTTCTTGGTTATATTATTACATCCGAAGGCATACGAGTCGACCCAGAAAAGATAGAAGCAATCAACAGTTGGCCCATTCCAAAATCAATCCATGATGTGAGAAGTTTCCATGGATTAGCCTCCTTTTACAGAAGATTCATCAAGAACTTTAGCTCAGTTGCTGCCCCACTCACAGACTGCATTAAAGGAGACAAGTTTCAATGGACTGAGGCCGCACAAAAAAGTTTTGATGAACTAAAAGGCGTTTGACTCAAGCACCAGTGTTAGGCCTTCCCAATTTTGATCAAGTATTTGAAGTTAGCTGTGATGCTTCCAACACTGGAATTGGTGCTGTTCTAAGTCAAGAAGGTCATCCCATAGCCTTCTTCAGTGAAAAGCTCAACGATGCTAAACTCCGATATTCTACATATGACAAGGAGTTCTATGCAATTGTTCGTGCTTTGCAACATTGGAGCCATTATTTGCTAAATAAGGAATTCATTCTTTATTCTGATCATGAAGCATTAAAGCATTTGAACTGTCAACAGAAGATTAATCGCAGACATGCTGCTTGGAGTGAGTTTTTACAACCTTACCCTTTTCTGATCAAGCATAAGGCTGGAGTTCAAAATGTCGTTGCAGATGCCCTCAGCAGACATTATACTTTGCTTTCCTCATTACAGATAAAAGTCATCGGCTTTGAGACTATCAAGGAACTATATCCAGATGACCCAGATTTTCAGAAGTTCTGGAATGCCACTGAACTACAATCCTCACAAGATTACTACCGGCATGAAGGATTTTTGTTCAAAGGAAAGACTTTGTGTATTCCTCAATGCTCCTTACGAGAAGCTATCATTTGGGAAGCACATGATGGAGGTTTAGCAGGTCATTTTGGCCGAGATAAAACTGTGGCCTTAGTAAAGGAGAATTTTTATTGGCCAAGACTGGAAAAAGATATAAACCGGCATATTCAAAGATGCAGAATCTGTCACTTGGCTAAGTCTAAAGGCCAAAACACCGGATTGTATATGCCACTTCCAGTTCCAGAATCACCCTGGGAAGATGTTAGCATGGATTTTATCTTAGGACTACCACGAACTTAGCGTCAGAAGGATTCCATCATGGTAGTGGTAGACAAATTTTCAAAGATGGCTCATTTCATTCCTTGCCAGAAGACCAATGATGCTGTTCAGGTTGCCGATCTGTATTTCAAAGAAATTGTTCGTCTTCATGGAATTCCAAAAACCATCACTTTCGACAGAGATGTGAAGTTCTTAAGCCATTTTTGGAGAACCTTATGGAAGAAGATGGGTACTAAGCTTCAATTCAGTAGTGCAGTCATCCCAGCACGGATGGTCAAACGAATCCATCAACGTAGACTTTTGGGAAATCTACTTGAAGCTTTGTTGGTAAAAATCTAAAGCAGTGGGATCTTATTATTGCACAAGTTGAATTTGCTTACAACAACTCGACTAATCAAGCAACTGGAAAATGCCCCTTTGAAGTAGTATATGGCACCCGTCCGCTAAGTCCACTTGACTTGACTCCCTCAGTTGATAAGCAACAGTATAGTTCAGATGCAGAAAGTAGAGCAAAGGAGATCAAGAAGCTACATGAGCAAGTTTGAGAGCAGATTCGCAAACAGAATTCAAGGTACAAATCTCAGCGTGACAAACATCGAAAGCGACAAATTTTAAGGTCGGAGATTTGGTATGGATTCACCTACGGAAGGAACGGTTTCCAAAACAACCAAATGCTAAGCTGTCCCCAAGAGCTGATGGACCATTCCGAGTCATGCAAAAAATCAACGACAATGCTTATAAGGTAGAACTACCAGGATCATATGGTGTCTCTGCAACTTTCAACGTCGCTGATCTTTCACCATATTTAGATGATGAGGCGGATCTAAACTCGAGGACGAGTTCTCTCCAACCCGGGGAGTATGAATCAGAAGCTTCCTCTAAAAGCCATGCATGCACCACCACCAACCCCTCCATGTGAAGAGTCAAATTTTTTGACTAAGTTTGGCAAGTTGTTTGAATTTCTTGCAAGTTGTTTTATTGTTTATTTTGCTTCCAACCTGTATCCTTATCATTACAGCTTGTATCCCTATCACATTTGGTCCCTAAATTCACTATAAATAGGGCCAAATACTCATGTATTAAGCATCTTGAAGTTTATGAGAAATTGAGTGTTTTGCGTTAGAGAGCTTTTCTCTCTTGTTCCTGAGCCATTGTTTCAAGATTAATTTATCATTAATAGCTGAGCAAACATGTGCTATATGGTTTTATGGTAGTATAGTGTCAAATAAATTAGAATTTCTCCTACTTTTCCTACTTGGAAATGGTTGCTAATATGATATTACCTTAGAAAAGTTACCTTGATATTACCTTAACTTTTTTAAGTTTCTCCATCTTCTCCTTTATCTTTAATATTAAGTTTTGGCCTTGTCTTGCTACATTTTCTTGTTGTGGAGGAATTTGATAAGGTCTTCTAGGGAATTTTTAGCATCAGCATTCTTTTGTTAGCTCTAGTGCAATTTATGCTAGATTCACTTGAACTTTTATTATAAACCCTTCAATATGTTCCAAAAAGCTGTTGTGAAATCCCAAGGTAGTTGAAGGTCAATTTCTCAAAAATGCAATTTGACATTTGAGTATGCAGATTTTACATAATGATAGTCTCCTATGTTACTTTCATATTATTAATTAACTATCATTGCCACACACACATGCCACATGTTTATGTGCCCTAAAAGGGCCCAATTGATGCGTGCACCATGCGCGCATACATGTGTGTAGTTTATATGACATAGTTTCACTTTATTATAATTTAATATTGGTACGAGACTTTTTATATATAAAGCCTTTACTTTTCTAACACTTGAGTAATGTGAGAGTTTTTCATTTCTCTTTATTTTAGAAATCTTCTTGCATGTCCATCTAGCCAAGCCTTAGCAGAGTAGGATTGAGCTTTATCTTTGTGATTAATAGTGAAAATTATGGTTAAAAAAAGAGAATTGGACTGCTCAGTTCAACTGGAAAACCAATGAATTAGTCATATGTTCGGTCCGTTCACCAATTTATTAATGGAAAAAAAGGATAAAAAATGGAAAAACCTATAAAAATCGGTGATTTACTAGTTTGAACAGTTTTAATATATATATTTTTAAAAGAATAGTGAAATGCTATTGTCATTCGGTCTCCATTCCCCTGTTTCTCAGCATCTGTGTGGTATGCTCACTACCTTAGCTGGTCGTTCTTTTCTCGGCCACACCACACGACAATAAGCTACTCGTTCTCTGCAACACCACAACCAAAGGCTACCACCAGGAGCTGCGTCCTACCACTGCGTCCGTTGCAACTGTGAACAGCTATTCTCTATAGTTTGCACCACCCACCACCGTGTGTTTGTGGCATTTTCGCAATGGCATTGGGATGGAAGCGAGCACCATGTCTAGGTGGAGGAAGACTTCGTGTCTTCTTGTTGGCGACTGGAGTCTCTATATCAGATATGTCTCTAATGAAAACATTTAAAAAAGAAAACCTTATAGCTGTTGAGACCTAATCTTAAGTCTAGGCTAGGCTTGTTATTGGATTGGACCGTCTTAGTAATTAAAGAAATGAAAATGTTTTTTGTCCACTTAGAATAAGGTGTTGAGTTTTAATTCAAATATATATATATATATATATGTTATGTGGATTAGCATTATTCAATAATTAAAATATTGTTTAAATCATTAATATATATTAATTATGGAATTATGTTTTATAATATAGCACTTGGTCAATTTATGAATATTGTAATTGGGCTTTTGTTGTGAGTAGCCCGTGATGGGTTTGGGCTGTTCATTTAGTAGCCCGTTGAGAAGTCCCTACTCTCATCTGGTAAGTTATAAACTGCTTCCCCATTAGGCAGTTTTAGTACGCACAGAAAACCTACCAGGATTGAGGGCAGTTTCTCTCACACACGTGAATTCTTCTTGATCTTTTCACTGAGCGGCAATGGATTGTGGAATCATGTCAGTGCACATTATTAACCTATTTCTTGAATACAATATGTTTAATATGTTATAATCTTGTATCTATAATTGATCTAGATTTATAGAATGATTGAAATAAATCCTTCAATTGGTATCAGAGCTTGATTAGATACAAATTATGGCTATTATATTTTTTCCCATAATTAAATCATAAATTCGTATACACTGATGTATGAACCCTAACTATGTAATTTGGGATTTTAATTATATCTGCGATTTCACTTTATGCCTTGAAAGCAGTGTTTCATTTATAATTTTTTTTCCCTTGAAAGCATTGTACTCGGTTCGGTTGCACTGTTTTGTAAAGATGATTCTTGTCTCATCATGGATAAAGAATTTCAAACTTTTTTCTTTTTTTTGTTAGGTTGAAACCGAACCTGTTGAATCTAGATTGCTGGACTTTGGATGTTGGCTTTATTGGTTTTGCAAGCTAAAGAATGTAGCACTGTGCTTTATTGACTTATTGCCAGATAATGTGAAATTTTATTTTCACTAATGTTTATGAAGTATCTATATCTTAGAATTAAATGTATAATATATTTGTTAATCATTAAAATGATCAAATATTTAAGTTAATTTAATTCTAAATTGTTAATAATTTGTATAACTGTGAGCTCACCTATCGTGGGTATAATTGTACAAATTTTGAGAGTTGAATGATTAAATTTTTTTAATCATAATTTTTATTGCATTACTAGTAATTACACCCTATCGATGTGTTGTTATTAATGTAATTTGTTATTATACAATGTACTGTTAGATTTATGCTTATGTCAATTATCTTTCGAGTACCCTATCGGTATTAGAATTTTGGTGATATAAGATTTGAGCATTGTATTATTATATTTCTTATTTATTATGGTTCGGGACCCTTAGGCGGGTGATAACTACATAAAATGTAGTTATTTGTGCCCTATCCTTGTTCTAAAATGAATGCTATTTCCTTATTTAAATGCATATTTGGAGGGTTTTGTGCTTATATTTGTCATATTCTGATTCTAAGCCTTTCTAATGTGTTATTGTGCAAAACTGAGCTTTAATGATCATAGATTAAGTAGATTTATATATGTTACCGATTTGGTGTATTCTCTATGATAGGAGGGGCTCCTAACAAGGTTAAATATGGAGCAGTTGAGCTTAAAGAGGAAGAGAAAGTCAAATTAGCAATTCAGTGGTCAACGCCGCAGCACAAGGTGTTGCGCGCCGCGGCGCAAAGAGGTGTTTCAACCTTGCCATACTTGGACCCGAGGCGAGAGGGCCGTGGCGCAGATGAAGTGAGCGCTGCGGCGCGCATAGACCGACCCATTGGGGGCCGCGGCGCTGAGGCGGCTGTTGAACTTATAAATAGATTTTTATGCATTTTTCTAAAAAGTTCTCTCAGTTTTTCTCTGTTCTGGCCATTTTGGCCATTTCCATTTCTAGTTTCTCTCTTTTAGTTTAGTTTAGGTTAGTTTTAGGTTAGATAGCTTGGCTAGATCTTTATTGATGGTGGATTGGAGGCTAGGAACAAGGATTGAAGGAGGATTCAAGCTTCAGAGACAAATCAATGAGCTTCTTTCTCTCTTTTCCCTTCCTCTCTTCTCTTCCTTATCTATTGTATAGCTAAGCTTTGTTTAGAAATACTTTGAATCCTTTTTATTTATATTAATGATGTGTTCTTCTCTGAGTTTGTGTGGATGTTTGATTATGGTTCAATCATTATCTGTGTTTAATACTTGTGGTTGGCTGATCACTGATTTTATCATGATTCTAATATTGCAAATGAACTAGACTTTGAGCTGTTATGTCAATATGGAATACTTGTTTTGGTTGGCCTTAATTGCATGATGTTAGTATTGGCAACTGAACTAGACATAGGGATTTGTTGATATGGATATGGTGTAGTTGATACATGTTCGGCGATGAGTTGATTCGTTAATAGGATAGGAATATACCTATTGGCCATGTATAATGTGTGATTGAGAATAGATCGTTCATGAGTGGAAGTTATACTAGCTCTCAAGGAAACTTAGTGAGTTAGGCAAGTAGAAACCAGGGTTGATTGACCTAGACATAGACTTTTAACTAATGAAGATTCTCAAGCTAACCTAATTAATGCATTTGTGTTTAGGAGGAGGATTGCATGTTATTGGTAGATATAGGAGGTGAAGGAGGATTTCCTGAAACCTAACCGCTTTTATGTTTATTGCTTTTATAGATTAGGTTAGCTTAGTCTATTGTCTTCTTATTTTTATATCCTTGTTTAGAATTGATTAAGCTATTGGTTGGTACTTAGCTTTATATCGTAATATCCTCGTGGGAACGAACTTTTACTCTGTATCTGTATTACTTGAGCGATCCGTGCACTTACGGTAGCAATCAGCGGGACTATGATAAGTAAGAAATTTTTCTAAAAAAAAAAGGGGGCTTGTTTGGCTGTGCATACGGAACCATTTAATTCTCTTGTTGCATGATAACATTATGCATATTAAATGTTTCCTTTTGTTGTTTTCATGCCAGCCTCTTTGCCTATGCAATTGACTTCTGTCAAAACTATGAATGGGACTAATTTTGAGGATTAGAAAGAATCTCTGGATCTTTATTTGGCTATCACTAATATGGACTTAGCTTTGAGAGAAGAAAAGCCTGCTGCTCTTACTACTGAGTCCACTGCTGCTGAAAAGGCTTCTCGTGAAAAATAGGAGCACTCAAACAGGGTGTGCCTTAAGGTGATGAAATATACTATGGAGAAGTCAATTAGACAGAGCATTCCAGACAGCGAGAATGCTTAGGAATTTCTGAAATCTGTTAGTGAGAAACACTACAAGAAATCAGGAAATTAGAGAGGGAAATTTCCCTCACTAATCCCTCTCTAATCTAGCGAGGGATTAGAGAGGGATTAGCGAGGGATAAGTTAGTCACTTTTTTTTCATCACTAATTAGCGAGGGAAAGAATTCTCTCTCTAATCCGTCTCAAGAAAATTCATTTCCCTCGTTAACCTCTCTCTAATCCCTCGCTAATATGCTACATTATTACGTCGCTATTCTACGAGGGAAATTCCCTTGTTATTGCTTCGCTGTCAATTTCCCTCGCTATTTCCTCGCTATTCCCTCTCTAATATTTCCCTCGCCAATACATCGCTAACTTCCCTCGCTAAACCCTCGCTAATCCCTCTCTAACATGGTATACCATATTCGTAAATTTCCCTCTCTGTTCCCTCGCTATTCTCTCTCTAACATTTCCTCGCTATTTACTCACTTATTCCTCGCTAATTTCCCTCGCCAAACCCTCGCTAATCCTCTCTAATATGATATACCATATTTGTGAATTTCCCTCATTGTTCCTCGCTAATCCTCTCTCTAACCATATTTGTCTCTATTCCTCGCTAATCCCTCGAATGTCAGTGTACTTTTTTTAATAACCTATATATATTATTACTTTCCCAAAACCTACGTTTCAAACCACAAACAAAAAAAACAAACAAATCTAACACCAAACAATCAAATAATTGTAAACTGCTACAACAAAAAACTTGTACAAAGAATCTAATAATATAGTTAAAAGTTATTATACAAATAATCAATCAATATAATTAAAAGTTATACAAAGTAAACAATAAGAAAAATGGTAATCAGTCTAAGTCTTCGTCTTCCTCTTCCTCTTCCTCTCGACCCTCCCTACCTAAACCTTGCGATGGTGGTTGTGGAGCAACATTTGTTGATCCGATCGTAGATAGGAACGATTGGAAGGGCGCCAACATAGGAATAAGTTGACTTTGGACAAACGAAGTCATCGCTACTGCCACTGCTGTATTTATAGCTTCAAATATGTCCTGTGTCAATGGTATAGAGCGGGAAGGACCTGCAACTGAGGAGGATGAAGCTTGCATGGTGTTATTACCAATGTGCAAGCTGTTACCTATGCCATGCACACATCCCTTCTTATTAGGACCTGCCACATCCAACCAGACCTCCAGGTCAACCATAGGGTGAGAGGAAGAGTTTTCTCCATATTTTTCTGTCATTGCGGTGTCATATGACTCCTAAAAATAATAAAACAAGAAAAATATTAACAAAAAAATAAATAAGCTAAAATATATATGACTTTTGAATAAGAACAAGACACCTACAATGAAATTCCTCGAGCGCTCAGAAACATAGCTTCCGTCTTTCTTCTTATGAACTTTTGCATACAGATCTCTGTAAGAAACCGGATGCTTTAACTCTGCCTCTTGTAATCCCATATGGAAGAATATTATATAATAAACACATATCAAAAGTAAAGCAATCCCTCTAAAATACTATGTCATACTCAAGATAGGCAAATAACTTAAGTAATTACAACATGTTAATACACAAATGCTTATCATTAAAACTTTAAATGAGGAAGTTATATTACCATCTTGCTCTTGTGTTGACCAAAGCTTATCAACCCGCCGGTATGCTTCAAGGCATCAGGCATGGCTACCCTGTTCCTCCGGGCAGCTGCAGACCTCGTCAACCATTTATCTGTCAGCCAAATGTTGACCAGGCCATCCCACACTTCCGTTCTCATTCCTCTGGGCCCATGGCCCTTAACATCAGCCAAGTTGTTTGAATTTGCCTTCTCAAAGGCCTTACCTCGTGCTTTGTTTAAATGGTCTGGATAACGGTCCAAGATAGTCCGTTCCCAGACAGTTCTCGCCATGCCGCGATCAGCATCAGATATGAACCGATGCTTAGCCTACACAAATGATATGTATGTATATTTATTTTTCAATAAGCGTATAATATATAATTCTATAAACACAATTACTTACCATGAAGTCGGTAAATAATATTTCCTTCATCTCAGCTGCATAACCTCGTCACGTACTAGCCGGAACAGGCATCCGTGTCATGACATTGTACATAATGTCACGTGTCACCCTCGACGGGAGAAACCTCCTCCTGTAAGTACAAGAAGATAATTTTAGTAATCTAAAAGTAAATATATGTAATAAAAGGTGATATATCACTATTACTTATGGTTCAGGGACAGGTGCCACATATATAAGTTCACTGCTATCTGTTTCTACATTGGATTCTCCACATGAAGGCGCCACATTCGGGCCGTTAGTGGGTGGGTCAGCAAGAGGTGGCATAGAAATCGCTGGGTCAATAAAGGGTGGGACAGAAGCTGATGCGCCTCCAATGGTCAATGAACTAGACGCTGGTAGGCCTGCACTGGTCGATGGGCCAATAGCTGAAGTTGCACCTAACATAATTATACATAAACAAAAAAATACATGTATATTACATTTATATAAACTACGAGTTAACAATAATTAAAATGAAACATCCTACAGGTATATACCTAGAGAGGGCTGAGAATGCTGTAGTGGTGGAGAATTATGGGTAGATGAAACATTACGGCCTCTCCCAAGACCACGTCTAGCACCTCTACCTCGAATGGTCATGATGAATATCTGCATAAGGAAACATAATGAAACATGAGGAGTTAAGAAACTATATGTCAATAAAAATAGATGTTGGAGAATAATGATATTCCAGTGTAAATACCATGAATGAAATTTATTGAACAAGCTTCAATTTTAACTACTTGAGTCTGAAGCAAAAGATTCGTCTTCTTCATCTGAGAATTCATTAATTTCATTATTTTCATTGTCATCAATGAACTCATCATCAACTAGAACGTCCGTTGGATAATGTATATCACGTATCTTCACTTCTTCCATTTGGGCATATACATCAAACAATGAGACTGTTTCATCATCTATGACAGGATTGTGTGTTCCAAGGGATCCATCATCTTGGCAATAATTAGTGGCAGTTAGGTCATTCAATTCATCACCTTCGTCATTCAATGTCTCAGCCACAAAGAGTTTTGCTCTGACCTTGCAAGCTGCCCACCATTCACTATTAGCTCTATTCCTGCTTTGTGGATATCTTGTATAGTACACTTGTTGTGCTTGTTCGGCTAAGACGAATGGCTCATTTGAGTAAAGTCTTGATTTATGCTTGATGTCAACCAACTCATATCTCTTATCAACACTGACTCTATTTATCGGGTCAAACCAATGACATTTGATCAGAAATACTCTGTTCTAATTTTCTACATATGACAATTCCAATATATCTTCAATAATACCATAATAGTTGAAGTCATTCTCATCATATATACTACCTCTAACATATACGCCACTCTTCATGGTAGCTTTATTTTGTCCGTACACCTTAGTATAAAATTTGTACCTATTAACTATTAAGTCACAGTAAGAAGTCACGGACTTGGATGGACCATAACTTATCTCTCGTATCATTTGATCCTCGACTTGGCCTATATTAACCTATATCATTACATAGACGGTAGATAGTTGTAATATCTAGCATAATGAACATTGACTTTAATATGATAGATCACAATTATGGATAAAAAGACTCACTAGATGTTTTAGCCACCTACTAAAGTCCTTATCTCGAGCTTCCAATATTTGATCATCAGTGATATTGGGATTTGTTTCCCTTAACGAATCTTCGAATTGTCTAATCAATACATTAATTAATATGGAACTATAAATTAAGCACATTAGTAACAAATTCATTAGATAGAGAGTAAACTTATTGGAGATAAGGTTCTACTTCTCCACAATTTACAAGCACATATGTCTCAGCAATCTGAAGTTCTACATCTGTCGGGAATCTATTTCGACCTCTCCCGATAGGACGACATGGATGTTTTAAAACAGACAATCATTCATTAATTGTATCTTCCCCACCGTCGTTATTCTGAGGAACTTGAGTGCGCCTGGTCTGTAGGTGGGGATCAAAATATATGGAAACAAAATTAAAAATTTCTTCTAAAATATACGCTTCACAAATAGATCCTTCAACTTTCACCTTATTTCGGACCTTTCTTTTCAAATACAGCATACACTTCTCAAAGGGGTACATCCACCTGTAATGCACTAGGCCTCCAACCTTAGCTTCATAAGGGAGATGCACGACTAGATGTTCCATCACGTCAAAGAATGCTGGAGGAAAAATCTTCCCTAGCTTGCAAATTGTTTCAATGATAGAAAGCTCTGCATTCTCCATGGTGGAAGCATGAATTTCAGTTGCACAAACTTCTTTAAAGAACAAGCTTAGTTCTGTTAATGGTCCCCATATAGGTTTTGGCAAGATATCACGAAATGCCAGAGGAATTAATCTTTGCATAAAAATATGACAATCGTGACTTTTTATTCCATATATCTTCCCACCGTCTACATTGATGCAACGTGCGATATTCGACGCATACCCATCAGGAAATTTCAACTGTTTTATCCACTCACACACCATCCTTCTTTGATTGGCATCCAAGACATACGTCGCCTTTGGTTTTTTACATTTGTCATTCTCAACTATTAGCTCCAAGGTAGGACGTTTGCATACCATCTTCAAATCTTCTCTTACATTTGCATTGTCTTTTGTCTTGCCCTTTATGTCCATGACAGTGTTGAAGATATTGTCAAACACATTCTTCTCGACATGTATAACATCTAAATTATGTCGTATTAGATTAGTGGACCAATAAGGCAATTCCCAGAATATGCTCTTCTTCACCCAATTATGGTATATACCAAAGCCGTCTTATTTTTGTTTACCTGAATTCAAGCCAAAAATGACTTCTTTAAGTTAAGTCACTCTATTCAAGACATCTGTCCCACTCAGCCATTGCGGTGGATTGGATTTTTTCACTATTGATCTCTTAAAAGAGTTTCGATCACGGCGAAATGGATGATCAAAAGGTAAAAATTGGTGATGACAATCAAACCAATAACATTTCTTACCGTGTTTCAACACAAATGACTTACTGTGATTCATACAAAATGGACAAGAAAGTTTTCCATGAGTGCTCCACCCAGACAACATTCCATAGGCTGGAAAGTCACTTATTATCCACAACAAAGCCGCTTTCATATCGAAATTTTGATTCTTTCAGGCATCATAAGTTTGCACCCCATCATCTGACAATATCTTCAGATTGTCAATTAGAGGTCTAAGATAGACATCTAAACTTTTACCTGGTAACTTTGATCCAGGAATTACAAAAGTGAGGAATATGTATTCCCTTCTCATACACATACTTGGAGGTAAATTGTATGGTGTGATAAAAAAAGGCCAACATGAATATGGTGTGGCTGAACCGCTGAATGGATTAAAACCGTCTGTACACAGGCTAAGCCTAACATTTCGAACGTCTAGCGCAAATGTAGAATGGGTATCATCAAATTGTTTCCAAGCCTCAGCATCAGCTGGATGCCTGATCACTGTTTCATCTTGACGCACTCCATCTGCATGCCAAGTCATATATCGTGCAGTGTTTTTGGACATAAACAGACGTTGGAGTCTTGGCATAATGGGAAAATATCGCAACACTGAATGCGGCACATCCTTCTCATTCGATGAATGTCCCACCTTCGATTTGAATCATGGGTGTCCACATACTAAGCAAACTGAGCAGAGTCTCTTGTCACTGTATTCTTTGTAATACAACATGCACTGATTAAGACACGCATCTATCTTCTCATATCCTAATCCCAACTCACGAACCATTCTCTTTGATGTAGAAGTTTTCGGGTAACCTTTCAGGCTCTGGAAGCATGCTCTTAATTATGACAATCATTCTATCATAACAACTCTCACTCATGTTAAACTCCGACTTCAAGTTCAAAAGTTGAGTTACAGCTGACAATTTTATGTGCTTATGGCAACCATCCCATAAAGGTTCGTCAGCGTCTCTGAGCAAGTCATAAAACTTCACAGTTGACGGATTTGGATCCTCTTCTAAATCTTGAGCTTTTGGATTTAACCTATCACCTGCGGCATCCATAACCATATCCACATATGGATTCCTAGGCTCTACTTCATCATCATGGACAATGGATGTTGAGCTGCTATCCCCCCATCTGTCCTCACCATGAATGGTCCAATTTACATAACCATCTACAAATCCGTACTTATACAGATGTTGTTCTACCCCAAACACCTCCCTCCATGCACGATTCTTACATCTAGCACATGGACAAATGATGCGATTTAATGCATCAATAACTATCGGGTCTCTTTGAGTAACCCTAATGAAATCATCAACTCCATCCTTGAATTCTTCACTTACATAGCTAGTAGGATCATTTCTTCGTGACATCCAACTTCGATCGGGTCTCATGATTGTTGAAATTGATTTAGCACATTAACACAATCCTTATATCTCCATCTCCTTCTTAACATAGTATGGCCCTATCCCATTCGATAAGAAACATTTTCAACACTTGGTTAATAGTTATTCATTAAATATCATATTTTATACTTGATGAAATTTCGGCAGCATTTTCCATTGGTCTCCAAGTGCATGACTTGAACGCAGTGAGATCTACTGCATTTAAGTATACACCCAGAGAACAAAAAGAAATATTGCAGACCGAAATTTTAACAAATATAACATATAAGATTTAAAGAATAACTATTAACCAAGCGAAGACAAAATTTCTTACCAAACTGTCCTACTTGGACAATTCAAGATTCAATACAATGAGCAGTACCTTGAAAAGGTATGCGTACTCATTAATATAGAATCTGAAATGGGAAACTAAGGTTTTGATTAAACTTTTACTCGAATAAGAAAATAAAACTTTAAGCATATGTTAAAGCACAATCATGGAAAGTTAAATCAAACCAATATTCTTAACACATAATTCACTAGAAATTCATAACTTTTATTTTCAACATCCAAAATTTATGTCATATTTAGATAATCCTAAATGTACTGGGATAGGAGACAAAAGCATTTCTTAAAGGTAATTGGTTTTACAATTCCGTTGATGGAAGCCCTATATACTAGTTACTATACTAAGGAAGTTATGATTATTTTGATTCATGAATTTCAGTTACCTGAAGAAGAAACGAAGAAAATTGTTCTGAATGTGGTGAAGCAGTGTGTAATTACTTAAGGGTGTGCATAATGATTATATTAGAAATGATATTCTCCCTGATTTTTTCAGAACGTCTGGGTTAGGAGGATGACTTTGGATGGAAGAAACTATAAGCAACTTGTGGAGACTACTGTAGAGATGGCAAACAAAGTTGGCGTTGCTGATATTGTCGGGAGAATTGTTGAGGATCTTAAAGATGAGAATGAACCTTTCCACGAATGGTTATGGAAACTATTGAGAAGGTGGTCACTAACTTGGGAGCATCTGATATAGATGCCTGATTAGAAGATCTTCTGATTAATGGTATTCTTTATGCCTTTTAAGAGCAGACCAACGATGATGCTAATGTGATACTTAACGGGTTTGGTGCAGTTATGCACTCAGTTGGAAATGAACTGAGCACTTGAGTTACAATATTGAAAACTCAATTTCAGAGGAAGATAATTTTTTTGCATTAATTTTCTTTGCTAACTAAAACAATGGTGGATTATTAGTTATTTGGTAACCTCAGATATAGAGTACACTTCATCCTTGTAAGAACGTTCCAACACTGAGGTTTTCTTGAAATTATGAATTGAATAAATCTTTTAAATAATTGTGGCAATGTAAAATATATAAGTCCTACCATGATATCAAAAATCAGGCTTCAACACTGGTATGTTTTGTAACACCCTCAGTTCTATGTTAGGCTTGTAAGCGAGTTACAAAGGTAGCCTAAGACTTGCTTAATATGTCAGTTCAGTTTTGTGACAAACTGAGTTAGTTTAGGCACTTAGTTGCAACATAGAAGTTGAAAAGTAACTTAAAATGACTCAAAAAATAGTTTTAAAGGCTTAGTTGAGAGAAACAAGTATGAATAACTTGTTTCTAGGTCACAAATAAGCTAAGTAAGGTATAGTTAAAATTTGAGAAGAATCGGAGTCAGTTTGGTATTTTTAAGTACACTAGTTGTGTATTTTGATACTCGACTGATCTTAGCAGATATTAAAAAATAGAATAATGGCGAACCAATAATTTAGATGAATCCTAATATTTATTCTAAAGTTGTTGGAAGCAAAAAAACTTAAATTAGAGTGATTAAAGTGTCCTTAGCAAATATAAGTTTCAGTACCGAAAATTAACTTTCCAAGTTTGCCCTTTTCTCTTCATTTTCTCTTCTCTCACTCACGAACTCAGCAAAAACAGAACAGAAACAGAGAAACGAAGGGGATAAAGAGAAAAAGGAGAAGAAAGAAAGGAAGGGAAAAGGAAAAGAAAAAGAGCAAGGCTCCAAGGTTAGTCATCACCTAAAGGTAGGGGTTCTTGATTCTTACTCTTTTCCATCTTCTTAACATTGTTCTTTGAGATTCTTTGAGAGACTTGATGAGGAATAATGGTTTTGGGTGAGAATAGGAAGATATAGTATATTTGAAGCTTAATTGAGTTGAGTAGTGATGAGTTAGTGTAGAATGATTGAAATTTGGATTTGGGTTCAAGGGAGTGCATGTCACGACACTCCAGTTGTAGCTGCGCAAGAATTGTGAGGCAAAGAAGCTGAGGTCATGGCACTCTAAGTTTTGTGCCACAACACAAATGTGTAATCCCCCATTTTCAAGTTTTTATGCAATTCTAAGTGGTGTTTTGCATTGATTGAGTATCTAGAATCTCAATTAACATGAAATTGCCTAAAATAAAGATTGAGAAGTATTAGAAATGAAGAACTAGGCATGAGTACAAGTTGAGTTACAAGTTTATCAAGAGTATGATAAACAGGGTGTTATAGGATTCAAATGCTTAAACTAGTTATCTAAATAGCATAATTGGTTATAGGCCTAGTAAATGTGGAGTTTAACACCCTTTTAGATTATAAGTAACCCTAGTAAGCTATGGAAGAAGAGTAGTGAACCAAAGTAAGGGAGCATTGGCACTCCCATTGTATGTAGCAGAAAATGCATTCTGAATAGTCTGTAGTTTTTGTCATATAACTTGAGCTACAGACATCGAAATGAATGGTTTTTGTGTCATTTTAAAGATAATACATAGGGCTACATGCCTGTAAAATTTCAGAATTTTTCACCAAGCCAATTAGCACCAGTTTCTGTTTGAATCCAAGGCAGATTCTACAGAAAATGTATTCTGGCAGCCAGTAAACCAGATTGCACAACTTCCTCCTCCGATGTCCTTTCCACATGAAATTTTGATAGTTTGAAGCTAACATATAAGGCTTCATGCTTGTAAAATTTCAGAATTTTTCCATGTGTAATTTGTTTCCAGTTACAATTTAAAGTCAGGGCAGAAACGGGTGAACCAGTAAATCCCCTATTTCAGCTTCTGTAAAATGTCATATAACTTTGGCTACACTTATCCAAATGAAGTGAGGTTTATGGCATTAGAAAGATATGAGAGAGAGCTATTTGCCCATAAAATTTCAGAATTTTCTGAGTTATGATGCACATTTGGTGTAATCTTAAAAATTAGCCTTTTTAGGTAAGATTTAGAGGTGTTTTGGGATGGTTTGAGTCCTATAAACACTAGTAACTCCTTTAATAGTTAAGTTAGATATGCAACTTTTGTGGTAAATGCTTTACTCTCTCAATAAGTTGAGTTGAGATGGGATAGTAGTAAGAGTGAATTGGTTCCCTCAAGCAAATGAGGTTGAGCCTAGTGAGTTAGTTCTCTCAAGTAAGTGAGGTTGAGCCTAGTGAGTTAGTTCCCTCAAGCAAGTGAGGTCAAACCTAGAGTTAGTTCCCTACGGGTCGAACCTAGAATGGGTTCCCTATGGGTTGAATCTAGAGTTGGTTCACGGTTGAACATTTGAATAGGCCTAATGGAAGAAGTCCAGAAAAATTATTGAAATAGAGCTTAAGCTCACCCAACTGAGGCAAACTTCCAAGCCATGGTGGTATTTGTCCAGAAAGAAGATTACTGTTTAAATCAAAGTAAGCCAGTTTATTGCACAAAGAAAGCTCAGCTGGTATTGGTCTAGTGAGTGAGTTTCTGAGAGGTCTAACAATGACAGGTCATGAATTTTTCCCAATGTCCTTGGAATTTCACCAGAAAATTTATTGTTACCTAATCTTAGCCTCTCAAGGGAGGGTGAATTTCCCAATTGGGGCAAAATTTATCCATCAAAGGCATTGTTGGTAACATCAAAAGAAAGAAACGATCGAGAGCTACACAATGCAGCTATACTACCATTCAATCTGTTCTTTGAAAGATTCACTCTGGTCAAGTTTGCTACATTTATCAGTTAGTGAGGGAGGTTACCTTCAAGAGAATTATTGTAGAGCATGAGCTGCTGCAATGCTTTGAGGAATCCAAATGTTACAGGAATGCCATCTGAGAGCTGATTGTCTGCCAAATCCAGGATATTCAGTTTAATACAGTTACCCAGTGTGGCAGGAATCACACCCACAAGCTCATTCTACCTAAGGTGAAGGAAATTCAACTCTTGCAACCTTCCAATAGTGATGGGAATTTCCTCATTGAAATGGTTTCCAAAGAAATCAATCATTTACAAGCTAGAACAATTACCAATCTCCATAGGTATAGCCCCTGATAATTGATTATCATAAAGATATAAAATTTCCAACTTGCCAAGCATTCCAATCTCTCTAGGCAGAGCACCCTGTAAATTGTTGTGAAATAAAGCAAGTGTCTGCAAGCTACTGAGGTTCCCAATGAATGGAGAGATGGAACCAACCAAGGTGTTGTTGTTAAGCAAGAGATTAGTTAACCCCAGCAACCCATAAAGCTCAAGAGGTATGGACCCATTGAGTGAATTGTTGGACAAATCAAGTTGTTTCAGTGACTGGCATTGACTCAACTCTACTGGGATATCACCATAAATTCCACTCTCAGATAGCATCAAGTGCTCCAAACTTGTTGCATTAGAACGTATGGTTCTTAGTATAACACCATTAAGGTTGTTACCAGACAGAATCATGTATACACTTTCAGAAGAAGAAAAGCTACTTCTTTGAAGAACCTTACCCAAATTTTTTATTAAATTTTTCCACAAAAAAAAGGAGTGACCAAAAGCAACTAGTGTCTGTATGGCCAAAATTCTAATCCCAATAGCAGATTTGAACCACAAGTTTTAAGCTTTTAAGACTACAACAGTTATCAAACTCCAGTAGCTAAAATCCCACATAAAGCTATCCAGGAGAACGATACCAAAATAGGAAGAGACGAAGAAGGAGGCAAAATGATGGAAGAAAGAAATAATGGAAGGGCTTACCTGCAGAAGGAGGGGAAGTCACTCGCGTCGCGTGGCTGCCGTGCTCAGCTCCGGGGAAGGGCTTCGGTGGTGGAGGGGAAGGTCGCACGGCTGTTGGGGGGAGGATATTTGATTTGGGGAGGAAATTTGATTTCTGTAACCTAAACGAGAGATTTTGGCCCTTTTCTGAGTGCGCGGGATTTCTAATTTTAGCGAGGAAAATTATTTCCTCGCTAATCCCTCGCAATTTTGTCTCTGAATTTAGTGAGGGAATATCATACCTCACAATTCCCTCTCTGATTTTATCGAAGGAACTTATTACCTCACAAATCCCTCGCTGATTTTAGCAAGGGTAATGTATTCCCTCTCAATTCCCTCACAAATTTTTGTGAGAGAAATATTCCCTCTCACTTCCCTCGCTAAATTTAGAGAGGGAAATAATTTACTCGCTATTGCTTCGCTATTTACTAGTTGTATCCCCGTTTGGATTTTGTTCTGAATTTTAGCGAGGGAAAGTGTTGGCCTCGCTTATCCCTCGCAATTTGCTAGCTAATTAGAGAGGGAATTGCGAGGGAAAAATTCCCTCTCTAATTTTCGTCGCTAATTAATAAATTTCTTGTAGTGAAATTCACGATTTTGATAAAGCTCAAAAGGGTCAATATCTTTCTTTGATTGAGAAAACTAAATATGATGGTATTAGTGGAGTTCGTGAGCACATAATGAAGTTAGTGCACTATTTTAATAAACTAAAGTCTCTCAAGGTTGATCTCGGTGAGAGTTATCTGATCTGGCAGGTTCTGGAGTCATTCCCTTCTTAATTTGATGTTCTGAAGACCTCTTATAACACTCAGAAAAATAAGTGGGCTGTTGATGAAATGATTATTATTGTCTCTCAAGAAGAAGATTCTATAAGGAAAGGAAAATCACACAGTGTTCAATTTGTTGCTTCTACTTCTCGTACTATCCTAGCTTTAGCTTGTTTTGAATCAAATATAATTGATGTTGCTCCAAATACTTGGTGGTTTGACTCAGGTGCAATTATTCATGTTGTGATTTCTTTTCAAGGGTTCACAAGTCTGAGGAAGCTAAGTAATGTTGAATCCAAGATCATTGTGGGAGATGGAACTAGAGTATCAGTGGAAGAAATAGGAGTAGTTACCTTATTTTTACCTTTTGGATATACTTTATTGTTGAAAGATATTGTTTATGTACCTTCCATGAGAAGGAATTTAATTTCAGTTTCAGTTTTGGACAGATGTGGCTACTCTTTTGAATTTGATAATAGAAAAGTTGTTGTTTGTTTTGATTCTGTTGCCATTGGTTCAGGAGTTTTATGTGATGGGTTATATATGCTGAATTTGAATAATATGTCTATTAACTCTGTTATTGGAAGTAAGCATAATAGGACTGATGAGAGTTCTTCTATGCTATGGCATAGACGCTTGGGGCATATCTCTAGGCCCCGGATTGAAAGACAGATAAGGGAAAGTGTTCTTCATAACCTTGACTTCTCTTATTTTGACACTTGCGTAGATTGTGTTAAAGGCAAGTTCACTGCCAAAAATAGGAATAAAGGAGCAAACAGGTATGATGATGTGCTACAGTTGATTCACACAGATATGTGTGGACCCATTACACCCACTACTATAGGTGGATATAGGTATTTTATTACTTTTATAGATGATTTCTCCAGATTTGGTTGGATAGATCTTCTCCAGAAAAAATCTAGTTCTTTGGATGCTTTCAGATCCTTCAAGGCTGCCGTTGAATTGAAGACAGGAAAGAAGATAAAATGTGTGAGGTCTGACAGAGGAGGTGAGTATTATGACAGATATGATGAAACTGGAAGAAATCCAGGACCGTTTGCCAGATTTCTTGATGAATGTGGAATTGAAGCTCAATATACTATGCCTGGTACTCCTGAGCAGAATGGAGTTGTAGAGAGACGTAACCGCACGCTTATGGATATAGTGAGATGCATGTTGAGCCATTCGTCATTACTAGAATTTCTTTGGGGAGATGCTTTGAAGACTGCTGTGTACATTCTTAATCAAGTACCTAGCAAGTTTGTACCGAAAACTCCCTATGAGTTGATGACTGGAAGGAAGCTGAGTTTGAAACACTTTCATGTATAGGGTTGTAAGGCGGAAGTTAAACCTTATAATTCTCAGCAGAAGAAGCTTGATCTTAAGACTATTAGCGGCTTCTTCATTGGCTACTGCGTGGGCTCTAGAGGTTATAGATTCTATTGTCCTTCTCACTCCATGCGAGTCATCAAGTCTGATCGAGCAATATTCTTTGAGGATGTTTTGGATAGTGGGAGCCATACACCACAACCAATCACTCTTAAAGAGAATCAGACCGTAGTTTCGATACCGGTTGTTTCACTTCCTGCAGATATCATGGTTCCAGTAAATCATAATGATGATCAAGCTCTTCGAAGAGAAGATGATGTAGTGGCACCACCAACTGATGAACAGGAACCAAATGACATTGCTGAAGTAGTCTCATTAAGACGATCTCAGAGAGTACGCAGGCCTTCTATACCAGATGACTATGTAGTGTATCTTCAGGAGCACGAGTTTGATCTCCATGATGACGACATCTTATAACTTTTAAGGAGGCAATCTCTAGCTCTCATGCTTCTGATTGGCTAAATGCTATGCATGATGAATTGTCTTTTATGTCTCATAATACTATTTGGGATCTCGTGGAGTTACCAGTTGGTTACAAACCCGTTGGGTGCAAATGGGTTTTCAAAACCAAGCGTAGTCCAGATGGTAGAGTTAAGAGGTACAAAGCTAGACTAGTAGCAAAAGACTATAGTCAAAGAGAAGGCATTGATTATAAGGAGACTTTCTCACCGGTCTCTACAAAAGATGCATTTCGAGTTGTTATGGCTTTGGTAGCTCACTTTGATTTAGAACTTTACCAGATGGACATGAAGACGACTTTTCTGAATAGAGATCTAGCCGAAGATGTTTATATGGTTCAGCCTGATGGTTTTGTTGAAAAAGGTAAGAAGCATTTAGTTTGCAGACTTAAAAAGTCTATTTATGGACTGAAACAGGCATCAAGGCAATGATATTTGAAATTTGATCAGGTTGTCACTTCTTTTGGCTTCAAAGAAAATGCCTCAGATCAGTGCATTTATTTGAAGACTAGTGGGAGCAATTTTATAATTCTTGTTCTATATGTCGATGATATTCTTCTTGCTAGTAGCTGTGTTAAACTTTTGACTGAAACAAAACTGATGTTGAGTAGCCACTTTGATATGAAGGACCTTGGTGATGCTTCAGTTGTTTTAGGCATCCAAATTTACCGTGATAGGTCACGTGGCATTCTTGGATTATCTCAGAGAGGATATATTGAAAAGATCCTTAAGCGGTTTAACATGCATTCTTGCTCTCCATGTGCTGCACCTGTTCAAAAAGGTGATAAACTCTCTAAATCCCAATGTCCTCAAAATGATATAGAGATAGTTGAAGTGGAAAAGGTCTCATATGCTTCCGCTGTTGGCAGTTTAATGTATGCTCAAGTTTGTACTCGTCTCGATATTGCTTTTGCTGTTAATGCTTTAGGGAGATACTTGAGCAACCCAAGTTTGGGTCATTGGAAAGCCATGAAAAAGGTCATGAGATATTTGCAGGGAACTAAAAATTATTTGTTGACCTATAAGAAGTCTAATCAACTTCAGGTCATTGGTTATTCTGATTCTGATTTCGTAGGTTGCCCTGATGACCGAAAGTCTACTTCCGGCTCTATTTTTATGATGGCAGGAGGAGCTATCTCTTGGAAGAGTGTCAAACAGACTCTTACAGCTACTTCTACCATGGAGACAGAATATGTCGCTTGCTATGAGGCTACTTGTCATGCCATGTGGCTAAAAAACTTAATCTCTGGCTTTCATAGTGTTGAAAGCATATCTAGGCCACTTGTGATATATTGCGACAATATCTGTTCTTTGTGCATTTCTCTCAAAACAACAGAAGCTCTTCTCGCTCAAAGCATTTTGATATTAAATATCTGTTTGTTAGAGAGAAAATTCTAGAGTTTCAGACTCGAATTGAGCATCTTACTACAGAGAACATGTTAGCAGATCCACTAACTAAAGGCTTAACTATTGGAGCTTTTCAGAATCATGTAGCTCATATGGGTTTAGTTAAGTCTTTTGATGTTTTGGGTTAGTGGAAGTCTGAAATTTTATATTTACTTATTGTCATTCTTATGAGATATGTATGAGATGACGTCACTTTTATTATCATATCTCTTATAGCATTTTCAGATGCTTGGACTATTCTTGGATTGCATATTTCTCTTAATTAATTATGTTTTTCCATATTCATTATTCTTTATGTGAAATATGAACATTTAACATGTATGATTTACTTCCCTTTCGGATACTATTTCTGCAGTGTTAAAACTTATATTTCTAAGACTGTTGGTTGACACGTGTTTTGACCATAGTTGGTATTCTAGTGTTAATGATTCTTATATTTTAATGATTGACTAATGCTATCCAAGTGGGAGAATTGTTGAATTTTAATTCAAATATATATATATATATATATAGGAGGGATCAGTTTACACCGTGTAAGTTTTTTTTCTCTTATACCTATTTTCAACCGTTAGTTCTACTTTCATCTAATGGTTGAGATTATTTCATTAAAGGTAACCATTAGATGAAAGTAGATCTAATGGTTGAAAATGAAGTGTAAGAAAAAAAGACTTACACTTGGTGTAAGTTGATCCTTCCTCATATATATATATATATATATATATATATATATATATGTTATGTGGATTAGCATTATTCAATAATTAAAATATTGTTTAAATTATTAATATATATTAATTATAGAATTATGTTTTATAATATAGCACTTAGTCAATTTATGAATATTATAATTGGGTTTTTGTTGTGAGTAGCCCGTGATGGGTTTGGGCTGTTCATTTAGTAGCCCGTTGAGAAGTCCCTACTCTCATTTGGTAAGTTATAAACTGCTTCCCCATTAGGCAGTTTTAGTACGCACAGAAAACCTACCAGGATTGAGGGCAGTTTCTCTCACACACGTGAATTCTTCTTGATCTTTTCACTGAGCGGCAATGGATTGTGGAATCATGTCAGGTACACATTATTGACCTATTTCTTGAATACAATATGCTTAATATGCTATGATCTTGTATCTATAATTGATTAGATTTATAGAATGATTGAAATAAATCCTTCATAAGGTGGATGTGTGTTCACCGTATTTTGACGTGAGACAAATGTCAAATCAAGCTATATGCAATTGTAGCATTTTCATATGATACAGAAGGATCAGGATCTTTTTAATTTTTTTCTCTCTCAAGTGGTCAATTGTAGGAGAGAGAAATATACAAAAAAAATTTATTGATGGGACCTAGTTGAAACTTGTGAAATTTCTTTTATAAACTTGTGTCTTTCTTTCTCCTACAATTGACCACTTGAGAGAGAGAAAAATTGAGAAGATCTTGATCTGAATATAGAATGAGTTTATGAGTTTATGAAAGGGTTGAAAAAAAATTAGAGTATAAAAGTTAGACGAATAACAGGATTGTTAAAGAAAAGAATTGTTATTGGGCTTTCTCATTGAAGCAAGCATTTTTAATTTGAAGAATCGTATATTATATTAATGAATTATGAATAATTATTATTTTATTAGTATATTAATTCATTATGTAACATATATAAAATTTAAAATATATAATTAATTATCACTAATTTAACTCTGTTTCAACCACAATCAAACCAGTAAATCATAAATCAATTTCTTTACTGGTTCAATTATCAATCTAATTTTAAAGACAAGTATAAATAATGATGCATTCCTCACCACAACATAGCCAAAGGTAGGGGTGCACACGGGTCGGGTTGGGTCGGGTTTGGGGGTAAAAAATGTCCAAACCAATCAAATAGGTCGGGTCGGGTCGGGTCGGGTCGGGTCGGGTTGTGTTAAATTTTTTCATGTAACCCGACCCGAACCAACCCGATGATAATCGGGTTGGTTCGGGTCGGATGATCGGGTGGTCGGGTTGATCGGGTTGGTGGTCGGGTTGGTCGGGTTAGTGATCGGGTTGGTCGGGTTGGTGATCGGGTTGGACCGACCCATGAATATTTTTCAATAGAAATTACTCAAAACGACATCGTTTTTGGGGTAATCGGATCATCGGGTCGGGTCATCGGGTTGGTTCACCAAACCCGTCACCCGAACCGATGACTGGTCGGGTTTATTAGATCTGACCCGAACCGACCCGTCTACCCGAACCAACCCGGATATATATGATCGGGTCGGGTCGGGTCGGGTCGGTCGGGTTCGCGGGTCCGCGGGTCGGGTTGTGCAGCCCTAGCCAAAGGCTATCTATTACATTAAGAGTCCTCAATGTATAACATGTGAAAAATTATAAACAAACATAAGACAAATTTGAAATTATGCAATTATTTACAAGGGCTTGGCAAAAGTGTTATTAACTTAAATAATTTGATATGATAAAAGAGTAAGATGTAGTTGTAATCATAGGGTGATCCTTTCACACAAAATCGGCTAAGTCAACATCCAAAAGAAATTTAAGCTTTTTTAAAAGAATAATGAGATAGCAAAGCTATTAAGGACCTAGCATGTGGTGGCAAATATGATAGAGAATGAGATAATGGAGTAAAAAAAATAAAAAAAAAACAAAGAAGAAGGTTGAGTAGAAAAAAGAATGAGAATTTTCTTTACTCCGGTGATCAAAAAAAAAAAGAAAAAAAATCTATAGGGGATCCACATATCTTCTTCCAACACTCATACACATAGTTGTATAATTCGAATCAAAAGTCAACTTAATTAGAAGGTCAAGTCATCGAGTCAATGGTTCGACCGGAGTCAAACAATTAAATTGGAAAATTCGGATAAAGAAGAAAATATTTTAAAAAAATATTATATGAAGAGTTATTTCATATAAAAATATATTATATTAAAAATATTAAACAAAAAATATTTTATGAAAAAATACTTCTAAATAAACAAAGTAATAATAATTTATTAGTTATATAATAAATTAAGAAATTGAGAATAATATTTAACAGAAGTATATGGTCCAATGTTAAAATATATTTTATGATAAAAATATTCATGTTAAGTTTCAGTAAAAATAAAAAAAGTCAACTCAACCGATGGGTCATCAGGTCAATTCGAGTTTGATTGGGTCATTAAGGAAATCAGTTCAATAAGTTGATCAGACTAACCTGAAACCTAAGTCGTGGGTTTTCCAGGTCGATCGATCCGGTCAGTCCGAACAATTATGCTCATAAATATTTTTTCTACATTTATTTTTTCATTCTCTACCAAAGCTTCTACGGAAGATTATGAGCATGTCGATGAAGTTATAGTCTCTTTAGAAAACCATAAGACAATTTTCTTAGGGGAAACGATTGGTTGCCAGTTGCTACAAAGTTATTCCTTCTACATTCAAATCATTCATGATTGAGTTGAGAGTTGAAACAATTTATTTATTCATGTTCTGTGCATAAAAATCATATATTATAAATAGATAAAGGGAAATAAGAGTTAATTTCTCTTACTTTCCCTTCCTTCTTCGACTTAAACATCGAAACAAGGGAAATTAACTCGCCCTCTATGTCTTTCCTTTTCCTCCCTCCCTCTTATTTCCTTCTTTTTTTGATTCTTTTTTTTTGCCTTATAGATAATTACAGCTAGAAGATTTTTTATGGGGGAGGGAGCGTTTAACTTGTGTCCTCCACCTTTGGTGGGGATAGATCCATCCAACTATATCGTGTGTGCGTATGTCTTCTTTTTCAATTCTTTCCTCTCACTTAAAAACATTTAAACATATAAAAAAAGAATAAGTATTCTTTTTCTATAAATATTTTCTCATTTATTTTCAATAGGCGTTGAAATATAAACTAATTGAGTGTTTGCGCGCTAAGAACAGTATAAAAAGGAATTTACCAATGATCTATGGCCCAACCCTTACATAATCAAATTTTATTGACTATATATCATTGCCTTTAGTGTACAGATGACAATAATAAGAAAAGATAGTGTTGCAAAAATAAATATTAAGGAGTGTTTGGTAATTATCATAACATTGTTTTAAATTAAAATAAGTTATGTGAATTCATAATTAAATTTAAATTTGCTTAAATTTTGATGAATCTTTTTGTAGATTTAAACTAAACCAAAAATAGAGAAAGAGATATCTAAAAAAAAACTTTTGATTAAAAAAAGACACAGAGCACATAACATAAATTCAATTCTTTTATATTTTCTTTTAATGAAATTATTAAATTAAATAAAAATTTACATATTTTTTCTTTAATTATAGGTCCCATCTCTTTCGATTAACAATAATTTTTTGTTCATGATTATTTGTGTTTTATTTAAGGAGGTGATTGGAAAATAGAGAGAGGATGGAGGGGTGGTCATAGGTTGAGTTAGATTATTTATTTATTATCTTTTTTTTTCCTTTAATACGCTCCAACATGACCTATACATGTATGGATAGAATTGAGTCGAATTAATGAGTTTAATGTACATAAATTTTTATTAAATATAATAACAACAACAATAAAATCTTTTTTCATTATTAGATGTGGTAAGCTAAAATAATTTCTTAAACAAGAGTAAAAAACTATTATGTATAACAAATGTTAGATAAATTAACCATAAGTCTCAAATGAAATAAACATAAGTATCAATAAAAATAAACATGTAAGTCTTAAATGAAATAAAGACAACATGTCTCAAAATTAGAAGTTATAAATAAGTCTTAAGGTTAACATCACATTAAGTTAAATAAGACGGTCGTTAACATTGTCATTGTAATTATCATTGTTTTCCTTTATAAAAATCTTATAGACATCCAAAGGCTTAACAATACAATGGTCCTAAAATGCTTCTACAACTTCTCATCTTCATGGTGACATTGGGTTGGGAGAAAGAATGGTTTAACATGGGAACTCGTGGGAACTACGTGAAGAAGGAAAGAAATAGTTAGAAATAATGTCGTTATAATGTGAAGAAGAGGCAAAGGGGGGATGTCATGTGAAACGAGGTCATTCCAATTAAGCTCAAATTTTGTTTAAAAAAAAACAAAGAATTTTAGTCATTTAGCCGCAACTTTAGCTTACAATCGTAGCTAAAAAACTTTTAAAAAGTAGATATATGTGTTGGATCAGTTATATGTGAGTTGGGAGATTACAAATTCACAAACTGACTCACCATATAGATTTGAGCTTTTGGATCTAAACTAAGCTCAAAGACCCAATCTAACTCACCGTTTAAGAAATGAATTGAATAAATTGTTAAAGAGTTTTTTCAACCTACTATTCATTTCTAAAAAGGTGGAAAAGAATGTTAAAAAAAGAAGAAAAAAAAGAAACCGTAGGCATTGCATCATCCATCATAACTCCTTCCTTTTTTTTTGGTATATAATAACTCCCTCCTTTAAGTCCATAATTTATTATAGCATCTAAAAGTCAATCTCCCTTAAGGATATAAAATTACTAACTCACTATATACTAATTGGAAATGGAGCAGTTCAAATTCTTTAAATATATGATTTTAGGTTTGATTTTGAAATTCATATTTATAACAATAATATTGTTAGGAGATGTTTTTATTTAGATATTTGACTATATCTTAAAAAATTAATTTTTCACTTATTGAATGAGAATATTCCAAAAAACCAAAAATAAAATCACTAACTCACTAGTCTTTTTGGCCTAGCATTACAACTTCTAAATATTTTCTTGAATAGCCCCAGGGTCGACTCATATTTTTAGCAAGACTCGGTAAACAAACTTTATAGCCTCAACTATTGGAGAAATTCTAAAATAGTCCTAGAATATTATTTGAGAAATCTTGTAATTGTTGAGATTTAATTTTAAAATAGTTAAATTTTAATTTAATTGTTTGTATGATTTTAAAGTTTCTTGTGTCATAATTTGACTAAAATAGTATAATACTCCAAAAGTGAAAAAGAATCTTTCCAACAATTGGGGATGGGAACCCAAATAAACAAATAGTTACACTAGTACTTTATTAATGGATCCAACCTAAGGAAAATTAGGGTATTGTTGTATAGTAGAAAAAGTTAACCAGAATTTTTATAGAGCTTAATTAGATTTATCAAAATATTTGATTCCAGTGACATCTTCATCGCTCGATGTCATTAGTGAAAATTATAGCTTGTGAGAGAGAAGTTACCAGTACTATTACTGGATTCTCACTTGAATACGGGTAGAAAGGGCTTGCAAGATCCGAAGTTGGATTCCTAGATGGAACCACACCATTCGCCATGATGAAGTAATTGAATGGAAAGAATATGATGAATTAATGAAGAGTCGAAAACACAAAGTAGGAGATTCAGCTGAAACAGTACTCTAAATGAGAGCTCTAACACCATATCAAAATCTTGATGCTCGAAGGAAAAGAAAGAGAATTTAGAGAGAGTGAGAGAAAGTTCAGAGAAAAGTTAGAGAATGAGAATAAGAATCAAATGTGTTAACAACCAATCATCTCAGTGTGAGATTAGTACATATATACGTTTTATCTGAAGCTAATGACCTATAACGAAATGAACGTTAGTTACAAGAGCTATAACGAATTGAACCTCCTCTAACTAATTATAATTTATACCGACTATATGATTAATTATTACAATATAATTCAACATGTGGTCATAAATTATCCTAGGGTATTAAGATTAAATGATAATTATTAGATAAAATAACATAATAAAAATCACTTATTTATTAAGAGTTAATAAGCATATCAAGTTATTTTTCAAAAAAAAAAATTTGACTATAAAATGTTGATTATATAATATTGTTCTAAGAAATTTAAAATCAAATCCAAACAACCTGCCCAATATTCTTGATGATACAAAAATAATACATATACATAACTTCTTCAATAGAAATTCTTAGGGTATGTTTGAAAGATTTAAAAGAATGGAAATGAATGATTAATAATAAAATGAAATGAAATGACAAGAAATGGAATAAAATGACACATGACATTCTCTTATTTAATTGTTTAATGAAAGAATGAAAGGGACTCCTAGTAAAAATCATGTCATTCACTCCTTGATCTCCTAATTCGGGGGGACAAAAATGTGAGATTTAGAGTAACAAACGAAGGATAGTCCCTCCATTACCATTCCCATCTCTCGTTTAAAATAACTCTCAAATGAGAAATATTTGTATAGATTAAAACAATTAACAATTGACACATTATTATTTTTAATATAAAATAATTATGTGGTACAAGACTTTATACAATTATTTAAGTGTTGATTTGACTAGTTTATACAACTATCTAAACAATGTCTACATAAAGTATTTATCTGCCTAAACATACCTTTGTTAGTTTTAATCATTATATTCCTTGTAATCCTCCCAAACACATCTTTAAGTGCTCATACAACAAGAAATTTCTTTTGTAATGCAGTATTAAATATGTGTCACATTACCTTTACATTATCTTTTATTTTAATTTTTTTTAATGTTATAATTGACATAACACAAATTTAATAATATAAAATATGAGAAATCTCTTACTAAAAAACTTATAAAAAACATCCTCATTTTCATACTCTGTAATCCTTATATGTAGACAAATGGAGTAACGAGAGTAAACATTCACTTTAATTCCTAAAATTTCATGCACCGGTCACTTTAGTCCATGACTTTAAAAATTGATAACTTAATTTCTGAAACCTCAAAATGTCTGTCACGTTAGTCCCCGCGTCTTTTGTCATTAGTTAAACTTGACGGACATGCATGCATGGCACGTTAAGTGTCAACTTGGACGCTTACACGACCTCTTTCCACCCAAAAAATGATGTAACTTTGGTTATTACCCAAATAAACAAAACCCCAATCCACAAAACAATGCCGCTCCCCACCCATCTTCTAACTAATTGTAAAACAATTAAACATCTTTTCTAGTGCTGAAGATGGTTCCCTGTAAGTGCCAAAGTTTTTGAGATCCACTTTCCTCAAGTACGGAGCACCATCCATGCTGACTTTTACATAGAGGCATCTAGACTTGGCTTATACATCATCATCATTCTTTTGAGGTTGAGTAGCCATTGAGTTCTTCTTGAAAGAACGAATTGGTGGCCATCCCACAATCTGTTCCCTGATTCACATAAGTAAACAAAATTATACTATATAATAAGGAGTGTGCAAGGAGCCCCACTTGAGGTAAAACTTTTTGTGTAGAGGTCAGTGATTATTTTATAACTTCAAAACAAAAAGAATCTAACTGATACATATTCTTATTCTGGTGTCTAAGGGAGATTCAAGAAATGAATGCAATAGCAGAGAGAAACTAAATAACTAAATAAATAAATAATTTTCACCATGGAAATTGATTTTTTAGGATAGGACATTGAATACTTGGAGGAGTTCAATCCAATCCAAAATCATACACAAAAGCAAATGATAGACAACCAAGGTGAAGAAGAAAATTTATGGAACAACCAAAACAACCATTAGATAATGATTAACATAGAAGGAATATCCTCTAAATAAAATAGAATAGAGTTAACATCAGCCTCTCTAACACTATAAGCTAACACGAGAAGATAATTAATGACAAGAAGAGTTAGAGAGCTCAAAGCCTCAAAGTTTCACCTTGATAGATTTCCTTCTCCCTTCATTTTCAGTTTAAATTTCAACCAAGTAGATTTTTTAAGGAAAAAAAATTCCTTTCCTTTTTCTTTGAATTATCTTATGCCCAATTGCTCAACCACATAATTTTCTTCTTGCTTCCAACATTTTGTTAACATACACACATATAAATGAGAAAACTATAAATAAGATAGGATAATAACAAAAAATTCACAGAACTCAAGAACCAACATCAATAATAAAAATGGACAAATATTTTGACAAGGAAAACATAATATAGCAAAAAATTATTAAAAAAATTAACACCATAATTTTTTAAAAATTTTCTAACAACAAAAAAGAAGAGAAGAATAATGAGGCTAAAGGAAGATGAAGCTACTTTGCAGCAAGAGCAAAAACCTGTGGCTTCTTATTATTCACTGGCTTTGGAGACTCAAGAATTTTATCTTTGACAACAGATACTTGTTGGTTGGTGCAATCAGGCCCAACAAGAGCTTTGGTAGCAGTAATACCCCTTGGAGAGAACAAACCACCATTTTTACACAACCCACCTCAGACCCACCATTCCCAGAAAGAAGCCATTTCCCATAACCACCATCAATGGCATCTGAGAAACCCTTCTTGGCTCCAGAAACCAAACTCTTGAGCATGGCTAAAGGGTACACATTCTTGTCCTCAACCCACCAGTAGTAGCAACATCCTTATCTAGTGACTCAAAACCAGGCAAGCTAAGTTTCAGCTTAGTAGCCTTGAGGTTTAAGCCACTGCTAGTAGTCCTCTGAGAAAACTTGTCAGAGCTTTTCATTAAAGGAACCTCTACTAAGCCTATATAGTCTTACTATAATGGAATAAACATCAAATTTCAGCTCACACTACTATAAGATGGTTTTGGTAAAAAACGGCGCTGTTTTGTGGGTTGGAATTTTGTATCTTTGGGTAATAACCAAAGTGTAACACCCTAATACAAATATCTTGATATAACTTACATATATAAAGATATAAAGCATTAACCATGTTACTTCTGTTCTTACTATCATTCTAATACCATATAATTAAACAATTAAATATGGAGAATCACGATAAAAGTAGGTCATACATATATACATCAAAATCCTCAAGGCATAGTGTTATATATACAACAAAACTACAACTTAAAGTAAAATGTACAAGAGTTGTTCATACAACAAAAACTAAAATTATTTTGTCTTGTTGCTCTTTCTCCATTTTCTTTATACCTTTAACAAGGTCTTGACCTGCTTTTACCATGAAAACACGGAAAGGGGTGAGAACATAAAAATTCTCAATAATATACAAGTATCTCATGACATTCATTAATGTAAATTGCATATAAATTTAATCTATATCAACATAATACAATCGCTCATACAACTGTATAACGTATCGAAACCTAAACTATCTCGATATTATATAACCGCTCATGCAACTATATAACATCAACTATACTTGACAAATTACTTAACTTGCTTCATTGCCTAACTTTAGACTTAACTCATCCTAAGGCTTGTGTTAGTAAGTTTATCTCACTTTACTACACTTATATAAGGATTGATCATACTCCTCATGTTACTTGACAAATAGTAACTCACTACTTTGTCTTTGGTGAAGTGTTGTACTAACACTTTCCTCTCATAATTACCTCCTTAACAAAGAGCCTTACTCACTACTTTGCAATGTTAAAATGTTTATCTCACTCCCTTAATTAAAACAATTGTACTATGGTTTAATTCTAACAAGTAAAGGAACCAACTCTTAACTAATACTCTATTTCAACCAAACTTAATGAGGTAATAAAGTATTTCTCTAACAACATGCATAATTAGTTCCACTTTGACAATAAGAAAGTGAATTATGCCTCTATGATAAGTCTAAATTTCTTATCAAACTTATATCTAGCTTACCTTATAAATACAACACAAGTGGTATTCTAAGCCACACTAATATGCTTAAGGTCCTAGACACTTATTTTAAGCAATCCATAACTCTTGAAAAGTCTAAAAACTCAAACTTGTTCTTATATGCTAGGTGGTTATTCCCTTTGTGAAATATCCCTAAAAGTGTCTTGACACACTTAAGAAAACATATAATTAGGGGTGCCCAGCAGGTCGGGTCGACCCACGAACTCGTGAGTTTCGACCCAATCCAACCCATAAAATGCGGGTTGGGTTGGGTTCGCGGGTTGGATCGGGTTGAAAAATGCTTCAACCCACAATGTGCGGGTCGGATAGCAGGTTGAAACACTTCCAACCCAACCCACCCACCCTTTTTTTTAATAAAAAAAAAAATTAGCCCAGATAGAGTATGCGTTTTGCTTGAAAAATGCCTTTAAGGTTCACAAATATCCTCTCTGATATAGATAGGAATATCGTTAGATCATGTAAATACGCTAACAAATAGAGGCCAAAGTGGGAAGAGAAAAAGGCATCAAAACCCTATCTATCTACTCCTTCTACACTGGCCCCAGCACAGCTAGTAATTATCTCTTCTCTGCAACTAGTTTCTGCAACTAGTTCTTCGTAATGCAGTCGTTCTCTCAAGCTCCCAGTGTTTGCACCTTGAGTCAGTGACCATTGCTTCTTCTCCCATCCGATCTCCCAGTCCCAGCAATTGCGCTATCGTTGTGAGTCTGTGACCATTGCTTCTTCTCACACCCGATCTCCCAATTGTTCTCTGCAACTAGTCACGCCGCCACATAGCCATTCGTCCCTCTTGTGGCTTTTTTAGTTTTCTGCATCACGCAGCCCCAACATGTAAGCCTTCTTTCGCTGCTCTTTTCATGTGAATCTGGAACATAAGAGGGAGTGTAGCTGGGTACAGTGTAGCTGCACCGTAAGGGCAAGGAAGCTACAAGGAGCAAAAAGGGCAGCAGAGTTATGGGTACGAGCAGAGTGGGCAGGCAATGAATGTAGTATCGCTGGAGAAGAAGAAGAGCAAGCTTAGAGTGTAGGATTGTACTTGTTAAAATGATTATCATTGATGAGCTTCCATTTAAATTTGTTAAAAATTAAGGCTTTAAAAGTTTTGCTCAAGTTATGCAACCTCAATTCCAAGTTACTTATAGACAAACTGTTGGTAGAGATGTTATGTAATTATATGTATTTGACACTAATTTGTTATTTAAGTTATGATAAACTTTGTTTAATTTATTTCAGACTTAGTAAAACTTGTTAGTTATTAGTTTGTTATGCACTTATTGACTTATGGTATTTAATTTATTTAAGATTGATACTTATGGTATTAATTTGTTAGATTTTGTATTTTGACTTTTTTTTCAATAATTTAAAAAAAAAAGCACGTCAACTCACGGGTTCGACCCAACCTAAACCAACCCACTCTTAAGCGGGTCGGGTTGAGCGAAAAAATCTCTTCGACCCAACCCAACCCAACCCACTGCTCTGGTGAGCGGGTTGGGTCCAAAAACATTGTTGAACCCACCCAACCCAATCCACGGACACCCCTACATATAATAATGATCTCAACTAATTGAGAAGCTCAAAGTGTACATAAAATAGACTTTGCCATTTCTGGAACCAGCGCCTAGGCCCCCCCTTTCCAGCGCCTGGACGCCCAATGCCCTGTTACGAGCATAAGCTCTCTAGGCTGTGCGCGCAGGCGCGCACAGCTCTCAAAGCTTGAGCGCTAGTCGCATAACCCAGAATCTGCAGAATTCTGCAGATTCTGGTTACTGTTCCATTAGAACATAAGAGAATTCCAATCACCAAAAATCAATTTCTATGTGATTTCTAATATCACTAACAACCTCTAAAAATGTTGTAGCACTAATACAACTGACTGAATCACTTAAACATGGATTAATGACCAAATCACATACTCATAACCCATTTTCTATGTTCCAACTTAAGGAACTACCTAACTTTTTCTAAAGATAAAATCAATACTCTTGCATCAATTAAGTAGAAAATAACTCATTCCAATCAATGAAAGCAAGAACTAACAAAGAAAACATATTTTTGCATCTCAAACCCTCTTTCTCCATCTAATGACCTAACTTCAACCAATGGAATAGATGAAGAGAAAAGATGAATTTTAAAGTTAGAAACCCCTACCTCAAGTCCTATGTGATGGTGGTTGTTCAATCTTTGCTTTGCCTTTCCCTTTCTTTCCCTCTTCCTCTTTAAGTTTTTCCTCTTTGGTTTTCTTGTTTTCTGCTACTGCCCTTGCTGTTTTCGTGTGAGAAAGATGAGTGAAATGAGTTGAAAAACTTGAAATATCAAGTATTAAAAGTCAACAATAAGGGTTGTAACCGTAGGTGACTTGCAACTTTAAGATATTTCATTGATATTTTCCTGATCTGCTAAAAACACATAGATTTAGCTAAATCAAGTTTTTCAATTTTCAATAACTTTAGAATAAATATTATGATTCATCTAAATTATTATTTCACTATTATCCTATTTTTTCATATCTACTGTTAGTCAATTCGATATTAAATACACAATCAGTATGCATAAAAATATCAAACTAACTTTGATTATTCTAAAATTTTAATTACACTCCCTTACACTTATTTGTGACTTAAAATCAAATTCTCTAGGTTTATTTTCCTCAACTTAGTCATTTATGCTACTATTTAAGTCATTTTAAGCTACTTTTCATACTTTGAGTTATAACAAAATGTCTAAATTAACTTAATTTGTCACAAAAATAAATAGACATGTCAAACAAATGTTATGTTATCTTTATAACCATAAACTGGTCTAACATACTAAAAAGAAGATGTTACAACATTGTTTTATGGGTGAGGAGAGACTATATAAGCATCCAAGTTAACACTTAACGTGTCATGTCATACGTCCATATCCGTCAAGTTTAACTAATGACAAAAAATGCAGAGACTAACATAACAGATGTTTTAAGATTTTAGAGATTAAGTTATCATTTTTATAAAATCAAAATCTAAAATAATAGGTACATAAAATTTCATAGACTAAATTGATGGTTTACTCGTAATATTAATGGTGTCTAGGAAGAGTGAGAGAAAAAAAATTATTAATTAAAATCATTAAATGTGGGTGATGTAAGAAAATGAGTATATTTTTTCTTGCATATATAACAACGTTTCATCAGGGAAGGGCACATACCAAACCTAACCACAGCCAGAGGAGCCGAATAAGCTTCTGATTCTCAGTACTGAACTCACCGAAAAAACAACAACCGGTGAAGCAACAAAACATTAACAAAGCTTCCTCACCCTGCTGTCTTCTCTTCTTCACATCAAAATTGCTATGTGAGTCTTTTTCTCTTCGTTTCGTTTATCATGTTTCGATTTTGATCTTCTTTTTCGATTTCCCATCCCTTCCCTTCTTCACCCCTTTATTCATCTCCACTTAAAAATCAATAAAATCACAGAAAAAAACAACAAACAGACAAAATGGGTTGCACGATGAGGGAAAAACACATCAGAGCGAATCGGAGACCTCGATCATCGGCGAAACCCGATTCGGATTTGGACGATGCCATATCCAAATCCATAGCCGAGTCGGGCCTCAAGCCCTTGAAACACCATCTGGGTCCTAAGGATTCTTCACAAAACCCGAATCCCAACCCGAACCCTAATGTGGACGAAACCGGGTGGGGTTACTGCACCGAGGAACAATTGGAAGAGATCCTGTTGAAAAACCTGGAATTTATATACAACGAAGCGGTTTCAAAGCTTGTTGCTTTGGGCTACGATGAAGACGTTGCGGTGAAGGCGATTTTGCGAAATGGGCATTGCTATGGTAGCATGGATGTGTTAACAAACATATTGCACAACTCCTTAGCGTTTTTGAATAGTAATGGTGGTGTTGGTGGTGGTGTTAGTGGTAATGGTGGGAATTTGGACGAGTCTGAGCCTGTGTTCTCTGATTTGAGGCAGTTGGAGGAGTATTCTTTGGCGGGTATGGTGTGTTTGTTGCAACAAGTGAGGCCACATTTGAGTAAAGGTGATGCCATGTGGTGTTTGCTTATGAGTGATCTTCATGTTGGAAGGGCCAGCAGTATGGAAATTCCGGTGCCTGGTAATGGCTGCCCTAGTTCGGCTACTAGTACTACTACTACTGCTACCGTTGAGGCTGGTAGCAATTCGGTTGGCGTTATGGCTCCGGCTCTGTGTAGGTTTCATGGCGGTTGGGGGTTTGGAAATGGGGGTGGCTCGGATTTTCCGGCAAATGGTTTTGTCTCTTTTGGCGCGGAGATGAATTTGCAGTTGCAAAGGGATATTGAATTCCCAAAGAGGTTTAATCTTTCTCCTTCAATGAAGAACTTGTTGAAGAGAAATGTTGCCATGTTTGCTGCTGGTTTTAGGGCAAACTCGAAACAATTGCAGACACTGGCCAAGGGCATTTCTGGCAGTAGCACTGTGTCAAATTTGGATTCTCCGGCTGTACTTGGGACGCAAGTTGCGGTTGAGCAGTCTGGAGATTCTCAGAATTTTGATAACCAAGATGCTGTGAATTCGGTGCTGAGTAAATTGCGTGATCTAAATCTTGATGAGAATTTGGAGCTCGTGGCAGAAGATCAGAAGGATGAGGTGATAATCACTCTATTTCATCAGATTAAGGATCTTGAGAAACAGGTCAAGGTGCGAAAAGATTGGGCTCATGAGAAGGCAGTGCAAGCAGCAAGAAAGCTAAGCAGTGATCTGACTGAGCTCAAAACGTTACGGATGGAAAGGGAGGAAACTCAAAGATTGAAGAAAGGGAAACAGGCGCTTGAGGACACAACCATGAAGAGACTCTCGGAGATGGAGAATGCTTTGAGAAAGGCTAGTGGTCAAGTGGACCGTGCAAATGCAGCTGTGAGGAGACTGGAGACAGAGAATGCAGAAATCAAAGCAGAGATGGAGGCTTCCAAATTAAGTGCATCGGAGTCAGTGACAGCTTGCTTAGAAGTTGCGAAAAGGGAGAAAAAGTGCTTAAAGAGGCTTCTAGCTTGGGAAAAACAGAAAGCTAAGCTACAGAAGGAGATTTCCGATGAAAAAGACAAGATATCAGAGACAGAAGAAGTATTGGTTCAGATTAGACAGTGTCAAAAAGAAGCTGAGGTCTGCTCTTTATCCCCCATTATTTGCTTATATATCGACAATGAATAATTGAATGCATATATACTTGAAGATTTTAAAACTGTATAGTTCAGTGTAGTAGTTAATAATAGGGACTTGAAAAAGATGACAATGTTATGCTTTTTTTTGTCCTTTTCTTACATTTCATGCATCAGAATGATTGCATATGTATCAGTGTACGTTATGAAGCATGGAGACTTCAAAAAAGGTGCTGTGTTTGTGTTGGACACATGTTTGGCATTTGTGTTAGACACAACACGACACGGCACTTCAAATCCTATGGGACACTAAATTGCCGTCATTCATGTCCATCTCTGTGCACTTGCTTGTATTTATATATGCACACACCAAAGTAGTTAATGGAGGAACGTGGTACGGAGCAGCCACCCTAAAAAATGCTATTGCAGCATAGCAGATCACGGAGTGGCTGCTACACCAAAGATAGTGGATGCAGTGTAAAAATCTCTCAATTTGTAATACACACATAATTGATACTCAAAACCCAAAGTACTTAAAACTTAAGATTTAAGACACATTCATCATCAAAAGTCAAAACTCAGAGGCTAGAGAAGGACCTATGTACAAAACAAAGGCTGGAGAAGTAGCACTTGCATGTGAAATAGAGGCTGCGGAGGACTTACGTGAGAAAAATAGGACCTGCAAGCTGCGTGCAAACAAGTGAGGGTGCAGAACAAGGGTGGGCTACTGCTAAGCTGGCGAAACAGGGGTGGGCTAGTGCGAAATCCCTGATTTTGTGCAAACAGAGGCTGCAACACCCTCAATTGTGCGCAGCAGAGCTGCTGCAAACCCTAAAATTTGGTCTATATGTACAATGGGTCATGGGAGACCATTAACTCCCTCAATCAGTGGAAGGAGGTGGGTTTAAGTGAGGGTAAAACATAGATTTCATTGAGATTAAGTGAGGGTAAAAGTGTAAAATACAAATTTCATTCAAAAAAGGAAAAAAAAACCGAGAGTTCAATCTCTGAAGTATTGCGGCCGCAATAAGCCCGCTATTCATGCCACAATGAGCTGCGACAGTGGCATGGAGCGCTGTTGGCCGCAATAAGCCCACTATTCATGCCACGATGAGCTGCAACAGCGGCATGGAGCGTTGTGAAGCTACAGCTCTCCATCAGGAGTGTTTGGTAGCAGGGCCCCACTTGCCTCCTGCTCAATAGTGGCAGGAGGCCAGGGTAGATCTCTCTTTAAGTAGAATCTTCAAAATGCATATATATGGGATTTAACTTGATCCCAACAAAGAAACTGCCTCTATGATATTTTAGGAAATAGGATAATGTAGCATAATATATACTAATTTCATTCCTTTTAGGTGGTTTTATTAAAATTTTAGTTTTTGATATAGCCCAATGACGATGATTGATCCCTGTAACTAACTCCATCAATTGGGATAAAGCTTGGTTGTTGTTGTTTATTCCATCTTGTCAAGTTGAAGAAGTACATACTTCCGACGCTGATAATAGAGCTCGAATGAATGTGTAAGGTATTGTAGCATCCACACGGATAACATTTGATTTGAGCTAATTTAATGAAACTATTACATACTCTGATATTTTGTTCTCTGCCCACTCATTTTCAGTTTTCCACCTTTATATTCCTATCAGCATCATGGTCTTTATTTGGGTGGAATCTTCCATATATTATTGATGTTTAACTAATCTGAATCAAAGAAACCACCTCTCAGTCATATTATGAGATGTATCTTTGCAGTTTGACTCTAGCTTTTGATTCATTAGGAGTGTTTGTCATTCTTTCTCGTTCTCATCAAATAGAAACATCAAAGTCTTTATTTATTTATTTATTTTTTCTAACGAGTGGAAATTGAGGTTATAATTCTTTTCATATTTTATGTTATAATCAGTTTGGAACCAATTGAAATTGATTTCAATTGAGCGAATTTATTACTTCTACTAATATTCTGGAGTTTCTCACTTTTGTAGATAATTTGGTTCCAATTGTCAGGTATGACATGCTGTGTATTTATGGGTATTTCTCACAGTAGGCATGTGGAAAACTCGTTTCCTTCAGTCCTTGATGATCCTAAATTATGTTACCTAGGTTTTTTCTTATTCATAATCCTGGAAGTGTTTCATCTGGTTATAGATCATTATTATACCTGAATTTTCTATCTGTTGACTCCATTCAAGTCCTTTTGATTAGTTAAGCTATGATTTTGTCAGCTCCATACAACATATTTGTTTTGGTTCCTTTTCCTCACCACTAAATCTCATTCTGTGAAAACTGCAGTTTTTGTGAACATACTTCTAAGAAGATTTTATTTTATATTTCAGACCACATGTTTCTTCTGAACCATTTATTCTGTGTAATCTAACTTATAACAGGTCAAGTGGAAGGAGGAGTTAAAGGCTAAAGAGGAAGCCATAGCACTAGTTGAGGAGGAACGCCGTTCTAAGGAAGCAGCTGAGTCTAATAATAAGAGGAAGCTTGAGACTCTACGCATGAAGATTGAGATAGATTTCCAGCGCCACAAGGATGATCTACTAAGACTTGAGCAGGAGCTTTCGCGCCTTAAAGCATCTGCTCAGTCTGCTGAATTGCAGTCAAATACTTCACCTACAAGTGAGTCTGAGGATCCCCAAAGAGAGACAATTGCTAAGCTGCTTCAAGAATTAGAGAATCTGGAGGATTTTTCAGAGAAAGAAGTCAACGGAGACAGAGAATGCATTATATGCATGAAAGATGAAGTCTCCATTGTTTTCTTGCCTTGTGCACACCAAGTTATGTGTGCTAGTTGCAGTGATGAGTATGGAAGAAAGGGTAAAGTTGCTTGTCCTTGCTGCCGGGTTCCAGTCCAACAGAGAATCCGTGTATTTGGGGCAAGTTCGTAGCTTATTTTCCGTTAGAGTAATGCTACACAGCCAGAAAAAATTGACAGAATTTAGTCAGAATTTGTCAAAGATTCAAAGGTGATTGTTGGATGAGTCAAAGTGATGGGAACTATTCGACCATCCAAGAATCAATAATAATGACAACTCATTCTGGTAAAAATTCTGACAGAATAATTCTGGGCATCTAGTATTTTCCTTTTATGTTATGTTTCAATGGGACTTGGGCAGGTATACACTATGAAATTTTACATTACTTTGCAGTTAATCAATGGGGCTACTTGTCTCTAAACTCACATCGCATGCTGAGTCCAGAGCATAGTCAGGAACTACTATGTAAATTAAAACAAAGTCCTGGCATTAGCTTGTCTCTTGAACTGTCTGAGATTTTTGTTGGTTGCTGCCATGGGCTTGAAAAATAAGAAATAAATAACTCTCATTTTATTTTTGGTAAGTAACCTTTTGCGTCTCTCTATTGCAGTCTTTGGATCCATATTTCGTGTTATCTAAGTAAGGCCTTCTTCTAAGCCGATGCATAAAATGTTTCTTCGTCTATAAATCATCTTTTTTTTTTTCCAAAAACAATCTTTCTTTTTTTTTTTAAAAAAAAAATTCTTCTTGTGAAAAGTGGAATGAGATTTTTCAGATTTACATGCCTACTGTCATAATATGTGATTGTTTATAGGCTTTATTGATTTTTAAATAATTTAAATATAGTCATTTTTTGATTTGATTTCTCTAATTTTTTGTTTTATGATTTTGGTTTTTTTAAAATTTGAGATAAATGAAATTAGTTCTTAATATTATCTCATTTCTGTTAAGTGATGAAGTGACAAATGATATTTCACTTCTATCTTATTATATGTCTCGATCATATTTTATTTATGTCACGTGGATGACATTCACATGGGTCTCACGTCACTTTCTTTTTCTTCTCCCTTTCTTTCACAATGTAGAGCAAATTTTAATTTGTAGAGATATTACCATTTTTTCTCTTTCCTCACTTGTAATTATAATTCCAACTTTGATTATTTCTCTCTCGACCCGTTTTTTTTTTTCCCACATTTATCTTGTATTTTAGTTCATGTTTTCTTCTAAAGAAAGGTTATAAGTGAGGAGTCCAATGAACAAAATACAAAGAAAGCTTACATTTTCTTCTTTCTCCAATGAACAACCTCATCATCTCATTCAAACTAACTACAGGAACCTTCTTTTTGTAAAAAAAGGAAGAAACAAAATACAAGTAGGGAGTTAGATATTTAGAAATCTTAAATTTAGAAATTTCATCACCACTTAACAGAGATGAGATAATGGTAGGAACTAATTTTATTTATTTCGAATTTTTCAGGGACCAAAATCATATCAAATATCAAAACATTTTATAGGAACCAAAATCAAAACTCGCAATATTTATAGGGTCTGAAAACATAATTTAGCAATTTCAAATTTGCTTGTATCAAACAATGGTTTGTGCTTACTCTCTAATTATTCTTTACACTTTTTGAGGTGAGGTACAACATTTCATATATACAGCCACAAAGTCTCCTTTGTGATGACATGGTGGGGGTATCCCAAGTTGATGATGAAGATCATGTAACCCTAGTCATGGTAATGTCTCTGTAAGTCAGGGGCGAGGGATAAAAAATGACAACAAATTAGTCACGAATGAAGAAGGAAATGTGGGGAAAGAAGAAAATAGATTGAGGGAGGAAGAATCAAGACTGGAATTGTAGCTATAAGTGAGGGAAGGAGAAGAATTGTAATGTCTCTATAAGTTAGGACTTGCTGCACATTGAGAAAGAAAGGGTGAGGAAGAAGAAGGTGATGTGAGATCCAGGTAGATGACTTGTCATCCACGTGGCAAAAATAAAATGATATCAAGATATGTGGCAAGGTTAAGTTGGAGCATCTATTGTTACTTCACCACTTAATAGAGATGAGATAATGTTAGAGACTAATTTTACTTGTCTCGAATTTTAAATGAACTAAATTCATAAAAAAAATTAGAGGAAACAAAATAAAAAATAACTATATTTAAAAGGATTAAAAATATAATTAAATCTTATTTTTATATTATCATTCAATAATTTGTTGGTACATCATTTATTTTAGACATTTTATTTAATTATTCATGGTTCACGTGTTTAACTTCTCGTTTAAGTCATACAACATTTAAGGCGTGGCTTAAATGCCACTTATTTTTTCTCTTTATTTTTCTCTTACATATTAATAATACACATATCCAAAACTAAATTAAATATTTATTCTTTTTGAAAACCGAAAACTGCCTTAGACTATATCTGCATCTTGTCAATTTTTTTTAAAATTTGTTCTGCTTAATTTTATTTTGTCTTCTTTTATTTATTTATTTATTTTCAATTTTAATTTTCTTTTTGTTATGACTTTTTATATACACTTGCACTTTTCAATTTTACTTTCTAACATGTACACTATTACTGTTGCCATTCACTAGACATTGTCACCATCCAATTTTCTTTAATTTCTTAAAAACATATATTTTATTAAAATTCAAAATCACGCAAAAAAATTATGAAATTACTTATCTAATCTTTCACAAGTTATTTTATATGAATCTCTAAAACGTATTAAAAGACATTATACAATTATATTATAAATGTCTCATATGGATATCACATGAAAGAGATCATTTCAATAATTATATAATGATCTTGCCAAAAACAATTAAAAAAAATTAGTATTATTATAAGATATGATTGAAAATAATTGTGCAAAACTAAATTCACATTTTTAGAACTTACAAATATATTACAAAAAAAAATCGATATTCCTGCATGAGAAATCTTTCTTATAATTTTTTTATGTTTGTTTTATGTTAAAAAGGATTTCATAAAAAATTTAAATAAAGGATTTCTCATTCAGAAATATAATTGTAAGTTTTGAAAATGTAAATTTAATTTTTCACAATTATTTTCATTCATACTTTAAAATAAGCCTATTGCTCTTTTGAATTATTTTTTGCAGGACCATTGTACATTTATTGGATTGCTCTCTTATCCGTGAAACTCATGAGACATGTACAAATTATAATATAACTTAATTGCGCCTTTTAATATGTTTCAAAGATTTTCATAAAGTAACTTGTAATATATTAGATAAGAAATCTCTCTATTTTTTCCGTGGTTTTGAATTTTAGTAAAATATACATTTTCAAGAAATTAAAGAAAAATTGGGTGGTGGTGACAATGACTAGTGAATAACAACAACAGTAATGTACACGTTGACGATAAAATTGAAAAGTGCTAGTGCCAAAAAGAAGTTATAACAAGAAGTAGGTTAAAATTGAAAATTATATATTAAAAGAAGACAAAATAAAATTAGGTAGAGCAAATTAAAAAAAGATTGAGAAGATGGAGAAATAGCATATTTCGAAATTTGAAAAGATTAAATATTAAAATTTGTTTTGCATGTGTGTATTAATAACAAGAGAGAAAAAAATGAAGGAAGAGAATAATCCATATTTAAACTAAGCCTTAAAAGCTGTGTAATTCTAATGAAAAGTTTACCAGGTGGGCTACCATTGTACATATGTCAATAATTAAATAAAGTGTTTAAGAGATTATGTGTTAGGCAATATCTAAGAAAATTTCTCCCATTACCAAACGATTGGACATATTTAATAGTATGTAGCGTTAGAGATTGGAAAGTAAATCAACTAAAATAAATCATAAAAAATATATTAAAATTTTAATTAAAATATACAATAAGTTGTTAAAAATAATGTATAATTTCTTTTTTAAATCAGCTGCAACTTGATCTTACTAGACTATTAACCAATGGGAGTTAGCTCATTAGTCAAACTTTCACTCATGACAATTGTGACTTGAGTTTTTATTATAAATCTTTGTTGAGATTAGTAGTTTGTCTTAACGTTAGAGTGAGAATAATTTTATCTTACCCTAAACTTTCTTTAAAAAAAAGAAGAGTCTTATTAGACTATTGGGTTTTTTTTAAAAAAAATTATATTATCATGATATCTTTGGATTTGTTTTTGCATTCAAATTGGGATTAAGTGTTAGAAATTAATAATGTAGAAAATTCTAGGAATTTATGATTACAATAAGGCATTCAAGGCTTACCTTGAAGTATGCATACATAAATCTAGTTATACATGAATCTAGGCGTATATGAATATAGTCATTCATGAATTTAGGAATTAAATATGTTATTAAATTAATCTTATAATTTTATATGCATTGTAACTGATCTCCAATCCTCTATAAACAGAGGTAGATGTATGAGATCTTGTATGACCAAGAAAGACTATATCATAATAAGATTAAAAATTCTCCTAAGACCCCCTTGCCCATTATACTTTCGTTATCCAACAGTGGTATCAAAGCATGCATGCTCATTTTATCCCATTCCTAACTAAGACCCTATGGCTTTATCTCCAAGTTCTATCACCCTTTTTAAATGCACACCAAGCCAAGTCCCCATCTTTGATGATGAACACTGACTATTAGAGTAACCAAATAAAGACCTTATTCATTTCTCAACACCTATGGGATGTTGTAGAAGAGGGCTATCAAGAGTAGAAAGTATCATCCTTGACATTAAATCAATTGAAGGCATATAAAGAGACTAAAGAAAAATGCAAGTGCTCTTCGTGTCATATAACAAAGAGTGAATAAGATGATTTATCCAAAAATCTTTAATGTTATGATTGCAAAAGATGCTTGGGAGATCTTAAAGAAAAAGTTTAATGACTTAGATAAATTATTTTTTGTCAAGTTAAAAGACTTATGGAGGGATTTTGAGCAACTATTAATGAAGGAGAATGAAAAAGTAAAAGATTTTTTTTTTCTCTAGAGTGTCTGAGATTATTAATAAAATTAAAAGTTCTAAGGATTCTATTCAAGAGAAGAAGATTGTAGAAAAAACTCTTAGAAGTTTGTCACAAAAATTTGATCATGTTGTTGCTACAATAGAAATAGCCAAAGTCCTTTCTCATGTTACCACGTATGAACTAATATATTAGTGGTCTTGAAGCTTATGAGAACCGAATGACTAGATTTAAAAATCAACCAATTGAGCAAGCATTTTATATAAAGATGAATTTTTTGGAAAAGAAGAGGCGACAAAATTACCAACACCCACAATAAAAAGGAGGAAGATCAAATCAATATAGGCCAAGAAATAATGATAAGACCATTCCTTAATACTCAATTTGCAAGAAAGATAATCATGACAACAACTAATGTTGGTTTAGACCTTGCACCAACTATGAAAACTTAGACTACAATGTGATTAATTGTCCGAAAAAAGAAAAGAACATATCCAAATCTTAAAAAATGTAGAAGACACTTCTGAGACCTTAATCTACATATCTCGCTCATCACAAAAAGAGCAAGGACTATGGTATGTTGATAGTGGTTGTAGTAGCCACATGACTGGATTCAAGGAGTACTTTGTTTCCTTAGATGAGAAGTTCAAAACCAAGGTGAAGCTTGGAGATGGAAATATCATGACTTATGAAGGAAAAATGTGATATTGTTGTCTACACTAGGCAAGGTAACCGAAAACTTATCCATGATGTTCTTTATATTCCTTCTTTGTCTCAAATTTTGTTAAGGACTAGACAGTTTATTCAAAAAGAATATGAGGTAAAATTTAAGAAGAAAGAATGCATAATTATAGACAAGAAGAGAATCAATTGGTAAATGTAATTCCAATAGCCTCCGATAAAGGTTTTCCTATGATAATGTCACTCTCAATTTCAACACCAAGTCCCAAAGAAGATCTATCTCCTCCCAGAATGACAAGAACAATCAAAGACATTAATCTAACTTGCCTCTTTGCTACTTTTATACGTGATCAATCACGCAAATTTGAAGAAGTTCCTAAAAAAGAGTGGAAGAATAAGAATTTGAGCAAGATCAAGAAGAAATGTCTAAGAAAGGTCATGAAGCCAAAGAACAAGATTGCTAGATCTATGACCAAGAATCTAAAATTTGTTAACGATAAAGGTCATCATTATCTCATTGAAAAAGGAGAATGACCCAAGACCAATTTCTCAAGACAAGTTTCTTCCTTTCCGAAGCAAGCTTGGAGTTTAACAATTTTCTACATTAAGGGGAATACAAAAAATTAGTACTGTAGAAAATTTTAGGAATTTATGATTACAATAAGGCATTCAAAGCTCACCCTGAAGTATGCATATATGAACCTAGTTATATATTAACCTAAGCATACACGAATGTAGGCATACATGATCTAGGAAATTAGATATATTATTAAATTAATCTTGTAATTTCATATGCATTGTAACTCATCTCCAATCCTCTATAAATAGAGGTAGATGTATGAAATCTTATATGACCCAAAAAGATTAGACCATAATAAGATTATAAATTCTCTCAAGAACCCTTACCCACTATACTTCGATTATCCAACATTAAGTTTCTCTGGAGCTTAAATTTATGTTACCCACAAACAAATTTGTAGGCCAGGCGGCAAGCTTTTGCCATTCACACCACAAGATGCCTTAGTTGAACAAGAAACAATATGTTTCTAACGTGAACTGAACAGAACACAGATAGCAACTTGAAATGGTGCCACATGGTGAAAACTGAGCTTCAAATGAATGGAGAAGTTGGCAATGCATGAGAGAACCACTCATTAGACCAATAAATAAATAAATAAAAATAGAATCAACCATTCAACCTTGCTGTTTGAGAACAACTGTGCACAGGTTGTGGTTCATGAAGTTAGGTTAACCTCAAATAGAATAGTTCACACGTTTCTTTTCTTTCCTTTTATTGAATAGATACTACGACCATTATTACTGTTGGGTGTCAACTAACATACCACCTCAATTCTGCAGACATATAATGGCTAGCCTCACTCACAATATGATTTTCTCTCATAACATAAACACGTTTATGTTACTCCTTTATGTTTTAGAGGCTTTCCATTGGGATTATTGCTTTCTTGTGGGGTTTCTTACTCCTTAGTTTTGACTTTTCTTTTTGTGTTGTGCTTCCCCCCATGATACTTAACCATTAAAAAATTCTTGTATAAATTTAAAATATCTAAATTTGACATAAGGTTATACATATTATTAATTAATAAATAAATATTATAATTAATTAATAAATAATTATAATATTTTTATAATTAATGATGTAAGTATTTTAATACACCTAACTTAAATGTTAAAAATTTATATAAGAATTTCTCATCAACCATTAGCGTTGTTGACCCATGCTTAAATTGCTTTGTCTACAAGTAGTGGCTATCCTTTTTTCCATGCAGGACAGGTACCCTCTCCACCAATTAGCTTAGAGGATATCATAGAGGGCACCAATAGTCAACGGGCCAAATTTCCATTTTCCCGTGAACCTAAGGGCACCTTAGGACTAAACTACCTTTAATGCCAATCAAACCTTGAGTTTGGCCTCGCAGGCATTGCTTGTTGAACACTGCCTACTTACTTTCTGAAAGAAATGTGAGTCTGTGAATAAGAAGCTGAAATCTGACAGTAACAGCCTCTATCAGCTTGACTTAGGTCAACCAAGGCTGGGCTGTCTCACCGACCCAATTCCAAGAGAAATTTTTAAGTGTTATTAGGATCTTATGTACCATTTAATGTGTAATTAAAATAGAAGAGAATCATGATTCACAAATAATACATATTAAATAAAACAGAACAAGAAATTTTACTTACTAGCACTTAATCATCGATCAAACTCCAAACTATATATGTACATGTCAACAATGGCAAAGAGTGAGATTTACAATTACAAAGAAACAAAGACATAAAGCTTAACGAGTAATTAAGTATATATATATATATGTATATATGTATATATGTATATTCATAGCTTTATGTTATTTACTGAATGAGAATTGAAGAATGAGTTTTCTTTTTGTTGAACTTACTCAAACGAGTAGTTCTGCATTATACCACCCCCCCCCCCCCCCAAAAAAAAAAAAAAAACCGAGTAGTTCTACATTGTATTTCCTGTACGTAGCCTTGGCCGGTGAAACTAGATCTTTGATTGTCACTTTCACGATATTCAACAACAAATTAACTATTTTTTAAATGATTTATTATGGACTTTTTATGCAATTTTTTTAATATAAAGCTCACTTTTATATTTTTCATTTCTATCTTTAAGAGACACTATACTGACCTATACAGTAAAGAAAAATAATCGAAAATTTTTATATGTATTCTTCGCCAATTTTAATGGTTTAAATGTTTCCTCCTAATGGTGAACTCTCTTCATAAAATGAAGAATATTTAAGTTATGCAGAGTGATATTAGATTGCATGTGAGTTTAAGTAAAAGAATTTCGATATTGCATTATACAAATTTTGAAATAAATCTATTCAACAATAAAAGAGATTTTTTTAATATAAAATATTGTCTATATATTACATTATTATTTTAAAACCAAATTGACAAAATCAAGGTGGCATAGAATTATTTAATAATTTTCGAATGACAATTACATCAATTTTTTGAGACTTTTCTTAGTCATGTGCCTTTAATTAAATTAAAAAGATAAATTAATCGAAATACGTGCAAACTAATCTTAATACTAACAAATTATAATGTTGAAAAAAATTCAACAAATAAGATTGGAAATGTCTAGTCCGAGGCAAAATCAAGGACAAATAAAGCATAACCATAGAAAATAAAGGAAGATATTAATATTAATAATTTATAAATGTAACAATATACAAAAATTTTCCTTGACATGTTTTAACAACAAAGTTTCAAACATTTTATTGGAATGCATGTGAATGTAGAAATGACACATCCCTAACTAAAAGAGAAAATCATTATTATTAGGAGTAATTTTTATATAGGTATGATATAATATAAATACTTAAATTATTATTTAACATGTGTAATGTGATCGAGATTATTATAAAATTATATTAATTTTTAATTATATTTTTATTATTAAATAATAATTTAAATATTAAAAAATAACGTGATATAACATATTCATAAAAAATTTCTCTTGCAACTAGTACTAGTATACTAGCATTTAGTATACTAGCATTTAGGTTTCACTCTTTGCTAACTTCTAACTAAGACTTGCGAAAAGCTACATCACATTAAAGCCTTGCGTACTTTAATGGAATGCATGTGAATGTATAAATGATATCGCCAGCTTCTCCTTATACCACACCATATTAAGTTCACACTTCTTGGAGAAGGTTGGGGTTCTCATCATTCATCTAGAATACCCAGTATCTCACCCCAAAAAACAAAAATCAGTGCCTTTCCATTTTTATAAATATTTCTTCTGTTATGGCTATATGCTTTTGAGCTGAAATATCAAACACCATTTGAGAAGCCTCTTAACTAGTTTGCATTTGTATTGCCATCTTCTTTGCCACCTGCTTCCACTATAGTCTCAGTCTAAATGGTCCCCAAAGTTCTTGCAGGCTTGGAAATGGCAATGGCTGGGAATTGGAAGAAACGTATGCATGTTTTTGATGAGAAGCTGAGGAGGTTTCCAAGTTTGGCATGGCAGACTACGTGGAAGGTGGGACGTGATGACCCAAGAAGAGTGATCCATTCATTCAAAGTGGGTTTGTCTCTGACTCTTGTTTCTTTGCTGTATCTGTTGGAGCCACTCTTCAAAGGGATTGGCCAGAATGCTATTTGGGCTGTCATGACCGTGGTGGTTGTGCTTGAGTTCACCGCAGGTCAGTTTCTCTCAAAACTCTAATGGTTATGTTTTGTGCTGTATGTCATGAACCAACTTTCTCAAAAACTTAATCTATATTAGGTGAAGACAGATGAATGACTATATATTTCTAACAAGTCCTCTCATGCAAGAGCCCTTTTAGGTTTTAAAGCATGAACAATGCACAGACTTATTTTTATCATGTGTTGAAATTCAACTTTTATTTAGAAGCATGAGACAGTAAGGATCAAATTCCTGACCACTTAATCAAGGAAACATTGATAACATATCATTAAACCAACTCTCCAAAAAACTTAACCTGATAGGTGAAGAAACATAGATGACTTTATTATTATATCTATAACAATTTCTAACTTTCTTATGGTCGCAGGGGCAACTTTATGTAAAGGGCTCAACAGAGGATTGGGGACACTGTTAGCAGGATTACTGGCATTTCTTATTGAGTATATTGCAAATGCATCTGGTCGGGTCCTTCAAGCTGTTTTCATCGGAGCTGCAGTTTTTATAGTAGGTATATATATATGATTCACAAGTTCAGAAGAAACGAGGCAATAAAATTAGGAGTCTTCAATTAAGCTTTCCTAATAAAAGGGGATTTTGTTGTGTGTGTGTGTGTGTGTGATTCTGCTGATGTTGACGTCTTGATAATTCACTTTGTTTTTTATTTCTCAAATATATATAACCATAATCCATTCAATGAAGAGACAAATGGCTCGCAGACAAGGATATGATACTAGTGATAAGCTTGTGAAAATTGTCAATGACCTTGTTTTCTTGTGGTATGCAACTATTTTATTTTAAGAAGTACTTAATCTCTAGTTCAATTTCTATTAACTCTCGTTAGTCATACTCACACTCAACCTATTTTTGTTATTTTTTTTTACTATCTCCTTAGCAAGTCTTCAGACCTCAATTGTAATTGTAACCAAAGAAAACTCATCTCTAAATTTGTGATGTCCTGTGATTTTGTTCTGGCAGGAGCTGCGGCCACTTATATGAGGTTCTTTCGCTATATAAAGAAGAACTATGATTATGGTGTCGTTATATTTCTCTTGACCTTCAACTTGATAACTGTATCGAGTTACCGGGTTGACAATGTCTTGAAGATTGCACATGACCGCTTCTACACCATAGCCATGGGCTGTGCCATATGCCTTCTGATGAGTCTATTGATATTTCCAAATTGGTCAGGGGAAGACCTCCATAATTCCACGGCTTTTAAGCTAGAAGGCCTAGCCAAATCTATAGAAGGTATGCAAAATCGTCACACATATATAGTATCACAAGTTCACAACTATCTATTTCGTTTATCACAACTTCAAATTCCATATGCTTTATTCAAACCTCCTGAGTTATACTGTGTAAATTAACACTCACAGTAGTTAAGGTAAAATCTTGCAGCTTGTGTCAACGAATACTTTTATGGAGAAATGGAAGCCTCTGGAGATATAAAATCATCTGAGGATCCCATATACAAAGGTTATAAGGCTGTTTTGGATTCAAAATCCACTGATGAAACACTGGTAAGCCATCTATCTGCTTTTGATTCATTTTAATACATCCCGAATATGAATATAATGAAGCTAGCATTAAAAGCTGATCATCAAATGGTTCTGTTTTGATTGGGCAGGCATTACATGCCAGTTGGGAGCCAAGGCATTCAAGGTACTGTCACAAATTTCCGTGGCAGCAGTATGTAAAAGTTGGAACTGTTCTTCGTCAATTTGGGTATACCGTGGTAGCCTTACATGGCTGTTTGAGAACAGAAATTCAGGTAACATTTTAGTACCTAAATAAATTTGACCATTTATTCGAAGCTGCAATTGAGCATTTCATATGATAAAAGGCAATGATACTAACATTGCTTTTGATTAAACATCTTTTATACTTTTTACGGTAGATACTAGATAGTAACTTATGCTCATCTTACTAGTGACTTATTATTTTGTGTTGTTAACATTTTTGAAATGTGCTAACACTTTTAAACAGTAATTAAAAGTTATCAACACAAAATAGTAAGTTATTAATAAAATAAGTGTAAGTTAGATAAATGTAAAATGAGTAATATTATTCATATACAACTTACACACGTATCGTCTTACATTTGCACACTTTCTTTCTTTTTTATTCTGTCACATCAACTAATGTGTACTAAGCACATTCCATGTAAAAATAGTGCACCAGACTACCAGTCTTCTACACTTTTTACTAAGAGAGGATGCATCATGCAATTTATCCTTAATCCACTATTATCTGTACAAGTTTTTTCTCCATAATTTGAAATTCCCTTTCAGACACCACCATCTGTTCGAGTCCTGTTCAAGGACCCCTGCATACGGCTTGCAGCAGAGGTATCAAAAGTGCTAATAGAACTTGCCAATAGCATAAGGAACCGCCGCCATTGCTCTCCAGAAATACTCTCTGATCATCTTCATGAAGCCCTGCAGGACCTCAACACTGCCATAAAATCTCAGCCTCGGCTCTTCTTAGGCTCCAATGACAGCCAAGCTAACAACATGCTCGCCATAGCTGCTGCACAAGCAGGGCAGAAAATACATGGAAAGACCTCACTATCAAGTGTTAAAACAGACTCTTCAGCATTGCTAGAATGGAAAACCAAAAGGGCATCCACTGAACAGTCAAAGGAAGCAGAACGAAAGGTGTTAAGACCCCAGTTGAGTAAAATAGCAATCACTAGCCTCGAGTTCTCTGAAGCTTTGCCTTTTGCTGCTTTTGCATCTTTGCTTGTGGAAACAGTGGCAAAACTGGACTTTGTTATAGAGGAAATTGAAGAACTGGGGAGGTTAGCATGCTTCGAAGAGTACAGACCCGGCGATGAGATTGTTGACAGTTATGAGAAGCCCCGAGTTGATGTGTTAGAGAACCATTTACCTTCTCATGGAGTATATTAATTTGGAGATTCTTTCATGGATATGGATTATATGTTACTTGATGAATGATTGTGATGACATATATGTTTGTGTACCCTACCAAGTCCATAAAAGAATATCTCCCGAATGATGATATATTTCAGGTTATAAAATGCATAGATACATTTATTATCAGACGATGTATCATGGTATCTTGAGATGACACCCAATATTGTTGCTTTTAAAATCTATTCTTTTATCTTCTTTCTAAAGAAAAATGCTATTTACACTTAAAAAACACATCATGTTACAGTGTGGCATAATCAGTATGTAGAGATATAAAAAAATGAAATGGGATTAACTATAAGAGAAATGCTAACAACGTAATCTTTTGGACATTCCTTTTAATACTTGTTTTGCTATTGATCTAAAAGTATGTATTACTAGTATTTCTCTCTTAATAATCTTTTTAAATATATGAGGTGAACTAATAATAAAATAAGTGATGAAAGAAGTGTGCAAAAAGTGCATTGGTGTGGTGTGGAATACGATTAAGAATTATATAAAAAATAATTGTCAAGTTCCACCAAAAAATAAAAACATTGCAACCATTTGTAGTAAGTAAGAGTCGATTCACAGAAAACTAATTCAATTGACACTATTAATCTAATTTCTAAATTAAACTCTGATGAAAAATAAACAGTAAAATTAAAAGGAGGGTTTTGTTAATTAAAACTAACAAAAGAGATTAAACTTAAACCAAAACAGTAAACACAAATTGAATTATCAAGTTAAAGAAATTGGTTAAGAGATGGAATCCACCACTAGATTTATATGATTATGCTAACTTACATACTCTTTATACCAACATGATCAATTATGTTTTTATGTAATTGTGAGATAAATCCCTTGTTTTCTTTAAGTTTCGCTTAATTCAGCAACCGCTCAAATCAAACCCTAACCATTAGTTATTTGTAAAGCGATCACTCTTACACCTATCTAATGATTGCATTAAGAATTAGAAAACCAATCACACTAAGATCTAACCACACACCGGGATTAAATTACTTAGATCACATGTTTCACTAGTTTTATCACTACAACCGCGCATAACACTCCTAGTTTTACCACTCTCGAAGTTTGGCAAAGAATATAAAAACCTTTATATTGATTTAAGATCAGAAACATATGAATAAAAATATAACTGTATTGATATAAAGAAATATGCAAGATTCACAAAATCAAAACTAGAGTTTCATCTTCCCTTAACCAATCAAGAAGTTTAGCCACACATGGAAAAGTTAAAAACAGAAGAAGAATTAAAGAAAGACATTGTTCAGAACAAAAGAAGAAAAGAAAAACTAAAGGTCAAACTAGTTTCCAAGGATTGAGAATGATTGGTCTTTGATCGCTCGAATCTGAGTCTCCAATCCTCAATCGAATCCCTCTCTTTCTTGGTCTTTGTGTTTCTCTCAGTTTCCTTGACGGCTCTCAGTTCAGATCTCTTTTAGGGGCTTTAAGCAACCCTATTTATAGGTTTTGATACCTAATTTAGCAATAAAACACGAAATTAAACTTCTGAGCCTATGACACGGCCCAACCCGTGTCTGATTCTGGTGACAGAACTCCAGCTAATTCCAAAGTCAGAGAAGAACACGGCCCGACCCGTGTCATATGACACGGGCCGTGTTTTCGGTCAGGGCTGAAAATTGATTTTCCTCGTGAAGTCAGAGGAGTACACGGCCTACTCCGTGTCATTTGACACGGGCCGTGTTGATCCAAAATAACATTTGACCCCAGTCTTCAAACAGTCAGAGGAGTACACGGCTTGCCCCGTGTCATTTGACACGGGCCGTGTTGATTCCTTCCTTCAAATACAACTTGAATCTTTATAACTGCTTTTCTTCCTTTGCTTCTAGGGTTAAAACCAATCTTCTTAAGCATTCATCTCTCTCCTTAAATGGTCATCAAGCTCGGTTCAATGCTAATGGACTCAAATACTCAAATATATCCTGAAAAGCATAATTCATTTATGAGTGTTTATAACCATATTTAAGCATAGTTTCACAATAAACATCCAAAGACATCTCTAAATCAGAAACTTAGCTAAATGTCAATAATTGAGCACATATGAAGTCTAATTAGATCAAACAAAAGACATTTAAGAGTTGAAATTATTAATAGATCAAATGCCCCCACACTTAACTTTTTGCACTCCTGGGCAAAAACATAAAATCAAGCATATGCTTCCCAAAAAGTAATAAAAGTACTGAACAATGAGTAAAGATCTACACACATCAGTCTTTTCAAGAAATCTAAGCAATCAAGAATTTCCTCTCTCAACAATCCAAATTAGCAAATTAGGTCAATCCAATATCAGGGTTAAATCAACATGATAAATCCTCACTGATATACTCTCTTTCACTCAAGTATTTTGGGCTTATATTTACTCTCAACCAACTCACGAAAACATGCCCTATCATAGGCTTGACAAGCCTCTACTTCTCCACCACCTAAATCACATGCACACAAAGATCAAAAGGTCTTTAATAAGGTTGTAATGGGGTCATGGTCAAGGTAGGATATATCAAGGATAAACAAAGTTAGACCATCGGAAATAGAAGAGCAAAGGGAAATATAAAAATCAAACACTTTTACACAATCACCCCAGCACTTTTCAATCCATCTGCATCTTTTGCTTGACTTTCTCCATTCAACAACCAACTTTTCCATTCTCTTTTTCATTTCTTTCTTTTCTCTTTTGAGAGCCTCTTTTTTTTTTGAATAAAAACAGTGTAATCACCCCCACACTTATTCAAATACAAATTCCAACATAATTATTAAGCTCTTCTACTCCCTAAGGTAGGGTAGCAATGGTTTTTTACTGTCAGGCTTGTATTGAGCTATAATAAAAAGAAAGGATACCATTCAGGCCCAAAGGGGTGAAACAATAGATCAAAATACAAGGATAGCTATTTGGCCAGTGGCTGAAAGAAAGATCTGCCTTTATCATCTCAAAAATGTGCAGTGATCATTTGCAGCTTAAAAGAGAATCAAATCAAGTTCTAAAAAGTATATAATCACAAGTGGAATCACATAACAAAGTATAGAAATGACTTAAAACTAGTCATTCACATCAAGGCCCAAAAACTCACTAGGTCCCAATTTTATCATATTCTCAAAACCCTTTCAATTTTCAAAACCTCTAAGTGCAGATTTAGAAGCAAAAAAGTCAAGTCCTTTAGGCTTAAAAACCTATCAATAAAAACTAATCGCTTGCTCATTGCTCAACATACTTTAAAAACCAGTTAGAAAGACATGCACCAGATATGCAATTAAGATCAGAATGTGCAATTAAGGTCAAACCCAAACTTCCCCCCACACTTAAAATAGACAGTGTCCTCAATGTCAAAGCATACACAACAGATAAAAGGAATCCAAATAAATAAGCAAAGCATATGCGAAGAAATCAATTCCGGCATCATGAAACACAGTCAAATGCAAAATAGTAACCAATAGTAACCAATACAATGTCCACTAAGCCAGCAAAATCAAGTACAATGCCTCAAAAGAAAATGAAAATACATCAAGATGGGGATAGGAAAAACGCTGAAGCAAAAGATCAAGGTTGCCATCAATGGCATCCATCCTCTGATCGCGAGCAACCTCCAGGGCCTAAAAGCGGTCCTCTAAGCGCTGGAAGCGAGCAGCATGGTCCAGCTCCAGGCAGTCAATACGGGCTAAAACAGTATCATAGGAAGTTGCGCCAGGCTGAGTGGAAGGGCCCGCATCATCAGTAAACTTTGGAGGTGGGGAAACTAAAATATCCTCATGCGGCTCAGGGGCTGGATCAGCCCTAGGCAAGGCAGTGTCATCAGCTCCAAGCAAGATGAGAGCACCATTTAGACGAGTGCAAGGCTTCATAGATACCAAAATGGCCCCATCAATAGCATTGGGACCCTAGACCGGTGCCTCCTCCAACAGATCCAAATAATCAAAATGATCAACAATAGCAGTCACATACCCCCCATCACTATGCGGCCAGCTAGAGTGGTCCCTACATGGTAAAACTGATTACAGAGCCAATACCCTCATTAACAGGTTCTCCCTCAAGTATGCAGTGCAAGAAAAATAATTCAGAACGGCTAATTGTGCCTTGACTTTCCCCCTACCACAAATGGTATTAGCCAACCATTTCTGAATATAGCAATGGGCAGGGGACCTAAGCCTAGAAGCCTTAGATATCTTAGGGTCATAGTCACCAGACCCAGACACAGTTAGAGCAGACCACACACGATCAGGGTTAAAATCACGGGGTAACATATTTTGCCCCTCAGGAAAACCAAAAACAACTCTAAACAAATGAATATCAGCAGAATGAGAATTGCCTAGCAACCTAAAGGTGATCTCACCAGGCCACGTGTCTTGATCACATAAGGGATAAAGCTTACGATTAAAACTAGAAATGAACTCCCTACTTAACTCAGCAAATGTAGGCCTTTTTAACAGTGCAAAATCAACCTAACCAATCCTACTTAATAAAACAAACACCTCATCATATAACCCTATAGCCCTAAGGGTATCTACATCTAAAAAGCGAGTGGGAACCACTACCTTTCTGTCAATGGCATTGACTGGTACCAAAGGAAGTGAGGGCTCACGCGGGGGTGATGGAGATCGAGCACGCCTAGAGGAAGTACGATGGGGATGGAGCGAACAGGAGGTAGTTGTGGTCTTGACGTACTTTTTTGGACCCATCATGGAGGAAGCAGAAGAAAGGAAGAAAAAGAAAAAATGGAATGGGACCGTGAACGTGGGAATGGAGGTCTGTATTGTCCAGAGGAAATGTAGGGAGAAGGAAATGTATGGAGAAATTGGTGGGAAAGGGAAAAATAATGGAAGATTAATGGTGGAGAGGGTGGCTATGGAGCTGCGTGTGTTGGGAGATGGAGAGGTGACAATGGTGGAAAAATGGAAGGAGAAAGAAAGAAAGAAGAGAAATGTAAGGTGAAAAATGGGGAAAATGGTGGAGAAGGTGGTGGGTCAAGAAGGTTTTGGAGGAGGAGAAGGGTGGTGGCTGCACAAAGAAGAGGAGAAGAAGGGGAATTTGGGGAAAATTGAGGAAGAAAACCCTAAATCAGGGTTTAAGTGATGCACTGCCACGAGTACATGGGCCGTGTTATATGACACGGCCGCACTCATGTACTCCTCTGTCAAGCAAGTGAGCTGCTGCGCAAGACAACACGGACCGTGTCATATGACATGGGCCACCCCATGTACCTCTCTGGAATCACATGGGTTCTGCTGGGCATGACAACACGGGCCGTGTCATATGACACGGCCCACCCCATGTACTTTTTTGCAGGAGTTGGGGTTGCTGTCATGAGGACACGGGTCATGTCATGTGACACGGCCCACCCCATGTAGTATGCTGACTTATAAAAAACACTCCAAACTGTTCCTCAGGACTGCACGCACTCAACAAACCATAACTTAAGCAATCAAACCAAAATCGAGCAAGTCAAAACACAAATACCGGCAAAGATACAAGTATCATCAAGCAAGGAACACATAAAAATGGGCTAAACTAAGAAACTAAACAACGCAAAATAGAAAGGGAAAAGAAAACAAATCTGATTGAGTTGCTTCCCAACAAGCGCTTAGTTTATTGTCCTCAGCCAGACATTGCGATGCTCCTCATTGTTCTGCATAAGATGGATGGAGAAGAGGCATGTCTTCAACTTCTGCATTCTGGGAGCTCATGGTAAGGCTTGAGACGGTGCCCATTGACCTTGAATGACTTTCCAGATGCCTCATTCATGATCTCCACTGCACCAGAAGGAAAAACAATAGTTACTACAAATGGGCCGATCCATTTAGAACGTAGCTTACCTGGAAATAATTTAAGTCTGGATTGGTAAAGCAACACTCTTTGGCCTTGGTGGAAACTTTTCCTGGAGATCAGGTGATCATAGAATGCTTTGGTCTTAGCCTTGTAAATGAGGGCACTCTCAAAGACCTCATTCCTCAATTCTTCCAACTCCTGAATTTGGAGCTTCCTCTGCTTGCCAGCACCTTCCAAGTTCAAGTTAACTTGCTTGATAGCCTAGTAAGATAGATGTTTAGCTCTACTGGCAAGTGACAGGGCTTCCCATAGACCAATCGGAATGGGGACATGCCAATAGGGGTCTTGTATGCAGTCCGATAAGCCCACAAAGCATCAGCAAGTCTAGTACTCCAATCCTTGCGCGTTGGATTCGCAGTTTTTTCAAGAATAGATTTGATCTCCCAATTAGACACCTCAGTCTGGCCATTCATTTGAGGATGGTAAGGAGTAAAGGTCCGGTGCACCATACCATATTTCTTCAAGAGGGCTGCAAAGATTCTGTTGCAAAAATGGGTTCCTTGGTCACTAATGATGGCTCTGGGAGTACCAAACCTACAAAAATATAGGACTTCACAAAATCCACAACAGTCTTAGAATCATCATATTTAGTGGCTTTAGCTTTTACCCATTTTGAAACATAATCCACAACTAAAAGAATATAGGAGAAACCGAAAGAAGGAGGGAATGGTTTCATGAAGCCAATGCCCCAAACATCAAAGATTTCCACAAAGATTATTAGAGTTTGAGGCATTTGATTTCGCGGACCAATGTTACCTGTTCTTTGACAGTGGTCACATGGCTTACAGAAATTATAAGCATCCTTAAAGATGGTGGGCTAATAGAAACCACTGTCAAGTACTTTATTGGTTGTCCTCTTTATACCGAAATGTCCTCCACAGACATGGGTATGGCAAAAAGAGAGAACGGAGTGAGTCTCTGAATTCGGGATACATCTCCGAATCACTTGATCCGCGCAATGCTTCCAAATGTAAGGATCATCCCAAATGTAATACTTGCAATCACTCCTCAGCTTATCTCGTTATGCTTGTTCAGGCCGTCCGGAAAGTCCTTGGTGGCCAAGTAAATGGCAATATTAGCATACCACGGAATGGTGGTTGTGATAGCCATTAAATGCTCATCCGGAAAGCTCTCTTGAATAGGTATGTCCTCCTCTTCAGTCACCAACCTGCTCAAATGGTCTGCCACTAAGTTTTCGCTCCCTTTTTTATCTTTAATCTCCAAGTCAAACTCTTGGAGCAACAGAATCCATCGGTGCAATCTTGGCTTCGCCTCCTTCTTTGCCAGTAGGTATTTCAATGCTGCATGATCAGAAAAAATAATCACTTTAGAACCAATTAAATATGATTTAAATTTTTTTAAAGCAAAAACAATAGCAAGAAACTCTTTCTCAGTTGTGGAATAATTTAGTTGAGCATCATTTAGGGTCATTGATGCATAGTAAATAGCATAAGGAACCCTATCAACTCGCTGTCCTAAGATAGCCCTTACCGCAAAGTCACTTACATCACACATTATATCGAATGGAAGCTCCTAATTTGGTGGCCTAATGATAGGTGCCTCAGTCATCAACTCTTTAAGTGTAGTGAAAGCCTTCATACACTTCTCATTAAATTGGAGTGACATATCTTTTTGGAGAAGTGTGCAGAGGGGCGCTGATATCTTGGAGAAGTCTTTGATGAAGCGCCGATAGAAACCTGCATGACTAAGAAAAGAACGAATGTCCCGCACACTAGTGGGAGGGGGTAATGAACGCACAAGTTCTTCATTAACTTTACCAACTTTAATGCCCCTAGCAGAGATTACATGACCTAACACAATACCTTCTTCTACCATGAAATAGCATTTTTCCCAATTTAAAACAAGGTTAGTGTTAATGCATCTCTTTAAAACCAAAGCTAAATGTTCCAAGCATTTCTCAAAGTCATTCCCAAATACACTAAAATCATCCATGAAGATCTCAATGATGTTCTCTATGTAATCAGAAAATAGACTCACCATACATCTCTGAAAGGTCCCTAGCGCATTGCAAAGTCCAAAAGGCATTCGCCTATAAGTAAAGGTGCCAAAAGGACAAGTAAAAGTGGTCTTGTCTTGATCTTCTGGAGTGATAGCGATCTGGTTATAACCTGAAAATCCATCTAAGAAACAATAATGAAAATGACCAATTAACCTCTCTAACATTTGATCAATAAAGGGTAAAAAGAAATGGTCTTTTCTGGTGGCAGCATTCAATTTTCTATAATCTATACAAACACGCCACCCTGTCTATAATCTAGTGGGAATAAGCACATTCTCAGCATTTCTTACCACAGTAATGTCAGATTTCTGTGGTACTACCCGGACCGGGCTTACCCACTTGCTGTCAAAAATGGGGTAGATGACCCCCACACTTACGAGCTTCAGTATCTCTTTCTTTACAACATCCATCATCGGGGGATTCAACCTCCTCTGTGATTCTCTCACTGGCTTAACCCTCTCCTCCATTAAGATTCTATGCATGCAAATGGAGGGGCTAATACCTTGGATATCCGCAATAGTCCACCCAATGGATGTCTTGTGTTCCTTCAACACAGAAATTAAGCTATCCTCTTACTCTTGGGTAAGGGATTTAGCAATTATTACCGGAAGTGTCTCCTTCTCACCCAGAAAAATATATTTCAAATGGGCAAGCAATTCCTTCAATTCCAGCTCTGGTGCCTGCACAACAGAAGGTTTAGGTATATCAGTGGTAATAGGTAGCTCAACATATGATACCTCATGTCCTTCTGAGATGGAAGAGAGTGTATGCAAAGCTGCCACTACTTTATTAACCTCCTCGCTCAATGGCTCTCCTTGGTCATCTTTCTTTGAATCTTGAAAATCTAAATTGCGAGTCATAACTATATCAAGGATATCAAATTGATCAGACTCAAAAACAGCAGAAATTTAAGACTCAAAAACATCAAAGGAATCAATAACATAGGCAGAGTGCACATCACTCGGGTATCTCATGGCTTCAAAGATATTGAATCTGATCAACTCTCCATCAAATTCCATTGTCAGTGTTCCTGAATGCACATCAATTTTAGTTCGTGCAATCTTTAGGAATGACCTCCCTAACAAAATGGGGGCAGAGTTGGGAGATTTGTCCTCCTCCATGTCCAGCACATAGAAATATGCCGAAAACACCAATTCATTTACCTGCACCAAAACATCTTCAACAACCCCCTTAGGGTATGCGTTAAACCTGTCAGTCAGTTGAATGATAACTCCAGTAGGTTCTAAAGGTCCTAGATGTAAAGATGCATAAATAGAAAATGGCATGACATTAATGGATGCACCTAAATCTAGCATGGCCCTCTCAAACCTGGCATTACCAATAGTGCATAGTATAGTGAATGTGTCAGGATTCTTACATTTAGTTGGGAGTTTCTTATTAAAAACAGCTGAAACATTTGTTCCCACTTGGACCCATTCATTACCTTTCAACTTCCTTTTGTTGGTGCATAATTTTTTTAAGAACTTAACATATCTAGGCACTTACTTAATGGCATCTAACAGAGGAATGTTAACTTCAACTTTCCTAAAAGTCTCTAAGATCTCTTTATCTGCTTCTTCTTTTTTATTTTTAACTAACCTACTCGGAAAAGGGGCCTTAGTGATATATTTAGGAAGTGGGTCAGAAACACTTACCTTAGAGGTCTTAGAATTGAGCCCCTCCTCTTCTACCTCCTTAGGCTTTTGAGCTTTGTCGCGACCGTGATCGCAGCGAAACATAACAACTCATGAGATTTTAGAAAATGAAAATAGAGTCGCCACCAATTTTATTTAAATTAGAAAAAATTGGAAAACCTTTCTTTGAAAATGGTCTTTGGAATCAGATTGGATTCGGGAGTCGGTTATGGATAGGGAAGGGCGAAAACTTAATCTCACAGCACCCCTAACACACCCATTTTAAAACGGTACCTTAAGTTAATTGCGCAGATTCTTAACAATCCTTGAAAATATTTATTTTATCCCTTTTACAAAACATTGTAACTGTATAAAAAGAGAAACCACAAAAATTATGAGATCCGACGTCAGTGCGAAGAGAGATCAAGCTTCTGAGGCCCGACGGTCGGTTGGGAAGGATCTGGTGTTGAGGTCCGATGGTCGGTTGGTAAGGGTCTGGTTTCTGAGCTCTGACGGTCGGTGAGGCGGTTCTGGTGTTGAGGTCCGACGGTCGATTGGGAAGGATCTGGTGCTGAGGTCCGACGGTCGGTGAGGGGGTTCTAGTGTTGAGGTCCGACGGTCAGTTGGGAAGGATCTGGTGTTGAGGTCCGACGGTCAGTGAGGGGAAGGATCTGGTTTCTGAGATCCGACAGTCGGTGCAGGGGGTTCTAGTTTTATGAGGTACGACGGTCGGTTGGGAAGGATCTAGTGTTGAGGTCCGACGGTCAGTGAGGGGAAGGATCTGGTTTCTGAGATCCGACGGTCGGTGCAGAGAGTTCTGGTTTTATGAGGTCCGACAGTCGATGCTTGTTTGGGTGATGGAGATTTTCACCGAGTGGACTCGGTTGGGTTTGGGAGGTTGAAGGTAGTGGTTCTTTGGTGAAGAAGATAGGTGAAAGATGCTTTGTGTTGTTGAGGTTTGAAGGTGGTTTTATGGTTAGTTGATGGTGGTGGCGGAGGGTTGGCTTGGGGTGTGATGAAGATTGTGGTTCTTTGGTATGTAGGTGATGAGGGGAAAAAATGGTGGTTTCTGATGGGTCTTTTAAGAGGATGGGGGTGTGAACGTGTGTGCTTGTGAGTAGGTGAGAATCAGAACGAAAAGATAGAACAAGGCAGAATGCAGAGATTTAGATGCAATAGCAATGGTAGAAGTCAATGCATAAGAAGAAAAACAAAACAAAATACCTCCGTGTTTCAGGTAGGGGTGCACAAATACCCAACCCGACCCGATTACCCGAGCAACCCGGTAGAAAAACCGACCAACCCGTCCATTAATTGGTTGCATTCAAGAACCCGATGACCCGACCCGATTACCCGATTAAACGACGTCATTCAAATAATCCAACCACTTAAAACAAACCCGATACCTCAACCCGAACCAACCCGATTCCATCGGGTTGGTTCAAAAAATTCCACAACCCGACCCGCAAAACACTTAGAAAATTTCTTTCTATTCAATTCTTTTTCTTTATAATTTCACTTCTCACTTTCTCTCCCCCTCTACTTTTCTCACCAGTATCAAATAGTAGTTTTTTGGTTAGGAAGAGAAACTGTAAACTAAAAAAAATCTCTGAACCCCCTCTTTCTTTACATCGTCCCCTTTTATAGGCATAAAGAAATTCTGGCTTGGCATGCCCGAGCATAGATTGTGCAGTCTTTTTCTATCCCCATCTTCTTTGCTTGCTTCATCTCTTATAAATAAACTATCCGAAATTCCTTTTTCATGGACAGCTTAGGTAGCAACGTATAGCAGAGCATTGGTCATTTTTCAATTTCCAGTTTGATGAACCTTCCCTGTTTTTTGACTCTGCACTCCCTCTAGTTGCCCCCATCTTACTATATTCAAAATTGTTTTGAGCCTTGGTTGTGGGAAATCAGAATGTCAAGTCTTTCTCAACTCCATTTTTGGCTTTCAACGCTACTTCCCCTTGTCTGCCCTACTGCAACCTTTCCGTTTTATGTGTTTTACCCCTTGGCCCTTTCATAGCTTGACTTTGCATAGTGTCACCGGAGGTGCAACTATTCCATCTCCTTATTAGTGTTTCATTTTCAAAATCTCTAGCCTCACTCTTCTGCCTTTCTTCTGCTATCACCAGAATGTTTGATTTGTCCTTTTTGCTTTTGGTTGGTTGCAATCTTCCTGCTCTTCCATGTCACTTTTTTTGTTTAGACGAATGAGTCTATATATTTTTTTTTATTGGGTTGGACTTGGTCAGAAACTAAAGGAATGAGAAGGAAAAAAGAAAAATATTTTTTCTATTTTTTTTTTTGGTATCTGTATATATTATTATTATTATTATTTATTTTTATTTTTATATGCCCTACAAAAATTGGGTGTTCATTAGATGTTGCCCTCTTTACTTGTTTCTTACTAGGGTTTATGAACAACCGCAGTTTTCATGTTATCGTCGTAAGAAACGAGTAAAGACGTGAACTTAAATTTTGTCTGGCAATGTGTGGGATGAGGTGAATGGACAAGGCAAAGAAGCCGCTTGGAAACTAGCAAGCTAAAACGTGGATTTACGAGTTGTCGCAACATCGTTAATCCTACCAAAGTGAAACTCAGCGTAAAGCCAGAGATCGTCACTGCATTGTCAACAAGTTGTCACAGCTCAGTTGACGTTTATTGATTAAAAAAAGTTTTTTTTTTTTTTGAATTTTAAAAGACCTTGGGTGACTTTATAACTAAAAATGGTAAAAGACATTGACTTGGCCCGGAATTTAAAAGACAGCGGGCTTGATCCAGAATTTAAAAGACAGTGGGCTTGGCCTAGAATTTTAAAAGACAATGGGCTTGGCCCATAATTTAAAAGACAGCGGACTTGATTCAGAATTTAAAAGACAGTAGGCTTGGCCCAGAATTTTAAAAGACAGTGGGCTTGGCCCATAATTTAAAAGACAGTGGGCTTGGCCCATAATTTAAAAGACAGTGGGCTTGGCCCAGAATTTTAAAAGACAATGGGCTTGGCCCATAATTTAAGAGACAATGGGCTTGACCCATAATTTAAAAAGACAGTGAGTTTGGCTCGGAATTTAAAAGACAGTGGACTTGATCCAGAATTTAAAAGACAGTGGGCTTGTCCCGAAATTTTAAAAGACAATGGGCTTGGCCCATAATTTAAGAGACAGTGGACTTGGCTCATAATTTAAAAAGACAGTGGGCTTGGCCTGGAATTTAAAAGACAGTGGACTTGATCCAGAATTTAAAAGACAGTGCGCTTGACCCAGAATTTTAAAAGACAATGGGCTTGGCCCATAATTTAAGAGACAGTGGGCTTGACCCATAATTTAAAAAAACAGTGGGCTTGACCCATAATTTAAAAGATAACAGGCTTGACCCAGAATTTTAAAAGATAATGGGCTTGGCCCATAATTTAAGAGACAGTGGGCTTGACCCATAATTTAAAAAGACAGTGGGCTTGACCCATAATTTAAAAGACAGTGGGCTTGACCCATAATTTAAAAGACAACGGGCTTGGCCCAGAATTTTAAAAGACAATGGGCTTGGCCCATAATTTAAGAGACAGTGGGCTTGGCTCATAATTTAAAAAAATAGTGGGCTTGACCCATAATTTAAAAGATAGTGGGTTTGACCCATAATTTAAAAGACAACGGGCTTGGCCCAAAATTTAAAGACAGTGGGCTTGGTCCAGACATTAAAAGACAATGGGCTTGACCCAAAATTTAAAAGACAGTGGGCTTGGCCCATAATTTAAAAGACAGTAGGCTTGACCCAGAATTTAAAGACAGTGGGCTTAGCCTGAAATTTAAAAAGACAGCGGGCTTGACCCGAAATTTAAAAGACAATGGGCTTGGCCCAGAAATTTAAAAGGATAGTGGGCTTGGCCCAGAAAATTTTTGTTTCGCTGTTCTTTTACAGTGAAGCTTGACGCAAAAGCCAGAGACGTCACTTTTCATAAGTTGTTGCAGCTTATGGAAAGATGTTGCAACGTACATTCCTGCAACTCAAAATCATATCAAAAGATTGAAAACATTATGCCAAAACCTTTCTCTTGCATACCCGATTCTAATTGCTTCCTAGGAAAATTTTGATGTATCAAACCCGGGCGTAGGCTCTCGCAAACCAGGGCTTATCAACTTGTTTCGAGTTCCTTGGGATCCTCGGACACTGGAGTTACTTTACTTCTGAGTTTGCTCATCAGGTACATAGTTTCCCTCTTAACATTGCGAATCACATTGGGAGCTTTTCTTGCCTCGTTTGAACCTTCTGATTCATTCTTGATCTAACTCATTAGTTAGAGGATTGCCATTAAATTGCTAAATCAATGATACTGAATTTATATTCCCTCTTATCGAAGCATTTTGTGATAAACACGTGTGACTTCACAAATATAAAATAAAGGAACATGACAAAGAAAGATGAAGAATAAAAAGAGAAGAAAGGAAAGTATTTTCATTGATTTGAGTGTTCACAAGCACAAAAAGGCAAATAAAGGATGATACAAAGGCAAGGTGACAAACAATTGCCCCAGTTAGGATTCCTTTCTTCTCATTAGATAGGTCCTAATTCTCAGATGGATATTACAACCACCAGTGACACGAGCTCTCTTCCATCAATCACCGCTTAAAATTGCCCCAGTTTTGTCTTCCATCGCCACTTAAAATTGCCCCAATTTTTTTTTGTCTCCTTTTATGCTGTCTGGGTGAGCCCTTCAGGTGACATCTCCTAGGAGAGCCTTTGCTGACTTTAAACTTTTTGCCTAATTTAGATGCCTTAACTTTTGTTTAGGTCGCCCTTGCGGGTTTTCAACCTAACGGGTTATTTTCTTTTTCTTTTTTTTCTTCCCTTTTTTTTCTTTTTTTTAGGCATAGAACTTTTTGACTGCATCAGCATTTGTCGGTCTTGGCAATTCATTTCTGTCTATATCTGTTAAAACTAAGGCTCCTCCAGAGAATACCTTCTTAACGATATACGGCCCTTCATAACTCGGTGCCCATTTTCCTCGAGCGTCCTCTTAGTTTGGAAGTTTTTTCTTTAAAACCAGGTCACCTGCTTGGAACTCCCTAGGGCGCACTTTCTTGTTGAAAGCTCTTGCCATTCTTCTTTGGTATAGTTGCCCATGACAGATAGCTTTTAATCGCTTTTCTTCAATCATGTTTAACTGCTCGTACCGAGTCTTTACCCATTCTGCTTCTTCTAACTCAGCTTCCATCAACACTTTTAAAGATGAGTTTTCGACCTCTATGGGGGAGACTGCTTCCATACCATAGACCAAGGAGAACGGTGTTGCCTCAGTGCTGGATCGGATATTAGTGCGATAAGCGTGGAGAGCATAGGGGAGCATCTCATGCCATTCTCTGTAGTTGACCACCATTTTGGCTACTATCTTCTTGATGTTCTTATTCGCTGCTTCTACTGCACCATTCATCTGGGGTCTGTAAGGAGCAGAATTGTGATGCTTGATCCTAAACCTCTCGCATAGGTTCTTGATTTCTGCACTATTGAGGTTAGGGGCATTATCTGTGATAATCCTTTCTGGAATTCCATACCGACAAATGATGTTTACCCTTAAAAATTTAAGGACAACCTTTTGAGTGACTTTGGCGTAGGAAGCAGCCTCTACCTACTTGGTGAAATAATCAATTGCTACCAGGATAAACTTATGGCCATTGGAAGCTTTCGGGTTTATTGGCCCAATAACATCGATTCCCCACATTGAAAAAGGCCAGGGTGCCACTATATTATGCAATGGGATGGGTGGTGCATTAATGCGATCAGAGTATGCTTGGCATTTATGACACTTTCGAACGTATTCTATGCAATCAGCTTCCATAGTGGACCAGTAATAACCATATCGCAGGATCTGACGAGCCATCATGATACCGTTGGCATGTGTTCCACATATTCCCTCATGAATTTCTGTTAAGAATGTGAAAGCTTCCTTAGCTTCTATACATCTGAGGAGTGTGCCATCATAGTTTCTTTTGTACAGTATTTCCCCATTCAAAAAGAAAGCCATGGAAAGCCGACGGATGCTCTTTTTGTCTGTCTCATTTGCCTCTGATGGGTAATCTCTGAACTTGATGTACTGCATGATATCATGGAATCAGGGCTGCCCATATTCTTCTTCCTCAACATTAGAATAATAAACTGGTTCGCTTTCTGCCCTTATTCGGATGGGTTGCACATTAGTATGAATACTCAGATTGGTCATTACAGCCAAAGTAGCCAAAGCATCTGCGAATTGGTTCTTATCTCGAGTCAAGTGCGAAAAGGTGATCCTTTCAAACTTCTCGATCAACTGCATCAAATATTTCTGGTATGGAATCAACTTTGGGTCCTTAGTCTGCCATTCCCCGTTCACTTGATAAATTATTAGTGCTGAGTCTCCATATACTTGTAGTTCTTTCACTCCTAATTCTATTACAACCTTTAACCCTTGAGCACAAGCTTCATACTCTATAACATTATTGGTGTAATCGAACTCTAACTTGATGGCCACTGGGTATTGCTTCCCACTTGGTGATGTGACCACTGCACCTATGCCGTTCTCATACATATTGACTGCTCCGTCAAAAAACATCTTCCACATGTCCTCTTCATCTGACTCTTCTTCTTCAACTGCTAAAACATCCTCATCAGGAAAATCAGACGTCACAGTTTGCTTGTAATTAAGTGGGTTCTCAGTTAAGTGATCTGCAATTACGCTCCCTTTGATAGATTTTCGAGTTATGTGCTTTATGTCGAACTCAGAAAGAACCACTTGCCACTTGGAGACTCGTGTGGAAACATGAGGGTTTTCGAATATGTACTTTATCGGGTCCATTCTTGAGATAAGCCAAGTAGTATAGTACAACATGTACTGCCTCAACCTTCTAGACGTCCATGCCAGTGCACAACATGTTTTCTTAACTGTCATGTAGTGAGCCTCACACTCATTGAACTTCTTGCTCAAATAATAGATATGGCCTGTTCTTTTTTTCTCGTTTCATCATGCTGCCCTAGCATTGCTCCCATGGATGTCTGCAATACCGTGAGGTATAATATCAAAGGACGACCAGGTGTAGGTGGCACCAAAATAGGAGGACTTTACAAGTAAGTTTTTATCTTCTCAAAAGCTTCCTGACAGTGTTCATCATATTCTCCTGGTTGTTGTTTCTTTAGTAGCTTGAAGATTGGCTCGCAAGTGCTAGTCAGGTTGGCTATGAACCTAGCGATGTAATTCAGTTTCTCGAGAAAGCTTCTTACCTCCTTTTCAGTCTTGGGAGCAGGCATCTCTTATATCGCTTTGACTTTATCAGGGTCCACTTTGATTCCTTCCTTGCTAACGACAAAATCGAGTAATTTTCCAGTCGACGCACCAAAAACACATTTTATCGGGTTTAGTCTCAACTTGTATTTTCTGAGTCTTTCAAATAACCTTTGCAACACTACCACATGGCTTTCCCCTTCTTTGGACTTAGCAACTATGTCATCCACGTATACCTCAATTTCTTTGTGCATCATATCGTGGAATAAAGCAACCATGGCATGCTGATAGGTGGCCCCAGCATTCTTCAATCCGAATGGCATGACTGTGTAACAAAAGGTTCCCCATGATGTGACAAATGTGATCTTCTCTTTATCACTCGTGTCCATAAGAATTTGATTGTAACCAGAATAACCATCCATAAAAGAGAATCTATGACCTCTTGCTGCATTATCAACAAGGACATCAATGTGAGGCAATGGGAAATTATTTTTAGGGCTAGCTTTATTCAAATCCCTATAGTCCACACACATCCTGACTTTTCCATCTTTCTTCGGAACGGGGACGATATTTGCTACCCATTCTGGGTGCCTTGATACTTCTAAAAATCCTGCTTCCAATTGCTTGGTGACTTCCTCTTTAATCTTTAGAGACATTTCAGGGTACATTCTCCTCAATTTCTGCTTTTTCGCCTCAATATTGGGGTATATAGGAATCTTGTGGGAAGCTATGCTCGGATCCAGCCCTGGCATATCTCGGTAAGACCAAGCAAATACATCCATGTAGTATCTGAATAACCTGATCATGCTTTCACGTTCCGGGTTATCCACTAACCTTAACTCCTTCTTGTCTTCATCGGTTCCCATATTGATCACCTCTACTTCTTCCTCATCCAGGCTGAAGTATCTTTCTGACTTTTCTACCAATTTGGCAAACTCCTCAGTGGCGTTCCTATCTTCATCTGACTCATAGTTATCTATATCCATCATTGAATAGGAATCCATTCTTAAGCTTTCAGGCATCCTTTCATGGGACAATGCCTCTACCAGACCTAAGTCCCTGGAAGATTTATTTATGCCTGATTGGAAATAGAAAGAAAATATGGTAATTGAACGAGGCTAAGCTAAGGCATAAATCAAAGATATAAAAGAACTACAGCAGTGAATCAAATGAGAAACACACAAGTTCATTACATTGAAACTTTGATGAAAGATAACAAGAGCAGAGAATCATACTGGAAAAACACACAAGTTCATTACATTAAAGCTTCGACAAGAGTTAGCATAAATTCAGCATTACAAAAGTCTAAGATAACATCATGACTAAACAATTACTTTATGGCAATCACGTCCATTAATGCCTCAGATCGCCAATTGTTCAGAGGTTTCAAATTGACAGCAGGCTGGATAACATGGTCTTCTCCGGAGTCTTCGTCTACATTGTTGATGATTAGCCGGACCTGATGATTGGAGGTTCTATTGATAACCTCCGCAGGGATGGGGAATGTCTCCTTCAGATGAGGAATCGTCTTTTTCACTTCATTCTCCCTTTTTCCTTCATTGAGAACCAAATTGTGCTTCATCATGCCTTCCAAAGGTGCCTCATATCCCAGACCATATCTGTTTTTGTTCTCTGGAAAGGTGATCATAGACTTGGTTTCTTGCAGCTGAATTCCTAAACCTTTTCCGGCTTGGTAACCATTATTGGTCATAATGCGAGTCACAACTTGATGAACATCTTTAGAGGACGACTCATCCTTCTTTGCCTTCGATTCCACCAACTGGAAACTGTGTAGGAAGTTTTCCACCTCTAGCTCTGTGTTTTCAACATAAGGCACTGAAGTAGGCTTCATCAGTAAGATTTCTTCCTTTCCTCGAATGGTAACCAGACATCCATTTTCAATGTATTTCAGGCATTGGTGCAGGGTCGAGGGAACAACACCAGTAGCGTGGATCCATGGTCTTCCTAAAAGCATAGTATATGTAGGCTTAATATCCATTACTTGAAACAACACTTGGAAGCAGCTCGGGCCTATCTCAAGTGGAAAGGTCACTTCTCCCAGAATTCCTTTTTTCCTTCCATCGAAGGCCCGCACTGTCATTTCTTGAGGCCTAAGGTCTTCTACATTCATAGCTAGCTGGGACAAGGTTGTCCTCAGGAAGATGTTCAAGGCAGAACCCCTATCAATCAGAACTTTTGTGACTACATACCCCTGACATTTCAACGTGATATGCAAAGCACGTGGGTTATTCCCTATTAAATGTACCACTTCTTCTTCCAAGAAGGGAATCACATTGATGTGTCTTACTGGGTCTACCATGTTCACTAAGCTTTCTGGGGTAACATCCGGCTTTCATTTAACACTCTCTGCAGTGCTTTGCGATGAGGTTCAGAATTCATGATGAGTGACAACAGAGAGATCCGAGCTGGAGTTTTTCTGAGCTGTTCTACCACATCATACTCACTTTGCTTCATGATTTTTAGGAATTTTTCTTCACCGTCTTCTTTTGTTTCTATAAAGCCTGCTTTTCCTTTCCCGGTCTTATCTTCTTGCCCATTGCACCTGCCACTTCTTGTAATCCCTCCTATACCCACAACGCTTGACACTGCTTGTGTGGGCTCTGCTATCAGGGCAATAGGGGTTGAAGCAGTTTGTCCTATATTACTTTGTGTTTTTACCTTGACATCATACTTCCAAGGCACAGCATGTGTATCACTATAGGGAAAAGGTGTAGGCTTCTTTATCGCTATGACAACTTTTCAGGAATCTGGAACTTCACTAGTACGCGGGAGTTTGAGGACTAGACGCTCCACAATATCTATCTCTTTTGCGAACCCTCTTGCTTGAGTAACCTCTTGTCGCGACCGAGATCGTGGCGAAAAATAGCAACTCATAGGATTTTACAAAATGAAATGGAGTCGCCACCAATTTTATTTTAACTTAGGAAAAATTGAAAAACCTTTCTTTGAAAATAGTCTTTTGAACTAGATTGGATTCGGGAGTCGGTTATGGATAGGGAAGAGTGGAAATTTAATCCCACAGCACCCCTAACACACCCGATTTAAAATGGTACCTTAAGTTAATTGTGCAAATTCTTAACAACTCTTTGAAAATTATTTATTTTACCCCTTTTGCAAAACATTAAAACTATTTATAAAAAAAGGAAAACCACAAAATTATGAAAATTTAACTTCGGCTTGACAGAAATAAAATTCTGCTCCTACGTATCCCCTGGTGCAATGAGGAACTCAAAGTTACGTAGTTCTTTAGAAAATAAGTGTGGGTTGATTGATTTTAACTAAGAAAAAAAACTTTTATTTGAAAACATATTTATTCTTGCACAGGGTTCAAGTTGGCACCAGGTTACTCAATAAACCCTTATGATCCAAATGACATTGAAGGTAGTATTCACTACTCAATCATCATCATTGGTCATTGCATATATTGAAACTTTCTTTTTATTCTTATTCTTTTTTTTTTATATTCTTTTCCCATCCCCCTTTTTACCAAAATGCGTCATTACTGCCTTAATGTGAAAGGGGCAGGAACCCACGTGATCCAAACTCAAACTCAACAAGACAATCAACAATGTAATTTAAAGAAATAAGACTTTGGAGACTTTGGCAACAATGGCAGCACACACCAGGGGACGTTTGGGGAGGGATCCGATTTAAGATTAGACGGTTGGATGAAGGTTGATGAAGATGATGGGGGTGACGTCTGTAGAGGGGAAGGACATGGCTTCTTGGGTTTCGACGGTCGGTTGGGGGTATGATGGATCTGGTGTTTTGAGTTCGACGGTCGGTGAGGGGAGACCTAGCTGAGGTTCGACGGTCGGTGAGGATGAATGTGGGTAGTTGAAGATGGTGGGGGTCACAGTCGATGAGGGAAGATCTAGCTGTGAGATCCGACGGTCGGTTGGGAAGGGATCTGGCTTCTTGGGGTTCGACGGTCGGTGAGGGGAAGAATATGGTTCGGCGGTCGGTGAAGGGATGTGACTGGTGTTTGCTCGACGGTCGGTGAGGATCACGGTGTGTGGTTCGACGGTCGGTGAAGGGATGTGACTGGTGTTTGTTCGACGGTCGGTGAGGATCACGGTGTGTGGTTCGACGGTCGGTGAAGGGATGTGACTGGTGTTTGTTCGACGGTCGGTGGGGAGGGTCTAGCTGTGCGATGATAGTTGGTGGTGGACTTGGACGTGGAGAGGGTGTTTTCTGGCTTGGTTTGGAGGATCTGGGGTTCGACGGTCGAGAGGAAGTGAGATATAGGTTGGCGGTGGACTTGGACGTGGAGAGGGTAGAGGATGAATGTGGGTAGTTGAAGATAAAGGCAGTAAAAGGGAGATGGGTTCACGGTTGGAGAGTGGACATTGGGTTTCAGTCAAGGAGGCTTGAGTGGATATGTAGTATTCATTTCAGGTTGGGTGCAGAGGGATTCAGGGGTTGTGTGCAAGTGAGAAAAGCTAGCAGAAATGAGCTACATGGCGTAAATGAAGAATGTTACCTATGGAGTTCAAGGTGGAGCAGTTGAAGTGGATGCTATTCCTCAGCAAGGCTCCTGTCTCCTTCTTGTCCCCTTCTCTCTGTTTCCTTTGTGATGGCTGTGCTTCTTGGAAATTTGAGATGAAGGTGGTGAAATGAAGGGAGAGGTGTTGTTTTCTGGTGATGAAGGTGGTGAAATGGAAGGTGTTTGCTGGTTCAGTTTTGGGTGATAGGAAGGTGAAAGAAGGTGGTTTAGTGCTGGGTGGTCAGAGGTTGATAGAGATTATCAAGGGTGGAGTGATTCTTAAAGGTGAATAGAAGTGAAAAATCCCGTTCTCCCTTTTTCTCTGATGCTCCTCTCTTTTAAATATCCCTCATTTTCATCATTTCTCCCCTGACATTTTCTTCTCTTTTTTTTCTCTTTACGTGATCCTCCCTACGTTGAGCCCCCCATCTCCTCCTCTATCAGAACCTTTTCTTTTCTTTCCATCCTTTCACTCCCTTTTTTTTTGCTTCTTCGCCTTGCATTTATGCATTCTTACTTTACGTATGCAGGCATCAGGCATTAAATGCAATGCCCCTTTCAATTTTTTTTTTTTAAACGAGATCAGTGTTCATTTTCTCTTTTTTTTTTAGTAGGCTTACAATTAGGCCTAAAAAAAAATTCTTTTACTCTTCATTTTTTTTTGTTTTGTTTTTTTGTTTTTTTTTTTTTTTTTTTTTTTTTAGCCCGGTCAAAATTGAGTATTCACAGTTGCCCCTCTTTACTTGTTTCTTACTAGATAATAAGAAAACTGTGGTCTTCATATTATCGTCGCAAGAAACGAGTAAAGATATGAATTTCAATTTTGTCCGGCGATGCATGAGATGTAAAATAAATGCGAGAAACGCATGGAGCCGATGCGCTCAACAGAATTTAAAATGCAAGGAGCCGATGCGCTCAAAAGAATTGACAGAAATTAAAATGCATGGAGCCGATGCGCTCAAAAGAATTAACAAAAAATTAAAATGCATGGAATGCATGGAGCCGATGCGCTCAACAGAAAATTAAAAAGCATGGAGCCGATGCGCTCAACAGAAATTAAAATGCATGGAATGCATGGAGCCGATGCGCTCAAAAGAATTGACAGAAAATTAAAATGCATGGAGCCGATGCGCTCAACAGAATTTAAAATGAATTAAAATGCATGGAGCCGATGCGCTCAAAAGAATTGACAGAAATTAAAATGTATGGAGCCGATGCGCTCAACAGAAAATTAAAATGAATTAAAATGCATGGAATGCATGGAGCCGATGCGCTCAAAAGAATTGACAGAAAATTAAAATGCATGGAGCCGATGCGCTCAACAGAATTTAAAATGAATTAAAATGCATGGAGCCGATGCGCTCAACAGAAATTAAAATGCATGGAATGCATAGAGCCGATGCGCTCAAAAGAATTGACAGAAAATTAAAATGCATGGAGCCGATGCGCTCAACAGAATTTAAAATGAATTAAAATGCATGGAGCCGATGCGCTCAAAAGAATTGACAGAAATTAAAATGCATGGAGCCGATGCGCTCAATAGAAAATTAAAATGAATTAAAATGTATGGAATGCATGGAGCCGCTGCGCTCAAAAGAATTGACAGAAAATTAAAATGCATGGAGCCGATGCGCTCAACAGAATTTAAAATGAATTAAAATGCATGGAGCTGATGCGCTCAACAGAATTGACAGAAAATTAAAATGCATGGAGCCGATGCGCTCAACAGAATTTAAAATGAATTAAAATGCATGGAGCCGATGCGCTCAACAGAATTTAAAATGCATGGAGCCGATGCACTCAACAGAAATTAAAAAGACAGTGGGCAGCTGAGTCCCGGAGTTTAAAGACAGGCGGGCTATTGTGCTCCCGAAAAACAGAGATTTAAAAAGACAAGATAGCTTGATCCAGAAAGATTTTTTTCTTTTCTCTCTTTTTTTTGTTCTTTATTTTTTTAGTTTTATTAAAGGACCTTTGAACCAGCGGTGACTTTTGGAAAGCTTTAACTAATCAAAACCCTTGTTCACATGTTTTTGCTCGTCTGACCCGATAGCCTCGATCTTTCCTTTCTTTCTTTTTCTTTTTTTTTCTTGATTCCCCTTTTCTCCTTGGCAACGAGATCCACTACTGCATTGCAATCTATAGCTTGAGCTATTGAGATCTTTTAGTCCAAGTCAATCATTGAAAGATTGTTGTAGCATTGTCAAATCAAATTATTAACCATAAATTTATTCTATTTGAGACATAACTTAATAAGTAAGCATGCATTCATGAATGGATAGAAATTCGTTGAATGAACAAACTCCTTTTTTATTGCTTTGGTGGTCTGTTCATACATGAACTTTTAACAAGACACACGCTTGAAAGATGAAATCCTAGAAACTAAAGGAAGTTACAAAGGATAAGAAAAATTTGCCCCAGTATTGGTTCCTTGTTCCTCATTCAATTGATTCCCTGCAATGGCCTGATAGCTCAACTATTGCCTCACATCTTCTCCTCATTCCTTCAAAAATAATCGCCCCAGTGTAGCCAATTAACAGCGACCTAAATTGCCCCAGTGTATTTAATGCTGATAAGAATTGCCCCACTTTGGTGTGCCCTTCCAGGAGTTTCATGCCAAGTTTCTTTGAGTTCTTACCTATTTATTTGCCCTAACTTTTGCTTAGACCGCCCTTTCGGGTTTTCAAACTACAGGCTCTTTTCCATTTTTTTCTTTTTTCTTTTTTTTTTGTGCTCTAACTTTTGCTTAGGCCGCCCTTTCAGGTTTTCAACCTAACGAGCTCTTCCTCTCTCTCTCTCTCTCTCTCTTTTTCAGGTACCTTCTCTTCCATCAAATGAGATTTTCAAGATCTATTCAATCTGAATTGTTCATCAGGAGATTATCATTAGATGGTCAAATCATAGTGTTATACTCATGTTCACCTTACTTGAAGCATTACGCAACAGACACTTATGAATTCAAAAAGTACAACAGAGAAGAAGCGAACAACTTCCAGATTGTTCTTGGAAGCTTGACTACAGAAAGGGTATTATTTACAAAGGGTAAAGACACAAGAAGTAGAATAGCAAGAAAGTCAAAAGATTTTTTTTTTTTTAGGAGCAATGAATTGGATACTTAGATGAGCATAACCTTTGTCTCAAAATTAAAGTTAATGAAAATGACAATAACCCTTCATTGATCAGAATGGACTTTTTGAGGCTTGTAACGTGGCCAAGGCTAAGGGTTATGAAAGGAAAGGTATAAGGCTCAAACAATTGTTTTAAGGTTTGAATGGGACCAAGGATCCTTGTTCAAAGTTAAACTTTGTCAATTGCCTTTGTACTTTCAAGCACACTTTTCTCTTACTGCTCTTCATTTCTTCCTTTTTCTTTTCACCTTCTTTCATTCGCCCTTGTCATGGCTTATTTCATCTTATTTTTTTTATCTCTTTTTGGTTTTTTTTTTGCTTCAAAATAGCCACCATGACAATCAACCTTTACTTTGTGTCTTCCCCTAGTGTAAGGGTGATCCTTGTCCAGGGTTTATTGAAGAAAACTTTCCAGCTCAAAAAAGGGACATCGAGAGATAATGAAAAGATGAATTCTTATGAATGATAAAGAAACATGGCCAATCTTCATTTCAAATCTTGATTGCTCATTTTCAAAAAAAAATAATTCAGAGACAAAACGGATAATACACACCAAGTGATTATTTCTTTGCTCCATATTTTTTCTCTTTTTTTTCTTTTTTTTTTGACACTTGCACCCGTAGACCTTATGACTACTGACATCTATCAAAGTAGGGATTGTTAAGAATTGGAGTCTCGCGGGGTTCAAACAAAAGGAAGACACTTTAAATAACAGAAAATAAAATGACCAGAAAGACCATGAAAATGACAGGAAACAAGATATCCATGCAAATTTATTACATTAATGCTTCAAGAAAGTTAACATAAGTTTAGCACCACAAAAGTCTAAGATGACAATCACATCAATTAGCGCCTCAGATCACAATTGTTCAGAGGTTTCCAGTTGATGGAGGGCGAACAGTGTAGGCAGGGTAAGATGATGGGTTTCCAATTTTGGTTTTGCATGTAGTTCACTTTTGATTCCTTTTCCCTTAGAGGAAAACTCATTCTTGAAACTCCTTTCATCATTGCCAGGTGGCAATTTACCTGCTTTTATCAAAATTTCAATTCTCTCCCCGGCAGCTATCAACTCAGCAAAGTCTAGATAAACGGCGCCTGCCATTGTCTCAATATAAGGAGCTCCCAAAGTCCCTAGAAAATATGAGCACATTTCTGTCAACGTCAACGGTGGTTGCACTTGTACTGCGAGAGCTCTCCATCTCTGGGCATACTGCTTAAAGGCTTCCTTATCTCCCTTTTGCATTGAGCTCAAATGTTCCCGGGTAGGATCGAGCTGCATCCAGGTTGAACTTGTATTGATTCATGAATAGATCAGTCAATTCCGTCCAGCGAGAAATCTTAAAGCGGTCTAATTGAAGATACCACTCTAAAGCGGGGCCTGTAAGACTCTCGTGGAAAAAGCTAACGAGGAACTTATCATCCCTGGACCAAATAGCCATCTTGGTTCTATAACTGATCAAATGAAACCGAGGGTTACCACTCCCGTCATACTTGGCAAAATGAGGAATCTTGAAGTCTTTAGGGATTACGACATTCGTAATAGGACACAATTCTTCTATTCTAAGCGATCCATAAGCGTTGGGGCCCCTGATCGCTTTGATTTGCTCTTCCATCCTTTCATTCCATTCTTCTTCCATCCTATCCTTCTGGATTGCCGCATGACCCCTCCCAGCAGGAAGTCTCGTTGTCACTGGGATGGACATACATGGTTGTTCCCATGTGAATTCAACATTACCATGAACCTCATTTTGAGTATCCTCTGAAGAACGATACCCTTCTCCGATAGGAATTACTAGCGGTGCAGTATTCGAGGTCCTTCCCACAATAGGAATCTCAGTGGTGATTCCGGGGTTTGTCCTTATGGAAGTGGTAGTTGGTAGGTGCGGATATGCCCCAGTTACTTCTGTACTTCCAGTAGCCCCAATCAAGGTGAGAGTTTCTCTCATGGCCAACAACATTTCTTCCATTCTTCTCATAGACTCTGTTATTTCATCCATCCTCCCTCTAATCTCATCAACTTCCATACTCAAGTTTCTTTCTTCCTCAGGGTTATTAGCAGTCATTCTGGTCCGAGATCTAGGATTGTGAATTTGGGTTTGATTGGTCTCTTCTTTCCTAGGCTGTATAATGGTTCAAACCAATTTGATTTATTAAAACAAAATAACATTTACAAAGAATGAGCTGAAATGCATGAGACGCATGAATGAGCTTTGAAAATATTTTTTTCATTTTTCTTCCCCTTTTTTTTAAAAAAAAAAATGCTATGTCATGAAAATGTAAGATGTTTTTTTTTTGAATGCTAGGGATGCTATGAAGATGCAAGATTTTTTTTAATGCCAAGGATGCCATGAAAATGCATGATGATTTTTTTTTTTGAAATGCAATGTCATGAAAATGTAAGTTTTTTTTTTAGAATGTTATGAAAATGCAAGCAATGAATAGTTTTTTTTTCTTTTCTCTTTTTATTTTTTTTATTTTTCTTCTTCTTCTCTTTTTTTTTTATGCAAGAACGAATGATATGAAAACTAGATAAAAAAAAAGAAATGTACGCTCCTTTTGTGCCCTAGTCGTGGAACCTAAGATTTGACATCATTATGTTCAATCTATCGGTCTGCAAGATTTTCGGACAGTCTAAACTTCTAAAAGTCATGGTTCCCAGTTACCCTTATCTCGAAAGACAAAGAACCAATTCATGAATTAATCACAAGTTGGGATAAACCTCTCAATATGATTCGTCCATGATAATGGTAGCAATCTGAGTGGTGTCTCAACAAATGTCAAGTGAGCATAAAGCCCTCAATAACAAAACCGAGACCCCTCCTACTCCTCGGGTTCGCACAGACTTGGGTATAGAGCCCAAAAAGTGTGTGAGGTAAGTGATAGTGATGTGTGTGAGGGAGCATACAAACTGTACAAAAATTTAAAAAGATAAAACTACCCCAACCCGCAAAAAACATATATACGGCGGACCACCAAAGAATCATCTCATCTAGGGTTTCAACAATTATGCACAACATATTTATTGAGTAATAATATACATAAGATAATGTCATCGGATATTTACATAGAACAAAATAAATAAAATCCATTTACAAACAAACAGAAAAACAAAAATAAGGATAAAAAGGGTAAAATAAATAAATAAAAATTATTAACAATTTGCACAACTAACAACAACAGGCCTGACTCTCCAAATATCCCCAGTGGAGTCACCATCTATCACGACCGAGATCGCGGCAAAAAATAGCAACTCATAGGATCTTACAAAATGAAATGGAGTCGCCACCAATTTTATTTTAACTTAGGAAAAATTGGAAAACCTTTCTTTGAAAATAGTCTTTTGAACCAGATTGGATTCGGGAGTCGGTTATGGATAGGGAAGGGTGGAAATTTAATCCCACAGCACCCCTAACACACCCGTTCTAAAACGGTACCTTAAGTTAATTGTGCAAATTCTTAACAACTCTTTGAAAATTATTTATTTTACCCCTTTTGCAAAACATTAAAACTATTTATAAAAAAAGGAAAACCACAAAATTATGAAAATTTAACTTCGGCTTGACAGAAATAAAATTCTGCTCCTACGTATCCCCTGGTGCAATGGGGAACTCAAAGTTACGTAGTTCTTTAGAAAATAAGTGTGGGTTGATTGATTTTAACTAAGAAAAAAAACTTTTATTTGAAAACATATTTATTCTTGCACAGGGTTCAAGTTAGCACCAGGCTACTCAATAAACCCTTATGATCCAAATGACATTGAAGGTAGTATTCACTACTCAATCATCATCATTGGTCATTGCATATATTGAAACTTTCTTTTTATTCTTATTCTCTTTTTTTTATATTCTTTTCCCATCCCCCTTTTTACCAAAATGCGTCATTACTGCCATAATGTGAAAGGGGCAGGAACCCACGTGATCCAAACTCAAACTCAACAAGACAATCAACAATGCAATTTAAAGAAATAAGAGTTTGGAGACTTTGGCAACAATGGCAGCACACACCAGGGGACGTTTGGGGAGGGATCCGGTTTAAGATTCGAAAGTCGGATGAAGGTTGATGAAGATGATGAGGGTGATGTCTGTAGAGGGGAAGGACATGGCTTATTGGGTTTCGACGGTCGGTTGGGGGTATGATGGATCTGGTGTTTTGAGTTCGACGGTCGGTGAGGGGAGACCTAGCTGAGGTTCGACAGTCGGTGAGGATGAATGTGGGTAGTTGAAGATGGTGGGGGTCACAGTCGATGAGGAAGATCTAGCTGTGAGATCCGACGGTCGGTTGGGAAGGGATCTGGCTTCTTGGGGTTCGACGGTCGGTGAGGGGAAGAATATGGTTCGACGGTCGGTGAGGGGAAGAATATGGTTCGACGGTCGGTGAAGGGATGTGACTGGTGTTTGCTCGACGGTCGGTGAGCATCACGGTGTGTGGTACGGTCGGTGAGGATCACGGTGTGTGGTTCGACGGTCGGTGAAGGGATGTGACTGGTGTTTGTTCGACGGTCGGTGGGGAGGGTCTAGCTATGCGATGATAGTTTGTGGTGGACTTGGACGTGGAGAGGGTGTTTTCTGGCTTGGTTTGGAGGATCTGGGGTTCGACGGTCGAGAGGATGTGAGATATAGGTTGGCGGTGGACTTGGACGTGGAGAGGGTAGAGGATGAATGTGGGTAGTTGAAGATAAAGGCAGTAAAAGGGAGATGGGTTCACGGTTGGAGAGTGGACATTGGGTTTCAGTCAGGGAGGCTTGAGTGGATATGTAGTATTCATTTCAAGTTGGGTGCAGAGGGATTCAGGGGTTGTGGCAAGTGAGAAAAGCTAGCAGAAATGAGCTACATGGCGTAAATGAAGAATGTTACCTGTGGAGTTCAAGGTGGAGCAGTTGAAGTGGATGCTATTCCTCAGCAAGGCTCCTGTCTCCTTCTTGTCCCCTTCTCTCTGTTTCCCTTGTGATGGCTGTGCTTCTTGGAAATTCGTGATGAAGGTGGTGAAATGAAGGGAGAGGTGTTGTTTTCTGGTGATGAAGGTGGTGAAATGGAAGGTGTTTGCTGGTTCAGTTTTGGGTGATAGGAAGGTGAAAGAAGGTGGTTTAGTGCTGGGTGGTCAGAGGTTGATAGAGATTATCAAGGGTGGAGTGATTCTTGAAGGTGAATAGAAGTGAAAAATGTGGTTCCCCCCTTTTTCTGATGCTCCTCTCTTTTAAATATCCCTCCTTTTCATCATTTCTCCCCTGACATTTTCTTCTCTTTTTTTCTCTTTACGTCAACCTCCCTACGTTGAGTCCCCCATCTCCTCCTCTATCAGAACCTTTTCTTTTCTTTCTATCCTTTCAGCTCCCTTTTTTTTTTGCTTGCTGCCTTAATGCATTTAATGCATTCTTACTTTACGTGTGCAGGCATCAGGCATTAAATGCAATGCCCCCTTTCAATTTTTTTTTAAACGAGATCAGTGTTCCTTTTCTCTTTTTTTTTAGTAGGCTTACAATTGGGCTTAAAAAAAAATTCTTTTACTCTTCATTTTTTGTTTTGTTTTTTTTATTTTTTTTGTTTTTTTTTTTTTTTTTTAGCCCGGTCAAAATTGAGTATTCACACTTCTATTACCCCCAAAGCCATGAATCTTTGCACCCGAGCCTTAAACTCCTGACAACCTTCAATATCGTGCCCCTTCTCTATATGGTATTCACAATAAGCTTCGGTATCATATTCAAACCCTACATCACCCAAGGCTACTGAGGAACAATAGCCTGCTTGGACAAGACCTTGGAATATTAACTTCGTAGGAGTTTTGACATCCGCTACATTTTAAAGTCCTTCATTCTCCTTTTCTAATGCGTTTACAATCCCCTTCCCATGATTTGGAATTGGATTGCTAGTAATGCTAGGTCCCTTCTCCTCTTCAAAGTCTAGCTTTTCACGGGAAATCAATCTCCTCACTATGGTCTTAAATACCTCGTAATCTTTGATTGAGTGTCTTGGGTTATCTATATAGAACTTGCAAGTTACGTTGGGATTGTACCAGGCTGAAAATGGGGGCACCATAGGGCGAGAAGGAACGCATGCAACCAAATGTACATCAAACAATTGTTGAAACAAATCAGCATTAGAGATTGGTAACTTTGGAAAAGGGTGTAGATTCGACGGGGGTCGAGCATACCCTTGGTTTCCTGGATTTCGAGGTATGGGAGGACGATTGGTATAGACGGGACGTGGTGAAGGAACATTATTAAGTTGGTATGAAGTCTGGTAAGCCGGAAAAGCGGGTGAAGGGGCTTGATAAGAAGGGTATGGTTGTGGGTTACGAGGGAAACATGAGTTTTGTTGATGCACATAACTAACTTCTGGTTCTTTCTTCCTTGTTGGTGCCACCTTCTTAGGAAAATTGCTCTCTGTATTTCCAGTAGGTAATTTTCTTACTTTTGCAAGATTCTCAATCCTTTCTCCAGCCGAAATTAGATCAGAAAAATCTCTATAGGCAGCACCTGCCATCAGCCCAATAAAAGGTGCTCCTAGGGTCCCCATAAAGTATGAGCTCATTTCTGATGGAGTCAAAGGTGGTTGAACTTGGGCTGCTAACATTCTTCATCTTTGAGTGTATTGCTTGAAAGTTTCATCATTCTTTTTTTGCATTGACCCTAGTTGTTCTCGGGTAGGTGCGGTGTCGATATTGAATCGATATTGCTCCAAGAATAGACTTGTCAGATCATCCCAACAAGAAACCTTTGAATGGTCAAGTTGCATGTACCATTCCAAAGCCAACCCAGTCAGGCTCTCATGAAAGAAATTGATTAAGAACTTTTGATCCCGTGACCAAATGGCCATTTTGGTGATGTAAGCCTTCAGATGGAACTTTGGATTGGTGCTCCCATCATACTTTGAGAAGTCTGGTACTTTGAAGTCTTTGGGAATATTAACTTCAACCTCAGGGAACAGTTCATCGATTCCCACTGAGCCATACAGATTAGGGCCTTGTATGGCTTTAATTTGCTCTTGCATCTTTCCAATTAATTCATCTCTTAATTTTTCTTTTTCTGAGTTGTTGTTCAGGAATATTTTCCTACATTTGTCATGAGTTACTTCTACATTATTTTTCTCCCCTTCATGATTTTCGTTCATGGAATCACCCTCTTCATTCATATTGTTGTTTGCATTTGCATTTACCCTAGTGCCGACAGATGTTCCATTTGTTGTTCTAAGGGTCTCAGTTAACTGTCTAAGTAAATCTTCGACCCTTGATTGTCCTTCTGCCATCATATTGATCCTTTCTCTCATTTCATCCATCTCTTGACTTAAGTTTTTTTCTAAGTTTGACATCTCTTGCAGCCTAGTTTGTGATCTAGTTTCGTAGGCCCGGGTTTGTGCAATCTGCGTTTTTCGAGGACGAGCAATGGTTCAAAGTTTTTACCTGAAACTCTAAAATTAGGAAGATTAGTGATTATGTTCATTATTTGTTAGAGGACTGTTAGTGGTTTTGCACCAAGTAGATTTGAAATGAGTATCTTTGATTTTGTTTGTTGTGACTATTACCCAGAACGCTCGTTCAAAAGTATTAAGTCTCAAGTGAAATATGGGATAGAAAAATGAGCGCTGAAACAAGCATACTTCGTTCATTCAACTGAAAAGATATGACAATACTGGGCCACTGCGGTGATCGCTTCCACTTGCACATTCACCTCTAACAGATCCAGAACTTTTCCATACTTTGCCGGCAATGTCAAACGTTGAGTCTTCTTCAACATTCGTCCCATAACCACTAGGCTTTCAGTGTGAACTTTATTAGCCTTGAGTCGCAGAGTCTTTTTCAGGCTTGCATCCTTGTGATCTGATCCCATATTCCTTTTTATCAAAGATATTCACTGTCAAATCTTGGTTGAGTTCTAACGGTTCTCTAACAAATCTCCGTCAGGAAGGATAAAAAGATTAGAGTATTGCAAAGAAAACATGGTGCAAGGATGTAAAGTATGATTTTTTTTTAAAAAAAATGCAATGACTGATAAGGATAACGAAAAGGTATGCTCCCTTTGTGCCCTAAAGGACTGCCTTAAATTTGAGGAGTTCTACCCTAAGGATCTATAAGGCTGTCTAATTTGTGAGAACTTTCATTGGATAACTCTACTATTCTAAAGGCCTCTAGAGCTAAGTCCCATATCAGAATGTTGACCACAAATAGTGGGTAAACCACTAGGTGCGGGCCATTCATGAAAAAGGTACGCTCTATATGAGGTTTTCGCGATAACCAAACAGGATGTACATCCAAAATGGCTACCACTACGCAACCTCTACCTAACTTAAGATTCACTTAGACCCGGGTATAGGGCCCCACTCGAATGTGTGTGATAAACGTGTAGGTGTAGTGTGTGTAGGGAGCATACAAACCTTCATAATCCTAGAGACTACTCACATCCTGCAAAATAACACGAACACAAAACAAGATTCCCAAAAATCTTCTATCCTAAGGTTTGCATGATAAAATAGAATCACAGTTAAGGTGATCAATAAACAATTCAAATAAAATAGAAAAACAAACAAAAATAAAGCAAAAACAAAAGGAGTAAAACAAACATATAAAAGTTACAAAATTTGCACAATCAACTTTCAAAGGCTTGACTCTCAAATGTCCCCAGCGGAGTCGCCATCTGTCGCGACCGTGATCGCTGCGAAACATAGCAACTCATGAGATTTTAGAAAATGAAAATGGAGTCGCCACCAATTTTATTTAAATTAGGAAAAATTGGAAAACCTTTCTTTGAAAATGGTCTTTGGAACCAGATTGGATTCGGGAGTCGGTTATGGATAGGGAAGGGCGGAAACTTAATCCCACAGCACCCCTAACACACCCGTTCTAAAACGGTACCTTAAGTTAATTGTGCAGATTCTTAACAATCCTTGAAAATATTTATTTTACCCCTTTTACAAAACATTGTAACTATATAAAAAGAGAAACCACAAAAATTATGAGATCCGACGGTCGGTGCGAGGAGAGATCAAGCTTCTGAAGCCCGACAGTCGGTTGGGAAGGATCTGGTGTTGAGGTCCGATGGTCGGTTGGGAAGGATCTGATGTTGAGGTCCAACGGTCGGTTGGGAAGGATCTGGTTTCTGAGATCCGACAGTCGGTGCAGGGGGTTCTGGTTTTATGAGGTCCGACGGTCGGTTGGGAAGGATCTGGTGTTGAGGTCCGACAGTCGGTGAGGGGAAGGATCTGGTTTCTGAGATCCGACGGTCGGTGCAGGGGGTTCTGGTTTTATGAGGTCCGACGGTCGGTGCTGTTTGGGTGATGGAGATTTTTCACTGAGTGGACTCAGTTGGGTTTGGGAGGTTGAAGGTAGTGGTTCTTTGGTGAAGAAGATAGGTGAAAGATGTTGTGTTGTTGAGGTTTGAAGGTGGTTTTATGGTTGGTTGATGGTGGTGACAGAGGGTTGGCTTGGGGGTGTGATGAAGATTGTGGTTGCTGGTATGCAGGTGATGAGGGGGAAAATGGTGGTTTCTGATGGGTCTTTTAAGAGGATGGGGGTGTGAACATGTGTGCTTGTGAGTAGGTGAGAATCAGAACGAGAAGATAGAACAAGGCAGAATGCAGAGATTTAGATGCAACAACAATGGTAGAAGTCAATGCATAAGAAGAAAAACAAAACAAAATACCTCCGTGCTTCAGGAAAACACTTGAAAAATTTCTTTCTATTCAATTCTTTTTCTTTACAATTTCACTTCTCACTTTCTTTCCCCCTTCACTTTTCTCACCAGTATCAAATAGTAGTTTTTTGGTTAGGAAGAGAAACTGTAAACTAAAAAAATCTCCGAACCCCCCCTTTCTTTACATCATCCCTTTTTATAGGCATAAAGAAATTCTGGCTTGGCATGCCTGAGCATAGATTGTGCAGTCTCTTTCTATCTCCCTTTTCTTTGCTTGCTTCATCTCTTATAAATAAACTATCCGAATTTCCTTTTTCATGGACAGCTTAGGTAGCAACGTATAGCAGAGCATTGGTCATTTTTCAATTTCCAGTTTGATGAACCTTCCCTGTTTTTTGAATCTGCACTCCCTCTAGTTGCCCCCCTCTTACTATATTCAAAATTGTTTTGAGCCTTGGTTGTGGGAAATCAGAATGTCAATTCTTTCTCAACTCCATTTTTGGCTTTCAACGCTGCTTCCCCTTGTCTGCCCTGCTGTAACCTTTCCGTTTTATGTGTTTTACCCCTTGGCCCTTTCATAGCTTGACTTTGCATAGTGTCACAGGAGGTGCAGCTATTCCACCTCCTTATTAGTGTTTCATTTTCAAAATCTCTAACCTCACTCTTCTGCCTTTCTTCTGCTATAACTAAAATGTTTGATTTGTCCTTTTTGCTTTTGGTTGGTTGCAATCTTCCTGCTCTTCCATGTCACTTTTTTTGTTTAGACGAATGAGTCTATATATTTTTTTTTATTGGGTTAGACTTAATCGAAACTAAAGGAATGAGAAGAAAAAAGAAAAATATTTTTTTATTTTTTTTGTATCTCAGTATATATTATTATTATTATTATTATTATTATTATTATTATTATTATTATTATTATTATTATTATTATTATTTTATTTTTATTATTTTTATTTTATTTTTATTTTTATATGCCCGGTCAAAATTGGGTGTTCACAAGCTTTGTCTTCAGTGACTTAGGAATATGTGGGTTCGTCAAGTGTCTTCCCACTTCGCAAGGTGACAGCACTAGCATTTTCTCTTGGGTTCACCTCTGGCTGCGAGGGAAGTTTCCCAGAAATCTGACTCTACACCTTGTTGATCTCAGTGGCCAACTGTCCCACTTGGTTTTGGAAGGTACTGATTGTGGCCCTTGTTTCTTGCTGAAACTGAATATTATTGGTGGCCCTTTGTCTCACTAGTTCTTCCAACGAAGGCTCAGGTTACCTAGGAGCTTGAACTTGTGGCTGCCTCGGAGGAAAGGATGCTTGTCTTTGCTGAAACCCTGGAGGCCCATAAGCTTGAGGTTGAGCTTGAGCTTGAGGCTACTTTGCATAGCTAAAGTTAGGATGATCTCTCCACCACAGATTATATGTGTTAGAATAGGGGTTGTAATTCTTGGATGGAGCAGAAAATCCCCTCACTGCCTTAGCGTCTTCATTTGTGTCCTCTTTTAAAGTGGGACACATATCGGTGGGATGTCCTGAAGAGCAACAAATCCCACATGCCTGTACTGGTGCTTTCCCATTGTCCATCAGCTTTTGAACCATGGCAGTCAACTGGGTCATTTGATGCTGCAAACTAATAGTGTCAGCCTCTTTAACTGCTCTCACTCCTATATTATTCTGAGTGAAAAATTATTGAGTGTTCACAGTCATTTTAGATATCAAGTTTCTAACTTCTCGAGGAGTCTTATCAACCAAGGCTCCTCCACTGGCAGCATCAATCATGTTGCGGTCCATCACTAACAAACCTTCATAGAAGTATTGTATCAGAAGCTGTTCACTGATTTGATGCTGAGGGCAACTAGCACACAATCTCTTAAATCTCTCCCAGTATTCATGAAGTGATTCCCCATGTCTTTGTTGGATGCCGCAAATTTCTTTTCTGATAGTGGCGGCCTTTGAAGCAGGGAAATATCTATCTAGGAAAGCTCGAGCCATGTCTTGCTATGTCTGAATGGATCCAGATGGCAAGTAGTATAGCCACTCCTTTACAGAATCTTTCAGGGAAAACGGAAAAGCTCGCAACTTGACTTGCTCCAATGAAATTCCTACGGGCTTCATGCTAGAACACACAACATGGATTTCCTTCAGATACTTGTTAGGGTCTTCTCCGGCTAGTCCATTGAAAGATGGCAAAAGATGGATTAGACTAGATTTTAACTCAAATGCCTCCTCATTCTCAGGAATTTCTATGCACAGAGGTTGTTGGTCCAAGTCCGGAGCACCCAACATCCTTAATGTATTTTCTGCCATCACTACTTCTTCAGGTGGCTCAGATATCTCAGATGCCGCAGAACTAGAAAGGTCTATGTGACGGGCAGCTTCAACGTCAGCAGGTGTGAATTACGAGCTGATTTGTTCAAAGTAATGCCTTAAATTTCTCAATTGCTCATTCACCTCTTCACCGGACATGAACATCTGCAAGATAGTTGAAGAGAACAACTGAAACTATTAAAATTAAAACAAAAACAGAGAGAAAAATAGGAAACAAATTAATAGTGTAATTGGAAAATTAGTTCCCCGGCAACGGCGCCAAAATTTGGTGTGGTGTGGAATACGATTAAGAATTATATCAAAAATAGTTGCCAAGTTCCACAAAAAATATAAAAACCTTACAACCAGTTGTAGTAAGCAAGGGTCGATCCACAGAGAACTAATTCAATTAACACTATCAATCCAATTCCTAAATTAAACTCTGATGAAAAATAAACAGTAAAATTAAAAGGAGAGTTTTGTTAATTAAAGCTAACAAAAGAGATTACACTTAAACCAAAACAGTAAACACAAATTGAATTATCAAGTTAAAAAAATTAGTTAAGAGATGGAATCCACCACTAGATTTATATGATTATGCTAACTTACATACTCTTTATACCAACGTGATCAATTATGTTCTTATGTAATTGTGAGATAAATCTCTTGTTTTCCTTAAGTTTCGCTTAATTCAGCAACCGCTCAAATCAAACCCTAACCATTAGTTATTTGTAAAGCAACCGCTCTTACACCTATCTAATGATTGCATTAAGAATTAGAAAACCAATCACACTAAGATCTAACCACACACCGGGATTAAATTACTTAGATCATATGTTTCACTAGTTTTATCATCGCAACCACGCATAACAATCCTAGTTTTACCACTCTCGAAGTTTGGCAAAGAATATAAAAACCTTTATATTGATTTAAGATCAGAAACATATGAATAAAAACATAACTGTATTGATATAAAGAAATATGCAAGATTCACATAATCAAAACTAGAGTTTCATCTTCCCTTAACCAATCAAGAAGTTTAGCCACACATGGCAAAGTTAAAAACAGAAGAAGAATTAAAGAAAGACATTGTTCAGAACAAAAGAAGAAAAGAAAAACTAAAGGTCAAACTAATTTCCAAGGCTTGAGAATGATTGATCTTTGATCGCTCGAATCCGAGTCTCCAATCCTCAATCGAATCCCTCTCTTTCTTGGTCTTTGTGTTTCTCTCAGTTTCCTTGACGGCTCTCAGTTCAGATCTCTTTTAGGGGCTTTAAGCAACCTTATTTATAGGTTTTGATACCTAATTTAGCAATAAAACACGAAATTAAACTTCTGAGCCGATGACACGGGCCGTGTCATATGACACGGCCCAACCCATGTCTGATTCTGGTGACAGAACTCCAGCTAATTCCAAAGTCAGAGAAGAACACGGCCCAACCTGTGTCATATGACACGGGCCGTGTTCTCGGTCAGGGCTGAAAATTGATTTTCCTCGTGAAGTCAGAGGAGTACACGGCATACTCCGTGTCATTTGACACGGGCCGTGTTGATCCAAAATAACATTTGATCCCAGTCTTTAAACAGTCAGAGGAGTACACGGCTTGCCCCGTGTCATTTGACACAGGCTGTGTTGATTCCTTCCTTCAAATACAACTTGAATCTTTATAACTGCTCTTCTTCCTTTGCTTCTAGGGATAAAATCAATCTTCTTAAGCATTCATCTCTTTCCTTAAATGGTCATCAAGCTCGGTTCAATGCTAATGGACTCAAACACTCAAAGATATCCTGAAAAGCATAATTCATTTATGAGTGTTTATAACCATATTTAAGTATAGTTTCACAATAAACATCCAAAGACATCTCTAAATCAAAAACTTAGCTAAATGTCAACAATTGACCACATATGGAGTCTAATTAGATCAAACAAAAGACATTTAAGAGCTAAAATTATTAACAGGTCATGCATTGTGAGCATTCCCCTTGTTGGATTTAAGTTTTGATGATGATATATAAATTAAGTTATTTGAGCATGTTTTTAATTTATTCAAATCCCCTTACTAGTAGAGATTGATTTATTTAAATCCTTTAATGTTGGTTAAATGTTAAAGATGATTTTTAACATGTGCATTATAATTGAATTTCAAATTTGAGGTTGATAGGATTTTAACATGTAATGGATTCTTATTTTGAAAGGTGTATTAAGAGCATTGAATTGAGTGTTTATAGCTGTTAGAAACAATGTTTTTTTATGACTCTTTATGATTGAATCAAGTACTATTAAGTGAAATTAAAAGTTCTAATGTTCAAAAAGTTAGTTAATTGTTGCCATACATAAACCAGATAAAAGGAGCGACTATTAGACCAACTACTGGATAAAGGAGCAACTGTTAGAGAACTGAAGGAGCAACTATGCGTTTTGTATATAGAATTAACTCTCACAAATTAGAAAGTAATTTTTTCTAATTTTCTTTTTCTCCAACGGTTAGAAAAACAGAAAGAAGCTTTCTACTATAAATAGGAAGGCTTAGAGAAGATCAACACACACAATTGCTCAAAACAAAAGTGAAGAAGCACTGCAACCTTGTAATTTCTATTTTTCTTTCTTCTTAACTGATCCTAAACTTGTCTATCCACTTTAGAGAGAGTCCAAAACCTATTGTAACTCATTGATAAGAGCAATCACAACCTTTGAGAGTTTAAAGCCTTGTTATTGTGAGAAGAAAGGAGAGTGGGTAACATTCCTTTGATATTATTACTCTTCGTCGAGTAGAAGTAAAGGGAAGTTTGATAGTGTCATTGGTGAAAGAAACCATTGTAACTTTTTTGAGGTTAAGATAGATGAAGTTTCGTTAGAGTCCTTATAAGAGAAAATTCGATAAGTAAAAAAAATCTTGGACATTTCCTTAAAGACTGAATGTAGGTTATAGATTGTGGTCGAATTAGTATAAAATTTGTTTGTACATTTTTCTCAACATTTTTCTCTTTATTTTCAACTTTTATTTGTATTTGTATTGTAATTATTGTTTTATTTTGAAATGTTCTGTTATTGAATCCTATAGAACCAATTCACTCCTCCTCTTGATTCTGTCACCTCTTAATTGTAATTAAGTGATAAAAACTATAAAAATGTAAAGTGATATATATAATTAGGTGTGCTCCTTTCTGAATTCTCTTTCTCTTGATTTAAATATTCACTTTTCTGACTCAATTTATCAGTTAGCCCAATCTATTCTGTTTCTTAAACACTGACCCAAGTCCTCAAACCCACTCACTAGGCCCCATCTTAACTGTAAGATTTGGGTTATCTCACGAGCCTTCATCCATGCTGTCCAAACCAGAAAGTATATAACATTCTTTTTCCAATATAGCTGATGATCATTACGGAATCAAAAAGGGCAACCACTGAAAAAGGGAGTGCTAGATTGTACAAAGAGACTCATGAAGCTACCAATGGTATCCACCCCTTTCACCTGATCATTCCTCCATTTTCTGGACCACCCCATCTCCAAAAAAGAATATATTGTTCAAAATTTGATTTATCCTTTTTTCTTGAATTCAAACCAATATCAACATAGTTGATTGAATTACTATATTTCATATTTGTTTAAGCCTGATTAAAGCCTTTAGTTACGCACTATTCTTGAAATTACGAGTAATGAAGACTTATTTCTAATGAATGTGTTCTCAATATTCATTTTAAGCTGAAACATAACAATTTAACAAAGAGTTTAATTTTGATGTAACGTCAGTGTAAAATATCAACTAATCATATATTATTACATATGTATATATGTAACTTTTAAGGTAATTACTGTGAGAATCAAATATTTTTTATGACGTGACAATACATAATTAGATGATATTATAAAAACTTTTACATTGAAAGTGCATTCAAAATAAGTCCTTTAACAAAAACATAAATCTAAAACCATAATTTATGAAGATATGACTAAAGTTAAAATCTAATTCACTTTTGTAACTAATGTTGATTCTATTATTCAATACATTTAGTGAAAATTAATACATGATAATAAGAACCACCCTCTTTATTGTAACGCTCAATTTTATTTTTAGGATCAGTTTTATATTTCCTTAGAAAAAAAAAAGAGAGAGATGAAAAATTTAGGGATATCATTTATATTAACAAATAATAATTATACAAAAATTTAATGTGATCCTAGTTTTCTGTTGAAGTGGTGGGTCTAGTGAGTATTTATGATGGAGCCCATGTATCATTTTGTTCCAAGAACCTAACGAAAGTGATAAAAGATATTTATGAGCAAATAAGGATAAGGTGATGAATTGTGTTTTATTGGAGGAAGTGGCACCAGATGGATGAATAGTGCTGAGTTGGTCATCAGTGGATGGCATCTTGTGTCCCAAACTCTCTATCATTCCAGGGATGGAAGACAAGCCCACATTGCTTATTCGGTTGGAACATAGGCAGGAAGAGTGCTGATGACAAACCTCAGATTAAATACCATGACATTGATCTTACTTTCTCAACTTCTCTAGTGGACAAAACATTTTTGAAGGGTACTGTCTCTCTTTTTCCTCTCTTCAAATTTTAAATTAGTAAGGTCCTGGCAAATTACTATAGAAAATGTAGAACCATATTATATATTACTATTACTATGCATTATTTCCAGTCTAGACCAAGAACTATCCATCAACACAAAATATATTTGATATTTGACATAATTTTGATCAGGGAAGGAACTCCAATGCTGCTATAAGGCTACACTTGATGGATTTAGTGCAACTGATTTCCATGAATGCTGTGACTTCAAGGGGCCAGGTGTTATAATTGGCTACACAAACAAGTCCTTCAAGTTTGGTGCATTTAACCCTGAAGGTTATAGAAGCACAGATGACTACTATGACACATTTGATGCCTTCCTATTTTATTGGACAGACAATGAAACTAAACCCATCATTTTGCCAAAGATTGGTGGCAGTGGTGCAGCCCTGTTTGATTATGCTCGTGGGGGCCCACAGTTTGGGGCTGATGGCCTGCTCATAGGACCCCCGTTAGCCCCAGTTATGGGTGGCTTTGCAGGACCTGATACCAATTCTGGCATTGGTGACTTAAGGCAAGCCAAGTCTAGATTGGGATTGTCTTATGCCAAGAGGGAGGATGGGAAGGAGTCTATTTTTGGTGATGAGTCCAGGGCTACTCTTCAAGAAGTGGAAGTCTTTTGCAGTCCCAAAATTGCAAGCTTATACTAAAACTGCATAAGGGGTAAGGAATACTACACTACCCTCTTGCATTTCATGAGCAGAAGTGTTAGACAGTATAGACTCAGGTTCCTGATGAACCATATACATGGCAGCATATCCATCGTTAAATTTTGTAATATGCACATATTTATAATTTTAAATTATGTTTTGAATGGTAGGTATGTTATCACAGATAAGTTTCACTATGAACTCGAGCCTATAGTAACATAACTCTTCATGAGTGCTGTCTACGTCTATAATGAGACCTTGTCCCCACTGTAATACTTTGTACATGAATCATCACTTAAGCCTTTTCTTCTCACCTTCCACTTGAAAGATTCACCAAGAAATATAAAATACCAATATCTATACATTATACTTCCATTGAGGATGCTTTTCACTCATTTCGTTTTCAACTCCGCAAGTGGAGAATAATGGTTGAAGGAATTTTTCTTAAATAACCGCACAAAAACTTTGCTTAGTGAGGAAAAAGCCACATATATACTTTTAGACTGGGTAGGTGCTGAGGTTGTAGTAGGGGGCGGGAGAATCTGTCACAGACATTATCAGATTAGATAATGTTGCATTTAAAGAGTTTTGGAATTGTTAGTCCTTTAAGAAAGTGTTCCTGAAAGTCATAAATTAGTGAGGCTTCTTTATAGAGATTCTTGCTTAGATGGAGAAGAAGATGTGAGGAACAATTTGCATACTTCAGAAAGCAGAGATGTGTTTTGTGTACTTTAGTAGATTGTAGCTTCCTAGAAACTTGAGGCCTCATCCAGGTGCAGCTTCACATGGCACTCATGAGTGTTACCTATAATATTCGGTTAGTGTTTGGAATATCCTGTATTAGAAAATGTTAACCCAAAAGAATGGATTTCGGGCTTGGGTTCCCACGATATGTATGGTGAATAATAAGCATAATGAACACCAATATTCTACTCATGCCCTCACTCCCCTACCATGCATGCTGATTGCTGAAGCGGGTGGTTATGTTGAAATTCATAATATCCTTCCACTGTTTGTCTGAAGCTTTGGGGTGCAGGCTTAAATGAACAAAATTCCCATTTGATTCTACCTTTTTTGTTTTTGTTTTTCTTTCTTTCTTTCTGTCTTTCTGATTTTCTTTCAATTAAGAAACATGTAATACCATAATTTTACAGATCTTTTCTTTCCTTCTCCCTTCTCTTTATAATTGGTAAGCACTGGCAAAGAAGTTTATTTTGTAAAGATATTCCCCCTAAAATCTTTTTCATTTTGAAAATATTTTACCAAATTAAGCTCCATATCCCAGCTTATAACAGATTTTCACTAGCATATTCAGAAACAATTTTTTTCTTAAATGGATTTTCTTAAACCTTAGAAAAGGTAAAAGGATGTAAGCAACAAATTTCTGTAGCAGAAGTGAAATAATGCAGAAAGGTCTGCTATAATTATATTGCACTGTGTATAATAAGCTTATATACAAGTATATAGCAGCTATAATAAGTGTATTTAAATCACACATAGACTACAAGTTAGAGCAGCCTAAATAAGATAGAGTTCCTAGAGATATCCGAGTCGTTTGAACAACTGAGTTTTTGAAGGTGGTGGATTGGATATTTTTGCAATCTGCATTACTACAATGTACGTGGAAATATTCATTGCTTGAAGCTGATGATTGATCGAGAGTTAATCCATTAAAAAGCCGTTAAAATCTAATCATCCTCCACTAATGCAAAAGGGATTAGCCACGAGAAAGTTTATTGGATGCTTCTCAAAACAACTGCATAGTGGAATGTCTTATCAACTTTAAAAGTAAAATTCATTCTTACTTACCTTTGTTTTTAAAGAAAAAAATGAAGTGACAAATATATATGGCGGCTTAAATGACTGAAAGGTGAAACCAAGAGTCCTGTTGTTTACATTCATAATCTCGTTCCTACTAGTTTTGTCTTCAACTTTCAGCTTTGCAAAATTAAGCATTTGAACCTTTGCTTTTTGGGGATACAAAAGCATCTTGAACCTGTAATCTTACTGCATTTGAAAGTGGATATAGTAATGTGACCAATAGAATCTATGCTTCAATATCCATCACAGTGCCAACAAATTAGACAAGCATTTGAGAAAAAAAAATCTTGTTGAATATGCAGCCTATATATGTATGAAACAGAGACAGGCATGCATTTGGATATATATAAGGTAATATCAAAGGAAACCTTTTGTGAAGATAATTCCATAAGCACTAGGTAGTGGCAGGGGAACATGGAGTTTGAGAGGTTACAACATTTATATGAAGTTCTCCATTATATAAAAGCTTATTTTATAAAACCACACATTTAGATGACTGAATGTAAACCAACTTCGGGCGAAATCAATAAAAGTGATGTCACCTTGGTATCCTACATAGCAGCATAAAAGATAAACATAGTCAAAAGCACTTCAAGGAGAAAATATTTTCTGCCTAGTGCATAACAAGGGGATTGTACTCATTATTTATCACTCTAAGACATACATTAAAAGGCGTTGTCTTAGAGATTTCTTATTATGTCACACCAAGTGAAACTCCAGCTAACTAGTCCCCACAAGGATTTGACCCTTACATCACAACCCTTAGATTGTCTTCCTGCAACCACCGAACACTAACTCTCATCTCCACTTGTTTGCCTTCAAAGTGGACCTTGATCCCAAATTGACACCGTGCATTGTAAAAAAAGTGGGAGAATGATCTTCCTTTTGTTTTCAGAAGAGTTCTGGGTAGAAGATTGAATTAATTTGATCATAACCTTCATAAGGAACATCCCCATTTCCATAGAAGTCCATGAAATTCCCTTGTCCTGAATAAGGTGACATGCAGCCAATTCGACTGAGATTATCAGCAAATTCGATTTCCCCATTAAAATTTGAGTAGGATGAACTAGGTGAAATTTCTGTATGTTCCAATGATTGCCATGGTGTCATTGTACTTGGTAAGTCATAAGGTGAAACATATTCAGACACAGCATCTTGTACTTGAGGGTAGTCCTGCAGTTGGTGTAGGAAAAATGTCAGTAACATCTCCAAAATGTAGCTATTCAATCTCTAGTTTCCTTCTTTGTTCCTATGAAAAACAATATACCTTTGAAGAATCAAGGATCATATCAGGGGAGACCCACAAGCTTGAAGGATTGGTGTCCACGGAAGATTGTTTAAACTCTGTCATTGGAGCCACATTGTATGGAGAAGTACTGGGGCTGGAATAATGACTCTCACTATTAAGGTGACTTGCTTGAGATGAAACATCACCAGAGATGCTGAAGGGCTCATTAGAGTATCTCATTGAGGTGTCATTCCCACTGATGGAACTGCTTCCAGCCCTTTTGCCTTTCTGTTCTCCCTGTGAATCATTTGCCTTCTCATTCTTCTTAATAACTCGGCACAAAGCAAAAGCACCCTAAAATAACCAGATACTTTAATCTTTAATGTTACATCCAAAGCTAACCCATTGTATATAATAAAGAATAAATAGGTAACTTATTCCCTGAAATTATTCTTAATTTACAGTTAGTCCTTGAATTTATTTACATGTATAAGTTATTACTTAAATTTATATAACTCATATCAAGTTAGTCCATTCTATATACTAGAGTGAGATACAATAAGGACTTACATGATATAAACTCTATAAATTCAGATAAATACATTCAGTTCGGACTAAAAATGTACCTGAAAACATGGTGAGCCTTGGCCAAGATCATCCCAGAGGCGATACTCATGCATGACCCAGTCAGTTCTATCCCCTAAAGGGGCCCTCCCACGATAGAAAACCAGGGTCTTGCGGTACCCTGTGACAGTGGATGGAGTAGACTGGCACACCACCTTCCTGTCTTTTCCAGTGGCTTTCCAGTAGCCAGCTTTGGTAGCTCTATTTGTTCTTGATCCATTTTGGTACTTGCGATCCCGTGGACAGAAGAAAAACCATTCCAAATCTCGGTTTGGCAGGAACGATTTCTCTGCATTTCACACCTCAGGAATTGGGCTTCTCAAATTTCAGTATCACAAATACAATAATATTATTTGCACATCATTTTTATTACACAATTTAAGATAATAAAACAAAAACTAAATATATTCCAATACACTTTTTTATCTTTTTTTTCTTTTCATCAAACAAAAAGATGTAAGGAAATGGTATAAAGAAAATAACATGCAAGAAAAATTTCTCTCAGAAATAATTCAGTAAAATAACAAATAAATCATTGCTTTTTCAAAGCTTGACTAAAGAAATCCCATTGAACCGGCTTTTACAACTTTAAAGCTATGCTGTTCAGATAACAGCTAAAGAAAAGTGAAGAAAAGAAAAACAAACAAAACATTGCTTTCTAGCTTTCATAAAGTCTCAGTACCACACTGGTTGGTATACTAAACCTTCTTGCATGAAAGATTTTCTTTTTTACTTGTTTACATATTATGGTGCATTGCAAATGATCAAAATGTAAAATTGAAGATTACCCGGCAACTCCCATGGATCGAATTTGTACAAATCAATCACAGGGATAACTTCAAGCTCAATTTCAAGCCCCTCCACTTTTCTCTTAAGGTAGTATCCAACTAGTTCTTCATCTGTTGGATGGAAACGAAAACCTGGTGGCAATGATGCCCCTCCCATTGTAAATTTCTATGTTTCTTACTAAAAGAAACAAAACAAAGACCCCCACAAAAAAAAATTGTGAAACTGAGAAAAGAAGTAACCAAAGCTATAGGCAGCTCTAGTCTCTTCCTATTTCAGACTAACAAAGCAAAAAACAAACCCAAAAATTTCCACCAGCAAAGCTCAAAGCTTTATAGTGAACATGCAAAAGTTAAAAAATAAAAAATCTGCAAGACCCCAAAAAAAAAAATAGTTGTAGTTTACAGGATATTTTCCTGCTAAGTGCCAAGACTATATCTATTAAAGATTTGGAAGATCCAAAAATAGAAGCTTTTGTCTACAATAGATTTTTTATCAAGAGTCAAGTGATACTTCCACAGAGTGCATCCATTGTATGCAAGGATCATCCTCTTAAAGAAATTAGAGATCTCTTATGGCAACTATCCCACCCCAACCCCCACCTCCTCCCCTCAATATTACAGGAAAAAAATAATGAACAAAACTGAGTAATACCCAGATTTTGAAATCACTCTAACTCAACTACAAAGTACAAAGTACAAACTTTATATCCCAAGTTTTGCAAAGCAAAAATGAGAACAAGTCTGGGAGTTTTATCACAAGTTTCCAAAAGGGGAAGCTAATCAAAACCCAGAATTCAAAATAAACAATTTCAGAACAACACTGAAATTGGGTGTGATGTGTGACCCAATTAAGACAAAGTGGTGATGGATGTGTTTGTTCTCAGAGATGAGGAAGACGAGAGTGTAGAGTAAAAGCATTGGTCACTGATGGCGTGGTATTTATAGCAATCTGGGAAGGGAACCAACAGTCTAAAATTGCACACACCGAAAGTTTGAGATTACTTGTCTCAAGTGCACCCAAAATTCCAAAGCAAATGGCCCACCACTTCAACCAGTTCACACTTAACAAAGTTTAGTTTACTTCCCGCCAATTCAAATAATTTATGACCGTTATTTTATGGTTTTAATGCCTTTTTTTGGTCCTTGCTAAGAGCTTGTTCCTTTGCATCTCAGTTGAAGAAATGGATTTTCAACAGCTCAGTTATGATTTATGTTGATTTAAAAATCATTAGCAAAAGCATAGTTGTGTGTCTCTAATTTCATCGAAGTGCATTTCAATTTTCAAACCAGCAAGATGATTAGATTCATTATTGACCCTTCCAAGCCCAATGCAAATGTTGCAAGTACAAAATTATTCTCCGTGAGATGAGAGTCTTAAAGCCACTCTTGCTAGGATTTCTCGCTCTTTTGTTATCTTTGGAATGATTACCATATTCTCGCTCTCTCTCTCTTCTTGTCAAACAAAGGTATGCTAAATTTGACGGTGGAATATAATTGGTATGCTTTAAAGGGGATCAAAAGGTAAGATAAACAGAAACACATTGTCTTTCCTGTCCTTTACTTTTTGAATTTAATTCTGATCTATAGTCTTGCTTAATGCACTAATTTGTAAGCCAGTTAGCCCATTTATTTATGTTCTCCTCACGTACATCCTGTGTGGTCTTCCATTGGCCTGGCGCGGTGGTGGGAGTACTTACACAAAACACTCCAACACTAAGTGTATAAGATAAAAAGAGAGCTTACTTAATCATGGTAAGTTCACTACTATTTATAGGAGTTAGAAGGGGATACCTCTCACGAGGGTACATAGTGTGTCCCCTCCTCATGCTTGTTATCAATTTGGTATTCTAATAATAATAAATGTATTAAATTAGTCTTTTAATATCATTTTTTGACATTAAATTACTCCTTCTAGTGACCCCATTTTCTATAAAAAAAAATGATATTGAAGAATTAATAATGTCAAAAATTGATATTTAAAAAATATTTTGACGTTTTTATTATTATTAGAGGATAAAGCCGATGACATTTATATATTTGAATGATACTTAATCAAAATAAAATCATACACATACAGAAATGACTTGTAGTGTAGGGTAGTCAAAGTATCAGAACAGCATAGATTGGGGCATCTGGGATTTCGCGGCGCTGCCACTACCGTCAAGTTTCTTCCACGTCATCCTGAGTAGGACAAAACACTTTACCTATTTTCAATGGAAGTGATTGTGTCATCAAGCGGGACCACCCCTTCCAAAAGGAAATTCTCGAAAAGTGCTTAATCAATTTTTGAGCTTTTTGAAAGCTCGTTTCTCCCTTCTCAGTTCACATGTACATGTTAAAGCAGCCAAGCTCCCCTCTAAACTTCTGTTAAGTAGGACCAATCTAGGACTGTTTGCTTAAGCAAAATCTTGGGCAATTAGTGGAATATCTTGCATACTTATCAGCAAAAGGGCAAAAGGTTAAACTAAATCCTTGCCTTTAACACCTTGTTGAGTTAGTTTTCTCTTTCTTACCTTTATGGGGTATATTTACCACTTAATTATGAATCTAACCACTATTAATTTGTGGAATTTTGCAAAAGATGACATGGGTAATTGGGGCTGTACTCCCTGCTTTTTATGTTCAGGATTGGGAAAAAAAAGCAAAGAAGGAACTTTCCTTTAAGGCTTCATTTGCTATGTAAAAGTGAAGGATTAAATCCTGCACTCACTCTGAATCACTCGTGAAATTGAATCCATTGCTATAGTAACTGTCTGAAAAAAGAAACTTGAAAAACTATATAGTATATAGGAAGTATGTAAATGTAATCTATTATATATAAAGTTGTAGTGACAATTCTCATTAATGACGTGATATTCCAAGTTTAGTCCTCCATTATTCATAAGAAAAATTCTTCATGCACATCTCAAAAAAACACATCACCTTACATCAAAGATATGTGACAAAATCAAAATATAAATATACAAAAAATAATATGAGTCCATTTATGATAAAATGGTGAAAATTATGCAGTTGTGGAAGTGATATGTGTGTAAACATGTTGTAAAGAAACTAAAAACAAAATTGAGATGAAGAGAGAATTGTATTGAACACCCTGAAAAAATGAGTTCTTACAACTAATATCAACAACTATACAAGAGTTCTATTTAATATACAAGTTAGCTAGCTTAATTAATTATCCTAACTAATTGATTAGTTAAATATAGCTGTAACTAATTGCTAACTTCAACTAACTTCCATCTGCCTTTAACTAACTAACATTTTAGTTACAAGCCTCTAATGAATCTAATGTATCAGCTGAATTGTAAACTACCTTCGATAACACGTGCAGGTAAATGTGCTCTACTAATAACATCAAAATGAGGCTTGACTGTAATGAAGCATTTGCTTTTTATACATTTATTAGCGAAGAAACGGCCCAAGGTGCTTTTTGTACACTAAGAACAAAAGCTTTTGCTTTTTAGCACTAGGACCAAGAAGAAAGAGAAACGACCCGAGGTGAGAGAATACCAGTTATTTTCTCATTATTGGTCTGTTTCAAACATTGGTCTATTTTCTCCCCGCTTGTGTGGCTATGAAGTTTAATTAGGCAAAGCAACAATAAGAAAGCATGGCTTGGAAGTGCCTTGCTACTCTTTTTAGATGTGAAAAAGGCAAAAGGAAAGGCGTCCAATAATTAAGCGGAACTACTGCATTGTTGCATTATACTCTGGTTTGATGGATCCCACAACCTATTGCATTATTGCTTTTCAGTTATTATGGAGTCACATTCTTGCTGATCAGAATATATAGCACTGCTCATGATTAAGTGTTCCTTGCCTTGTTTCTATTTTGAGTTTGATGGTCATTATTTTGGTTTCCTGGCATAGTTTATTGACCCTTTGAGTTTTAAGTTCACACTGGGAGGAAGCAAATCGCAAAATCCTAAAAGAATATGTTTAAAGGCAGCGTTGGTTTGGTTCAGAGGAAGGCAAATAATCTCACTTTGCAAATCCTTATCCTTATCTTCTTAAATTCTACAATAAATTATATCAATAAAATATAAAAGATATCGTATCTTTAATCTACTTAGTTAGATGTGTATAAAATCATGCATGCATGAATCTGGACAAAAATGGGAAAATTACAAGAAAATGAAGACATAGAGACAGCCCGAGATAGCTGAAGAAAATGAAAATTTTTCTAGATGAGGTGTTTACTGATAACTGATAAGAGACATTATCAAGTGATCCCTTTGCCTAAATCTTAATCAGAATAATACATATATCTCATCAGCTGACTTTTTAATAACAGGTGGATGTGGTTTCATTGACTTCTTGTTTGGATTCATCACGGTGGAAATGGAGAAGTTTACAAAACTAATCGAAAATATCATTCTACTTATAACTTTCCACTACTAATTTGGTGGCTGTGAAGACTCGGGAGGTTGCTGACCATATTATCAATATTACATACGGTAAAAAAATAACTCTAATTTTTTTACATATTTTTTTCTCATATTTTTTTTACACTATTTTTCATATCATTTATTATATCATTTTTTTTATTATTTTTTCTCACTTAATCACAATCATTAAAAAATAGTATGAATAATATTGTGTACAGAAAAATGATATATAATCATCATTTTTTCTTAAAAAAATTTAAAAGACATTCTAAAAGAATTTTCTTATATAATTTGAAATTATCACGTAACATAACGAGTCAGTATTTGACCGGATTTGAGTAGAAGCTCCACAATTTGTGCCTTTTGCAATGCTTATATTGGGTCACCAATATCATCTACTCAACCCTGATATACGTGTTTTTTTAATTTTTTTTTCTTAGTTCAGATATTTGAACACTTGAAATATAACATTTATATAATATCTTTCTTGTGGATACAATACAAAACAAAAAGTTATGCATATGATATATGAGAATAGTGAGTTATACTCATATGTGTCACGAAGTTCCATGCAGGTGTTGTATTTTGAGCAGTCAAAAAATATTTTTCATTTCTTTCCTTTTTTTCTATTACTTTGATATTGAAAGAATTTTTGTATAAATTTAGTGTACACAAATTGGGATAAAAACAAGTCAGGTTAGACAAAATTTTATCTTAAATAGACTTAATCTATATCTTAATTATAATGTCTGAACCTAGTCTATGAATCTGTAATAGGTCAATTTTTAAAACTTATTTTGTAATAAAAAATTTAAATAGGCTAACAGGTCTACTTTTAAATAGATCAATAAATCTTTACATAGACTAGCAGACCTATATTTAAATATGTCAATATATCTTACATAGACTAACAAACTTACTTTTAAATAAGTCAATATGTCTTTACATAGGCTAATAGTCATAAGCCTTAAAATAAGTCAACGAGCCTATCCAAAGTCACCTTATAATTTAACACTCACTTTCTAATTTTATAAATACTCACAACTTTTTTACTTTAATCTTTAGTCAATGTGAAACTTGGAGATATATTGAATTAATCACTTTCTTAGTCTAGCCTTTCAAGTCTCACGTCAACTAAAGATCAGAGTAAAAAAGTAGTAAACATCTATAAAAATAAGAGGTGAGTGTTAACTTATTATTTTCATTCTAATAAATATATTACATTAAATATATTAATAAATATGTTATTTCTATTTAGTTTTATTAATTTAAGATTTAGTTATTGACTTTTATTAAAATTTAATTAAAAAGTATATTAATATATTATAATCAATTAATAATTATAATTATAATTTATAATTATTATAATAATATATATTATATTATATATAATTAAATAGGTCAAGTCACCACTAAACTTAAAAGAGTTATTAAATGACTTGAGACCTAACCTTTTTAGTTAAATAGATTTTTAAAAAAGTCTTGATCTAATTTGTTTAGTAAATAAGTTAAGTCAGGCTTCAGACAAGTCAGGTCATAGGTTCCTGACGGACAGTCTAACTTATTTTTACCTCAATATAGAAGTTGAATGAACTAGATTAATAAATTATTAATACATATCATTGATTATAATATTTAATCATTAATTATAATACAATAATTAATTATAACTTCGTACATATAATATTTAATCATTATGATACTTTTGAAAGACATTTAAAAGAATTTTCTTATATAAGTTTAAAAAAATGGTGTGAATTTGTGTTTAGAAAAATGATGTATGATCAGCATTTTTGGTAAAAAAAATTTAAAAGACATTTTAAAAGAATTTTCTTATATAAGTTTGAAATTGTCACGTAACATAACGCGTCGGTATTTGACCGGATTTGATTAGAACTTAGAAGCTGCATAATTTGTGCTTTTTTTTTTTGTTTTGCAATGCTTATATTGGGTCACCAATATCAACTACTCAATCCTGATATACGTGTTTTTTTTTTTAAAGAAAATTCTTTGTTCAATTATTTGAACACTTGAAATGTAACATTTATATAATATCTTTCTTGTGAATACAATATAAAACAAAAAGTTATTCACATAGTATACGAAAATAGTGAGTCATACTCATATGTGTCACGAAATCTCACACAGGTGTTGTATTTTTTAGTACTCAAAAAATATTTTCCTTTTCTCCCTTTTTTTTCTATTACTTTGATATTGAAAAATTTTTGTATAAATTTAGTGTACAGAAGTTGAATGGACTAGATTAATAAATTATTAATACATATCATTATTATAATATTTAATCATTAATTATAATACAATAATTAATTATAATTTCGTACATATAATATTTAATCATTACAATACTTTTGTGTAAATAAAATTGTAAATCTTACTACACTACAACTTTACATAGATAAAATTACAAACTCTCATACTCTATAATTTTTATACGGATAAAGTTGAAAATCATCTATCAATATAACTTTTAACGACAAAGTTATAAACTCTTCACCGTAACATTAATCTCAATTTTTTCTCCCTCATTCTCATACTTCAAACAATTCTCTAATACAAATATTTATAACCTACACAAACTTGATTAACAAACAACCTTTACAAATTCTTTATAACTTTCTTAATTTCTTATTAAAAATAGATTTCTCTCATATTTCGCATGTTTCTCACATATCTTTTATATATCTCAATATTAATTACAAGATATAAATATATTAATAAAATAAGAAATTATCAATACAAATAAATAATTTAGGTTAAATCCAATAATCTCCACCTTAATTCAAATTTCATCATCAACGAACATTTTTCAAAATCTTCAAATCATGATCAAAATTGCAAAGCACATCTTCCAATAAAATATTCATGTTTGCATCGTCATTATAAATAAAACACGTCGCTTGACATCCATTGTCAATTGCCATTTATAATAAGACATGTCACCTAATCTCCACATCATCAAGCAGACTTTCAACACAAGGGTCCACATACAAGGGATAGTATCGTCGCCTAATTCCTCAAATCATTAACTTTAATACCACTTGTTGTGGGAATATCACATCCCCTTTTACACATGCTTGCATAAATACAAGTAATTAGAAAAAAAAAAACATGACTTGCCAATTTAACGTGGTTCGATTCAACATGTGTACATTCATAGATTGAAAGAGATCGAATCTTTTATGAACAACATTACAATACAACTTTTATATGGATAAAGTTGTAAACCCTCCCACACTACAATTTTTACATGGACAAAGTTGTAAACCCTCCACCAATGCAATTTTTAGGACAAAGTTGCAAACCTTTCACCCTCAACATTATTCACAATTTCTTCTCCTTTATTAATTCTCATGCCTCAAACGATTTTCTAATATAATTATTTATAACCCATAAGAACTTACTTAACAAGCAACCTTTACAGACTCTTTATGACTTTCTTAGTTTGCTATTAAAAACAAATCTCTCTTACATCTTACATATCCTTCACACACACACACACACACACACACACACACACACACACACACACACACACACACATATATATATATATTTGTCGCATATCTTTTATATATCTCAATACTAATTACAAGATTTAAATCTACAAATAAAATAAAAAACTATCAATTACAATCTTTAAATTATGAATTCCTAAGGTCACTATACCTGAATCTCGTTGCCTTTGCCTCCTTTGCGCACCAAAAATGAAACTGGTGGTCAGGAGCTGGCAGCTGCAACGAAAGTGGAGGCTTGATAGGAGAAGCGTGTGATGGGGGAACAATATGAAGTAAGAAAGAAAATTAATAAATGAATGTGTTTAAAATCACAAATGTAAACATAGTGTAAACATTGGAAACGACATTTTGGTGTTTTCAAAATTTTTAGAAATGTGAACATTGATCTCTAGAAATTAGAAATGAGAATGATCATGCAAACATGTTTTTGTCTCATTTTTTGTTTTCACTAGAAATGAAAACAGAAAATAATGAAACCAAACATGTCCTTAATTTTCTTTGCCTAGCTAATTTTTGGACTACTTCAAATTTTCTTCCTATATATGTAACTTTAATTGAAAGAAACAAAAAAAAAAGCCAAAGAATAACTTAGTAAATATTGACTAAAAATCATAAATAATTTTTTAAAAAAATGATATCCATGTTTTGACTGAGAGCAAAACGAATCATCCAAGAAGCTAACAATTCCTCCATGGAATCATGGGGAATTATAAAATACAAAGACAATTAACCTTATCCTTGTCGCTGTTTGTCTACTCTTTTTAGGTCCCTTAATCTCTTGGTGCCAAATTCAGAGTGTTCATGAATGAACTCCTCTTCAACCACGCTCTCAACTTCATATATACTAACATTTCAGAGAATTAAAGTCTAGTTTTTTGCTCGCTTGAGCTAAATGGATTTAATTAGATTTTCCATTTAGTAATAACTATATTAGGAATTTGGGAAAGATGTATATACCATGATTGCTGGAGTATTTCTGTAACATATTAGGCATTAGTTTAGGAGCATAATTATAGGAACCAAATATTTTCTGATTCACCGTATTTCCTGTACAGCTGTTAGGAGTAATTTTAGCTTAATCTCTTGTATTTATACTGATTGATTTGTTAATAGACGGTAACAAGCTTGACCTGTTCTGTGATTTGTTCATGGTATCTAGAGCTAGGTTGGCTCACCAAACGTGAGAAAGGCAAGAACTCAAATTCTGAGTCTCTGAAACCAAGAACCACCATGACGGGTGGAGAAGGTGACAGAAAGAAGGACAGCACTACCACGACAGGTGGAAAAGATGACAGAAAGAAGAGCGGTGAGAAGATTAGAAGAGAAACAGCAGTTGTCTCCTCTTATTGTCTACACCCGTCTGACAATCCCGGGATGTTGATCACTCCCATCTAGCTGAAAGGAGATAATTATGAGGAATGGGCAAGGGCAATACGGAACGCGCTGCGAGTGAAGAAGAAATTGGGGTTCGTCGACGGGACATTAACGAAGCCGGAAGATGACTCGGTTGATGCAGAAGATTGGTAGGTGGTGAATTCCATGCTGGTCGCGTGGATCCTGAATACCATAGAACCAAGTTTGTGCTCTACCATCACTTATATGGAGAACGTCAGAGACATGTGGGAGGACATTCGATAGAGGTTTTCTATCGGAAATGGGCCACGCATTTATCAACTTAAGGCAGATCTGGCTGCGTGTAAGCAAATGGGTCAAGCAGTAGCAACGTACTATGGGAAAGTGAAGGTTATGTGGGATGAATTGTGAGTTATGAACTGACTCCGACGTGCAAGTGTGGCCTGTGTAGCTATAATATTGTAGGAGAGTTGGATAAGAAACGAGAGGAAGAGAAAGTCCACCAATTTTTGATGGGCTTGGATGATGCAATGTATGGGACCATACGCTCTAGCATCTTGAGCATGGATCCCCTGCCGAGTCTAAGCCGAGTGTATGCAATGATCATACAGGAAGAACGTCACAGAAATATAGCCAGAGGTAAGGAAGAACGAAGTGATGTTGTAGGCTTTGCGGTGCAGGTAGGAGCAAGGGCAGTCGCTGTTCTAACAAAAGAGAAGGGGACAACTTGTGATCATTGCGGGAAGACTGGACATGATGTGAAGGCCTGCTTCTAAGTTGTCGGGTATCCAGACTGGTGGGGAGATAGACCACGCTCGATAGGAAAAAATGGAGGTCGTGGATAGGGAAATTCTAGTGTTACTGGACGAGGAAGAGGTCATAATGCTCGGGCTAATGCAGCACACACTGAAGGGATGGAAGGGCAGCATGCAGGTGCTGTTAATGACAGTGAAAGAGGAGGAATACCAGGACTGAGTGGAGAACAGTGGATAACATTGATCAACCTGTTGAATGCCCACAAAGGAGGAATTGAGCGTTTGTCTGGTAAGAATATTGATTGACTAATTGATTCCGGAGCTTCACATCATATGATTGGAGTGATTGAGTTATTGAGTGATGTACGAAGTATCACACCATGCCCAGTAAGCCTTCCCAATGGAAGCCAAACAAGTGCTGTGAAGGAAGGAAAAATGCATTTGGGAGAAAATGTTTACTTGCCAAGTGTCTTATATGTTCCCAATATGAATTGCACTCTATTATCTGTTGCCAAGCTTATGCATGATTTGAACTGCACTGTAACCTTCACTAATAAGTTGTGTGTGATGTAGGACCGAACTTTGAGGACTTTGATTGGAGTGGGTGAAGAACGTGATGGGGTTTTTCTTTTTCGGACAGCAGTACCAGTACAGGTAAATAAAGTTGGAGTATTGAGCGTTGGAAAGCTGTGGCATCAGAGGTTGGGACATCCATCCAAACAAATGCTTGCTTACCTACCTGAGGCAAAGGGTGGTGATTTGTTTGATTTTTGTGATACTTGTTATAAGGCCAAACAAACTCATGATGTATTCCAAGATAGTTCTAATAAAGCTGATGATTATTTTTCTTTGATACACTGTGACTTGTGGGGTCCCTATAAAGTGCCTGCATCTTGTGGAGCATTTTATTTCTTAACAATTGTTGATGATTTTTCTCGTGCTGTGTGGGTTTATTTGTTGCTTGAAAAGAGAGAGGTGGCACAAACCATTAAAAACTTTTGTGCCATGACTAAACGCCAATTCGGGAAACAAGTAAAAATAATTAGAAGCAATAATGATACTGAATTCAAATGTTTAAGATTGTACTTTGAGTTGCATGGTATATTGCATCAAATATCTTGTGTAGGAACACCTCAGCAAAATGGAAGAGTGGAGAGGAAGCATAGACACATTCTAAATGTGGCTAGAGCATTGAGGTTTCAAGCAAACTTACTTATACAATTTTGGGGTGAGTGTGTTTTGACCGCAAGCTACCTTATAAATCGAACTCCTTCATCACTTCTTCAAGGAAAAAGCCCATATGAGATACTGTTTGGATAGCCACCCCTGTATAACTAGTTGAAGGTTTTTGGGTGTCTTTGTTATGTGCACCAACGTGGAAGGGACAAGGACAAGTTTCATGAGATAAGCAGAAAGTGTGTGTTCATAGGGTACCCACATGGGAAGAAAGGGAGGCGTGTCTATGATCTCAAAGAAGGCAAATACTTTGTTTCCAGAGATGTGGTGTTTCATGAAATTGTTTTCCCTTATGCCACTAGTAAGGAACCAACAAGTAGCAGGAAAGAGGAATCACATCAGGTAGAGTTTATGTACTTTGATGATGTGTATGACAGATTTGGTGCTGGTGAGAGGCTAGCAGAAAGGGGGAGAGTGGATGCATATGAGAGTGGGAACACAGAGCAAGATTGTGAAAATGACATTGAAAGAGATGAGGGAAGCAGAGGTGGCACCAGTGAAAGTGAGCAAGAAGATAGTGCAGTTGAACATGTGAAGTGTCTTGGCAGAGGACAATGCCAACCTAAGCCTTCAGTACTACTAAAAGATTATGTGACCTACATAGCGAGGTGTTTGAAGAACCCCACGCACACTCAAACCCAATCCAAGTCAAAGTCCTCAGGTACGACTCCTTATCCCATAGCTAACTATATAACATGTGCAAAGTTTTCCCCCAAGTATCGTGCATTCTTGGCTGCAGTGACAGCTGATAGTGAGCCCACAAGTTTTTCAGCTGCAGTAAAAGATGCAAGATGGAGAGAAGCAACGAGACAAGAAATAGAAGCACTTGAAAACAATAGAACTTGGAGCTTGGAGAATTTGCCTCCTGGAAAGAAGACAATAAGGTGCAAGTGGGTGTATAAAATAAAGTATCATTCTGATGGAACAGTGGAGCGATATAAAGCTCGATTGATGATTCTTGGAAATTGACAAGTGGAAGGCTTGGATTACACAGAGACATTTGCTCCGGTTGTGAAGATGGCCACAGTGCGAACTATTCTAGCAGTAGCAGCAGCGAAAAATTGGGAGTTATATCAAATGGATGTTCATAATGCATTCTTGCATGGAGACTTAAATGAAGAGGTATACATGCAGCTTCCACCAGGATTTTCAACAGCAGAAAAATCTAAAGTGTGCAAGTTGAAGAAGTCACTTTATGGACTCCGGCAAGCCCCTCGATGTTGGTTCTCCAAACTTGCAACAGCATTGAAGAAATATGGGTTCGTTCAGTCTTATTCTGATTACTCTCTATTCACGTACTTAGATAACGAAGTGCGACTGAATGTACTGGTGTATGTTGATGATTTGGTCATCACTAGCAATGACTCGCAAGCTATGGCTCAGTTCAAGAAATATTTGAGCACGTGTTTTTACATGAAAGACTTGGGAGAACTTAAATATTTCTTGGGTGTTGAGGTTGCTCGTGGCCCCAAAGGAATTTTCCTTTGCCAACGCAAGTATGCACTGGATATTGTTTCTAAAACCGGTTTACTAGGAGCCAAGCCAGAAATGTCTCCCATGGAGCAGAATAATCGGTTGGCAATGGCACAAGGAGGAGCCATGAAAGATCCCGAGCAGTACCGACGATTGGTAAGATGACTTATATACCTCACTATAACTAGACCCGAGCTTAGTTACTGTGTTCATATGCTTGCCCAGTTTATGCAGCACCCAAAAGAAAACCATTGGGAGGCAGTGTTGCGAGTAGTGCACTATCTTAAAGGAAATCCAAGATAAGGCATTGTCCTGCATGCTGATGTTGATCTAAAATTGACTGCATATTGTGATTCATATTGGGTCAGCTACCCCCTCACACGACACTCTCTTACAGGTTATATCATGTTCTTAAATTCATCCCCCATCTCGTGGAAGACAAAGAAGCAACAAACTGAATCTCGGTCTTCTGCAGAGGCAGAATATCGCTCCATGGCAGTAGCTGTTTTTGAATTGAAATGGATAAAAGGCCTGCTTGCATCCTTAGGTGTGCCTCAAACAGATCCCATACAACTTTATTGTGACAGCCAAGCTGCCCTCCACATAGCATCAAATCCGATTTTTCACGAGAGAACCAAACATATCAAGGTTGACTGTCACTTTGTGAGAGATGAGGTTCAATGTGGTAATATAGTCACCTTTTATGTTCACACAGCAAACCAGTTGGCAGACATTTTGACCAAGGCTCATGGACGCCAACAGTTTGAATACCTTCTTGGCAAGTTGGGTATTCGAAATCTTCATGTGCCAACTTGAGGGGGAGTATTAGGAATATTGGGAAAGATGTATATACCGTGATTGCTGGAGTATCTCTGTAACATATTAGGCATTAGTTTAGGAGCATAATTATAGGAACCAAATATTTTCTGATTCACCGTATTTCCTGTACAGCTTTTAGGAGTAATTTTAGCTTGATCTCTTGTATTTATACTGATTGATTTGTTAATAGACGGTAACAAGCTTGACCTATTTTGTGATTTGTTCAAACTGTTAAGTAAAATTGCATATTTTGATTTCTTTAAGGTTCTGTTTAGATAGTGAAATTGAAATTGAAATATAAAATTATAATTATAATCACAATTCTTTCAGAATTAGAATTGGTTTAAAATTTTAAATTTTATATTTGAGATTGTCAAATAATTAAGATAAGAAATTATAATTCTAAATTTAATTATAATTTTATTATTTAAAAGTATGATCTAAAATATTAAAAATTATTTATAAAATTAAAATTAATAAAAATATTCATACAATAATATTTTTATAATATAATAGTCATATTTTTTAGAAAAAATTAAATATGCTATTATAATAATTTTTATATAAATATAAAAAAATCTATATAAATATAGAATCTCAATAAATATGATTGTTCATAAATAAATGCGAAGAGAGAGAGAGAGAGAAAAGAGTTTAATTTTTAAGTTATAAAATTAATAATTCTTTGAGTATAAGGTAAGAATTAAAAAATATTTAACTTAGTTATTTTTTAATTCTATGGAATTTGTTTATAAAATTACAATTCTAATTCTAAATGACATTCCAAACATAAAAATTAGAATTAAAAGTCTCAATTCGAATTCTAAGCTCTAATTTCATACTCAATTTCAAAAGTCAAACGAATACTAACTTTCATTACTCACCTCAAGACATGATGTTAGTATCTAATTTTGGGGGTGTCAAGCTGATCAGGTCAACTTGCGGCCCAACCCATAAAATGAGGGTTGGAAAATTTTACTCGGCCCGACCCGCTGTCTGTGAGTCGGGTAATAGGTTTGGAAACACCTAACCCATGAGTACCACACCCACTTTTAAAAAATAAAAAATAAAAAAAGTCATTCAATCGTCGCTTAAAAGTTGTTTAGTCATAATTTTTAACTGCAGCTAAACTATCACTTGAAAAAAAAAAGGCTCATCTAATAGAATGATGTTGTTCCACTTTGAATCCTAACAAAAGGCAAAAGCACTCACACATAGACAGTACATTCTTTCTCACCAATTACCATTTTGATCACTCACTTCCAAATTTTCAGTCTCTCAAATAAAAAATTCAAATCTCTAACTTCTTATTTCAAGAACTGCAGCTTCTTAAAAAATAAAGAGTGAGTGAAGTCAATGATTATGTCAATCCACATGGTATGTGTGATGACATTTACTTCAATTGGTTAGAGTAATTTGTTGTTTATGAATATTGAGACATATTAGCTTAATTTAGTTTATTCTGGACTTAAATTAGAAAGACTTGTTAATTTGTTACGTACTTATATATATTAGTTTATTTAAGACCTATAATGTTTGTATAAAATCGGTTATGTGAATTAATATGTGACTTGTTATGTTTATATATGACATGTTATGTGTAACGTGTGAATGCTTATGTCTTGAAACATATCAAATGAATTTTTTGATGATAACAAAAACAAAGATCAAGATCAAGATCAAAAGAAAAGATCAAGATCAAAAGAGAATACCAAGATAAAAAGGAAACCAAGAGGTATATAGATATAGGTCTTAGAATATTAATTTAAAATGCTCTCAAGGTATATCAATTATCTTCAAATGGTTTTTCAAGATCTTTTTAAATTAACTTATAATTCAAAGTTTATCTTTTTAAGGTTATGATGATTTCAATCTTGGATTTCGTAATTCAAATGTAAATCTTGTCAAAATCCAAATTTCTATAAGCAAGAATTGACCAATACACTTAATTGGGCTTGAAAAATGTGTTCAAAGGACAAGGTAATCGATTACACATATGTTGTAATCGATTACATTGAGCATGTAATCAATTACAACCATGTCAGAAGCCTTGTAATCGATTGCAAGTCTGGCAGAGGCCATATAATCGATTACACAAGGCTGGTAATCGATTACATCCTGCTCAGAAAGCCAAGAACACGTTCAAACAGTCATGTAATCGATTACCATTAGTGTGTAATCGATTACCACTAGTCTGACATTGCCCAACGACTATATTAGGTGCATTAAATACTGGGCATTAAAGATCTCAATGGCTTCTTTGATCAAAAACATGTTATATACTTATGTTGGGGCATCATTAATGGCTGACCTTGAACATTGAAACATCTTTCTAACACTTTATACGTAAATCAATCTTTGAAATTCTTCTTGCACTATTTTTCTAAAAATCCTTGAGATATCTTTGAAGAGCATTCTAGAGTTTCAATTTGTATTAATTACTCTTTTGAGAGTTCCATTCTATCGACCTTGTTTATTCTATAGAAGAGTGTGAGGTATCCCTCCAAATTATAAAAGGTAAGACATCTCTTGATTGAAGAGGCTCAAGCTACAAAGGGTGAGGTATGCCAAGGTGGTGTTAAGTGCTCAAATTTGTAAAGGTTACAAGCACCTGATTCAAGCTTGAAAATTAGTGAAAAATCTCAAGTGATTACTTGAGGGCTAGACGTAAGTCACAATGGGTGGCTGAATCAGGATAAACCATTGTGTTTGATTCTCTAAACCCTTCTCTTTACACTTCTGTCTTAGTTTAGTTGCTTGATTGTATATTTCTTTCTTGAATTGGTTCATTATTGTGCAATATCTTCATATATTTATTGATTCATTCATTTTCATTAATTAATAGCTTCAACGAAAATTGACAATCAAGAGTTTTTTGAAAGAATTGCGAAAAGTTTTTATAAACTTAATTCATTCCCCTCTTGAATTTTGAGGCTACTTGGTAACAAGTAATATCAGAGCTAGACTCTTGTATAAAGAGCTTAGCAGCTTCAAGAGAAGTGATGGCTTCAAATGATTTTTCCAACGAAAGTTCTTCTATAAACAGACCTCCTTATTTCAATGGGGATGGTTATGCCTCTTGGAAAGAGAGGATGAAAATTTTTATTGAAGTTATGGATATTAATGTGTAGGATGCTGTTGAAAATGGCTCTTTTGTTCTCACACATATAATTAATGGTGTAAGAACCAATACACTAAGAAATGAATGGACCGATGAAGACAAGAAAAAGGTTCAATACAATTTGAGAGCCAAAAATATCATTACCACTTCTTTGGGGTATGATGAATTCTTTAAGGTGTCAAATTACAAGACTGCCCAAGAAATGTGGGATACATTGCAAGTAACCCATGAGGGCACAAGTGAGGTGAAAATGTCTAGAATAAATACACTCACTCATAAATATGAATTATTTAGAATGAAGTAAGGAGAAAGCATTCAAGAAATGCAAAAGAAGATCACTCATATAGTTGATCATCTTGCTTAAATGGGAAAAACTTTTACCAATGAAGATCTTATTAACAAAGTTTTGATATGTTTAAATAGGAATTGACAACCCAAAGTGACAGCCATATCGGAATCAATGAATCTAGCCACAATGACGTTGGCCACTCTCTTTAAAAAATTGTAAGAACATGAGCTAGAATTGAATAAGTTCAACCAACATGAAGAGCAAGATAAGAAGAAAAAATGGGATTGCTCTTAAGGCCACTTCCACAATAATTGATAATGAAGATAAAGATGGCATTGGAAATCTTGAGATGAATGAAGAAAATTTCGGTCTCCTTGTAAAAAAAGTTTGGAAGATTTCTCAAGAAGAAAGGAAGTCAAAAAAGACCACATTTTCCTCCTAAGAAGACATATCAAAAGGGAGAAGGAGCTTCATCTACTCCAACTTGTTATGAATGTGGAAAACCTGGGCACATGAAGATGGAGTGTCCAGTTTATTAAAAGAAGATGGAGAAATTTGAAAAGAGATCTTCCAAGGAAAGAAAAGGAATGAGAGCATACATTACTTGGGAAGACAACGATATAGATTCCACCGATGATTCAGAGAATGAGGAAACTCATCTTTGCCTCATGGCAAATGAAGAAGAAGAAGAAAGTGAAATAGAGGTAACTTCATCTAATCTTGAATCTTTTCTTTCATATAGTGAATTACAAGATGCATTCTAAGATTTACATGATGAGTCCATGAGGCTCACTAAAATGGTTTTAACTTCCAACAAAATAATATCTTTATTAGTAAACAAAGTTTCTATTTTAACAAAGGAGATTGAAGAACTCAAAGTTGAGAATGAGATTCTTGGACTTATTGATGCTAACTCATCATGCATGATTTGTTCTTCACATGATTATACACCTACACCCTCATCTTGTTCATCATGTAAAGCATTTAAAAATGAAGTTGAAGATTTAAAAAATACGCTTGCAAAATTTACCTTTGGAAAAGAAAATTTGAATGTGTTACTGTTAAGAAAAACTTTGGCAAGTATACCAAGTCATGCAAGTAATAAAGAGATGAGTGGATTGTCGTTCCCAACGAGGATCATGACAAATACTAGCACATAACACGTCAATCACTATTTAAACAATACGTTTTGGAAAGAAGGGAGCTCAAACAATGATTGGTAAAATCAGATATTAAAAGAACAAAGCTTCAAGAGATAAAGTCTTTTTATAATTTTCTCAAACACTTGGTGCACGATATGAAATGAATTCAATTATGAAGAGATGCTGGGGTTAGAATCACTAATTTTCTCCCAAATGAAATGACAAGATAATCAAAATACTCTCTAACTTCAATTATGAAAATCAATCCTCTAGTTACTCAATTCCTAATTCCTTAGATGAAAAGAGCCTAAATCCCTTAATTAAATCCTAATTCCTTAGATGACTTAAGAAGCGAATTTGCATTAAGAACAAGGATTAAAAGATTACTAATAAATCAAGACCCATTCCTAGATTCAAGATCCATTAGGTGATTAATTTCAGATCTAGATCTAGCATCAACTTTCCAATTGTTTACCAAATCAAGAATCAAGTCATGGATAATCAAGCCACAACAAGCATTAAGCATAGAAATTAAGCACTTATAAAGAAGTAGAGGATTATATCGAATGATCAAGTCAAATACATAAGAGATTCAGAATTATATACATCTAACCCCAACAAGAGGATGATTAGATACTCATGATCAAAGTGATAAAATCAAAAGAAATGGAGAAAATAGATGATGAAAAATCCATGGATGCTCCTCTTCTTCTGCTTTCGTCCCCTCCGGAAATGTCCCCAAAATTCAACCGAATGCCCTCTCCTTTCTGTGCAATACCCTGCTTTTGGAATGTTTCTAAACGCATTCATCGCTTAGCGCAGCATAAATCACGCCAAGCGCTAATTAAATGACTTTGATGCTGCAACATGAGTAGTCGCGCTAAGCGCGAGCTTACTGGCGCTAAGCGTGACATGTACTAAAATGCATCACGCATCAGTCAATCTTCAGGCTTCTTCAGGCTAAGCGCCACAACCTTGGCCTAAGCGCTAGCTTCCATATGTGGGCTTTAGCTTGGACTTTAAATTGGGCTTCAATGGGCTTCAATATCTTGCATCCACTACACAAAAACAAATCAAACATCATTAGCTTATCCTAAAAATAACAATTAAGATAATATTTCTAAAGACTCAATAAAACACATAAAACATGAAATAAAATGACCTCTCAAGTCTTAAAAGAAAGATAAACAACCTCAATGTACACCTATAAAGGTATGCATATTAGACATTTATCAGTTACTGGGAAAACAAAGATATGTTTTTCAAAAAGCCGATTTGAGGTATAATCCTAATAACTAACAAAAATTTCTTTGTTTCCACAAATGCATTAAGTAGTCCTTTTATCAAATGCTTTCATTGTGGGAGGAAAGGGCATAGTGCATCCACATGTAATGTTAGAAAGAACATAAACACCAAGGTTGGGACTAAAAGGGTTTGGGTTCCTAATGGTACTTTGCCTAACTCTAACACACAAGAACCCAAGACAATTTGGGTACTAAAGGTTAAAATTTGAATGTGTGTTGTAGGTGTACTTGAAGACCAAAAGCTTAAGTTGGTACCTTGATAGTGGTTGCTCCAAGCACATGATGGGTGATGGCTCTAAGTTCTCCTTTCTTGCACCAAAGAAGCATGAACATGTCACATATGGGAACAATAATAAATGAAGGATCTTTGGAGTTGAAAAAGTTAGTAAGAATTCTTCTACCTCAATAGATAATGTCTTGTATGTAGAATGACTCAAGCATAACTTGTTAAGCAAAAGTCAATTATGTGATAAGGGAAATAGAATTATCTTTGACTCTAATTGTTGCATAATTGAAGGTAAGGATGATAAACAAGTTAAGTTTATTGGTCATAGAATTGATAACATCTATATGATTAATCTTGACGATATTACCTCTCAAAATGCAAAATATCTTATGAGTAAAGAAAATGATTCATGATTATCGCATAAGAGAATTGCCCACATTCATATGGATCACCTAAACAAACTTGTTTCTAAAGATTTAGTGATTGGTCTTCCAAAATTCAAATTTGAGAAAAACAAACTTTGTGATGCATGTCAAAATGGTAAACAAGTAAAGGTTTCTTTCAAAGCTAAAAATGTTATTTCTTCAACTAGACCTTTACAACTTTTGCATATGGATCTTTTTGGACCATCAAGAACTATGAACTTTGGGAGTAACTATTATGATTTTGTGATTGTGAATGATTACTCTAGATATACATGGACTCTATTTCTCGCTCATAAGAAGGACGTCTTTCATATATTTAGAAAACTTGCAAAGGTTATTCAAAATGAGAAAATTTATAGCATTGCATCCATTAGAAGTGATCATGGTGGGAAATTTGAAAATCATAAATTTGAAATGTTTTTCAATGAAAATGGCATCGAGCATAATTTTTCTGCTCCTAGAACTCCATAACAAAATGGAGTAGTTGAAAAGAAAAATCGATCTCTAGAGGAGTAGCAAGAACTATGTTCAATGAAATAAACCTTCCTAAATATTTTGGACAGATGCGGTTAACACCGTTTTCTATGTTATGAATATAGCTCTAATAAGGCCTATTTTAAAGAAAACCTCCTATGAACTTTATAAAGAAAGGAAACTAAACATTTCTCACCTTCATGTCTTTAGTTTCAAATGCTTTGTTTTAAACAATGGAAAAGATAACCTAGGCATGTTTGATGCTAAATCCGATGAGAGAATATTTCTGGGTTATTCACTTAATAATAAATCTTTTCGAATCTACAATAAAAGAATTATGACTGTTGAAGAATTAATACATGTTACATTTGATGAATCTAAGTCCATTGGGTAGGGAAAGGATGTTATTGATGATGTTGTAGAAATTCTATCCAACACTCATATTAAAAGCAAAGAAGAAAAGCAAAAGAAAGAAAGTCAAAGGGAGGAAGCACCATCACAACAAGAGGAGGAAGGCTCAAATAATCTTCCAAGAGAATGGAGAACTTCAAGATATTATCCTCTTGACAAAGTAATAAGTGATGTATCAAAATGGGTAATCACTCGAAGCTCTCTTAGAAATGCATACAATCATATGACTTTTGTGTCTCAAGTTGAACTTAAAGACATAGATGAGGCCATTAATGATGATCATTGGATCTTAGCCATGCAAGATGAACAAAACCAATTTGAAAGAAATCAAGTTTGGGAATTGGTTCCAAGGCCCAATGAACATCTAATTATTGACACCAAATGGGTTTTTAGGAACAAACTTGATGAAACGAGCTTCATAATAAGAAACAAAGTTAGGCTTATAGTTAATGGTTATAATCAAGAAGATGGCTTAGATTATAAAGAAACATATGCTCCCGTAACTAGATTAGAAGCCATTAGAATGCTACTTGTATATACATGCATCATGGATTTTAAATTATTTCAAATGGATGTAAAAATGCATTTTTAAATGGTTTTATATAAGAAGAAGTGTATGTGAAACAACCTCCTGGCTTTGAAAACTTTGAAGTGCCCAACCATGTTTTTAAATTGAGAAAGGTCTTGTATGACTTAAAACAAGCTCCTAGATATTGGTATGAAAGGTTGAGCAAGTTCCTTTTGGAAAATGGCTTTTCTAGAGGAAAGGTTGACACTGCTCTTTTTATCAAACATAAAAAGCATGACATTTTTCTTGTTCAAATTTATGTTGATGATATTATATTTAGTGCTACTAATGACTTTCTTTATAAAGAATTTGTTAATATTATGCAAAGTAAGTTCGAGATGTCTATGATGGGTGAGCTCAACTTCTTCATTGGTCTCCAAATCAAGCAAACAATGAATGAGATTTTCATAAGTCAAATAAAATATTGTAAGGAGTTGCTCAAGAAGTTTGGAATAGAAGGTGCCAAGTAAATGGCTACACTAATGGACACTTCTTATTACTTGGACAAGGATGAAGGAGGTAAATCTATAGAAATTACAAAATATAGAGGTATGATAGGCTCATTCCTTTATCTTACAACAAGTAGGCTAGATATTATGTTTAGTGTGTGCATATGTGCTAAATTTCAAGCAAAGCCTAAAGAATCACACCAAAGTGCTGTTAAAAGAATCATGAAATATCTAATAGGCACTTCACAAATGGGATTATAGTACCCTAAAGGTACTTTTTGTAGCTTAATTGGATATTCTGATTCTGATTTTATTGGATGTAAAATGGAAAGGAAAAGCACTAGTGGGACATGCCACTTGCTTAGAAGCTCACTAGTTTCTTGGCATAGCAAGAAACAAAATAGTGTAGCATTGTCTACAGCTGAAGCTAAATATGTTGCAGCTGAAAGTTGTTATACTCAAATCCTTTGGATGAAGCAACAACTTCTAGACTATGGTTTTAAGCTTGATCATATTCCTATAAGGTGTGATAATACTAATGCAATTAATTTGTCTAAAAATCCTATTTTACACTCAAGAACAAAGCATATTGAAATAAGACATCATTTCATTAGGGATCGTGTTCAAAAATGTGATTACATTCTTAAATTTGTGGAAACCACTAAGCAACTAGCTGACATTTTCACTAAGCCCTTGGCAAAAAAAGCATTCTTCTATATAAGAAATGAACTTGGCATTTTGGATCAATCATGCATAAGCTGAAAGTCTGCACAAATCCACATTGTTGCATCATATGTCACTTTTGCTGCATAATGTATATGGTTGTTACATAATTTGTAATTTTTCTACATGACATGTGTTTTTTTTACTGCATAATAATGATGTGTTGGTGGTTAATTCTCTGTTTCTTAATCATTCTTGAATCCAATACTAACTTGAGCGTCGGAGGTTTCCCCAAAGTTGTTTTACAAGTACTTCATTATGACAAAATCTACCAAGAAGCTCATTCTGTCAAAATGGTTTAATTCTTGGTAACAATGGTGATTTTGTATAAACATGGGTTTTAGATCAAGAACTAATCAGTTTTTATGCTTGCATGTTGTTTGAAATTGCTTTGAGACATTTTGGAACTAATTTGAAAACTTTAAAATTAGTCTTTTACTGTTTAAACTGCAAAAATTGAGTTTTTAGTAAACTGGTAATTGATTACAAGTATTTGTAATCGATTACAAAGGCTCTGTCAAGCAAATAATCGATTATACCAACCCTGTAATAGATTACAAGGTTCCAAGAAAGATGGTAATCAATTACACTAAACTTGTAATCGATTACAAGGATTCCAGAGGACTGGTAATCGATTACACAGCTGTTTTAAAAGGGGTTTAGGTGCGGGAACAACATTGTTACTTGAACCATCTCGTTTCTCTCTCCTCCTCCCCGACCTTTCTTCCTCTCATCACGCCCAAACCTTCAATTTCTTTCTCATTTCTTGGCTAAATCATCCCATTTCACCACTATACCACTTGAATTTCCCCTTTTCATCATAACCCCCAATCAATTCCACCCAAAATCTCCTCAATCTTCATTCTTCATCTCTCTTCATGTTCTCTCTCTCTCTCTCTAAGCCCTAACTTATGTTTTCTAGTCTTCCTCATCAACCTTCCAAATTTCTCCACCACCAAACACCACCTGAATTCCATCAATGACAGAATCTTCTCAGAGTACAAAACGTCTAAGAATAGGGGCTAACATTGGAGAGTCTTCCAGTGCTCCTCCACGCAATATCTCTAGGCTGGACCTCACACGTCACTTCTCCACCACCAAGAAGGCAGAGTTATTCAGGAAAAATTTCCAGTTAAGGAAACTCATCTCTCCCAGGTATCTCACTCAATCCTTTTGCTCAAGTGAACCCTTGGAGTGCTTCAGATTAATTGAAAGGCTAAGTTTACTGGGCTTCTTTAGCATTCAAAAAGATATTTACTCGAACCTAGTTATAGTGTTTTATGCAAACCTGAAATATGAGGATGAGTGTCTGATATCTGAAGTAAAGAAGAAGCAAATTAGGGTCACTAAGGATGCATAGTGTAGGTTGACTAAGCTTAATTTTCATGGCACCAATTTCTATGGAAATGAAAATGTTTGGGGAGATGATTTTGAGTATAAGGCTGCATTGACCTCTCTCACAAGGTCTGGCTATGAAATTCCTAGGGATAGGAAGAGGGTGATGGTCACTGGTTTGACCATGGAAAACAAAGTACTTCATTATCTTGTGGTCAGAGGGTTGGTTCCTAGGAGAGGAAATTACTCCCAAGTTTTGAGAGATGATGTGGTAGTATTGTGGGCCATGACCACAGGTAGGCCAATCAACTAGGCCTACTACATAATTCAGCACATGTTGGATATTAGGAAGAGGAAGAACTCTGCCCTTCCATATGCTATGCTCCGCCATATTGGAACATTGCCATATTTTCTTGATTGAGGAGTCAAAGGACACGAGTTCCAAAGGACCATAATCAATTGACTTGCATATATTGTAAAAGCTTAAACTGAACAAAGTAGATGGCAAATGGCACTACCTTACCCATAGGATCTATGGTCATATCCCTCATGACCCTGAGGATGATGATGAAGATAGAGGACAACAGCCTCCTCCCACAGCCACCATGGAGCTTCTACTACAGGAAATTCGTAGCTTAAAAATGGGAATGGATCGCATTGAGCAGAAGGTGGATCATCTAGAGCTGAGGATGGATTACTCTAATCAGGAGTTAGCCTCTATCTAATCCTTTTTGGAAGGACCGGGATATGTACCAAGGCAAACAACTCCTGCTCCTCCTGCTTCTTCTGCTCCTCCTGCTCCTCTCTCCTTTACTGGACTTTCTGGTGCTCATCTTGATGATGATGAGGAGATCCGAGGTTCTGAGGATGACCTTGACACAAATGACGATGACATGAATGATGTGGTAGATGATATGGATAGTGATAGCGAGGCAACTATATGACCATGTTATCCAGTCATTATCTTTTATATATTTTGTATATGACTTTGGATCCTTCTTTATATTAATGATTATCAAACTTGGTATATTTCTTTTCATATACATCTGAAATCACTATGTTTCTTGACTATACATACTCTAATTGCTAACTTCCTAGGCTGAAATGCTTATTTCTTGTTGGTTTTATTCTTGAGGCTGAATGTTTATGTCATTTTTTTATAATGCCAATGGGGGAGAGATTAGTGAAATATGTTGCATGAATTTTGCATGTATGTTGCATATGTACGGCGGAGCTTTGTGTTTTCACATAAAAGCTTATTTCTTGTTAAAAGCTTTGTGCTTTCACATAAATCATATCTCATGCATACATTACGGGGGAGAGTTGCTCTCAAATCTCTGATAATCAAATAAATGCAAATATTTCTCTTCCTTTTCAATGTTTAGTTTGTCATCATAAAAAATGGAGAGAATGTGAATGCTTATGTCTTGAAGCATATCAAATAAAAATTTTTATGATAACAAAAGCAAAGATGCAAATTAAGATCAAAAGAAAAGATCAAGATCAAAAGAGAAGACCAAGATAAAAAGGAAAGCAAGAGGTATATAGATATAGGTCTTAGAATATCAATGTAAAATTCTCTCAAGGTATATCAATTATCTTCAAATGATTTTTCAAGATCTTTTTAAATCAACTTATAATTCAAAGTTTATCTTTTTAAGGTTATATTGATTTCAATCTTGGATTTCGTAATTCAAATGTAAATCTTGTCAAAATCCAAGTTTCTATAAGCAAGAATTCACCAATACACTTAATTAGGCTTGAAAAATGTGTTCAAAGGATAATGTAATCGATTACACATGTGTTGTAATCGATTACAAGCTAAACAGAGGCCTTGTAATCTATTACATTGAGCATGTAATCGATTACAAGCATGACAAGTTTATGTAATCGATTACACCGAGGTCATGTCGATTACAAGTCTGGCAGAGGCCATGTAATTGATTACATAAGGCTGGTAATCGATTACATCCTGCCCAGAAAGCCAAGAACATGTTCAAACAACCATGTAATCGATTACCATTAGTATGTAATCGATTACCACTGCAGGTCTTACATTGCCCAACGGCTATATTAGGTGTATTAAATGTTGGGCATTAAAGCTCCCAATGGCACCTTTGATCAAAAACGTGTTATATACTTATGTTGAGGCATCATTAATGGTTGACCTTGAACCTTGAAACATCTTTCTAACACTTTATATGTGAATTAATCCTTGAAATCCTTCTTGCTCTACTTTTTTAAAAATCCTTGAGATATCTTTGAAGAGTATTCTAGAGTTTCAATTTGTATTAATTACTCTTTCGAGAGTTCCATTCTATCAACCTTATTTATTCTATAGAAGAGGGTGAGGTATCCTTCCAAATTGTAAATGGTGAGGTATCTCTTGATTGAAGAGGCTCAAGCTACAAAAGGTGAGGTATCCCAAGGTGATGTTGAGTACTCAAATTTGTAAATGTTACAAGCACCTGATTCAAGTTTGGAATTTAGTGAAAAATCTCAAGTGATTGCTCGATGACTAGATGTAAGTCACAAAGGGTGGCTGAACCAGGATAAACCATTGTGTTTGATTCTCTAAATCCTTCTCTTTACATATCTATCTTGGTTTAGTTGTTTGATTGAATATTTCTCTCTTAAATTGGTTCATTGCTGTGTAATATCTTCCTATCTTATCGATTCATTCATTTTCATTAATTAATAGCTTCAACGAAAATCGACAATTAAGAGTTTTTTGAAAGAATTGCGAAAAGTTTTTATAAACTCAATTCACCTCATCTCTTGAGTTTTGAGGCCACTTGGTAGCATAACGAACTTTCGATTTCATATTTCGACTTTTTTTCAAGAAATTATCTTTTAAACATATGTCGAATCCACGAATTCGATCCAACCCAACCCACTCAAGTTGAGTCGGGTTGAGGAAAAAAAATTCATCGACCCAACCAACCCAATCCAATCCACTGCTCTAATAAACAGGTCAGGTTAAAAAAATGGTACAAAATCTACCTAATTCACCCTGTCAGCACTCTTATTAAATTTTGTCTGAGTGGTTTCTAAAATATAAAAAATACACAATCTAATAATTTAAAATAATAAATAGATAAATATCAAATAAGAAAGAAGAAAAAAGGATAATTCAAATAGATAGATAGATAGATAATTTTTTTTAAAAAAAAAAACAAGGACAAGATGTAATTTAAAGAGAAAATTAAGAAGAGATTTTGTGGAGAATTTGAATAATCTCATTAAGAATATATATATATATATATAATTAGTGTCTTTTTTTTTTCCCCTTTCGATAATTCTTTTCTCATATATTCGTTGAACCTGCCTCTTGAGTTTTGTTTCTTCCTGAAGTCCTTGGCTAAATTCCACCTGTTCTCAACACCCCATCTAACCTCCACGCAGGCCTGCTTTCCCTTCCAAATGATAGGCACGGTTTGATTTGGGGATTTTTTTGTCTCAAGTATTTGTTTCTCTTTTTTTATTATTATTATTATTATTATTATTATTATTATTATTATTATTATTATTATTATTATTATTATTATTATTATTATTTTCTTGTCTATTTATGGCCTTTGTGGACTTATTATTGCATGCTGAGAGTATCACTGGCGTGGAAATTTCATTAGTAATGTTGTCAGTTTGCGGTTATCATGTATAAGAATTTTTTATAATTTGAATTGGTTTTCATATTTTCGTGTCTCCACATTGATAAAGATAATTTGATTCTTTCTTCTTCTCTTTTTTTTGACAAAAAGATAATTTGACTCTTTTTCACTGCATTGAAGATGAAAACACCAAAACACAAGCTGGAAATCATTGCTTGTTTATCTTTACGTTTTCAATGCATTCTCTTTTGGTTAACTTGGATACTCATTGTTTATTCACCCATTTACTGAGCTGTATTGCGATTAAATATCACATTTGCGTTTATTCCTTTTTAAAAAAATCAGCCTTGCTATATGCCAGGATTTTTTTATTTTATTTTATTACAGCTATAATCTATATGACAGGAATTTACTTTCGTGAAATAGATCATGAAGAGATGCATACGGAATCAGGTTGAGTTAAAAAATATAGCAGTTATAAATTTAAAAATTTATTATTTGACAAAACTCAAAATATACTTCTCTCTTCATGAATCGTTTCACGAATAATATTAGTGACAAACAACATTTTCTTAAAAAAGATAATAAGTATTATAAAATTAATAATTTTTTCATGCTATGGTCCACAATCTTGTTTGAATATTCTTGTGTTATTTATATAAGTGCTTGAATTCATAAAGATTTATTAAATAGACTCGTGCTATGTCTTTACCTTAAGTAAATATATATATTTAAAATATTTTTAATTTTTTTAATAATTAAAATTAATTAACTCACAACAATTTTTTAAAGAATTACACAGTTTTAACTTCCAATTGCACATAGGAATACGTAAACATGAAATTTTTTTGCAAGTCAAACTTGTACATTTTATAATTTAGTCTTTGATATTTAGTTTTTGTTGTTTCTTGATTTGTACATACTTTAATTCATCTTTTATCTATATTCTCTACATGGATTACAAACGTTGGGATTTAATTCTTGATTATTGATTATTATTATTTTTATCTTTGACATTGTCTATTTTATTTGGCAAATCAAATATGTTTTGGTTATTATAATTGCAAGAGTAACTATTTTAAATCGAATATAAATGGAGTTAAATCTCCTCTCCTTTTTATGCATAAACTGATTCTCAAAACTAATATGTTTTTAGTAAAGTGGTTTTTAAACTTTTTTTTATAAGATTTTTTAATTTTTTTTAAATCAAATAAAATTGATAATAACTCTTACGAGTTTTTTGCTTTTATATTCAGTTTACTCGCACGGCTAGGACCACTCTCTCCAAAACAGTTGTAAAGTGTCTATTTGATTTTTAGAATTGAACATGTAATTAGAGTTTGAAATTAGAATTGAACTTCTTAATTTTAATATTTATATTTGAAGTACCATTTAAAATTAGAATTGTAATTTATAAACTAATTTTATAAAATTGAAAAATAATTAAGTTATATCTTTTCAATTCTTATCTCATATTTTAAGAATTACTAATTCCATAACTTAAAAATTAAATTCTCTCTCTTTTCACATTTATTTATGAACAATTATATTTATTGAGATTCTATATTTATATACAAATTTATTTTTATATTTATATAAAAATTATTATAATAACTATTTATTTTTTAAAAAATTTCATGAAAATTTTATTTATGAAAAAAGTATGACTATTATATTATAAAAATATTATTATATGAATATTTTTAATAATTTTAATTTTATAAATAATTTTTTAATATTTTAAATCATACATTTAAATAATAAAATTATAATTAAATTTCAAATTATAATTTTTTATCCTAATTCTTTAACAACTCTAAATATAAAATTTAATATTTTGAATCAATTTTAATTTAAAAAATTAAAATTAAAATTAAAATTCTATGTTTCAATTTCAATCTCACTATCCATGTAAAACATAATTAGGTAAAGTTCTTAATTCAATGGCTCAACTTTATTGAATTATGTTTACAATTTCTTTTAATTATAAAGTAAAATATTTTTCATGATTTGAGGTTGTATGCAGATAAAAACTGCAGACAATTTGCATCCAACTTCTCACATATTTTCACATACCCTTTATCATCGTTTTTTATGTCTTCCTTTCTCATCGTCAAGTTCAACATCATAGATCTTGATGAAGTACATGAATATCCATTCTCTTTTTAGACTATTTGGAGAATCAATCTCAGGATGTTAATTATTGCAATAATTCAAGTCCAAAATATACAGGATCATTGCCCGCGGGAAAGAGAGATGTAACACTTACAAGTTGCTTTTCCACATTAGTGGATGGGGATTAGAAAGCTAATGAAAGAGAAAGTTTATCACACTCGTTTGCAATACATTAACCTGCACTATACCATTTCATGGTTAGTGGCTCGTAATTATTTACCTCATGACTTGGAAAATGGGAAAGGCTTAGACAGCATAGAGACCATAGTCCATACATGTACAGTGTCTGCCCAAAAAAGCCGAAAAGTTTTTTTTTTTTTAAAGAAAAGGTTATCTTCTATTTGCATAAGCAGTGAGCATCATATCATATTGTTCCTCACAATTTACATCATAAGCAGCATATCCCATATATCATCTTTTGTCTTCATTCATTTTTTATTTTTTTTAATCTTCATAGGAATTACAATACGTACATACAACCTTAGAAGCATATGGAACACATTGCCAACAGAGTCTCAAGGGGCAATTAATTAATTAATAAAAAAAGGCAGGTTTCCGACATAGATTCATGGAAAGTCAGCAATAAGGTGGATGAATCTAAAAGCTGTAGTTGGTAGAGTCTTCCAGCGCAGACAAATTGTCGGGATGAGACAACTTTTTTGTTACATAGTGTAGTGGAATTAAGTTACAATTAGCGATAAGCTTAGCTTAGCATAGCATAGCATAGCATTAGTAGCTTTGAGAACAAATATGCACGAGATTCGGATGAGATTATATGTTGATGGATCCAATGCAATTATGTGATTATGTGAGCATTTAGCCAAAACATCTGGGTCAAATGTTCATAAACACTTTTTGAACCAGTTAATGCGCCAAATCAACACCGTCTCACTTAGCGGCTGTCATAGAGGTAAAATCACCCTGGGAGGCTGGGTGTTCAATATGTTGAAACTAACCTCGTGCTTCACGATCCTATCAAGAAGATTTGACGTCACTCTTTTGATTCCTTTTTATATATTGTTTTAGACATTTTTTTATATTTTATATTAAATATTATTTTATAATTTTAAGACAGAATTAATTATTTTATATTAAATTTATTTTTTTATTAATTATTTAACTCTTAAATTTTTTAATATTTATTCATCTAATTTTTATCTTTCTTTGTTATCATTTTTTTTATTAGTTAATCACATTTTTTTAAATTTAATTTTCAATGAATCAAAATGTAACACTGACTTTTATAAGTATTTTTTCTTAAAATTAAGACTATTAAACTATTATTTTTTAATACTAACGTCATCTCCTTAAATGATGGATAAAGGGGAATGGACGGAGTATTCATTATTTGTAATGTTTTATTTTTTTGACAAATTTTCTTACATCTTTTAATTATTTGTAATATTTTTTTAAATAAATAATAATAAATAATAAAAGATTTGTAGGTCACTTTTTATTTTCTTCATTGGGAAATGAAGGAATGTGCACACAGTGTAAGCAATAATACACTAATGGACAATAAAACATTTCTCACTTGAAAAAATCTGTGAGGAGCAAAATATTCACCAAAAGATAAATTTAAAAATGCACAAAAATAAATAGACAAAGAGAACAACACAATTTTAATGTGAAAACCCCCTCAATATAAGAAGTAAAAACTAAGAAATCTAGTCTAGAAAAATCTTCACTATAACAAATCAATGAGTACAGCAAAGTATCTCCCAACAAACAAAGATATCATAACAGCCCTTACTCACTACTAATAAAGTAGAAATTAACAAAGTAATAAAGTTTAAAACCGTAAAGGGGTATAAACAGCCCAACAAGTAGAGATTGAAAAAATAAAATTCTGACTGTACAAGTATAAGCTCACGATGTAAGAAATAACATATTGAAAAATTATTCAGATCGAACTACAAATGACCACCTGATTGAACACACAAGATTAGCTCTCAAAACTTTTTTTCTCTCCTCTCTACAACGATGAGGCGCTACTTTTCACTTTTTTCAAAAGAATATATGCTAATGTTTAAAAAGACCTATCTCCTCTTTTTTTTTTAAAAAAAAACTGTGACATGGGTCCACTTAAGTTGGAACCACACAACAAACTCTCTCTCCAACTCAAGTGGAGGCAAATGCCAAACTGGCAACTAAACGACAATTTTCAAACTTCCTCCTCGATAGAGTCTTTGTCAACATGTCTGAACCATTGTCATTAGTATGGATCTTCTCAAATTTCAACAACTTAGAATCCAGAATATTACATATCCAATGATACCTCACATCAATATGCTTAGATCTACCATGGAACATAGGATTCTTGTCGAGATGGATAGCACTATGATTATCACAAAATAAAACATACCTATACTGAGTAAAACCAAGTTCATACACAAAATTCTTCATCCAAAGCAACTCCTTACAAGCCTCGGTAATAGCAATAAACTCAGTCTCGGTAGTAGACAATGTAACACATTTTTGCAACCTAGATTGCTAGGCCACAGCTCCCCCTACAAAGGTAATCAAATAGCCAGAAGTATACTTTTTAGAGTCAACATCCCCTGCCAAGTTTGAATTTGTATAACTACAAAGAATAGGTTTCTCAATTCCAAAACAGAGCTTTAAACTAGAAATGCTCCGGAGATATCTCAATATCCACTTCACAGCTTTCTAATGTTCTCTACCATTATTGGAAAGAAAACGACTAACCACACTAACTGCATGAGATATATCAGGCTTTGTGCAAACTATTGCATACAACAAACTTCCTACTGTAGAAGCATAAGGAACACGTTGCATGTCTTCTTTCTCTTCATCACTAGAAGGAGCTTCTTTAGTGCTAAGCCTAAAATGTAAAGCAAGAGGTGTGCTTACAACTTTAGCTTTATCCAAGTGAAACCGTTAAAACACTTTCTCAATGTACTTCTCCTGAGATAACCATAACTTCTTGGACACTTTATCGCGTGTAATATGCATGCTAATAATATGTCTTGTTGGTCCTAAGTCTTTCATTACAAAAGGCTTACTATGCTCATTTTTCAACCTGTCAATTTTAGAATAATTATGAGCAACAATCACCATATCATCAACATAAAGCAATAAAATGATGAATTCATTATCATAAAATTTCTGCACAAACACACAATGATCAAAAGTAGTCTTCTTGAATCCCTTTTGAATCATAACAGACTCAAACTTCTTGTACCATGGTCTCAAGACTTGTTTCAAGCCATACAAACTTTTCTTCAACGTGCAGACATAATTTTCTTTACCCTTCACCACAAAACCCTCAGGTTACTCCATGTAAATCTCCTCCTCCAAATCACCATGAAGCAAAGCAGTTTTCACATCCATCTACTCAATCTCTAAATCAAGACTGGCTGCTAAACCAAGAACAACTCGAATGGAAGGCATTTTAACAACCAGTGAGAAGATTTCCTCAAAATCAATCTTTTTTTATGGTAGCCTTTGAAAACTAATTTAACTTTGTATCTCAGAATTGAAGTATTCTCATCATTCTTCAACCTGTAAACCCACTGATTTTCCAAAGCTTTCCTGTCCTTAGGCAACTTGACCAGCTCAAAAGTATGGTTGTGAAGCAAAGATCTCATCTCAGCATTCATTGTTGTAACCCATTCTGCATTCTGCTCACTCTTCATAGCCTCTTTATAGCACTCAGGTTCTCCCCTACCAGTGAGGAGCACATATTCATCAAATGAGTAACGGATAAAGGGAATAAGATTTTGGAAAACCTCCTAAGTGAAACAATAGGATCATCAACAACCTCACGAGTAGGAGCATCTACCTCATCAGCAACATTATCAACAACATCCTCAACCTGATCACCCTGAATATAATTATGCACATTATCATGATTGTCAAAGTCAACTACATCAGGCATATGAGGCTCAGGAATTGGATCAATATCAACCAAACCATCAGTACTCAGAAACTCTGACTTCTTTACCTTATCAATATCTTCAATGGTCTCATCCTCCATGAAAATAGCATCACGACTTCTAACAAGCTTCTTCTCAACTGGATCATACAATCTGTAGCCAAATTCATCATGACCATAGCCAATGAAGATGCATTGCCTAGTCTTGACATCCAACTTGGATCTCTCTTCTTTGGGCACATGTACAAATGCTCTACACCCAAAGACACGTAAGTGGTCATAGGAGATATCCTTTCTATACCACGCCCTGTCAGGAATATCAGCTTGTAAAGCAATCGTAGGAGATAAATTAATAACATGTGTACTAGTAAACAAAGCTTCACCCCAAAAAGATCCAGGTAACTTTGCTTCAGAAAGCAAACATCTAACTCTCTCCATCAATATCTTATTCATTCTTTCTATCAGGCCATTAAGCTGATAAGTCTTAAGGGGCGTCTTTTGATGTCTAATACCCTACTGTTTGCAGTACTCATCAAATGGTCTACAATATTCACCACCATTATCAGTGCGAACACATTTCAGTTTCTTCCATATTTCTCTCTCAACAGAAGCCTAAAACTGCTTAAAGACACTAAGCACCTGGTCCTTAGTCTTCAAGGCATAAACCTAAAATTTCCTTGAATAATCATCAATGAAAGTCACAAAGTAAAGTGTACCACCAAATGTTCTAGTCCTCATTGGACCACTAAAATCTGAATGCACCAACTCAAGCACCTCTGATTTTCTAAAAGGATGATGACTCTTGAAAGAGGCTTTATTCTGCTTCCCAATCAAGTAATGAGCACACTTCTCCAATCTTGCACCATTAATCCTGAAAGTAAATTCCTTTTGGCCAAAGTATCAAGTCTCATTTCACTAATATGGCTAAGTCTCTTATGACATAACTCTAACTAGTTATCACACTCAACTATAATAACAACATCAACAGAAACTGAAGTCTTGGTCCAGTACAAACCTAAACATTTCTTTCCATGTGCTACAATCAAAGAATCCTTAGAGAGTTTCTATTGTCCACCACCAAAGGTACTAAAATAGTCATCATAATAAAAAACATTAGCATAAATCAGATGCAAATGGATGTTTGGTGCGTGTCTAACATTCTTCAAAATTAACTTTGTCACATTACTGGTTTCCAAACAAACATTGTCAATGTTAATCACCTTTGACATACTATCACTACCCATCTTCAAAACCCCATAATCATTAGGAGTATAAGATGTGAAAAAATCCTTCCTAGATGTCACATAAAAATAGGCACCACTATTAACAACCCAGCTGGTCTCATCACAAGCAACATTAATCAAATTCTCAGTACAGATAATCACAAAATCTCCACTAGTAGTGGTGGCAACACGATCATCTTTGTCATTATCATTCTTTTGTTGCTTGCCCTTGTTATCCTTTTTCTCGTTTTTCGATTAGTAGCAAAACCTTTGGACATGCTCCTTTTTACCACAATAGTGACACTCAAGATTTTTGTATTTAGACATTGATTTGCTTCTACTCTTGCTTCTATCTCTATTGCCTTGTCCCTGATCTCTCTCACTGCTTCTCTCCCTATTTTTAGTAACCAAAACCTCTGACTGTGAGAAGGATGTCTGCTGAGTTCGTCGTCTAACTTCTTCATTCAAAATAGCAGTCTTTATATAATTCATAGTCACAACACCTCTAGGAGCAGAACTAATAGTGACTCTTAGATTTTTCCAAGAATCAGGTAGAGTATTAAGCAATCAAAGTCCCAAAATTTCATCTTCAAATTTCACACCTATGTCAGACGATTGGTCAAAGCATATCTGAAAATCACTCAAGTGATCAGAAATAGAACTATCATCCTTGTAACTCAAGTTCATAATCTACTTCAACAAAAGCAACTTATTATTCCCAGGTCTCAAGCTTCTCCCACAAAGTCCTGACACGTGAGTCATTAGCAATATGATTTAAAACATTATCATCTACCTATTGCTGAATAAAGCCATAAACCATATCATGCTCAAAAGCACATTCTTCATCAGATTTAGTCTCAGGCTTTTCACTAGCAAATACCGGTAAATATAATTTTTTCATAAATAATAAATATTTCATCTTTCCTTTTCACTTGTAGTAATTTGTGTCATTCAAACTAATCATTCTACTGTAATTAGGCTTCATCATTCAATCAAGCAAACAAACAAGTAAATATCTCTGATACTAGTTGTTAGGAAAGGAAGAAGTGTGTACACAGTTGAAGCAACAACACACAAATGAACAATAAAACCTTTCTTGTTTGAAAGAATCTGTGAGGAGCAAAATATACAACTAACCAAAATATTCATCAAAAGATATATCAAAAAATATACAAAAATAAATAAACAAAGAGAACACACACAATTTTAATGTGTAAAACCTCCTCAATGTAATAAATAAAAACCACGGGACCTAATCCAAAAAAATATCCATTATAACAAATCAATGAGTACAACAAAGTATCTCCTAACAAATAATGATATCACAATAGCCCCTACTCACTACTAACAAAATGAAATCAACAAAGAAATAAAGCTCGAAATCCACAAAAGGATACAAAAAGCCCAATAAGTAGATATGAAAAAATAAATTTCTGACTATACAAGTAGAAGTTCACAGCATAATAAATAGCATACTGAAAAATTATCCAAATCACACCACAAATGACCTCGTAATCTGAACACATAAAATCAATTCTCAAAACTTTATTTTCTCTCCTCTCTATAATGATGTGGTGCTGCTTTTCACTTTTTTCAAAAGAAAATATGCTGATGTTTAAAAAGACCTATCTCCTCTCTTTTTTAAAAAAAAAACCTGTGACATAGGCCCACTTAAGTTGACCCACACAACATTCGTGAGCAGCCACCATGCACACCACACTAGATTTGGGACACACAAAGTCATAAGATAATTTCCTCTCATAAGAATTTCTCCATAGACAAAATCATTTACATTTTACATATGTTGCATTGAAAATTGCACACTAGATTTGGGACACACAAAGTCATAAGAGATAATTTCCTCTCATGAGAATTTCTTCATAGACCAAATCATTTACATTTCACATATGTAGCATTGAAAATTGCACAATTAATTGTTGTTTGATTTGTTTTTTATTTTTATTGTTTGGTTTGTTTTTTATTTTATTTTTCATTGATATATTTTTATTCATAATTACAAAAATATTACTTTATTGTATTTTATTTCCTATTTTTAAGATTTTTTTCTTACCATTTCTTTTACAAAATTTTGAGAACATAAAATAAAGAAAAAATAATGTAAATTTTTGTAAATATAAATAAAAATATGTCAAATAAAAAATTAAAAAAACAAACAAACAAACACCACATTGTATAGTGAAAAGTTTGTTGAAAATGGCATCAAAATGCAAGGAATTTCTTCTAAGTTGGTGGTAAGTTATGATGTCCACCGTTTCGCTCACCGTCCGAAGGGAGTTAGATTCCTAGACTGATTTGTGCTCACTTATGGCATAATAGTCCCAACTCCTTTTGTTTAAAAAAAAAAGTTATAACGCGCAAGTAGAGGAAGTACTACTTCCCATCCCACCATCGCGTGCTGCACATGCATCCCATATTCAGATTCATTTCATCCAAATTTTCATATTAGATTGATATAATTATTTCTGGTATAGTGATATATAATTTTTCATGTTTAAAAATTCATAAAAACTGATAGTGGATTTTCTCATAAATTACTGTTTTATAGCACAATAGATGGTTATTTGGGTAAAAGAAATTGTCATTGTCATAGATGTAAAAACCAAACCTATAAACGGTGTGGTCAAGGCTATTCCAAAATGAAGTTTTTTGAGTCTCAACTTTTTTTGAAAAAAAAAAAGAACGATAGCAAGAGATCCACACACAATAAGAGGCCATGAAAGACAATGACATGGATTATAAAGGCCTCCTCTTGACTTTTTTTATAATTACTTTATGTTTAGAAGCTTTCTTAGTCGATATAGGACTTGTGTCACTAGTTACTATGTGTTATGTACTACTATAATTATAAAGATAACTACCATTGTTCTTTGATGTGTGACTTTAACTTCCTGTAAATATTTTTTTTTTTTGATATTTTGGTTCAATTATAATTAAATTATTAAATCTTGAATCAGTCTCAACTAATTTAATGACGGTTTGAAATCTTAGTAATTGAACTCGTGAAATGTAAAAAAATGAGAAATGATTTAATTTATAAATTAAATTTAATTAAATATTATGTTTAAATGTTAAAAAATAAGAAATGATTTGATTTCTAAAATTTCATGTATTTCATTCCTTTTGTTTTAAAAATTCTATTAAATTTGATAAGATTTGTTAGGATTTGATTTGATTTAAAATAAATAAAATATTTTATCCTTAGTAATTACATTTAACTATTTCTCATAAAGGATAAAATATAAAATAATAAAATTAAATTAAATCAATTCTTATTTTAATGAATTTTAAACACTAAATTTGATTTCTAAATCAATTCGAATCTTATTTTTTTAAGTTTCAAATACAAAATTTGATTTTTAAATCAATTCAAATAAAATCAAATCATTTTTTATTTTTATTTATTTCAAACATAACCTATAAGTTATTTATAAATATTATTATAATTCTTAGTTGAGACTTGTAACATATATTGACTTTCGAATGAAGCAACTTTACCCTTCTCTAAATATTTACGTACAAAAAAAAAGATGGTCACTTGAGTTTACTTCCTGTTTTATTAAAGAAATCAATTTATTTAAGCAATTTTTTTTAAGGGCTATCCTCATGAAGCATAATTTTCAAATTTTAGAATATTATAAAAGGGCTATTTGATGATTATTGTCTTTTTGGCAATTAACAATCATAAATCCTAATTGAACTTTTATTTGAAATAGGAGTATTTTCCAGTGAACTTGTTCGCATAACGAGTAGGCTTGATTCTCGTGGAGCATACAAGGTCTACATATCATTAGATTTTTCGTTGTGACATGAAAAACTTTTTTTTTCATAATGTGACATGAAAAACTTTTACCCAATATTATGAGATATTTTCTATAACTTATTATTAATGATACATCCTATATTATTTATTATCATATTATTTTTGGTCTACCATTTAAAAAAAATGCCTTTTGAAAGTGCAAAAAAAAAAGTCAAAGCCTAACTAGGCATAAAGCTCCCCAATCCACAGCAACAGAACAGGCTGAACGATGGCTAGAGTCTTAAGAGAGAGACCTAAGAAGATAGGCTGGTAACAAATATGCTTTCTTCTTTCTTTGTTTTTTTGGTTGAATATGTCTTCTTCTCTATTCCTTATGGATAAAATGCTAATAAGAGCCCAACTGAAAAAACCAAGTTTTACTACTAGATTCAAGACTGGGCTAGTAGGGGTTGGGTATAATTCCTTTTCATTTTTATATGTTGATTTTGTTTGGTCTTAATTCCAAGCACAACTGGGCAAATATAAAAATTGCTGAAACATAAGCTGGTCTTGATCCTGCCCAGTCCATCATTCTTAAATCCAAGGTCCACAAAACCACAGCCAACATCAACCAACCAGCTGGATCTCCAACCCAATTTTTTAAAAATATCTGTGTCGCTCTCATTTTTGGATTAAGATAAGGTCATAAAATAATATCTTGCAACATCCATATTCCTAAGTTCAAAACCAAACCACTCCCTCTCTGTAATTCTAATGGCTGCTCCTCTCTCCACCAATGTCTATTTCACCGACACCAAAAGAACAAGCTTCACCACCACCACCACCATCCCTCTCAGGCAAAGAACTCATAGAAAATTCTCCTTATACTGCGCCACTTCTAAATCCATTCCAGAAGCTCCTTCCACACCCACTTCACACACCACCACCACCACCACCACAACAACAACAACAAGAACACTTCTTTATCCGACCAACTCTCACCCCTTGCCAACACCACCTTATCTACCACCACACAAGACCAATCCTTTGTCTTGTCCAAGCCAAAATCCACGTGGGTCAACCCCACCAAGCCCAAGCGCTCTGTGCTCTCACATCAGAGGCAGAAACGTGTTCCTTACTCCTATAGTCCACAGCTCAGAGACTTCAAACGCTTTGCTCAAAAGCTCAATGACTGTGACGCCTCTGAAGCTGAGTTCTTGGCTTGTCTGAAGGAAATCCCACATCCACTTACCAGAGAAAACGCCCTCTTGATACTCAACAGCTTGAAGTCATGGCAAAAAACCCAACTTTTTTTCAATTGGATCAAGACCCAGAATTTGTTTCCCGTGGAAACCATATTCTACAATGTCACAATGAAGTCTTTGAGGTTTGGGAGGCAGTTTCAGCTGATAGAAGACCTTGCCCACCAGATGATTGAAAGTGGGACTCAACTAGATAACATAACTTACTCCACCATCATAACATGTGCCAAAAAGTGCAACCTTTTTGACAAGGCTGTGCACTGGTTTGAAAGGATGTATAAGACTGGTTTGGTGCCAGATGAGGTAACTTACTCAGCTATATTAGATGTTTATGCTAGGTTAGGCAAGGTTGAAGAGGTGATCAATTTGTATGAGAGAGGGAGAGCAACTGGGTGGACGCCTGATCCTATTACATTCTCTGTGTTGGGGAAGATGTTTGGGGAGGCTGGGGACTATGATGGTATTAGGTATGTATTGCAAGAGATGAAGTCTCTTGGAGTGCAGCCTAATTTGGTTGTGTACAACACCTTGTTGGAGGCAATGGGGAAGGCTGGGAAGCCAGGGTTTGCAAGGAGCCTGTTTGAAGAAATGATTGACTCAGGGATAACCCCAAATGAGAAGACTTTAACAGCAGTTATTAAGATATATGGCAAGGCCAGGTGGTCTCGAGATGCACTTGAATTGTGGAAACGAATGAAGGAAAATGGTTGGCCTATGGATTTTATTCTGTATAATACATTGTTGAATATGTGCGCGGATGTTGGATTGGTTGAAGAAGCTGAAACTCTGTTCAGGGATATGAAACAGTCTGAGCATTGCAAGCCAGACAGTTGGAGTTACACAGCAATGCTCAACATATATGGGAGTGAAGGAGATGTCGACAAGGCAATGGAATTGTTTGAAGAGATGTCTAAGTTGGGTATTGAACTCAACGTGATGGGGTGTACCTGTTTGATTCAGTGCTTGGGAAAGGCTATGGAGTTTGATGATTTGCTCAGAGTTTTTGACATTTCAGTTGAGAGAGGAGTTAAGCCAGATGATAGGCTATGCGGTTGCCTGCTATCTGTTGTTTCTCTGTCTCAGGGTAGCAAGGATGAGGAGAAGGTTCTTGCTTGTTTGCAGCAAGCTAACCCAAAATTGGTTGCCTTTATTCAATTGATTGAAGATGAGAAAACTAGTTTTGAGACTGTCAAGGAAGAGTTCAAGGGTATCATGAGCAATGCTGCAGTTGACGTTAGAAGACCCTTCTGTAACTGCTTGATTGACATATGTAGAAACAAAGATCTCCAAGAGAGAGCCCATGAGCTACTCTACTTGGGAACCATGTATGGATTTTACCCAGGTTTGCACAACAAAACTGACGATGAATGGTGTTTAGATGTTCGATCATTGTCAGTTGGTGCAGCTCTAACTGCACTTGAAGAGTGGATGTGGACACTCGCCAAAATTGTTCAGAGGGAGGAGGCACTGCCAGAGTTATTCCTAGCCCAAACTGGTACTGGTGTTCATAAGTTTGCCCAAGGACTGAACATTTCTTTTTCCTCTCATTTTAGGAAACTAGCTGCTCCATTTAGGCAGAGTGAGGATAAAGTTGGCTGTTTTATTGCAACTAGAGAGGATTTAGTCTCTTGGGTGCAGTCAAAGTTTCCATCAACTGCTATTACAACATAGATGGTGGAAAAGTTCAAGTGGCATTCACCTTCTTTGCTATGGCTAATACATAACAATGATACTTGCAACTCTATTTTATCACTTGAAATGTCAAGATGTGGAGAGTTGAAGCTAGAGGAGATGGCATAGAATGTAAACACATCCTGAAATTTAGTATTCCTTTTTTTCTTCACTTTTTGTCTTCCACCTTTCAAGTTTGGATAAAAGGCTGGGTGCATGCTGCTGTGAATTGATCATTTTATTAAATTCAACAAATGGTAGGGCTATCAACACTCCAATATTATTCACACTCATCACTTTTTAATTTTTCATTGTACTTTTCAAATTTACCCTTATTTGAGTTTTTAAAAAAGTCAAATTCTTTATTAAATATTTTATTATCTATTCTTCTGGTATATTTTGTGTTCTGAATAATGTTTCTCCTTCATCTTTCAGTTTTGTGGGTCAATTTTCATTTTATTTTTTATGCAAAGGTTGTCAATTTCTAAACCTGCATTTGTGTGGATTTTTCTTTTGGAAAAAAAATGGAGAATATGGACGACCACTAACAAATGGGTCTGCAGGCTGTACTTGACATAATGAATCTTAATCAGTTTACACTCAGTGGTTAGTGTATATAAGGTCTTTCCTTGTTACAGTAACCTTTCAACAAGGTAGCTTATGACACTATAAGAAAATAGGCAAAGGCAGAATACAAATGTCCAAACAGGTTTTCATTTGAAGTGTGCAGACTATTAGCATAAATCCTTGTCCCCGACCCAGATATTAGGACATCCATGGCAAAAGTTGTGGAAGAAAAAGGTATTTTTGAATTTTGTGTTTTATTTTAATATTTTTATTAAAAGTAATACACTTAATCATGGTTCTAAATTACGATTACGGTCGCAATTGAGATTATAGTTACATTTATTATAATTACAGACAATCAAGTAAAAATGTAACCGCAATTAAAATCACAAGAGATTATAAAATTCGTAATATTATGACTACAATTACGTTTACGAATCAGAATTTATAACCAAGCACCCAACAATGCAATATTGCAATTTTTAAGTTAGTTGTAATCAGATTAGGAAGTAGCTAAATTGAATAAAGATTTTTTGTTAGTTGTAACTAGTTTGGAGTATAAATAAACAAGTATAATATAAAAAGATAATTGACTTTTGTTAAAAAATTTAAATAAGAGTAAATTTAAAAAATATAATAAAAATTAACAATAAGGGTATAAATGGACATGTCAATACTCCCACCCTTTAATAAAATTCAAGATTTTAGGAAAGATAGAACCATGCCAAATTACGTACCTAATACTAAACGAAATGCTAGAAATTCATACACAATCCCAGAATATATACCTTGATAAACGGAAAGACTAATACTAACACAAGATTAAAAACAGAAAATCAACCACCAACTTTTGGTTCCGTTATGCTTAGTTTTCGAAAGGGCTATTTCATTCAGCAATTTATTATTACATGCAATGCACTGATTTGATTTAGAGATCGCTATTTCAGAATCATGTTAATCCGTTATGGTGGAAATCCACCCTCAGTTACAGATGTACGTTTCTGACTAAGGACTGCTCAAGTTCAATCAGTACATTTGTATCCCCACCAATATACACCCACATTTTCTTGGCTCTGCCAGAGAAAGAAAAGAAAAAGGAAAATAAATGGAAAGGACCTTTGCTATGCAAAATTTCTATCATTTTTCATCTCTATAACTGCAAAAAAAAAGGGGGGGGTGTGTGGAGGGGGAAAATAGTGACTGCTAATGGAAAAGGAAACAGTTTTGAAAAAAGGCTTTACATTTTTTTCTTCACTCCTAAATAGAATTCCCAAAAGCCCATCTACAATGCCCATTCTAAGCTCATACCAAATTGCATTCTGCATCTTTTAATTCGGATAGAGCTCTAACGGTAGCCTCTTGCCATTAACAGCTGAGATTCCTCAATTGATAATTGTTTTGTTGTAAGACCGGAAAAAAACACCCAAGACCCATGAAAAATGGATCAGTTGTGAAACTTTGGTACGGGCTTCAAGGCACCCCTCAGGTGAAAAAATGTTATCACATGTATAGAGCCAACAGCAAGTTGAAGGTCTCACAGATACTTCCCTGAAGATTTCCAGATTCTTCCTTCAAGCGATATCACCATAACAGTAACATCATCATGGTACTTCCGCCGATCTCCTTGTGGGATATCCAGCAACTCGTGAAAATCCATTCCTGCAACAATTGAAAGACCAGAAGTCCAAAATCACCACTCTAAATGTGGGTTGTATATAGACGACGGTAGTTGACAAGCTAAAAAATTCAGCAATAAAGGGAATCAACTTCTGTCTGATTTTCTGCATTATTCACACCCCCAGGCGGTTTAAAAAGTGACATTTCAAAATTAGTTTTCTCCTAATACAAGAACCAAACAAACCTATGCAAACAAATGCAGACACACACAGCAACCCTCCCGAATTTAAAACTGTTACCTCAGCCAAATCTGGAAGCAAAAGATAAACAAATACATAAAAGAAAACTACAAAGGTGGGTATTGACTAAAATAGTCCTCTCTGAAATTGACTTTATACAAACCAGATAGAGGAAATAATTTAAGTCCACAGGATGAAGGGATTTTTATGAAAGAATAAAGTATATGAACATGTAAAGATTGTCACCTTTAGTAGCTGCTACACAAAGCTAGAAACTATTAAAGCAGTGGACCAGAAGGTCAAGAGAATGGAAAATATAGTCTAATTAAGACTATCTCTCACTAAAAGATAATGCATTTCTCTGAGACACAACACATATTAATAGAAAAGCCCAGAAGGACAAGATGTCACATGGAACAGCAGTTAGGGAGAAAAAAATTTAAAAAAAAATAATTACAAAGCTCCCAACACCAAATGTAGAAAAAAAAATTTTCCAAATCCTTCAAATCTCAACATGTATTCTCTGCAAGCTTTAGTGTTTACATTTTAAAATTTACCATCAGTTCATTCTTCAAGCAAAAAATATTGTTAAAATATATCCTCAAAGTAGAGACAGACCTGAGTTCTTATATAAACAACCAACCAGAAGTTTAAATATTCAAAAGTTTGACACAACCATATGGGACAAGACTTTGCTTTTAGTTCTTATTATGTAAACAAGGTATCAATAAAAAGAATTACTAATTACTATTCCCTCCACTTATGCCATTCAACATATTTTACATGCCTAACAAGAATGCAAAACAAGAAAGATACACAAGGTCAGAAGACTCATTTACCAGCCTTCTTGGCTGCACGGAGGAGCAGCTCTTCTATTAAATGTTGGGCAGGATCTCCTTCTGGAAACTTTTCCATGAAGTTCTCAACTTGAGAAACCACTTCTTCATTGCTTAGATATTGATATAACCCATCAGATGAGAGGATCAAGAACTGATCTGTCAGGCATAATCTATGGTGACGTAGTGAAGGACAGCAGGATATATATGGAGCAGTGCCAATATATTCATTACGAAACATTTCTAGTACTGCATCGTTCCACTTTGGCTACAAAAATATTCAAATCATATCGTCATGTAAGTATACAATTGTGTAAAATATTTAAGAAATTTATGCAGCCCTAAACAAGAGACATGACAAACAATCAGGCTTCTAATTTAGAGTACAGATAAGCATCGACATATGCAGCAGTACCATAAGCACAATAAAAGTGAGTTTAATGACACATACAGCTCTCACTCTTCCATGAGAAGTTTGGCCCACTTTTTAACCATTAGTCAAAAAGAGAAAAGGACAATGAGAGACGCAAGAGTTATGTGCTGGTTCTCCAAGTGCTATATTAACAAACAGATAATTTATGCAGGTTATTCAAAATACATAAAAATCGATGTCTGGAAGACTTTTCTTGTGAACATTTCAAAATTAGTAAATTGTACTTTGTCAATTAAACTTTTATAGAGCACCAACATTTTTGAAAATATATTGCCCCTAAAGAATGAGAAATAAATGTTTCTTATAGTAATAATGGATGCCAATTTCAGCATGTTGTCCCAACAATTGACCTTATCACTCAATCTTCTCATTTTCATCAATCAGAAGTGTATTGCAAAAGTGAAGTCTAAATGGTTGACCACTGTCTAGCTTACATCTATATACTATATAGTTCCTTATGCGTCAAGGTATCTAACAAAAATTTTTAGTAGTGAATTCATGTGACAATTTTTGCAATTTTACCTTTTATTTTTTGGCTGAGCATGGTGATAGATATCTCTACTCGTCACAATAACTAATAAGAACATAAACATCTAGCATGCCAAAATTTGACGATAAGAACACAAAAAGGATCATGAACAATAAGATGTACCTTTCTATGAATATAAATAGTTAAATACACATCAGTGTATCTATGCATAAAAATATGTTCACAGCTTCATGCAGCTGTTTAAATACTCATCTACTTGCATATATGTATTTAAGAACTGTGTGTGAAGGGGTGCAAAGGATGGTACTAAACAAGATGAATAATAAATCTTCATTCGCATTCAACAAAGAATCAACGTGTATTATTATTCCATAATGCATGAACTGTAGAAATCAGCATATTCTTTTCTCTCTGAAGGAAGGAGAGAATGATTCAGAAGCACACATTAATACATTAATAAAAATGCATGGTATTAATAAAACAAAGTATTTTAAAAGGCACCTGTTTCAAAAATCCTGCCCCAAATGCTCTGGTGACTTTAAGACGACCTTTTACTCTATCATTGACTATACATTGGGTATCATCAGGATGTTCATTCTTAATTCTAATGACTTCCTGCAAAACAATAAGCTCCACATTTTAGACAACCGATATAACCTGATCACAACATGACTGAAGAAAAAGGAAACAAGACTAATAACTGCAACTACTACTGAAAGTATAACTTCTAATATTCATAATTAAAACAAGAACCACAAACAATCATGAAGCATTGAAGCCAATGATCTAACCTCTCGAATATAGCATCACAAATTACTCAATACTGCATGTTACCAAATCTAAAACTTCAATTGCCACTTGATATAAAGCAGAATGCTGGATTTAATGAAAGAAACAATGGCATCCCCGAAATGAATACGGTCTACTTAAGGAAAACTACACAAAAACATGCAGACACAGACACAAATATGGACATACATATGAAATCACACTCGTGATTAGAGGGATAGAAGAACTTCACGGGAAAAAGAGCATCATTGGCAACAAATGACTGTATCAAATCCCAGACAGCTACCTAAGGCATTACAGTACAGAGTAGTTATAAGGGCACTGAAGCTTTACAATTATCTACAGCGAAAAAGATAAGCCGGACTGGAAGAAGTATAGTAAGGGAAATATGACATTGAGAAACCAAACTTGACAAGAGTGAAGGAAGAAAGCATTTCACCTAAAAGGCCAACTCATTCAAAATTAACTTACTTCTTTAATGCTGGTGCTGTGGTCAGTGGACAGCTGCAATGCGACCAACCTCATTTCTTGGGCAGAACCCTCATTCCCCAACTTGCTTGCACTTCCACTTTCACCTAAAGCTAAGGACTCCTCAACTATGCTCTCTGTGCTCGACCCGACATCTTCCTTGCTCCCTGATTCCACATTAGAATTAACCTCTTTGGGCTCATAGTGTGCCACAATCGCCCTGCTATCCCCAACATTCATCACGTACACATCCTCATCCCTCATTAACACAACTAACAGACACGAACCCATCAAAGCAAGTTCCGGATTCGTATCAAGAAGCTTATCAGTCATATCCAAATACGCAAGCTCTGTAACTTCAAGTGCCCGAGACAATGCCCTTAAAACCAGATCATGATCCACAGGACCCACTTTCCTCTTCCTACAAGCACCAGAAGACTTCTCTTCTGGCTTATTTTCCACCTCAACCTTCTCTTTCTCTTCAGTCCCAAACAACTTCCTACCATGACTATGACCATCCTTGTGCTTTGATAATCCATGCTTCAATTTCGACAACAACAGCCACCTTCTACTAACTGCTGAACCGGCATTGCCATTGCTAACGCTAAGAGCATCATCAACCGAAAACGCAAACCTATCAGAACCCGAAAGATCAAGCCCATCTTCAGGGTCTTCAGCAAGAAACTCCCACAGCCTACGCCGCCTACTCTCCGTTCCTTCTGCTTGAAACGTTACCCTTTTCATGGAACGGGAACTCGAATCTTCTCCAACATCATCCTCATTGTTCTTCTGCTCACCAAGTACAGCACTTTCAGCAACGGGAACAGGAACACTCGAGGGGTTTGAGTCCTCTGCTTCTTCAACTTCCCAAAACAAACCCTGAAGTTCGTTGTGAACGGCACGGTAGAGGTGACCCATCAGAAACTCCGGCGCGTCAGGGCCGTTGAAACCATCGTAAATTCCGACGAACAACCACCCCTGCTCTTCCGAAACCACCACGTGCACACGATCCTCGCCGGCCTTTCCCAGCGCCCACTGCACATTGCTCTCTCCCTTCGGTTCCGGCGGCGGCTTTGCCTCGCTCTCCGGAACCTCCTTTCTGCCGACGAAGTTCAGCACCGGCACCACCCACGGCCGCTTCTTCTCCGACGCAACGTTCCGGTGGAACGCCTTCCGGAACCCCGAAATCCCCTTCTTCCGTTTCTTCTTCACGTAGAACCCTCCCAGCGGCGCCGAGAATGGGACTTCGCCGCCGGAGCCGCCGCATTCGGTGGAGGCGCCGCTCTCGATTGGGCCGGACAGGAAGAAACCGCTCCTCTCGAAGGGTTCGCCGCCTCGGGGCACCGGCTGAAGCGGGAGAGCACTAAAAGACGACGTGCTTTCAAACCCATTCACGATGCAGGTGGCGCCGCCGCCGTAATCGGCGGCAGCGTCGTCAGAGGCGTTGTTGCTGTTGTTGTTATCTAACTGGATGACGGTTTTGGGGACGGAGCTGTTGGCGCTGACGGAGGCTCCGGAAATGGCCTTGAACCCGGTTTCGTGAGAATCGGGTCGGGTCTTGGGTTCGTGGGTCGGGGAGAAGCGAAGGGAGGTTGAGGGCGAAACGAAGCGGTCGGAGTGGGTTGGTGAGAGGAAGCGATTGGAGGATCTGACGTAGCAGAAGGAGTGGCCTAGGGTTTCGTCCAACGGCTCCGTGGCGGCGAAGATCACGTCTTGGTGGTGGTCCGGCCGGTTCGCTGCGGCAGGGGTCCGGTTCGCCGGTTCGAGGCACGAACAGAGGCTCGAGAGTCCGCTTCCCATCACATTTGACTTGCGCCACGGTTTCTTTCTTTCTTTTATGTTTGGGAGGAAAGAAAATCGTGAGATGATTTTCCGGCAAAGTTGTGAGAGGGAAAAGAAAAAACCCAACTCAACTCAATCCAAAAAAAAAATAAAAAAGAAAGAAAGAGAGAGAGAGGGAAAGTGAGCAAAAGAAAACAAAAGAAAGAAAGTGAGGGGAGGGAAGAAGAAAAGAAAACAGTGTGATGGTGTTTTTCATTTTTTTTATATGTATGATATTTTTTTATTTTGAGTTGAGGAGTGAGGAGGAGGGGAGAAGAGTGAGGTGCTTTGTATTGAAAAGAGGAAGAGAGAGAGAGGGAGGAGTGAAGAGTGAGTTTTTGTGTGTTGAAAATTTGATGTAGTTTGTCCCTTTGTGTGGCTTTTTCAAATGTTTTTTCTTCTGTTTTGTGTGTGCAGTTATTGGGTCTGATATGAGTTGACGGTTACATTTTGGAAATGCTGTGGGTTTATATAAGGTGGGTGACACGTAGGATTCCAGGTCAGGTCCATACTGGCACTCCATAATTACTTTTTTGGCTTTGTAAAGTCTTTAATTCAAGAAATATTATTAAGTGTTCTTATTTATTATGCATCAATTAACTTATCTTATTTCACTGTATTAAAAATATAGTCAAAGTAACAGGAAATAATTTATTATATTGGTGGATAAGAAAATTTTTAGGAAAAATCTATATTAATGATTTTTAAGCATTAAAGAGATAGAAAGATAAATTTATGGTGTGAATCACTCTTTGAGTAAATATTTTTTTACTCTAAGAGGATGTAAGATTTTTTTGATAGATAGTGATCTTATAATCAAGCTTGCTTGCTTGCTTCCAAATTTACGTTATGCTAATGAGAGATACAATGATAAGGCTTAGAGCTATTAAGATGGGTTTGATGCATTGGGTTACCTCGTCTCGTCATTTTTTTTTATGAGTTAAACTTATTAAAATTTTAAATTTATGTTGGAGTGGGTCAGTTAACCCAAACCCAGTTGGATTGCAGGTCATAGCACATATGGGTCAATTTTAGGTAGGCTAATCCGCCTTAAAAAAAATTCCTCAATTTATGAGATGTGATTCAAGTTCAACAGGTGCTACACCAATGTCAACACAAGGTGGTACTTCATCACGGAGTCCATGCTGGGCAGCTGGAGTAGGCTTGTGTTGGAACAGATGGCAATAAAATCTATTAAATTTTAATTCATCTAATTATTTATATTAAAATTAATTTAATTTATTTAATTAAAATAATATATTTTATTTGATTTGATTTAATAGATTAAATTTAATTATAAATAATTAGTAATCCAATCAAAACATATATTGATATTCAATGGATATCCAATTAAAAATCAATCAAATGGATATCCGATATATTTTATTTTTTTAGAGAGAGAATAAAAATTTGTAGAGAAAAAACATATTTTAGAGAGAAAATAAAAATTTTTAAAGAGAGAAACAAATTTTTAAATGAGTGGGTTGGATATTCATTCATCCAATCCATTAAAATAGATTAATGGATGCATTGAATATCCATCCATTAAATTGGGTCATGGATGAATTGGATAATATTAAATATTTTGTAATAGATTTTAAATAAATTAATGATTTATTTTGAATCCATCCATTATGATCTAATTTAAAATTAAACTAATTCATCCATTTGTCACCCCATTGCACAATGCTCACCAACTTTTGCTCCTTCTTGGAAACACAAATGAAGTTGTTTCTGATTATGAAGTCTTTACACTTCACTAGCCCCAGATGGGCAATCTTCAAGTTCGTTGTTGCAATCATCATCATCTTCTATAGCGTTCTTGAGAGGTACAGCTTGGAGTAGAAGACAAGGGTTTCATGCATCGCAAGAAGAGCATAGAGAATGTCATTGTGAGTCACAAATCTGATTCATTGGAGAACAAGTTGCAAACTGCATGCGAGCAAATGAGCTTCATCAATTTGATACTATTCTAGAGATTATTCACCAACCTTTTCTTTGTTCATTTTGAAACCCTTTTGATCTCCAAATGGCATCGAATCATTTCAGTGAAATCATTGTAGTTGAAATTGTTTTGACTCTTCGTTAATATGTTGCCTTTGATCAGAATGAAAATTCCCCAACGAAGTTACAAACACCTAGAACCCCCAAATTCAAATGGTAAAGCATGTGATTTCATGCTCATGGAGCCTCCTCCAAGTTGTTTAGGATAGGGGGTTGGTCAAGCATGTGATTTCATGCTCATAGAGCCTCCTCCAAGCTGTTTAGGATAGGGGGTTGGCCTGTTTGACTTGTTACCCGTGATGGGTCGAGTGCAATAGGGTTTCCCTCCAACCGCAACCCATGTAGGTTGATGCATCTTAATCCATTTAAATGAGTTAAAGCAAAATGAGTTAAGATAGGACAAATCAACCCATTTTAAGTGCTCTAATCGAACTATTATAATTTCTTTTAACCTGTTATTTCTAATTAATTTGTCGTGAAAAGTATATGAATTGTGTCTTATGCTTAAAATCTTTTATTACACTGTGTTTTGATCGAGTTTTAAATTGATTTGATATGTTAAATTGGATATTTTTACTTTTTTGACATTTTGCCTATGAATAAAATAAAAAATGTTCCTTCTGTGGTGTTTAATGAATTCCTTAATCAGTAAGAATAAAAAAGTTTAATAATTATTAAGATAAAAAGTTTAATAATTGATAAAAAATATTCAATTTATTAACTGATTTATCACAACAAAAATTAAGTCCTAAAACTAAAATAACAGTTCATTCTAGATTGTATTTATATATATATATAAGATGTGTATCAGGTGAGAAAATATTTATTATGAGAGATGAGAAGAGTAAATCTTGATTATTAGATCTTACATGAATGGTCAATATTAGAATATAAATACATGTGACTTTTTTAAGTGGTCACATGACCTTCAAGTAACTTTTAATCTTGATCATCTATATATGATTGTATGGTCAAAATTTATTATTTTCACCCTCTCACAATAAAATTTTTTTTTACTAAATATGTCTCATGTATATATATGTCATTAATTACATCAAACACATTTATAAGCTTCTTTTTTATGATGGATAACTTAAAGCGAAACATCTAAAAGAACACTAAAACAATAAATCTTAAGATGCAGCCTTTAAATCATCACCAAAAAAAAAAGGCAGCTTTTAAATATGAGTAATTGTGCATCACGAAAGCAGTTTTTATGAAGTCTTATAAATTACTCTTATTTTTTTTTTGGGTGTTCATTGTTATTTATTTTCAGTCAATCACACAAACGCATTTTTACTGATATTTTATTCTCGCTCCTACGACCAACTGATAGCATTGGCTGATTTGGCTCATGATATTATTTACACTCATTCTGTCATTCATATTTATTTTTACAAAATTCATTTGTAAGAATTAATATTTTCTTTTAATTTTTTCAAAAATATGGCAGTCACTTTTGATCCTAATTTTTTTTTATACCAAAAGAAAATTCCCTTTAAATATTAATTGTGAGGATTTTAAATAATTTACATCTGTATTAGAAATTTAAATTTCCCGTAAAAAAAAAAACAGACATATTAATAATGGAACCAGCGAACTTTGAATTTAAGAATCTCACTCCATTGACTTGTTGCGCATTCTCAAATCACAAGTATCATTCAAATTCTTGTTGCGCAATCCCATTTCACTTGCCGGTTATTTAACTATGTTACCTCATCAAATGTACATGAGAGATTCTATTATTTAGTAAATAAAAAAGTGTGGACATTAATATTCATGATCGGTTTAGTTGGAACCAGTGAACCACGCAGCACGTGTTCGTTGAAAATCCGTATATGTCATTTACATCACAAGGTCATTATGAAAATTATTAAACTAATTATAGATGGATATGTGTAACATAATATCTCTTTTTGTTATGCGTGTTTGCCAATGTTTATATAAGGATAAAATTGTTAAGGCAAAGTGCTTCAAAAATTTGTTATGGCAAAATAACTTGAACAAACAGATATTATTATTATTATTATTATTATTATTATTCAGCTTGAGTTTTAATTTTTTTATCTCAATCCTTATCACTTGACAAAAAAATATATATTCCCTTTTATGTTGTAATTAATGACGAGTTTTTGAGCAATGTCATTTTTATAATGCAAAATGTATACAAAAAAGGGCGTACTACTGTTGCACCAAAAAAAAAAAAAAGAAGGGCGAACTAGTCAGTTCAAAAAATATAAGTGCATACTACAGGTATACCAAAAAAAAAAAAAAGAATAAAGTGCGCACTAGAGCTATGTTGAAGTCATTAATTGACTATTGATTTTCTAAACATGTGAAAGCTAGTGAAAATCATTTTGACTATTTCTCCCTCGTCAATATTGCAGACGAATATACAAATTTCTAGATTGTCCTCATTTGACGTGTTGAATTTAAAATAATTTGACTATTTCTTCTTTTCTGTTTTTGTTTATGACCTTGTTTTTGGACCTTTTTCATCCTTCAAAACTGGTTAGTCATTTTTTCTGATTTATTAAATAGAATTGCACCCATCATGACTTCAATTAGACAATTAGTCATGGTAGAACACGATTTGCAGTTGTCATTGATTGAATCTTGTTATGCCATAGGCCCATAGTTGTAAACTTAAAATATTGAAGAGCATTTGCAAAATCAACAATAATAAATATAGTAAGATACAAGTTGATATGGGATTTACGTTGACTTGGTTATAAATGGGTTTTTTAATCTTTTTTGTTTAATAGTAATCTCTTTAGTGCCAAAAGGCATATCTTTGTTAATAGTTGTCATCATTTTCTACTCCTAAAAAAAAACGTTATCACTATCTTAAGCATTCATAGCATAATTATTGATCGCTAAACAGTAGACTAAGAAGTTTGAATTGGCCAAATTTAAAGCTTTGAAAATATCATATCAAAATAAATTTTAAAGAAAGTTGAAAGTCACTTCACCTTAATTGCTCGAGCAATAAAGTCTAATAACCAATCGGGCATGTATCATTGCCAACTCAATTAGTACAGCAAACGCCTGGCCACCGGGCCACCCCTACATGCATCAGGATTTTTTTAATTTTTTTAAGTGATTATTTATAAAAAAAAAGATAAATATAAAAATTATTAATAAAATTCAATTAAAATTTATAAAAAATTATAATTTTATATTTTTTTCTATGATTAACCACTTAAAAAGAAAAAAAATTAAAAAAATAATGATCCTCACTAGTTGGGGTTTAAACGGACGAGCAAAACGTACAACAAAAAGGTATAATTAACAACTTTAACCTATATTGTCAGAGTTGGACTTGACAGCGAATAAAAAACAAAAATCAATTAAGATTTAATTCATTCAATCAATCAATTAAGAATTTTATTATATTCTCTTTAAAAAATTTTAATAATTTTTTTAATATTAAATAAAAAAATATTTAATAAAAATATAAATATAATTAATATCTTAAAAATATAAAAATATTCAATATATTTTTTATTTAATAATTAATAATTAAAAAAAAATTATGTAAAAAATTTTTAAATTATTTATCAATTAATTGTTTGATTAAATCAGATAATTTTAAATATATAAATTTTTATACATAATTTATTTATTATCAAATTTAAATTTTTTACATATTAAATTGACATTATATAATTAAAATAATTCAGTTCATCTTAATCCAATATAATTTAATTTGGCTCAACCCAATTTTTGATTGAATTTGGCCAATTTAATCTGTTTCAACTACAAAAATGATTATAACATTAAGTTAGAACTAAATTGAAGATTGCTTCTCAATTTTGGCAATTAAATCGACTGGTCTGATACGATCAAATAATAATGTTTTTTTAATTTTATAAAATTATATAAATTCAATTTATAAATTTTAGAGTAGAAAATTAAAGTAATGAAATGAAATTGTATAAAAAATGTTTTTTTTTCTAAATAATATCCTAAGGATACTTGTTAATAATTTAAAAAAGAAAGTTTATCATGATAAGTAGTGTATTCAATGTATTAAAATTTATAAAAAAAACTATACTTTTTTAAAACTTCTTATTTTTTATTTTTTAACAAATATTAGCACTCGTTAAAAAAACTTAAAAATATATATATATTGGAGTATATGATTTTGGATGAAATGTTTTTTTAAGTTTTTATATAACTTTTTATTATGATTACGTAGCTTAAATTAAAAGTATAAACTTTTTATTACGGTTGTCTAGCATAAAAGACCATCCACCTCTCATATCATCCGTGCTTGGACCATAAGCCCGGATTGGTATATAATATAAAGTTTAATTGCATAAGTTTATATTATATGATCCATTTTTATTATATATTTGGCATGGATAGGATAAAGTTATTTGTTATGCTCATTTTTATTGTATTATTATAAAATAAATTTATTAAGTCTTAAGGTGGCTTGATAAAACTTGATAAGGTTATTTTGCATCAAATTGAAAAAAAAGAGTTAAAACTTCAATTCCAAATCAACCCTAACCTTGTGTTCTTCTCTTGTAGGCCTCAGTTATGATATCGTCTTTGTAACGTCTCGAAACTGTCTGCAGAATCGATAAGTATCCCCACAAATTAACACGGGTATTTTCAGCGTACTTTGTCCTCATTCACACGCATCATAAGAAATTTCTCGAATCATCCCAAATATCTTATTATTATGAAAAATGTTTTATTTTAAAAGAATAAATGTCTCACATTGGTTGGAAGTAAGTCTTTGAAAAGATTTAAAAATGATTTAGTCTTATCTGAGTTTTGACCTGGTCTATTCCAACGGTCATATTCTAACGGATATATTCCAATAGACATATTCCAACGGTCATATTCTAACGGTCATATTTCAACGGTCATATTTTAACGGACATATTCTAACGGTAATATTCCAACGACCAAAATTTATTTTCTATAAATACCATCCTTTATTAAGTTTTGTGATTAGAACTTCCTCTTCATTATTCTCTACTTCTATTCTCTTTCTCTACTGGGTTACATGACTTAAAATCTCTTACAGTTCTTGAAGCCTTGTCAAACAGGAAGAACCTACAATACCCTGAGGGATTTGTGTCTATACCGAAATAATCCTTGAGGGCAGTGCTTTGCACGCTACAAGTTTTACGATTTTGTTGTCTTATTTATTTGCAGGTTTCGATTAAGGCTGCACGGGTGACAACAATCTCAAGAATTAAGGAACCACAACACGCCACCCTCTCAGCCAACAACGGGTTTTACAACAATCTCAATGATTATTACTGCATATTAATACCATTCATGCAATATTTAATTTTACCCGTTCGTTTATTTTTTGTTATTTTTCCTACAATCTCCGTGATACTGATATAACTTATTTTAAAAGTGGGGGTTTTGGTTTTATGAGGAAACTTGGAAACTGAGGGAGCTATGGTGTCTTGGGGAGAAATGTTGTAACAGGGGATGAGGCGCGAACTTGAAATTGCACGCGGCGGCCATAAACATCATGTGTTCGAGATCCTCGTCGTTGGTGATGGAGATCAAGGCATTGAGGTCTTCGCTAGGGAGTTGGTACTTGAAACAGACAGCGGCATTATTGTTGAGCGAAAAGAGTTTGGCCATGACAACGGAGAACTTGATGGACAGAGGCAGATCCAGGAGCTACTTACAGCTCGGAAACAATGAGCAACCAAAAATCGAGAAGTGCTTTGTGCAGGTTTGAGTCTTAAAATTTGTAAACCAATTTGATGACAAAAAGTGAGTTTTGAAACTGGGTGTTTGGTCCATATGGATTTGATTAATCTGATGTTCTGTTTTGATTGCACACAAACTGCTTGAAAGAATGTCAAGCTTACTTATGACCATTCTGATGCATTGTTTGCTTGCTGGTTAATCTGTGATTTATTTTTGGTTTTCTTTATTAGAATTACATGACTGTGGAACCTGATTCCTGCTATGCTAGACATTACTTGATTTGGGGTCATAAGAATAATTGATATACAGTTTTGGACATGGAGATGGTAACCTTCTAACGTTACATTAAAATAAATGCTAGTAGCAACTCCTTCCTGTCAATAACAATGAAATGACTTAATATAAATATCTTAAAGTGTGGGAGTGTTTAACGAAAATTATTTTTCCTGGACCAAGGAAGAGACAATATGGTGCTTCTAATTATGTGAAATAAATTTTTAGAATTTTTTTTTTATTTTGCTGTTAGACATGGAGTGTATAACAAGTAAGAATTTTTTTAAAAGCTCAACCTCAAATATGTATATGCTCAAACATTGATACCTTTTATGTACTTGATTTTGCATGTGTTATAAATTGATTGAGTAAATACACACACATAATCCTTATAATGGTTTATGTAGAGTTTAAAAATTAAAATCTTGCATGAATGAATTCCATGTCCCTATTGCACTATGAGATTAGATGAGACTATGGACCAAGAGCCATGGTGTTGAATTTGATATGTGGATAAGATGATCATAATGCTAAATAAATCATTAATTCAAATGAGACAAAATCCACAAGTGAGTTTATTTTTAACCTCAATGGAGGTGATGTCACTTGGAAGTCATCCAAGTAGACTTGTATAGTTAGATCTAAAATTGAGGCCAAGTTTATTAACTTGGTAGGATCTGAGGTTGTGTGGCTAAGAAATCTCTTAGCAGATATTCCTTTTATGGAAGAAACCTGAAGACATAGATTCTTCAGAGTCTATGATTGCCAAAATGGTAAATAGTAAGAGCAAATAAAAATGTGTATAATGAAAAATAGTGACATATATGTATACGTCACAATTCCGTGAAGCATATGCTAAAAATGGAATTAAATCCATTAATTATGTGAAGTCATAAGGAAATTTGGCCAATTATCTGACAAAATCTTTATGTAGAAACTTAATAAATACCACATCGAGGGGAATGGGACTTAAGCCAATTTGAAACTAACAGTGACGGTAACCCAACTTTATGAGTGGAGATCCCATAAAAAAATTCATATAGGTAATAACAAGTCACTTGTTAGTACTGTTAGCACTTTGTTTGTCCCTTCCTATGGTTTGAGAAGCATGAAAAGTGCTAGACTACATTTATTGTGAGGATAAGCTAAATTCTTTTAATGAATTTCATATCCCTTACGGGTGGTGTATAAAGTGCAGTATACACTTGATGAAATTACTTATATGAGTGTGAAGTGGGGACGCTCCTATGAGATAATGACATAGTTTCTAGAGCACTCATGAACAACCAGGTACGCACATGACTGAAAAGTGCAAAACTGCGTTAACAACAAGAGATAAATGAGGGTGTAAATGTGATCAAGTGGGATTCTAATTTACACGAAAAATGTTTTGGTTCATACAAGTTTAAACTTCACCAATTACATTGTAAGTTAAAATCCTATTTATCTAGGTATAGTTCATAGTCCAAAAGATACCAGATTCGAAACGTTTGCGCTCATGATGTAACCCAGATTCTGTTCTTAAAATTATTGATTTTATTTAATATTCTTTTGAAATATGTGGGGAATTGTTGTGAAAAATGCTTTATTTCAAAAGAATAAATGTCTCACATTGGTTAGAAGTAAGTCTTTGAAAATATTTAAAAAATGATTTAGTCTTTATTTGAGTTTTGACCTGGTCTATTCCAACGGTCATATTCCAACGGACATATTCCAATGGTCATATTCCAACGACCAAAATCTGTTTTCTATAAATACCATCATTTATTAAGTTTTGTGGTTGAAACTTCCTCTTCATTATTCTCTACTTCTATTCTCTTTCTCTACTGGGTTACGTGACTTAAAATCTCTTGCAGTTGTTGAAGCCCTGTTAAACAGGAAGAGCCTACAGTACCCTGGGGAATTTTCGTCTATACCAAAATAATCCTTGAGGGCAATGCTTTGCACGCTACAGGTTTCACGATTTTGTTGTCTCATCTATTTGCAGGTTTCGATTAAAGCTGCACGGGTGACAACAATCTCAAGAATTAATGAACCACAACACGCCACCCCCTAGCCAACAATGGGTTGTACAACACTTATGTTCTTGGTTCCCAAAAAGAAGATGCATCTTGTTGATATTGGTGGTGCTAATCAATTCCTTTAAATCATTCTCAACTATGCAATCTCATACCTGCACAGTCTCTAGATCCCTCTTATTCCGGTGTATATTCAGTTCATTCATGTGTCCCTCCGCTTAAAAGCCTGCCAAAAGCCGCTCATTGTCTGTGCTTCATCTTTTAGCATCGGCGACCACTCCCCGCTCTCGTTGGCCCCGAGTGTCACAGTCTTAGCCCTGACTACCGCTAAATAATGCCAACCTCCAAATCCCTTCAATGGTCGACCAAATCACATATCCTTTTTCTGAACTCATTTTCTTCTCTTCTCTCTTTTTTTCATTTTTCTTTTAAAAAATAATGAATAGATTTGATTTTGCTTTTTGACCAAAATTTTAAGATTTGCCCATCAACATATCACAACAACTAATCTCTTAAAAGATATGGCCAAGTTTTTGTCATTTTTCTTCTGCCATTGGCATTTATCATTTTCAAGTGCTTAACCTCCAGTTAATACCAACATCTCATCACGCACCCTTGATGTCGTTATTTAAGATTGTGCCTTTTAGGCAATTTTTATGTTAAAGACCATATACCGAGTGGTAGTTTGAAAATTAGAGGTATTCAAAGTTACAAATAATTTAAGAGCTCAATTTTTTAATTAGTTTTAGTAATTTTTGTTGCAAAAATTAATTTGTAAGATTATATAATTATGCATGGCACACCAAAACGTTAGATAGTACAAAAAATTATACAATGTATTAATTATATTATACTATTAAATCTTATTTTATCAATTTTTATACTATTAACTATTATCCTATATATATATCAAACTGAGTCTAAGATTCACATCATAGTTAGGATTCCAACTCAAAATTTATTTATGAATATTAATTATATAAATACACGTATTTATTAATGAATAAATACTAAAAGATATTTATCTAAGTTCATGCATAAAATTTTGCATTAGTTATATATCTGTTAATGACAAAGATTCAAAGAATCGGTCATGAGTTAAAAAATTGTTGAAATAACTACTTAAGACTTAAAATGCCCTTCTCTATACAACCTTTTTTTTTTGTAGACATGATCTTTATACAGCTATTTTGGTTAAGTCTTCATATGTAGTATTGAATGATAGTAAGTTTAGATACTTATGTATCATTTCCAACTAAATTAATACATGATTGGGAAATAATATCATGTTATGGAACATAATGACAAAAAAGTAAAATCAATGAATCATATACAAATAATAATGGATCTTATTATAATTGCTTGTATTTTTTTTCTCTCAATGACTATTATATTACTTACAATCATGAAAGCATCCAAATCCATTAATAACTACTATTGAATGATCATATGCAGGCTTTTGACATGATAATTATGGAGAAATCTTAAGTTGTGATTCCATAATTTTTTCATTAATCAACTAAATAGAATCAATAGAAAATGGCTAAAAAGAAAAGAAAATTAACGAATAAATTTACTTTTCTTTTTATTTAGTAGACTAATAAAGAAACGGAATAAAATTTTATTATTTTATTTAAGAGTTATATTATAAAAAAATAGAATGAAATGTAAAATATTTATTTTTAAGCTTATAACTTATTTCTTCTATTTTATCTTAATTTTAAAAAAATAAAAATTTAATATTTAAAGGAAAAAGAGAAAAATAATTCTCATTCATTTCATTTTTCTTTTATTTATTATTAAACTTTCAAATCAAAAAAATTATTCATTTTTTCCTTTCGCTTATTTCCAGTCATCTAAACACAATATTAATTTGCATACATATAAAAACTGTAGATAGTGTTTAAAAACCTTAAACTATAAAAACTGTTAAAAAAAATAGATACTTGTTTTTTTAATTCTCAGACTATTTTAGCACTTGAAATTGTCGGCCAATAACCTTTCAAACTGAATATTTTAACATATAACTAAACATCACTTTACGTTACCCTTTGAAAGCCTTGTTAGTTCTTTCTTTTTTTATTTGTGATGTTGTTTCCTGACTTTCCTCCCTTATTCCGTTATTATTATTTTTTTATGTAAAGATAAAAACAATGTTGAAAATTTTATATTCGTGTCTTTTGGAAGCAATTAAACATTGACGTTTGTAAATAAATTATTTTTGTTTCTTTTAGTGGTCATGTTTGTTTCACCAGAAATTTTAAAAAATAAATTAAGAAAATTGAAAAGATGATAGGCAATTTATTCATAGAAAAATGTTAGTAATGGGTTAATAAAAAAATGTTAGCAATGGACCATTAATCCCAAGACAAAAATAATTGATTTCAACTAGTTATCCCAATCACATGTTACGTTTTTATTAATTTAATATAATTATTCTTAAATGCATTGGAAATTTTTAAATATTTTAATTCTGATTAATCATTATTATAAACATATTTTACCTTATTATTTTTCTTTTGAGATAAAAGTTTATATTATTATTCAATCATACATTAATATATTATTGAAAAATTAAAAATTTAATAATAATAATAATATATAAAAAATTGAGTCTTCTAATAATATGATAACATATGATAATATAATAATATAATTTGTAATATTATTATATTGATTATATGTTATCATATTATTATAAACATGATAACATATTTTTATATTATTTTTATATAATAATTTAAATATTACAAAGTATTAACATGTGTTAATATGAGTATAAGGGGTTCAAGTTTTTAAATATGTAGTCCTCAATTCGATTATGAGATTTATGTATATAAAAATAATATTGTTAAGAGAGTTTTTTGCTTAGGCATCTAATCGTATTTTGAAAGATTAATCTCTCACATATAGAGTGATGATACTTAAAAAAATTTTACAAATAAAAAAATTAATATAAAACATTTTTCATAAATATTTGAATTAAGAGTGGAAATAGGTCAGGTTAGGTTAGACTTTGCCTTAAATAGATTTGACCTATATCCCAAATGTAAGGCTTAAGCCTGACTTATGAGCCTGTAATAGACCAACTTTTAAGGTTTAACTTAGCCTAAAAGCTTATTTAAAGTTCTACTTTGCAATGAGACCTTTAAATAAGCTAACAGACCTACTTTTAAATAGGTCAATAAACCTTTATATAAGTTAACAGACCTATTTTTAAATAAGTTAACTTGCCATTACATAGGCTAACAGACCTAAACCTTTAAACATGTCTGTACAATAGGTCTTTGTTATAATTTAACACTTACTTTTTAATCTTATATATGCTCATCACTTTCTTACTCTAATATTTGATTGATATGCGACTTGAAGATATACTTAGTTACAAATTTATTAGAGACATATAGTTGTAACTTAGTATGTCTCCAAATCACATATCGACCAAAGATCAGAACATGAAAATAGTGAGTATCTATAAAAGTAAAGGATAAATGTTAACTTATTATTTTTATTATAATAAATATATTACATTAAATATATTAATAAATATATTATTTTTATTTTAATTTACTAACTTAAGTTTTAACTAATGACTTTTATTAAAATTTAATAAAAAATATATTAATATATTATAATAAAATAATAATAATAATTATAATTTATAATTATTATAATAATATATATTTATATTATATATAATTAAATAAATCAAATTAATTTGTCAAAATTAAAAGACTTATTAGATAACTTACGATCTGATCTTTTTAATTAAATAAAAATTTGACTTAATTTATTTAATAAATAAGACAAATTAAATCATACCTTAGGTAAATTCGGCTATAGGCTGCTGAGGACAATATGAGATACTCTCACCCGTAATTGAAATAAAATTAAATTTTCAAATGAAAAACGAATTGTATATCTTGATCAGCTGCCACATCATTGACATAAACCAACCATAATAGGAGAAATGGACGGCGCTGATTGAATGAAGATCCAAGACAGAGACCCTTTGTCTGGATTAGTCAAAAGTCGCACTCTCAACCCTTTTTGTCTCAATCCAAAATTGATATTAATATTATCTTTTGTTTTTGTTTGGTAACGAATCTCAATAATTTACTAATTATTATGGGAAGTCGTGGGGGGAAGCTTTTCCATTTGGTCAAAGAATAATCCTCTTTTAAGTAATTAGTGATTAATTAATTAATCAAAATAAAATAATTAAATAAATTAATACGTATTAATTTATTTTGGCAAGTGGAGAAAGAGAGAGAATATTAAAAAAAAATAGAAAGAAAAATTAAGATGCGAAGGCGGGAAATGCGGTCTGCAAGTCAAAGCGTTGGTTGGTTGGACAAAACAAACGCTTAGAGCTAAACGACGACAACCTTCTATTGTCACGCGACTCCTGTGATGTTTATATATTTTTGTTTTAAAAATACTTATAACCATTTCATAATTTTTATTAATAATAATAAAAATAAAATTAATGATATTTTATAAAATATAATTTAAAATATTAATAAAATTTATTTTATAACAGAATAAAAAATTATTATTATTTATTTATTTGTTCTTATCTATCTTCTGGCTAGTCCATTGGGTAATGGTGAGATTGTTGGTAGGATTTTATTGGTGATTGTCGGTGGTTTGCCTTCTAATTCTTACCATTGTTTGGGTGTCTAGGTTTGAACGGAAAAACAAGAAGAAAAGAGAAGTGGCCTGAAAAGTTTTATCTTTTTCCATATATATGCATGACACTAGATATTCTTACTTGTCTTATGACTAATTCATTGAGTAAAGGATTAAGTTCACAGTTTCTCTAGACACACCTGATGAGAAGATTCGTGATAGTGTTTGAGGTCGGTTTACTTAAAATTAATATTTTAAAAATTAGATTAAATTGATCGATTGAATTAGTTAAATTATAAATCAATCATGTATTTAATTTAAGTATTTTTTTATTATAATTATAATTTATTTAAATTAATTAATTGAACTAATTAAATCATAACTAATAAACCTTGTTAATTCAATTTCTAATTTAATTTTTAAAAAATGCTTAAAATAACACTCCGACACCTAAATAATTAACTGAAGGCATACCTCTTCTATGATTGAACAGTTAAATTTATGGGCGTAAATGGGAAGCCTAGAGGGTGGTTCAACAATTGATAGGCGAGATGCCTTAATTAATGAGGGGACTAATCATTCTCTGACCGACCCAACATCTGGGTGTTATGCCACTTAAGGAGGAGTTAATTGTCCTAATGTTGTCCCTAGGTCGTGGGTTTGGTAGGTCAAATTCAGGTCGGATGGATCGAATTTGGGCCACTCATGTAAGGGTTGGTTATATCATCCCACTGTTGTTGTTGTTATGATGTCCTTAATATAGTAGTATTAATAGTATTTTCATGAATCTAATTTAATAATTTTCATGAATATAAAATATTTAATTTATTATTTTAAAATCCAGTTTCATCCGATTATTTCAAATCTTAAAAATGCACTAGTAGAACTAACGGGCCAAAACTGAATGATTTTAAAAACTTAATCAATTATATGCAAACTAAAATTTAAGCTTAATTAGGTTAAACATGATTTGAGTTATCAATTTTGTCAATGACTCATATTTATTTCAAGTTATATGACCTAAAATATACAAAATTCTGTAATAAAAAAATAAAGAAGTTGAATAAAAAATATGATAGAGTATAATAACATCATTTGATTAATCGATTTTGTTATAGTAAAAAGATAAAATAAAATAAAAAAAGTTGCTCAATCTCTTATACTCATCTATGATTCAAATAATTTTTAAAAGATTGGTTCTATTGTCAATTTATCATCATAAAGCATGAACCTCGTGCTTTAGAAATTTATAAGCAAAGAATTTGAGTACATTTAACTTTAATATGAAGTTTTTGATGTGTCAATTTTAAGTTTTTTTTAAGGGACTGAGTCCATTTTAATATTTTACATATGTTTTTCACAAGTTTGAAAGATATAATAAAGTTTCATCTAAATAACATAATATGCATTTTTGAGATGTGTCTTTTAATTTGAATAAGGTAATACAAGAAACTATAATGTGCTTTGTGTATAAATAATGAGAAAGTAATATGATACATTGTTGTTAAAATTAAAATGCACAATCCAACTAATCTAACTGTATCGAAAATTTAGATAGTTATAGTTTAATCTTATAATTAAATTCATTGTTAGACTACTATGGACCAATCGAAATTAATCAAAACTCAGTTGAATCCATCAGTTTATCTAGATGCACTAATCAACCATTAATTTATAAAAAGTAGCTCAATATTATTTTACATTTCATAAATATTTTTATATATTTCATATTATTACAAGTAGATTATTTGTAAGACATTATCTACTTCGACTAATCAATTTAAACCTTGACCAAAAGTCTCATCAGTTCACTCTACAGTTGAACAATAACATGAGTGTGATACACCATGAAATTTATGTTATAAACATGATAAAACAAACATATTAAAAAAATGCTATGAAGAAAATGATTTCAAACATGAAAAACGACATTTAATCTTTATATTGCTAGTTAATGCTTCCTACTAGTATTTAATAGGGTTCAAAGAAAAGTGTGCATGTAAAACACAAGAATGGGGCGAGACGTAGGATTGTAAACTTATGCATTGAAATTGATTTCGATAGAAACTTCATCATAATAAAGGTAATTTATCCCAAATTTATAAACCTTAAAATTTTATATTCCATTTTAAATTTTCGGAACTAAATTTACCTTAAATATTTAAATTACATATATGCTTAGATATATTATTGTTTTACAGTAATTTTACAAACAACTTTTTCTTGACAAGGAAATATTTCCTTATTTAAATATTTGTACAATATATTAATTTAACTTTAAAAAATATAAAGATGCAAGTTAAGCTGGTATTTTTATATATTTTAAGTTTAATATATTATTAGTATTACATTTTTTACATCATCAAAAAATAAGAAATGTCACATTATGATAATAATTGGTAATTTTATTTTAAATATTAATAAATATTTTTTTTAAATGAATAATATTATGCAGTTAACTGAAAACATAGTTAAAAATCATCTAACAATTGAAAGTAAAAATACTGTTAGTTATTTCTACGAGGTGAAATTTCATGTGTAATCCGACAAAAGCTCAGATTCTCTATGTACCAAAATATTCAGATTATTTATTTTCTAAATTAATTTTTAAAATAAAACTACAAATTACAATTGCGATGGATTGGACTTTGAGGTTTAGGTCTGAACTACTCCGTGGAACTTCACAATATAATAATAATATTTAGTAATTAAAAAAAACCGAAAATAAGAATAATTTTTATATTTTTATCTCAAATAATATATATACTCATTTTTATATCTTATATAATATTATTTATTATATTTATTTTTTTATCATTTTTTCTCTTTTTATTACACACTCTCAAAGATTGTGTATATCATTTTATTTCTAAAAGAGGTATAAATGATTATTTTCCAAAGAATAGTGTTATGTCAAATAGTGAAATGTTATTTGGCGGGTAATTGTGTGGGGTCCAGGACATAGGAATAGGATAGAACATAGGAGAGATCTGTTGGTCAACGACCTTTGACAGACTCACTGAAACGTAGGTCCACCGTTTCCCACTATGACCTCATCCCTGTCGGCTGCTTTTTCTCAAATTCTCACCCTCCCATTATATCTTGTACATTTGTTTCGTGGTACGTACATTTGTACAAAATGTTCATTTGATTTATTACAACAATTTAGCAGTAAACAATAAGAAATGATTTTTCAATTAAAAAAAAAATCCTTAACATCTTATATTAAAATTTGATTTTTACAATATGTAAAATAAAAAAATGATTATCCAAACGTGAAGGCTCACAACACAACTCAAGTTAGAAAACGAGTATATAGGCTGGTCAGGTACCCAAACAATACCCAAAAGTAAACTCAAATCAGGAAATAAGTATATGAGTCGGATATCCACATAACCATGTCCAGTTGGCATTAATTCCCATATCACATCACATGCATGTAATTATGATAAAAAATTATCCTGAAAGATCTATAGTCAACTTCTTTTTTCCAGTAATGTACCAAAATTTTTTTTCTAGTAATAAAATATAAAGTAGATGTATAATGAAATGTACATAAAATTTGTATGAAAACAAGAAGATTGTTATAGATTTTGTTGAACTAGAAAAAAAAAATCATATGCCCTATAACCTAGGACGCAAGCTAGTGGTGCTATTACTATATATGAGGAAAGATATAAAGCACCTAATATTTAATAAAAGGACATAATTTGTATCTGCGGTTCATGAGGTGAGTGAATCCAATGAGATTGATGTAAGTATAACAATCTTCTTACTAGAACCACATATTGATGATGATGAAGACGATTTATCCAAGAGTAAGACACACTGAGTCTGAGGCAAGAGTGAATTTTCTATACTCAGAGCATTATACTACTTTAATTAAGTTGTGATATGCAAGACTTTAAAATAATATAGGCGATTGAATTGATATTTAAATGTTTTTAAATTAAATCTGGACAATTATAAAATTTCTCAAAATTTAGAAGTATTTGAGAATTTTTCCGAGCCAAGGAGATGAATTAATTTTTTTGGCATCGCACACGCAGCAAATCAAATCAAAATGATTGCTTTTAAATAATCAATTGCTGAATACATTGTAAATTGTAATGCAGTGTACATATACTATTTACAATTTGATAATCCCTCGTCAAGGTAACATGGCAAAACGGTGTTGATCGATCTTCTAAGCATCCGCAACCAATATAGAGAAAAGGGTAGCAAAACCCATTTAAAATTTAAAAGTAGTGGTTACTGTAGGAAGTAGGAACTTGTAAGCAAAGGTATTTCAGACAACCAATAAGCTGCACATTAAAGTTACGGGAATTGAGTAGGTGAACGTGCGTGCTGTTGGTGTCTGCTTTGGTCCATGGTGTATTTCATGACTACTAAAATGAGGGGGAAAGATAAAAAAGAACATGCTCCTTACTTATTCTTAAATCTTTAACTATCACATTCACATGGTTGACTTCAATCCCGCATATTAAGTTACGTGCCGTCAAGGATTGGGGCTCCAACTATCATATCATTGGTCTTCAATTTTGCACCAAGCCCCAGAGATTTTTTTTTAAAAGTCAGTCATATTGTTGGCAAAATTTTGAACTTCATTTCAAACAAAAACAAACCCAACTTAGTTATAAATAAGAAAAATTGTTTCATCAATCCCTGCCCCAAACCCCATTTGTCTTATCATATAATGCTCTTGGTTGAGAATTGTGCTGCAACGAGGTTTTATTTGACAATTTATACAACCGACAAATTGTGGTGTAAATAGGTGTTGTTTGAACAAATGCAATGTCCAATACATCAAAAGTTTTTGCCCAAAACCAACATAGCATTTGAAAGCACACAAGATGAATTGTGTTATATATCATATAGCATTATAAATCAGACTTCCAACGCACCGGATCCAGTCATTATAGGGGGAAAAACAGTTAGGAACTGAACCTAATACATTAGCAATAGTTCAGGTAATGTCATATAATATAAAGAGTATGATGGTCTTTTGTATCAAATCGAATGTTCTACTATATTAGATGGTCCTTTTCAAAATATGATGGTCTTTTATAGAGTGAGGCAAGTATAAACACTGAAAAACAGGAGCCTCGGGACCAGTGACATAGTTATCCACAAGGAAAAACGTTCATCTCAAACATATCAATACATCGTACTATAATATACAGAACGGGCGTAGTTGATGGAAGGTCAACACTAAACAGAAACTCGTCATTTTCATGGGAAACATATCAATACACAGGAGCCTCGGGACCAGTGACATAGATATCCACAAGGAAAAACGTCCATCTCAAACATATCAATACATCGTACTATAATATACAGAATGGCCGTAGTTGAGGGAAGGTCAAAACTAAACAGAAAATTTATCATTTTGATGGTACTAGGCTACAATACAGAAATGAGAGATCTAAAAAGTAACTGTAGTTGCTAACTCTTTGGCTAGTCAAATTTTCCATGTGATTGTGCAGATATACATCATGTGACACGACATCAGTGTTTGGATGATTACAAGAAGTGCAATAAGGCTCAAAACTGTCCTGCCCTTATATCTCTATCAAACCGATCTGCATTAAGCGTCCCTGGAAGCTCTTGAAAATCTTCATTGAAGATAGAATATGCACTGTATGTGTTGTAGAGTAGAAAATATTTAAAAACTACTAACAATTTCCAAGAAGTAAATTTGATATCTACTGTCATTAATCATCGGTAAAAAAATACATGCATAGGTAGGTTCAAAATGCTTTCCCATAAAAATATACTATAAAAATAGACATGTATCCAAGAAAAATTTGAAGGCATATAAATGAAGAGATGATCAATAGCCTAATTGTCAATATGCTCCTTTTTGTCTTTCTATATGAGAAAAAAGAACTTTTACTTCCATGTTTGGGAATGGAAAACTAGAATACTAAACCTATGACATCCTTCTCATGGATGGGGCAATCTGAAAAGGTTAACATAAGATGTTGGTCGAGATTTTACAGATAAGATAAGACTAGGACCATAGGAATCTCCACAGGAGAAAAAAAAAAGGATTTACAATCCTGATATATTATAATATGACTTAGATATTTCCAATTTTTAATCCAGGATTTACCATATTTACTATTCCCTCCCAACTTTTTTTCTTCATTTTGTTTTGCTTTCTTCTTGATAATAATGAAAGTCCAAGTCTTATTTGAATGTTCAGATTTAACTTTCACCTTGTACTTCACTTGGAATTATATAGTAAACAACAATTAACGTCTGGTTATACCTGATGTCACCAGCTTGGCGCTTCCCAAGATTGAAGAGAATGAGACAAAAGCCAGTTGCAAGTATCTACAAGAAATTTGTGACAAACAATAAAGACATGGAAATTTTATCGTATACAATTACCAGAAAGTATAATAAGGTTCCCCTTTAAGACATCTTATCATAATTTCTACAGCATCAGACCTTGTTTATGGGCTCGAGGGCCTCCATGGTCCGGTACCTATTCTCAACATATCAGATGAATGTCTAACCGTATGATTTACAAGAAAGGACTCAAATTCGCTATAGAACCTTTACACAACAAACGCTCACAATTATAGTTAAAAAGGAAAGGACAACTTTCTTTCAAAAGTCCTCCAAAAGGAAATAAATCAGATTCAAGATAAGTTCAAATGGCTAGGCCTGAATTTTAGCTGAGTTGACTTGAATAGACTAATAGAGGTCAGAAATAATTACACACTAATATTGTGCACTGAATCATAAGGTATTCCAAGTCCCAACTACACGTGGGCAAGATAGAAAGTAGACGACTAGACTTTAAACCCCCCCTCCCCCCCTCCCAAAAAAAACACAAAAAAGAAAGTATACTTACATACAAAGGTCCGAGATCCCATCTATGGGCAACAGGTGCGAGGATAAACCACACAATTATGAGAACCCATGCCTTCAGACTCAGAGTGAAAATTACCATCAAAAGGATATCTGTTAATGGAGGATGGCAGGATGCGCATATTTAGAAGATTGTTAATCTCAAAGGGTATCATGTAGCTCATTATTATAATAATAATCCACACATCTGAAATGGTTCCTTGAATAATGCATACATTTACGGACTGAGTATTTCTAGTTTTAAATTTACATCAATTTTTTCCTCATGCAAACATATTATGCTGACATGTATCCTTGAAAGAAACACTGCAGATGCTTTAAGGACCAGATTCATATAATTTGAAGATTATGAATATTCAAATGATTTTATCAAGAAAAAAATAAAAGAATAGTCGAATGATGATTTGAACATTATGGATTCAATGGTGAATGACCACATCTTTCAAGGATCAAAATAATAATTTATTTGTTTCTAAAGAATAACTTTATGCAGCCTATTACCTGGAAGCTTCAAGTTATCATGTAGAAAAGAGTATAGCCTCTTCTTCCACCAACTTGATGAACGGGGAAGCCGAAACTTCTGGAGAAGTAGAAATTAAGGAAAGATGACATTGAGTACCGAATTGACATTATATTTACTTCATTAAATGTTACTAAATTGATTTACCAGATCTTCATCGTCATCATCATTGTCATATCCATCCTTCACCGGTGGCTTTGGTTTGACAGCAACCATCAAGCAATCTAAAATAAAATAAATACGCAATAAATCAAGTCTTTATAAGAAAAGTTAACCATCACACGCATAAATAAACAAAGTCAAATACTATGGCCCCAGACAGCAAGAGAAGGAATCAATATAATCAACAAGAATTTCATTTTTTTTATAGCCCAAGGAACAAACTTATGGATAAATCATAGAACCATTTAAACCAATGGTTATGCTGATGCTTTACATGGAACAAAAGTGTTTTTTGAAAAGGAAACTCATTAAATTAATATCAAAGATTAAAGGATGTATGCTAGTGACTTGACCATAGCATAGAAGGTCACAACAGAGGCAGTGTTGTCCCTTTGAAGTGGGAATGTCATAGAAGAATCTTAAAAAAGAAGATAATATAGTGCATTCATCAGATAACAAAATTAAGACTAGAACTATACCTCCATCATTGAGTTGTATGAATACATCATCTCCATTTTCCATGTCACATAACGCTTTTCCACGTAGAATAAGACTCAAGTTGTCAATTGGTAATTGATTATTCCTGGCAATTAATCTTCTCAAATCACGCACCTATATGTGATTTAGAGGAAACAAAAATGGCAAGCAAGCTGTAATAATTTAAAGGAAGGATCATCAAACTAACTAATTAAAAGAATAAAATGAAACCTTCATTATCCTTGCCAAAAGAAAGGTATGTCAAAGTAAACTTTGTTTGATTTTTCCCTCCCAATAAAACAATTTTAAGAAAACATATTATTGAATTAAAATAAAACTATTGGCAATCTAAAGTCTAAACTCTAAAATTTTTTTAGCCATTGAATACACTTGGCTGAGGCTTGCTAGTATAAAACTAAAGAACTCAGCCTCGTAAAGGTACTGGTGCATTTCTCACCGTAGAGTTAAACACTCTGATTCAGATGGCATGGTTCATCACTTCATATTGTCTAAAACCCACAATCATGCTTCAACTAAAACTAACCCTAAGAATTAATGTCTGTTTTTTATTGTCAAGTGAAATTTTTGTCATCTAAGCTACCATGAAATGGTATTCCCCCTTGGTATTTGGTTTTTCATTTCCCAAAGCCCCAAAAAGAGAGAAGAAAATTTGTCAATTCAAATTAACCACGAAAGGCCCAGCTCTTACAGCCATTTCTTAACTTAAAGGAACTTCATTTTTAAAATTGTTTTTTACGTATTGCAAGTTTTAGGTCAGTTTCCATTCAGACTTTAGGTATAAAAAGAGAAAAGTTTATCATGCTATCACATAATAAAATAAAATGAGATGTTTTTACTTTTACTTTGCACCCTCATCATGGTCCTCAGGTGCCTCTTCTAGTTCAAGCAAAATCCGAGACGAAAATGTTAGCTAGCTCAATTAGTAAACTGTTTAGCAGTTGGTGCAACAACTTGGATCAAATGTTGTCTTCAAGCAAAGGCCTATATAGGTTTGTTTTGTTTTGAATATGGTTACAGCAGTATTCAATTACAGAGTGACAGATTACTAAAAGAGAATTCAATTATCAGTATCCAACCTTGAATAAATCTAAGACAATCAAACTGTAAGGTAGTCCATTAGATATTTGATCATTTAATGGTTGAAAACATTTGATGCCACGCCACACAGAATACAATTTTGAGCACATTCTGGTTCTGTATGAAAAAAAAAAAAAAAAAGACACGAGCAAAGAAATTGAAATGCTGGAAACAGGAAATAAAGAAATAAAACAGAATACGAGAATACTCAATTTTAGGAAAAGACTAGACAATTATGTTTGTTGTGAATGTGATTTTTCATAGTTTGCCACAATCATTTGTATTAATTTGAACGCTATAATTGAAAAAAAAAATAAATTAAATAAAAAAAGAGAACCCTAAAAATTGGGAATAGAGGAAATATGTAGTGTATAGATAAGATAGATAGATAGATAGATTTGTACCTTGACGGAAGAGGGAACGAGGAGGCGAGAGGGGCGAGCAGGACCAATAGTTTTAAGGACGATCTCCACCTTATCAATATTGTTTTCCAATTCCTCCTCTACAATGTCACCCATGTTCATTGAGATGTTCCTCTCTCTCAAAACTCAAATCTCAACTCTCTTCATCTCAAACATTCATTCTCTGCCAAAACGCTTTCCGTAGGGGAAGCAAGGTTCCACCTTCCAAGTACCAGGCTCTGCTAGTGCCACCCCCAGCCGAAACAATACACGAAAAAGACCAAAAAATAAAAACAAAAACCAAAAGTCTCATAGAGCCCAAGAATGTAACAGGCCTATAAACTTGATTTGGCCCATGATATTTTTTTTTAGTGGTGGAAAATGTATGAAAAACAAAACAACTAATACTAATAGTAAGCTTTTTTTTATTTAAATATGGAATACTAATAATAAGCTTTTATATAAGGTAATTTTTATTTTATCATCTTGCCCTTTTTTTTTGGTAAAATTATAATCTGGCCTTTTGTTAACAAAGTAAGACAAATTGGGTCAATTGTTTGAAGGTAATTATTTAGAATGAAAACGGGATCTCATCTTAAGTTCTTTAACATCTAGAGCTTCTCATTTTGGAGGAATTTTGAGCTATGAATCGTGTGACAAGAGAAATTGTTTTATGTATTATCAATTAAATGTGTACCACATTATTTAATCTATTTATATTTATATAGTAAAATTGCCTTGAGGTAATTAATGCTACTATTAATTATCAATATATAACATTACTTTAAGAAGTAAGTAAATATATTATTAATTATCAATTTTATAGATAAAATAACATTCTTTTGTTAATATTGATTTAAATTTATTATTAAAAAACTATAAAAAATAAGAATAGAGTAAAATTATTTAAACTTATAGATGATGAATTGAGGTAATAAGTAATTTTAATTTCTAAAACGAGGACGTAAATTCAAACATCAGGGAAGTAAATTTTGTGAGAAGATACTATAACTCTCATGTTCTCGTAATTGAACAGGAATTAGTTTTATAAATGATTTAAATAGGTCGAACTTATAGAAATACATCGTGGTCTCAAAAAGAAAATTATTTAAAAAATTTTATACCATAAGAAAGTTGCTTAACATGTCACAATATATATTTAAAATGATTTTTTAAACTTTATTTACACAGATAAATGTTGTCACAAATAGACTAACAAATTGAATTTTTTTATTACACTCTATAAGTGTAAGAATATATTTGAATTAACTTATTTTGTATTAAAAAACTTTTCACATACAATTATATTTAAAATAATTGAATTATAAGCATTTCTAAAAGTAAAACAAATTGACTCAAGTAATTATTCTTAAATTTTAAGTATTAGTCTTCTTATATACTTTATAAAAATATAAGTATGTTTGAATTAATTTATTTTATACTTAAAAAATTATTTAAATATTTATTATAAGTTTTTTTTTTTTTAAAAAAGTGAAAAGGCTGGTGCAAAATTTGAAATTTTTCTAAATATATTAGACCGATGTGAGAGATTGTACCTTTAAAATTGCATTATTAAGTCAAATTTAACTTTGCGTAAGTTGAATTTATTATTTATTTTCAATTGATGTAAGACTTAAACTTTTAAAAAATCAAATTTAAATATATATTAAATATTTATATATCATATTAAAAACTTATAATTATATATATGAAATTTGAAACAATATGCACTAATAAAATAAGTAGTTTGTAGTACAAAAAATGTAATTAAAATGAGAGTTATTGATAACTCACATTTAATAATATATAGTAATGAATTATCTTACTTTAACAACACCTAAAAATTTCTTGTGACAAAAAGTGTTATTCATTAGCAGTCTAATTCTAGTGCTAATAGGATTAGCTATCATCTTTTAAGGTTAAATGTAGAATGGTTAATTATTTATTATTGACAGTCTAACAACAGTGGATAAAATTTAAACTCAATAGTTAACAGTGTGAATAAAAGAAAGTCAGAAGGAGAGCAAGCAGGCAGGTTGTAAGGTAAGGATGAAGCATTCATTGCCCACCATTCATCCAAGATAAAATTTGGGAAAAATATATGAAGTGCTCCTTATTGCCCACAAACCAAAAGAGAAAGAGCAAGATAGCTCTCATCTCATAAACATTCTAATGGCACTCAGGATGTGGGCTTCTTCCACTGCCAATGCACTCAAAATCTCTTCCGCCTCTAGACCTCATCTCTCCCCACCCTTTTCTCTCTCCAGATGCTTCTCTACCGGTATATCTATTTCTATATATCTATGTTATATATTCTATGCATATTAATCTTTGTTCACATTTTTTTTAAACCTTTGATAGTTCTGATCAATTTGAATGGGTAAACAGAGGCCTAATTCACTTGAATTACTGTCTGTGCTTGATTCCCAGTATTGGATGGACTCAAGTATGCAACTTCCCATGAATGGGTCAAGCATGAAGGCCCAGTGGCCACCATTGGTATCACTGATCATGCCCAGGTTCAACCTCATCTCCATAACCCCATCATTTTTTTTTTTTGTTTATTCTGCCAAGCCATTACAACGTTAATTCTTATTTGCTAATCTTGGTGGTTACCTTTTTTTTTTCTTCAGAATTTAGTGGAAAATAAGACAAAATAATTGATGGTGCATGTATTTATCTTTTAAGTTTAACTTGAGCTTGCAACTTAATTAAGTAATATTACACATGTGAAGGCTGAAGCTATCAAATTGAACTTGTTGCAGGACCATCTAGGAGAGGTTGTGTTTGTTGATCTGCCAGAATCAGGTGGCAAAGTCTCACAGGGTAGCGGCTTTGGAGCAGTGGAAAGTGTTAAAGCAACCAGTGATGTCAACTCCCCAATCTCGGGAGAGATTGTTGAGGTTAACTCAAAGCTCGCGGAAACGCCTGGCCTGGTAATTAATTCTATTAATATTGCTTTTCCTTCTTCTTTTGTTTCTTGGCCAAGTTTATAGTTCAATCAATGTGAAACAGTGTTATACTTTATATAGTCAGTTACTTTGTTCAATGTCTATGGCCAGCATCGAATTTTTGTGTAACAAATGAACTTATCACACAAGTTAATGAGGTACAAAATTTTGGTTAACAATGTATTTGTTTGGTTAATAAATTCATTAACTAAACAATACACGTTGTTGATCAAAATTTTGTATGTCGTTAACTTGTATAAATTTGGTGTGCAAATATCCGTTTTGTAAATTTAAATCCTCTTTGCAATTTTAAAGGGGAGGGTAGTGTAAGGGGCTAGTTTAAATTAAAATAAATCAAATTTTTAATTAAAAATGATATTTGCACATCATTTTTTTTCAAATCATATTTACAACTTTGCTTGTTTAAGAAATAAAAGGTAGAGAAAGAAAATATTGAGATATATGTTTTTCTTGTTTTATTATCTAAAAAAGAAGTTGTGTAAGAATAATGTAAAGAAAATAATGTACAAATATCATTACTCTTTTCAACCATCAAATTCCTCTTTGCCTGCATCTTCTAGCCATGGACACAGAAAATAGTTCTTGCTATTTGATTTAATATTGATAAAATTATTTGATTTAATATGGATTTTTATCACGAGGCTAAATGGCTGATTATTTTGTTATTGAATTACACTGTTTAATGTCTCGTGTTCTTATTAGCTGATTATCCATACTCTCACATATTTTTCTACTTATGTCACTTTAAGATCAACAAAAGCCCATATGAAGATGGCTGGATGATCAAAATAAAGCCAAGCAATCCATCTGAATTAGATTCCTTGTTGGGTCCAAAGGAGTACACAAAATTTTGTGAGGAAGAAGATGCTTCACATTAAAGTGTGAATTCGCTCCTGCAGTTAAAAGGGACTAATTGTTATTCGTATGTTCATGATTTCATTATCTTTTGAACAGTTTCTGTTAAAGTGCGAAAGAACTGCTCCCCTGCTACTGACACTTCAATGTGTCGACCTCTTCATGTGATTAAGAAGCCATTTTCACTTTCACTTCCATTCCTTCTTATTTTATCTTGCATTAGACCATTTTCTTGTCCAATACAGTTCTGATTTTTAAGGCTTGGTCAGAAGCAATCCTTGAAAACTAACAGTGTGTTTGCATGAAGTATTTGTAAAGTTCGTAAAAATGAAGTTAACGTAAATGGACACAAATAGACGCAATGCACTTACAAATGCTGCTTAACCTTGGAAAATATTTCTGAACTATAAATATCTGGCCATCTGGGGACGTCATTATAAAGATGCTACATTCTGAAACCAAAAATAATAGATGTTCAAAATCAAGTTGGATCACCTAAGTACCCGGCCATTTCAAGCGACAGATGGACGACCATCTCATTTCAGCATGTGAAGCACGGATACTAGACAGTGTAAGTTACACTAACTTACACTACAGATGTTTGTGCTTTCAGCTTCATAAAAGCAATAACTTGAGTTGAAACAGTGGTCCACAGAAAACATTTAAGGCGCTTAAATACAACAGCCGAATATAGAACTCAAATCAAAGGACATTTAAGTGTTTTTATATCTTCTCGTGTTATTTTTTTTTCATATAATCAAGTAAAAAAAAATAGATATAATAATATTTATTAATAAGTATCAATTATAATTTATAATTTTTTTTATAATTTTTATGTCTATATCTCTCTTTCACTTGATCACATGAGAAAAAATAACACAAATATTTATTAATAAGTCTACGTTATAATTTATGAATTTTTTTTCATAACTTTTATATTTATCTCTCTTTCACTTAATAACATAAAAAAATGACATAAAAATATCTAAATCCCATTTAAATATAGAACAGCCGCATTTATATATATATATATATATATTTGTGCTTCTTAGCTTGAAAGAGAGGTCGATAAATTCAATAATCACAAAATGAGTCCAAGACTTCAGTGTTATATAACACATGAAAATGTACTATACTTCGAACTTTTATTTTCCGTATCTCACATGAACTAACATAGAACTGAGACAACACCGCCATCAGAGTCATTACAACATACAACCCGAACATGTGGCCAGTGAAAGCATTTATTAACAATGTAGTATAACCAATGTAGTCACAACATTGGCATAGCAAAAATTCAACCACACGATAATCCAGGAGTTACACATGAATTACTGACAATAACAGTTGTAGCCTAAACGCCCATTGAAACTGATCAGATTTTGACATCAGGAGATTCAGCATAAGAAATTGAAATCAGTTCAGACCTAAACTTGTCATCCCCATCACAAATTGGCATTGCAACCCCATCTGATTTCTTGCTCTCGGACACAGAATTTGAATCCAAAATCTTATCAGGTGAACAGTTAGAGATAGCAATAAGCGACTCCCGTGCCACCTCGTTAGACTCCTCCTTGCTCGGAGATTTGCTATCCATATAACTTTATGCTTTTTCCTACAAGTCAAAACCAAAATTCTTCTGAGATCATCCAAGGGATCAGATATTTTAAATCAATTGTTGTAAAACCTGGTGACCCAAATCCTTCACCAGGCCTGCTAGACATGCTGACTGGTTTTAGGTCAAACCCGGTCAACCCATCTGACCTAGGTAAAACCCAGTAAACCTGGCCAGTTTGTTTGCCTTTTTTTTGAAATGCTTTTATCTTGGTGGCTTTTTAGAAGCCACCTGATAAACTGGCCAAAGCCACCTGATAAACTGGCTGCCAGTCCGGATGTATCAGCATGTGTTTAACTTCTTTCCACCCCATTACTATTATCATCATTATCATTCCATTTTCACATGTTTGTGTGTGTGCATTGTAAGAGAACCACAATTTTAATAAAATGTATATATAACTATCACTCAAGCATCAATTATATCTTAAATAGGTTTATAAATGCCTTCATACAGTAAAGGAAATTCATTAAGTTAGTAAACTAAAACGTCAACATTATAAGGATCAGCAAAGTAGAGAACTCAAACATGATTAGTAATTTAGTACGACATGAAGCCCACACCCAAAGGGTGCGGGGACACCTCATGGTCTTACCAAAAAAAGTACAACCTGAAGCCACAATATAACAAAAATTTCAAAAAATACTAGCAAATCTTGAATGGCATATGGCCACTTCCATATCAACCTTTACCTTAAAATATTTCCAGAAGAGCCACAAGTCACTAGCTCTGCAGGAAAAATTAAGAGAGCAACACAATTTGTAAATCCAATATTCCAAAAAATAGATGTAATGATTCCACTAGTATGATCAAACCCTTCAGTATTGGACATCATATCAGCCAAATTTATTTTTCTAACCTAATTGATCTAGTGAATATTACTCTCAGAGATCACGACAATCAACCAGGCACAATAAAGCATACGTTCCTACCTAAAAGTCAACATCTTTAGATCAAACATGGTTCAGTACAAAACCTTCCTTGTTTCTTTTGTTCCTCATTTTAGAAGTCCCATAACAGCAAAATATGCCTCTCCCAAACCAATTGAGCAATCTCTTATCCAACCACACAGTCTACTTGTACCATTCCTTCAATCTGGCCTTTGTCAAATCCAATATTAATCTCCTTTTTACTCCAGCCCATTTATTCCTCTATTTACAGGTATCCGTTATTGTCAATTGTCTTGCATCAAATAGGCTCTAAAGTCCACATATCAAATACTACCCAATTGAGTTTTACTTCCGTTGTACATAAAAAGAGAACGAAAAAGAAGAGAGAAAGGAAAAAACAGCCAATTACAACCATATCCAACAGTTCAGCTTCTTCTTCGAATTCACACATACAAGGACAGAGCTTAAATATATTTATAGGGGGACCATGGTAGACATCTAACATGCATTGTAGAACTTTAATCTTTAGAATTATTGGGAGATTCCTTTGGTACGCTTTGTTTTTGTGAGGATACCGGTACTAGTGGTCAATATTTAGTCATGTGTCCATTTAACTGAAATATAAATACAAAAAATAACTTGATGTATTTATATTTCAAGTAAGTGGAACACAAGGACAAATATTAACTACTAATTGTTAAGGGGTACCAATACCCTCACAAAAATAGAAGGATACCGCAGAAACCTTAGTTTATAATGGCACATAATTATTTTTAAAGTTATTGTATATCTAAACTAAGTTTTCTAAGTACCAAAAAAGAATCATATGGTTTATCCAAATAATAATAATAATCATATGTACCAATAAAATTAAGTTTTCTTAAACCAAAAAATTCTTTGGGTCTGAATTTCTTCAACTAAGCATTTAGTTGTGATTTTAGGGGCTGTGATTGTCTTTCTGGGCTGTACACACAGTAAGGGTGTTTGCAAAGCAATTGATTGGGTCAAGTATAAACATGAATCAAGCAGACCATTCCTTTGTGTTTGGTAGGTTGTGAAGAATTGATTTTGGTACAGTGCACAAAATTCTTAACAAAACTGAATCTATGACTCCTATAAAATCATAATCCGTTTGTTTCAGCTTAGTTCAAAAACAGCTAAATATGTAAAACAATTAAACCAAAAAAAAAAATGAACAATAGTTCTGCACCAGTTCATGAACCCCCAAATTCATGAACAATTCGTTGACCAACAATCATCAAAACATTGTATTTTTTATTCTTTTTATTTCATATAACAAAACAGTGTATTTTTATCCTTAACCGCAGAGGTAGCATACACGGAATCAAATCAAGAAAAAAAAAAAAAACCTCCGACAACATATGCGAAATTTGTTTGGAACAACAAACGAATCCCTAAGAAAGCTTCAAATAACTTAGATTCCTAACAATTTGAAACACGAGTTTTTCGGGTCGTAACAAAAGAATCGGTTGGAAGCAAACATCATCGTATTCGTACCTTGAGGTATATGAGATTTAGGAACACGTCTTCGAGCTTTTCCAACGAAACTACGGTTTTACCACGGGGCTTTGGAAAATGAATAGCAAGCGATTATTATTTAGGGAAATTTCTGAAATTTAAAGGAAAAATTCACTATTGAGAAGATGAGCTTCAATTCAAGTCCAAGCATGCGATTTTCTTTGTTGAGAAACGTGTTGTTTGGTTTTACCCCAATAATATGTTTTTATACTTTTTTTGGTATTACTTTTTATACATTCATTACCTTGTTAAAATTAATTTTATTTGCATATTTTGATAACTTCTTTTTTTGAGAAAAGAATATTTTTAAATAATTCGGGGTCCACAATAAAATAAATTCATCTCACCTTATTTTAATATTCTATTTTGAAAGCTATTGTTTCAATCTAGAAATAGGGATGAAGTTTATTTATAAAAGATACTTGGATAGTTGGTTGGTTAAGTAAAAATAGATTCAAAAAGCTAATAGGTAATGCAATATGTATTTATTTGAGGGTTTATCCTATATTTATAAAAGAGGAATTCACAGATGTACATATGTCTCCACTTATTTTAATTTTTTATTATTATTTACAATAATTATTTAATATTTTTATCATTTTATATTTTTAACTTTATCCTCATCGATATATAAATAAATAAATTTATTATAAAAAAGTTGAAATCTTTATAATATTTTTTAAACTACATTTCATATAATTAAATGTCAAGATCATTCATATATATATATATATATATAAATAAAAAAATATTTAACAATATTAATAGTGAAAAATTATTTATACCTTAAAGAGAATAACTATAAATTGATCATTTATTATTATGTATTAATATATTTTTTTCATCTGAAATTTTTTTATACTTGTATGTTGTCTTTGTCTTCATTGTCTAAATTTTATAGGTCTGTTAGTGGAAGAGTTTGAATCCTTATAAGACTAAAATTTGGTTCTAACATTTTTCCTCAAACCCTTCTTTTTAACTCTTTTAATAATTATTTATGTATCTATTAACTCAATTAAGTGAAGTTAAAAATATCAAATAAAAGATAATTAAAAAGATTAAAGGGTAGGATTGGAGGTAAAAAATTAGAATTAAGTTTTGTTCTTATAAGAATCATCAAAATCGGGTGCGAGGTTTATCTTAATTGAGACTTGAGAATTATCTCTTCTTTTTAGGTTTTTTTTTTGGGTCAACATCCCTTCTTTTAGGATATGTTTGGATATTTAGTAATTGATGGAATGGAATGGGATGAGATGGGATGGAATGAGATGGAATGGAATGGGAGAAAAGTACTATTCCATTGTTTGGATATTTTAGGATGGAATTGAGTAAAGATACCATTCCATTGTTTGGGAAGTGAATGGAATGGTAAGAATTATAACTTTATTTTTTCTATATTGCCTTATTTCAAACACACTAATTTTAGAGTATAAGGTTAATGTAGTAAAATCTTAATTATATAATTACAATTATATCCCCCAAATTTAATGGTTTGTGGTGGGATGGGATGGGATTCCCACCCACTCTCATCTCATTTCATCATTTTTTAATATAACCAAATAATGGAGCTTTTTCATCCCTTCTTTTCCATCCCACTCAGGATGTGGTGCTTTATTTTCTATTGGTAATGGTAATTAGGAGCATGTTGGTCCAAATAACGGTTAAGTATTTGGACATGGGCCGCTTTAGTCGAATTGGGCTTGGTCCGCTATCCTATTACAGAGCAGCTGTAATGCATTTTGTAGCAAAAATAAAAGTAACAAATTTTTTAGCCGAATGAGTTTTCGTGAAGACACTTTTTTCTTTATCAATTTTATTATTATTTCATTATTATATATTTTTCATAAATTATAGTGCATTATTTTATTATAATTTCTCATCAAGAAATTATTTTAATTTATATTATTTAAATATTTTTTTGTTAAAATATTTTAAACATGAGATTTACTATAATTTATAATAAAATTACAGATTACGTACTAACAAAAAAACGATGAAGTTAAACACATGATCATAAATACTTACACAAGCTTCTATTCATAAATACAGAAAAATTTCCAAAAAAAAATTTGAAAAATGAAAAGAATACAGCTTAAAAAAAATGATAAGAATAATTTCAAATAAGATATTGTGGAAGAACTAGCCTTATAAAACTACATAGTTATTTTTTACTTTAATAGTTGACCAAAGAAGGTTCAAAATTAGATAACTTATATCTACATGGATCAGAATCGTCTCCAATCCAAGAAAAACTAAAAAGGAATGAAGTTGTTAATCTAATGGTTAGTTATTATTCACCTATGTTTTTCTCTAAAATTTTATCATAAAAAAGATTATTTTTAAAAATTAAGATATTCTCTAATTTATTTTAAACTGAAAAGGATCCTAGTCCCATCTATATTCTAAGAAAAATTCTTATACATTAAGAGTACTCTCATTAATTTTGTAACCATCTAAATTTAATTTAATAATATTTTATTTTCAATCTAATGACTTATATGATTAATTATATAATCCAACGTGTTAATCCAAATTGCATGTGCACTTGTGCAGTAGTTGTTCACGTGCATCACAGCAAAAACCAAAAAAGTTGTACACGTACAAATCTAATAGAATAGAAGAGTAATTTAGAACGTTGGTCATAACAGGTCTGAATTTAAACCAAAACGGTTGCCAAAAAAATGACATCTCTGACTTATCAACACTTTTTCATCTTTGTTATAAGCTAAAAGCATTTATTGAAATCAAGCATAAAACAAATTTAGCACAAGTAATTTCAAGTTAAGAATAAAATAATTTTCATTCCTTCTCTTGTGGACCTCAAGGCTCAAGCACAAAACAGCTTTACATCTGCAGCTTGTTACAATTATGGTCTCATTGAAAAGAAACCGTGTTTTCGAGCGCTAGCGGAAGAATCTGAGAACAAAGGATCCACACTGTAAATATATGATAAATGAACTTTTTCTTTTTTGGTATACTTGGAGATGGAACTTGATGGGGAGGAAATGGTTGAAAATTCTAAGTGCGAGTACCAAGTGTATATGTAAAAAAAGAAGTTACATATACACTTTGGAAATTTAAGTTACAAGTGTATATGTAGATAAAAGTTACATATACACTTTGAAACTCATTCTTGAATTCCCAACAAAAACACCCGCTTTTTACCAAGTAGATGACCACGAAGCCAATGGCCTGATGGCATAAATGAACTTATTTTCATATGGAGAAAATTCATTCTACAGGACTCATTTGTATGGGAAAATCTTCTATACTGTAATATTCCTTGAGAACATCTTATACCACAATTTTTTTTTTCTTGCTCCCTAAACTAGCACCCTACATATTCCTATTCTAGCAAGTACAAATTATAGCAAAATAGCATATTTTCTGATGCCACTCAGCTAGTTTAGTGAGCAAAGAACCGCAAATCAGAATTTTATCCACGCCAGCTGTTAGACCTCTTTGCTTCAAAGGATGCCCCATCATTAAGCATGTCTTGTGCATCAGTTTCCATTCCCAGCTTTGAGAGAGCAAGAGCCTGCAGGTAGAATGCAGTTGGCCAATCGGGAATGCATACCTGCGCCTGCATGGCGTCCCTTAACGCAAGTTCTGCCTGATCATTCATCAAGTAGGAGAAGGCCCTCCTTGCAAAGACAGTAGCAGAAGGAACAGACATCATAACCACCAACTGTTTAGAGCACGGACGAAAAAGGACATTCAGACTATGTTCAACTTTAGAAATAATAGTCATAGTCAACGGTCATTGGACACAAAATATAGAACAAGTATAAACTTTTTTCTTTTGGATAAAACAAGCATAAGCATATTTGACAGCATGTTTTGATAATAAAATGTTCTTCTGGTGTACAGATTCAGTGCTTTGATTTAAAGGGCTAAGAAAACCAATGTTTTTCTTCAAGAATCATAAAGTATAAGATCCTAATTACAGAAAATACTTTTCTGATAAAAACTTGCCATAGAAAATATTGTACTGGAAATAGAGGCCAAGCATTGCAAGAGTACATAACAGTCTCAAATGATAGTCACATTGAGAAGCCAATCAGCCAAGACCCAATAAAAAGTGAAACAGTGCATCTACCTTAGAATAATACTCAATTGCATTTTTGAAATCCTTGTCTCTAAACGCAATATCCCCAAACTTTTTTGTGTTCAAGATGTCTTGCACTTGTTGTGTCCACTCTTGGAATGAAAGCTGCAATTACATTCTAAGTGAATAGGCAAGAGCAAGAACAAAAAGAGTTGGCAGAACAACCAGAACTTAACAAGTCAGAATTAAATTTGTTGTCTTATTTGCCCATCGAAGTAAAACAATTGAACAATTGTACTGCAGAAACAGTGTGTCATCTGTTAATGCAACTACGGTGCAGCATGTTCAGAAATAACCCAACTACAATGTGGCGTCCATATATGCATTCATGTCACTAACAAAGTCATGCAACAGTCAACGTGTGACTCAAAAGAAGCCAAACCAAAAACTCATGCAAATAATAATTCCATGCTATGTATTGCTGATAAGCCATCCAGAGAGAAGAACAGCTTAAATGTGAATGAATGAGATACCAGGAATATTCATCATCCCAGCAGATATGATAAAATCAGCTATAAGCAGATACTTCAGAAAAATGAACCAACCTCATTGATTTGTATCCACATATCCCAATAAGAATATTGGTTTCTCAGTGTCAGTAGTAACTAATTAAAGTTGCAGGCAAAAACGTGATTTGACATACCTCATTTTCTGCACCTTCTTCATCTTTATAACCTGTTTTTAACAATATCTCATGCACAGCAGTAAGATCCATCCTTGCACAAGCCTTTCCAAGAGGAGAAAGCATGGTTGGCAGCACTGCTGTATTTTTAGTAAGGCCCATTAACACATGAGATGCTACCTGTAAAAAAAGAGGGAAAAAAAATTCAACATAATGAATGAAGATTTACAAAGAAAGAGAAGGGGAAACTAGAAAATGAAGTTGAACAAAATTGAAATGGAGAAAAAAAGGGCAGCAAATGTACATTGAAGTTTAAAATTGAAAGCTAAAACAAAAACTAAACCTCTTTCTGCTTTTGAAGAGGTGCAACCGCAGTAAGAAGAAACTTAATATCAGGTCGTTCTCTAGCCTCAAACTGAAGACATTTTGAAGCAAGCTCAACCAACTTTGTAGCATCATCATTTGCGTATTGCCCTTCTAGGGATGAGTCCATCAACAACAATGCATTTTTCCCTCTAATTAGGTCCAGAGCCTGAACAACAAAATCAGCCTTAATAATAACTTTCATACCCTTGGATAGAGCATATTCAGCATCATGTGATTTAACCATGCAGCATGAATAGGCATCTTTATCAAGTCAAGTAATCAAAAGACTACAGATAATAATGATATGGATCACACATTTTTTATGCTATGTGATATTCAACAAGAAAACAATCTTAATATGCAGCAGTAAGCAAGAGGGTCAAAAGTGATAGTAACTCTTTACAAGCATATGTTTAGTGCATTTTTTTTTAATGGAATCAGAACCAGGTGATACATAGATGTTCTTGATAGATTATACTATTCATATCAAACACTGAAGGAGTTCAGAAAATGTAGGGTAATATACGATTCTCAGCATGCTTAATAAAACAGAAAAAAGCATAAAGCACATCCTTATATGGCTGCACAGACTCTGGATAAAGTCTCCAGATGAATTTGATCAAAAACGTAAAACTTTCTTGTTTACATACAAACAACTTTAAGGGATTTAGGAAGAATGGCAACATACATGGCTTGGAGGAATATGCTTGCCGCTCAAAAGATCCAGAAGAACAGTTCCATAACTGTAGATCACACTCTCTGGGATTATCCTGCCTGCAGATGTTGTTAAGTACCATATTGCCATTAACAATACCGAGTAAGACTTCTGATAAGAGAGAGTGTTGGCACAGCCCATGGAATCTCAGGCAAAACAATGTTGCCAATGAATCCAATACCATTTTTTTTTCTTTCTAGACTCTAAAGAACATGTTAAGTTAGAAAACCACAGATTGCAAAAGCTTCCTATTTAACACAATGATATCTAGACACTATTCCAAATTCTGCTCTATTATTGAGTAACATATGTACATAATTAGCCCATGTCATCAAATGTATATAATCCATTATCCATGTCCATCATTGCTGTTGGGAATTCCATAAGAAGCATAAAATAAAATCTTCAACCAATGTCAGTTATCCAGAAAAATACATGTTGGCAAGTATTATACCTGTTCGCAAAAATTCAGGTGGAGTATAAGCCAAATTAGTACTGTAGCTTTTCCCATCTCGACTATTTTTCATAAGCCCAAAACTAGATAAACGGGGATCACCATCCTGACATGAGTGAATAAATTAGTAACAAGTCAATTTCAAGGCATAATTTAGACATTTACTAAGGATTAAACGATGTTCACAGCATTTATAACATTCTTCATGTGCAAGCATATTATCATAACAGCAGTTAGGGATCACCTATGATCTGGAGGAGGAGACAATGAGAGTAACAAGTTCCAACAACCAAGCGCAGAATTAGAGAAAGAATACAAGATAGATATACCTAAACAGGAAATATGCATTTATGCAGATTATATTTGATGACAAATACTGAAAGTATGGTGACATAATATACAAAACAATCGACTGAGTTCATAATGATGGATTTATAATCATACCTCATCAAAAAGAATCCTATACGCATTCAGATCATGATATATTTTCCGGTTTTCCGTGCTACAATGATCTAGTGCTTGAGCAACATGGTAGGCAACTCTAACACGCATTTCCCATGGTAATGGTTGCTTGTCCCCTATGACATAGAATCACAGAATTCATCAAGTAAGAAATTATGGAAACTGATTATCAAACTACCATTGACAAGTAAAACAGACGCCATTTGGTTACTTATTACTCATAAAGTGCTTGCTCTTTCTTTATACTTCTCCTCTCATTTCTCTTTTCACCATGTGCTTCGGAAAGAGGGGGAGAGGGGATTGGTATTGGGCCACATACAGTACAATGAATCATGAACAAGCCCAAACGTATAACAGTCTGACAGAACAGGATTAAGAAATAAGGAGATAGAAAAATACAGTTTAGAGACTCTTTCCATAAAGATAATAAAAGGAATGAATGTTGAATTTGTCCAGAGAGCTTGGAGCATTTTCTCATATATTTAGAGGTTTTCGGAAGAGTAAAGAGGGAAAGACTTTGTGATGATTTGCAATGTATGCAGTTATTTAGTGCTTATAGGTAGATAGGAATGCCAGAATTTTAAGGGATTACTTTTTGATGCTACCTCTGCTTTGGGATAAAGTTCTTCTTTGCCTCTTTATGGCGTTCAGCAAATGCCTATTCAGAGGGGTTTCTTTGTTGGATATGCAGAGATATATGCAAGCTTTGCTTAATTAATCAGCTTGTCTTGTTTTTTTCTGTTCTGTTTTAGGATGATATATTATCTTATGTTCTTGCACTTGTTTCTCTCTTGTCTTTAATAAGCTTTTTCCTATCAAAGACTAATTATTTCCACAAGTCCAAATCTCTTCTATACTCAACTATAAATATAAAAATGTAGTTGGTGATAAAACTCAGCACAGGAAACAAAAACCAGACTGGATGGTCATTCAGCATGATGCCCAATGTCTTTTATAATTTATAGCATAAAGAAGATAACTAGGAGTAAGCAATGTAGATTGCAACTAAGATAACTACTATACCAGATAAGAACAGAGTTACCTTAGCTCCCACATATGAAGTCCAGCTAGTACAATAAATGGACTTGTTCACTTAGGCTATGCTTGGTTCGGGTGAATATGATGGGCAGGTGGAAACTGACAATATATCTAGACTTTATTGTGTTCAAACACATTGCCTTTCTGCACTTTCTCATTTTCCAAGTATCCATTTTTACTCCAACAAAACATAGCCTTAAAACATTGAATTTTATAACTTAAAACCAACCAACAGCTAAAATAAATGTATCATTTTTTTTCTCAGCAAAAGCATATTAGCACATCTTGCTTATTATATGATCTTCATGACTCCAGGAACAAAAACACAAATATGGTAAAAATTTAAGACAGGCAGCTCTGCGTTTCAAAAAATGAAAGCAATAAGAATTTACCACCAAAACCAATGATGATAATGAGAAAGAATAGTGGGGGTAAAAATACTAGAACTAAAGAGCTTTAACAATTGCAAACGAAGTTGAATAAATGGATATGGAGCAGTACAATGAAAGAGATGCTTGGACAAAGTATCATTTGGCATGTACTCAGCTACCAAGAGCCGTTCATCTCCTTCAGCACAACAACCAATTAGATTCACCAGTCTCTTGTGCCTCACTTTCCCAACTCCAGCTGCCTCTGCCTGACCAATCAAAACCATTAATAAAAACTTGCAGTCCTAAATAAAGGAATTTAAAATACTATTTGGAATTTGGAAAAAAAAAAGGAAAAAGAAATCCAAAACTATATCTTCCAGTCAAACCCCAAAAACCCACATGGCCTTAAAGAGAATCCAAATCAATTTATGTTGTGTTTCTATAAACAACTAGATACTTGTCATTCTCCTATTCATTTTTCCTTCAATTTCTCAGCAACCAAATTGAGAGCCAAAAAACAAAAAGGTTTATTCCTCTCACCATGAACTGTTGAGCGTCAGGCCAAGACAGTTTGGAGAACCGTTTGACAGCTACTAATCGATTGTTCTCGAGCTTCCCTTTGTAGACCACGTTGGGAGCTTTCTCACCACTCTCAGAGACAATGTTATCTGTGCTGAACTCATTTGTGGCCCTTCTGAGTTCATTCAGACCGTACTCTTTGAATGCTGGAACCTGACACTCTTGATCAACATCATCCTCATTACCTTCAAAATCAGAAAAACCAAACACCAAATCAACACACAACAAAATAAAAAACCAGACTTTTTCACACCAACAATAAAACAAAAGCAAAAGAATCATCCCCATTTAGCTTAAAAAAAATATAAATCATAGATTTTGACTAGCAAAGCAAGTTAATCCAACAATAAAATAATAATAATAAACAAACAGTTATACTCAACATTATTTATCGTAGTACACATATACCCCCACAAGTTCAAAACCAAAACAAAGTGAAAATCCCAGAAGGGAAACATAAGAGAAGGTTTGTTGCTCAATATATGGCTAAGAAAGTGAGAGAAGCACCAAAGAAAAAGGGTCAAGGGTGAAGAGGGTACCTGGATCGGGTTTCTTGGAGTCGGGTAAGGAGGTGGGAGGGTCTTCAGGAGAGTGGAGATGAGTGGTTTTGGAGTGTAAGCAACCCATATGGTTATGTATGATTATGATATGATGATTATGGTATGATATGAGTTATGAGTGTGGTGTGTCTACATAGAAAAGAAGGTTGAACTTGTGTGAAGAGTACAACAAGTAACACTAGATTCTATATACGTGAGGTATAGGTGCAAGAGAGAGTGGTGTGCAGGTTCAGTGGTTTAAGCTGAAAATGTTGGGGTTCCCCATGTTGCAAAAAGTGACTGAGTCACTGCTATTGTTGCTTGTTGCAGCGGCGCAAACACAGGGAAGAGAGAGAGAGAGAGAGAGAGTAAGTGATGAAAAAGGCCAAGACCCAAAAGGTGAATGAATGAATCTGTGTAAATGTAAAAGGAGAAGGGAGAGTCAGAGTGAGAGAGAAAGAAAGAGAGAGAGAGATGAAGAGGGAAGCACGGAGCAGAGAAGGTCACATGACAGGGTCTATCATGGAGCACGTGCTGACCCAGGTGGGACTGGGAGGCACTTTCCAATGGCACTTTATTTTATTTTTATTTTAATTCTTTTGCACAGACATGGAAAATTACAACGTCAGATGGTAACAGACATCGATAGCATACCTCTCAAGCTCAAGAGCATCATTACACAATTTTTATGTGGAACTGATTTTTTCAGCACAATAATCTGCTCCATGTTTTGAGGGTCTTGTGCCCGCTTTCAGTTTCTTCTCACGTTTAGAGTGTTTGATTGTGAAATGCAATGGAAGGGACCATAAGAGCCAAATCCATTGACAATGAATGTGATAAAAAAGTGAATGTAGTTTGCTTTCTCTCATGTAATATCAACTTCAACAACAATGATGATGAAAACAGGTTAAATGGTTAGCTTATTATAGAAAGATCATTTTTTCTCTCTCTTTGTTTTATCCCCCTTACCTATGTTTTTTTTTTCTTTTTAAATAAGGATTTAAGGAATAAATTTCATTTAAATAAAAAAAGTTAAATGACATTAACTACAACTTTTATAATAATATATACGTGACCTCATTTGTTTTTGTTTTCCCTTTCTTTATTTAAGTGTACAATATCTTTTACGCAACCGGGAAAAAAAAACAGCTCTAAGTTCAATAATAATCAATGACATATAAAACTTTTTAGTGAGGTTAAAAATCATAATTTCCTTAGGTTAAGTTTGATGTACATTATAGTATAATATAAAATTAGTTAATAAAATAATATAAAATATGATAATATAATTAATAGAATAAGATATAATTTTATTTTTTATTTGATAATAAAATAATAAATTAATTGATTATATAATATTTTTTAATATTAAAATATTATTTAACATAAAAGTTAAAATAATTAAATAATAATAATAAAAAAGCCTTATGTAACTCTGCAACTAAAACACACAGCAGTGGTGGCCATGGCGGTAGCGGTAAGGCGAATGCAATGATGCGATAGACGATAGCGATAGTGATGGTGGTAGTGCGAAGCGGCGGTGGTGGTGATGATGGTGGTAGTGGTGGATCAAGGGAGATGAGTGATAAAAATGAAGTTGATGATAAGATTGAAATAGAAATTTTATCAGATCTTATCATGTAATAGGAGAAGAGATAGAGTTATCAATTTAGAATAAGATAAAATAATTTGATCTGATTTCATTATATTATTAGTTGAATGCACCAAACGTTAAATAAGACTTAATAATATTAATTTATACTATCATATCTTCTTTATATGATGCACCAAATATAGTCTTAAATTTTTAGACAGTGGAGTACAAAACTTCCATCCACAAAGCCTAAAAGCTCTAATACCGTAGGATAACACTGCTATAAAAAAAGAAGAAGAAAAAAAGCTCTAACACCGTAGGAAACATAAATTAGGAATTAACACAGCAAAAACTTATTTGTCAAGGAAAAACACTTGCATTGCTCAAATTTATTGTAAATCTGAGTAAATATAAATTGAATATCATTTAATGTTATGTTAAATCCAAACAGATTTAATTCGACAAGAAAAAAAAAGTTAAAATTCGGAAAGAAAAACGTAAAAAATATTTTGTATAAATATAAGGAAAATAATTTTTTGCTGGGAAAACAGAGAATATAAAAAAGAGGTATCATATATACCTAAGACACGGGAAAAAAAATTGGATGCAGGGACGAAAAGATTTTAAATAGGCACTATTTATCATAAGAAAATTGCTAAGCATCATGAAAATAAATATTTTATGAAAGTCCATTCGAATTGAACGTGTCAATAGTTATATTTAAAATTGTCTTTTATCCTATCACCTATGTATGATTGTTGGTGACCTAATTGGTCAAAGGTAATTTTGTAAGTTTTCCTAAAAAATTTTTGTTTGAAATAGCATTACACTTATCATAAATACTCAAATCACTAATTAATATGAATAAAGTTACATAAATTATGCTAAATATATATATATCTCTCTAAAAAATACTTATATACATGTTAATTATTAGAGTGTCTATAATAAGCTGTAATAAGTTGCGTCTATTTGAGAATTTCTCCAAGTGTCATTTTTTTTAAATAATCACTAAAAAAATTGAGATATTGAGTTATTTTCTTTAAAAAAAATTCTTATTCATTATTTTTCAATAATTTATTGTATAACATTGGTGAGATAATAATTCTCAACCAATTTTTTTGATTTTTTTTAATGTTAATGAGCGTTTCACAAACTTCAAGATACGTTTGTAAGAAGTCGCAATTACTTTTCTTCTCTAAACATGCATCCGTGTTTTAGGAAGAATTTTTTAACGTATGTCTTAAAGTCACAATTACTTCTGTTCCCTAAACATGCGTTCATGTTTTAAGAAGAAATTTTTAACACGTGTCTTAAAGTCACAATTACTTTTATTCTCTATTCTCTAGACATGCGTTCTTATTTCAGAGAAAAGTTTCTAATGTGCATCTTAAAATCACAATTATTTCTGTTCTCTAAACATGCATTCGTGTTTTAAGAAAAAATTTCTAACGCGCATCTTAAAATCATAATTATTTCTATTTTCTATTTTCTAAACATGCATTCGTATTTTAGGGAGAAGTTTCTAACGTGCGCCTTAAAACATATTTGATGCGCGATTTACTTTACTTAGTATTGCAAGTGTCAAACATTTTTAAAAAGGCCCATTGAGTTATTTAACTTCTAACCCTTTTTCTTTATTATTTTCATTTTAGCTCTTTATCTTTGATTGGGGATTATGCTGGTACTAGTAGATCTACAATGGGGATTGATGTATCTATATCAAAGATAGAAAACCATGATTTTGACACATGAGACCACCAAATTCTCGATCCGTTATCAAAGTCAAAAGCCAGATCAAGCTACCACTTAAATTTGAAGTAATTATCAGCTGCTAATAGTAGATGATTAAGAGCGAAAATCTAAAACCAAATCAAAATTTTTATTTTATTTTTCTACCATTTTCTTAGCAGATAAATAGTATCAACAGCCTTTTTTTTTTTTTAAAGAAACTTCTCAACACATAACTTCAAAACCTAAGATCCAAAAGGACCAAAACAACATAGAAGCGCATACACATTCTTCACCAACAACAGCAAAAAGGGAGATATCACATTTTCCCGAAATTCAAAAGCCCAAGTTGAAAACAAACAAACGAGCTACTTGATGAAGATTTGAAGTCCTCGGAATCCACGAAGTTCTTGAAGTTTTTGGCCTCCAGCGGTTATAGCAAGCGGCAAACATTCCGTTGAAATAAAGAAATAAGGATTAAAAAATTTAGAAAATATTTTTGTATATTCTCATAATTATTTTTGAAATACTAAATTAATTAATGTGTATAAGAAGATTCTATATTTAGAAGAGTGAGTTTATATAAAGAATGAAATATAATCAAATATAATCAAAATAGTATCTCTAATTATATAAAAATCAGATATCTACAATAACACAAAATCAAGCTTAATTTAATTTTAGGATATGTTCTAAATATTCTAATACTTCTTCTCTAAGTTTTAACTTGTTACAATTAGACACATCAAAATAAATAAACTAAAATATTTTAAAAATACAACGTCAAAATTTAGAAGAAGCCAAGAAGCTTAAACTGTATTTGGGATAGAACCATCTGTATTTGAGAGAATCTACAATGGGAACGGAGTCAAATTACATCTGGGATGAACCGATTTACATATGACTAAAACAATGGAGACGAAACCAATTTATCAAACAAAATTGATCAGAGGTTACAGCAACAGAGACAGAGTAAATCTTTCAGGCTGGATTAGACGAAACTGATCGGCGAAATTGAACAAAAATGCATATCGAAAATGCATATTGGAGACTAGAACTGTCAAAATGAGTCGGGCCAGCCCAATTTGGGCCGGACCATTTTCTGACTGATCCAAATCGAGTCATGTAAGTTTCGACCATTTTCTCGACCAATCCAAATCGAAATAGTCATGTAAGTTTCGGGTTAACATTTTATCTGCCAAGTCCACCTTTTTTTTGGGCGGCCCATCGAGCTTATGTAAATAGGTCGACAATAATCGATGCAAACAAAATCTGGAATCTAGGATAGTAATCAAAAACCAATCTAAGGTGCTAAACTTAGTACGCAATGAGAGAAATCGAGGCTATTTTTAATTTCTGGCTAACATTTGTTAGCCCAACTTATCTATTTTATCGAGCTATTTGGGCCGGCCCATCGAGCTTAACTTATTTTGATGGCTCTATCGGAGACTAGAATCTAAGACAATAATCGGAGTCTGAAACAAAATCTGGAATCTAGGATAGTAATCGAAATCTGAAACGAAATTTGGAATCTAAGAAAAAGTATAATATTATAATTTTTTAAAATTTGTCTAACACAATAATTTAAAAATAAAAAACCTAAAATGACGGTGGGCTAAAGAATTGTCAAAATATTTAGAACACAGCATGAGAGATGATTAATCAGAATTCCAGAGTTTCAGAAACTATGCAACGGAATAGTGATAATACTAAATGAGTATTTATATCGCAGAATTTGAAGATAAGATCGTATTACTCGATACGTTCAGAATGTTAGAAAAGAAAAATATTGACACAGAAAAAAGTCTAGAGAATATTTTTATATATTCTTTGAATTATTTCTGAATTTTTAAATTAATCAAATCACTGTACATAAGATTCTTTATTTATAAGATAAAAAGTCTATATAAAAAATAAAATACAATCAAATATAATAAAAATAATATATCTAATTATATAAAAATCAAATTCTAACATAATATAAAATTAAACTTAATTTAATTCTAAAATATACTCTAGATATTCTAACACTGACAACATATGACACGGAGTAATGGCCAAAGCTTGACTCCTTAATAATGCTTTGAAAGCCCCCTCATATACCATCATCAAAATTAAAGACAAATTTTAGCAGAAACATAAACCCCTAAACACAAAATTTTAAAAAAAAAAGACATAAAGAGTTAGAGAGATAGAGAAAGAAGCGTACTTAACTGGGAGTTGTTAAAATAGAGAAGACAAATGGAGTATGCTCCTCCTTCTTCTTCTTCTTCTCCTTCAATACCTTCGGTGGAGGCTTGTTGTTGATTTTCGACGAGATTTCAAGGTTAAGAAAATGAATAGACAATCAAGTGAATAATGTATTTGGATTTTGTGCTTTTTCTGGTGGAGGCCGACAAAGTCATTAGGGATGTGGGAAGAAGGAGAAGGGTCCTCGCCGAAGATTATCTTCGATCACCAAAGATTGCAGGGACTTCCACATAATATCCTTCCTTTTCAGGGACATACTTTGTAATTTAGAACTTAACAAAATTACCTATTGATCAAGTTGTAGATAATTGTTCCATGCCATTGATCACTTTTTCTTTGTAATCAACGGCTAAAAGAGTTTGGTGCATTCATACAATATGTGGAAATTTAATGAACATAATCGCTACAAATATCTTACAATTGCTACAACCAATATTTAATGAATCTTATTTATGGAAATTTGAGATTTGATTAAGCAAATAAATAGATAATTGATTAAGTAAGTATAGGAATTAATTAAGTAGATTTGATTTGTAATTTATGAAGAACAAATAGAGAATATGAGAGTAAATAGAGAAATTATCATAATAATAGAAGAATTAATGAAAATAATAATATGTGGCATAAAGATAAAGAGAGTATCATAAAAAAAAAAAATCAACTCTCAAGGAGAAAGAGAATGCAATAAAACAATATTCCACTCTCAATAAAGACTACTTTCATTTATAAGATAGGGATAGATTAGTAAATAAAAAGCTAAGTTAATGAGTTGTTTCCTTAAAATATATCTTTAATTTACTTTTTATAATAATCCCTTATTATAAAATACAGGTAATAATTCTCAACCTGTTTGTTTTGGAATTTTATTAGGGGTGTTGTAGTTTTGTTTAGATTGATTTTGAGTAAAAAAATTAACTAATTTAAATAATATTATTTATATTAGTTTGAATTAGATAAACTAGTTATATTTTAAAAATTGATATAATCCAAACTAATTTTGAATTTAATCGATTTAATCAATTTTTGATAAAAAAATTCTTTTAAGCTTAGATTTTAAGTTAAAATCAATTTAACCTATTAAATGGAAAAAACAAGAAATAAAAAGAAATAAAAGATATAAATAACTAATTTCATATGTCTAAAATAATATTTAATAACATAAAGTGAAAGATGTGTATGAAAAATTAGAGTTAATATAAGTAAAAATATAAATTTAATAATAAATAAATATATTATATAATATTAATTTATTTGAATTGAATTGAATCGATTTTACAAATTAAAACTGAAAATTGATTCAATCCAATCAATTTTCAAAAAATTAAACAAAAAAATCAAATTTATTTGATTTTGATTAAATTTTGATTTTTAGTTCAATTTAGATTTTATTTTTAATTTCGATTGAATTTGAACACCCTTAATTTTTATAAAATGTCCCATCTATTTCTTTTCTCTTTAGGTGAATATAAAACAATTAAGTCTTATGAGATTAAAAAATACAGTAATTGTGTAGGGATAAGCTAGTAACTTCTCCATTGTCATTTTAAAAAACATTTAATTACTACAAAAAAAATACTTGAGTTGATGAATTCTTTTCTTAAAAAAATATTTCTATTGATTTTTTTCTATGATTATTTATTGTAAAATATGGGTGAAGTAATAATTCTCAACATGTTTGTTTTGATTTTTCTTAATGCTCACAGAGTGAGTTTATGCAAACTTTTGCAAAAATGTCACAATTATTTCTTTTCTCTTAGCACCCATTTGCATTTAGTATAATAAGAAAAAAATTGTCTTAGGCACTCAATTAATAGTTGACATGTTTAAAATTATGTTGGGCTATATTAGAAATGTACCTATACCTAAAAAAATATTTTTATATATGTTAATTATTAATTTAAATATCTATGATAGATAATGGTTACATAAGAACTTTTCTGTAAAGTAAATATTCACTCTTTTCTTTTTTATCTATCTGTAATGTAGTTGAATGAAAATTAAGAAAGTTATTAAGTCCCATTGATTATAAGCAAAATTAACTATATTTTACTATATTATTCATTTTTAAAATACTTAAAATATTATTATCATTCTATTAATATTTTTTTTACTTATTAATATTAAGGATAAGAATAAAAAATAAATAATTAATAATTTATTAATTTTTGAAAATAAAAATAAAATAAAACAAAAACTTTTATAAAGCGACAAATATAACTAAAGGAGTAAGTCTTCAGAGACTCGAAAATGAAGGGATTGAGTTGGGATAAATTGGCCACTTCTCCATGTATCATTTATTTATAATAAAAAAATTGATCACTAACAATAAAAAGAAATTTTAAGTTATTAAGTTGTTTTCTTCAAAAATATTCCTTATTACAAAAATATAGGTGAACTAATAATCCTCAACCTTTTTGTTTTGGATTTTCTTGATGATAACAAGCATTTATATGAATTTTAAGATGCACATTAAAGATAAAGTACGATTTGGGTGGCAATCTAATCCCACTTTCATTGATTAGTGTTTATGAGAATGTAAAAACAAATAAGTCTTAAGAGATTCAAAAATAGTGACTAAGTTGGGATAAATTGTCCACTTCTTAAAAATATTCTTTATTGTTTTTTTTTTCCAATAATTCTTTATCGGTGAAGTAATAATTCTTAGCCTGTTTGTTTTGAGTTTTTCTTGTTGCTAACAATTATTTATACGAACTCCAAGATACGCTTGTAAAATATTTTATAATTTATTATTTTTCCTCTAAACATCTTATGTATATAGATATATCTTTACAGATACGTATTAGACTCCTTTTTTTTTTTTTTGGTCTACACGTATTAGACTGCTTTTTTTTTTTTGGGTCAGACGTATTAAACTACTTTGAATGATGGGTCCTTGATTTAGGATTGAACAACTCAAGGTCTTTGGGTCGTTGGCCCTCTTAGGGAAATCTACTCGATAATTTCATTAAATTGAATGGGAATGGTTCCTAATTTGGAAATCTAAACTGGGCCATACAGCCCATTACGGTGGTAATTTTACCGATACTTTGGGCCATTGGTTGTATTGATTTTATGATTCTTTGTGTTAGTATATACAAATATGTAACCTGAATTAGGGGTGTCTAATAAATCTATGTTTTAGAATCTTATACTGAATAAATTATAGTGATTTAGTTATATTTATTAGTGAATTTTAGATGAATCTTTATCATTGTCTTCAATTTTGTAAATTTAGAGAGATTTAACACATTTAAAGTGAAAGCAAATAAAGACACTACGATTTCAGAGTAAAGGATGATTATTTTGGCTTAGACAGGTCTTGTGAGCGATTAAGAAGTTAGACACAGTCGTGTCTAACTTAGGAAACGCTTCTGTCAAGTTCACACGACCGTGCCTAACTTGAGAAAAGCCTCTGTGTGACTATTTTTAAAAGACACGACCGTGTCTCTAGGGCACACGACTGTGTCTTCTTTACGGTGTGAGTTATGCAATCTTAGCTCACATGATGTGATGTCTCCTGAATGTAAAAACAACAATTTTTTCCCTCATCATTATAAATAAAAGCAAACCCCCAAACCTAAGAAAGACTTTTGCGACAACAAATTTCAAGAGGCAAAGGCTAGGATCTTGTGAGCGATTGAAGAGTTAGACACAGTCGTGTCTAACTTAGGAAACGCTTCTGTCAGGCTCACACGACCGTGCCTAACTTAGGAAAAGTCTCTGTGTGACTATTTTTAAAAGACACGACCGTGTCTCTAGGTCACACGACCGTGTCTTCTTTACAGTGTGAGTTACGCAATCTTGACTCACACAGTGTGAGGTCTCCTGAATGTAAAAACACAGTTTTTTATCTCATCATTATAAATAAAAGCAAACCCCCAAACCTGAGGAAGACTTTTGCGACGACAAATTTCAAGAGGCAAAGGCTAGGGTTTTGAAGACAAGCGCAAGAGTTCTGAAGTTCAACCAATGAAGGCATCTTCTCCTTCTTCATCTTCACTTTTTATTTTCTTTTTCCTATTTTCTTGAGATATAATCATGGTTCTTTCTTTAACTTTTATTATTGTTTATGCTACATTGGCCATGAGTGGCTAAATTCCTTTTTCTAGGATTAGGATGTAACTCTCTGCTTTTCTATGTTGAATTTTTAATTTAATTCTTTGTTAATGGTAAATTATTATTCTTGATTCATTCTTGGTATGCTTAATGCTTGTGGTATGTTACACGCCATATTTACATGATCTTAGGCTTTAGGTGAAGGATCGAAAGATGAAATCTAATTGTTTGATAATTTAAGAATTGAACTTAGGAATTGAGACTTAGACATAGACTTAAATCATTTGAGGATCAAACGATTGTCATAAAACTTAATAGGTTGGAACTTGGATTAATTGTCATGAGAATGAGATCGATGAAGTTTTAACACGTTTTTAATGCTAAGAATTGGGCTTTAAATAATTTCAAACAAATCACCTTTAAGAGTATAATTGAACATTAGCAAAGATAGGATTACAATTTAGCATAGGAGGTAGTGTAGTGAATTCCTAGTCCTAGGCCTTTAAATCTTGGTTGTATCCTGACTTTTCTTAATTTACTTGCTTACTTTATTATTTTGATTCTTGTTTTGATCTTGATTGAGTTTCACCATTGATCTTTATCGCTTAAATAATCAAAGTTATCGTAGGAGTTGGTAATCAATCGATACTTGTGGGAACGATCTTTATTTTACTACTTTTTACGATCCGTGCGCTTGCAGAAAAGTCACAACAAGTTTTTGGCGCCGTTGCCCGGGATCATGTTGATATTAACACAAATGGCAATTTAGTTGATTTAAGCATTTATTTTATTTTATTTTATTTTATTTTCATCTTATATAATTTCTTCTTTGAATTTTCAGATGTTATTTCTTCCTTATGCGTAGAACGGGAAGTCAAGATGATCTTACTATCCCCATTGATCTTGAGATCGAGAGGACACTTCGTCATATCAGAAGGGAAAGAAGAACACTGATAGTTGAGGAAGACCACATGGCGAACAACATAACCAAGTCGCCAACCAAGAGCGAAGGTTGAGGAATTATGGAACTCCTAATGCTAACGCTCGTCAGTCTTCCATTGTCAGGCCACGGGTTGAGGCCAACAATTTCGAGATCAAGACATCCTTAATCCAAATGGTCCAACAATTGCAATTTGGTGGGTCACCAACTAAAGACCCAAATCAGCATTTGGAAGAATACTTGGAGCTGTGAGACACGGTAAAGATAAATGGGGTTTCAACTAATGCTATATGAGTCAGACTTTTCCCTTTTTTCACTTAGGGGGAAGGCAAAGAAGTGGATTCACTCAGAAGTCCTAAATTTACTTACCACATGGGACTCGATGGAGCAAGCTTTCTTGGACATGTACTATCCAATTAGAAAAATAATCAGGTTTCGTCAAGACATCACTACTTTCTCCCAAAAGGAAGATGAATCGCTTTGTGATACATGAGAAAGGTACAATGATCTCATTCGTCAGTGTCCACATTATGACTTGCAAGATTTTGTTGTTATGTGGACATTCTATATTGAGTTAACATTTTCTGCAAAGGCAACTCTTGATACCGTAGCTGGCGGTGCTTTGATGGCAAAGACTCCAACAGAGGCAAGGGCTTTGATTAATGAAGTCGCTTTAAATATTTATTTGTGGCCAAGTGAGAGATCATCTTTAAAGAAGCACGTCGAAATGATAGAACTTGATGCTATTACTATGTTGAATGTCAAGTTTAATGCCAAGTTTGATGCATTGACTAAGTCACTTGAGAAGCTGAATGTCAATGTTGTCACTACTCCTAACATAACTTGTGAAACATGAGGAGGATGGCATCTTGCTTCGGAATGCAATGCAATGGAGACGTATTCTCAAGACTTATCTTTGGGCAAATGAATTTATGTGCAAAATGGCAATTACAAGACTCAAGGAAATCCCTTCTCCAATTCATATTCCAAATGGAGAAATCACCCGAATTTCTCATATGCCAAGCAACAAGATAGAGAGGCTCCATCCAACAATCGACCTCCACCCGGATTCAATAGCCTCAACAATCTTTTCAAGGAACGAAGTCCAATTTAGAAGCCTTCATGGAAAATTTCATATTTACCCAAAAGGAGCACAATCAAGTCATTCAAGCACAAAATCAAGTCATTCAAGTACAAGTGCAACAACATGAAGAGTTTATCAAGCAAATCAATACTCACCTAGATCAAATTGTTACTCACTCCAAGATGCTTGAAACTCAAATAGCCCAACAAGCAAGCTTGTTCAGCATAGTTCAAGGGCGAATACCAAGTCAATTGGAAACTAATTTGAGGGAGCACGATCAAGCAAATTTTTTATTAAGAAGTGGTAAGCAACTTGAAAGCCCCATAATAAAAGAAAAGCTTGAAGATAAAGAAACCCATGAAAAGAAAGAGAAGCAAGAGAAGAGCGGGAATAAAACAAGAGATGAAGAAAGCACTAAAAAGTATGTTTCTCCGGAAGCATATGTTCCACCTTTGCCTTTCCTTCAAAGGTATCAAAGGGTGAAACTTGATCATTAATTTGAATTTTTTTTGGAGATACTTAAGAAGCTTTACATTAATATTCCTTTTACTAAAACTCTCTCCCAAATGTCCTCTTATGCTAAGTTCTTGAAAGAGATTCTCTCTAATAAGAGGAAGCTTGAGGACTATGAAACTATTGCCTTGACTGAAGAATGTAGTGCAATCATTCAGAATAAGCTTCCACCTAAGCTTAAGGATCCAGGTAGTTTTTCTATTTCATGCTCAATTAGGAATATGAATATTAATAAGGCTTTGTGTGATCTTGAGGTGAGTGTGAGTTTGATGCCCCTTTCTATTTATGAGAAACTTGATATTGGGAGCTTAAATCAACCGCCATCTCTCTTCAATTGAAGGATAGGTCAATCAAGCATCCTAGTAGCATATTAGAGAATGTACCATTAAAGGTGAGAAAGTTTTACATACCAGTCAACTTTGTTGTACTTGAGATAGAAGTAGATGTTCAGATTTTGATCATACTTGGACGTTCATTCCTTGCCACTAGAAGAGCCATGATTAATTTTCATCAAGGGAAGTTGACCTTGCGATTAAATGATGAAGAAGTGGTTTTTCATGTTTTTGATTCTGTCAAAAATCTTACTTCCTTTGATTCAAGTAATCCTATACATGCTACTGATGTTGCAGAAAATACTATGTTTTCACATATGCAGGAATCTTTAATTGATGATAAATCATAAAAGATTTTACCCAAACCTGCCACTAACTTTGAGAATGCCAAGCTCTATAAGAATAGACAAAAGAAGTGGCATACCATAGGTAATAAGCAGTGTGAGTTTAAGCTTAGAGATAAAGTTATTGTCGATAACTCACTTCTACGTTTTATGTCCTGATAAGTTGTGGTCAAAGTGGTCTGGACCATATGAGATTGTGCGAGTCTTATGATATGGAGTGTTTTAGGTGAAGAAAGAAGGCCAAAAGACATTCTTGATAAATGGTCAGAGAATGAAACACTATGAAGAGGGAGTGGGGACTGAGCACCACTCTATCGGCATCACCTAAGCATGACATCAACCCATGGTCAAGCTATGGTCCTTAAACTAGCGCTTCTTGGGAGGCAACCAAGTTTCTATCCTTTCTCATATTTTATTTTAGCTTTTGCATTTGGTTTTTTAATTTTTGCTTTGTTTTCCCCAATAAAAAAAGAAAAAAATATATATATTGACCCTTTTTTTTGTTTTTCTTGTGCAGTTTTAGTCAACATGTCGCCGCTCAGTTAGACTTGATGTTTCATGACTACACATCTTCCCCCAGCTCCACCCTCCCACCACCTTCTTGATCTTGCATTTTCATTTTTCAGGGAAGTTTCGTTATCATTTGTTCTGTTATTTTTCTTATTTAAACATTAAGAATAATGTTTATTTTAAGTGTGAGTGGAGTACTTTTAACTTTAGTAAAAAAATTTGTGAAATAAATAAACACTTGAATATTGTTAGTAATCAAGTTGAAATTGTGTGTTAATTTCTTGATTATTTCTGAGTTGATAGAGATTTGTTTTAAAGGGGAATCCACAATTCATGAGTAGTTTTTGTGCAAGACAATCTTTTTTAATTGAGTATTGAAACATTTAGCATCTTATTTGGAAATTAGCCATGTTTACTTGCATTTGTTCTATTTATTAACATTAACCAGAAAATGAGTTTTGAGTTTTATTGATTAGATTTTTCATAAATAAAATCCTTTTTTTTTGAAGTGAGATTTCTCTTGATTAATATGTGCTAGAACTTGCTTTGATATCTTGTTGAGACTTTATTAATTAACATGTAAACTTGAACATGATTAAGACAATTAACCTTAATTCTTTCTTGACTTCTAGAGTTGCATTAAGAAAATAATCTCTTAGCTGTCTCATTTGAGCTTGAAATTAATTTCTTTGAATACCCAATTAAATAATCAGGTTGAATTCTTTGGAGCAACTAATGTGTTAATTGAAAAGTCTTGAAATGTTACTTTTGTCTTCAAGGGTTGAAAGAAAGAAAGAAAAGAAAAAAAAATGAAATGAAATGAAAGATGAAAAAAAGAAAAAAAATAATGAAAAAGGAAAAAAAAAGAAAAAAAAAGGATTGTTAGTGAAGAATAATGAGAAAGTTGGGTTGAAAGTGAAAATTTATTATATTCTTGTGCATTATGTTTTTAACCTGATTCTGTTTTGTATCAATTTATCTGTGAACATTCTTTATCCTTGTTTACATTTTTTCTACCTTTCATTATTCCCCTTTACCTTGTTACAACTAAAGGAAGACCTTTTGATTCTTGTGATGTATGTGAACTTGGAAGTGGAGATGAGATTGATAAGCAAGCCTATGATATTGCATTTTTCATGGGAAATTTGAGTGATCTCTTTGTCCTTAAACACTTCAGCGATGGAAAGATGAGTGATCTCATATGGTTGGTGAAGAGAAAAGATGTAAGTTAGACTTAAGCCACTAATTGTATTAAGAGATAAATTGTCTTGCTTGATTGAATTTGATTGTCGAGCTTAATTGAATTTTTAAATTGTAGAATTTTCCTTGATTCATTGTCTGTGGATTGGGTTGGGTGGGCTAGCAGCGCTTTTGGACCCGACCCGCTCACAAGAGTAGTGGGTTGGGTTGGGTTGGGTCGAAGAGTTTTTTTCGCTTAATCCGACCCAACCTGACCCGCTCAAGAGTGTGTTGGGTTGGGTCAAACTTGTGGGTCTAATATTTAAAAAAAAACTCTTAAAACAAGTCAAAATACAAAATCTAACAAATTAATATCATAAGTCTCAATTTCAAATAAACTAAACACCATAAGTCAATAAGTGTATAACAAATTAACAACTAACAAGTCTTACTAAGTCAGAAATAAATTAAACAAAGCTAGTCATAATTCAAACAACAAATTAGTTTAACCAATCAAAATCAGTGTTTTCAGAAGTATGACTAACTTTTTACTAGCAGATGATCCTTGTAACATCCTAATATAGATATCTAAATATATCCTAATTATACAGAGATATATAAAGATAACCAGTACTAAAGACGTCACTTCTACATACTACATACTTACATATATCCATAATCACAACTGAGTAATTATAGAAAGTCTTGAGAGATTGCAGAAAACTTAAACTCATACATACATATACAACACTTGCCATAAAAGGGCATATTGTAACACATACTACTAGAAACATACAAAACAAATATAAACTTATGCATAAGTTTTGTCTACTAAAGCATATAAAAATTATACTAGTCTTCATGCTTCATCTTCATTCCTTTAAAAGGGTCATTACCTGGATTTAAATGGAAGAATAACTGGGGTGAGAATTATAATTCTCAGTAAAAATAATTTCAATACCAGCTAGTTATAACATAGTATAACAAATATCATAATTGCTATAACTACAACATAGGAGTTTCCTCCACTAGTTCTCATAACTGCACACTACTAGGTAATGCGATCTAACCTAATAGTTTACACATCATCAAACACAAACAACTGCCCATACAGCTGTAAATATCAATAACAATAGACAATGCACATATAACTGTTTGTAAATACAATGCAGATGATATGTAATATGATTATGCTCAAGGAAGATCCTAAATACATGCTCGTGCAATGCTTTATTTTTGAAATACATGTAGGGAATTATTTTGAAAACCAAGAAGTTTATTAGGAACTGGTTCAGTATATTATCCCGTGGCAAATGAGGTATCTCCTCATATCACACATATCCTGATACGCTGAGATGTTCGGTCTAAATCATGATTCCGAAGAACCTTATATATCCCTACTTATCTCATTTGGTCTTGTTACTATCGAAATATCAGGATTATGTCCTTTCTCGATTGAGTCTATCAGTCACCCTTCAATTTCCCTTGGCCTTCATGAATAATATCAAAGGATATTCACTACGATCAATACTACTAGACTATTTCTATTTTACATACATACATTCTTATATCTAAACGCCACCTCATCACTCATAACTCTTAAGTGAATCCTATACAACACTATGTTATTGAAGTGTTAGATACTCACCTATGACAAACCATTACTCTTGGTTGTACTAGGGTTCTCATAACTTTTCTATAGACTCAACTCATCCTAGTGAAAGAGCCTATCTTAACTAATGCCTCATTCAACCTTGCTTAAAGAAATAAATGAGCATTTCACTATAACTTTTGCATACTTAATGAATGTAACAAGCTTACAAGTCAACATTCTTCCTATTGTGTATTCTACAATGTTTAAGGTCTTGTTTAACTAGAGACTTAGTACATAACATTCCCTCTTTGGAACTAAATACACAACCTTATCTCTATTTAAGTGAATCTAACTCAAAAGTGGTTCTTACTTACAACTCTTTGTTGCTTAAGGCTCTAGATACCTTCCAAAGGTAATCCATTACTCTTGAATATCCTAAGGTTCATACCTTCCTTATCCTTACTAGAGTAAATCCTACAATTTATCCTAGTATACTCATCTTTATTGTGCCATCTCATCACATCTTGAGTGATATCTAATGCAATAATAAATTGTCTAAGGTGCTATATCCTTACCTAGAGCAAACCACCTCTTTTGGATGCTCAAAGCCTAAGCTTTCTCATTCATTTTAGGTGATAGTTCATCTCTTGAAATATCCTTATTTGTGTCCTCACACAACTTAGGAAACATATATGAATGATTCCATCTAGCCAAGAACTTGAAAACATCAAAAATAACATTTTTAGAGTTCTTGGTGCTCATGCTGCGGCACAACGTTCTTCACGCTACAGCACCCTAGCCTCGGGTCTCAATATTGGGTGTAACAGCACTCTCACGCCACGACACGACGTTATTTATGCCGTGGCGTAAGCAGTAAATTCAACTCTACGTCGCGGCATGTCGTACTCACACTGCGGCATATAATACACTGAATGACATGTTAGACTTGTTATGTGTTAAAAAAGGTAGCATATGACTTGTTTAACATATATGTTTAATTTTGTAATAATTTGAGTTAGTTTGGGTATTTAGTTACAAATCGGATTGTAAAAAGTAGTTTAAAATGACTCAGATAATAGCATAAATTGCTTAGGAGAAGGAAATAAATATGGATAAGTTATTTCTAGGTCATAAATATGAATAACAGGTTACAGTTAAAGTTTCAAGGTAAACTAAGCTAGTTTGACATTTTTAGGCATACTGACTGTCTAATTATAACTGGTTTGACTAGTAGCAAGTATGAAAATATCAGATAATGTTGAAATGACTTTTTATATGAATCCTGATATTTATTTTAAAGTTATTGGAAGCTGAAAATCTAGATTTAGCTAAATCTGAATGCTTTTAGTAGATCAAATTTTATCAATTATGGCCTAAGGGCCAATTGAGTCTTAATTTCTCTTTTATAAGGCCTTTTTCACAGCCAAACTATTTCATTCAGCAGAAACAGAAAACGTAAGGAGAGAAAAGAAAGAAGAGGAAAGAAAGACCAAAGAGGAAGATGAGAGAAATAGGAAGTTCAAAGGGAAAGCTAAAGCTTGAAATCCAACCAAGCTTGATTCTTCAACACAGCTCCAAAGGTAGGGGTTCTTTGTTCATTTTCGTCTCTTTTCTCTATTTAAACCATAGATGCACTTAAGGTACATAATAGGTCATATTGAGTTTTAGAGGTATTTGATGTGTTTTGATTGTATGATTAAGTTTCTTTGGGTTTCTATGACTTATTCATAGCATTAATAAAAGTTAGAACTTTTGAATATCTCATTTGATCCTTTGAAATCTCAAAAAGGGGTTTAGGTCACCTTATAAGAGATTTTGGAGTTTTCATCCAAATTAACAAGTTTAAGTTTGTGATTGCTGATTCCTAAGTGTTTATGAAATGATTGGGGTCTTAGAATCACTTTAAAACTGGTTTGGAATGGCCAAAATCTAAGAAAAAAACTAATGGAATAGTACCACGTTCTGCAGAGTTGATGCAGGGCTTCTGTTTGGGCAACACGGCCCATGTCCGAAGACACAGGGTGGGCCGTGTCTCTCTCTGCCAGGAGTTCTCGTGAACAGAGTTCATGGAGCAAGACACGGGGTAGGTCGTGTATCAAGACATGGCCCGTGTCTGAAGACACAGGTGAGGCCATGTAATGTGACATGGCCCGTGTCTGAGGCCAAAAACTTCCAAAAATATCATTTTTGATGTTTTCAAGTTCTTAGCTAAATGGAATTATTAGTATATGTTTCCTAAAATATGTTAAGGTACAAATAGGGATAGTTTTCAAGAATAAAATTATACCTAGTATATATAGAAAAGCTTGGTAGTGTTGATTTTGTGGGTATCTTTTGATAGTATTCACGAAAGCCAAGAGAAATCAAAAGGGTGTCTGATAGACTTAAAGAAGGAATGATATAACCCTGATAAGTCGATAGTGCCAAGGCCATAAGAGATAAGTAGGGATCTGTAGGGTTCTTCGGAATCAGGATTTAGACCGAACTTCTCATATGCCAAGATATATGTGTAATGAGATGAGATACCTCTACTTACTACAAAATAACACAAGAAACCATTAATTCCTAAGATTTATATTCTTAGTTTTGAGTTGAATTAGATGTATGTATGAGATGCAGGTTACTTGGTTTGTCTAATGTTATGATCAGACCTGCTAGATATTTTAAACATATTTCATTTGTAGTTATTGAGATTATATTTATATGTGTTATATATGACTGGTTTTGATTACTCATACTAAGCTTGTAGTTTTTCACGTCGCTGTGTATCACGTAATTTCAGGTGAAGCTTCTTCCAAGGGTAAGAAGAAGAAAGAAACTAAAGATTAGAATAGTTTATGTAGTATGTTTCAAACTGTTGTACATATTAGTATTTCTTTTGAAATGTGTAAGCTTATGTATTACTTAAGCCTTTGCTAAGGCTGATGATGTATATGTATTATGATGTATTATGATATAAATATTGTATTTCCACATTTCATATGGTTCACTATGATGTTTCCAACGAACATTATGGATATAAGTATATGAATAGTATGTATGAAGTGACATTGTAATGCTAAGTATCTCTTGTATGATGTATATACTGGAATATTGGTATTAGGATGTTACACGAAATGCATAGCAAAGACCAGATTCTGCAGAATTCTGTAGAACCGTGATACTGTTCCATTGGTTATTTTCATGGATTTTGGTCATTCCAACTTAATTTCTAAGTTATTCTAAGTCCCTAATCAGTTCTTAAACACATAGGAATCATTAATAACAAATTTAAACCTCTTAATTTGGATTATGAATCAAAACCATCTTGCTTGACCTAAAATCATTCTTTGTGAATCATGGGCCTAAATGAGATGTTCTAAGCTTTTAGCTTCAACTTATGCTATGAACAAGTCATAAATGACGAAATAAACACATTCATGCAAGTCAAACACATCAAACACCTTTAGAACTCATTTTGACCTCTTAAGCACCAAAGGTGCATCTATAGTGAAAATAGAGAAAAGAGATGAATATGGACATACAACCCCTACCTCTTGGCAGCTGAGATGATCCATCTTCAAGCTTAAACTCTATCATTGATCTTCCTCTCCTCATTCTCCTTCTTCCTCTTCCTTTCTTACCCTTTCTCTCTTCTCTTCATTTTCTTCATTCTCTATTTCTCTTCTCAACCGAGAGAATATGAGATAAATAGGAAAAGAAAACCAACTTAAGTTCCTATGCTGAAACTTATATCTGCTAAGGGCACCTGAATTATACTAATTCAAGTTTTTCAGCTTCTAACAACTTTAAAATAAATCATGAGATTTGTTTAAATTATTGTTTCACCTATATTTTCTTTTTCCATATCTACTGGTAGTCAATCTAACATTAAAGTACAACCAGTATGCCTAAAAATATCAAATTAACTCAGATTCTCTTGAAACATTAATTATACATTGTTTCACTTATTTGTGACTTTGAAACAATCACTCTATGTTTATTTTCCTTCACTTAGCAACTTATGCTATTATTTGAGTCATTTTAAGTTACTTTTCAACTTCTGTATTGCAACTAAGTGCCTAAACGAACGCAGTTTGTCACAAAACTTCACAGGCATGTTAAGTAAGTCATATGCTACCTTTTGAACACATAAACAAATCTAACATGTTACTAAGGGTATTACATTTCTTCCCTCCTTTTTAAAATTTTGTTCCCAAAATTGTTCAGCTCGTGCAAATAACTCCGGGTAAACTCTCTTAACATGGAATCTTTACTACCATGTAATCTTTTTTCAGCACCAACTTCTCCCAACTACACCTCTATCAAAGGAAATCTGCTTATCTCTAAACTCTTGACCACTCTGATTGTGGATGGTAAGCTATACTAAAACATAACTTAGCTTTGAACTCTTTCTTATAAGGCTTTCCAAAATCATATATGAATCTAGGATCTCTTTCAGACACTATATTTACTAGAACTCTATGCACTCCAACTATCTCCTTCAAAAGTAGTTAAACTACTTTATCTAGGGAATAACTAACTTTACTTGCCAAAAAATGGAAAGGTTACTCAATCTATCCACCCTTACCTGCAGCATAACATATTCTGCTATGTTCTTTAATATACTAGGCCACCATATATCTTTCTTAACTCTTGAAAAACCTTAGTAGCCTCTAGATAGATGGTACACTTTCTCTTGTGAGCTTCCTCCAAGATCCTTTTCTTGATTTTTGACCATCTTGAAAAACAAAGCTTGTCTCTAAACTTCGTTATTCACTCTTAGTCATAGGGTTCCTTATAAGATCTAGTCAGTCTTGTCCCTTAGAGTTTCATTCTCCCTCTGAGCTTCTAAAAATCTGAATTCTTAGGCCTCTTACTATGTCCACCTTACTAACTAAGAGACTATCTGGAATCATAGTCACCGCAAAACTCAAATTCTCCAAACTCTCAAGAAATTCACTCTTTCTTGGACTATCATCTGGGACACTTGTAGGAATTTCCTACCTAGTGTATCAACCACTACTTTGGTCTTACCCGAATAATATCATATCTCAAGGTTATAAGCCTTGAAAAACTCTATCAATCTATTTTGCTTTATGTTCAGCTTTTTCTTATCAACAAGCATTCTTAAGCTATCATGATCACTGAGCACCTCGAACTAGACTTCTCATGAGTTATGTCTCCAATTCTGTAAGGTAAACACCACTATGGCTAATTCCAAATCATACCTAGGGTAGTCCTTCTCGTGCATGTTTAACTGCCATGATGCGTAGGCGTCTACTTACCTCTTGTGCATCAAAACACACCCCAATCCCTTCTTCGAAATATAACTGACTACTTCAAAGTTCTAATAGGAATTTGGAATTACCAACACTAATGTAGTAATCTACCTCCTCTTCAACTATTGAAAATCATAATCACTCTCTAGAGTCCATTGCTAAGTACTACCTTTCTTAGCTAGCCTAATATGGGTAACACTAACTAAAAAAGTCTACTTATAAACTCTTTGTCTTTGGTTACAATGGCTACTATTCCCATTGTACCTCTGCTTAAACTCTGCTAGGGTTCTCTACAATTTTTTCCTTGAGAAATTACATGATCCTTAAAATGTATCACTTGTAACCCAAAATTGACTTTTGGATAACTTGACACTTAACCACTTTTTTTCCAAAAGTTTCAAAAAATCACATTTGACATACTATACATGTCCTTTCGTAATCCTGGAAAATGCTTAGAAATCTACTCTTCTTAACTTTACTTCTCTGACAACCAGGTCTTAGATCATCTAATGAGAAAATCCAAAGTTTCTCTCAACTGATCTACCCGATCATTCTTTCTAAACAAAGACATTTAGTCTCAATAGTTCCTTTGTTCGACTGCTTATCAAGAGCATAGTCTCACACTTAAACTAAACAAGAACATAACATCATTTATCTCTCTTAGCAACTAAACCATGCCAACTAGGTAAGCAAACTAGATTCACAAAGTAAACCAATATGATTTACAAAGGAAATCCATACTCTCCTCATACATATCTTAAAAGATTTCTCTTTACATGTGCTCTTACCTCATACCAAGTTGGAAAATTTTGTCGCCTCCGCTGCGCACTCTGATCTATATACTGCTTACATATCTTGGTATCTTGGAGTCTGATATACCTCGTTCCTTTAAGGTTGCTCATCTCAAAAGCACCCTACTCATACTTATCATCACCCCAAGCTACCACTTGAACCTATATTCCTTTACTTGACAAAAATTGAGACAAAGAGGCACCCTCACTAATCTCAACATTTGATATTTTCCTCTTTAGGGAATATTCTAACTCTTGTTCTGTCGAGGCTCTGAGATTATCTGCTTCTTCACCTATACACTCAAAAACTAGAGCGAAGAAGTCTCTAACCTCCTTTTGCTTTGTAACTCTTCTAATGTCTTCTCCAAGTTCCACTTGAAATTTTACTCACTTCCAGTTTTCATTTGGATTGGACGTAAAGTAAGAAAAGAACTCTTGACATTCCTTGAATTGCTCCGCATACTGGTCCTCAGCAATATCCCCTTGCTCAGACCTTAGAAATTTCCAAATTTCTATTGCTTTTCATAACTCAAGGGAATAGTACTTGTTTATGAAAGTAGCTTTAAACACCTATTAGGTGATTCAAGTACTAACCTCTTCTAGTAACCTCTCTGCTTCATCTCAATAACTTTTAGCTCTTCCTACTAACCCTTATGAAGCAAGGTCACCTTCTATCCATCAACGCACACCATAACCTCAAAGATCTCTTACATCACATGAAGTCATCGTTCGGCTCTGACTAAACCAAACTCTTCCTTGAAAAACAAAGGAGTAACTTTCCTGAACTTTGAGAAATACTGATCTTTCATAAGTTCCTTCTCATTCCCGCAACTAACTATGTGAGTCCTATTCTATCGCTTCTGTTAGAATTCTACAAATAGCAATCTACTCTCTCAAAACAATAGTTATTTCTCTAAGAGCTCTGATTATCTCCTCATTTACCAGTCTCCTAGTCTCATAGGTTCGCCCGGTAATTGCCATAATTTCCTGTACACGTAATACATAACATAGTGAGTTAGCTAGGTTTAATATCATGTAACTATGTAATAGTAGCCAATAGCATCCATACCTAAGGCTAGTCATGCAATTCCACTAACATATTTCAAAAAAAGACAAAAGAACGCATAACATTCTACTAAACTATTACTTATGCCTAAACACAGTCAGTCCATACCTCAGCTCAACAGGATAAACTATTTTGATACCATAATGTAACTTCTTAATACAAATATCTAGATATATCATAGATATACAAAGATATATAAATATAACCAATACTAGAGACGTCACTTCTACATACTACATACTTACATATATCCATAATCACAACTGAGTAATTATAAAAAGTCTTGAGAGATTGTGGAAAACTTAAACTCATACATATATATACAACACTTGCCATAAAAGGACATATTGTAACACATACTACTAGAAACATACAAAACAAATATAAACTTATACATCAGCTTTATCTACTAGAGCATATAAAAATTATACTAGTCTTCATGCTTCGTCTTCATTCCCTTAAAATGGTTATTATCTGGATTTACATAGAAGAATAATTGGGGTGAGAATGACAATTCTCAATAAAAGTAATTTCAATAACAGCTAGTTATAACATAGTATAACAAATATCATAAACCCTATAACTATAACATAGGAGTTTCCTCCACTAGTTCTCATAACTGCACACTACTAGGTAGTGCGATCTAAGCTGATAGCCTACACACCGTCAAACATAAACAACTGTCCATACAGCTGTAAATATCAATAGTAACAGACAATGCTCATACAACTGTCTATAAATGCAATGGAGATGATATGTAATATGATTATGCTCAAGGAAGATCCTAAATACATGCTCGTACAATGCTTTATTTTTGAAATACATGTAGAGGATTATTTTGAAAACCAAGAAGTTGATTAGGAACTGGTTCAATATATTATCTCGTAGCGAATGAGGTATCTCCTCACATCACACATATCCTGACACGCTGAGATGTTCGGTCTAAATCCTGATTCCGAAGAACCTTATGGATCTCTACTTATCTCCTTTGGGCTTGACATTATCAAAATATCAGGGTTATATCATTTCTCAATTAAGTTTATCAAACACCCTTCAATTTCCCTTGGCCTTCATGACTAATATCAAAGGATATTCACTAAAATCAATACTACTAGACTATTTCTATTTACATATATACATTTTTATATCTAAACACCACCTCATCACTCATAACTCTTGAGTGAATCCTATGCAACACTGTGTTGCTGAAGTGTTAGATACTTACCTATGGCAAACCATTACTCTTGGTTGCACTAAGGTTCTCATAATTTTTCTATAGACTCAACTCATCCTAGTGAAATAGTCTATCTTAACTAATGCCTCATTCAACCTTGCTTAAGGAAATAAATGAGTATTTCACTATAACTTTCGCATACTTAATGAATGTAACAAGCTTACAAGTCAACATTCATCATATTATGTATTCTATAATGAATAAGGTCCTGTTTAACTAGAGACTTAGTACATAACATTCCCTCTTTAGAACTAAATATATAACCTTATCTCCACTTAAGTGAATCTAACTCAAAAGTGGTTCTTACTTATAACTCTTTGTTGCTTAAGGTTCTAGGTACCTTCCAAAAGTAATCCATTACTCTTGGATATCTTAAGGTTCATACCTTCCTTATCCTTACTAGAGTGAACTCTATAATTCATCCTAGTATACTCATCTTCATTGCACCATCTCATCACATTTTGAGTGATATCTAATGCAACAATAGGTTGCCTAAGGTGCTATGTCATTACCTAGAGCAAACCATATCTTTTGGATGCTCAAAGCCTAAGGTTTCTCATTCATTTTAGGTGATATTTCCTCTCTTGAAATATTCCTATTTGTGTCCTCACACAACTTAAAAAACATATATGAATGATTCCATCTAGTCAAGAACTTGAAAACATCAAAAACAACATTTTTAGAGTTCCTAGTGCGCATGACGTTTTTCACTCTGCGACGCCCTAGCCTCGAGTCTCAATACTGGGTGTAACAACACTCTCACGCTGCGGCACAACGTTATTCACAATGCGGCGTAAGCAGCAAATTCAACCCCATGCTGCGGCATGGCGTACTCACACTGCAGCATGCATAGCAGAGACCAAATTTTGCAGAACCGTGGTACTGTTTCATTAGTTATTTTCATGGATTTTGGCCATTACAAATTAGTTTCTAAGTGATTTTAAGTCCCTAATCAGTTCTTAAATATATAGGAATGATTAATCACAAACTTAAACCTCTTAATTTGGATTATGAATCAAAACCCCTCTTGCTTAACCTAAAACCATTTTTTGTGAATCATGGACCTAAGCGAGATGTTCTAAACTTCTAGCTTTAACTTATGCTATGAACAAGTCATAAATGACCAAAGAAATGTATTCATGCAAGCCAAACACATCAAACACCTCTAGAACTTATTTTGACCTCTTAATCACCAAAGGTGCATCTATGGTGAAAATAGAGAAAAAAGATGAATATGGACATACAACCCCTACCTCTTGGCAGCTAAGATGATCTATCTTCAAGCTTGAACTTGATCCTTGATCTTCCTCTCCTCCTTCTCCTTCTTCCTTTTCCTTTCTTCCCCTTTCTCTCTTCTCTTCATTTTCTTCCTTCTCTGTTTCTCTTCTCAACCGAGAGAATAGAAGATAAATAGGAAAAGAAAACTAATTTAAGTTCCTGTGCTGAAACTTATATCTGCTAAGGATACCCGAATTAGACTAATTTAAGTTTTTTAGCTTTTAACAACTTTAGAATAAATCATGAGATTCATCTAAATTATTATTTCACCTATATTCTCTTTTTCATATCAGCTGGTAGTCAATCCAGCATTAAAAGTACAACCAGTATGCCTAAAAATACCAAACTAACTCAGATTCTCTTGAAACTTTAACTACACATTGTTTCATTTATTTGTGACCTAGAAATAAACCCTCTATGTTTATTTCCCTTCACTTAGCAACTTATGCTATTATTTGAGTCATTTTAAGCTACTTTTTAACTTCTGTGTTGCAACTAAGTGCCTAAACGAATTCAGTTTGTCACAAAACTTCACAAGCATGTTAAGCAAGTCATATGCTACCTTTTGAACACATAAACAAGTCCAACATGTTACTCAGGGTATTACAATCCTCCTCCTTGTTCAATAGATAAATGCTCAACATGTTGGGAAGGTTGTTCACAACTTGGGGGTGTCAGAATACTTCTAATTCGCTTTTCTCCAATTAGTGAATGATTACGATTTAGTTGTCATTCGTCAACCATTTTCTATCATCAATAAGTAAATAAATATCAACCCAACAATGTAATAAATATACTTATCATGAAAGAGAAATTAGATGGAAACAACTTGAAAATTCAAATGCAAATTTTGTTAGCATTGTTCTATTTCCCTTTTCAGTACTGACATATAAACTTGAAAATTAAAAAAAAAACTATTCCACATTTGTATAAAACTCAGGAAATCCAACTAAAACACTAGCAACACGAAGAGGAAAGGTTACAAAACACCTTCACGATCAGCAATCCTATCCTACTGAATGTTAATGCCTTCACCTAATGCGAGTGCACCAAGCCCACCTGCTATGGCGCTGATAGCCAATCCAGCTCCCAACCCTCCAAGCTTGCTCTTCTTTTTCTCCAACGATACTATATTCACCGCCCGCCCACTCTGCTCGTACCCATAGCTCTGCTGCTCGCTCTACCCCCCATAGCTTCCTTGCCCGTATGGTGCAACTGCACTGTACCCAACTGCACTCCCTCTTATGCTCTAGATTTACATGAAAAAAGCAGAAAAAAATACTTACATGTTGGGGCTGCGTGGTGTAGAAAACTAAAAAAGTCGCAAGAGGGAAGAAGGACGCGTGGCTGTGTGGTGGCGTGACTAGTTACAGAGAGCGGCTGGGAGATCGGGTGGGAGAAGAAGCAATGGTCTTAAGACGCAAATGCTGGGAGCCTGGGAAAACCACTGCACTGTGGAGAACTAGTTGCAGAGAAGAGAGAACTACTAGTTGAGCTGGGTCCAATGAAGAGGGAGTAGATAGATAGGGTTTTGTTGCCTTTTTCTCTTCTCACTTTGACCTCTATTTGTTAGCATATTTACATGGTCTAACGTTGTTCCTAACAATATCAGAGATGATATGTACGAACCTTAAAGACATTTTTCAAGCAAAACATACACTTTGTCTGGGTCACTTTTTTTTTTTTTTAAAAAGGTGAGTGGGTCGGGTTTGTACGGGTTGAAAGTGTTCTAACCCGCTACTCGACTCACAGACTGCGAGTTGAAGCATTTTTCAACTCGACCCAACCCGCGAACCTAACTCAACCCGTATTTTTATAAGTTGGATTAGGTCAAAATCCACGAGTTTGTAAGTCGACTCGACCTGCTGGACACCCCTAACCTAAATTATGTGCCATTTGTCTCGGTCTAACCATAGCTTGGGAGCACAAGCGTGTATGGACTGTTTGTTTTATCTTTTACATTGTTGTATTGCTTGGATTGGGCCATACGTTGTCGATGGTCTTGTACTTTGAATTGCTTGTCAAAAAAACCCACAGACAAAAATATAAAAACCTATAGCTTGGGAACTAGGTTAACGGAAGCTGGCAGTTGAGTCCATGGAGGCGGCTAGATTGGTACATTGTCAACTTGATACATATATCTACGGTAATATTATTGCAAACATTCAGGTGGTAATTAAGAAGTGATTGGGAGGTCGTTATTCGGCATGTTTTTCTGTGAGAGCAAACATATACACTGACTTTTTGGTGAAACATGAATTTACTTCTGTTCTCCACTTTGTATGTTAGACAATCTGCCAACTACTCTTCATATAATGCTCTGGACTATATCAAAGTAATGATCTATTTTTTTATATTTAATCTAAAATATATCATAATCTTAATCTACTAAAATTTAATAATAAATCCATTTTTAGTTGTTCACTTTTAGAGTAGCCTTATCCTATATTGGTTATCCCTTTAGGTATGTCATCTATGTCTGAGGGGTGGTACTGGCTTTATGCCAACAATGGCAGTTTTCTCTGTGAATAGTTTGACGACTGTCTAATGTCTCTTTTTTGTTTCTTTGGACAAAGACTCTAATGTCTATGCTGTTGAATTGAAATACCGCAACCATATATGGGCCTTTGACAGGGATGTGTTTGTAGCACTTCTTTTGGGCTCAACAGGTGGGGCACCTTAGGGCACTTTCCTTAGTTAAAACTAGTCATTTCAGTAAATTATTCAAACTTTTCATCATTAATCTAACTGATTCCTTATGAATTGTTGTACCTAGTTCTTATTTTACTAAGTTATACATCTGTTGAATTACACATTGATTCATTTCATGTAAGTGACTCCATCTATTTAAAAAAAAAAAAAGACTTGGTAGTTGTTGTATATTTCAATTGAATTGCCCATGAAAAAGCATTAGAAATTTATGAAGGTGTTTGCTTTGTTTTCCTGTTTTTATTTTCAATTAATATGATGTTACTAATAATTAAAAAATTTCATATTGTTTTATTATGCATTTTGTTTTTAAAATTTGTGAAAAATGATGAAAATAATTTTTTTATTTTCTTCTTCAAAACTTTATAAATAAAAAACAAAATAAAAATAATGCAACATTTTTATAATTATTAATAAAATATACCTATTAAAATAAAAATATTTAAATACAAACCAAAGACCGCTTAATATTTTTGCTCGGTCGTTCTCTCCCTGTATCATTAATTAGTAGATGTAAAAGCTCACTGGGAATAAAAAAAAGTAGAAAAGCCTTAGAAGCACCAATAGATTTCTTGAGGGATTTAGTTTAGATGCACTCTTGTTATTATTATTATTATTTTCTATCATCTAATAATATTATCATCAAATTAGATTATTAAAGAAATTTGCCTATCACAACAACTACTTAAAAAGTCTAACGATTTTATTGATGTTTTATTTATTTATTTATATAAATCTTTCTATATCGGAAAATCGCATTAAACTTTAACTAATCTAAAATCGAATTGAGTCGAATCATAAATATGTAAAGTTTTTTTGGTGTTAATTTTTTTTACTCACAAAATTAGAACTTGAGACATTTCTCAAGAGGAATAAGTGCAGAACCAACACATCATTAAAAGAAGGTATAAAAATATTTGAATTTAATTAGTATGCACTTTCAGTAATTAAATTCAAAATCTTTACACTCATATTTTATCAAATTTAAACTCATCCTTTGGAGACGTTACAAATATGAATATTTTTGGTGAAGATGCCAACAGCATTGCCCATCTGCATCTTCCTGTGGCCCGTTGGTTTTTTCCTTTTCAGGTTTCAACCCTTGTGTCTTCAATGCTTGACATAGGCCCGTAGTCTGCCTGCTATGAGAAGCTGATCTTCTTTTCTTTTTTATTCTTTCTCTTTTTTTAAAATTTTTTTTATTGGCTGCAGCTATTAGAAGCGATTCTAAAAATTTCAAGTCCATCACACTAAAAAAAACTTAGTCCTATGGCAAAAACAAAAAGGGGTTGAATTCGACCTGATTTATTCTCATATCCCTATAGAAAAATGAAAACATGATTTATCCATACATTGTGTTTGGATGATAAAGAAAATGAAGGAAATGAAAATAATCTCTTTTATTTGAAAGTTTAGTAATAAATAAAAATAAAAAAGAAATCAAGCAAAATTATATATATTTTCTCTTTTTTCAAATATCAAATTTTTATTTCCCTTAAAATTAGGGTAGAATAAGAAGAAATAAACTTATAAACTAAAAAATAAATATTTTATATTTCACTTCATTTTTTTTATTTAACTCTCAAACAAAATAATAGAATTCTTTTCTATTCTCTTATTAATCTTTTAAATGAAAATAAAAATAATTTTTTTTTGTTCCTTCCCTTACTTTTCCATATATTTTTTATTCTGTTAATTTTATTTCAAGAAGAAGAAGATACGAGAAAAAAATGTGGAACATCCTAATCAAGGGTAATGAACCTAGGGAAAATGTGGAAAAATGTGAGGGAAAAAAATGTGGAACATCCTAATCAAGGGTAATGAACCTAGGGAAAAAAACGTGATTTTGAGAAGAAGAAGAACCTAGGGAAAAAAATGTGGAACATCATTTTGAGAAGAAGAAGAACCTAGGGAAAAAAATGTGGAACATCATTTTGAAGAAGAAGTGCTTTGCTTATTCTTAAGTTTTGTCCACAAGTCAAGGTCGACCTTTCCATTTTCATGGGATGGGATGGGAAAAGCCCAAATTTACCCCATTGTGGTTTTCTTAATCATCCATAATATACCATAACAAGTGGAAGGCTCTTTTCAATTGTAAATTTATCTGCCTTTTATTTGATTATGTTCTTTAATTAAAGCATTCACTACACCAGCTCCAGAAGCTAGCTACCCTCATCCAAATTCCATAAAGCAAAAAGCAGGAAAATTTGCAATAAAAAACAAAGAAAAGATACGGTCATATGATGATATATTAAACCCACGTTTACATGATGGAACTAGCAAAATGACATTATTTATCCCTCCATCCCACTATGGCACCTCTCCTTGATTCACCCTTAATTGTTGTTTATTTTTAGTAATTATTACAATGGTGGGGGAAAAGCTGCAGGACCACAAAGTGTTACATCTGAATTTAATGCAGTACCTACACAACTTGGTGTTTTCCCTCATTTAGAGGGTCATTGAAGAAGCTTTAGAGCCTTGAAGAAAGCTCTTTGCTTGTTGTACAAGAGTTTCAAGTGTTTCAGGCACTCCTATATACCCACCTTCCTCTTCTTCTGACACAAATTTGATATCCTTAATAGCAGAATGAATCAAAGTCCCCAAAGTCATTAACACACCTTTCAAGTTCCCTTAACCAGATGGCATAGTGACAAAACACTGCGTTGAAACAGTCATCATCAATCACAGCCTTTTCCATTTCTCCTGGACGAGATTGCTGTAGTCTGTAACTGTAGTATTGCCAATTAGTGCTACCTTGGTGTCTTTGTCAAAGGTAAAGATTAAGATGATTTGTGTGTATAGTTGACCTTCCAGATCAGCTACCACTTGGTTGCCTAAATTTAATCCAAAATCAAATTGAGAAATTCTTAGATGCTCTCATAGTAAAAAAAAAAAATTATGATCTGTATCATTTATTGTATATCATTTTAACTATATGAATTTTTACTGTTTTTCACTTTAACAACATTCTTTTGATGTTATAGCTCGGATGTTATATAATAAATAATATAGAGTAAGAATTTTTTCTTGCTTCTAGAACTCTTTAAGATTTGGTCCTTGATTCGCAAACGTAAACCAATCTTGTATAATAGTATCATATACGCATATCTATTTTGTGCTCTACTAGAAATGACTTGCAGTCAATGATATATAGGAATTAAAAGATTAAGGTCACTTTGTGGGATTAATGATGCTGTGGATGACCTGTCAAAGTTAAAAAAGGAGAGAGAGAAGGGGGCGGGGTTTGAGATTTCATTACAAGAAGAGTAGAAGACTTTACTTCCTGACCAAAAGTCTCCATTTTAATAGGTAGAACTCTTGCAATTGCTTTAGTAATTTGTGTCACATTCTTGGCATGCATACCAGAAAATCCACGTGAAACTCCACTACATTATTTAACCTTGCATTTCCTCTTAGACCTGAAAAGTTTGAGAATTTAAAATTGTATATTAACAACCGTCAACCGGACTTCTGATGATTCTCGGTTAGCTAGCAGTTAGCAGCAGCCAGTAAGTAGCTGTTCTAGCTACAAATACCATGAAACTTATTTAACCAGTTCTTTATAATATATTTTTATTCCCAGCCTAAAAGGATGAATATGACGTTTCAGATACATGTTGATAAGTGAAAAAAAGTTGAAGTATAGAAGTGAGACCTGGCGGAAAAGACAGCTGGTGGGTACTCCCACATCCATTCTTGTGGCTATATTTCAGTCTTCCACTAAGAGCTAATTTATTGTCAAAATTCACTCAATGTTCTCTTTCATGGTTCATATTACACATTACGTGCTCATTGTTAGACCCCTGAAACGCAACTGGAGAAGGCAACAACTTCCATTCTTCAGGTAGTGAAAGATGACATATGGCACAGTACACCTAGACAAGCCAAAAGTATAAAAAACTGTTAAATTAATCACTGCTTTCTCTTTTCAGTATGCCTTGCCAGAATTGAAGCCAACTAGCAAGGACTTTTCTGATGATTTTGTTTTTTTTATCAGTTTTGTAGTTCAGTTGAGCTGTAATTGGGTATTCGGGCATATTAAAGATAAGAAGATACAAGTCTAACGCTTCATACCACAAAAAATAAAATAAAGAGGAGATGAACCAAACACTATAGTGAATAAGATTTGCTTGTGGGATGACCTAATTGAAAAGAAATCACATGTACAATATATATATATATATAAAAAAGTTTGAATCCTCCTAATAAATTAATTATTTTAATAATCTTTTGAGTAAATGCTCATTTTACTCCACTATAAATATAAGAAACATCAATTTATTAGTCCTTTACATAATTTGACATCTATTTAATCTCTCAATCATAAAAAATAACATTACTTTTTTGATCTTTTAAAAAAGTTGACATCAATTTAATTAATCTCTCAATTATAGAAAATGACATCAATTTAATTATTTAATTATAAAAAATAACATCAATTTTAGTCTTTCAAGTAAAGACTATTAACGATATTCTTGCAATCCGTACAAAAAATAATAATTTTACTGTTACTTTTCCCAATTCAAAGATTATATTAATGTCAATTTTCTTTGGAGGATTAAATTAATGTCACTAATATATTTAATGACTAGTACTCTAATCTTTTTAATCATCTAAAGAAGCATTACATACTTTATCCACCGAAGTGGCTAGGAAGGTTAGTGTCCACCAATCGACTATCCAATCATTGTTGATTATATATTTTAAAAAAGATGTGTTTGCCATCTTCCCGTTTGCTGTTCAACCTGTGTAATTTATGTGTGTATATATCAAGTGTGTTCAGCATACGCAAGTTTTTAGTGCACTAATGAATTAATTAATTATCCAATCACACACAAAAAAAAATATGGGAATGAATGCTTCTGTTATGTCTGATGGACCCTACGGAAACAGAAAGGAAGAGAAAAAATTAATGTCACACTAAAAGCAGTGCCCTGAAAAAAAATATTTGCGGTTCATACCAGCTAATTAAGGTTTCCAGTAAGATGCCATAAACCAAAGGTAACAATGAATCTAAACCCTTTATCAACCAAAGAGACTAATAGCTAGTAGTAGTACTACAAATATGAGTGAGAGATCAGAGAAGAGTGATAAGTGAATCCAAAGATTGAAACACCAACAGTAAAATGTTTGACTTCTTGTCCTGTTAATAACAGAAGATAAAAGCCAAACATAAGAGCCCACGGAAGGGCAACCAATGAATGTGTACAAGTGTGCCCATCGTCATGGACTAAAATCAGGTCATTGTCTGCCTCACCCCTCCTCATGATACATGTTCAAGATTGTTCCATAAAATTAAAAATTTGGTCATGACATTGATGTTTATAAATTATAATTATGAATAATGGGTGGGATCTGACTATTGAAATAGACTTTAGAATAAATATATGGCCAGAAGACAACAACTTGAAAAATATATGGCTGCAGATGATAAGACATAGATTTTATTGCAGGGAGATGCATGAATAGTGCTCTAATGCGTAAGAAAATTCACAATCTGCTTTATGGTGTTGCTGTTGATAAGTCATTTACATAGACGCAATACGAGCAATTCCATTTCACAAAGAAAGTTAGTGAATGTTGCTAGCTTATTAATCTAATGGGAAACTTCTTGATTTGAAATTGAAATCCTACCTACTAACTTGCTAACCACCAATCCTCACCCTTCATATTGGCATCATCTTTAAAAAGCAGATGTTGGAATATGTATTGGCACACGAGAGTCTTTAACTTCAAATTGACTTGTTATACCTACATTACAATCACACTTTTGTCACCACCTTCCCTTGCAATGCACCCCACACATTGTGTAAATGGTCATCTTGCATTTGTCTGCTCTTTCTTTCTCTATCATTTTCAATCTGAGACAAAAAGGGGATATTGGAGTTTGTGTTCCGTGTAACAAGCTTCTCATATTTAGTAAGTTCCTTGGAAAGAAATGAATCTAACCTGTTTCTAGCAGTATGATTCAATTAACAATATAACACAACCAAGATAAAAGGCGTGTGGCTTAAGGTAGGCTCAATTGTATTAATGTCTGAATGAACTGGAATTGGACTTTACTCAGCTGATTAGGAAGAAGTTGTCAAATATGACATGTATACTTTTTACCTTTTCTTTTGGGGGAGAGAGATGGTTGATAAGAGGGGCCATATCTCAAGTTAATTATGTCACCACTGTAGTGCATGGTGCTGATGCATACTGCACATTGGACTTTATACACAATTGTACACGTAGCCTGCACTCGCTTCTCAGAAAAAAGCTACTGGAAAATACTTTTTCATTCTCTTTGAAATTTTGTGAGCTTTCTCTTAGCGATAGTCATCAATATATTGTAGTTACTGTTTTGACACAGAAAAAAGAAAGCCATTGCATACTTATATCATATGGCAAGAAGATATCTAGTGGAGATGATAATGATAGGGAATTTAACATCCTTCACATAACAGAAAATCCAATCAAGCCGTAAAGTTATCTGCTAAAGTAATAATCAATTAGCTAGGACTCTTATGTTAAAGATACGCTAGCTAGCATGTCAGCAATTCCTTGAGTATGCATAATTTTTGCAGCTAGACATTTTCATTCTTGGCATAAAACTGCACGCTCTGAATGAATTATTTACTTATTCAAAAAATTTGTGAGTTTAGACCATATAGATACTACTAAATTTCAAGTACTTTTATAAATTTTTGAAACTTAAAATTGGTGAGAATTCAAGTGTGAGTGAAATGTATAGTGTGAGTGAAGAAATTTCATACTAAAAATGAATGGACAATATAAAAATCATATAAGTGAAAAAATTCATAAATTCAATATCTTAAAATTTTGGGTTAAAACGTAATGTTAAATTAAGATTCAAGCTCAGATTAGTAATAATTTATTTAACTCATACTTGAGCATAGCATAGCTAGCTATGAGGCACAAGCTCGGGAAGCATAATGACCCAAGCTAGAAAACTATATCAACACACTATGATTTAATTAAGATAATTTACTCAGCTCAGACTCGAGCTTATTTCGGTATGAGCTCACGAGCAGTTCGAGCTCAAACTTGTGATTCAAGTTAAAATCTGTGTTTCTTAGAAAATAAAGATTTAATGGCAAAGAATTCCTGATAGTGATACATAGAGAGCACAACTACACAAAGCAATTACTGATTCGCATGTTGACACCAAGCAGCAAAGCCTGACCGTTATTGTTGTGCTGCTGTTATAGTACACTAGTATGCAATAAAGAAAAGGAAAAAGAGCTAGGGCTTATTTTCAGCTTGAAAGTAAAAGGGGTAAGTAAAGATGAGAAAGAATTTCTAATAGGGATGGTTATGATTTATCGACCATATAGTAATGGATCTTAACAGTTTTAAGATCATTAGTAATGTAGGTGGTGGACCTTTTTTTTTCAAGAGAGAGAGATGGCGACGGTGATGGTGACGGTAACGGTAAGTTCACAATTGTAGCATTGTTGAGCTTCTTTGCATACCAATAGCGCATTCGGGTTTGATAATGGATTTACGTTCACCATAAATTTACATAGTTATTTGATTTGAGTCAGGTTGGGTTTGTCCCTAACCCATGAGCATTCGGATCGGGTTAGATTCGGATTGGAGGAGTGATTTCATCATACATGCCTGAAGCAGATTGTATCCGGGTTGGGACTGATCCAAACCCACTTTATTGCCTTCCCTAGGTTTTACTTGAAATTTGTGTTTATAACAACTCCGTAACGACATAATGCATGTTGCCATATCTTGTGTACTCGACGTGAAACCAATGTAGGTGATACACAAATGCACAATAAATGTCTATGCTATATATAAGTAATTTGTTTAAGCAAACAGACAAATATCAAGCTCATTATACAACTACTCTCCGAACTTGTTAGGTCATGGGTTTGGTTAAGATTTATGTCTACAGCGATACATCACATCATGATGCAATTTCAGGTTATGGTTGACGTGAAGGAATATATATGAATGCGAGCTGAAATACATAATATAAAACAAAATTCTTAATGTCGTTGTAATTTTGTGAAAGATGCCAAACAAAACAAATTCATAATACTACTCAAGGGTTGTTAAACTGTACTCGAGAGATATTTACTTTTCAGACTCATTTTTTGGTACACATTACTTTCCAAACCCTTGTTGTTTAGGTGACTGGCTGGAATTCATGTTTTTTAAAGCAAAGCAATCATTGCACTAGGAGTTACGAAATATATTTTCGCTATATATGGATAAACTTTTATGTTATGTTAAATCATTAATTAATTACGTAATTGACAAGTTGCCTGGCTGCTTGCGAATTGAAGATGATCTTATCTAACTATATACAGAAGCTGTTAAAGAATGTCTGAGCAACTTGAGGTAGAGAAATTCAAAGAAGATGTTCATTATTAGGTTATAGTTAATCCGCATTCATTCAAGACATAATCAATATGCATGGTTTACCCCTGGCTAGGGAAAGAATTGTAAACCTTGCTTTTTGTCGAGGAATGATATATATATATATATATATATATACGGAATAATGAATCATACCCATATAATAATTGAGCTAAATCTATAACAAGCAAATCACAAAAGAAAACGTGATTATGTTTATTCCCCGGAATAACATTCATCTTCTTATTGTGACTCCCTCAAATAGTATTATATATAATTGATAACCCTAACATATAAAATGAGTTTTTACTAAATCTGCTACTGTTAATAAAACTATTTACCAAATTATCATTTTTTTAACTATTTATCAAATTGTCCTTTTTTAACTATTTATCAAAATACCATTCTTTTGAAATTATATATCAAAATATCACCTTTTTATCTTACGTGATTTTTTTTAATATTATTTGGCCAATGAAGCTACAAGAACCCACGCGATCAAGGCTAAGATAATGCATGATCCCTACAGTTATTTCTATAAAAACGCTTCATCTTTGTTGGCATTTTCCTTGCATTATACATAAAATTTAAATTTAAATTTTTATAAATTATTTAAATTACTTAATAAAATTTTATAAGTATTTATTAATGACTCCATACTAATTACGGAGGTAAAATATAAAATATAAAATTAAAAAAGTGACAAATTTAATATATTGGTAATATTTAATATTGTTTTAGTTATTATGAGAATTTATTAATTACATAACACATGCTTTTTTTGTTATTTTTTAAAAATTTATTGTTTCAATTTATTTTCATTTTAAAAAAGAAATGAGATATTAATTATTTTCTTTTAATTTTGTCTTTATTTATGATTTTTAATATTTGAAAATAATCTAATCAATGTACGTATATATCTTATTATTGAAGTTATTGAATATATTTATTTATTTTGACACAAATATTTTAAACAACATATAAAAAAAGCTAAATGGTATATCAGAAGAGGCGTTTATCATTATATGTTATATTTGGTTAATATAATTCTTAAAACAAATTTCAATGACTTGTCTTTTATTATATGGGCATTAAATGCTTCCTAAAAAAGCCTATTATTGGTCATATCAATTGAATTACTCTTGCATTAATTCAAATAAATAAATGAAATTTTTTGAGTAGGATTCGAAGGGTTTTTTACTAAACTGCTACTGTTGGTAAAATTATTTACCAAATTGTCATTTTTTTAACTATTTATCAAATTGTCCTTTTTTAACTATTTACCAAAATGTCACTCTTTTGAAACTATAGTGACAATTTTTTTTGGTAAATAGTTAAAAAAAAGTAATTTGGTAAATAGTTTTACCAACAGTGGCAGTTTAGTAAAAAACTCTCTGAATCCTACTAAAAAAATTTCATTGATTTATTTGAATTAATGCAAGAGTAATTCAATTGATATGACCAATAATAGGTTTTTTTAGGAAGCATTTAATGCTCATATAATAAAATACAAGTCACTGAAATTTGTTTTAAGGATTATATTAACCAAATATAACCTATAAGTGATACGTCTCTTCTAGAGAATATACCATTTAGTTTTTTTTATATGTTGTTTAAAATATTTGTGTCAAAATAAATAAATATATTCAATAACTTCAATAATAAGATATATAATTCGATTAGATTATTTTTTAAATATTAAAAATCATAAATAAAGACAAAATTAAAAGAAAATAATTAATACCTCATTTCTTTTTTAAAATGAAAAATAAATTGAAACAATAAATTTTTAAAAAATAACAAAAAAAGCACATGTGTTATGTAATTAATAAATACTCATAATAACTAAAACAATATTAAATATTACTAACATATTAAATTTGTCACTTTTTAATTTTATATTTTATATTTTACATTCGTATTAGATGAAATATTAATAAATGTTTACAAAATTTTATTAAGTAATTTAAATAATTTATAAAAATTTAAATTTAAATTTTATGTATAATGCAAGAAAAATGCCAATAAGGCGACGTTTTTAGTCTTAAAGCTAACTCAGAATCTTGCTACTTGCATGATCCTAATTAGCCATAATATTAAAAAAGTCACGTAAGATAAAAGAAATGATATTTTAAGTATATATTTCAAAAGAAAGAATATTTTGATAAATAATTAAAAAAAAATAATTTGATAAATAATTTAAAAAATAATAATTTAATAAATAATTTTACCAAAAATTACAGTTTAATAAAATACCCATATAAAACTAAGCGATAACACATACCTAGAATATGACAATTACCCATAAACTTTTCTTTTTGGAGGGGAAGCTGCTATCACTAAACGTGTGCCAATTAAATCCCATGTGAATGAGCATTTATCTCGTTGTCAGCGGCCCCGTATGGCATGTTCGTTGATTAGATTTTTATTCCTTTCTCCTTGAAACCAAAACCCATAATTTTCAATGGATGAAATTGCTTCAGGTACTTATGGTATCTTTTAACTAAAACTTGTGTGTATAGGATTAATGGATTATTAGATTAAGTTTTAAGTTAATGGCTACTCAACATAACAAAGAAAGAGCATTGACACTAGTAGTATCATAGAAGACTTTCGTTAGATATATATATGATGATATATGATGTACGATTTGCTGCTTAACGTAAATTGTTAATCTTAATTATACAATGTCTGCTAAGCTGGGATTACATTGTCAAACCGAAAGGTGTCTGCGCCAACTTGGAATGCATTTAAGGGAGTGCTTGAAAACTGTCAATATCAAACTAGAGAAATTATTGCATTTTTTGAAACATAATATATGCATGTGTTTACGATAGATTTTATTATTAATTTTAAATTAATAACTTTTATTTATATAAATTTATTTAAAATTAATAAAAAATTATTATAAAACATACATTTATTATACTTTAGAAATATATAATAATTTCTCCCTACGAACGAGTGACCATACGAGGAACCCAATGCTCTCACAGCTTTCATGATTTCGTACTCTTTTTTTTGTTTTTTATTTTCTAAAATAATAATACTTTGATGAATTATTAAACATTTATTAATTGTTAATTTATATACACTACTTTAAATATTATTATAAAAATGGTTTTGTGAAATAGGTTATAAAATTAAAAATAAAATTTATTAAATGAAAAGTAAAAATAATTAATATCTTAAAATATAAAAAGAATAATTCTAAATTGTCTTAATTAATGAATCCTCCTAATAATCCACTTAATTACTAAATAAATAAAATATTAAATATTTTTTACATTTTTAAGATATTAAATGCATCTATTTTATTATTTAATACTTTCTTTATTAAGTATTAGTATGTGGGGAAATACTATTTTAAAGTAAGTTTCTCTATAAAGTGAGCAAATAATGATATATATACTTTTAAATCATTTAGTGAATTAAGATCACATAATGTACTTTAGATTAAAATAAAGTAAATACACTCTTCCTTGTTCACTTTACATATAAGCTCACTTTAGAATAACTTTTCTTGACAAGTAGATGTTTTAAGAGGATATAATAAAACTTATGCAAAAAACATTTGATAATTTCTTCTTTAGGTAATTAATGATAAGTAGGTAAGTGTTGATAAATAATTAATGATAAGTAATTAACGATAAGTAAGTAATTGATAATAAGTAACTTATATATCCAAAACTCATTCAAAGATGTTTTGAGGAACTAATGGTAAGTAATTAATGATAGGTTAAGTAACTATAAGGACCAATTACATATTTTAACCTTAATGATAAGTATGTAATTGATGATAAGTAATTGATTATAAGTAACTTATACAAAACTCATCCAAAGATGTTTTGAGATACATGTTAACAAAATTCTTATCTAAAAAATATATAAAAATAATACTATTGAGAAATGTCTCTAATTAAGCGTATGAGGATATCTTAAAGATTAGTCTTTTACCTATTAAAAGGATATTATATGAAATTAAAAAAACTTATAAAAATTAGTATTTTGTTTTTGTTTTTGTTATTTTTTATTTTTAAATAATAGCAAATAATGTTTGAAATAAATATTTATTTCAAACGTTATTTGTTATTATTTAAAAAAAATAAAAAATATGCTACTAATTTTTAAAGGGGTTTGTTAAATATGCTTTAAAACATCTTCGGATGAGTTTTGGATGAGATATTTATCATTAATTATTTACTTATCACTAGTTAATTCTCATTAATTAATTACTTATCATTAGTTACTTACTTATCATGAATTACGGAAAGAAAAAAGTACTAAATATTTTTAGCATGAATTTTATTATATCTTCTTAAAACATATTTCTATTAATTCTCCTAATACTTAATAAAAAATATTAAATAAAAAGTATATGCATTTAATTACATATGTCTTAAAACATCTTACACTTATGTTTTTTCATTTTAAGCATCTTTAAATGATTAATTGATGTATTTTCATATTTATCCTTTTTATATTTTTATTTAAAGAGTTTTCTTTTATTTTAATTAAAGCTTATTTAAAAGAAAAAAAAAAGACAAAAATGAGTAACTAATAATGATAATTTTAATAAAATAAAAAATAGACACTTAAGTGAGAAATTTCCTTTATAATATTACATTTGAAAAAGAAATTTCCTTTATAATAGCAACTGGAAAATATTTAAAAACTCATCAAAATATTAATATTCAAGAAAAAATTTAAGTACAATAGCAATAGCTATAATTTGAAGATTAAAACGGAAATGAAAATATAGCCCAAGTCCCAAGATAAAAGAAAATTTTATGTGGGTACTAAAAGAAGACATCGACCTGCCGTATATTTCAGTCCAAAAGAAAAATCTTTGCATCTATTGATAGCTGTCACTCCATGTATTGTATTTAATATAATATAATTTATTTTTAAAAATCTTAAATAATTATTTCTTATATAAAATAGTCTGCTTATATTATAGAAATATATTTATTTTTTTTTTTTAAATTAATAGAAGAGTTAAAATAATTATAACTTTTTTTGTTAAGATTATTGTATTATAAAAAATCATAATCATTTTTTAAAAAATCAGAAAAATAATACATGAACGTCTCCACTACATATATTACCATCAAAAAATGAGTTGTTAACCACTCTAAATCTTCTTATTCAATCTTTTTGATAATTATTTGAATTATTAAATAAAAAATTATTAAATACTTTTTTATGTTATTAAAATATTAAATACACCGAATTTTTTTTATTAATTATTAACATGATTCTTTTAAATGGTATCTTTTTAGTTTTTACACAGTTTTAGACGAGTATGACACGTCGGATGTCCCCACTCTCAGTACTCTGAAATCTCCACCGTTCATGCCACCCTTCCTTCCTCTATTTATTGACTACTCTCACCCGCTCTGCTACTTGTGTAAAATTTGGTTCTTCTCTTCGACCTTCATCCCAATCAACCTTCTTCCTCTGCTTCAGTTCTCTCCCCTGCATTCCACAGCAGGTTGAGAACTTAATTGAACTTCCTCTTTCTCTTTCTCTTAATTTGAGATCACCAATGGCCTGCTTAGAAGTCTGCAAAGAGGTCAGTATATATATATAGAGAGAGAACTTTCCATATATATATATATGTGTGTGTGTGTGTGTGTGTGTGTGTGTGTGTGTTTATTCCTTATTTCTAAAGAAACTTGAAACCACTCATTCTTGGCTTGCCCTTTCTCCTTGTCTAGCACCATTTATACTTCTGAAACCCCTTCTTGTCTTTCTCACTATACTCCGTTGATCACTGGCCAAGTGCATTTTTTGAGCATACCCTTCAAGCTTATTAATTAATATATGTAATTAACTAAGAATGTGTTGTAAGTACTAAAAACCCTGCCATTTCTTTTGTGTGTTCTAAACTCTATGCAGGGCAAGTTCAAGGGAGAACCAGAAGAATTCACTCTTGATGGAAGTGTTGATTGGCATGGCCGCCCTGCAATCAGAGCCAAATCTGGGAGATGGTTTGCTGGAACTATCATACTCTGTAAGCTCCAAACATAAATAGCAGGGCAATTTTTTTCACTATATATATATATTTGTTTCCTATATTCTCACTCGATAAATAAGAAACTAAGTGTAAAATTCTTTCAATAATATTATTTTTATACATATAAATTTTGAGATCAAATATAAGATTATATATTTAAAGAAACGAATTCCTTCCACTTGAATTAATATATGTTGATTTTTTTTACTATATTTTATTATTTAGTGTATTTATTTTTTTGAACATGGTAATGCATCAAATCACATGTATAATCTAAGCCTTATTTCGCGCGTCTTTTAATTTACAATAGCCCTGTGTTCCTGTATATCTATAATATGAAATGAAAATGTTAGATACCATACCACTATTATATACTTCCCTTTATTGTTTGAGCTTATTAAGCTCAATTATGTGAGTGAGATACGTCAACGTATAGTTTATGATGATAGGGGAGACTCGTGGCAGCCGTTGGAGCCGTAAAAGTTTCAGGAATCTTGTCCAGCAGAAATGTTGTTGAATAAAAATAATAATGCGGTCGCTTTATAGACTATAAATTTTAGATAGCTTATCAGGAGGAATAGAAGGAGCTTTGTAACTTGCTTTCAAGTTCGTCCACAAACGAACAAGCTCATCACTTGGTCATTCTTATCAGTTTTCAGATAGGAGAAAACGACAAGTTATACGCAGGAACGTTGTGCTCCATTTACTTCACAAATTAAAATCCAAACCAAGCGTTAATTATTTGAGATAGCTTTTATAGTTCAAGCGTTTAATTGATACCCTCTTTAATTTGCAGCTAGCTAGCTACAACAAGCCCTTCTTCGCTGGCTGATTCCCACTCCACCGTACCATATATCTTTCTAGAGAGAGAAAAGGGATAGAGATTCTGAATCTTGATAAACGACAATAGACTTGGGGAAAAGAGAGAGAGAGTGAGTGAGTGTGAGAAAATTAGCATGCATTTGAGGGGAATACGTTCCTGACACGTAACCAGTGCAAGGATATACAGATGCATGACCATTAAGCATGAAGTGCAAGGAAGAGGGGAATTTCTATATTTACTACATAGAAAATGAGTTGATGATAGCTCAATAAGATAAATGCTCACTGGCCATACTTCGTTCCAAAAATAAGATACTTGAGTCTAGAGGTGAACGAAAATTGGCAGGTCACAATCATGCAAGTAATAAAATTCCTCATTAGGTTATTTATGAAGCTTTTCTTGTGAGCTGAGAAAAAGTGCGCCATCAACACGATGTAGAAAATGTTTAGTGGGGGGGTTAAAATTTATGAATCATATTATTAAATTATATTATAATATTTATTAATAAAAAATAATTAAAAGTATAAATTGATAATAGATACATTAGACATCGATAAAAAAAATTAATAATAAGACATGAGATTAATTCAACTAATGAAAAGAAATTAAAAGTAAAAATAAAGGTTAATTAGTAAAACACCAAATTAAAAAGAAAAAATTAAAACATAAAGAAAGACTGAGACATAGTTTTAATAAAATACTATATAAATGAAGATTTTACAAAATAAGAGATGAAAACTTATAACAAAGTTAGGAAGACGAGATGTTTCTTGTGAGTGAGACTCAACTCTCTTAAATTGAACTTCTTGAGTCTGGTGAGTCTATTATCTGATATATGCCATGACTTCTTCGCTCACACCACCCACTTCTTTTGGAGTCATAAATGAATAATAAAATTGATTAAGAAAAACAGAGAGAATGAATAAAGAGTTATATTTTAATCCTTATGTACCTTTGTTGTGCTATGTGAGAGTCTAAAATGCAGTAAGATAAATTAAAAAATAAATGATTTTTTTTAATAATTTAAAAATATTTTCTTATAATTGTAGAATTTTAATTATTTAATATTAACAACAACTTAATTAATAAAGCCAACATAAAAATGAAATTGGTGGAACTCACTTATTATTTTTTTTTAATTTTTTAACAAAATAATTTTTGATATTAATTTTGTCATCAAATAGATTTTATTTTTTAAATTTTAACTTTTATTTTACATTATAATTATCTAATAAAATTTTTATTTTTTTTTGGGAGGACTGTGACCTATGCACGCCCCGTTCAAAACCGTCCATGGCAACAAGTAACGTGCGTGCATGCACGCGTAAAATCTGTGATTGATTTCTAGGAAATGTATGTGCTGAAATAAAATATCTTATTCTTTTGTTTTAAGAGGGAGGGAAGAAAGGGGATCCAAGATAAAATAATTTTAATTTATCAATAGTTCCTTTTGTAAATGCCCTTTTTCTCAAGATTAACCGGTAACTCTAATGTTGTTAATAAAAAACAAATCTCTGATAAAGAAATAATTTCCGTTTATGTACCAATTTTTTTTCCATTTCTTTTATAAATATTATTTTGGTGGTGAGCTAGGAAGGAAGGCCTTCGTAGGCTTCTAGATACTTGGTATTTTCGTTGTGCAAAGGGGGTAGTTCATTAAATAATTCCTGATACCTTTTTTTTTGTACATATTCCTGATATTTAAATCATGCGAATTGAGGATCTTGTTTGTGTGTGGAAAAAGAAAAGGCCTCTCTCCTGCTAGTATTGAAAATAATAGAAAGTCCTCTTCTACCTGCAAGTTGCAGCACCCTTCTTCTAAAAAAAAAAAAACACCCTTCTTCTCCCATGACAGGAAGTTCAGAAAGTAGGTTCGTGAGTATTGACATGAAAATCACTTTTAATTAACAAAAGTAATTAAAATGGATTTGCTTTCGCAACAAATTCGAAGTGTTATTTCGCTTGTGAAGCCATTAGTACTTGAGTGTGTGCTTTATAAAGGCAAACCCTGAAACAACTAACAATATATTATGAAGTACTTGCTAAGTACATATCTTGTGTGCACATTTATGGTGGTAGTACATAATGCTTATTAGTGGCAGTGCACTATTCTCAGTGAAGATTTGATGGAGTTGTCATCAGTAATCACAGTCTTTGGTGCATTTTAAAGAACAGCGCACGTGCAGTAAGTGACAAGACCAATTACCCTTTAGGAGATATTACTAATTCTGATTGATTTAGCCATGCATATAAAATGTATATATGCATGAATTTTTTGTCTTTAATGCATATTTACACTCCTTTTCTACCAGCTCAGTAAGGTGTGCACAAATTATTTACTGAAGGACTAAAATTTGTATGTTTCTTAATCGAATTTCCAGCCTTAAGAAAGTCTCTCTTTAGATATATGTAACTACACACAAATAAAACTTGGATACTAAGACAGTAATTAAGTGTATCGGTGCATAATGCACATCACATACACAAGGATGCATGTGTATTTAAGTAACGCGGTCTACATTACTAATAACATGGTGCTAATACTGCTTGTTCTATATTTTGTTGATTGCATCAATCAGTGAACCAAGGTCTGGCAACCCTAGCATTCTTTGGGATCGGAGTGAACCTAGTGCTGTTCCTGACAAGGGTGTTAGGACAAAATAACGCTGATGCTGCCAACAATGTGAGCAAGTGGACTGGCACAGTTTACATCTTCTCTCTTGTGGGTGCTTTCCTTAGTGATTCTTATTGGGGAAGATACAAAACTTGTGCCATCTTTCAGGTCATCTTTGTACTAGTAAGTAATATTCTCTCAACTTTCTTTTCCTCTCCTTTTCTCCTCCTTATTCTTCCTTTTTAGTTTCTAGTTAGTACATTCCTTGAGTAATAAATGAATCTTCTGGTTTGATACAGGGTCTAATATCCCTGTCCTTATCATCATACCTCTCCTTGATTAGACCTAAAGGTTGTGGGAATGAAACAATTCAATGTGGGAAACATTCAAGCTTGGAGATGGGGATGTTCTACCTCTCAATCTATCTCATTGCCTTAGGGAATGGAGGGTATCAACCAAATATTGCCACATTTGGGGCTGACCAGTTTGATGAAGAGCACTCAAAGGAGGGTTACTCAAAAGTGTCCTTCTTCAGCTACTTCTACCTGGCTTTGAACCTTGGTTCACTCTTCTCAAACACCATTCTGGGCTATTTTGAAGATGAAGGAATATGGGCTCTTGGATTCTGGGTGTCTGCAGGCTCTGCCTTTGCCGCTCTTGTCTTGTTTCTTGTTGGGACCCCGAGCTATAGACACTTCAAGCCCAGTGGCAATCCTCTTTCCAGGTTCTGCCAAGTCCTTGTTGCTGCATCAAGGAAATGGAGAGTTCCAATGACATCAAACGGAGAGGACTTATATGTCATGCATGCAAAAGAATCTTCCAACAATGGCAACAGAAAGATTCTCCACACCCACGGGTTCAAGTAAGTAGTAGAAGCTAATTTAAGCTGAAACCAAATAGTTGAATACTTTCATATAAGCAGCTGATGTTTATAGCTCTGAGGCTACATGGAATGCTGTTACTATATTTATGTAATCATTTTGCTGAGACCATGGCTTGACTTACAAATTGAACACCATAGGTTTTCAGTATAATCGGCCATTCTTGATTCTTGATTTGATCAATTTGCCACTTGTCATCTGTATTGCAGGTTTTTGGATAGGGCAGCATTTATATCTTCAAGAGATCTAGGGGACCAGAAAGGAGGCATTTATAACCCCTGGCGTCTCTGCCCTATAACTCAAGTTGAAGAAGTGAAGTGCATATTAAGACTTCTTCCAATTTGGCTCTGCACCATAATATACTCGGTGGTTTTCACACAGATGGCTTCTCTTTTCGTGGAGCAAGGTGCAGCCATGAAAACTACTATTTCCCATTTCAGAATACCACCGGCAAGCATGTCTGGCTTTGATATCCTCAGTGTAGCTATCTTCATTTTCTTCTACCGTCGAGTGCTTGATCCACTTGTGGGAAAACTTAAAAAGACAAGTTCTAAGGGACTTACTGAGCTTCAGAGAATGGGAATTGGGCTTGTTATAGCTGTAATGGCAATGGTTTCGGCTGGAATAGTTGAATGCTATAGGCTTAAGTATGCAAAACAAGGATGCCCCCACTGCACTGGCATGAGCTCTCTAAGCATCCTCTGGCAAATTCCTCAATATGCACTTATAGGAGCTTCTGAGGTTTTTATGTATGTAGGCCAGTTAGAGTTCTTCAACGCTCAGACACCAGATGGCTTAAAGAGCTTTGGAAGTGCACTTTGCATGACATCCATCTCCCTTGGGAACTATGTGAGTAGCTTACTTGTTAGTATGGTTATGAAGATCTCCACCGAGGATCACATGCCAGGGTGGATCCCTGGAAACCTAAACAGAGGTCACCTAGATAGGTTTTACTTCCTCTTGGCTGCCTTGACATCAATAGACTTGATCGTTTATATTGCATGTGCAAAGTGGTTTAAGAGTATACAGCTGGAAGGGAAATATGAAGAGAACGATGAGCCTGGTAGCTTCAAAGTCTAATTTGCAATGAACAACAATTAAAGGCAATGGTAACAGCATATATAATAAATAAGAGAAAGAATGGAGCAACTAGTCAAAATAACTTTGGCTATAGTTGCTATTGGAAGAAAATTTGGCTGGTTTGCAGTTAGAGAAGCCCTTTTTACCCGAGTCTCTTGCAAATGTACTCACTGTTTTTGTTGCACCTTACTAAGATTTTCAGTTTATGTTCTTGAAGCCCAGTTGTGTAAAACTAAACTTTGAAGAGACAATGACAGTTTCAAGGCCTCTTTAAGCCTCCCTTCTTTCTTGTTTGTAAGTTCCATTGCTGACAATGAATATGCCGTTTACCCGAGTCTCTTACAACTGTATTCACTGTTTTTGTTGCACCTTACTAAGATTTTCAGTTTATGTTCTTGAAGCCCAGTTGTGTAAAAATAAACTTTGAAGAGACAATGACAGTTTCAAGGCCTCTTTAAGCCTCCCTTCTTTCTTGTTTGTAAGTTCCATTGCTAACGATGAATGTGTCATTTTGATTTTGTTGGTATAAAATAAACTTTTCGATCCAAATGAAACATTAGTAGCTTTGATTCGATAAATCAAGCAACAGATTGACTCATATTTCAATTTGGGTTAGCAAAGGAAAGATGAATCGAAAGCTAGAAGTTTCTACCAAGAGACCATAATGAAGGGAATGTTGTCTTCAAATTCGAAAGCTATGTATAGACAACTTAAGACTTTTGGTAAAATCCATATACTTCGATTAAGTGAAAATCGAAGAGGCAAACTATTTGAAGATCAAAGGAAGAATTGAAGCAAATGACACTTGAGCAAAATTCCAAACTGCAGAGGAGTTTCGAAGTCACAAGATGTTCAGAGTAGTTATAGATTTAAAATTCAAATTCAAAATGTAATAGTTTGAATTTGAATTTAAGTAGTTATAAGCAGTTGAGTCTATAATATCTAGACAAAGGCAATTATTGCTATTAGATTTAGACAGTTATTCTTAACAAATAACACTTGTCACATCTTGTTAGAATAACGGTTATCACCTTTGTCTATAAATACCCAAGGGGGTGGAGGCATTTAGGTTGGTTGGAAATACTTGCACAGATCTCTTACACATCCTAAGTCACTATGACACCTACGGATACCAAGGAATTAGCCAAGTATGCCTTCCACCCTGTTTTATTTCTGTAATCTTTACCATTCAATACAAGTTTAAAGAAATTTCATTTACATTTCTGCAAATTCTCTTTATATCTCGATCAAGTGATTCTTTGAATCATTTGATTTCTTTTACTTACTTTCATTTACTTGATTTCTTTTCATTTTAGTCAAGTTTAACTTTTTGCAAGTTTAATTCTTAGTTATTTATTTGATTTCCTTTAATTGCTTTCTTTACTTGTTTTACATTTACTTGATTGTTTATTTCGATTACATTTTCTATTTCATACTGTTTATTGCTTTCATTTCGTCTGATTTGTCTAATAGCATTTCTTGTATGCTTTCCTTTCTTTTTGATCTTTACACAAATTCTTGCTTATCATTATTCTGTTTTTATTAACATTGTTATTCGAATCAACATACTTTTTGACATTCTTTGAAATTCACAAATCATCAAAGAACTTACGAGTCCTTAAGAGGAAGAGATTTCGTTCCCAGAGTGATAACAGGAATCATATTTGTCTTTGACAAAATTTCCATTAAACAGATTTCCATATGTGAAATGGTTCCAACTTCCAACTTTTTACAAATCTTACCTACGTCCTTCCCAAACCTATCAACAAGCATTTCTGTCCTTGGTGTCTGGAACCCTATTTTCATGGACAAACATTCCACTCATGGAGAATCCACTAAGAAAGGCACTAATTTCAAAAGAAACAGAGAGAAAAAATTTTAGTAAGGGATTTCTTATAAATTCTAATTTAGGTGAGTGACTGCACAGGCATGATTACTTATACGCAGACATTCAATTACCAAAGAAAATCCAAACTGGCAGTGGTAGGCCATAATGTCATGTACAGGCAAATAAGAGTTCTGTATAAGATCACTTACATAAAACAGCATGAACCTGCAACTTATATTGCTGGCAATATATATTTGACAGAATAAGTGCTGCACAAGATCACTAACAAAAAGCAACATAAACCTGCAGCAACTTAAGAAATTTATAAAATCCAGTCGAGGGTGCCAACAACTCACCAGCAGCAATGGAATGTCATATGGGAAGATTTTTTACAGTAAAAAGAGGCATTAACGTGCAAAAGTTAAGGTATGTTTGGTCCATGGAATCACATTTTACATAACTGAAATAGGAATAGGCTGAAATGGTATGTATGGCCGTTCCTATTTCAAAGTTTGGTTTTGTCAGCCATCCATTACATTCCCTTTTTATGTTTAGTACATGGAAGCATGGAATGGAATCATAATTATGACTAACAAAGATAAATAAGAAAACAACATGAAAATTAATTGATTCCTAAATGCCTAGAATAACCAAGCCCACATCTTTAGAAAGGAATGGTGATTCCTGTCTCTATATAATGAAGGGTTGAAATGGAATCTTTATTCTGTGCCTATTTTCCTACCAAACTGAATTTAAGATTTTCTGTTTTTGTAGAATAGAGACAGGTACAAAATTACCATACCAACTACCAAAGGTGACATTAGACATCAAAAAGAGGAAAAAAGAAAGAAGAAAAAGATCATTTCTACCTCGTCCTACTTGATGAATGAGAAAACAGACCAATTTGCAGTATAATTTATAACATATGGTGGCCGAAAATGAGTCTTAGAAGAAATTGGGGAAGGTAATAAAGTTAAAACGTATAAAACATACATAAGTAAGTTATAACATTGATAAACTAATGAAATTTCATATCAGATTAAATCTTTGTCACAATGGTTGCACAATCAGCAATAGGTCAAGATTAATACTTTCAATAAAATCTCTATTTAGATTATGAAAATTCATGGAATAGTTTGGAAATTATATAACTTGATCCCTCATTTTTCAATATCCAATATACTCGAAGCAACCAGAGAGAGTAAATATACAAATTAGATACTTCCATGTTATTAAGATTTTGTCTGTCATCCTAGGACCATTAATATTTCATATAAATTGATCAATAATTTTTACTCTTTCTCAGCAAACAGTACAGAACATAGTAACATAATCTTGTCTTGTTTAATTAAGTACATGGTACAGCTCTGCCATTAGCTAATTCATTAACCAAAATAAAATAACATAAAATAATAATAAATAAATCGCTATAGTATACAGCAAAACAACACGCAGGAGAGGCCATAAATTGTGCAGAAATAGGAAGAGAAGCAAACTTACAACACTGGCTGGTCGAAAACATGGGTAAAAGTTTGATGCCTGGAGTAGGGAGCATTTTCGACCAGATATTTTGAAGAGGAGAGATCAGAAGACCTGGGGAGATCCGATGTTAACAGAGACATTGAAAATGTAAGGCTGAGGGAAGTGATTGAAGTTTGAACAGAGCGTGACTGCGGAGAGTTTAAGAAACACCAAGTCCAACACTAGAGAAAGTATCATTATCAACTGTCCAGTTGGTCTCAGACGCGTGTTTCACCCGCGGCTCACGCCCAACCACGTCCCTACACCTACAAACATATTTTTCACGAGGGAATAATAATTTTTGGTTAAACTAGATTTTGCAAAAAATGAATTAAATAAAAAAATAAATATAATTATAAATAAAAACAATAAAAGTAATAATATTAAATAAAATATATACATTATAATTAATCTATAAATATAATTATAACTATAGTAAAAATACAACAATATACAATAATTACACTTTATATTACATAATTTTATGAATAATAGACCGTATGAAAAGATTAATATATAATAAAATTAGGACAATGAAACAATTTATGTAATGAAATAATTATTTTTATATATTATAATAAATGATAGATAAAATAAAAAGAAAACAAAACAAGAAAATAAAGATCATATAAAAAGCTTTTGGCAAAATTGTTTTCAGTTACTTAGATCATATAAGAAACATTTGTCAAAACAGTTTATAGATGTATTGACGTGTAACATATTTGCACATATATAAATTGATGGTATGATATGTATTCGAAATATGAAATTTATTGTGATTTAGAAATAACACTATTGGCATAATTAGATATAAAAATCACATAATAATTTTCTATGTTTGAAACCAATAGAAATCAATTCAAATTAATTGAAATTAAAATTGAAGATAGTCAAGATAGATATCAATTATCAAATATCTAGCATATAATATAATATATTTTTTTTTTAAAAATTTAAAGCTAATATTTATATTTAGAAATTTTATATTCGACAAAATTAACTATAAGAAGCACACATTAACTTTTCATGTTTGAAACAAATAGAAAATAGTTCAAATTTATTTAAATTGAAGATATTCAGTATAGGTATTAATTATAAAAAATTATATTGATTATAGCAAAAAAATAAAATAAATTATAATTTAAACATGACATTGAGGATTGAAAATAACATAATCGATATAATTAAATATGAAAATTGTAACACCCTCAATAACATGGTAGACTAGTTTATGATTACAAATGTAGCATAACACTTGTTTGACATGTCAGTGAAGTTATATGAAAAAATGAGTTAGTTTGAGTACTTTGTTACAACACAAAAGGTGGTAAATAACCTAAAATAACTCAGATAATAACATAAATTACTAAGTTAAGAGAAACAAATTTGAATAATTTGTTTCTAGGTTACAAATGAACTAAGTAAGTTGTAGTTAAAGTTTCAGGACAATCAAAGTTAGTTTGACATTTTTAAACATACTAGTTGGGTGTTTAATTTAATGTCAGATTGACTCCTAGCAGATATGAAAAAATAAGATAATGGTAAAATAAGATTTTTAATGAATCTTATGATTTATTTTAAATCTGTTGGAAGTTAGGAAAACTAGATTCGGTGGAATATAATTTTTTTTAGTAGATCGAGAAATTTGGTTTTATCTATAAGTAGCAAAGTCTTACTTTACAGAAACTCAAAGAAAGAATAGAAAGAAAAGAGAGAAAATAGAAGAGAAACTAAAGAACAAAGAAGAGAAAGAGAATAAAGGAAAAAGAAAAAAGAAAGAAAGGAGAAAAATCCAAGAGCACGAGTAAAACTTCAAGATCTTCATCCAAGTAAGAGGTAGCAGATTTCTATTCATCTTTTCCTTGTAGATCATCTTGAATGAACTTAGGTTTCTTGAATAGAAATAAGGGTTTGAGAAGACAAACCTATGTTTTTGGCTTCGTTCTTGTTTTCAAGGACTAGGTTGGTATGTTCTCAGCTTAGTGAGAGCTAGATAGTCATTTATGGCTCAATATCAACCATTAGGGTTCATAGATGAGGAACTTGGTGATGGCTGGACTTACGGTGGTTTTTGAACCTAAATTTATGCCTAGGTGAATTAATAGGTTGTAAAAAGGATACAACAAGTTTAAGGGCCTAGATTGATGTTAGAAATCACCTAGAATCCATTTTTGGAAGATTGGATTGTTGTTGTGTTCCAATGGAACAGTACAACATTCTGCAGAATTATACAGATTTGCTGTCATCCGGGAAACGCTTAGGCACCCTATGCAGAGCACCTAGACCAGAGTTAAGTTTCGCGTAGCAGGGCGGAGAACGCTAAGGCGCTCAGTGTAGAGCGCTTAGGCGCGCGACGCGAAACAGCACAAAGCTATGCTCTGCCTAGTGAGCGCCCAAGCACTCAAGGAGAGGGCGCCTTCAATAGGAAGTGGATTTTGGATGCTTTGAGATCCTTAGTTGTTAGAATCTTTTGTTTATGTCTTTTTAAGAGTGTTGATACACTAGAAAGAGTATTTCTTAAAGAGAAAGACCAAGTGGCATACAAGGGAAAGTGAAGTGATTTTGTGCATCCATTGGCTATAGATTGCCATGGTTAGATGTCTAGCTCCCTAGGTAACATGGTGTTGCACTAGATATCACTTGTGGAGTGATGAGTATGTGGGACACTAGATACAAGAGAATTAAGTCTAATTGGTAAGAGTTGAGTGTCATAGACCCTAGTTGGCAAAGGTGAATGTCACAGTGCATGAATGCTCTCATAGAGAGAAGATATAGCTAGTAATGCTAAGATAGAAGGTATACTAAGTCTAGTTGACATTGAGTATATGTCATAGCATATGAAATGCTCTCAGAGAGTTAATGTAGAGTTAGTAATGCAAAGATTGACTTAGTATAGAGTTATGTGGTGGTTATGTTAGAATTAGACATAATGCTGTATTTTCACACCCCCACATCACATTTTGCACATACTTGTTATTCCTAGAGTTGAGATAGTGGAGGCATCCACTCAGTTTCTGGTGAACTCGTTCACCCAGTTTATGGTAGACTACTAGGTAGGTTATAGGAGGTTACATGTTATACAACAGACTCTCTCCCTACTTTGTAGGTTATAGGAGGTTACTTGTTATTATAGCAAATTTCCTCCATACCCAGAGGAATAATTAAGTCTCATGACATTGCACCTAAATTATCACACATTTTTCTTTGAGTATAATCATACATCATTTCTTCATTGCATCTCTTGGTATCTATTCTTATTTGTGTGCTTTTGCCTTCAGTGACAGCTGTATGTGTGGATATCTTGTAGATGATTTCAAATGATTGTATGAGCAGTTATTTGATATCATCATGGTTACAGTTATTAGATTAGAAGTATAGGTTGCTTAGGAATGTTACACAGAGGGAACGGTTGTAACTGCTTCTTATGCAAAGAACATTAATATGTTTACTAGTTTCAGTTTGGTTTATTCATTGCGAATGTTTAAACTGCTGGTATTGGTTACTTATACTGAGAAATGTGATTTCTCACCTTGTTTGTTCCCATGTAAATTCATTTGGAAGTTCATCCAAAGGCAAGAAGAAGAAATATAAATACTAGTAGTTTAGTTTTTATGTTTGTAGCGAAAGCTTGTATTTATTTACCTTCTTTTGGTGTGTACAATAGTTTATGTATACTAAATGCCCTTTTGAGGTAAAGATGTATGTATGATCTTTTAGTTTTTTGCAATGCTCTCCATTATTATTTGTTTAAATGATATAGATTAATATGATGTTTATGTTAGAAGTAGCATAACTAATACTGTTTATCCAAGTATATACATGGTGTACTAGGTTATCGGTATTGGGATATTACAAAGATCACATAAAAACTTGCCATATTTGAAAGAAGTAAAAATCAATTCAATTTTATTTAGACTAGTATTTTGTACTCATGCAACGCATGAGATAGTTAGAGAAATTTAAAATAAGTAACTTGTTTATATAGTTTTAGTTAATTTTAATTTTGAACTTTATAGTTTTTTTATATTATTTATTATATTTTTACTAATTTGATTTTTTTTTTTTGGATAACTTATTTGAATTTTAGTCCATAATATTAAAGTATTAATCTTTATATTTTTACTTATTTGAATTTTTATCGCTATAGATTCTCTTCAATAAAGTATTGGTCCATATTTTTCAAGAAAGATTGATTGTTATAATTTTTAAGATTTGATGGTATTAAATCCAATATAGGAATATAAATCTTATCACTAACATGTTTTAATGTTATTATTTTTGTTCCTATCACATTGGTCTCTTATTTTTTTATAATTAATTTATATTATTATACAATCCTACTTGTTTGATTAATATTTCTAAATAGTACAATCGAACTCATTTCTTAAGGTTATACTAAAATGACCATAATGTAAAAATTATATTATTATTTATAGTTATTTTAGTGTATCATCGATAAAAAGATTCATATGTGGAACACAAATGAAATTATATTAAAATTTTTTCTTAATTTTTCACCCTCATTTTTAAAAAGTATACCAGACTAAGTTTTAATGTAAAAAATTTATCTTATTTTATAATTATTATTGAATACTATTAAATATTAAATATCTAGAGAAAAGTTCATTAATGACATTTTCATATAAAATTATATTACAAATTAAATCCTTAATTTGTCACTTATGTTATCAAAGTTACATCAAACTAATCACCAATGCAAAATTCTATCTAAAAAAGAATTCTTAGGTCGATAAATATTTTAGTGATAATTGAAAAAATATATTTGTCAAAATTTACAATAATCTATTACAATATTCTATAACAATATTACTAAATAATATTCAATGCATTCTAATTCCTTAATACTTTCTATCCTATACATTTAGTTCATAAAATTTAAGTAAGCTAAATAAAAATAACACATTAATTAAATTAATCATTTGATATTTGACTTCTTAGATTCATTGACTTTTTAAATTCATTTTCTTTGTAATTTTTGTTCTTTCTTTCTCTTTGTAATATTTTGTTTTATTTTTTATTTTTTATGTATATGTGGCAATTTTTTTTACATATGTCAATTTTTTTAAAGTTGTTACATCATATGACATATGATATAAAATTAGGTAATATATTTGTCACATGTCAAAAGCTTAATGCATTTACTAATTGACTTAGATGAAGTATGACATAATTTTAGGCCATATATATTTTTATATTAATTATAATTATTATTAATTATATTGATTAATTGATTATATTTATTGATTGATTATATTGATATATATATATATATATATATATATATATATTAATTTTTTTTACACGTGTCAATATTTTTTTAAATTATTACATCATATGACACATGATAAAAAATTAGATAAGATATTTGTTACATATCAAAAGCTTAATGCATTTGCTAATTTATAACTATAAATTATAATTACAGAGTTAGATCATAAAAGTTCAAATCAAAAGCGATCGAAGCTCCATCCAAGTTTAGCTTCGTTTCGCGAAGCTTAAGGGTTGACCGATCTTGGCTGATGATACGTTCAACAATGACCATATTTGCCAAATGTTCCTTGTTTTCAAACAATATTTTATCTTCATAGACGATTACGATGGTGATGCCAATTTCCAGCCACCATTCAAGAAGGTCTTTATCCAACATCCCAATGATTCTTCATCTTTGACGGCTTCAAAATCGAACAGAGTGTCGGAGGGACCATAATCCTAAACCCTAAACCCGATGAAGAACAACTCGACGGGGTTCTTAAGTTGTGGAGGTTAGTTTCAGGACATGAAGCTCCACAACAACAACAAGGGTCATGACACTTTTGTGTTCTTGAACTCGCCACTGGCGAAGGCGAGCTCCGACGAGGCGAGAAACATTGAAAAAGATGAAGGGAAAAACGACGTCATGAATTTAGAAAAATATTTAATATTTAATATTAATATTAATACAAAATTTAAATTTAAAATTTATTAAGATTATTTCCAAATTTTAAAATTTTAATTTTAATTTTTTTATGTGATGTTTATTGTATTTTTCAAAAAGTCTAATATATATACTATCTATCTATCTATCTATCTATCTATTATCTATCTATCTATCTATCTATCTATTATTATTATTATTATTATAAAGGAGATTCCTTACTTTGGTGTTTAATTTTTTTCTACAATTATTATTAATTACTCATTTACAAATTTAAAAATAAATATAAAATAAGATACAAAATTTTGAGCTGAGTAATAAAGGATAAAATTATAATTACATCTTATTTTCATTTAAAGATTTAAAGATAAATATAAAAGAATAAGATTTATAATGATATTATTAATGATTTCGAATAATTTAGCAAAGAAAGTCTTATTCTATAAAATGTGAGAAAGCATTCCCTTACCCTATAATTTTTTTGAAACCAACTAATATACTTCTTTCTAAGAATTACTAACTTTAATACAAGAGAATGATTATCAAATTACTATCCGAAGCTTGTATTAGTCATTTAATTGGATTAAATAGATTATTAAGTATTAATTATTAATTTTATAGAATAACATTTTGTTTACTAACAACAATTCAAAATCATTATTAATAAAGGGTAATTAATATAACACAAAAAGGATTAAATAGATTATTAAGTACTAAGTAATCAAATTAAGAAGACTATTAAGTATTAATTATTAATTTTATAGAAGAATAATATTTTGTTTGCTAACAATAATCTGTAATCATTATTAATAAAGGGTAGTATAACACAAACCAAGTAGATGATTAAGTAGACTGTTATGTACTAAGTATCAAACTAAAGTGGAGTATGAGAGTGATTATCAAACTAATTTAATTTCATAAACTTGTATTGTTCATTTAATTAAATTGAATATACTATTAAGTAGTAAGTATTAATTTTATAGAACAACATTTTGTTTGCTAAATCATTTGAAATCATTATTAAAAAAAAGGTAATATAATAAAAAAATTAAAAAATATATAGATTTTCTATGTTATAAAATAGAGGCATTTAACATGTCAAATATTCGTAGGTGATTTGTAATCCAACTGTAAATCATTGTTGAGATTAGTGGTTTGCCCTGATTATAGAATGGGGGGAGCTACTCCTCACCTTGAACTTTTTATAAAACCAACTAACATACTATTAATTACGAATCATAGATTACATGCTTTTCCTTAAGCATGAATAATACAATTAGTCACCAATAATAGACAACGGACATTTTCTTGACCATGGATTATACTATTAGTTCTAATCATGGACAATGAATTTTTTCTTAACTATGGATTATAATATTAGTCATTAATCATAAACTATGAGTCTTTCCTTAAGCATGAATAATATAATTAGTCACTAATTATAGACAGATTATACTATTAATCACTAATCATAGATTATAGGCCTTTCTTTAAGCATGAATAATACAGTTAGTCACTAATCATAGACAATGACATTTTCTTAAACGTGGATTATACTATTAGCTCTAATCATGGACAATGAGCTTTTCCTTAAACATGAATTATTCGATTAGTCACTAATCATAAAGTATGAGCTTTTACTTAAGCATGGATAATACAATTAATCATTAAGCATGGACAAAGAGCCTTTCCTCAAGCATAGATTATACTATTATTCACTAATAATGGACTATGGGTCTTTCATTAGGTATGGATAATACAATTAATCACTAAGTATAGGCATGGAGTCTTTCCTTAAGTATAAATTATATTATTAGTTACTAATCATGAACAAAGGACATTTGTTTAAACATGGATAATACAATTAATTACTAAGTATGGATAAGGAACCTTTTCTTAAGCATGGATTATATATACTACTCATGAACAATATGACCTTTGCTTAACCATGGATTATATTATTAGTTCTAATCATAGACAATGAGCTTTTTCTTAACTATGAATTATAATATTAGTCATTAACCATTGACTATAGGCTTTTCCTAAAGTATGGATAGTACAATTAGTCACTAAACATGGACAATTAGTCTTTCCTTAACCATGAATTATACTATTTGTAGTGAATCATAAACTATAGGCCTTTCCTTAAGTATGGGTAAACAATTGGTTACTAAGCATGGACAATGAGCCTTTTTTTAAGCATAGATAATACAATTAGTCAGTAATCATAGATAATGAGCCTTTGCTTAAACATGAATAATATAATTAATCGTCAAGCATGGATAATGAGTCTTTCCTTAAGCATGAATTATATTATTAATCACTAATCATGAACTACGAGTCTTTCCTTAAGCATGAATAACACAATTAGTCATTAATCATGGACAATGGATATTTTCTTAACTATGACTTATACTATTAGTCATTAATAATTGACAATGGGTTTTTTCTTAAGATTATAATATTAGTCACTAATCATAGACTATGAGCATTTCCTTAAGTATGAATAAGACAATTAGTCACTAATCATGGACAATGGACTTTTCCTTAAGCATGAATTATACTATTAGTCACTAATTATAGATATCCTTAAGCATTAATTATGCTATTAGTCACTAAACATGGACAAATAACGTTTCCTTAATCATTAATTATACTATTAGTTACTAATCATGAACTATGGACATGATTAGTGACATTGTATTATCCCTCCTTAAACAAATGCCCATTGTCTATGATTATTGACTACTAGTATAATCTATGTTTAAATAAAGACCTAATGCATGATTAGTGACTAACTGTATTATTTATACTTAAGGAAAGACTCATTGTCTATGAGTTGTGAATACTAATAAATTTTATGCTTTAGAAAAAGCTCAACGTCACTTATTAGTGACTAATTGTATAATCTATACTAAAGGAAATGCCCAATATTTGTTATTAGTAACTATCTGTATTATCTATGCTTAAGGAATGACTCAATGTCCATGATTAGTGACTATTAGTATAATTTGTAATACCCTATTTTTAAACATGTTAGACTTGTATAAAGTTACAGAAGTAGCTTAATACTTATTTAACATGTCCGTTAAATTTTATGATATTTTGAGTTAATTTAAATACTTTGCCGCAATACAGAACGTGTAAAATGACTATTTTTAACTTAGAAAAAATAGCATAAGTACTAGATTAAAGGAAATAAGTATGAACAAATTTATTTTTAGGTTACAAATATGTAGAAGAAGATGTAGTTAAATTTTGAGGACAAACAGTGTTAATTTGATATTTTTAAGGACACTGAGTGAGTATTTAATACCAGATTAATGAGACATAGATAAGAAAAATTAAGGAAATGGTGAAATAAGTATTAAGGTGAATATTAGAATTTATTTTAATATTGTTGAAAGTTAAGAAACTTGATTTGATAAGATCAAAATATTCTTAAGAGGTATAAATTTCAGTAAAAGACCAAAATGTCCTTAAGTTACTCACTTCTTAAAAGTGAGATTCCTCACTTCTCTCTCGTCTCTCTCATGCGTTCTGCAGCCCGAAGAACGCACGACTGGGAGCAGAAATAGGGGTGGAAATGGAGGGGAAAAACGGAGAAGGAAATGGAGAAGAACAAGGGGAAATCAAGGACCAAATTGAAAACTTGAGGTAGGGGATTTGCTTTCCTATCTTCCTCTTTGTTTTTCTCATTTCTTGCTGCACGTTTTTGAGCAAATCCGAGAATGGGTTTGGTGGGATATTCATGATTTTTATGTTTGTTTCTCTTCCATTTAAGGTTGTGATTGGTTTGGATTGATTGTAAATAAGGCTTGGAACATGATTATGTGTTTGATTTTTGTTAGTTTTGAGGGAATGGAAAAAAAGGGTTTTTCTTTTTGGTTCTTGATTGAGTTTGATCCGAATTCGAAGAGTTGATGTTATAATGTGATCGATTGAGGTGCTGGACATGGATTGAAAGTATGATTAGAAAGAAGAAATTTGATTGGAAAATGAAGAAGAGAAGAAGAACAGCAGCAACGTGCTGCTGTTGCTGGGCTGGCGCCTCGGCGCCAGCATTTCCAGAGAAAAATTCTGGTTGCTGCCCAGCCGAGTGTAATGGGAATGTGATGTTATATATATATATATCATGTAAAGCTAATTTACGTTATTTAAATGAAGACAAACATAAATAACTCAAGTAAAATATAAATTGTATATGATATTATTTATAAAGGCTTGAATTGAGAATAGATGATTATATAGTGAATGTTGAGACAGAATGAATGGATGATAGTGGATGTATGAAAGTGATGAAATGCATAAATTATGAAGTAAATTATGATATGTATTTAGTATGAATCTTGCATGGAATGAATGAGATGTGTAAATGATGTTGACAAGTATAGTATGAAGAAGCATAATGACTTATGCATGTTAATAAATAATGTTGATGAGCATGATATTGGGAAGCAATATAAAAAGTAAATGTAAAGGTAGACGAGGTTGAATGAGTCCCTCTCTACAAACATATATAGTAATGTACAAGTAGAAAGTTTGATGATCATGGTATTGACTTCCCTATTATGTAAAAAACATGATTAAGTAAAAGTTAAAGAATGAAGGGTTTTTAATATTACGCATGTTTTGTTTTTAAACTTGTTATTTGATGTTTTCATGTATTGTAAATCTATGCCTTGGACAAAAGGGCTCCAAGTGTTAAGATGTATGGTAGTGTAAGGAACAAAAGGGCATCCTGCTTACCCAAAAACAATACAAGGAACAAAAAGGTTTTCTAGAACAAAATGGCTTCTTGGAAATATTCAAATAACATGTGTTTTAAAAAAATAAAATCTTTTAAAATCATTGCATGACCATACTTTAGGACTTTCATTAGGCATAATCATACATTACCATGCATTGCATAAAATTGACAATTGTATGGGCAATTGTCCTGTTTTCATTAAATGTGAAGGTTAATAATAAAAGTTAATTAGATAAGGTTGAGAATAAAGCATAAAATGAGTTAGGTATTATTCCTAGTATCATGATGAGTGTTTAAAGTATATGTTGTTCAAATTGACTGTTTTTAAAGATTGAGGTTTAACTGAAAGGTAATAATGAACAAGAATGTTATGTTTACTGCGACCATAACTGTTATGAATAAATATGCTAATTTATGTATAGAATTGCTATGTAATGATCAAATTGTTTTTAGTAATTAAATAAATTATTTGCTTTGGGAAGGGCAAGGAATGAGATTTGACTTATGTCACCTTTCCAAATGATTAAGTACAATTTGTGTACCCCAAAGCAACTGGATTTATCATGATGTCACGATTTAAATCTTACTACTGAGGATTATAAATTCTCACCCCAATTCTTTTCTTATGTTTTCCATGATAAATCCAGCAAAGGACCGAAGTAAGCACAAAGCAAGGCGATGAAGCTTTAGTTAAGTTGTTAATGTAATTATTTTGGTTCTGTAATTATATTAATAGTTCTGTAATTTAGTTTATATATGTAGTTTGTATAAGTTGTAATATCTGACATATCAGATAGATGTTTTAGTAAAGAACAAGTTTTTAGAAGTCTAAAATGTCTTGCTCTCTTACTTCTGGAAAGACTTTATATATTTACTCGCTAATAGATATTGAACAAGTTGTAACTTTACGCTTTAGTTAGAAAGTGACATACTAATTCTATTTACTTAGTATACTTAGGGTATATTATAGTATTTAGAATTAGGGTGTTACATAATCCATACTTAAGAAAAGATCTAATGTCTATGATTAATGACTAATTATATTATAAAATATTTTCATATAAAATTCTTTTATAATATTGAAAGAAAGAACTAGAGAGAATAATAATTGGATAGAAAAAGTGTATTTTCTCTATGTATGTTTGGATGAAAAGAAAATGAGAAAAAATAATATAAGAGTTGGGTAAAAAATTAAGAGAATAAAATATAGAATTTTTCAAAATAACATATATATATTCTTATCTTTAATATAATGAAATTCAAATATTTTTCTTATATCTCTAAATTTAATGTATTATTTTGTAAATTGTGTAAATTACTAAGTTTTATAATAAATATTAATTTAAAAATCAGTTCATTAATATTTTAATTATGAGATTTAATTTAAAATCTTTTGTTAATAAAAATATTTAGCATTAATTATTTATGATATTTAATGTCTAAAATTCCAAATAAAAAAAATTAAACACAAAAGGTGGGGCAGAATGATATTACAAAAGTTATGAGCCCTATAATTTTAGTTGTAGCACTTAACCACAAAAAAAATGCTTGTTGCACCAAAGAGCTTACCATCTAACATTTCCTTGAATACAAGGTTTTTGATAGAGTCAAGGGATTCGACTAATATATAATCAGGTGAAATTTGGATTTAGTATAAAGTCAAAAATTTCAGGAGGATAAAAGTGTAATTTACCCTTAAAATTAATAACAAGTTGAACAACGTAAAATTATAATTTTAGAGCCTAGAGGTCCACGTGAAGTGATGTATGTTTGCGTTGGTAGCCTTAGAGAAAGTGCTAAAGCCAATGTGCTAACTTGGAGAGTTGGAGTGATTGTTACGTGAATGAGCCTATGTGCTAAATGACGAGAGACATAGATAGATAATCAATAAAATTTCTTTGAAGTCGTTATATAAGGAATTATGTTATAAGATTGTGCTTATATCACATCACATGCGGATGATTGTGAAAATATTCTCTGATGTATTCTGAAAGCCATTTTATTATAAAAATATATCAAATAGATATTAAGTATGTGTTTGAAATAATTGTAAAATTTATATTATTTCAATAATCAATTATTATATATTTTTTTTATTATAATTGATTATAAAAAAATTATGTTTGTATATATTAGTTAAAAGTGATTTTAAGTTAATTTGTTTTGTTTTGATGGTATAAAAATTTATTTTTATATATTAAATTATTAAAATAGATATAAAATAATTTAAAAAATTATTTAATTGATTAAAAAATTATTTAATTGAGTACAAAATAATATTTACATATCACTATTGAGAATAATTTTAATAACTTTTTAAAAAAATGCTCAACCATAAGTTATTAGCTCTAATAATTTTTTTCTTTTGATAAAAGTTGTTGATTATTTTTTTCAAATAATTCAAACACGTTGAAAAATTTGCAGCAACTTAAATATTGAGAAAAAAGCTATTAATTTAACTTTTTAAGCTGAACCAAATATGTTATAAAAATTGTATAGATATCATCTTCGTAAATAACAGTAGTTTCTTTTAAGTCTGACGTGCATGTTATTATAAAAATGTGCTAATGCCTAATAGAGTCAATTGGCATCACCTCTTACAAAAAATAATATTTTTAATAAATAAAGTACACTATAAGTGTTATTATAGGGCCATAACATAATTATTTTATTATACAATTATTTTAAAAATAAATATAAAAATAACTTAAAAATTGCCTTTGACACCTATGGGAAATTTGGTGCCAATTACTTACGGACAATATAGTGTCACAAGTGACAAGAAAAGAAAAACTATTTTCTCAAGCATGTTCGTTCTTGTTATACTTAATTAATATTAGATTGTAAAAATGATAAGTAAAATTTTTAAATACTTGTGATGTTATTCTCTAATAAAAATACAACATATATTCTATTTTTTAGTCATCTCATTATATTTTTTAAATTTTTTATTGATGAATTATAAAAAAATACATATACTATATTTTTAGTAGAAAATCATATCACAAACACTTAAAGAATTTTATTTAAATTTTTTCTTTATAAAAATTGTGGACAAAATTACAGAATCAGATAAATTTGTTCACAACATTTTTATTTCACATATATAATCTATATAAAATAAAAAAAAAATATTTGTAATGTAATTAATTTTGTTACAATTTTATGTATTCTTATTCCTTTTAGATAAATATATCAGAATCTTTTAGGTTAGTGTGGGAACAAAATTTCTTCGTTGTCTCAAAAAAGGAAAGGTCCAATAGAAAAGGAAAAGGCCTGAGAATATTAAATTGGTGCATGAATATATTCACAGTCAAGATGGCATACACTGAACCAGAAGTAGTGGCAAATTGGGGCTCAGATTCGCAATGAAGAACATGCACTTTTGTTTTTTGGTCAACAGAACATGCACTTTTTAGCATGCTTGCCTTACTACGCTTTGACTAAAACCCAAACCCACCAAACCCAAAATAGCAGCCGAACACGGTTGCCAAAAGACAAATTCATGTTTGTCTAACCACCCCACCCAAAAAAAAAAAAAAAACAGGACAAATTCATGTTTTCTGTCTCTTCCTCATTAATTATATTTTAAAAATAAAATATAGGTTTTTCAAAAAAAAAATTTGAATATATTTTCTAACAAATATCTTAAAGATATTAATTAAGAAACATTTAATATATATTAAATTTTCTAATTTTCTAAAAATTTTATTTTTAAATCTTAATCAGTATCTTAAAAATACTAGTTAGTAAATCTCATTAAAATATTTCGAAGGAAAAGAAATTATATTTTATATATGATTCTCTTATTTAGCATGTACGAAAAAAACTCTCTTATTTAGCATTATTTTTCTTTTTATAAGAAAACGACGTCGTACAGTGATCCCCCTAAAACTACGGTACACGTGAAAAACCGAATCTGGGGGAAAAAAAGCATAGACCCGCCACAGTTAACAGAGCTCGAAATTCGCTCATATCTGCTCGAAACCGCGCTTTCTCTCTCTCTCTCTCTGTTTGCGTTGCAGAGAAGAAGCCAAAGAAGACGAAAGCCCTAACCTAACGGTGGCACCTTCTCTGTTTCTTTCAGACATGGCTTCCTCACTCCTTCAACCTTCTTCGTCTTTCACCATCCCTTTCTCTTCTTCTTCTTCTTCTTCTCTCTTCACTGGCACTTCCCATGTTCGAACTTTAGGTTTCGTTGATCATTCTCGCACTCGAATCTTCTCACCTAACGGCGTGGTAGTAACCAATCATCCATTTTATTTTAATGGTTCTGTCTGCAAAATTCACCTTTTTTTGTTTGTGCCAGAAATGTGATATGCCGGAACCATCAAATTTTGTGAACGGGAAACCGATCATTCCGGTTCTTAACGAACGGACGCTGCCCAAGTTTATGGAATCTGCAAAGATGGAGAAAACCGTCAGCAGGAACGGTAACCGGTTGAAATTGTTCTCTGGCACTGCCAATCCTGCACTTTCCCAGGTAATTCCACTTTTCCTTAGTTTGATATTTGTTTTTCATGTCTCTGCTTATTTTTATTCTACTAATGACTATAATAGTCTATTTAACTGAATAAATATTCATAATTTCATTTCTGATTCAGTGGCGTCGGTTCATCCTCACTTAGTGGGAAAAGGCTTTTGTTGATGTTGTCGTTATTTTTGATTCAAAGGGTCAATATAAGGAAAGATATCAGTTTTTTAGATATTATCTACGGTTATTGAAGGTTTCATCTAGCAGTCTAGCACAATAGTGTGCATCAATTGGTAATTTCAAACATGATAGGTACTGTAAAAGATTGTTTCTTGAGTTTGTTTTGGGCAATAAAATATAGTTGGTGTGAGTCATCTTTCTATTGGGCAGGTTTGTTTTTGAGTTTTGTTGTTTTTAACTTCCATGATGCTTCGACTAGGAAATTGCTTGGTACATGGGCCTGGAGCTTGGGAAGATTTCCATAAAGCGATTTGCTGATGGTGAAATCTATGTCCAGTTACAAGAGAGTGTTAGAGGTTGCAATGTTTACCTTATACAGCCAACCTGCCCTCCTGCGAATGAGAATCTCATGGAGCTTAAGATAATGATTGATGCTTGTCGGAGAGCATCGGCCAAAAATATCACTGCTGTGATTCCATATTTTGGATATGCCAGAGCAGATAGAAAGGTAAGTATTTCGCACATAACTGATATAAACATTTATCTGAGGATCTACATATCACACACAGTGGTAGACAGGATTCTCCTACTCATTGGTTTACCACTTTAGTGTACTTTTGTTCTTCATCCTGGAAATTTTTCTGGTTGATTTGTGATGTAGTTGTTTGATTTCTCTCTCTTTTTCTCTCATGCACATTCTAATGAAGAACAAATTTGATATTGTCTTTATCATCTTATTGGAAAGTAGTCACTTATGGTTGGTTTCACTTTTGGCTTGATGATGAAGTTGAAGTTAACCAATGGGTTTTATAAGCAATGACCGGAACTTTTTAATTTTTTTTCTTCCTTCACAGACTCAAGGGCGTGAATCCATTGCAGCTAAACTTGTTGCAAACCTTATTACAAAAGCTGGGGCAGACCGTGTTCTTGCTTGTGACCTTCATTCAGGGCAGTCCATGGGTTACTTTGATATTCCTGTGGATCATGTACATTGTCAAGTAAGTAAGCTCTCAATGGTTGCAGTTTATTTCTTAACAACATGTTTTCTAATACTATTGTTTATGATGTCCACTAGCCTGTGATCCTTGATTATCTTGCCAGCAAGACAATAAGTTCAAATGACTTGGTGGTTGTTTCCCCTGATGTTGGTGGTGTTGCAAGGGCACGTGCTTTTGCGAAGAAATTATCTGATGCACCTTTAGCTATTGTAGACAAAAGGCGCCATGGACACAATGTAGCTGAGGTAATAACTGGAACAAAATCTGTGCATTATCCTTGACATGCTGCATTTCTTTTGGAATTGTATTTCTGTAAAGGATTATACTTTTAAACAGAGATTATTCGGTTTTTTTTGGTGTTCATTATCAATAATCAATATTTAGTTTCTTTCCAGAAATAAATTTGCCCTTTCTGGATCACTTTGCATAACCATTAAATGTGGCCATTGATAATGGCTGGTGTGTATTATGTTAAATGGTTTCTTTGGCATTATCTAATTTCCATTGGAATTTTATCTCAAGAAAAGATAGAAGTTCATAAAAAAAAGGTTCCTCCTTGCTATAGTATCTGCTCAGCATGATTGGAAGTAATGCTATAGGGTTGGAGTGTGCTCAGTCCTGCTTCTGGTGCTTAGTAGGTTAATGTATGCTATTATAGAAGTTACGATGATATTTCTAATTATGACTAGCCTCGTTAGGTATGCATACCATTTATTGTTCTTTCTAGGTTGTGATAAAATTGTTATTAGTAGAGTCAATTAGGGCTTATACCCATTCAGCCCTGATATGAGGCACTGTCTCACTGTTGTGTAGAACTAGGTTCAGTGATTTTGACTATGATGTGAAGGATTTAAATACTAGAGGGATCATGATACTCCAATAGTATGCCTAGAACTGTGACTTTTTGTGGTTGGTTGGATATTTGAGTGCCATATTAGTAGGGTGTTAGGTCATTGGCCAATCTAAATCACATTGGTATTTGCCGGTGATGAGGAACCCCTATTTGTTGTTGTTATTTTTGAATAAGCACATGGTTTGGCATGATATACTAATTCTCCTCAAACGCTGGAAGCAACAGTAGCAAATGTATGAACCACTGTAATCTGTTGCAAACTATCACATTCGTTCCCCCCTATAGCTATCCTATAGGTACATAATGGGGATAAATTAAAGTTAACTACATGGATATTTAAAAGTATATTTATCTGTCGTATGTTTGCCCTGCAGGTGATGAACCTCATTGGTGATGTAAAAGGAAAAGTTGCAGTAATGGTGGATGATATGATTGACACTGCGGGTAGGCCATCTTCAATGCCCAATTTAACATTTGATAAAACAGTTTATTTTTCCTGTGCTTTCTTGTCGCATATAGTAGTTACATGTTGGCTCAAAGAAATCTAACTAAGCAAACAAATACTTAGCTTGTCTTTATTAACTAAAGCTTTCTTGTCAAGTTTAATATCAATTCTAGACCTTTTCCACATCTTCCAATCTGTTAATATCTTTTACTATTTCTTGATATATATATTTTTTCTCTATAATGTTCCGCTGGCATTCTGTTTTGCTTAGTGTATTTTCCTGGACTGGCCATGTCTTAAGATTGAACTCATAATAACTATTATTATTTTTTTATGAACTTTTATAAAAAAAAATCCCAAAAGTTCTTAATATATTTTGGTGTTCCTAATTTTTAAAGTACTTGCATGGGAATTTACATAAGCATATATTCTTTCAGGGCACTGCTGAATGTTACTTTAGAGACTAAGGAGTTAATTATTAAATAATAAATACCATCTTAGAACAGTAGTTGAGGGGAAAAAAAAACATTTCACAATCATATTCTATCCCATGCATTTGCCTGAGAAGATGGTTGGTTACTACTTGAAAGGTTCAGCTTGCATTTCCTTAAGAAGCATTTGTGGCGTTTCCTCTTTGTTGCGTAGGCAAGCACGATGGTTGTATTGGTTTCTTTTTCCCTTTTCTCTATTGATATTTGTTGGTATATGTCTTATTCTAAATGTTTTGGACGTCAGGGACCATTGCTAAGGGTGCGGCACTATTACATGAAGAGGGAGCCAGGGAAGTGTATGCATGCTGCACTCATGCTGTTTTCAGGTATTGCCTTCTGTTATGCCATGCATTTTTATTTTTTGTTTTTTTGTTTTTTTCTCCTAGTAGATAATAGAAGCAGGCGAAGTTTCAGCGTCTATAGTCTACTGCCTTGATGTGTAGCGTCGTTTAATAATTTGTTCTTCAATTTCCAACAGTTTACATACTTCTTTAGTTTATAGCTCAAATTGCCAATTATTCAGTAATCAGTATTGTTAGTCACCCTATTGGGCAGTGTTTTCTTTCCCCTGCATCAATGAGCCCATGATAGCTTGAGCACTGAGCAGTGTGCTTTACTGTAGATCTTCACCGCATGAATAGGTGTTGCTTGCGGCATTTATGTTAAGCATTATATGTAAACCAGGATTCATATTATGCTTTTTTTGTTTTATTTGAATAATCACAGCCCTCCTGCAATAGAGAGGTTGTCCAGTGGCTTGTTCCATGAGGTGATTATTACAAACACCATTCCAGTTGCAGAGAAGAACTATTTTCCCCAGTTAACTATTCTTACCGTAGCAAACCTGTTGGGTGAAACTATTTGGCGTATTCATGATGATAGTTCAGTCAGTAGTATTTTTCAGTGAACAATCGAAATTACCTTTTGCAGTTAATTTAATCAATACATGTTTTGTTTATTTCAGACCCATCTTTTTCTTTTCTCGCCCATTATTTTCTATATTCAATTTATCATTTTGGGTCGCTCAATTTCAGATGTTATGGATGACAATATGATATATTATACTTTTAGGAGGATATAATAAAACTCTATACTTAGCAATTTGAGCCTAACCCAACCCGCCCCAGGGGCTTAGAGGCGGCTTATGATTGGTTATCCTTTCGGGCGGGTTGAGTGTGACTTTAAGGTCAATCTATCCTACATATATAAAGCCCTTAAGTTAATTTATCACTTGTTATTTATGTTCTTAGCCTTTAAGATATATTTATTTACTGTTAATTTCTAGATAAAAGTTATGAAAGTATTATCATGCCTTTTAATTATACGAGATGCTTGTTAATTTTTAATATTGTGATTAATTATGCTTTAGTATAAATTTATGTTTGAAATTTTCGCAAGCGTGGGGTAAGACGGGTAGGAAGTGGGTTTTAATTTTTAAATATTTTCATAGGGGTTTGGGGTTTGGTCTTCAAAACCCGCAAGGTGAGCAGGTAAACTGTTGATTTTGTTAAAAAAAAACGGAAAGTGTTAATTTAAAGAGTGGAGAACAGATCGGGTTGAGCAAAAACCAATCACGTCACTGCCAAGCCTATATTATATATGGTACCTAGATTAGGACGCAGACTAAATAAATGAAGCAGGGCTGTGAGAAAGAAATATTTTTATTCTAATTTATTTTAATTTTATCTAATTTATTTTAAAACTATTTTGTATATGGTAAAATATTATAGTTGTATATATATATATGATTTGATATTTTTTTTATATTAATATACATATAATATATGCATATGTGTATAATAAAACATTTTCATGTGCCCTAAAATTGTTTGTTGAACAAAATCAACAAATGAGTATCCATGCCATTGTTGCTGTACATCTTATTATATTAAGATGTATGGTATATTCTTTATTTTATTTGTAATAGTAAGTTTTTTTGGGTATTTTTTTGTTTTTTTTAATGTTTTATGTTTTTTTTACACATTATTATCACCATTGTTGACTTTGACCATTGTCTACCATCGATCATCGTCTGTTGGTCACTATATTTTTTTAAGTTATATTGTTTATTTTTTAAATTATATAATTGTATAAATAATATTAATTAAAATAATATTAATTAAAATTGTATTAATTTTTATATTTTTTATAAATAATTATATATTAAAAATTTTATAAATTTTAATTAATATTTATATATAATAATATTTTTTTAAAAAAAAACTCCTTACAGTTTTCTCCATGAGGATATAAGGATTTTTTTTAAAAATATTTTTTAATTGATAATGTTATCATATTTTAATTGGTAAAAAAATATTATTTTTTTACCCCTAAAATCATAAAAAAAATTTATGTATGTTAAAATTTTATTAATTATTAACTTTATAATATTTAAAAATTTTATATATTATATAATTTTAAAAATATAATAAAAAAAATTAATAAATTAGTTATAAATCATTTATCATAATTTTTAATGTATTTTTTAATACAATTAATAATTATGATATACAATATGTACTTATACAGTTTTCAAAGAGAGTGTATATTAGAATTGGCACGAGTCTCAAATGCTTACGTGAGTTTATGACAATGACAAGGTATGAATTTGTCAACTTCACTCTATAATCTTAATCCCAAACCTTTGTTTAGTGCACTAAATATGATAGGAGAGAATTGTTTATAGATAACCATCTCACAAACAATAGTTTATTTTAAAAGGTTTGAATTTTGATCAACTTAGTTAATGTAATTTCTCTTTATTAAATAAATTTTTAGCTAAGAGTTATTTATTATAAGTACTTCATCCAATAACTTTTTTTTAATCTATATAAAGATATTTTTTTAAAAATAAGTACATTTTTAATATTATTCATATAACCTTTCACATGTTAACGTTGAATATAGTGCTAAAAGTACCTATTCTGCTAAAATTTCTCTATGATAGATTAAGATGGCATAAAAAGATAAGTGGGATTGGATAAAAAAATTGATAAATTTTTATATTATCTATTTTTAATGCTCAATTTTATAAAAGTTTGACAGAGATCCAACTCTAATAAATTTTTATGCAACACCAAAAAGCTAAAATAGAAGAAGAAAAAAAAAGTTCTATTTAAGTTGGAATTGCCCGCAACATAAGAATTTTGTTAGTTGGCTTTTCTTGCGTGAATACAAGTGATCAAGATCTATTAAAGCTTTAATGATGGCCTAGGCCTCTGGACTAATCCGTTCGACACAACTTCTAAAAAAGATGATGTTTTCTTAAACCAGCTTGCCTAAATGTGGATCAATGCAGCCATCTCATTTAATGTGTTTTGGATTAGTTGTGATAATTTAATGAAAAGTGTTAGAAATATATTTTTTAAACATATATTTTTTAATTAGATCATGTCATATATTAAAATAGAATAATTCTTAAGGAGACACTATCTATTATAAGTATTCAAATTATTATTATTTGACATGTTAATGTAGTGTGAGATTATCATAAAATTATATTAATTATTAATAATATTTTTATACATATTAAATAATAATTTAAGTATCTAAAAAATGACGTGATAGATCGTGTTTATCCAAAATTTTTTCACTTAAAATAATTTTTAAACTTGATTACATGTCACTTAAAGTTAATTATATGTTAATCGAGATGATTATACATACGGTAATTGAGATTAAATGATATTTTAGTGTATAACGTTACTATAGAAGGTAATGTGTTTACAAGAATGTGATAGAGAGGTTTTAATAGTATTATCAAATTTGATTATTTCAATAATTAATTATTACATAATCAATTATTGTTATAATCGATTATAATAAAATCAACTTTATATTTAAATATGTTAACTGAAAAATAATTTTAAAATAATTTATTTTGTTTGAATGACAAAAAAAGAATCATTTTTATGTATTAAATTATCAAAAAAGTATAAAATGATTAAAAAAATTATTTAATTAAAGACAAAATGATATTTATATATCAATTTTTGAAATAATCTATAATTTATAATCAAAAGTTTCAAGTTTTAACATTATAAAAAAAGTTATAATACATTAAATTTTGTGTAAAAACTAAAATAAAAATTGTCAAACATGATTGAAACAATAAAAAAAGTTATTTTTCAAGCAAAAAGCTTTTTTGATAGTGAATTAATCTCTACCAAATATACTCTTAATCAATTGTTAAAACGGGTTAGGAGAAAATAAAAGAAATAGTTATTATATGAATTTCTAAAATATCATGTAGAATTTGAACTTTTGAAAAAAATGTTTAAACTGGTAATAACCTTGCTTCTTTTGTTTGGTGTTAGCTATGTTTTCTTCTCCACCGTACCATATATATATATAAATATTTATTATAAAAAGTAAGATATATTTATCATTTGATTTGACATAAATGATTAATTAAAATATAAATTATTATAAGTAGTTACATAATTTTTAAGTAAAATTTTAATCATTTATATAATCTGTATATATAAATGATTTTTTCAAAATATATATATAATAAAGATTAAAACATAAATGTATATAACTTTTTTAAGTAGTTACATAATTTTTAAGTAACTTTTAATCTTAATCAATAATTGTATGATCAATAATTACTTTTTTCTCAAATAAATTTTTTTTTCACTAAATATATTCTATGTGTGTGTTATTTAATCATCATATATAATTGTATGATCAATATTTATTCTTCACTTTTTTACATTTTTTTTTTTCACTAAATAAAAACTTCACTTTCTTAAATATTTTTTTATACTATATATATAATTATATATATATATGATCAATATTTTCTCACGTTTCACCGAAAAAATTTTCTCACTAAATATATTCTGGTAACATGGTCAAACACCAACTTTTTTAACCTGTTATTACCAGATTAGTAACATTAATAAAAAGTCTCTCATATAGTAAGTAATTAATTCTAATCCCTTATATTATAGTTATTTATCATTTGTTCCATCTTTCTTTCAAAAAATCTGAACATTCCCAACACCTTTCACTGCAAAATAGCATTTGGGAATCATGTACAGGGACGAGAAGCGTGGATTTAAAGGGACATTGGGGCTTGGTTGTTTATTATTGATAGTAGGTTGAGTGGTGAATGAGATCTCCAATGTGGTTGGAGAACTATATATGAGTTCTAATCAGCCATTGCTTTCTGAATCACACCTCCCTTCTTCTCAGATCCATCACCGCCACTACAAGGTGCCTGGTTCAGTGAAAACAAGAACAAAAAAACTTTCCTGTGAAACCCACGGCCCCAGCAACCATTAAACCCCCACCCCGTAGCCACCGTGAAAAACCACCGGACCTCCACCATCGGAGTAGCTTCTGCAGCGCCGCACTGTCATCTTGCCACGGCGTTGCCACCAGCACAATATTTGCAGTTACTTCCAGCAACGGCTGCAATTTTCTGAACATGATTTTAGGGCTTTGTCCAAATTAAGAAGATTTTTTAAGTGTGTATATATATATATATATATATATATATATATATATATATATATTGAGATTATTTGATAAAGGTTGAAAGTAGAACTAACAAAAATGTAAGTTAATTGAGTAACATCTAATTTTTTTTTGGTACTATTAATAATACTTGTAAAATAAATGCATCTTTAAAAAATAAAAAGTGCTGAACACATAATAATATAGATTTTTGGTTTCACAAAATGAATGATTTTCTTTAAAACGAATGTTAACTTTCTATTTGATTTTAAACACTTTACATAAGATTTGTACATTGGTTCAATTGACTTTGCTATCTAATTTTGACTAGGTGTCATGTTTTATTCATGTAAAAAGTTCACTCATTAACTATAAACTAAAATAAATAAGATGTTTGAGAAAAATCCACAAATTACTATAAGTCTATAAAGATAACCTTGTGATTTAAGTTGTGTGATATACAGTAAGACTTTATCTTTTATATATATAAAAGAGAAATATTAGTATAGATTTAGAATTGTCTTAGGTTGTGTTTGGATAAGGTATTTTAAAATTTTAAAGTATTTGAAAATTTAAAGAATTTTAATTGTATCAATTCAATCTCCTTCATTTACAAAATATTTTATTTGGATAAAGTAATTAAATTTCCTTAAATTTCAAATTCCTTGTTTAGATAAAACAATCCAATTGCAGACTTTTGTAAAATCTCTTTTAAAGATGTTTTTGTAAAATTGAGATTTCTATACAAAATTTTACAAAACAAAATAAATATCATATAACATTTGTTTATTCCTGCATAAAATGAAAGATTAAAATATTATTTTTCATAGATAATTTATAATTACAACTTATACCATTAAAAGAAACTTATACCTCATCAATAAAAATAAAATAACACGATTTATCAACTTTCAATTATGAATTATGTACAAGTCTAACAAATATCCCAAATATAAGTATTGGCTAATTGTATGTCATTATTTTCTAAGCTTCATCGCTCTTGTCGTCCAAATTACTTTGATGTCTATGTACATCAGCTAATACACGCTCCAATTTCAAATTCCACATAAAGTAACCCCTTGTATCATCTTTTTTGTCCTCATAGTTGCTTTCTATCAGCTTTCTTTTTTGCTCATTATGAGGCTACTTATATAATTTTGTCCTCTTTATCATTTAATTAAAAACTTTGATCGTTTAATTTATCATTAATTAAATTTTAAACTTATTCTATTTTCTATTTTCATTATTAACTACTGCTTTAATTACATGCACATATCTCAATCCTTTATACCTCCAATTATTTTGAATTTTGAATTTAAATTAATTGAAATTTAAGATACTCTTATTACTTTATTAGATTAGATAAGCTTTTATATTTCACCACTCTTCAATTAAGGGTATTCGTAAAAATAATGAGGTTATTGTTTCTCCTAAACCAATAACCATGCGAATAAAATTTAGGTTTATTTTTTTTTTTATACATTACATATATTTTACTAATTAGTTATGACATGTATTTATTAATATTCTTTCTCTTATTATTTTTTAAATACACACATATTATAATTTGATTAGTAATAACCACCTATTTTCCTCCTTCTTGATTGAATTTCAGCCGTCACCCTCCCCGAATCCCTTTTCATATGTTTACTCCTCACCAATTGTGTTGTTTACCAGCCTTGGAGTTTGCTGGTATCTTCAATGCTTTGAAAAGCGAGGTTCATGTATTTATATGGCAAAAGAAGGTTTTACGGGGATTTGATGAACAGGTAAACAACCGTGGATGATACAAGTCTTGAATGGTTACCGCATGCATAATAACACTTTCTTCTCATTCAAATTGTGAACTATGTCTGCAGATTAGAGATTTTGTTGCAGAACAGATGTCTTTAAGAGGTATTGAGTTCCATACTCAGGAGTTTCCCCAAGCTATCATAAAGTCAGCTGATGGCTCATTCTATTTGAAGAACAACAAAGGGTCATGATGGTTTCTCACATACTTTGTTTGCAATAGGACGCAGACCTAATACTGATGTCTAAGGTATAAATTTTCAATTATGTAGTTTTGCTTTTCTGTGGTTACCTGTTTGAAATCTAAATTTAATGCCGAAAATGAAAATTTTCATGAATGATTTAGTGGTGTTTGTTTATGCCTACCTATATTGACTCTAAATTGAAAAGGAAGTGTTTTCTACATTCAGTATGTGGGAGGTCACTGAATACGTTTATTAGGATTTAAATTATCAAATAACAATAGTTTATTTTAAGTATAGCCTTATTTTTTTGTTAAATGCCACACGTTCAGGACTTAATTTCAAACATTACAAATTCAGTTGGGTGCTTAATTTTCCATGAATAATTTTGTGCTGGTGCTGAATGCTAATTTTAATATTTATCAAAGATTGGGAAGTTGAGCTCCTGTGTATTGCACTATTGCATATGCTTCTTAGTTGGCTCAGTTTCCTTTAAGGGTTTGCATGTTCTTGATGTTTCTTAGTTTAATTTTGCCATTGCAAATTTCTTTTTATATTATACATGGAACAGAAAAAGATAGCATAGTGGATGTATTTATGAACTGCAACTTCACTGCACAATTTAGGGCTGGAGCCTGTTGGTGTGAACATGGATAAAGATGGAGCAATAAAAGCTAGAAAGCACGGACAACGTGTCTGACATAAACATATTTCGTATGCATGTCTCATGTATGTGTCCAATTAAAATTTTTTTTTTGAACTGCAACTTCACTGCACAAAAATTTAAAAAAAAATTACCGGGCTGGAGCCTGTTGGTGGTGAAGTTTCAGTGAGTTTCACTTCTGGCCTGATGCTCACATTATTATTGATTTCTTTTTTAGTTATAAATGAAGATCTTGTGTTGTCATTGAGGAGTTGTGTTTTGAATATAATCAAAATTATATATACATACGCTATCTTTGTCCATCAAAATTTTTGAATTTGGTGTGTCGCATATCCACGTCCGTATCAGATGTCTAGGTAATAAAATCCCGTCCGTATCCGTTTCCGTGCTTCATATATAAAAGTAATTTAAACCTATCATTGGTTTCTGTGTAATATTTATTCATATGATCAATCGGTCTCACTCTTCTGCTTCTTAATGAGTCCCTTCCACCCAGGTTGATGAATACTCTCCAACATCAGCGCCTTCAATTTGGGCAGTTGGAGATGTTACAAACAGGATAAATCTCACTCCAGTTGCTTTGATGAATGGCATTAGCAAAAACGAATGCCTTTGTTTATATGCTATTATATTCATTTTTCTGATAGAACCATCACACTTGATAAATCAAGTCATTTCACATGTTTCTCATTTCCATTGTCATATTAATTTGATATTTAATGTTATGCCATCTCGCAAACTTTTCCTGTAAATGATTATCAAATGCTCCAAAGTTTGAATTGTTCATGGACAATATGAATGTTTATCTCTAATCAAATTGAATATTTTGAGGCAAGGTGATCATGGAAGGGCATAATCCATGTTGTTTTCTCTTGCATCTGCATCTTAATATTTAACGTCATGTTTCTTTTATTTCCTGCTTTATTACTTGATACTAAAATTTGCTAATATTTTTAAATTATATATATATATATATAATTTTTTTTTTTGGGGAAGAAGAGGGGCAAAGCCCAAAAAAAGAAAAAATTATATTGACAAAACTATACAATTTAAGGCAACCCCAAATATATTTATATCACACGGAATGAAAACTTTGCATAAAATCAATTTAGTTTAAAAATATTTATAAGCTAAATTAATTATTTTTTTTCAAAATAATTAGAGAAAAAATTGAAATTATAAGTGGTTATTTGAAAATAAAAGTACTGCAAGTTATTTCAAGACATAGTTAATGAAAATGCCTTATATCATCATCTCACGAGCTCTTGCAACACAACTTTTTATACAAAATAAAACTTTTCTCAATCTGTCAGAAATATACTTCGGGTTTTATGTAATGGTTGCTTCTACATTCGAGTGAATGATTTTTTTTTCATGAAATCATAATTTACATCTCATAGTGGTGAAAACTTGACATAAATACATAATAGATTAATTAAAATTAATTTATTATTAGAAATCTAGAATATTAGCTTTATTTTTGAACTGAAATCTAGATTATTGGGCTCTCAATGTACCATAAAAAAGAAATCTAGATTATTAGTTATGCTTATTAAACATAATGATTTTTATTCTAATATATTTATTATTTTGTATGGTTTAGATATTTTAATGAGTTTAATTTTGATATACAATTAGTGTCAAAAAATTATCTATAGAGATCAATATTTATTTTTACAATGATATAGCTTTCTAATTTGTGGACATATATACTTTTTAAATACATATTTTTTATTTTTAAATAATTTGTTTCTTACCACAAAAAATAGTTAATATGTTTTTGATACACATCTTATAAGAACACATCATCTCATATTAAGTAGAGATGATAAAATTAAAGTGTATGTGTGTAAAAAATAAGATGAGATTAACTATAATTAAATAGTAAAAACTAAAAACTATGTAGAAGATATGTAATTTATGTGTAAACATATGTGAGTATCATTACTCAAAAATAATAATTGTATTTTGTCAAAAATTAATAATTTGTATTAATATTTACACCATTTATATAAAATTTGTTAAATGATAAATTATTAATGATATAAACTTTTTGTTTTAGGTATCTAATGATAAAAACTTGAATAATTGCCCCGTGCAACTCACGGATCAAAAACACTAGTTATTTTATTATAATTCAACACATGTAACGAAAAAAAAACTCAATACTAATTACTTATAGAAAAAAATTCAAATCATAATAAATATCTTTTACTTTTGTTTTTTTTTATATGTATAATATTTATATTGTGAGCATTGTTATATAGCTCAGATAACGGGGTCACGGGAGGTCTCATAATAGTTACAAAATAGAGGTGGATTCCACTTATAAGTGAGACCCACTAACCTTAAACCACTATTTTGAAAGCAGCAAGGACGACTCAATAACTTCATAGAAAATCCTGTTAATATATTATTAAATATCTTAATATTTTATTTTTAATATAATTAATTATATTATTATAAAATTATGAGGCCTTAAAAATTTAGTCGGACAGCTCCCGGATAAAAGCAGTCTGGACTGAAAAGTCTTTTCCTTATACTATATGGGCCTTTAGTAATACCTGATTTGAGATTACCCAATTGCCCACAGGGCAGATATTGACTAATTGGGCCCTCAAAAGGTCAATTTAGATCCGACCCGATCTGACCGGGTCCTCCCTTGCTACGTGCTGCGGAGCGGAACCCTAGTCGTGCATAAAATGATAAAACCCTAATTTCTATCTATATAAATAATCGCCAACTTCACCCCCTTCCCTCAGAAAATCACAGGCCTTCACACAACTACGGGCATTTTCCTTGCATGCATATTGTCGATTGAGTCGGTTCAATCTTTTGCTTTTAGATTCAATTTGTTGTGCTGTTAATTTTTTTTTTTGGGGGGGGGGGGGTGAACAATTCATCGATTCTTCACGGAATTCTCTTTGCAAAAATCTCAATTGTTCATACGAAAGTGTTGAGTCTGTGATGAAGACTTAACTGTGCTAGAGGCGAGTCTCTGGTGAGCTCGTCGTTGATGGCGCAATTATCCTCTAAGAAGTTCTGAGCTCAACCACTTTTCTTTTTTCTTTTTCAATTTTTAAATATATATTTTTTAATTTCCCTCAATTACCCATTGTTTAATTTTTGTTTTGATTTTCTATTAATTAAGAGAGCGTCAAACTTGGTGGCGTTAGGGTTTGGTTGAGAGGGAAGGGAACAGCGAGGTGATGATAGCAATTCATTTGTCTGTCAATCCGCTGATATTCGTGTGATGTATTCATGAATCCCGACAGGTTCTGATCGCTGTCTTTAATCCCTCTTGATTTTTTTTTCTATTTTTCTGTGTTTTAGTTTGTGTTATGTTAATTTTTTTCTAATTAATTGGAGTCGATTTTGATTATTTAGAATTGAAAGTTCGTATTTTTCCCCCTTTAAAATCAAAGTTGTGATGGGCATGTGATGAATCTCATGTTATAAATGGGTAATTTGCGTCTGAATGAATTTCATTGATGCTATAACACCTTGGAGACCTGATGCTCATAAGTTCTTCACTATTCATTCTGAAGAATGGTTTGTGTTGTTTGCTATAATAATATATATCTTGTCTTGATTATTTCTTTATTTTATGGTTTCTGTTAACTGGTGTCTTCTGGAGTTGATGAATTAGGTCTGCCAAAGAGGAATTTTTAGGGCATGGATGAACTGGTTTGTTCCACTGAAGCTGGACATGAGAGAGTCCTTCCTCCCTATCAATACACCCCTTCTTATTCTCAATAAACAATTGCAATTCTGCCCTCTTGAACTTTTTATTTTAAAAAAATTGTTACAAAGAAAAAAAATCAATTAGCAAGATTCATTTGATCCCCCAGATTAAGACTGATAGAGTTTGTTATCATTAAAGAAGCCAGAGCTTGGTGCAGGGAGAAGATTGTAGAGAAAAGCAAAGAATACTAACTCTATGTTTGGATGTTTTTTCATTAAAGTAATGGAATGGAATAGGTGAGGATGAAGTGAAAAGGAATGAAACATGATTACTAACTGCTTTGCGGCGAGAATTTATCTTACGTTGAGAGATTATCTACGTAGACTAAGCCAAGTGATTGATACATTAACATTTCAAACATGAAATAATTGTGTGCAAGAATTTCTCTTTAGTCTTCACGAGCAGCCATCGCAAGCATGATATACTTCTGGTCTTGCCAGCTTTTCATTAGTTATGCCATCAATATTGTCCAAATGAATTTGTAAAAAAAAAAGAAGGAAGAGAGCATAGCCATTATTTTTGAAGATGATGAGAACTAAGAATTCCCCATCCTTCAGATAACAAAGGACAAAGGAAAAAAAAATGCACAAAATTGGAAGCACGGTCAAATAAGAGGCTATTTACGAAGAAAAGAGATGTTCAAAAAACTAGATGTGTGTATATATATATATATATATATATATTTATTGAAGTGGTTTGACACTTGTTTTTCATCACTTTGAGTTTGAATCTCCTGGGAATGAAAAAAATAATATCCTGAATAGTTGGAACAGGATTAAACATGGGTTTTGAATATGAGAGGGATTACACAAAAAAAAAATGTGTATAACTAGAGCAAAGTGGTATTATGTAATTAATAACAAACAGGAAGAAGCCAGCGAAGATTATAAGGTTTCAAATCCCTTGTCTCCTGTTCCCCAACTTAGTTAGCTGATAGAATTGATGATAGAGGATTTGAGTCCTACATGGAATATGCCTAGTGTTACAAAAAGTTTATTTCTCAAAATATAAAACAAGAACTAATTGGACGTACAACTGATGAGACCAAAATTGGACAATCGTACACAATTAATCTATTGTATGACACTATGACTATACACATTTGCCCTTATAACTATCTCTGTGACTTCTATAGAACTGATTCAGATTCACAAAATGCTTGAATTCCCAGTGACTCTAAAAAAGGTGGCTTCGTGCAGAGCAGATTTGAGAGGATTGATCCTTGAATATGATAATTTGAAGCTCAATTTACAAGCAGGTTACCAGTTGTCTTTCATTGTCAACATGGCTTCAAAGATAGCCGAGATTTTAACACCCTGAAGCAAAATAAACCCATGAATACATGCAAGCCAGCAAAATTGTATATACATTATACACACACCCTGTTAGCAATCGGTAAGCTCCATTTAGGCTTTAGCATTAGGTAATACCAGATAGCAAATTCACCTGTTATCCAATTAATTAATTAAAATGAATATAGTCCTTGTTTTGGACAAAGCTGAATCTATTTTTTTTGTACAAGGCTGTTCTTTATTCATTGCCAAGTCTCTTCAGTTACAACTTACAAATACATGTGGCTTTTCAAGGGCTCATGAGTGATAATCTTGAGGTCACCTGGAATTTTATTGCTGAAAAAGATATCAAGAGATTGATCATTTCATTTGACTTGTATCAAAAAGATTTTCAACTTAAGTGAATTACTGTCAACCAAATCATATATTTGAAATTCACCTTGATGGATTAATTGACTATTATTCATTTTCTGTATTATCCAAAAGCATTTCCTAGATACAGCTCATGAATTGGATTGTTGAAGAGGAAAGATGGAAATATATTTACCTGTAATTCACATGATTGTCGATCCCACCGAAAAGATTGAACTAACTGGTCGATGATCTGAGAGCTTATTTTCTGCACGCCCATATTTAAGTTGCTTTATTCCTTTTTCTAGCCACAATATACGATCACACCTGTGTAATCTTACCCAGAATCACTTACTGCTTCTTACATTGCCTAATCAATAATTATATAATGCATGCACCTAAAAAGGAAAATGATGCTTGCACATTATTTTTGTACATCATTTTTACACTTGGTTAATGGGGTTAGTAATTGATTACCAATATTGGTAATTAGTTATTAGCCTCATTAAACACATAATACACACTATTAACCAGAAATTTGTACATTATTAGAAGACCTCTGGGTGTACTGCTGCTGCATTTGTGAACTTTAAAGCTCTTTGTAGCTTGCGATGGTCAAATACTTCAACATCAACCGAGAAGATTGAACTAACTGGTCGATGATCTGAGAGCTTATTTTCTGCACGCCCATATTTAAGTTGCTTTATTCCTTTTCCTTGCCACAATATACGATCACACCTGTGTAATCTTACCCAGAATCACTTACTGCTTCTTACATTGCCTAATCAATAATTATATAATGCATGCACCAAAAAAGGAAAATGATGTTTGCACATCATTTTTGTACATCATTTTTACACCTGGTTAATGGGGTTAATAATTGATTACCAATATTGGTAATTGGTTACTAGCCCCATTAACCACATAATACACGCTATTAACAAAAAATCTGTACATTATTAACTAAGTGTAAAAATTGTGTAAAAAATAGATGTGCATATAGAAGAATTGACCCAAAAAACATTCACAGGTTTGCATTTTAGTCTTGCACTTACCAGGCTGGAGATCTCTTCTTTTCCCCTTCTTTTGGGTTCTCACCAACATATTTATCAGAATTAAATTCATACTTGTAAGTGGGAGGGAAGTTTATCAACTCCTCTTTCCATCCATCAAATACATGTCCACTATGTAATTCATTGCTCAGCTACAAATAAGGTGAAACAATTAGAAATTTTCTTGGATAAAAATCATATGTAGATCACCAAATGAATCCAAGTTAGTGGTGCCAGCATTTCCAACCCCTTTTGCAACTCTAGGTATAGATTTTGTAGGATGCAAAATTTTCAAGCAGTGATTATAGTCTAGTGTAAGTTTCATAATCCTCACCTGATCATAATTCATCAGTTCATCCCACTTCTTTAGAGCCACCAGCTTTCGAACATCCACATCCAACATATTGATACGATAATTCAAATCTCCAAACCAGAAAATCTGACTGTTAACAAGAAGCAATTAGCAATCTATCAATGAATCCAAGATGTTCATTCATAATACAATGATGTGAACCCCCAAAAATCTACCAGAAGAAATAGATAAATCATGATAGCTAACAGTAAACAAATCATCATCTTCAGTCTACTTATCTCAGCATAGCAAAGTCCTATTCTATGAATTATTTTTGTTCCTGCAGCCAGCAAAGCACTTTCTCCTCATCTGTGGTTTAGCCACACTTGTTTTGTTTACTTAGAATTCAAATAACACATTTTGTTTTACCTGCATGTAATTTCTTCAGTTGACTCTAGTTATTTCTCCATTCAACATTTTTTTTTTCAGTACTAGATTCTTTAAATTTATTGACGTATTCATGGATGATATGATAGTACAACTAAGGTTTATAAAGCATGACTTTATATAAAGCTGAATGAAGCTTTGATCTGATATTAGGATAGGCAATATATCTTATCAGAATGATACAAATTAAGCGAAAATTGAACATACAATTTATGATTGAATTCACTCTGGTTGTTTATCAAATTGTCCAACACATACAATCCTTTAGTTAGTTTTACATTTTTCTAACAGCCCTTTGCTTTTGTGAAGCTCATAAGGTGATTGTGAAGGACAACTTTCAACATAAAGTAAAGCTTACTCGTGAGATGGGATTGTTTGTGGTTGATCTGTATCAAAGACCGATGAGAAGCAAGTGCGTCGTATAATTTCTTGAACATCCGAGTTTCGTCTCTGTTCAGCCCCATCCTTCTGACCAGAAGTCAGATGGGAACAAACAAAGCACAGACGTGACTGAAAGAGAGACATACTGACTGAAACAGACCCCTGCATCAATGATAAGTTGTTATCACATCCATTTAGGTTAGAATGAGCAATTTCCAACTGTAAATGCACACATTTGGTGAGTTTTCTTATGCCCTAGATATAACAATGCACATAGTCTGCCACTGATCACATTACAACACAACATAATACGGAGGACACTACTTTTTGTCTCATGAAAGCATTAATGAACAAATAAGACACTGCTTTGCTCACCTTTGTAGTATTATACAGGCAGCAAATACCCCTTCCACAGCATGACGAGGTGCAATGTGATCAGTCTAGACTGTTTGCACAGACAGTGATCATACAATACCTAACAGACTCTCTCATTGCATGTCTCACGTACTACTATACTACTCCTTCTGATCCATTTTAAGTGTCATTTTGGTGAAAAGATTTTGGTCCATTATAAGTGACGTTTTGGCATACCAATAAAGCATTCATTGTTGTTTTTTCACCTCTGCCCTTACACTTTAAAAGTCTTAGCACTCATGGAAATTGGATGAAGAAAGTAGGGTAATTAATTGAAATGAATAAGGAAGCTTAGTAAAAATTTCCCACAATTATGGCTTGTTTTAGTGTTTCTTAATTCTTGTGCATTGCACCAAAGTGACACTTAAAATGGACCAGAGGGAGTAATAATTTATACTGAAATGTTTTATGATGCTTTGTTAACGCTTAACACTTGACATGAAATTCCTGATGTCTTGGAATACATTGAATATACATCTATGCTATAATGATGTCACATTCAGTGTGAAATGTGCATTATGCCATTACCTTGTTTCCCATGTAGCCCATAAGACCAATTCCAACTGGAGAAACTTTCAAATTATTAATGTGCCTTCTCAACCTCCTCTGCACCCAAACAGATACATATATCCCAACCATCTGCTTGCTGACAATCCGAACATACTTAGGATGTGATTTCATGGTGCCTATTCCATTATCATCTTGGTTATCTGGTAATTCAAAAAAAGTATCATCTTCCTCATCTGATAACTTGTCAGATACATCACCAAGGGAATCAATTACTTCAGGCATCACTTGCTGCTCTTTCCAGAACAAACTCAAATTTTCAGAACTATGATGTGAACGTTTCATTCCACCACCATATACTAAAGCATTATCCGTCCAGTTAAAGCCAATTCTGGCTGAGCTGCTTAGTACTCTCCGCAACTTTGGATTGGAATCTACATGGGATATTGCATCTAATGGACGTTCAGGCCAATCAAGTCTAGTCTGAAGATCAATACCACATATTTTCCTCAACAGTAAATTCTTTCCTATACCAACTATGTTTTTCACTTCCTGCTGTTCCAGCTCATCATTGTCAGAAGTTCCTAAATACTCCTCATCCATCATATCTAATGGATTCGCATCTATGCTGTCTGCTAGAACATCAGCAGCAGCAGAAGCTATTAATACAGGAGAAGGAGGGGCACTGTAGCTTTTGTGTTTACTTTCAGGTTCAGAAGACTTGTTTAGAGTTCTTCTAATGATTGCCTCCCATTTTGGGATGGGTGTATTATCCTCTGCTCCCAGTACATTTCCAGCATTCAATGGGACTACCTCTTGGAAACTGTGAAAAGCAGCACATTAATATGGAAGCCAATGATATAGAAGCCATCAGAAGATCAATTTTACAACCACTATAGAGAAGCAAACTCATAACACCATACTGCAACTAAGGCTATGTACAAACATCTCATCCCATTAGACCAGAGTGCATGTAGAAGGTTTAATTTAGCAGAAGGATATAGATATGTGGTAAGTCTGGACCAATTCTGTTCTGATTGGAAATTCTGATGTAGTTTTTTCATAAACAGGAAACCAATGGCTAGATAGAATGCACGCTAGGCATCCATTTTTTTCTTCGCAAGATTAGATACATTGCATGCATGTGCATTACATAAAACAACAACTAAAGAAGTACTCGAGAAAATGAAAGTAAAACAGGATAAAATGTTGATTAGTACATGTGAGACAACTATCATTGACAGGCCTTGTTAATAATATACTCATGATAAATTCAGTGACAGACTCAGAAAGTTTAGGTAGTGGGGGCAAAGGTAACACAAGTATAAAAATAATTTCTAATGAAAAAATATATTAATAAAAAATGACGAAAGATATATTATCACATATTTCTAACTTTATATATGTATGAATGATCATGTTAGATAGATTTTAACTTCTTTCATTGCAAATTTATTCATTTATCTATCATATGGGGGCCAAATTAAAATTATGAAGGGGAAAGAAAGAATGACAAATGGCTATCATGAGTAATAGAAACATTCCAAAGCTGAGTGGGGGTATGTGTCCCCACTCATTTTCAAGTAGGTCCGTCCCTGGATAAATTACATGCATTAAACTCACTGTTAGACTTGAAATATGGATTGCACAACTGACAAACCAATCATAAGGAATGGCAGAAGATTCTCATATCAAATGTTTTAAGTTTAAAAAACTAGATCCATTACGAAAATTCAGCATCCACTGTAGTATAATTTCACTTATAGAATGATGCAAATAGGATCCTAGGCCATTTATTTAGAGACTTGGAATAAGCTTAAATATGGCTATAAGGTAAATGGTTTACTTTTAAGAACATGATAGCTTTCTTTTATTCCTGAATGCCATCATTGTTTGGAAAATAAATAGGCATTTCCATCTACAACATATGAGCTTAAATCAGTCAGATCACTTACATAATTACATAGCAAAGGAGGGTATTGCCATAAGTAGCATATTGCATCAATTAATCTCTTTTATGGACTAATTCAATAAAATAATTTAGCAGACTCGCTCGCTATGTAAATAAAACAAACAAATCAGATAAATAAGGGATAAAACCATCATAATCAATTAATACAGTCAAACAAAAAAGAAACTCCGTGAACTTTATCATAAACAAGATAACTATAAGAGTAAAGCTATGTAACCTATCAGGTTATAATGAACATCCAATAGTTATTAAGTTCTGCCAAAAAATCTCCTGAGTGATTAAAAAATATGTCATTATGTCAAAGAGGCAAACATAGAACACACAGATGTCATTTATGTACAAACAGGTGCAGGTACAAGATACCAATTAAAGTTATTTACAGCAAATTTTGATAAGCAAAACACAAACACAGTAGAAATAATAGCATCAGGCAACTCGAGAAACCACTCACCCAATAATGTAAATGTCTGCTGGCTCTTCAGTACAAAGCCAGTCCTCAATCTCAAGATCCTTACATGGAAGTCTTCCAGCAACATTCCAAGTGCCAATTGTTATCCTGCAAAATAACCATTTGATGATGCATTTCATTAATATAATTAAATAAATAACATGCTACATAACCAGATTACCACCAGACCTCACTTCCTTCGTATTTATGTACTGAACACGCAGAGTTTCTGATTTTCCTCTTCTGTGTCTCATCTTGTAGCCCTTACAAGATGCATCTGATTAACAAATATCAAATCACATAAGATGGTAATTTTAACACTCTGAACTCATCAGGTGTCAAAAACATTAAATCATTTGAAGTTCACAAAATTAATCAAGCTAGTTGGCTTAAAAGTTTCTTTGACGTCATATACTTCTTGGTTAGTGTAGCATATTGAAATATGCTTCAGACTTCCTTTCTTTTGCCAAGGTACATTTCAGCTTCATACTTGCATCACAAATATCAAAAGTCATGTGTAACTTGGCATGTTTGACTACAGTTAAGAACATAGTTTTTCCATGTCTACCAAAAGGTGGGAACAAATTTATGCAAGCCATGACAAGATGCTACCTTTAGATTTTAGATTTCATAACAAGCTGCTATTATATTTATTAATGATTATAACCAGAGCAAGCCAGAGCAGAAGGTCTTTAACTATAAGAGCAAAGAGCACATAGGCACACAATGACACAATTTTAAACGTAGTATTTTTATTTATTTTTCATTAATCTCCTTTAAAGAACCAGATTACTGCAAAGGAATAAAGTATTGCCTGATGCATGACTAGGGAATATGGATTGTGTTCTAAGTGGATTATCTTCACGCACTTCCATTCTGGAATCTTTAAGAGAGCAAGCTGGATGAAAATTAAAAGAACAAAGAAGGAAAAAAAAATGAAAGGAGAAAGAAAAAGATCAAGCTAAACAGGAAACATAATATAGCAAAACCTAAAGCATACCATCATCTTCACTCTCAGTTTCAGTGTCCACTTCATCTTCACTAAAATCATACGCCTTTGGCTTTATATTTAACCATTTCTTCATCACAATTGAGGGCCAAAAGGCCTGCAATGAAACGAAATTAGGAAGTTTTCAAGGCGCAAACAGCTGATATTTATCCTCAAATACCTGTCAAAGATAAGTTTAAGAGGCATGTTAAAGCTTACCTCTGAGCGTTTTCCTCTCCTTGCTTTCATGGCCTCAGGTCTAAAAGAGTATAACTGAACCCAAAAGCACTTGTGTACAAAGCTCAAGCTCTTAAATATGGAAGCAGTCACTGGCATTTGTTATGCACTATTTGTCAGTTAATATTAAAATAAGAGGCCTTCTTAGATTGTAACAATTAACAAAACAAAGTTGGAGATATTTTAAAAAGAAGGAAGATCCCTATTAGGATCAAATAGAAAAGGACAGAAAATGTTGTGACTATATCAGCAAGACATCCACAACCACAACTTGCAGAAGGAAAAAAAAAAGAATACCACTGGTCCTCACGGCACTACTCAATTTTCTGATAATAAAACACACGACAACATACTCTTATATTAATTGAAATTTCGGGAGAAACCCAAAAGGAAGTCCAACAAGTACAACACCAAATATCATTTTCAAGAGAACACATATATAGCAATTTCCGAAAGATAAAATCATTAAGGCAGCATCAACAAACAGAACTGCTGTATTAATAGTATTCAGTGGGAGAAGGAAAGACCAGTTACAGAAAATTATATATTTTCTAATTATTTTTTCATATTCAATCAAGCAACTAGCTAATAACAAAAACTAACCCAAACCATAAAAGAAATCCAAATGGGTATTTTTATTATTATTAGAACAATAATGCACATAATAATATCTGCTACAGCTGCAGATTTACCACTGCCACAAAATGCAGAAGCTAATACATCAGCAAACACCAAAATTGATGAAGACTGGCAAAGAAAAAAAGCAAGGATACATACAAATATAGTGTACAGTCACAGCCAAGATTTGCCAATGACCCTACAAATTGGAAGGTTCCTGTAACGAGGAACGACCTTATATTAAACAAAACCACATTTGGGGCTTGAGACTTTAATAAATGAATGCTTAGCTCAAATAGGCAACTAACCACAGAGTGTAAACTGATTAAGATTCATTATGTCAGGTACAGCTGTAGACCCATTGGTTAGCCGGTCGATCTCTTCTCTTTTATTTATTTATATTTTCATGCAAAATTGCAAACACTAAACTAGTTTAAAAATGAAAAATGCTAATTACACGTCACCTTCTCCCACATCTCTCACATTGGCTTAAGTGGTACAATCAAAATATAAGTATAAATAAAACAATGTAAGTATACTTGTAATCAAATAATAAAAATAGTACAAATACAAAATCATATATGCGTAAACGTGTGTAATAGTCTAATAGACAACCTTTGTATAGAAAATAAAGTATAGGTTTTGTTAACAAATGCGCATTTTAAAAAGATTCCAAATTAAAAAAATTTAAATAAAAAAGTAATTTGTTTTTAATTTCTAATATATTAAAATGTTTTATCTTCGTCTAAGCTTCATTGACAATGTCGGTCTTAGCAAAACCCATAAAATAAAAATTGAGCCACAAAACTGAAAATTAGGGAGAGACTAGAGAGAGTGAAACCACGGATGTCGGCCCAGCGCACTATATGTGAAGGTAAAAGTTCCAAGTCTTCAACTGTAAAAGCATCCATCAATCTATTTTATGTCAAATGGACAAAAAAGGACAAGGTGGTAGAAATAACACTTTGACAAGAAGATACTTCTCTCACTCGTGGGTTGGAACTTTCAATAATGTAAACTTAATTGAACAGATTAAACAATGTTAATAACTTTTGGTAAAAGTGGGATTGAGTGAGAAAAGGAAGCAACTTTCTTCCTTGTAAATCTTATCTTGGCCATGTTGAATTAATGTGAATGCCAGCAACTCTGTTATTGGCACGTTACCGGATGGTGTGGGGGACACCAACAGGGAATTGGGTGTGAGCCAAGAAGGATTCACAACTGATTAATCAAATCTGTGAATGATTTCTTAATTATGAGATTTGATTGGATTCAATTGAATTTCTATATCACTGGAGGTGATTTTTTTTTTAAAAAAATTTGGATTTGATACATCTGTAAAACCTTTTTATGCTGTGATTTAATCATGTAAATATTATAGTAAAAATTACTTTAAAATTTTAAATTTTTTTAATGATATTAATCTATGAAATATAGACGTTATTTTTGAAGCATGTTTGTATGTCGAACACGTGTTTATGTCGAACATATGAAGATGCGCAAATGATATATGTGTCCTGCGTGTTTGATTACAAGTATTATTATTATTTTTTAGTTTTGACACATTTAGGATATGACTTGAACACAACTCATTAATATTTTTTTTAGAAAAAATAGTTTTCATTATTAACGTCCAGTTAGTAAGCCCATAACTCACTCAAGTCCAATCACATGACTGACGTCCCAAGTCACAATTTTTACATGCTAATATTTTAAAATTTATCTTTTTATACGCCATTATTAGACTTTTCGAGTTTTATCTTTTTACACACTACTATTTTCATCTGTTTCTTCTACTTCTGCTCGTATTAAACCGTCAACTTCATCGTCATCGAAACTTGTTTCACACCATTATTCCCTCTAATTAATTTTTTTGGATGCACATGTACAGTTCTATTAAGAGAAGTTGATTTAGAAATTTTTTAAAAAAATGTCAATAGAAATTATGCTCTATTTTTTTAGAGGGATTTACTAGGTAACAAATATTAGCACATATGACATATATTAAAATATTATAAATCTTTAAGTTTATAGAAATGATATTAATGAATTATGAATATTTTTTCTTAAATTTTATAATTATATATATACATAAATCAAGTTCTTTAATTTACTTTTATATATATATATATATATATATATGTATCCATGTATATATATTTTTGAATTTGGTATATTTACTGTATCCATGTCTATGCTTCAAAGATATTAATACATAATTAAATGATAATATAAAAAAATTATATTAATATTGAATTAAAATTAAACTTAATATTTTTTAAAATTAATTTTGATGAGAGAGCACCCTTCAGATTTCACTTTCAAGCACAGTCCTCTTAAATTTTGTTAATAAATATGAAATTCCAATGTAAGGCTATTATATTTCAGTATTAAAAAAAATTAGAGAGTTAATTAGCGTAAAGAATCTAATTAATGGTAACTGATCACAAAGGAAAAATTCTTGTATATTCCTGGAGGAAGAGTCCAGGAGATTTTCATTAATTGATTTAGAAAAGGAAGAAAAAGAGAATGAGAATAGAATGGGAAATAAGTGGTTGGAATGTTTTATGGAGGAATTCTTCCTCCAGGTATAATGTAGAAGTTCTCATTACAAAGACTTGATTATCACCGTGGTGCTCACTTGGTCTTCTCTTTGGATAACAAATTGACAATGGTAGTCTAAGTCACTATCTCATAGTAAGGAACTATTTTCACAACGGAGAATTGGAGGATTAAATTAATCAAATGAAATTTCATAAGAAATTTGGAATAAAGGCACCAAGCAGCATATGTATATGATGGTATACGTTTCTTGCTCAGATAAGTAGCTGTCTGAGAATATATTCTTTCATGTGTATTTTTTATATGACACATAATCATATGAAGAGAGATAAATACAAAAACTCTATAAAGAACTCTACTATTGAGGCATTTTCAAAATTTATAGAACTTTTTATAAAACTTTTATATCTATCTCTCTTTTTATATAAAAAGTAATGTAAAATGCTGAGATGATCCCGTAGACATCTTTACCTTACCTCCGAGTTCTCATCAAAAGTTGAGAGTTTGACAGCCCTTTGACCCTTTGGTTCTCTCCTTGAAGGCTTTAGAGCGCAAAACTTGTCCACTCAACCGAATTTCGAGTAGGGAAATGTTATATCTTGAAAATTTGCGGAATAAAAGTGGTTTTCATATATTTAAATGTGCGGTCTTGAAACCTTTAAACATGCATCAACATTATTTAGGGGTAAAGAAATGTGTAGGGAAAGTCTATCCGACCCCCTTGTCTATCTATCTCTTGACACTTGTCACTTGTCTCACTAGTGAGATGGGATACTCATTGTTTTTAATTAAATTATATTTTATTATGAACAGCTACTTTGTGGGATGAGGGAAAGAATACAAGATAAGCTTACTGGCGTAACCCAAACTTGTGTGGGGTAGGATAGAATCATCATGAAAGAAAAATGCGTCTGGCTGAGAGAGATGTCTAAAGATTAGATGTGAAAGAAAAATCCCACTTGTGCAAACTACCAATTTGATTATGACTTATGAGAGAACGATGCTGGAGTTTTGACTTGGACGAAAAAATAATCACACCTAGACACATTATTTTTGGTTTTTCAATTTTTTTTTATATTTTACTCTTTAAAATAAAATAATTTCTATAGTTTGTGCATGCATCAATTAAAAGGCGAGAGGAAGCAGTTTAAAAAAAATCTAAATATTATTTTCGAAAGTTATATGGAAGAATCATTGATAAAAATGATTTTTAGCTGGTATTTGAGTTTGGAAGTATATTTAAATTTTTAATTTATTTAATTATAAAAATAATCATTATTAATTTTGAGAATGTTATGATTTAAGTGTACGAGAAGAACTTAATCCAAAAAATTAGATAGCTTCATAGCTTAAGTATTACATTAAACTTTTTTATTTATTCAATATGAGACTTATAACATTATCACTCATTTAAGAGCTAATGTCCATGGTGGCTTCACTCTACTCTATTGACAATGACTTGATGGTAGTCTTTTTGGCTTTGATGACTTCACTCATTTATTAGTATTTGGTACTGCATTATGTGAGATCATATTGCACTTTAATCTAGCCTATTGTAACATTCTGGAAAATATGTTAGACTTGTATATGGTTATATAGGTAACCTAATACTTACTTAATATGTGTGTGTAATTTGTGACTTTCTGAGCATGTTTAGACACTTTACTGTAACACTATGTGAGAAATATAGCTGTTATTTACTTCGAAAGTAGCTTAAACTGCTTAGTTAGCGAAAATAAATGTGGAGAGTTTATTTCCAGGTCACAAATGTGGGAACTGTGTTACAGTTAAAGTTTGAGGTTAATCGGAGTTAGTTTTGTATTTTTAAGCATACTGGTTGTATATTTTACTATCAGATTGACCCCTAGCTGATATGAAAAAATAGAGAAATGGTGTAATAGAATTTTTAATGAATCTTAGGATTTATTTTAAATCTGTTGGAAGCTAAGAAACCGAATTTGGTGAAATTTGTGTGTTCTTAGCAGATTGAGGTTTTAATGCTTATATGTGAGAAGCCAAAATTGGCTCCTCTTTATTAGTGGCCTATGGTTGAGGGTGAAGAAAAACAGAAACAGAAAAGAGAAAAGAGGAAACGTGAAGAAAGGAGAAAGAAGAAAGGAGAAAGAGGAGAAATCAAAAGGCAAGTAAGGATTGGAGAGCTTGGATCCATTCTTAGCCATCATCAAGACCTTGAGGTAGGGGGAAAAACCTTATTTTTGACTCATCTTCCTATTTTCTTTATCTTGTTCATGAGTGTTGGCATGATAGGAAAGTTAGGTTTTTGAGTGTGATTTTTGGTGTTTTTAGCTTGAATCTTGTTATAAAACTTGAAGATGACTTATTTATGAGTTGTTGGGTGTATGAAAATGGATTTCCAGTCCTTGTATACCCTAAATCCCTTTTGGTGTTGAGAATTGAGGTTTTAGGTTTTTAATTGGATGATTATCCATGATTAATGGTTTTGAGTGAAATCAAAGTGAAATTAAGAGTTGCTATGTGTAAATGAACCTTGTGGAAGGTTGGAAATCACCTGGATGTGAAGTTTGGGTGATTGGAGGAGGAGGAAGTTCCAATGGAACAGTACTCGGACCTTCAGTTTTTGCTGCAGAGTGTTTCTGGTTGAGAAACACGGCCCGTGTCCGAGGACACCGGGGGGAGGGGGGAAGGGGCGTGTCTCTCTTTGCCAGAGGAAGTTTGTGAACAATGTTCACAGAGTAGGACACGGGGTAGGCTGTATAGTAAGACACGACTCATGTCTGAAGACACGGGGGAGGGCGTGGAATGTGACATGGCCCGTGTCTGAGGTCAGAATCTTCAAAAATGTCATTTTTGATGTTTTCAAGCTCTTGGCTTGATAGGATCATTAGTATATGATTCCTAAAATGTGTTGAGACTCAAATAGGAGTATCTAATGAAGTGGATATATGGTGAATGTAAATCAATTGGTATGTTAACTATTGTAGTATTTAACATCATTGTATTTCATGTTGGTAGTTAGGAACGTAAATCAATTGATATGCTAGTTATTGTAGTAATTGTCATTATTGTTATTCCAAAGCTATGTTGATGAGGTTGAGTCCTCATTGTTGATGATCATAATGTGATTTTGAATGAGAAGGTAACCAATCCTTCCTATCACAGTGATTGTTGTGGATGATCTAACGTGATTTTGAATGAGAAGGTAATCAATCCTTTCTATCACAGAGATCATTGTTGTGATCAAATATGATTTTGAATGAGTAGGTAACCAATCATTCTTATCATAGTGATCGTTGTTGAAGACCGTGCAGTTGATGAGACTTCACTACTCGGAGAGGGTGATCATACATGATTGTAAGTGAAGAGGTAACATATCTTCCTGATCATAGTGATGAGTTGAGGATAGCCTTTCCCTCACACCCCATGGAATAGCTGGAACTGGGTTTCCAATGCTTAATCAAAGTTTATAGAATCGAGTTCCTTTGTTTTGTTCAAGGCTCATGCAACTCATGACATTATCATGGAACTAGGTTCTTGTAAATGGTATCATACATTATGCATTACATATTTAGGTTACTGCATATGCATAAACACTAGACATAATTTGGCATAGCATGACAATTGTATGGGTGGTTGCTATCATGACATATTCATGCATTGCTATTGTATGGACAGTTGCGTATATTTGAGATGGAGATGTTGTGTTTGTATCTTTGAGATGTAAATGTTGTGTTTGTATCTCTGAGATTAAGCTGTTGGGTTTATATATCTGGGATGGAAGTATTATTGTTGTGTCTCTGCGATGAAGACGATGCTTTGGTGTCTCTGAGATAGAGATGATGTTTTTGTGAGCGTGAAAATTTTTTTTGAAGACTATTTGTAGTAAATGAGTTTTTATACAAACTTATAAAGTGAGAATCTATTTCGAGAAGAGAAAGGACTTGGTTTTGACCTTTGCCACTTTTCTAGCTTGCTATATATGAGATTTGAATTTACAAATATGTTTTTCTCCAAAATGGCTGGAATGATTGTGATGTCATGGTTTATGATTTTTACCTACTGAGAATGTGTGATTCTCACCCCTTGTGTGCGTTTCCATGATGATTTCTGGGAGGAAGTCTTATGGAAAGTGAAGACAAGCAGGAGCTTAGAATGCTTAGCTTAGTGTAGCTAAGTAGTTTCTTTTAAAATGATGTACGTTTTTGTATTTATGAGAAATACTGTTGTTGTGTAATAAATATATTCATTCGTGGCTCATATTTTCTATATATACATGGTTTTGTTATATTTAAAAATATTTAGTAGTAAGTAGCAGTTCTGAATTTAATCATTATAGTATGATTATATTATGGTTATTAAATTCAGGATGTTACACCTATAAGTAGTCTTTTTCGTAGCCTAACTCTCAATAAAAATACTAATTGTTATAACTTAAACTCATAAGGAGAGCACAACTCAAAAGATTAGTCTATTAGGTAAAAGAGTCTCATAACTTAAGCACCAATTATTTTGAACTTCTTTATTTACTTAATGTAAAACTTATAACAGAGTAATACAAATATTTCACTAAAAAAACTAGCTAGAAACCTTAACAAAAGACATAATAAATTATTTTACTGTAGCTCTTTTATTTTAAATCATGATTTTTGGAAGGAAGATTTAAGAATGATCATAATTACAAAATTTAAAGCAAACCACCTTATGATGGTAGACTTTATAAATATTTTTGACAGTTAATTATTAGAATTTTGCTAACAAGTATCTTAAAGGCATTTGTTAATGAAGTTAAAATAATTTTTTTTTATAAAAATAAGATATCCAATGCATTAGAAATTGAAAAAAAATTCTTATTTATTTTATTTTCATCAAAATATTTTTATTTTGACTTTCTTAACAAATGTGATAAGGACAAAACCTTAATTATTAATTCAAAATATAAGTTCAAAAGAGAAAAGTTTTCCTAAAGAGAGAGAGAGGAATCCAAAATGTAAGACTTATGATGTTATTAATGAAAGAGAATGTATTTGTATAAGAATTTGAAAATTTTAAAGTTGGTCCACGTTGTGAATGAACTCACATTCAATCACGTAACTTTTAACCATTGGTTGAAGATGTGTTTATTATTTGACCCATAACATATATTCTTAAACGTTAAAGTCAATTCAGATATAGAAAAATGTTGAAGTCAATTATCTCTTATTAAATGGATTTAATGGAATACAAAATGAAATTATATATCTATCGATCAAACAATAATAAAGTGAGACGATGACGCATGAAGTTTGAAAACTATAGCAATTGTGAATGAGAGACCCCATACAAGAGCCAGAGCCATCAACAAAGTATGAGCTTATCAGCTTTATAAGCATGGCGTAAATTCGCCAAAGGGTGCTACCACTTTTAAATCTCTGCTAGAAGATGAACACAATCAAACAAATGAGTATCATCTTAAAATCACTAATTATGAGGGGCTTATGGTAAACAATGACAATTCGAAGTTGTGATTTGTGATGTCATTTGGCAATAACAACGAGCTTTTGGCATTTGGCATCGTAGCTGCTGTATAGTGTCTAGTATACATCACTGAACAAGCATTTCGTTACGGATCCTCATTGACACTCTGCTTCAGATGGGTGCACTTTTCTTTTTCAGTTTTGTCCTTTTTGTGATTATGAGCTACTTGGAAGCTGTTCATACCGCTGGCCTCCATTAGGCATTAGCTATCAACCTGCAGCCAAAATAGACGAACATTATATTAGGAAAGAAAACTATAGATTAAATGCAATTGTTCAACTACAAATATGACACACAATTACAGTGACACACGCACCACAGACAAATAACCTTAAACACTCCTATGTTGATAGTGAAAGTTGTTGACCTGCTGCGATGGGCTTGATTCATTGAATTAGAGGGATACTAATCCAATTGATTTTTTATTGTTTTGGAAATGAAATCCAATTGATCTTTAAGTGTGCAAAATTCAATTATGGATCAAGTCTTGTTATGAAATGTATATGTTCAACTATTATTTTATTATAATTTTAATTTGAATTTATAATTTAGATTAAAATTATATTATTGGGAGGATTGTATCCGACAAAGATAAAGATTGATTTTAGTTTTAAAAACATCAACTTTGGGCTACAAATACTTCATTGGGTGTTTATTATTACACACTCTTTTATATTAATCAATTATCGCCTTTATTTTCTATAGTTTCTTCTTTAGTTCTTCTATGTTTCTTGAACATTTTACAATTATTTTATAACACATTATCAGCATGAGTCTCTAACATTTTATTGACGGCATGATCAAGATGGAGTTTTTTTATTAAAAGAGTAACATTTTCTTTTTAATCTTTTTGAATTAATCTAATTTATGGCTCCATTTTCTATAATGGCTTTCTTCATATTCTTTTTCATATGAAATATCTTTTGTATTTCATCCATGATTATCAATTGTCAAATATTATGTGTTTTATCTTACATTAAATTTGTTGCTTTTGATAAATGATCGAAGAAACTACATATAATACGTGATTCGTTTATTTTGACACAATGAGGGAAATTAAATCAAGCATCATTGTAGGATTGCGCATAAATCAATTATTTTCTTTGGTCAATATTTTATGTAAAAAAATTTAATATAGTTCCTGAAGAACTAGACATTTAAATAAGACTGAAATCCGTATATTGATTCTATGAGTCTTAAGAATATAATCAAATCAAGAAAGCAATGACTTTTCATTGCTGCCTTCTAAATGAATGATTGAAATATGAATATCTTACTTTAAAAGATCTCGTCGACCTTTTGAATAGTTAAAAGACAGATATGACTATAAAAAATGGTAATATTGATAAAGATCTCATCGATCTTTAGAATTTCTCAATTGAAATCATATGGTGAAAATATTTTTTTAAAGATATGTTAGAGAAAACATTTTTTTACTTTTCATGCCTCGAATGCGCTCCTGCAGCAACAGTATCAAGAAAAGGGTCAGTATCAAGACAAAGGTTTTAGAGAATATTTTGAATGCTTTCTTAAGGTTTCTTCTTGATAACTCTATTCTCTCCAAGGATATATACTATTCTTGAACATCATGTTTATGCCTAAAATTGCAAGAGTCTTACATATTTTGCAACAATATTCTAAAATTTTTATCATGTGTAACAACATGCTTGAGTGACCTCACATTTAAATCATAAGGCACCACTAGAAAAAGGTAATATTTTCAAGTGTGCTCAACAATGTCTTCTTTTTCATGTTTTTCCATCAAATGGAGATCTAATGAAAGGGTGTACAATGTATGTTTTCCATATTATATTTATATCACTTGCCTATGATGAAATATGTATTAGTAATGTATAGCTTTATAAGCAATTGTATTAAGAATATGTAAGATTCATAGTCATGGGACATTGAATATTTCGGATTAATATGGCAAAGGTAATGTTAATATAGTTATTGATAGTATAAAGATGATTGTGGGTTTTGGAAGAGCTAATGTTTGTTACCTACAATAGCAAAAAGCTATCATTATCTATAATGTCACTAATAAAATTATTGAGTTTTAAAGATATTTGTCAAAATAGATATCATATTAAGATTGTGTATGAGGGATATGGATCACTTCTGTACCATTATTGTTTTTAGTAATAAAAATATATTATAAAGGTTATCTGCTTTTATTCTGATCTATATTGCACTAAGTGCAATTGAAGCATATAATATTGCAAACCAAAATTTTCTTATGCTATTGTGAACTAGAAATTTACTAGTTCAAATAATTTTTATTACTATTTGGCATGACTAGTTAAGACATCCTGGATCAATAACTATGGAAAAAAATTATTGAGATTTCATTTGGATATCCATAAAAAAATCAGAAGATTCCTCAATATAATGAGTTTTTATGTGTTGCATGTTCTAATCAATGTAAATTGATTATAAAGCCATCACCCGCTAAAATTGGAGTTGAATCTCTGAAATTTCTTGTAGACATTTTTAATATGATATTTGTGACCAATCAATTCACTATATGAAATGGGTCCATTTATGGTTTTAGTAGATGCATTTATAAGATGATTACATGTGTACTTTTTGTTACTCACAATCGAGCATTTGTGAGATTGCTTACACAAGTTATTCAATTAAAAACACAATTTTCAGATAATGTAATTAAGACACTTGCCTTGACAATGTTAGTAAATATAGTTCTCATATTTTTAGTGATTAATGTATAGCCATTAGTATGAATATTGAACATCCTATTGGTTATGTTCATATGCCTCCAATTGATAGCTAAAATAATAGTTTATGATAATAGAATTCCCAATTTCACTTGGGAGCATGTTATTTTACATGTTGCAACATTTGTTGGTATAAAGCCAACAATTTATTATAAATTATCTCCTTTACAGTTAGATTTTGTCCAAAAGCCAAATATTTTTCATATGTGCAATATAGTCATAATTGCTTCACCACTTTGCATTATAATGGGTCCTCAGAGAAAAAGTTGAAATTATATGTTGGATATGAATGTTTCCAACATGAAAGGGAGAGAATAAGTACCTGAAAAAATTGAAATTACATGAAAAACATCACCATAATATAATTTAGATGCTTGAACAAGGCAATGTGATAACACTTTTGCAAAGGATAACAAATGAATTATCGGATGCATATTTACAAAAGGGTTAACTAAATCCTATACCAACTGTACATGCTCCGTAAATGAATTACACGCTAGAAGCATGATTGATCAATTGATTCCAAAATAAAAATCTTAGAAAAAGAAAGGAAGCAAAAGATATTGTTAAGAAGGTAAACAATCCTAAAGAGGATAATATTGATGAAGAGGTTAGAGACATAATCAGAACTCCTGAAATAGTCCAAACTTCTGAAATAGTTCAAATGATAGATGAAGTTTAGGTATCTAAAATAGTGAAAATGGTGAGATCTCAACAAACTATGTCTCTATGGGAAAAGATGGATTTGAATGAAAATAACTATCGATAACATTTATGAATGTAGTGCACAATATTATGTGAATGAGGATATTGGAATTAAAATTGTTGAAAAATGTTGACGTTGAAATAATTGGCCAAAATAGAAAATGTCTTGCAGGTAGATGTTGAACTCACTTGAAAAATGAGAGGATTTTGAACATGTAGTTTGAACCTCAAAAGAGATTTTAATAGACTTGAAGTCTAAATCCCTAGAAGATGCAAATATTTGTGGGATTCAAATGGATGCTTATGTGAAAATGAAATGAGAAAAATGTTATTGAGATATATGAAACACGACCCTTAGAAAAAGGTTTCTCACAAAGATTATATATTAACTACAGAGAAGTTTACTTTTTAGTGGTAGATATAATTATATTCTAATAAGGTTATTTGCACATAAAAGCTAAATATACATTTAATGGATGTTGTTATTTGCATTTAGAATTTTTGTCCATTAATCCAATTATATACAAATATTGTTAAGAAACTTTATATAAATCACATCCATTGAGTACACCAATGGTTGTTAGTTGCTAAATATTACAAAAGAATCCATTTCAACATCGAGAATATAACATTAGTCCCTGAAAAATAAATTAGTACTATAGAAGCACTTATACATATTGCTAATTATACAATAAATTAGTACTATAGAAGCACTTATACATATTGCTAATTATACATAGCCTAATAATGTATTTTCTTGTAATTTATTAGGAAGAAATAGTTCATTTCCAACCAAAAGTTATTGGAATAAAAATGAGGATATCCTTTGATATCTCTAATGAACAACTAATAAGTGGTTATTATATATATATGTAACAACTAAATTTGTTATGCACATAAATGATATTTATTTAATCCACATAAATGTAAGTATCAAACAAGTTATTTATTTACATGTGGAGATACAACTAGATTGTGGTGATCTACAAAACAAATTACAGCCACTATCTACTTCTTCAAATCATATAGCAATAATCACAATTCATGAAGTAAGCCGCGAATGTTTATAGTTAAAAGCAATAATTTTGTATGTTCGAGATTCTTGTAGATTGCCTTATGAGGTTGAAACTCCAAAAGTTTTATAGAAGGCAATACTTGCATAACTCAACTGAAAAAATAATTTATTAAAGGAGATAGCTTTCCACACATATGATCTTCAAAAGAAAGCAATAATTAATGCTTAATAGATTTGTTCAAGTAATGCTTCCAATAAGGGGAATATGTCAATTCAGAGAACTCAAGTGATGCTATCAAGAGAGGGAGAATAATGTATCCTTTTTTCCTTAATCAAAGCTTTCTCTCATAGGGTTTTCCTTGATAAGGTTTTAATAAGACAGTTCCCATAGAAAATATATTGTACTCTTTTTCCTTGAGTAAAATTTTTTTCCCATTGATTTTTTTTATAATAAAGTTTTAATGAGGCATATATCCATTAAACATCTAAATGGGAGTATTATGAAAATGTGGATGTTCAACTATTATCTTATCATGATTTAAATTTGAATTTATCATTTGGATTACAATTATATTATAGAGAGGATTGTATCTGATAAGGATAAAGATTAGTTTTAGTTTTAAATACCTCAACCTTGCATTATAAATACCCCATTGAGTGTCTATTGTTACACACTTCTTTAATATTAATCAATTATCTCATCTACTCTCTCTATTTTCTTCTCTAGTTCTTCTATGTCTCTTGAATATTTTATAATTATTTTATAACATTCGAGACATTTTATTCAAAGATTTTGATTTAACCATCATGTAAAAGCGAGTTAAATACCCTTACAACTAATACACTTGTTGCACCCGATCAATACCAAAAAAGAAAATATGAAGATATTTTTCAATCATTTTTTATATTATATACCAAGTATTAGGAAAGAAATAACAAATTATCCCTTTCTTCATTCTAGTCTTGAAAGTCAATGCTCTAGATTATTCTTAGAGATGAATTCAAAAAATAAAAAACAGAAAAAGATTATTCTTAGAGAATGCAGACCAAATATGGTGTAAGATGAAGCAACACAACTAACATAATAATTACTACATAAGCACTCGCTACTTTAATAGGTTAATGGTTTTTTTTTCAAGTTTCAATATTTTGAAAGCCAAATTTTGGGGAGAAAATAGAGTTTCTTTATATATGAGTAGAGTTTCTTATGAATTTTCTCAAAATATGGGTGAATATATTTAGTATATACTACATAAAATATATGCATCTTTAAAGTAAGAATACAGTGATAAGTGAACTATATTTTTAAAGAGAGAACCAAAATTCAAACTCTGAAGAAAATAATTCTTAAGAGGACATCTTAGTCGTGAGAGGATTCGAAATTTAATCTTATAACAATGCTTATAAAAATAAATGGTGAAAGACCAAAAAGTAGGAAAAATTAATTCTTTTGAAAAGTTAAATTATTAAGTGAAAAGTAAATAAATAAAAATTATTTTTTAAACACCTTTTATTGAAGACTACAGAGGAAGTTAAACTAATCAATATTTTGGAAGCGGATTCTTTAAGGGACTTGGCGAGTGTAAAAATAATCAATCTTCTTTAGGAGACTCCTCACAAAGAAAGCTTTTTCTGTTACTTAAAACCTATATCATTGGTTGAAGGAGAGAGAGGATGGGAGTATCAACATCATAGGGTCATGTGAGAGTAAGGGAAAGTGAGTATATGTTCCCCTCATTTGAATGAAGAAGGATATAAGATGGGAGATGTCACCTAAAATGTTTTGGGGCATGGAAGCTCCTAAGAAAATACTTATTATAATAGATAATTTTGGTTTACTTATTTTATTTTATTTTTAATGTTGAATGCCCTGTTTATTTTTAAAACCATGAGTTATGTTATTTTGCTAAATAGTCTTTGTTATAATTTTTTGCCCAGCTCGTTTGTTCAGAGGTTTTGTAGAAGTTTAGTTAGGTTATGGAAGAACCTTGAAGGTTCACGCACTATTGAAGGTCTGAAATAGTTGGCCATCAGAAAAAGATCATCATACAGCCCTTTTAGGGGTGTATGCACTGTTGACACATTTTTCAAGGGTGTCATATTTAGTGAGAGAAAGTGATAGAAAACATAAGTATGATGAATGGTATTGAGAGGAGTGTAAAAAGAGGTATATGAATTATTAATGATAAGAATATCAAAACTATTGGCCATCTCAATGGGGGTACAGTAAGAAGTGGAGAGAAGAGGTTGCTTGCATGTGAAGGCATCGAAAGTGTTGCTACTACCCTTGTGCAATGAAGAGACTAGACTAGTTCCTGGGTGTTGTCATCTGCCCCGACGCCAATCCCAAATTTCGGCACAATGTGCTTTGCTGGAACAATTGGTCCATTTTCTGTAGAGGAGTTAGTCGATTTCTTGCCTCTAATTCTTTTTTTTTTTCTTAATATTTTGGTTCTTTCCTCACTAATTAAGAAGATCTGATCAAGTTGTAATTGCTGGAAATAAAACTAATTATTGTAGTTAGAAATTCTCCTCAATGTGGATACCATGACTTTAATACTATGTTAGAAATAAAAACAGGGAGACAAATACTGGTAATTTATGTACATTTCTAAATGAATGAATACGAGAGAGTTGACCTCTATTTAGACAAGAATACTGGTATATAAAAAAGAAAAATAATAAAATATAATTATGTACTAAATTAATCTAATTTTGTACTAAATCAATTACAATCATCCTTAAAATCAATCATGATTAATCATAATCTTAATTATAATTAATCACGCTAACATCATCTTTCAAACTCAAGTGGGTATAGAAGAAACCAACTTGAATTTGGAAAATCAGAATGCAAAATTGGCTAGGATGATAATTGAGTCTGGAGTCTAGAGTATGGAGTTTGAAGTTTGAAGTTTGGAATCTATCAGGCTGGATCAGATGACTAATCAGAGGTTAGAGCAACCGAGACTGAGTCAATCTTTCAGGCCAGATTAGACGGAACTTATTAAGAGCACAAGCATCGGAGACTGAGCTATCTACGAATAGGAGAGAGAAAGTGACAACGGGGAAATAGAGAAATGAAGTCGGAAAGAGAACACGGCTTGAGAGATGACTAATCACGGTTTTAGATTTTCGGGAACTATGCAGCGAAATAGCGATGGAACAAGTCAAAGAGGATGGTATCTCTCTAATACCATATTAGAAATAGAGAAATATGAACACAAGAAAAGTCTGAAGAAAGATTTTGTATATTCTTTGAATTATCTATAAATTTCTGAATTTTAATCAGTGTGTATAAGAATATTCCCTATTTTTAAGAGATGAAGTCTATATAAAGAAGGAAATACAATCAAATATAATCAAAATAGTATCTCTAATTATGTGAGAATCAAATTCCTAAGATAACACAAAATCAAGTCTAATTTAATCTTGAGATATGTTATAGATATTTTAACACTCTCCCTCAAGCTAAAGTCACTAAGCTTTGGCTTGTTACAATTAGCACACGAAAATAAAATAAACTAAAAATAATCTAAAAACACAACATTGAGATCTTGAAGAAGCCAACAAGCTCAAACTGCATTGAGATGTAACCACCTGTAATTGGGAAAATTTACAATGGGAACAGAGTCTGAAACGGAGTCTGCCATCAGAACGGAGTCTAAAACGGAGTCTGAAATCTAGGACGGAGTCTGAAATCTAAGATAAAATCTAAAACGTAGTCTGACATCATAACAGAGTCTGGAATCTAGGACGGAGTTTGATATTAGAACGGAGTTTGGCATTTAGGACGAAGTCTAAAACGGAGTCTGAAATTTAAGACAGAGTATGAAACGGAGTCTGGCATCAAAACGAAGTTTAGAATCTAGGACGGAATCTGAAGTCTAGAGTCTAGATCTAAGACGAAGTCTAGAGTATGAAGTCTGGCAGCGGTGGTCTGGAGTGGTATCTAAACAAAGGTCTGGAGTGATGTCTAAACGAAGTGAATAGCGGCGATCTGGACCAAGAGCCTAGGCGCTCTGATACTAAGTTAGAAATTCTCCTCAATGTGGATACCATGACTTTGATATCATATTAGAAACAGAAATAAGGAGACAAATACTAATAATTCGTGTATATTTCTGAATAAATAAATACAGGAGAGCTAACCTCTATTTATGCAAGAAGACTGCTATACAGAAAAAGAAAATAATAAAATATAATTATATACTAAATCAATATAATTTTATACTAAATTAATTATAATCATTTTTAAAATTAATTATGATCAATCATAATTTTAATTATAATTAATTATACTAATAATTGTAACATAGGAAAAGGGAATCTAATCCTTATTATTGTGATGAAGCACTAAAGAATGAGATTGAGTGAATATGAGATTGATACAATGAGTGATCAAGTCATCAAACAAGTAAGGGATTATTTTGCAAATACTAAACATAGTTTTTGATAGTTTTAATGACCAAGCTTGTAATTAACAATTGTGTTAAAGTTACTTATTATCTAAGCTACAGTTAACAAATATTAGCGATTGATCTTATTTTTTACATGATCAACAACCATGAGGATATATTTCATCCATACTCCAAGAATTTTTTAGAGCATTGAAAACGTCTGCTATTGAAATATAGTTTATCTTGGGTATGGATGAAGATCATCTATTTTTATTTTTTATTTTTTATTTTTTACTTAAATTCTATCAAGTAAAAAAAATAAAAAAGAGATATATAATTAATTTTAGAATATTTAATAAAATTTAAACGAGAAGAAAAAAAAATAAAAAATTGAGAACAAGTAATATATCCTCCGTTGAATGTGTCAGAAACAGAATAGAATAAAGTAACTTAAAATATAAAATTGTCAAGCATTAAAAGGAATGGTGAATGGGACAGACGATGGTAGTGGGATAGGCTATCAACTGCCAAGAATGATTAACTTCCTAGCCATTCATAGTTAAGAATATATTTTTTTAGAATATCTCACTGTTCATACGAAAAAGATTAATTTTTTAAAATAGAATCAAGTGTTTAAATAAAAAAAATTAATGATATTATTTTTATATATATATATCTCAAATTTAAACTTAAAATTACATATTTAAAAAATCTAAATTTATTTTATTTAAATTATTACACTTTAGTATTCATATATAAAGTTATAAAAATTATATTAAAAAATATTAAATATTAAAATTATTTTTATACATATTAAATAATAATTTAAATACTTAAAAAATTGAGATAATATATTATGTCAAACTAAAAATTTGTCGGCACTGCAATTGTAGAACAAACCACCAGAAAAGTTTAACTCGTCTGATCACCTCAATTCAACAGATGTGATTACATCCAACCAAAAGAGAGAAAGTTCCTTAGAATCTAAAACGCAAAACTGTACCTTTAGAAAAGACCCAATGAACTGTCATATTCCCCAACTATAACTGAAAAATAGAGAGCCTAGTTTTCCATTCCTGGACCACAGTAGGCTTCTCTCTCCACGCCAATAGAGCTATGGAGAGAAGAAAAGGACGGGCACTTCTGCCAATAACAAATCGGCAAGTAGTGATGAAATGGGTACACATCGAACCAACCACTCACTTGCCAATTTGAGAACGGATAGATGGGAGGGAATTCATTCAAATTGATTTATCTCCCTTTGTTCTTTTTTATGTTTTTCTTTATTTTCTTTGACAAATGTTTGATGCACATACTTTTTATCTCTCGTGCATCATATATATAAGTAGAGGTAGATAGCCTTTATTTGTACGCGGAAAAGAAAATGAAAGGAAAGAAAATGAGAGAAAAAAAATAGATAAAAAAGTATATTTTCTCTTGATGTATTTGAATGGAGAGAAAATTAAGAGAAAAAAAAGTGAATAAATAAAAAATGAAAATATGATGATATAAAATGATATATATATTCTTATATTAAATCTGATTTTAAATTATTTTTAATTATACCTTTATGGAATATTAATTTATTTTAAATTATAAAATCTGATTTTACATATTTAATTAAATATAATTTATGAGTGGTTACTTATAATTTAATAATATTTTAAATATATAATTTAAATTAAAAAAATACCTTCCTCGTCCCCATGCCCCCTCTTCTCCCCAACCCTCTTCCCTTTCCGATTCCCATCCACATAGCTTGAGTTTGTGTCCCTAATTAGTACATAAGAAAGAACATGCAAAAGTGGGTAGATGAGAGTTTCAAATTGCTTGCAACAGAGCATTCCTTGGCACGAATAGTTGGAGAATCTTGTGAAGGATGTTGATTTAAAATGTGTAGGTCTACCTTTCAATGTTGTAATGTTGTAAATTTTGAACATCATATTTGTTCTCTCTATTTTCTTCGCATTTGAGGCGAGAAAATTTTTAAGTGAGACCTATGGGATTTTTTTTTCTCTTCTCTGATTTCTTCTATCGTCCAAACGAGAGAAAATATCAAAATCACCTTGTTTTGTCTCCACCCATTTTCTTTCCTCTCTTTTTCTCTCCAACCTAACACAGGTAAGTTTTATTTGTTTGTTGTCTCAATAATTACTTGTTACGTAACAAATAAAATTTCTATACCTCAACATACATGTAACAAGAGAAGTTCTTATGTACCTATAGTTTATTATATTATTATACATGTAAGAAGAGAAGTTCTTATGTACTTATGATTTATTATATTATTTTTTATATATTTTTTAAATATTTAATATATTTGTATAACTTTATAAATATTAATTATAATTTAAGTACTTATAATAAGCTGTATTTAAACAAAAATTACATCACTTAAGATAAGCATGAGGGATGTGTGATAAAAGTATGTGCAACTAACTTTTCTCATTTTGTTTAAAAATTCCTTCACTAGTTTTTGTTATTGGATGCTAGCAACCCACACGTACAGAATAATAATCCTGACAGGCATCGGACAGTGACCAGCAAAAGCGAATCAATCACTTGGATTGAAATCGCACTTTGTGCCAAAACAGAAACAAAAGATATAAAAATAAAAAACAAATATGTTGAGCTAACTCGCCACTACTTATCATAACCCAATAGGTAAAGCCTTAAAGGGGGAAAAAATGTTTTATCTTTACCATTATATCTTCACTATTTGTAGCGTGAGTTTCGTTCTCTCCTCAAGAATTGGCCGCCATTTGTTTTCTTTTGTTACCATCAACTACATGACATTACATTAGTTAGTTGCTTCCATCAATAAGACAGACTATGCTTAATTAACAAATAATCCTTAAAAGATGCCACCTTAAACGACACTAATCCAACTTGCTACCATACAAATTTATTGTTATTTTATCTATCGCCGTAACCGTCTTAATTACCCATAACCACTATTATCACTCAAATTTATTGTTATTATCCAGTCTTGCTCTTATTTGTTTTTTTACCTATTTTTTAATTAGTTGGATTACATAGTTTATCGAAACATACGTAACGTAAGAGTCTAAGAGAGCTTATTCGTTGCAAAAATTAAAGAGTGACAATAAGCACGTCTAGCTAATTTGATAATATTTATTTGAAGAACAATTATATTATATAAATAAGATTTATTTAAAGTGAACTTGTCTATAAAATAAATAAGTAAAGATATATTTATTAATAAAATTTAAAAAATTAAAATTTTAATGTATTTTAGATTAAATTAAAAATAAATATATTTTTATTTGTTCACTTAAAAAACAAACTCACTTTAAATGAATGTTTTTCATATTATATATATTCATTGTTGAGAATTCTGCAAAAAGATGCTTACAATATCAACAAATAACATTTCCAGAGCCTTCTCAGACTTAACACCTGACGTGATCTTAAGACTTGTTTAAATTTTTAAAACGAATTTGCTCGTCTTGATCTTGCAGGTCCGTCACCCCCAACCACCTCACATTATTCATTATTATTATTATTATTATTGTTATTTTGGTATAAACATCTTATGTTATTTTATTTGCCAATTTCTGGTAATCTTTCAATGCCATGTAACTTATAAGGAAAGATACGTTTTGTTACACTCCATTCCAACTGAAAAGATACTGATCCCTTAAGAAAGAAGCACGAAATTAAACTCAAACTATTAGTCCACAAAGTCCTCGTTATGAGATCATTCAAGCCTTCAAGGCCTGGACAAAGGAACGCGATGGCTAGTTATCCCAGACTTAGCTGTTCCAATGCAAAAGAATATAGCCATTTTCCACAATTAAATTTGCAATTTGACAGTCTTCAACTGAATATAAGTTACTTATCCCTGAAAAGAAGAATGATTTAGACTATTGTATGATTGTATTAATAAAGCACTTGCAACATTTATTGGAAAAATAAAATAAAATTATACAATTTATAAAATTACAAAAAAATCCCAAAATATTAATGTTTACAAATTATTTTCCAAATACTATAACCGACCTACTATTACTGTAAGATCTGTACAGCCACCAAATACACTTCATCATATGCAGGATCACAAAGCCGAATTGAAATTTTATGTGGCTCTATTGTTGTGGCACAATTGTTTTTTATTAAAAATACAACACTTTTAACATTTTAAACATTTGTTAATAATCATCCAACAACGTAATAATTTATTAAAAAATCGAATAATTAGCAAAAATCTATTTTGCCATCAAGTACTGCACGTTATTACAGCTCAAACATTACAATTTGTATGCGAATAGCCTCCCCCCCCCCCCCCCCCACACACACCCCCACCCACACACCCACCCACCCCTCTATGCAGGTGGCATATTTCAATTTGTATGCAAATATCCCCACTTTGACATACACACGACAAAATCAATGAGTGACGACCACTTCAGAATAAGGGAGATAGCAAGCATTGTTTTCAATCAACATCGTAACTTTTAACGACTTCATTTACTCTCCTAAACTATGAACATAAGCAACGACACAACAAATTCTGATGTCTAACTCAGCAGAATGTTACACAACAAAATGAAGATGATGTTGCCATGTCATGGAAAGAGTGATGGAGATCCAGTAAAGTGTGGGTTGTACACAAACACAGCAAAAGAAAAAGATTTTTCTGACAAACTTCTAGTCTCAACGTCATTGCCCACAAAAACAATCCTTGAAATTCAACCTGCTGTGGCTTTGGAGCAATCCACAAAGCAATCACATGATGGTGCAGCGGCTCCTTTCTTCGGTTGGCTGTGAGTTTACTTGCTGGAACCTGTGTGACTCGGATGGGTTGTATGTAAACTCCGAAGTATCCAGCCCATACTGGATAAGAAGCAGTATTAATTAGTATAGCCACATACAATGCCATAATAATTTAACAAAACAAGAATAATAATGTGATTTTTCCAATCATATCTTATGCAACAATCAGAGATGGTCCAAAACAGAACTAAGTGAATAGTAAATCTACACTACTGATGGCTAAAAGACAGAGTTATTGAAAAATGTCTATGCAAAAAGGATATCCTGCTTTGCACAACATGACATCAGAGAAACATAAGACAATCAGCTTTAGCCGTTCATGAAGACATGAATTCCTGGGAAAATGCATACAATGATGCTATTACAATGATATGCTAGATTCGTGGAAAAATGCAAAATCTCATTATCATCAGCAAACTAATCAAAATGCCTCAACAAATTCATAGATAGAAGAAGATTGTATAGACCATCAAACTATTGAAATTAATTTTGCTCTCCAACCAAAATAATTTGCTTTTAATTTGATAGTGGAATAAACAATTTGTAAGTTTGAATATGAAGGAAAAAAGAAAAATAAGGAATAGGATTTCATTAAAGGATTTAAGTTTGATCCACATGGTGCCACCTGTTTAAGAAGCTGTTAAAAAGCTTTTACTGGAAGTAAAAAATTTTAGTGATACCATACGGCACTTTCTTGTTTCCTGATAGTTAAAAAAGTTTTATACTAAATATGGATCAAATTCAAACTCTTACTTCGTAGAATCAATTTGGTTTTTACGGGGAGGTCAAGGAAGCACTAATCTTCTTCGAAGATTAATGGAGAGGTATCGGAGCAAAAAGACCTACACATGGTTTTCATTGATCTGAAAAAAGCCTATTTAAGACTTTGGAGAAGAAAGGAGTCTTGTGTTTTAAGAAAAACAAAGGGTCACTTTAAGTCATATTTTTTTGAAAAGTTAGAGCTATGTAGACAAACTTTGGAAAAACATGGCCTTCGTCTAGTAGAATTAGATTACTAACTATCATTTAAATTTTTAACATGAAAATATTAAACACCAATTACTTTCAAGCATGCAACCTTTATCCACTTTTTTTCATTTGGTTTAACTTTATCTAAAAGTTAAAAGTTGAAGATTACTAAACATGAAAGGAAATTAAGGATGCAATCAAACTATTGCAAGTGAGTGCCCAAGGGACAATGAAATATCATTAAAATTTTAAAAGATTATCAAGGTGGTCAGCCTGCCAACAGCTGGGGACTGAGGTATCTTTGGGGGAAGGAGGGTATTCACAATTACACTTGTAATGGAAAAAAGACAAGGGAACCATGAAGCTCCTTGGTCCCAAGAGGGCTTTGCCACTGGTTCTAAGAGAACAGTTAAGACAAACAGATGTAACAATCCCCATAACAAGAATAATTGATAAAGTGAAGTGCAGAGAAAAAGATTGCACCTTCTCCCTCATTCGTGTACTCCATGCATCATTTCTGCTTGGACGCTGATCAATTGTGCCAGCAACTGGTACACCTGTTGCTGGGCCTGCTGGTCTGTTGAGCAAAGGCTGACGGACTTGCTGCCTTGGATTAATGAACTCATCATCACTATCATAATCTGCTGGCCTATTTGCAGCCCTAACAATAAGTGCTAACAAGAAAAGAAGGGCCTGCAATTCCATAAACATAACAATAGGAATACATCATATTCACATCATCACATACATGTATTAAGCCTTCTTACCGTAGGTCCCTGCTCTCTCCTGGTGGTAGGTAACTGGGGTAGGAGGAGACTTTTCCAATACAATACTTTAAGTACATTTGAGGACTAGAAGTTATACCACATTAGACCAACAGATATCGTAAGGCGTCTCACAGACACTTTGTTTCCAAAATTTCTGAATTTCCAAGTTGATTATTACTGAATTAGTCAAATTTGTCTATTTTAACCTTATCTGTAGTCTATTTCCTCTACCTCTTTTCTTCCTGCTTTCTCTTTCTCCTAACATTGAATAATACCAGATGGTCCAGATCTGCTTTTTCTTGTTCAAAAAGTTAAGTCCCCAGGGAACTACATCCCTATAAGTCCACTTTTAATCAATAAAGAAATATTATAAAAATTTGGCCAAAAAAACCAAAATCATGTTGTCATTGACGATTAACTCCCATGTAAATATTAGCAGGATGGAGGTAATAATCAATTAACGTCCCTGGTCTGTTAGATGTTTCTATCAATAAAGAAAAAAAGAGTGTATTTTCCTGATCAAGAATTCAAACATATCCAAAATAAGAAGGTACTACTTTTTAACATCCTTTCTAAAAGTGATTGTTTGACTGTAGTGCTTGCACTTACTATCTGTGGGTACATGCACAAGGACACATGCATGTCAACAAAACAATATTGCCTTCTTTTAAATGCCAATTTTACCAGTTGACCAGTTCTTGCTTACCTCAAAGATAACAATTCCAAGAGCGACCCACTTCACAATATTCCAATTCTCTCTCAGAAATCCATATATCATATCAAAATCTCCAGTTTTGTCCGTTGGAATTTCCTGAAAGAAATATAACTATAAGATAACAAACATACTTTCTTGAATTTCAGATCATGAATTACCAGTGACAACTTACTTCTTTCCAGCTTTTGTCAAAAAACATAAAGCCTGCACATCCCAGCTCTACCAATATCAACAATACCACCAAAACTGCATACTTTTTGTTGGCTTAAGGAAACTAATAATAATTCCTTTGAGATTAATACATGCACACAGTTATACACACACACAGAGGAAAAGAGAGTGGAAGAGATGCTTCAACTCATGCTTTTGTATATTAGTGAAAAATTTATTAGCCCATTAAATATGTTTGAATATAGCATAAGACATTCTATAAGGATACAAAGCTCAGGCAGCACCCATTCCGTGTCAGTGCTCCAATACAACCAAAACAAGAAATGACAAAGAGAATTACCCCAATACCAATGAATAAGTAAATAAACCTGCCAAACATGAAATACAAAATTACAGTAAGACAGTACGAAGACAATATAGTTTGAGCTTAGTTAACTTCCTCTTATAAAAGAAACAATGTGTATGTGACAATAATTCCATCAGGGTGAATGCAGACATAAACTATCATGGACAAAATACTACATGTGGTCTTTTATTGGTAATTGTGTTTCTTGTGCAAATACATAGATGTCGCCAGTAGGTCTAAAAATCACTACATGTGGAAGAAATAAAGGTTATTTCAAATTCACAGCTTGTGTACAATCTAGAAAGTGAATAAAGCAAAGTCATTTGAAGTTTGTTTTCTTCAACACTGGCAACCATAATAAGTAATGCACCAAATAACAAAGCACGCTTAGCCCTATGTTTACCTTCAGAAGCTCCAATTATTACATAACCACAAGCTATTGGCGAGCCATTCTAAAAGCTCCACATAGCAGCTCTCACTGAACTTGACCAAAAAGAAACCTTAAGATATAGGCCATGTCACTGAAGATAATTGAAGAGACTTGACTCCCAAGACCTAAGTAGACTGGCAGAAAGTCCCAATTGCATTTTACCCATTATTTTTCTAGAGTTTAAAAAAAAAAAAAAAAAAACTTAACTGTGGACTTTTATCTTAGAGATACAATACTAAGAAACTTGAACAACCCCTGGCAGGCAGCACACACGCCAATGTCAGCATAAATTACTTTAATAGATAACACTTAGCAAACTGTTGCAGCAGCAAAATATAACCAAAATAAAAGCTTTATTGTTTCCTGTATACTCTGCAAGTAATCAATACACATTACTCAATTGATATGCCCCTAAAAATGACAGGAGAAGAGCAACATTCATACCAAGCCCTGGGCAGATTATCAAAAACACTGTTTGACAGGGACACAGCCATAAGCATTGGTCGGCCAAGTTGAACTAGAGTTTGATCATCCGTAGAAACTGTCAGAGTGTTATCCGAAGCTTTTTTGTATTCAACCAGCAGATAAATCCCATAGCCCACCATGGCCAAACCAGCAAGGGTCAGTAAGAAGTTCAAAAGCTTCAAAAGGCACCCCCAGCAACCCTTACAAGCCATCCTCCTCTACCTATAATTGCACCTTAATCCCTCAACCAGAATTCAAAGGGGTGGCCACTGCCCAATATATTTTCTGCAGAAAAAAGGCATTTCCATAGAGCATCAGTAATAAATGGAAACTATTAACTGTCCCACTCACAGCAACAATAAGACTTGCAATTCAGGTTTAATTTTAAGAGTGATACTAAACTTATGCTCCTTTTACTACCTTAACAAAAGGCAGACAAACAATAACAATAACGTAATGGTTTGACTTACACACGAAATTAACCTCAGGGATTCCAAAAGACATGTAAAGCATGTTTTTTTCACTTGGTCAGGTCAATTACACTGTCATATTCAACCCCCTAACCTTATTTTCGTCAATCTTTGTTCATAAACCCAATAGAAAAAATTTGTGTTACTGAAAGCAATAATTTTTGTGAATATTCAATACAAATTATATCCCCAATTGAAATGAATAACAAAAAGAGATCATGTCATGTTGTTTAGAATGCAAATGACCAGAATTCCCAACAAAATCTAGCTCATAAAATTATTGAGGATTCATTCAACCAAAAAGAAATAAATAAATTGATTGCCTAAAAAAAAAGTAAAACAGCCAAGGTTTTCAGTGAGGAAGAAAAAAAGGTAAGAAAATTGAAAATATCGGAGGGAGTTGTGATGCATAGAAGCTGCAATTACTCACAGATAGAATCGATGATTTCTACAGTTATCGATTCGCGAAGTTCCCTTTAGGTTTCTGAGACTCTCGATTCTTGAAGTCGCCCACGGGAAGAGAAAATAAAGGAGAAAGGGAAAGAAACGGAGAGTGGAATATCAGTGAGAAAAAACAAAATGACATTAATGCCCTTCTCTCTCGCAGGTTTCACAGTCTAAACGACGCTGATTTTGGATGTCGTTTTATACACATTTGAATTAATTTCAATTGAAAAAAGCAAAGCATGACCACTTATTATTATAACATAAAAAGTGTCGTTGACTTTTTTAAAATACAGTGATGAATCTAATGATGTGTCGTACTGTTACAACACTAAAGCCAATGTTTATGCTTAAGTTGTTAGAAAAGTGTCTTTAAAAAAAATCATTTCTCATGCATAATCGTTTAGATGAACTTTTGAAAAAAATTATAATCTAAAAAAATTAATTTTTTAATTTTAATTTCATGCTGAACTGAGTAATTTTTTAAAATAATCAAATTTAGGAAAAATGCAATATAAGAGAGAAAAAATAAAAAGTATTTTTTATAATTGTATTTAAATGAAAAACAATTTTTAGTTTTCATAAAAATATTTTAAAAAAATTAATCTTATTCTATTTAAAAATTACTTTTCCAAAATTTATTTAAACATGACCTTTTTTAAAATATGATTGAATGATGAATAATACTATTTATATACATTTATATGCACATTATTTTATATTTATATTTTTATATCACTTAATCATAATTGATTTTACCTTTGTTTTTTGCGTATATTCTAATTATGTTATTTTTTATTTGGTTAATTATGCCACCTTTATTAGATGTAAAGTAATGTGTTTGTATAATATGTATATCAACCATTATTGTTCAATGATCTATTGTTGTGCAAGACCGCAAGTGCAACACACCTTTTGTATTTTTCTGTCTAACTCCATTGTTGTGACTGTTTCATTAGTATTCCTTTTTAATAATCAAACTTTGATTTGGTGCTCCCAACAAAAACAGATTAGTTTATTTTTATATATTGCTTAGCCCCACGTGTAAAAAGCATTTGGCAACATGATTGAAGCAAACTCTGGGGGCGGTGGGATTTGATGTTTTCCCTGTAATGATATATGGCCTTGTCCTAACATTTTTCTGCAGTGATGTGGTTCATATTTGTTTCAAGGGGTGACCTTGCAGCATCCAAATCCTTCCTTGTAAAGTATATTCGTAAAATTCGTGATTTGTAATATTATTGCAATTATTTTTTCTTTTGGTACCAATTCATATCTTTTTCAATTTTTATTGATCACTGTGTACAAAATCAAAATCAAGATCAATAAGCATTTTTTTTTCATGTTATAGTCTAAAAAGTAAAAACTAAATTATTGCACATTTTATGGGATTATTCAGCCTTTAATCCATCAAGTCAATAAAGATTTGCCCCATGAAATAAAGTCAACTCATCAGTCCAACAAAACCCTCAAGTAAGCGGCAAAATCCATTCAAATGGCTAAAGGGCCCAATCCAATTCAAACCAGAGTCTATAAAATATTTATTTGTAGCCCAACCGGGGCAAACTTTATGTAATTTTTATCGCGCAGTCTCTCTATTAAAGCATAGCTTCTTTTTCCACAAATATTTTATCTTTAATTCTTTATCATCAACCTTGAGCTCCTTAATCTTATACCGTCACTCTAGCCAGAAGATGCTATCATGAACCTAAATATGTTTTGGTGTATGAAGCACCATGTTTACTAACCTATAATCACAAGTCATTGAAGGTTTCTACTTTTTTTAAAATTTTTTTGCAAGTTAGTCCTTTTAGACTTTATTTTTATTATAATTATTTACATTTTAGTCTGGATCATCCTGACCCAATTGGCATCCGACCATAAGTTAGGCCTATTTCTGCAAAGTCTGATCGGCCTATACCCGAATGGATAACAACTCAACAAACACGTGCTTAATACGACATACCAAACAGACATAATGGCCTCACGCCATAATGACCAGACATAATGTCTCGCGTCATAATAACCAGATATAATATCTCACATCATAATAATCAGACATAACGTTCAGAATCCTAAATGGTCTTAATGAAGGGTATCCGGAGAGTCAGTCCTCCGAATCTCTATATAAACTGACAAATGATTCTAGGCAAAGGCATGTTCACTTTTCTCTACCTATGCATTCATCATTGTCTTGACTCCAAGACCGATCGGTCATTCTTTTCACTACGTCTTCCTCGGGTAGCTGCCGGACGACCGACTTGAGACTCTCCGGTGACCACCTTATCGGGTAGAGGACGGAACATTTGGCGCCGTCTGTGGGAATTCGGTAAAACGATTCCCATTCCACAACCAAACTACTCTCTCTATTTTCCTGTTGTCAAGAATTGCCTTGTCCCATTCATGTCTGACATCCTCCAATTCAATCCGGTGTCCTCGAGTTTGAAACTTCAAATCCTCCTTTTTTTCTGACGAATCAATGCTGGTCTTGAAACCTCAGATCAGATTCAATGCATCTTTGCCCTTTTTGACCAAGAGTTAGAGAAATTGAAGAGGGAATTGGATCAAACGTAATGAATCTTGAAGGTATGTTGAATCAAGGTAAAGGAGGAAATTAGCATATATCCATGTCAGTACAATTTACTGCCACAAAATATTATTATCATCTTGTTATTGACATTAGTAGAGAAATTTGATTAGCATATTTGCTCGTTATCAAATATGGCTTTATTGCATATTATGATTGTTTTATTGCTTGCTTAACGTTCAAGATCATTTAATGTCATTCATTTGAGAAAATGTCAAGCATTTATATATAAACTTATTACCATGGCTTTGATAACGTATCAACTTTTACTTACACTTCTCCGATACAGGTTTATTCACTACTAAGTATGAACATACCATCTAATCTTACCCTCTTATCACATCATTGCATATAACCATTATTTTAATTGTCTCCTTACTAATCATAAATTGACATTCTTTTCCTTTAATTGACATACATAATTAACTACCCCCGTAATTAACATTAATAGCCAAATTTAATTTATAATAGACAAAGCTAGATGAGCCTCAATCAAAAGCAATATGGACATTACTATATATGTTTTATCGCCCTTATAAAATCCCTCATGTGTTTATTTTCCTCTAATGATTTTATTGTGTCTTATTTCTCAAGAGTTTAATCAGTTACTATTGCTAACCATATGGTAACAGCTACGGATTTAACAAGAAAGATACTACCCCTAGAATCTGGATGTCTGGTGTTATATTTCCAATGACTAAATTGGCAAACCTTTATTGCTAAATTGCTAATAATCATTCAAATGCAATAAATAATAGATAACAATTACTACTATTTTTTACCATTTATGGCACTGCATTTTATTACCATCAATTGATACCTTTGGTGCCTTTTTATTATTGTCATGGCATTCTAGTTACTAATCTTCGTGACTATTAGCATCATAAGGCTTCACAAGCATTAATTTCTGTAATTCCTCATGGCACTATGAATTAGCATTATTGCTTTACATACAAAATTTAACATCTATTCACCCGACATTTATTTCCATGAAGGAAATTATTTGTGATATCTTACATAGTATTTATTATGGTCAACAAACATACTCAAATAAAAAGACCGAGTTTTCAAGTTCCTAAGCATGGTCAACATTGCCTTGATACAAAATCTTTGTTACATGTGGACATTAATTATTTCAATTTTTCAGTTATGCATTAGTTTTAATATCATATTGCTTTGATTACCATTGCTCATTGCTTTAATTCTTATTTTTTGTTATTAATTTATTAATTAATAATTACATAACATAAAATTGATTATAATATCATATTACTTTAATAGCTTTAATTCATATTTATTGTTATAATTACATAACATTAATATCATATTGACTTCGTATGAGAATATTTTTATAGTCATCATTAGAAACGAAATTCATGGCTAGTTGATTACTAGCATTTACATTTATATGTGATAATTTTTGTAATGAATACTTGTATTCATCTTAATTTTGTTGTTGTTTATTTGTATAGTATTAAATTCTACAATTTTATATATTCATTATTTTAATTTGAACTTTTTAAGCTATAAACATATGAATTTTATTTGCATGGATTTAATACAATCAACCTTGCTAAGGTATGCAAATTTAGTTTTGTTTATCTTAGTAGTTAGAAAATCTAGTTATGTTTATTTAAATTGCATATTATTATCAGATTTACTCACATGACAGGATCAAGACAAGTTAAATTAAACCTCTAACAAATTCTTAGAAAATTCCAAACAAAAGACTTGAAAACTCGGGTCAAACCAGCTTAGAGCCGATGCTCAGATGAAGGTCCCGAAAACTCGGGTCAAACCGGCCTAAATTCGATGCCGACCAAAGCCATTGCTAGCCAAAGCTAATGAAAAATTGACTTTTCAGCCGATGCCGGCCAAAGTCGATGTCAACCAAAGCTGATGGAAGACACCGACTTTTTAGTCGATGCCAGAGCGTGCCGACCAAAGTCGATGAAAAAAATCGGCACCGATGCCACCAAAGGTGAAAAATTGGCTTTTCACCGATCTGCCGACCAAAGCGATAGAAGACACTGACTTTTCAGTCAATGCCTTAGCGATGCACCAAAGTCGATGAAAAATCTTTTTGATGCTCTGCCGCCCAAAGCGATAAAAAACCACTTTTCGGTTGATGCTAAAGCCAATGCCACAAAAATCGATGGAAGACACCACTTTTCGGTCGATGCCGCCCAAAGCCAAGGCGATGGAAGATTTTTTGGTTTATGCCGTGATGGAAGACACCAGCTTTTCAGCCGATGTCGGCTTTCAGCACAAAGCTAAAGGAAGTAATCAGCTCCCAGCTGATGCCAATCCCAAGCTGATGAAAGGCCCCGAGCCAATAACCGGTCCTGAGCTGATGCCGACCTAAAGTAGATAACCTCGAACTGATTGCAAATGTCGATGTCATGTTCGGTTTAGTGCCAATTCAGTCGACCAAGCTAGAGGAGAAACCTTGATCATGATTAAATCGAGATGCTGATTGAAAATGTCCTATGTATAAAGTCGGCCAAACTCAAAAAAAGTACTGGTCTCAAAGTCTTCTAAAAAAAAAGAAGAAAGAAGAAGAAGAAGATGTGCGAAGCTATCCGAGGTTATTATCAAACCATGATGTCTTTGAAGACTGATCTAAATTGAAAAAACTTAAGATCAAATCAGGTCGGGAAATTTCATAGTTAAGGTCAGGAAAATACATGCACAAAAGACCTCACCACTCTCCTTAGAAGGTTACCCAAGGACGAAGCTTAAAAATTACAAAGAACTCGAAAAAGTTCGGTCATTCACTTTGTGATTTGCCCAAGCTGAAGGGCTGTGGATCGTCTAGCTTAGATAAGAATAAACATTTTATAAGCTCGGGATATACCAATGATCACTATGGACTGTCCTGACCCAATTGGCATCCGACCACTTATAAGCTCGGCCCATCTTTACAGATGACCGAGCTAGGGGTTGTGGACCATCCTAGCCCAATTGGCATAAGATCATAAGCTAGGCCCATTTCTGCAAGGTCTGACCGGCCTATACCCGAATGGATAACAACTCAACAAACACGTGCTTAATACGACATACCAAACAGACATAATGGCCTCACGCCATAATGACCAGACATAATGTCTCGCGTCATAATAACCAGATATAATGTCTCACACCATAATAATCAGACATAACGTTCAGAATCCTAAATGGTCTTAATGGAGGGTATCCCAGATAGTCAGTCCTCCGAATCTCTATATAAACACACAGCCTAAGTCGTATTCACTTTTCTCTACCTATGCATTCATCACTGTTTTGACTCCAAGACTGATCAGTCGAAGTGCCTCTGCTAACATTTCACTACGTCTTCCTCAGGTAACTGTCGGACGATTGACTTGGGACTCTCCGGCGACCACCCTATCAGGTAGAGGACGGAACATAGTCCATCTTCTTCTTCCCCGAACTCCTGAACTTCCACCACCACCATGAATTTCCATTACAAGGAGCAGCCACCATCAACCACTGGAAATGACCTTTGCCCAGCCATAGAAACCACGGCACGTGCCGCCATAGCCACTGTCGACCTCCGCCCTGGACCTTTCTACCACTGAACCTGTAGAGGATCCTCCTCACCGGAACCGAACCCAGATCGTAAGGCTGAGAAACCCACCGCCATAGACAGCGTCACCTTCGAACTCAGTTGCCGGAGTCTTGCCCACGAACCCCTGCTGCAGCCGGTGAGCTGCACGTCGTCGTTGCCTCCCTGCCACCGTCCATTTCTTTTTCTTTTGTTTCCCAATGTGTTTTCATTATAATTTCAAAAAGTTGACGTTTTTACCTCTTCATTAGGTAACCTCTCTCTCTCTCAATCCTTAATGCAATAAATCTATGTCTCTTTGCTACTGGTGCATCATGCACCTCATTTTGTTTATGGTGCATGATAGACACAACCCTCTAGCAAACTAACAACAGCAAACAACGTGTACCCAAATGATTTGGGCCAAATCATGGCATCTCCAAATTAAAGCTGAAAGTATGATAATAGCAAATCAAAATTATAATGACAAGCTAAAAGTTTTATACAAGTGATTATGTTATATTACAAAAAATTTTATTTTCTAAAAACAATAGGTACATTGAGCAAAAACAACACTTTTTGAAAAACATTTAAAAAGCATTACCCGAAACAATGAATGAGAGTACTTTTTGTTGGTATGAGAGTACTTTTTGTTTTGTTGGTCCTTCATTGATACTCTTACTCTCCAAACATTTTAGAGTTGTTTGACTTATGAAAAAGTTATAAATAACATTAACAACTAGCAGGTGAGATAGGCGCTTAGGTAGTACTCAAGAATGTTTGGTGGGAGCATGTTCCGCATTTCAAGCTATTAAGAGTGAACTAAGGTTAAGTATTTTGATAGTTCATAAAATATATCAAGTATAAATTTTCATATATATATATATATATATAAGACTTAATAATATAAAGACTTTTTTTTGTCCAAAACAATCCTTTCAACATTTATGTTCTTTATCTGTCATGTTTGTTGGATTGTTTTTCATCTACCAACTGTGGCATAAAACAAAATTCAATCATCTCTCTCCTTCATTTATAATTCTTCACTTCACTTTTCAACACAACACAATATTTTCTAATAAATTATCTCGTATGAGTTTTTTCAGCTTTATATTTTTAAAAAAATATATTCACTTTTCTTTTGTACCCTTTACTTTTTTTCTTCTTTCACTTCTAGATTCATTGGATTGAGGATATTTTAGTCTCTCTATAATGTTTCTTCATTCTCTCAAAACTTGCAAGGGCCACTTCATATTGATAGAGGGAAATAATTTTTGTCCAATATTTATACTTTTATTGTATGTGTAACATTTATACACATGAGATAAATGTTAAATTATATTGTATGTAATTATAGTATTTTTTAAATATAAAATAAATTTATGAGTAAATTAAAAAAAATTAGACATATAAAAATTAAACGAATAACGAGATTAATTGATAAATCATATATCCACGGAAAACTCACCCTATTTTTTGTTTTTCATTAAAGTTAACGAAAATATAAAATAAAAAAAAAATTGTATCATTCTTTTTGTTTGAATTAAAAAAATTAATTAAACGTATAAAAATTAGACATTTGAATATGATAAATGATTCGGATTAATTGATAAATCATATATTCACGAAAAACTCAAGTTACTGTTCATCTGCTGTAACATTCTCCACGTGGCAATGGTTAGTGATGAGGCCCAGCGGCCTGTTTTTCAAACGCAGCTGGATGGGTTGCAATTGGGCTCGTCCTCATAAGCCTTTCGGTGTTTGGGTTCCGTTAGCAGGGACGCCCAACTTGGAATTCATTGAAGATTGTGAATTTTGGGTGGATTTGTAATTCAAAGCTTTAGCTATAAGGTAAAAATTATACATATCCTCTTCTCATTAAAGGAAATATATATTATTTTCTAAGAGTTATATGTTATTTTCTCATACAAAGGGTTACTAGTATTACTATTCATTCTACATGTCAAGTTCTTATGATATGTTTTCATTTCACATGTACGGCATGTGTCAGTGAAGAAAGAATTAAAAAAATTAAATAATTTAAATATATTATTTTAATAAAAATATTAATATTAAGATATTGAATAATTAATAAAAAATATATAATAACAAATTCATTTTTTAATTTAATATTTAATAATCAAATAAAAATATTTAAGAACTAAATAAATTATTATTCACATAAAATATTTTAATATTTATATTCTCTTTGCTATTTTTGTTATTTTAATAATAACTTTTTGTTATTTTTTTATACTGCTATAAACACTTCAATACACTAGGCAATGGTGTTGTTGTTATCGTTGCATATCCAAAATAAATCAATTAATAGAACAAAACATGATGAGTCTATATTATTCATTTCACGAGTTCACAAGTAATTTTTTGACTTTCGTATGTGTGTCACGTGTAACTACAAAAAAGAGTGTGGGAGAAATCGGTTACAAAGGTAAGTGATTTCAAATTAGTAATTTTTATTGTTAAATAATTATTTTATTATCAAATGAAGTTGTAATTCTATTAATATTTCTAAGGCTTTGTTAAGTGATAAATTATTAGTACTAAAATTATATTTTTATATCTTAAGTGGATATTGGTTGTGGTATATTTTAGACAAAATAAAAATAAAGATGACTATAAAGTAGTAAAGGATGATAAACATTTTACAATATTGGTGTTAACTTTGACATAGCCTTTCAAAGAAAGTTAAAATTTAAAAGATGGTTATTTATTTTTGTGATAGTAAACATTTCTTATTTGTTAGTATATATATACTTTCTATATATGTACTTTAATTACTAAATAATTCATTTCTTATCACTCAAATTAGAGATGTCAAAATGGGTGGGACTTGATTGGTCAATCCGTTTAATCCACAAAAAAATGAAGAGTTGAGTTACATTTTGCAACCCATTTTTTTATACAGGTAATTTTAATCTGACTTGTATAACCCGTAGGTTATAGCGAAATGGGTCGAGTTGGCTCATCGAGTCACTTTTCTTTTTCTTTTTCATTTTATATTTTTTGGTGGCGGATTAGGTATGACCCGTCTAATTCATCATTTTATTCACTTTTTGACATGCTGACCCACCTAACTATTTACTTTTTTTATATTTAATTTTTGTCGGGTTAACCCATCTATCACGCTAACTCATCATTTTTTTTTGAGGCTATAAATTGAAAAAAATATTACCCTATATTTTTTATGAAATGGCAAAAGATATTTGTATTTAATTAAAAAATAATGTTTTTTTATTTGAAAAATAATGTTATTTCTTAAATGGTACTAATACAAGAGTTGATAATATTTTCTTATTTTATTTTTCATAGAAAAAGTGGTTATAAATAATTTAATGAAATATATGGTATATAATTTTTTGATTTTTTAAATTAAATAATTAATTGAATTTAAAAAGTTAAAATTGAATGAAACTTCGTTAGTTTTGTCCTTTATTTTTTATTGTTGGATAAGTGTTAAATTATGTTTTTATATTTTTTGTTTGGAGTCAAAAAAAATTTAAAAATAAATGAAGATAAATTAGTTATTTATTAAATATTTAAATCTTGAATAAATACTTTATAGTTAAGTTGTAAAATTTAAAACAACCATTGGAATATATGGGAAAGAGATTTTGAGTAATATATATTATAATTGTTAAATACATTTTTGAAATTTAGTTTCATTAAATTTTATACTTTATTAGTTTTATTTAGTAGTTAAACTCTTTGAATTTTTAGTATTATTATATATTGATCAATTAGACTAAAGGTTGATTAAGATAAGTTTTGAATAAATGTAATTTTAAGATATTATAAAAAAGTAATTTTTTTCGTTACATTTTTATAAAAAATTCTATTTTATTATTTGGATACAATTACAAAAATCACTTTTTGAAATATATGAATGATAACATTTATCATTTTGAAATGATGTAAGGATATTTTTGTTAAAAAAACTTCTCCACCTCTTTAAATGAGTTTTCTCTCTCCTTTACAAATTCTTTATTTTTTTAAACTACTCATTGTAGCTTCTCAAAATAATTAGAAATCTATTTTTTTTTTTTATTTTAAAAAGCTTATCCAAAAACACTTAAAAAATTTTAGAAGTGATTTTTTAATTAAAAAACACTTTTAAGTAAAAACTCAAAAACCTAAACAAATACATCCTAACTGTTTATATAATAATTTAGACTCCTAATTAAAATTTTTATTTTGAATAAAGTAATAAATATATATGAAATTAAATAAATTTATATAATGAAATTAAGTTAAATTGTTGTATATAAAGATAATAGTTTAGTATATATAAATTATTATCCCGTGCATCACAAGGATAAAAAAGGTTAGTACAAAATTAAAAATGTGTTATACATAGCATGTCTTAATTAACGACAATATATAATCTAAATAAATTAAAAAGGTCATATAACCAGTATTACACGTCAAACAAGTTAAATAAATAAAATAAGTCTTACTAAATTAACATAAGTTTAAAATAAATTAAATGGTGATTATTCAGGTAATCTGTGATCACTTTTGATTAGGAATCAAGACTGATCTGCCCTATATCACGTCCTTAAACAAGTTAAATAAATAAAATAAGTTTAGTCACTAAACCAATTTTAATTGGATTAACATAAGTTTACAATCTAAATAAAATAAATTAAATGGTGATTATTCAAAGTCATACAAACAAATAATTCAAAGCAATAATTTCAAAGTTCATCACTTTAAAATGATTAGGAATCAAGACTGATCTGCCCTATATCTATCAAAGCAAGGCCAATAAACCATTTGTAAACCTGAAGAAAGAGTACAAAGGCATATTCTAGCAAGAAGACATTATCTCATTCTTCCGCCAAAAGAAGCCACCACTGTTTAGAAGTGCTACATTGAGCTTGCCAAGCAAGTCAAGGAAAAACTTACCTTGATCCTTACTTTGACAAGCTGGCAGATGCCATGGTCACTTGAATTGAAGCTTGGGACGAGCTTAACCCTCTTGGAGCATCATTGGCCAATGGCAAAGCATAAATCAATTTTGGTTAACTGCAAACAGCCACAGAACTTGAAGTGAAACTATTCATATACTGTAGTATATTTTCTAACTATTTATTTTCAACTTGCTTTTATTTACCACTTAGAATTTGCAGTATTATTAGCTGTAATTCGATTTAGTAACTTCATGCTTCGAGCTTAGAAACAATAAAGTACAATGGCCTTAGGGCGTTGTTTTCTTTTGATTTTTGTTTGATGGGTAGAGATCATATGGCAGCATTGATTATTGAGTTTCAAGTGAAATAAGTGTTATAGGAAGGATATTAATGTATGTCTTGTTTATTATTGATCTAGTCAATGGACCATCTATGGACCATCAAAATGATATGTTGTAGGTTACTTAATCTTAACCCTAACCCTAACCCTAACCCTAACCCACGACGAACCACCACATAACCACAACCACCTCAGCTGAGCTTCATCATCGTCTAGCACCAACCCTTTGCAGTAACCTCCATCCTCCACCAAGCTATGGCCGGATTAGTAGCAACTCGTGATGGCCTGATCTGGTAGCGACTCACAATGACCGGACTAATTTGTGACATGCGGTGGCCGAAGTGGTGCTTGACAGGCGTTTAGGTAGTACTCGAGAATATTTTTTATCTTTCATTTCAGCTTATGATTTGTCATATACTCACAATTGCAAAATGTTGGCCCCTATTTTTGCATCAATACCAAAAAAGGTTAAATTTTATATTATAATATAACAATTATACATTTTGCTAATTTTGTTGTAAGATTAAATTTTTGTATTTTGTTATTAATAACAAGGACGTGATCCTTGGTTGTGTTCATATGATAAGCTTCACAAGGACATAAGATGTATCTTTTTCCTTCCTTTATGTGCAATGGTAATTATTGTTGTAAAAGTAATTATAGAGAACTTAAGAAATAGAGAAGAAACTAGAGAGGAAAGAAGAGTTTCTCTTCATTCTTGTGTATCATACTCAAATGCTTTACCCCCTCTATTTATAGGGTCATGATTACATGAAATTACAAGTATCACCATAATGAGATATAAAGAAGAATAATGTATATTAACATCCACATAATGAGTATATTGTAACATTCTTGTAACTATGTAACTCTAGTGACTTTTGGACATTCATATTCAATATCATTCATAATACTCTCCATTGGATGTCCATCAGGGATATACCTCATTAAAATCTCACTAGAAAAAAAACCTAACAAAAAAAAATCTTAGTGAAGGAAAAAGAGTACAATATCCTTTATGAGAGAACTACATCATTGAAAACCTTATCAAGGACAACCATGTAGGACAAAACCTTGATTAAGGAAAAAAGAATATAATTATTCTCCCCATGTTAGAAGCATCACTTACAATATATGAATTACAACATTTTGATTTTCTCCCCTGAAGAATTTTGGAAAAATATACTTTATTCAATCACCTTTTATATATCCTCCTTTTGCTGAGCTTTGCAAATAGTATTATCTTCAGTTGAAATATATCCTTTTCATAAGACAATACACAAGATTCTTGAATATGATGAATCATAACTCTTAATAAGAAATATTCATGACTTCCTTCATGAATTGTTGTTATTTCTAAACGATATGAAAAAGTAACAACTATAGATTGCTTTATAGATCGTTATGATATAACAATACCATCACATGTAAATAAAGACCCTATTTAAGATCGGAATTTATTTGGATTAGATAAATACTCTACATCTGTATAATCAATTAGTTGGACATAGATTCATACGAATAAAATAATATCATTAATTGTGCCTCGAAGATATAGAAATACATATTATTTAGCAATATATATGTATATTTCTGTAGCACTAAGGTATGATACTTCGGGATTAAGATCTTTGTTATCTGCTTTAAATCGAACAATCTAACAACTATTAGTATACTTAGTGTATAATTATATGTATAAATGACTTAAGAACTTGTTCTTTATAACTTGATAGACAAAATTCAATTTTCTAAATGCTCGATCTGCAGGCCGATACAAAGTTTTATCATTTAAAGATCTTTCATTTCAAATATTTTCATTAGATCTTCTACAACCTTAGAAAACTTCAAGCAATTTTAATAACCAACATACATAACAATTATGCAAAGTCAATTACAAGTTTCTTAAATAGACACATAAGCAAATAAAATATTTTAAGAAATTTTGAAATATATATAATACATATCAACAAGCACTAATGCTCAATAAGAAAGTTTCAATATGATGAGAAAAAGAACATAAATCATTAGCATATGTAAATTAAGTTCATTGGATGCTATTGATATTTTTTAAATCCTTCGGGGATTTTTATTAGATAGTATGTATTAAGAGATCCATAACAATAAGATGTAACAACATCTATTAGAAGTACTCAACTTCTTATGTGCAAACATTCCTAATAGATATCAAAATATATTTACATTCATTTGTATCCACATATTTTGCACCTTCTGAGGTTTAGACTTCAACTCCATTAAAATCTCTTCTAGAATTTGAACTACAAATGCAATAATCTTACATTTTACAAGTGAGTTCAATTCTGCCTACAAAGCATTCTTCTATTTTGACCAATCATTTATTTGTCGATATTCTTTGACGATTATAATTTCATGATCCTTATTATTATTCATAATATTGTGCACTATACAAATATGTTGTTGACAATTATTTCTTTTCGATTCGTTCATTTTGCCCAAAAAGACACAATTTATGGATATCTCATCATTTTTACCATTTTTTAGGTATTTTAACTTCTTCTAGAGTTTGAACTATTTTTGAAGTTCAGACTACTTCAAGAGAACTACTTATGTCTCTAATCTCTTTTTCAAGAATATCCTTTTTAGGATTATTTGTCATATTAGCAATATTATTAGTTCCTTTTCTTTTATGGGTTTTGTCTTTGGAATCAGTTAGTCTACCATGCTTCTTATATGTTTTTAACTCATTTGATATTAATTCTAAATGGAGCATTTATAGTTGGTATATGATTTATTTATCCTTTTGCAATAGAAAATGCATCTGACAATTCATTTGCTCTTATTTGCAAATATATTGTCATTTGAATTTTCAGTTCAAATTGTCTTGTTTGAGGATTTAACTAATATAATGATGATGCATTCCAAGTAATTTCCTTTTCCAATTACTTATTCTTTTCCTGTAATGTTGAAAACATTATTTCATATCTAACATAAATTCTCAACTTTCTTTCAAAGCCCATTTTGGTGCGCTGTGGTAAACCAGGAGTGACTACATCACACATAGAAAAATTCATATATGGGAAATATTTGGCTTCAGGCCAAAATCTAATTGTAAGGGGATAACTTATAACTGTTTGTTGGTCTTATACCAACAAGTGCTGCAACATGTAAAAGACATGCCCCAAGCAAAAACTTGGGCTTTTGTTCTCACAGTCTATTATTTAACTATCAATTGGATGCATTTGAACATAAGCAATTGGATGTTCAATATTCACTATTTAAAAAATCAGATTTAGAGATGGAAAAATTTCGTCTCTAAATATACAAAATTCTGTCTCTAAATATTTAGAGACAGAAATTGATCCATCATTAAAAGTGACATTTTTTATTGTTAGAGACGAAAAATTTAGTTCCGTCTCTAATTTAGAGACAAATTTTTTTTGTCTCTAATTTAGAGACAAATTTTTTTCGTCTCTAAATTTTAAAATTTCATCGCTATTCAGTTATAAAATTCATCAGTTCTTTAATTAAAGACAAAAAATTTTTGTATCTAAATTAGAGACGAATTTTTTCGTCTCTAAATCTATCTCTAATATTTTAAAAAATATTAAAAAATAGGCATCTAGTTGGGATTTGCCACAACTAGACGCCTTCATTTTATAAAAAAAAAATCTCGTTTCCTATGCATATAATTATCCAAAATCAAAATTTACCAAAAATCATAATAAATCATCAATCATTATAATTATCCAAGTACTAGAAAAAGTGAGAAACTAAATGGTAGTCCTTTGCCTTTGTGCCTATGCTCCAAGGCCAAAGGGAGCTTGCACCTCAAGAAAATTGCATATTTCACAATAATGGCTTATTTAGTAAGTTTGATAGTTGAATTGTAGTGACAAATAAAGGTACTAAACAAATTTCATAGGGAAAACACTTCTGGCATAGTTGTAGAAATGGATCTCATGATAATTCTAATAACTTGTAGGAAACAAAGCATCATTTGCAAGGAGCATATATACAGTATCTCCTCCAAAATAAACCTTAGCAGAAATTCAATAATCTCAGGTAGTACATACTCTAACTTGCAGCAGTTCCAGATATGTTATAGACAAGAAAATATCTAAAAATATAAATAAATGATAAAATTAAAACCAACTTCATAAATGATTGATAATCCTGCGAATTATCTGTTTTTACTTATGCTTTTTGATTGATGTTAACCATTTGCATCTAGCTTTTAACTTTGTTTTGCCTCATTTAAATCTTATTTTGACCATGATGGCATAAGATGATTACTTTGATGAATCCCATGGAGTTTGGTTGTATTTTGGAATGTTGTGGATCTCATTTGTGTTATCTTATTTACAGTGAAGGTTAAAGGAGGATGAAGGTCGAAACTATGAAGAATGGGGTCAAATGGAAGAGCTTGCAATGTCATTGAATTGCAATACATGCAATTTGGACCCCAGTAACTCAGAAAAGCAAAGGAAAAGGAAGATGCAGAAAAGGCCGGTCGTAAAAACGGCCACTGGCTTCAGGCGGTGGGAAGTCGAATGCCACGAAACAAGCGGAACTAGGTGCTAACGACTAATGGCCGGCACGGGCGATGAGTTTGACGCAGGCCCATTTATCTTTTGGACCAATTCACGTCAGGAGGGCAATTTATAGCGGAGGGAAGAGGACTTGAGGAGGGGAGACGAAGGGGGGTGAAAAAAACTGACCTAATTTGGAAAGCTTGGAGGTGGACTTGAAGGGAAGAAGAGTGGGAGCTCAGATTTTCTTCAAGCTTCAATGGAGTTTTACTTCTTCTTCTCTATTGTTTTAATTTCTATTTTTGTTTCTATGTCTAGCTAAACTCTCCCTTGTTGGGATTGAGTGGATTTTGATGGATTTTGCTTGTATTTAACTTGGGTTTCAGTTATGCTTAATGAATATTTGTATTTTGAGTTTATAATCTCTTCTCTTAAAGCTTTCTAGGGTTTGATCATCCTTAGAATGATTTTTAGGTTTATGCATTGGATGGAAGTTTGATGTGTGAACTATGCTTGAGATTGTGAGCCTTGTGATTCGTTGTGCTAGGAATAGTCGATGAATGCTTGTTATCTCGTTGGATTCTTAATCTTAATGCTTTTTCCCTGTTAGAATCACCTAAGGAATTAGGGTTTTTTAAGTAGGATTTAAGGTTCTTGTGCCTAAGGAATTAGGACTTGGATATATTGGAGAATCCGATAACAAAATAGAAGTGAAAATTTGTCTTAACTCCAGGTTAACATGCAGCAAATGAAATCAAATGAAACTTGATCCCAACTCTTTCTTATCTTTGAATTCCTATCTCTTTTGTGTTCTAAGTGTTTGTCAAATTGTCAAAGCCAAAATACCAAAAAGAATCTTTTACTTTAATTTAATTTCTTTCATGCTTAATTGTTTATGATTGAGCTCCATTTGAACCAAAGTTCTGTTTGAATAGTAGCTAAGTTCGTGAATTGGTAATTGGTTATTGATCCCTGAGAACGATATCCGGTTTTCTCACCATTTTTATTACTTGACGATCCGGTACACTTGTCATGGTCTCATCAATGATAACATTCAACGCGCTGTTCATGAGATTCTAAACTGTCTCTGTGAACCACTTGTCTATTTTTCATTTCATCCTGCTTGAGCATTTTAGGAGTTTTTGATTTGTCAGGGTGTGTACCATTTGAGATAATACTACCAATTTCACCAGCAGTCCTTTTCCTGCATTGAGAATTAAACATAAGTTAAAACAAACTTGTATAATAACAGGCAGTTAGTGATAGTAACACATTGAAAAGTGAAAGAAAATAAAAGAAGGGGGAAGAAGACATACCTACTGGAAGTTTGAGCAGCTGGGTGCAGAGAGTTTGACTTATTTAAAAATAGAATTCCTCGAAGAGGCTTTCCATCAATAACAGTTTCAATGGTATATCCTTCTGAGATGTTTTCAGTAACCTTGGCTTCAAATATTTTCTTTCTAGAAGGAGGCAGGGATTGATTTATTGGGGTATTTAGACTACTTGCATTTTTAATATTGGATATTTAACTATTCCCAAGTGGTACTTTGAAATGTAAATAGTCAAATATAATTTCTAATCTTTTTGTCCTCCTGACTCATAAATAATCAAAATCAAAATTATTATAGGGATCATTATTTTAGTCAACACTGACTTGCCATAACTACAGTCCATATCTAAGATTAATGGATACTAGTTGGAAGAACTAGTTCTACACTAACACTAACTTGACTAATTGAATATTACTAAGAGTTCAACTAAAAACATTAATTCTTAATGCCTTAAATTTGAGGAACATCCTGAATCCAATATACCAAGGTTGATAGGCTAAAAGCCTAATATCATAGAGCTTTAAAGACAAAATTAGACTTTTTGATATCCATGATTCAGAATATAAAGGCAAATTCTTACTTGGCTGGCTATAATTCAACACTGTCATGATTGAGCTAATATCAACACCTACTCCACATTTAACCAGAACTTGATTTTGGATAGGATTGAGATTTTGTTCTTGGCATTTCAGCTTCAATTACTTCCTTAAAGATAATTTTTCTGGTCTCTGTTCACTTTCCCTAGCAATCCCTAAGTAAAAAATATATCACAACTTGTTACATACTTAATAATCAAGAGAAATACCAGAACCAAAATGTTACTGAAGAAAATTTAATAAAAAGAAAACAAGAGTAGGCAATATAGTAACATCACCATGATTGCCTTTGCCAATTTGAAACCAAAATTGGAACAAAATACAATATAATCATAAAACGGCAGAATGGCCTAATTAAAGAACACTCCATTCTACAACAGATATAAAAAAGGCCTAGTGGCCTACAATCTATAGCATATAGTGTACTTATAGAGAAAGAAGAATTTGATCAACCAAATGAGAAAAGAATTACATGAATGAGGATAATGAACTATTCCAAGAAACAATATTCCTCACATGTATGCCATCAAAAGCTCGTTGAGCACATTCCACCACACCACAATTAGAGTACATATCAATAAGATAAATGTCTTTATCAGTTGGATAAGGACATGTATTGATTAAATCAGTTGGATAAGGTAAATGTCCTTATCTATATGCTTCCTTGACTCATTATAATGAGGTTATGGTTTTTTAACTAACAAATATTTAGCTGATACAGTGAAAGAAGCAAAGGTTCTTATGGCTTAAACTACATGCCCTGGACAGTTTACCCAACATCTCTTCTATAACATGAGAAGAGAAATTTTAATAAATCAAATATGCAAATGAATGCCATTACTACAATCAAAACCCAAGAATTCAAGAATAACTTATAATGTCTCCCTCTGTAATTCTTCACTCCTTGAATCCTCTATTTCACATTTTCTGTTGTTGTGAATTTCTATGGCACCCTACACTTCCAAAAGAATTACATGAATGAGGATAATGAATCTCTAACCAAATTAAATCAATTCAAATTTAAAAATTTATACTTACATCTCATCTATATTTGAAGTAAGACTGCCACTAGCAAGAATAGGCCCTTGAAGCTTATCCCTATCTAGTCGAAGTTCTTGAAGGTATTTCAAATTTCCAAGCTCTGGAGGTAGCCTACTACCAGTCAACCCATTGGACTGCAGGTTTCTACAAGAATGCAAATAAAGTTGAATTCATATAAGAGTCCATGACAAGCTATTAAGAGTTAATAAATTTATCCACTCAAGAAAAGCATATTGTTTTCCTTTTACATTTTCATAACTTAGGTCAAATTCCCAATCTCTAGAGGAATTGGTCCTTATAACAAAATAGAATTATACTTTCAGTAGATTGATAATACAATAAGGAGCAACACAATAGATGTAGAGATAACTAAAATTTATGTCACCTGTCTTCATTTTCAAATTTCAAGCTCACTTTAAATATGGCCAATTAAGTGAGAGACACATTCTTTAGTTCTTTTAGAAGAAACTTTAAACTTGATTCTATTCCATTGATTCTCAAACCCCCCACATTATAAGATTGAATTACTGAAAAATCAAGTAATCCAAACTATGCCAAATGAAGGACCCAGTCCAGTATATAATGCACATTCAAAGAAAACAAGAATTTATTTTATTTTTTTCACACAGATGCGTAGCATCAATAAGACAACAAGAATGAATTAGCAAGCAAATCAAATATAAATGAAAGAACTATAAAAGATCAAACAATAATGTGCACTAAGATCTAAATTTTGACCTTTTTTCCCTCATTCTCTCCTTTTTCAATTGTGACTAGTCGTACTGTATGCACATAATTCTGAAACAGAAATCCTATTTAAGACTGACAACAAATAGTCCTACAAACAGCTTCTGTAATCTATTGACCTTATTTTTTTTAAAAAAAGCTAAGAAAGGCTGCAAGGTCATAATAAATAATCATAAGTGATTAAACGAACAAGCTACAAAAGAATCCCTAGCTTAGAACAGATTCAAAATTGATGAATAAAAAAAATTAAAAGGGAAATCAAACTAATTAAGTGAAAATTGATAAATAAAAGATAATAATTAAAAAAAATAAAGAATCAAGAATTGGGAAGCCTCCAATACTGCAAAAATTTCAACAAATAAGCAAAGTTAATAGAGACAGATCTGGCCATTGCGAGCTTTGGGGATTGTCAATGATAGCGCAAGGCAAGCGTTCGTTGGTTTGCTGCCACCAATGAATGGGTGCAAAGGTGGCAAAGGAGCACGGCAAGGACGAATCTAGCGTTCTAGTTACGAGTTCGCGATGACGACCTTTTTGGCATCAGAGATGGAGATGAGAGAACGAACTGAGAGATGGAGATGAGAAAACGAGCTAAGAAATGGAGCTGAGAGATGGAGATGAGAGAACCAGGGTTCAGAGGGAATGAGAGAATTAGGTTTTTGAGTTGAAATTAGGGATTTAGGTAGAAATTTTAGAGACGAAAACAACACACCGTCTCTCTTTAACAAAAATTGTTATATAATTTAGAGATGGAGCATATCTGTCTCTCATATATTTTGACTTTTTAAAAATAATTATTTGACTAAATAGAGATGAAATTAGAGACGAAAAATTTAGAGACGGATAAATTTCATCTCTAAATTTCATCTTTAAACATATTTGACTTTTAAAACATTACATTGACCGAATAGAGACGGAATTAGAGATGAAAAAATTTGAGATGGGTAAATTCCATCTCTAAAATCTATCTCTAAGTATATTTGACTTTAAATTGACTAAACAGATATGGAATTAGAGACGAAAAATTCTGAGATGGATCATTTTCGTCTCTAAATTATGTCTCTAAATTTTAAATTTTATTTTTTCTCTTTAATTTATCAAATTCGTCTCTGTTTCCATCTCTATTAGAGATGGAATTTGTTCCGTCTCTAAATTTGGTTTCTAAATTAGAAATTTCTAGTAGTGATTTCACCAATGACTATATAATAATCACTAAAATATTGAAAGGTAAACTCACCGACATTATCAAGACAAATTGTCTTTATCTAGAATTGTTTGCTCTAAATAAAATAACTTGCATAATCTCACAAACACTAGGTTGTAAGTTGATAATAAGTACATATGTGACCAATTGACTTCTGGCCATAAAGTATCTAAATGGTACACTTGATTTATAATCTACAAATATCATCTTAAATATGTTTCAGAAATTTAACTCTATTTTTAGTTGGTGATGACCTTATAATCAATTTGTATTGAGAACATATATTACATGAAAACTCATTATATTGAAAAATATTTAGGTCCTTCAATGATATCCTTATGAATTATCAATATTGAATCGCGTAGCCTATCCGACCATATGCCAAATAACAAAATTATTTGGATTAGTAAACTTCTAGTTTACAACAATATATTAAACTTCTAGTTTCAATTGCATGTGTTTCAATTGCACTCATATCTATTTGACTTGATAATGAATAGAGCATAATGTATAAAATTTTGTTTATTCAAGTAACAAAATATAATAGCTATTTTGGAGGCTTGAATTACTTTTGTACTACTAAATATCAAAATTTACCATTGATCTATATATATATATATATAAAGAATTAGGAACATACATATTTTCTTCAACTAATAAAATTTTAAGAAATCATACCATATATATATTTTATTTAAAATATTACAAATTAACAAAATAAGAGAACATTTGAACATGATAAATATACATATGAAATGACAATTATGAATTCTAAGGAAATAATTCAACTATTTAAATAATCAATCAAGTGATAAAACTTTCTTCTAAAATATTTAACGAAAATAGACACATCCAAATGCATATTATTTGTAGGACCGTTGTCAAATGAATGATTTTCACAAGTAAAATCTTGACATACGACAGTATGGCCAATATTCTTTCGTACATGCTACAACATTAAGGTAATTTTACTCTATTTAATATTCTTATTATTTTCTCCCTAGTTCATATAATATGTATTCTTGGAAGAGTTAAAACCACTATTATAATAATTATTTTTCTAGTCTCTGCCACAATAATGACCATATTCACGACATTTGTCGTACTAAAATTATAATATTGAGCATTCACTTCAAGAAATGTAGCTCAACCCATTGGGTGACCTTTGTGGTTTTTCTTCAATAACTCATTTTTGTGTTTAATTACAAGAATGCATAAACTTGATTCAAAATATTTCTTGAAATAATTTTATCATTTTTTGCTACTGCAAGAACATATTCGAGAGGCATAAAAAAGTAAATGATGTTCTCTCTCACATTTTTTGTTTCAAATTATACTAAGATCAAATAGATTTTTTTAGATTTAATTACAGTCTAAAAGTGTAGTTCTTCAGGAACTAAATCATAAATCTTCATATAAAAGATGACCATGAAAATCATTGGTTTTCTACATTCCTTCAGGGATGCTTAGATAGTAATTTTGTTCAGAATTTATTTTCAGAATTTATCAATAGTAACAAATTCAATATAAACAAAATATGATAATTGTGTTAATCAAACAAGATTGACAATAAAATTTCTATAGAAGAAACATGAAAATATTTCATAGTAAGACTAACATGAAGGAAGTTATAAGCAATGAATTAGATTAATCCAAAGGGAGAGATAAGAAGACAAACTTTTTCGATAGAACCTCTAAGTTGTTCAAGCCATTACTCATATGGTAGAATCTCGTCCTGATAACGTGTTGTAAAAGTAATTATAGAGAACTTAAGAAATAGAGAACAAACTAGTGAGGGAAGAAAAGTTTTTCTTCATTCATGTCTATCATACCCAAATGCCTTACACTCTATTTATAGGGCCACGATTACATGAAATTACAAGCATCACCATAATGAGATATAAAGAAGAATAATGTATATTAACATCCACATAATGAATATCTTGTAACATTTTTGTAACTATGTAACTCTAGTAATTTTTGAACATTCATCTTCAATATCATTCATAACAATTATTAAATTATTCCAATGTTGGCTGCAAAGACTGGATAAAAATTTCCAGGGGTTGTATATCTTCCTTTTAGGATGAGCGGAATGGAATAGGAAGCAGGATTGTCAAGTGATTTGTAGATTGAAGCCAGTCTTTTGCATAGAAATGATAAGAAGAATGGAAATAGGAAGCAGATGGTACAAGTTGATTTCGAACTTCAAGGAGGAAATATTCCACATCTTTAGTCTACAGCTTTCAAAAATTTATGTCCGAAGTTATACTCAATGTCTATAGTGGTTAACCTGCTTTCTTGATTGTTTTTCAGCTGTGTCATTTTGTTACTTTAACTTTTTAATATATATATTGATTTAAATTTTTATTGGATAATGTACATTTTTTGTAAGGTCTAACAGGTCTATTATGTATTTGTAAGGGGAAAATGAACTTAAAAGATAATCATAAGAGGAAAAAATAGAACAAATGTTCAAAAGACAAAATCACGTATTCTATTTTTTATAATTCATTTCTAGAGACTGAGCTATGTAAATTAGAATCTCACAAAATGTGTTTTCAATTGATTCTTTTTATTTGAGGTTAAATTTCTTCCTTGAGTAATATCACTGGAATGGGGAAAATGATTCTTCTCTTCTCCTTATGCTTCCATCCTTGTCCTCTTGATATTTTATTTTTATTTAAAGTTTTTTAAATTATGTCCTTGGATTAGATATAAACTACTTATAGGTGCAACATTTTTGGCTTAAAGAAGCTACTGACTTTATTCTTCAAACTTTAAGGTTGGGTTCTTTCTAAGCTAATATTGAAAATAAATTGATTTGATGTCCTGCTGTACAATCAGAAAAGCATCCAAACAGTAGATAAACATGAGATATTAAGAGCTACTAATTAATGGTCAGATATTCATCTATCATCTGTTTTTTAAAACAGGTATTTTGGGATTAATGTTTTGGTGCAAAAAGAACTATTTTTTTTTCTTGAATTGTAGCTATATGACTTAAAGTTGAAGACTATACTTTTATTTCATAGGTCAACATTGTCAAAGAATCATTGAAGGTAGCTATCGTGATCATTTGCCTATGGAACTTAAATTCCAAAAAATTTTGGAGATGGAGATGAGATATATTTATCTATTAACAAATTTTATGAGGCCTTTATATATAGGTTTGGATCAATATGTTACTTTTAAGTAGTGATGTAAAATTGAGTTAAACTTCATGGGTTGACTTGAATAGCCTGATAAAATGTGTAGGTTGGGTTGAAAAAATTGAAGTATGAATGGGTTGGCTAGATTTTGGCCCAACCCATAGCACACCGGCTTGCAGTGGGCCGAGCCAACTTGTTAGCCTAATATTTAATTATTTAATTAATAATCTTGTTATATATAATGGATTTTATTCTTATTTTTTTAATATAAATTAATATTTGTGTTACAAAAATAATTTTATTTGATGTTTGTTATTATTTAAAGCATGCAAAAAAAAAATATAGTAATAAAATATAAAGATAAAATTTTTAAATGTTAAAAATATAAGAGAAAAAAAAAAAAGATAATTCGGGCTAATAGACTATCTCGACCTAACCTGTATCCCACATAATGTTAGGTTAAACTAACAAATTACTAACCTATTATCCCGCATAAGGTTGTATTAGGCTAACAAATTGCTAGTCCAAAACAACTTTGACCTGGTTATTTAGACATTCTTACTTTTAAGGGAGTAAGATATTTTGTAATTGACTTAGAATATTGCATCTTGAGGTTTTGTTGACTTATACTATATTTTTTATGTGTTCTCTATGTAAAGAGTCAAGAAATTCATTAGGTTTTCTTCAAGGTATTTGTGCAACGGGGTTACTCTAGTCTGGACTGCAAGGGACTATTTAGCAGTCCTATTCAACTAATAGTGTTTGTTCAATGCTAGCAGCAGTGACTTTTCTTTTATACACCCAATTTATTATATTTAATGATAACTTATTCCTTTGATATACCCTCATTCATTTTATTGTGTAACAATAGTTTTTTTTAATATATTTTTAAGGTTAAATTAAAATTTTGCTCTTTATAGTTTTTACTCATTTTTAATTTAGTCCCTATAATTTTTTTTTAAATCAATCCTTATACTTACAAACTTTTTCAAAAGAAGTCTCTATCATCAATTTCTGTTATAATGACACCGTCAATTAGCTAACATAATAAGTATTCCTTTGTTTAATAAATGTTCTTTTAGATGTTCATTTTTTTGTAAAACATTCAATAAGTGCTCCTGTATTTCAGTAAGTGTCCTTATTGGTACTCATTTCTTTTGAATAGGTACTTATTTGTTAAGTAGGTGCTGCTTTAAATACTCTTTTTATCTCTATAAAATATTTGAAAGTGATTAAATTGATGATGTTATAATAGAAATTGAGAATAGAGACTACTTTGAAAATGTTTATAAGTATAATGAATAATTTGGAAAGAAAAAATTATAAAGACTAAATTAAAAATGAGTTAAAACTATAAGATTAAAGTTTTAATTTAACCTATTTTTAATTAATCAATCTTCAATATATAATATAATATATAAAAAGAGAGTATGGGTTTGTGAAATCATGGTAAGTGGCACTTTTAGCTTGTGACAATCATGCTTTTACAAAATCATGATAAGTGGCATAAAGTGGTTACCACCTTGCAGAGTAGGCACTGAGGCACTGAAAGATGAACGTCTAGTTCTGCACGTCTAGTTCTGCTTGCCTAGCAGGTTTTCAACTTGCCCTGCTTGCAGAGTGACAATGAATATAACAAAAACTTGGCAAGCTGCAGAGTAACAATGACAACTTACCCTTCTTGCAGAGTGACAATGACAACTTGCCCTACTTGCAAAGTAGGCATTGAGGATAATGAAGATTGTATTTGGATGACAGAGGAGAACGAGAAAAGGGAAAATAATTTCATTCTTTGGGAGTTTATTAAAAGATATGAACAAGAGTGAAATTATAGGGAATTATTTTCTTTTTTTTTAAATAATAAATTTTTGTTTCCCTTAAAATTGAGATGAAATTGGAAAAAATAAACTTAATAATTAAAAATTAATATGTTATATTTTTATTTCATTCATTTATAAGTTAACTCCCAAACAAGATAATGAAGTTCCGTTTCAAACCTTTATTAATCTTCCAAATAAGAAAAAAAATAATTGTATTTTATTTCTTCAATTCTCTTTTCAATTTATTCCCACCTGCTTCATTCCGTTTCGACGAGAAAGCATTCAAATATAGTGGAAGAAAAAATTCTAATATATTCCTAGAGTATTACTCAAGGCAAGTTTATACTTCTCCAGATCTGATTTTAAAAACATTTAAATTTCAATCCAATGACTTGTATGATTATAAAGTGTCATGTGTTGCAATTTTACTGAAGTAGTGTAATACTCAAGGAATATCTAAGATTTTCTCATAACAAAGACTGATAGTGGAACACTATTTCTATTTTTAAGACAACTCTTAACTTAGTTCGCAATGCATTATAATTATACAACGATCACACTTCACTACCACACTTCGGATAACGTAGTGTGTGACACTATCAATGATGGATTTCGAAAATTTATTTAGCAGGGCAATTAAATTAGCATCCATGCGATGTACAAGCAAGTCACGTGCGATGTTCATGCAAGTAACGTGCAATATATGGAATAATATGAAAATTCATATAATGGACAGAAAAAATGTTAATTAAAAGTCTAAAATTATATTGTTATTTAAAGAGAATATAAGTAGTTAAAATTTAATATAATAATTAATTTTAAAATAATAAGCTAAAAATTAAAAGAAAATAGATAAAATGTACTACTTGTCAAAATGATACCCACAACAAAATGAGCTATATTAAACTCAGAGAACAAATAATTACAAATAGAAATTGGTTACTGTAATTCAAATGTCTAATACTTGCATCCTAGGTAGAAATTTTTTCTTTATAAAAAAAACTACTGCAAAGTCAAATTTAAATTCAAATTTATTCCACAATTATTCAATCTAGGGGTGATCAACCCGAACCGACGACCCGCGGACTCAACCCACCGACCCGACCCGATTACAAATATCGGGGATTAGTTCGGGTGTTCGGGTCAGTTCGGGTCGATCCGATTAAACTCGACCTCTCATTGGTTCGGATTACGGGTTTTGGGTGACCAACTTGATGACCTGATCCAATAACCCGTGAAACGACGTCGTTTTGCTTAAATTTAACCATTATTTTATTTAATTTTTATAACTTGATCCGGTGATTCGACCAACCCGATTACCTAACTCAAACCAACCCGATTACAGTTGGGTTGATTCAGTTCGGGTTACTAAAAAAAAAAACACAAACCCGATCCTATCTGACCAGTGATCACCCCTAATCCAATCAATCAATCTCAATATTAATCATCAATATAATATATAAAAATATAATCCACATTTGTGAAATCATGGGAAGTAGCACTTTTAGCTTGTGACAACCATGCTTTTACAAAATCATGTCATGACATGTGGTAAAAGTAATTTCCTCCTCTCTATAGCGAAGACTTACAATGAGAGAATATTTCTATTCTTAAGACATGTTTTCTTCTCAAAGTTTGTGGGAAATGAGGAACGCAAGAGAAAGAGTTATGGCGGAGAGTCACAGAGAACGCCATGAGAGAAACACAATACCATATGTCACACATTAGATACTAGAGATAAAAGGATGGCACTTTCATTTGGAACAAAAAATCGGTTGGTGATGTGGCTAGCGTAACAAATCAGAGTGTGCCATGTCAGGGATAAGAGGGCTCAAATGTCCATTTGTGAAATGTCTTGACCCACATAGGAATTTCCTCTCAACTCCAATGTTTTTAAACATTCACGTGGAGGAATGAACAATAATAAAGAAACACTTAAGTTTGCAAGGCATTATCATTATATAACGATCACACACTTCACTACCACACTTCAGATAATGTAGTGTGTGACATTATCAATGATGGATCAGAAAATTTATTCAGTGGGGGCAACTTTTATACTAATTAGATTAGAAAACATATAAAAGAAAATAAATGTATCATGTACTACCGACCAAAATGACACCAACAACAAAATGAGCTGTAATAAACTCAGAGAATAAATAAAAATAAAGAAATATCTAAATGTCAAAAGAAAATAAACGTGCCATGTACTGCAATTCAAATGTCTAATGCTTGCATACTATGAAGAAATTATAAAAAAAAAACAGTACCGTTGCAAAATAAAATTCAATTTCAATTTCATTGCACAATTAATCAATCAACTAATTAATCAATCGATAAATAAATTAATCATTACCATAATATATAAAAAGAGATTCCAAGTTTATGAAATCATGGTAAGTGGCACTTTTAGCTTGTGACAACCATGTTTTTACAAAATCATGATAAGTGGCATAAAGTGATTGCCTCCTCCCTGTAACAAATAAAATCGGATAGAATTTGTAAGTATTTAGAGTAAGTGTCAAAATAGACTGAACTTGATAAACCACTCTGAATAATCAAATAAAATGTAGTTAGGTTGAGAAAATTGAAGTTTGAATGCTTTTTGACCCAACTAGACTAGTCTGATTTTGACTCAACCCAAAGTAGAATTACTAGCTCGATATTTAATTAATAATTTTTGTGATATATAAAAGATGTTACCCTTATTTTTTAATATAAGTTAATATTTGTGTCACAAAAATAATTTTATTTTATATTTATTCAGATTTAAAGTATGTAAAAACAAACATAATAATAAAACATAATGATAATTTTTCTTAATTTTAAAAATATAAGAAAAAATGTTTTAAAAAAATAGTTTAGGATAACGGATTAGCTCGACTCAACTCGCAACCAACATAAGGTCAAATTAGACTAATAAATTGCTAACCCACAATAATTTTAATCTAACCCAACCTGACCCAAAAATTAACTTGCCCACATGGGCGAGATTATTTTTACAGCTCTATTCTAGAACACTAACTCAATTTCCTTCAAACTTTTCCTTTGGAGGTTGGAGTTGGACTTCGCGATTCCTCACGTTAAAATAAGACACTAATTTCTGTTTTACCGTAAAAGTGTTAATCTAAATATTAATTTGTATGCATGGTTGAGCTCCGTTTTTATCGCCATTAGGTACGCATTATTGTCTTTCCACCAAGGTGTTAGCACTTCAGCATGCTATAATCTCTTCTTTATCCTCTATGAATATAAGTTTGATTTTTACCATAAATAGTTGACTCGAAATATTTGAGATTTCAACTTGTAAGTGATTTTTTTACATATATAGAAGAAGAAGGGTGAAAGCAAAATTTAATCCTAAATCTTTACATTCACCTCCAAAAGACTTTACTAGTTAAATTGACTTACATTTTCAATCTCTAAGAATAATGCTGACAAAGGGAAAAAATTTTAAAGTAATTTTAATTGCATTAAGGGACTTTTTTTTTTTCTGATAATAGGGGAGATTATGTTTTAATGATTAATTTCTTTTGCTCACCCTTTGTACCACCAAAAAAAAAAAGATAACTAGAGTAGTTTCTAATGGTGGGGCACCCTAACCATAAAGGCTCAGCTCCCTCCAAACAAAATTATTACCCAAACGAATTAAACATCATAATTTACGTCTCGCACATTAGAATTTCTGTTTTATAAAACGAGAAATGGATATATATTTTTTGTTAAAAAAGTAAAAAAGATAAATAGAAGGATGAATACCTTTTCAAATCAAAAAACGAAAAGGTTTAAAACCTTTAGACAGAAACTACTCAATTCTGAATTTACCAAACAGCTGAACAAATTCAATTGAAAGAGGAGAAGAACAAGTTAGCATCCGTCAAGTTTGGACTCATCTTTATTCACAACATCATCCTATCCTTTCCATTATTAGATACCTCCAACTAGGCCCCCCACCCAACAACACCAACAAAGACCCCTCCCTAATCCCACTTATGGATTGATTTTATGCCCCCCAAAAGTAGCACATTTACAACCCACAACAACCCCACCATATATCCCCATCACAACTTTGTGTATCAGCATCTATTTACAACCACAAAATTTTTGTAGCAAGCATCAAGTTCTCAACCGCCTAAGTTACCTACATTAAAACATCTGACCACTTTTGTTCATTTATTTATTTTTTTTGTTTTGTGTTGGCATGTGGCGATGGATAGGATCAATGTCTACTTGAGTTGCATCATCGTATGTTATGGCCTGACATCAACACTAAACAGCATAGGAGAGACCTCAAAGTGGTTGGTGGGCAGCAAATAAGGCAAAATAAATGGTCCCTACTCTTACTCTCACTCCCACTCCAACCTACTATAATTGGAACCTGATAAATTTGAGAAACAAAATAATTACAACAGGACCAGCCATGTAGTTTGGTCACCATCAGAACCACTCATCTCTGGTACATGTCAGCTGGGATTAGAACCCTTGCTGCAAGGAGGGATGCGGGATATGCCTTGCCTGGAAAGCTCAGCCAACACACTATCTGTGGAAGGAGGTTTGAGGCCCAAGGGCAACGGTAGCCATGGCTTGCTTATTGCCTCCTTCACAACCTCGTCAACAACCTCCTCTGCCTGCATGCATGCATGGAACACATATGAGTTAGAGTTTATGGGGAGTTTGGACTCTTAAGCATTACTGGGTTAACTTCACTTGAAAGTATTTGCATGCACACAACTTGAACATTAGGTAAGTTGGTTAAGAATTGGAAAAATAATGTTATTTAGCACTCAAAAGAACATTGATCTAAATCTAATATGACTAAGAAAAATGCTTATTACACATGCTTCAACGCACATCTTCTCACATCTCTGCATAGGTGCCAGAATCAGAATGTAAGTGTGCAGAAGTTTAAGTAGGACCCGCTGTAATCAGATGGTGAAAACTGTGCAGATGTAAGGTGATGTGTAAGTGTGTGTGATAACTGTACTCTATGCCTAATTAGACACGAGATAGATGGTCTTTTCGTAAGCTACAAAACATCCAGATAATTGGCATTTACAACCATGGCTTTGTAAAATACATGCTTACTAGAAAACATTGAAATATACTTCTCATTGTCTATGTACCTAGCTATGTGTTGCAATTCTGTCATGCGAATTAAAAGCACCAAAGTTATCACAACATGGACATCAGCTAAGGCCCAACCAGAATGTAGGAACTGGTGACTTGCCAGTTGCCACTATGATCAAGTAGAAAGAAACTGAAAGGAAAGTATTGCATTACCGGATAATGCTCAAAGGAACTTTGTGGCATGCAAAACTTGTAGTCCACTGCATTAGCATTGTGCAACACAGGCATATTCTGTGGTTTGATCAAAAGATCTTATTAGCATCACTCTGGCAAATGATTTAAATAACTAGCGAAGATGAATTATGCAGGCATGGTTACATTAACCATTAACACACAAAATAGCATAGAAACAAAGTTAAGATCTTCAGTTCGGTGATACTTACTTGAGAGTAGGAAAAGCAAGGAGCTTGAGGAAGTGGTAACACTGGGCAACCCCATGCATCCGCATGCATCTGAAACATCAAGTGACCGCATGTCAAAATGCATCCAAAATTACATCCCAAGCGACAGAGAAAGCTTGCTAATATAAAAGAAAAACTTATATCCTGCTTGTATTCCAAACAAAAAGATTACCGCTGGAAATGGCTTCCAGTGCCAACTTTCTGTAGGCTGCCACAAGGGATAACCAGGAGGACCCCAAATCTGCATACCAGACATCTGACTGCCAGATTGTCCCCACATAGGATATACAGGTGCTGGAGAAAGGGTGTGATTAGAATGATATGGAGGAAAGGCCATAATTGGCCTTTTAAGACAATAGCTCCTTTGCACTGGATCTCTTTGATTTAGCCATTTCCTATCTTCTTCCTTAGGCAAGATTTGTCTCTTATTCATTCTATATTTCTGTTTAAACAAAAAAACTGTTACTAAGTCTTACCCTTACCCAAGAAGATATATTAATATGCCTTTTTTATTACCAGAACCAGATGAGGTGTTGAAAATAGTTACTCACTTACAGTTTTGGAAAAGAAACTGATAAACTATAACCAGCAAGGTAAATAATGACCTGAAGATGGCTTGCTACATTATGCCTTGTCAAGCCCTCCACTTTCATTAGGTCCAATATTCGAGAAGGAATGGCTTGATCAATGCCTAGTTGTTCCACTGCCTTCACAAATTTTTTGTGCAGCTCAGGTGTCCAGTCTACCTGAGACCAAAATCAAGTACCAAAACTGTATTCAGATAATCAGAACTAGCAGATCACTTATACAAACCTTATATGACAACAACATGGATAAACATGAACAAAACAAAATATATATGAATATACATAAATATTTACTAAAACTCCTAAGACCAGATTGAAGTCACATTAACTGGTGAAATTATGGTTCACGTACACAATGTGGTTGAAATATTTCAAAAGTTTTGAGAACTATGCCATTATGTTCAAGTTCAATAATTATTTGTAAGTGGATCATAAATTACTGCTTTGATCTCAACAATATGTCAAGAAATTTTGCCATAACTAGACAACACATTCTATCTAAAACTGAATGCAAGGAAAGGTGATAGTTGGAGCAATGCTGTTTAACCAAGTTGTTTCAATTGAAAACTCCATTGAAATCGCCCTTCCTAAGATTTCCAATCAAAGACTAGTTAAGATTTTACAATTCCATTATAAAATTTCCTTTAATCACTTAATGAGTATGGAATGGAGAAATGTCTAGAATCCATGTGCTTTTCTTGATTAACTCCAAGCATGCAGATACAATACATGGGGAATATTGACAGATTAAACAAAACTTTAGAAATATTATCTGGTTATGTAAGCCATACACCAGTCATTGATATCAACTTAATGAGCATGTGTAAGCAAATAGTACGGCCAAGAGGGTTAGAAGAACATGATACGAAGAATGAATACTCATAAAGCAGCTTACTTTCATCTTCTTCCGATTAGCTTTTATCTCACATGAATTACTAAGAACACCCACTTTATTTGGAGATTTTGTATTACCATCAGTGTTGCTGAGAACCTTTATATTACGTGGATTTGGAGAAACAGCACTCTCATCCTTAGAACGATCAGCAAAAGCCTCTTCCTCCTTAACCATAATCTTTTCAGATTTCCTTGGTTGAGGAGTACTTTCAGTTTCAGCATTTAAATTTCCACATGTAGTTTCGACAGATTTTGATTCTCCATCATGTTCCCCACTTTCTTTTTCTGTTGAGCAATTAGTCTGCTCTTGGCAGTCCCCATCATCCACTAATCTTGCCCCCTGTTTCAATTGTGGGGTTGAAGGAGCTGGATATTTATCACTTCCAGGAGACTGCTCATGGTCATTATCAGTAAACCTGGATACTTTTTCTAAATCAATTGACATTCTACTTTCATGTTGTCCATTGTCTGTTTGGATCTGCAACATGGACACTACAGATTCTTTGACAGGTTTTAGTGATTCAGACAGGTTACTTGCCCCAGCATTGAATGCCTGCTTGAGTTCAACCATGTTAGAAACTATTTTGCTTATATTATGTTCATCGTAAATGCCAATGTATTGTCGCCAATATTAACCGACCTTGTGAACCACATGCTGCCAGATATTTCTGAGCTTGTCCTCAGAGAGTGGTTTGCTAAGGAACTCAACTGCACCAAGCTTGAGAAAGAAAATGGAGCAAAGAGTCAAGATGTATGCATCAAGAATCAGAATAGATTGAAAATGTACTCTGTCTAATGAGTTAAAGATCATACTCCCAGTAATAGTAAACTCAAAAACCAGATAAAAACTGAATTTATTAGTGCACTAATTTTAAGGAAAACTCAAATTTTGGTCTATAATTTGAAAGAACCAAAAGAATGTACTAACATAATGCTAAAAAAAGGCAAAACAATGAAATAGAAGATTGAAGTTAGCTCAAAGAATATTACTTAATCAGATATTAACCCACAAATAATTGGGATGGCTAAATCAAAATCTTACCGCTATGCACTTCATCATGGTGTTCAGGCAATGATTATTTGAAGTCACTACATAAAAAATTGTATCACTGGTTAGAAAATTACAGCAAGCAGAAAACAACCTTGAAGTAAACTTTTTCCCATATTTCCCATGTCATGTTCCCTTCTAGACCATTCATCAATTTCAATTGGAAAAAGCTACTCAATGAGAAAAGAAGATGTTGCATGATATATAAGAACAACAGCAAGCAACAATCAGAAAACAAATAAAAGAATAAAAAAAAAAAACTTACAGTTATTGCTATTACCCAAGACCTATATATAGGTGATAGTGAAAATTGGACGTGAAAGGCACTATGATGTTTCTTCCCTTATTAGGAACTGGTTTTAGCTTAGCATTCAGACTAAATAATTGACTTGTAAACACCATTAAAACAGAGTGCATCTTGGAGGTTTAAAGAAGAAAAAGAAGTTAAACCAGCAAATTTGGGTTTGGTTTCTGTACTTACTAATGGTTGGCAAGTCCTTGGCATTCTCAAGAAATTTGAAACCTCCATGGCTACTGCTTGTACTCACCTGCAATTAGGATGGATGCATGTAGTTTACAAAGAATATCATCAAGGCTGTATTATTTTAACAATAACAAGATATAGAAGTTGGACAAAGAGATACAATAAATGGCATGATAATATAGGAGCAAAATGTATAAGATATAAAAGTCACCCCTTAGCCTAAAGTTTTCAACAGATCCTAATTATGGCCAAGAGTATCATTCTTCCCCAGAGACATTCACATTATTTTCAACAAGCATACAAGAGAAACTAGACATGTCCTTTTTATGTTTCTTTTCTATTTAAATTTTACAACTACTAGATGATGATTTGTCATTTGCATAGAAAATGCAAGTTCATTACCTCCACTATGGCAATCTGGAAGCCTTCAGGTCTACTTGAAATTGCTGACAAGGCTTCATTCTCATCGCAGAATGTAGAAACTGTACAGAAACTCTGAGGCTTACTAAACAAATTAACCGAATGGACAAGCATGTACAGGAAACAAGAATGGAGGAGCTGTGGGAATAGAGGAAAAGAACCATATGAACTTCAATTACAATCAAATTATACTTAGGTTGGTTCTTACGGTATAATTTCAATTAAACTTACCTTTGTGGAAACTTTTGTTGTCAATAATAAATGCCTGTCTTCTGCAGGCCAACGAATGTAAAAAAATAGTGTAGATTCAGTCGTTCACAAAGTCAGATAACTGACAATTCTTTTATACTCAATATCTTTACAATTTGAACCACATTCAGTTTTAAAAAAGCTTAAAGCATATAGTTTAAGCGTAAATGAAAACTTTGCAACTTCATAAGCCATCTAAATAAATAATATACGTGGAAACATTGAGCATTGGAAAATGAAAAGGGTATTCTTTCAAAATTTATAGCCTCCAATGCAACTAAAAATCTCAGATGACAGTTTTCCAAAGAACCATATAAGGACTATCTAAAGCAATGAGGCTTTGCAAGACGCCATTGTACAGAAAGATGGGGACCAACTTTACACACTAAGGTAAGTGGGAATTGCTAGGCCAAAATTTCATGTAGATGAAGAAGTGAGACATGCCAAACAAAAAAAAAGGGATCCAAAAAGTCTTACCATTATAGTCCATGGCCTCAAGCTTTGCTCTTATCTCGGCAGCAGAACTGTTGTCTCCCTCAAGGAGAAGAACCTTGAGTCCCTTGGGAAAATCTTTCCATTCTTGTAAATCATTGGCAGTGCAAACCATAGCTGGCTTGGCATCGTTTCTCAGTTCCCAATTCGTTCTGCAAAATTCATGGGATCACAAGCTTGATTCAGTATGCTAGACTTCAGTATAAAATTACAGACCACAGAAAAACAAAACAAGTAGAAACTTCATTCTATACTTAAATTTATTTACATGGTAAAAGGTCTCTAAATAGCTAGCAGATAATGGAGAACATTGTCATGCCCTCTGAAGATCAATCCCAAAACAGATTCCCACTAAATTTTCAGGAAGCATTTTCTATAAAAAAAAAAAAAAACTTTCTTTTTGTATTGTAGAGATCTCATTTGCTGATGGCACTTTCAAAGAACAGCAAAGAGTAAAAGACCAAGGTAATTAAGATCTCATGAAGAGGAAAAAGAAAAGTTCAATTATCATGAATGAGAAAAAATAAAAGAAGAGAAAACTTTACAACAAACCGTGTCAGATAGAAATCCAACCAATTCATCACGGTGAACCCAGAAAATAAGCAAGCAGCTGAAATGGGCACACATGCATGCACATACTTTAATCCAAGAAAAACAAAACCATCTGAATTCTCCAAAAAATGAACACTTTGAACCGAGAGAATCAGCATGCACATAAGAAAAGTATACAAACTAGGAAAAAAATGTTCCTTGTGATGCCATTTTCACTACCTTGCCATAAAAGAAAATGCTTCTTCAAGTCCATTGCTAAAGTTTTGTTCTTTCTCTTCTTATCTTATTCCATTGGTAATAAACAGAAGAGTGGAGAGAGAGGAGAAGGGAGGGAAGGGAAGGGAACAGAAGGGAGTGTGAGGGAGGCTTAAGTGCTGTCTTTGAAGGGTGCTTGTGACTACTGAATAGTTGCCATCAACAGTTGTGGGCCACACAATATGCATAAGGAGCCTCTCAGAAAGGTCAATGAACCTTTCTGCCACTTCTTCAAAGGTGAATATTCCAACACTACCCTGAATTTTATCTTCTTTCATTTTTTTCCCACCCAATAATAACTCAATAAAAGAGAAGGATACAGTAATAATAATGCATATTCATATTCCTTACTGTTTAGAAAACAAAAGTTAAAACCTAATATGACAATTTTAGTGGCGATAATGTCTGAATATTAGTCGTATAATAATGTCTATATAAATACTTAGTTAAAAATAAAAAATATTCCTCATTATTTACTTTTTGCGCTGAAAAATTGTAAAAAATAAATACCATTCAACTTTTACAGAAAAATTTATGAATTTATGCTTTTAAAATATGTTAATTATAGTTAAAAATTGAATAATTATTCAAATTAGTTATTTTAATACAATTTTTAATATAATTTAAATAAATTTATGAATATTTTTTAATTCTTAATTATAATTATAAGTTAACAATTTTTTAATTATAGTTTCCCGAATTTTTACTCATTTTTACTGTTATCTTTTTTTTTTTTTTTTTTTTTTGTGCTAATTTATTTTCAGTCTTACCATAATAATCTCATAAATTACTAAAAATCCAAATCAAGCACAATAACATAACATTCATAATGACCAACTTTTCAATCTTTCACCCAAAATTTTTTATGCTGATTTATAGTATTGGATAATTTTATTGATTTTTCTATTTATATACATACAATTAAAGTTTGCTCCGGAAGGTATATAATATCACATATTTTCAAATAATGATGTGGCATCCTAGAAACAACTAACCTTTCATTTTCATATTCACTAGAACATCTATAATAAAAATAAGAGTAAATTATATTCTCTCATAAGAGAGATGCTTAATTTACATTATTCTCATATTTATTTTAAAAAATTACACTCTTTTTTCTTAAAAGATAAAAATATATTACACTTCAATCTATTTTTATATTTTTTGCTAAAGTTCTAGCACAGCCGGAGATTTAAAATCGCAACAGCCATTAGCCAGCAGGATCGAAGTCATAGGTTTTGGCCGATGGGCATAACAATGACATTGTTGGCATAAGTCAAATATGATTAAGAAGGTATTTAATAATATTTGACAGAATATTCCTAACAGTGTTCAATAAACGAAACTAAATTGCATTGGCAACGTCAGCCCGTCATGCCCAGCGACCAACACCTTTGACTTCGACCCTTTGGCTTATGGCTATTACGATTTTGAATCTTCAATCTTGTGAAAGTTTTAACAAAAAACATTTAAAAAAAATGTAACGCATTTTCATACTTTAAGAGAAAAAAGTGTAATTTTTAAAATATAAGAGATGACAATGAAATTTAAGAATCTTTCAAAGGAAGAAAATGTAATTTATTCTAAAAATAAAAACACAATTATCAACTAAAAGTTGATGTCATTAATACCATCAATTAAATAATCCAAATTAAAACATTAAGCACGCAACACTTTACTTATATGTAATAAGTTGATATATTAGGAGTTTGTATATCTCGAGTAACATAACTATCAGTTGAAGAGATATAAACATAAATTTTATTATGTAATGACTTATTATGATTAATTATAAGACTCACTAGTTATATTAAAAAATTATATCTTTTTTTCTATAATATGATCCTATCGTATTATTTATCAACACGAGAAAGTTCGAATCCATATATTAGATACTTAATATATTATATCTTTTCAATGATACTAGTTACAAATATTAACATGCATGGGTTTGCGCAAGGCGTAAGTTAACTGGCTTGTTCATTCCAAAGTGGTTAAGCAATTCACTCCAGTTATTTCACAAAGAGAAAATATAGACTTTTTATTGACGTGTTTAAGCAACTTTCAAACTGATTTATCCACCTAACCACTTATAATTGATTACTTTATTAAGGTGGTAGGGGGTTTCTAGTTAATTAATCATTAGTCAAACATATTTAACCAATATATTTATTGATCAGAATAATAAAGTACATCAAACACAGCCAAATGACAAATTTCACTGGGGGCTTTTTCTATCCAAACAGAGTCATGGATATTACAAGCAAACTTTGCCAAACCGTGGGCTACTCAGTTGCTCTGATTGGCAGGGAAGAGCTCAAGCCAGTCTATATATATTAGTTAATTAGTTTGAAATCTAATATAATTGTTAACATATATCAAACTTATTAAATGAGATGTTAATATAAAATTTGATGATAATTTAAAAATGTTTTGACAATAAATTTAAATTAAATTCTTAAATAATTATTACTCAATTCATTGCACAATTCATTGACTATATTTGATGTTTTTTTATCATTATATTTGATGTTATTTCCAGCGAATGATATGTTGACTTTTTGAGAATATTTTAAATATGATCAAATTAGGAAAAAAAATTAATTATAGTATAGAATAGATATCAAATAATGGGGTTACATAATATTGGATTATCAATTAAGTGTCTCTATAGATTTTAATTTCGAATTAAATATTTAAGAGTTTATTGACAAATAATTATCGTATGAATTCATTTATTATATTTTAGTAAAACAAAAACAAAAAGTAAGTTTGAGTATCATTTATCAACGTTCTGATTTAAGGTAAAACCGTACTGTCCCACGATATTGAATTTATTGTGTTTGTTAGCTTGTTACATTACATTTATGTGATGCATTGACTAAAGTTCAAATAATAGATAACTGTCATATAAAAAAAAAAGTAATAGACGACTATGCATCTATCCTTAATTCCTTATTCACTTCCACACTCAAATCACTTGTACAAATGGAGCAAAATAGCTGGCTGTTTTAATTTTTGTCTCACATTTTATTTTGTGGCGAGGTTATGCACAGCAGCTCGAGCGAACACAACCTGACGCGTTACGTAGATTTTGTTAATTTATTTTGGAGAGTGTCTATTATTACTTTTTATGTTTATTATCATTATTATTTTGTTAACATTTTAGTAAATGAGTTAATTTAAATTATTGGATCAAATTAAATAAAAAATTATTTAATAAAAAGTTTACAAAATAAGAATGACAATAAAAACAAAAGAGTAGTAATAAATCTTTTTTTTGTTCAATGTTGCTGGAAAATGTGTAAACATGGTTGTGCAGTAGCAAACATTCAAAACAAACATGTTATATATCAGTCCTACTTATAAAAAAAAATTTATGCTCACAAGTTTCTTCTAAAATAATACTTTTTTTTATCAAGGTATTTTTATATTACGAGATTAACCTTTTAAGTATGGTTACAATTAGGAGAACTTCCAATATTTATCTTGATCCAAAATAGTGTTTGATTGTATTTATTGATAGAAGACCAAGTAAAGTCTTTAATTAACAATAAATAATAAGAATGGAATTTATGATAATCAGAGTTGTGGTTCATATGATAAATTGAATTTAATGTGGGAGGATTTTATCAACAACATAGGGATTTAAAATTTACTAAAAATACGTTATCATTTTTTTTTTTGAGACCATAACGTATTTTTAAATAGAAAATGTTAAAAATACACTCTATATCATATTCTTTTTAATATATTTATTTTCATTGAATCACGTCACATACTAAAGTATACACTCAACTTTAATTAACATGTAATCAAATTTAAATGTATACTTTAGTGCATAACGTGACTCAATAAAAGAGAATATGTTAAAATAAATGTGTTAAATAATGTATTTCTAATACTCCTTATTTTTAAATTTAGCCTATTTAAATCGCCTATATGACTAAAACCCATTTAAATGCGGAAGGAAGAAGACCCCCTTCATTAGAAATTAGTCTTGCTTTTTCGTTTTTCTCTTCTATTGTACCAAAAAAAAAATGCGGAAGGAAGAGAGAGATTTTCTTTCAAAAGACCAAGGTATTTTCCTTCTTCTTTTTTCCACTTGAGTTTTGTAAGAAATGTGTCAGAAATGAGTACCCCATTGTTTTATGCTTTTCTTTTAGCCAACTTTTGAGTCAATGAAGTTAAGTAGTAAATTAAGCTCAGATGATTTTAAGGACACACCACTAATTGACCTTAGTACATTAGAAATTAATTAATCTCTTAGCTTTTGGCATAGCTTGTTGAATGCACATGTTATTTTAAACTTCATATCAACTTCTTAATTTAACGAACAAATATCAAATACTTATTTGAAACCTTTTTTTTTTTGGTGAGTTATGTGTTTGAAACTTTTAATTAGCTTGTTTTGTGCTTTTATTTTAATTAACTTTTGTGTCAATTAAGATTTAGCAATAAATTCAATTCATGTGGTCTTGAAGACACACCTCTAACATGAGTGTTAGTACATTTACAAAAACTAATAAGTTTCTCAACTCTTGAACCAACTTGTTTTGCTTTTTAAAAAAACTTATATAATCAAAATATTTTAAAATAACTTTTGACTAATTTTTTAAATATAAAATAAATTAATTTTGACATTTTAAGTCACTTGGTTTATGATATAAAAAACATATATTTTTTTTTTGTTTTTTACAACCTTATTAATAATAAATTCAGATTATATATTATTAACAAAAAATGTTTTTAATCTATAAAGTGGATAATTAATAATGTGATTAATTACTTTTTAACATAATAATGCCTTTATGGTTAATGATAGTATTAATTCCCTCTCAAGTCAATTTTATTCTTTTTTTTTTGTTTCTTAGAATATCTCCTCACTCGATAAGTGAGAAATTAATTTTTTGGAGTACGGTCAGGCGTCTAAGTGGGGACCCCCCTCAACGTGTTATTTCCATACACATGCATCTAGGAATTGAATCCAAAACCACATGTTTAAAGAACCCAAACAAGTCAATTTTACTCTAAGAATATATATTATAATTTTTATCAAAATTCACCGCTTTTTTATAAATGAGAGTATTCATTCTTGAGAATGAGATATCTTTTTATTGTATTATCTTTTTCCTTGAGATTATAAATTTTTTTATGGTATTATTTTTCTCTTTATGCCACGTGTATTTTCTTCTACATTAATTCTTCTTTTATGTTAATTTTCTTTATTTTATCTAATTAGTCTCACTTACCCTATTTCGTCTCCATATCAATTACAAATCAAATCTATTTATTCCATTTTCAAATTTACTTATTAATTCTCTATTTCTAAAATTGCTTAATCAAATTTATACACATCAAAACTTTTAATGAAATATAATTAAAAAACATTAAAATTTATAGGTTAAATTAAAGTTTTAGTCCCCATAATTTACTTTAAATTTGGTCCTTATAATTTTTTCTTTTCAAATCAGTACCCACACTTACAAAAGCTTTTAAAATAGTCTTAGCTGTTAACTTTCATTTTAATACCATTAATTTAGTTTTTACTAGACATTTTACAAAGTAAAAATGATAATTTAAAAGATTAGTTATTGGACAAAAAAATACTTATTCAAAAGAAATAAGTATCTACTAGAATGAAAGAATATCTATTGGATAAAGGAGTACCTACTCAAAAGAAATAAATATCTACTAGAATAAAAAATGACGTATTTAATGTTTTACAGAGAAAATAAGCATCTAAAAAAACTTTATTAGATAAAAAAACACTTATTTTATTAACCAATTGATGATATTATAATAAAATTATAAATTTAATAGAGGAGATTATTTTAAAAACTTATATAAATGTAAAGACTAATTTTAAAAAAACTTATAAAAATTAAATTAAAAATAAGTATAAAATATAAGAATCAAAACTTTAATTTAACCCAATTTATAAAATTAAAAACCGTGCATTGCACGAGCAACTTACTAATATCCTTAAATCTTGTTCACTAAAACAAAATTGAGCTCTATGTGAAACTCTTAGTGTGTGTTTGGATGAAAGATTTTAAAGAGGAAATGTATTTGTTGGAAGAATTTAAAATCCTTTATGAAAAAATGCTCTGTTTGGATATTTTATAAAATTATTTTAAGAATTCCAAGTATTTTAAGAAGGGATTTCATCAGTTAAAAAAAAAGAATTTGAAATACCTCCTAAAGAGGTAGAATTCTAAAATCTCCTTCCTCTTCTCTCTCTAGACCCTCTGTACCATCACATTCATCAATGGACTCCTCCCATCCATTGCCTCCTCCGTTGTTGGTGCCGCCGCCACGACTGCACCCCTTCCTTCCTCCCCTCTTCCTCCGGCGACCTCGACTCCCTCCCTTATGACTCACCCTTCGAAACCATAGAGGACGAAACTCAATCCTTCTCCCCCTATGGCCTCGATGACTCTATCATCTAGACCATCCCCTTCTCCATCTACACTGCCACCAAACACGATGCTTCCTTGAAGAGCTATCATAGCGTTAAGCGATAGGTTATGCTTCCCTAAAGGAACCACGCCGTAGGTGTTTTGCATCAGACTCGTGATTTTAGCTTTGTGTGGAGAAGATGAGAAAGGGTGTTTGAGTTAGCTTGACTTACAGTCGAGTTATAGCATCATGTTGCTGAGTTTTGGTAGCCTTGGAAGGTTTTCAAGAACTCAGTTGAAGGAGATGGCTATTGGGTTGGAGAAAAGTGAGCAAAGGTTTTTGTGGGTTGTGAGGAGCGAGTTAAATAAACTGAGTTTGGACGAGTTGTTGCCAGAAGGATCTTTGGAGAGGACCAAGGAGAAGGGAATGGTGGAGAGGAATTAGGCCCCACAGGCTACTATTCTGAGTCACTGAAAATTTTGAAAATGAAGGCAATTGAATTGACGCAATTCAATTACTTAGTATTTTAAATTCTTCAAAATTTTAGAATGTCCCATCCAAACACAATATTAATGTCTATTCTCACTCTTTTTTTTTAATTTACTCCCAGTTACTGTAACGTATTATTTTACTTTGACAACTATTTCAAATTAATGGTATATTTTATTTCCCCATTAAGAACGTGTTTAACTCAGAAATTTGAGAGTATTTTTTCAACATAATCCTCTTATAGTCTTATTAGACATAGAAATTTAAAAATATTTAAATATGTTTCATACAAAATTTAAAAAAGGCTTAAACATGTTTTTTATCCTTATAAATATAACACTCTTTGATTTGGTCTCTAATTTTTTTTTATTTGGTTAGTGTCCCGTAGTTTCAAAAGTAAGTGAAATTGGTTTCTGTTCTCATTTCAAAAGTAAGTTAAATTGGCTCAATTCAATTTCATCATATTAAATTTTTATTAGTCTTTGAAATGAGGAAACATTAAATATGAGAGGGTTAAATTGAGTCAATTTCATTCAATTTTAAAATGAAAATCAGGGTCTAATCTAATCACTTTTGAAATTATAGGGATACAAACCGTAACAAAAAATATTGAGGGAACAAAACCAAAAAATTGGTATATTTAGATGGACAAAAAACATATTTAGGCCTTTTAAAAAATGTGGAAGTATTATAGTTTGGCCCATTTTCTGATAAACAATAAAAGTTTAGGAGAAAATCATTTTATTCTACATGTTTGGGTGTGGACTTATAATGATACTTATAAATAAAGGTGTCCAGTGGGTTGAGTTCATCTATGAACCCGTGAGTTTTGATCTAATTCAACTCATAAAATGTGGGTTGAATTAGGCCTACAAGTTGGGTTGAAAAACATTTTGATCCACAAGATATGTATTGGATAGCGGATTTGAAAAGTATCAACTAGCACAAACCTAGCCCTTCCAAGTAACTTTTTTTTAAAAAAAATGAGAGTCATTTAGCCATTATGACATTTCAAGTTATTTTCCTTTAACTTTTCTATAGTGCCAATTAAGTTTATGTAGGCATTGTGGTCACATTGAGAGTGTAATAAAAAAAATATTAATGAGAAACTCATAAAATATTTAATAAACCATTGTGACAAAAATCTGAATATCGCTTAGATGACAAAGAGTATGTTAAAAAAATTGAGAATAAAATAAATGAATATGTCAATTCATATACTATATATGATGGTATTACTTTAGTTGGCTAATGTAATTTGTTGTTTATGTCTTTTGGGACTTGTTAGTGTACTTTAATTTATTTTTAAACTTATGTTAACTTAAAGACTTGTTATGCTTATTTCTCTTATTTAAGATTTCTTATATTTGTGTAAGACTCGTTATATAACTTTTTAGTTTATTTGAGACATATGTAATTTTTAATTAAGATGTGTAAAGTGTAATGAATTTTTAATTTCATATTTTGATAATTATTTTAGCAAGAAAAAAAATTCTAATGTATGTCAAACTCACGAATTTGACCTAATCAAAATTAACCACTCTTGAATAGGTTAAGTTGAAGGGAAAAATTTTCTCGACCTAACCAAACCTACTAATTTAATGAGTTGGTCAAGTTTAAAAATGCTGCGAAATCCACCTAACCCACCCATCGAACACCCCTACTTATAATTGGCCTATTTAGAAGGACTCCTAACAACAGTCAACAGGAATTAAACTTAAGCATTTTAAACAAGAACTTAGTTATGTAGTAATGCTATATCAATATAGCATATTCATAATTATTTAATTACTTAAAATAAAAAGTATTAAATGAAAAAATAATAATTTATTAAAAATTTAAAAGCATTTAATAGTAACTAAGATAATTATTAGTTATTAAGAAAATATAAAATTATTCTTAATTTTATTTCATTATGAGTATAAAGTTTTTTAATACTAATATTCAATTAATCATATGTTAATACTTAATACATCATCAGAGAAGTTTTACTAAGTAATAGGTTTAATTTTGATACACTATTCACGTAAAGAAGTTTTACACTGTTATCCAATCATGTGTTGTCACATTATTTCACGACTTTGATATCTCATATAAGTTTTAACTCATTTAATGATATGGTAACATGTTATTGAATGACATTATAAAACTTTTTTTTAGTGCATTAAAATTAAGTTCTTAAGTAATTATTATCATAGTTAACCTTGTTTAATGATATGTTAATATATGATTAAATGAGAATGTAAAAAATTTTAAGTTATGTTTGAGAATTTCATAGAGGAGGGAAGGGGTGATTCATAATGGAATAAAATGGAATAGAATAACAAGAAATAGAATAGAATAAAATGTATCACTCCATTATTTGGATGTTTAATAAATTTAATGGAAGAGAAGGGAAAAATTTATGTCATTCTCTCCTTTACATGAGGACAAAAATGTAAGATTTTGAATGACAAAGAGGATTAGTTGCTCATCCCTTGTCATTTCATTCATTCTTATTAAATAACTCCAAATACATTTTTTTTTTCAAGTTTGACTATTCTATTCTCTGCGATTTCCTCAATTTCCATTCTTCTAATCATAACATTAAACCGACAATAAATCCAAATTTGATCCTTCAAAAGCAAAGTGTTCTGAATTTTGCAAACCACTCATTAACATTTTTATGCTGGGATACAATCAAATGGTAGAGAAGGACTGTAATCCGTTGTAGAAAAAGAAAAAAGACATCAATGCGTGCCCTACTCGCAATGTGTGGGCAGGCTATCTTGGTACATAAATGAAACGGTTGAAATTGCACATGACACTCATGTGGGTTACACTTAATTATGGTGCAAAATTATTGTACTTAATTATTGTACACAACTTTACGGATGAAAACAAAAAAGCTTTCTATTTATGCACCTTCCGGATTCAGGCTTTCAGCCATGCAAAACTACCACCACTGCATAATAACTATATGATTAAAAACAAAAACGAAGAAGTAAACCCCTACCCCTAAATTAACCAGATCATGAAAATGAAATAGATAAAATTCAATCACATGAAAATATATTCAAGGTCATTGATTTTTCCTCTTGAAATAGATATTATGTTGTTGGATTTGCGAAGTTCCACCTACCCAAAGACTATATATTGATTGAAAATGTTAGAGATATAATATAAAACCATTGGTCTAATAAAAAAAAACTAAATTTTGGCACAAGATAAGTGAGATTATGCATTGTTCATGCTTCAAGCTTGAAGGATTATTGCATGATAAGGGAGCATATTAGAGATATAATATAAAATTATTCATTTATCTTCATCTAACAGCTTGAGTTTTTGTGAGTCATATTAGAATTGATTGTTAAAAGAGACCATGACCACAATTAAGCTACGTCTTCATCCAAATTAAACTGAATGAGTCATATCAGATTAAGCATGCCAAATTGTCAGCATCACAAAGACGTATAGAGAATCCAGAAAAGATAAATACTAAACCGTGGTACAGTCACTCTCTTATATTCATTTTAAATTGCGGTTACCATCGTAGTTAGTTATATTACGTTTACTACAATTATGAAAAATTGCAGAAAAATACAATTGATGCGACTACAATTACGATTATGATGCAATTATGAAAACTACAAATATCGCAATATTACGATCTCAATTGTAATTAATTTAAAACCATGTTCATCAATATCATCACCCACACTGTTTGGTATGGTAGATAAAAACAAGGACTTCATTTATTTTCTCTGTTCCTTTGCCTTTTTATCTTTGAGATAGTGGAAAGTCCCACATGATCACCCCATAGATATCTTTGTCTCCTCCATCCTTGATTCTCATTTGTCCATGATTTTTAAATGGCTCAATCATTTTCGTCTGTGTTGAGTTGAGAGCATTCTAGCAAACACCCAGATTTCAAAATACCGCCTCATATGTCCTTGTCCTTGTCCTGCCATGGTTGAATAATGGAGTCCCACCTGCTTTGTTGAGTACACTTCCTCACCATTTGATCCTCTTTGTTGGGCCTCGATTCCAAAACTTCATTTTTTCCACTTTGATTGAGAGCCACATTTGTGCGTGCTGACGGGGGATATTTATGATCACGAGTTTGGTTTCCCTTTTGTTCGTTTCTTTTTTGGAAATATTCTCAATGAACAGACCTTGTATTATCGGCATAATTATGTTCTTAATGATTCTTATAGAGAAATAATTATCGCAGCTTTTCGCTTGTCATATTATCCACCGTAAAAGCTTTTTACTTGTTCAGTATATCAACTATCAAGAAGCTAAACGCAGATTGAAAGGAGGTTTGACTATATATAGAAATTAAAGACAAAAAAAATCTATTTCTCTTAGAAAAATGCTAACTATATATCACTTCTACACATATATCTGGCACTATGTTTATGTGATAGAATTAAAGTGTAAATTCATTTATAATAAAATAATAAAAATTGTAAATATGTGAGATGATGTGTAAGTGTATGTATTATTTCTCTTATAAATGAACCCCTAAAATAATTGTTATTGAAAGAACAGATATCATCAAGTCATCCAGTCGCAGGCTGCAATAGATAAGATTGAACTAATCTCCTAAATATTTTCTACCAGTCATTCTATGTTAATCTTTTTTATAATTGTTTGGAGTGACTGGACAGCTAAATCCCTGCAAAAGGACAATATCTATCTAAAATCGAATAATCAATAGTCAAATGAATCAAGCGATTATAGTGGTCGTTTGACAAATTGATATTAGATTTGAGAGATTCTTACACTACTAGAAATTTCTAATTTAGAAATGAAATTTAGAGATGAAAAAATTTTCATCTTTGATAGAGATGGAAATAGAGACAAAATTAATGAATTAGAGAGGGAAAATAAAATTTAAAATTTAGAGATGGAAATGATCCGTCTCAAAATTTTTGGTCTCTATTTGGTTAATTCAAAGTCAAATATACTTAGAGACGGAGTTTAGAGACAGAATTTATCCGTCTCAAATTTATTCGTCTCTAATTCCATTTCTATTTGGTCAATATGATGCTTTAAAAAGTCAAATATGTTTAGAGATGAAATTTAGAGATAGAATTTATCCATCTCTAAATGTTCTATCTCTAATTTCATCTCTATTTAATCAAATAAATATTTTAAACTATCAAATATATATTAGATGTGAATGCTTATGTCTCTAAGGCATGTCAAAAGGTTTTTGATGATAACAAAAGCAAAAGAGAAGATCAAGCGCAAAAGGAAAAATCAAGATCAAAGAAGGAAGACAGAAGGTTTATTTAGTTATAAGACTTAGGATATTAATGTTAAATGCTCTCAAGATTTCTCAAATGGTTTTTTAATATATGATTTCAAAATAAATGAGAAATTTCAAAGATAAACATGGCTTTCAATAAAACTTGAGTTTCAACTTTAAATCTAACACTCTTAAAAAGGATTTATATTTAAACAAGTATCTTGAGGTGTTGGAAATGACTTACAAGCATTATTGGACTTGAAAAATGTGTTCAAAGGCTAATGTAATCGATTACATAATGTTTGTAATCGATTACACATCAAACAAAAGCGTGTAATCGATTACATGAAACAATGTAATCGATTACAAAGCAAGTCGGAAAGCATGTAATCGATTACACAATATATGTAATCGATTACACAAAGCCCGAAAAGGCAAAGAACACGTTCGACGAGTCATGTAATCGATTACATGGACATTGTAATCGATTACAAACAAAGTCAGAAGTCATGTAATCGATCACATGAGCAATGTAATCGATTACACAAAACCCAGAAACTCAAAGAGCACGTTCGATGAGTCATGTAATCGATTACATGGGCATTGTAATCGATTACAATCAAAGTCAGAAGCCATGTAATCGATTACACCAATAATGTAATCGATTACACAGAGCCCAGAAAATTCAGAAAACGTTGGAACAATAATGTAATCGATTACCTGAGATATGTAATCGATTACACGCATCTTGACAACGTCCAACGGCTATATTAAATGCATTAAATGCATGCCCAACTACCTCCAACGACTCTATTAATTGAGAAACTTATAAATACCAAAGTTGGGTCTTTATTTGCGGTTGACCTTGAATCAAAAACTGATCATCATACTTCAAAACGTGAATCAATCCTTAAAATCATTTCTTGCTCTGTTTTCTGGTTAAAAACGTGAAAAATCCTTGAGAGCATATTAGAGCTTCAATTTGTAAACACTTGCTCTAGAGAGAGTTTCTTCTACTTCAATCTTATACATTCGATTAGTGAGGTGAGGTATCCCTCAAGTATTGTAAGGGTGAGGTATCCCTTGGAAATCAGAGGCTCAAGCTTTTGGGTGAGGTATCCCATATTGTTGAGTGCTCAAGGTTGTAGTGGTTTTTCAAGCACCCATTGAAGCTTGAAGATATAGTGAAAAATCTCAAGTTGTTGCTTGGGGACTGGACGTAGATCACAAGTGGAGTGGTGATTGAACCAGGATAAACGACTGTGTTTGTTTCTCTAAACCCTTCTCTGCTTATCTTTGTGCACTGTTTCATTGTTTTATTTGGATATTGTCTCCTTGGCTATTACGTGTATAAGTAAAAGTGTTTAACTCATCTATTCAATTATATCTAATCATTCAATAGCTTCAACGAAAATTGATTGTCAAACGATTTGCGAAAGATTTGTGAACTTATTTTTAACTACTCAATTCACCCCCCCTCTTGAGTATTGAGGCCACTTGGTAACAAGTGGTATCAGAGCTAGACTCTTGTATAAAGAGCTTAGCAGTTTCAAGAGAAGTGATGGCTTCAAATGGTTTTTCAAATGAAAGTTCTTCTATAAATAGACCTCCTTATTTCAATGGGGATGGTTATGCCTATTGGAAAGAAAGGATGAAAATTTTTATTGAAGCTATTGACTTAGATGTGTGGGACGCAGTTGAAAATGATGCTTTTGTCCCTACACAAACTAAGGATGGTGTGACGATTAATACACCTAGAAGTGATTGGACCGATGATGATAAAAAGAAGGTTCAATATAATTTGAGAGCCAAGAACATCATCACCACATCTTTGGGTTATGATGAATTCTTTAGGGTGTCAAATTGTAAGACCGCAAAAGAAATGTGGGATACCCTACAAGTAACTCATGAAGGTACTAGTGAGGTAAAAAGATCTCGAATAAACACTCTTACTCATGAATATGAATTGTTTAGAATGAATCAAGGTGAGAGTATTCAAGATATGCAAAAGAGATTTACTCATATTGTTAATCATCTCATCTCATTGGGAAAGACATTTCCTAATGAGGATCTTATTAATAAAGTCTTGAGATGTCTAAGCAGGAATTGGCAACCCAAGGTAACGGCTATTGCGGAATCAAGAGACTTATCAACAATGTCTTTAGCCACTCTATTCGGAAAACTTCAAGAACATGAGCTGGAACTAAATAGGCTCAATCAAAATGAAGAGCATGACAAAAAGAAGAAGGGAATTGCACTCAAAGCCACTTCTTCCATACTTGAAGATGATGATGAAGATGGTGAAGAGGATGCTGAAAATATTGAGCTAAGTGAGGAGAATCTTAGTCTTCTTGTGAGAAAATTCGGAAGATTCTTGAAGAAAAAGGGATTTCAAAGAAGACCACCCTTTCCTCAAAAGAAAGCATATCACAAAGGAAAAGGATCCTCTACTCCTCCAAAATGCTACGAATGCGGAAAACCGGGGCACATGAAAATGGAGTGTCCTATATATCTCAAGAAGACGGAGAAGTTTGAGAAAAGACCCTCCAAGGAAAAGAAAGGAAGAAGAGCATATATAGCTTGGGAGGACAATGACTTAAGCTCTTCCGACGATTCAGAAAATGAAGAAGCCCATCTTTGCCTCATGGCTCAAGGAGAAGAAAGTGGAGAAAGCGACACCGAGGTAACCTCTTCTAACCTAGAACCTCCACCTTCTTATGATGAATTGCAAGATGCCTTTCAAGAATTGCATGATGAATCCTTGAGGCTCACAAAAATGATTTTGTCTTCAAATAAAACAATCTCCCTATTAACAAAGAAAGTTTCTACTTTAACTAAGGAGATAAATGAACTTAAAATTGAAAATGAGACTTTAGGACTCATAGATGCTAATTCATCATGCATGATTTGTTCCTCACATGATAATGCATCCATATCATTACCTTGTTTATCATGCAAAGCTTTTGAAAAAGAAATTGAAGACTTGAACAACACTCTTGCAAAATTCACTTTTGGAAGAGACAACTTGAATGTGTTGTTAGGGAGACAAAAATGTGTTTTCCAAAAAGCCGGTTTAGGATTTAATCCAAACAACCATCAAAAATCCTATAAGAACTTCTTTGTTTCCTCAAAAACTTCAAGTAGCCCCTTTGTTAAATGTTTTCATTGTGGTAGGAAAGGGCATAGTGCATCCACTTGCAATGATAGAAAGAACATAAACACCAAGGTTGGAATCAAAAGGGTTTGGGTCCCTAAAGGCACCATACCAAATTCTAACACACAAGGACCCAAAACAATTTGGGTACCAAAAGTTAAATCTTGAATGTGTGTTGTAGGTGTGCTTGAAGACCAAGAGCTCAAGTTGGTATCTTGATAGTGGTTGCTCCAAGCACATGACCGGTGATGGCTCCAAGTTCTCCTCCCTTACACACAAGAAACATGGTCATGTCACATATGGTGACAACAACAAAGGGAAGATTCTTGGAATTGGCAAAGTTGGTAAGATCCCTTCATCATCTATTGATAATGTCTTACTTGTTGAAGGACTTAAACATAATTTACTTAGTATTAGTCAATTGTGTGATAAAGGAAATAGAGTTATATTTGATTCCTCTTGTTGCATAATTGAGGGAAAGGATGATAAGCAAGTTAAATTTGTTGGTCATAGGATCAATAATATATATATGATTAGTCTCGATGATATTTCCTCAAATGATGCTAAATGCTTTATGAGTAGAGAAAATGATTCATGGTTATGGCATAGAAGAATTGCTCACATTCACATGGATCACTTAAACAAATTGGTCTCTAAAGAACTAGTAATTGGTCTTCCAAAGCTCAAATTTGAAAAAGACAAACTTTGTGATGCATGTCAAAAAGGAAAACAAGTAAAGGTCTCTTTTAAAGCTAAAAACATAGTTTCAACTTCTAGACCTTTATAACTTTTGCACATGGATCTTTTTGGACCCTCTAGAACTATGAGCTTTGGTGGGAATTACTATGCATTAGTGATTGTGGATGATTTTTCTAGATTTACATGGACATTATTCTTGGCCCACAAAAATGATGCTTTTCAATCATTTAGAAAACTTACCAAAGTTATCCAAAACGAAAAAGGTTTTTGTATTGCATCCATAAGAAGTGATCATGGTGGTGAATTTGAAAATCATGAATTTGAAACTTTTTGTGATGAACATGGCATTGAGCATAATTTTTCTGCCCCTAGAACACCACAACAAAATGGTGTTGTAGAAAGGAAAAATCGATCTTTAGAAGAAATGGCAAGAACTATGCTCAATGAGGCCAATCTTCCTAAGTACTTTTGGGCGGATGCGGTTAACACCGCTTGTTATGTTATGAATAGAGCCCTAATAAGGCCAATTTTAAAGAAAACCCTATATGAATTGTACAAAGGAAGGAAACCTAATGTGTCACATTTTCATATTTTTGGATGTAAATGCTTTGTTTTAAATAATGGAAAGGATAACTTGGGGAAGTTTGATGCAAAATCTGATGAGGGAATATTCATTGGTTATTCTATTCATAGCAAGGCCTTTAGAGTCTATAATAAACGAACTATGACCATAGAAGAGTCCATACATGTTGCATTTGATGAAACTAACCCAAATGAGCCGAGAAAGGAACTTGTTGATGATGTTGCAGAAATCTTGGCAAAGACGCACTTGGAAAATCAAGAGATGGAGCCCAAGAAGGAAGAAAAGAGACTCCTTGATCATACATGGCAAGAAGATTCAGAAATCTTAGATCTACCCAAGGAATGGAGGACTTCAAGATATCATCCTCTCGACAAAGTGATAGGTGATGTATCAAAAGGGGTAATCACTCGAAACTCACTTAGGGATGCATGTAATCATCTAGCCTTTGTCTCTCAAGTTGAACCTAAAGACATAAATGAGGCCATTAATGATGAGCATTGGATCTTGGCCATGCAAGAAGAACTAAACCAATTTGAGAGGAATCAAGTTTGGGAATTAGTTCCAAGGCCCAATGATCATCCTATAATTGGCACCAAATGGGTCTTTAGGAACAAACTTGATGAAACGGGTTTAATAATAAGAAATAAAGCTAGACTTGTAGCTAACGGATATAATCAAGAAGAAAGCATAGATTATGAAGAAACTTATGCTCCCGTAGCTAGATTAGAGGCCATTAGAATGCTACTTGCATATGCTTGCATCATGGATTTCAAACTCTATCAAATGGATGTCAAAAGTGCTTTTTTAAATGGTTTTATACAAGAAGAGGTGTATGTAGAACAACCTCCTGGTTTTGAGGACTTTGAAATGCCCAACCATGTTTTTAAATTGAAAAAGGCCTTGTATGGCTTGAAACAAGCTCCTAGAGCTTGGTATGAAAGGTTGAGCAAATTTCTTTTAGAAAAAGGCTTTTCTAGAGGTAAAGTTGACACCAATCTTTTCATAAAACACAAAATGCATGACATTCTTCTAGTTCAAATCTATGTTGATGACATTATATTTGGAGCTACTAACAACTCTCTTTGTAAAGAATTTTCAAATATTATGCAAAGTGAGTTTGAGATGTCCATGATGGGTGAGCTCAACTTCTTCCTTGGTCTACAAATCAAGCAAACAAGAAAAAGAACATTTATAAGCCAATCCAAGTATTGCAAGGAGCTGCTCAAAAAGTTTGGAATGGACAATGCCAAGCATATGGCTACTCCTATGGGCACCTCTTGCTATTTGGACAAGGATGAAGAAGGTAAATCGGTAGAAATTACAAAATATAGAGGTATGATTGGCTCACTCCTTTATCTCACTGCAAGTAGGCCTGATATAATGTTTAGTGTATGCATGTGTGCTAGATATCAAGCTAATCCTAAGGAATCACACCTAAGTCTTTGTTAAGAGAATAATGAAATATCTAATAGGCACATCACAAATGGGTTTATGGTACCCTAAGGGTGCCTCATGTATTCTTATTGGGTACTCCGATTCTGATTTTGCTTGGATGCAAAATGGATCGAAAGAGCACTAGTGGGACATGCCACTTGCTTGAAGCTCACTAGTTTCTTGGCACAAAGAAGAAACAAAATAGTGTGGCATTGTCCACAAATTTGAAGTTTAATATGTTGCGGTGGGAGTTGTTTGTGCTCAAGTTCTTTGGATGAAACAGTAACTCTTGGACTATGGTCTTGAGCTTGATCACATTCCCATAAAATGTGATAATACTAGTGCAATTAACTTGTCAAAAAATTCCATTTTGCATTCTAGAACTAAGCATATTGAAATAAGACATCATTTCATTAGAGATCATGTTCAAAGAGGTGATTGCATACTTGAATTTGTTGAAACAACTAAGCAACTAGCTGATATTTTCACCAAACCCCTAGCAAAAGAAGCATTTTTCTACATTAGAAATGAACTGGGTATATTGGATCATTCCTGCATAAATTAATTTCTGCTGCATAATCTTGTATTTTTCTCGCATAATTATGCCACATTGCTGCAAAATCTCTGAATTTTCATTATATTTGAATCCCATACTAACTTGAGCGTCGGAGATTTCCCCTAAGTTATTTTGCAGGTGCTCCCTCATGTCCAATGTTGACAAGAAATTCAACAACCTCAAATTTCACCAAAAAGGGTGAAATTCTTGGTAAAAATGATAATCTTGATCAATTATATGAGTTGAATCATAACATGATTTGATTATATGTTTAAATGATGATTTGATTTGATTTAAGTTGCTTTAAAACTATTTTAAATGGATTAACATTGATTATATGCTGTTTGGAACGCAAAATCTGAGTTAAAGAGTGCTGGTAATCGATTACAATGCCTTTGTAATCGATTACACAGGTTCTGTCACGCATGTAATCGATTACACACATTTTGTAATCGATTACAACCAACTCAGACCAGTAATCGATTACATCAACTATGTAATCGATTACAAGGTTCCTGAGAAAGCATGTAATCGATTACATCAAAAATGTAATCGATTACATACCCACTGAGAATGCATGTAATCGATTACACACTCAATGTAATCGATTACACAGGGTTTTTAAAAGCTTTCTGACGCTCGTAGAGCTCATTTCTGTTTGAGCCTGTTCATCTTCTTCGTTCTCTCCTTCTGCTCCCACACACCTCAAATCTCAAAAACTCTCCTTTCTCACTCAAATCTCCATCAAAACCCATCATTTCACCTCTCTCAATCTCGGAAAACCCCTCTCCACATAGCCCATCGTTCAAAATCCCCTCACATCCCTCATCCAAATCTCCCCATCTTCTCTCACGAACACCTTCTCCATTTTTCTGACCTAATCTCGTCCCTCTCTCTCTCTCCTCACTCATCCCCAACCATTTACCACTCATCCTGTGCTTCTCCTTCTCATCAATGGCTGAATCCTCTCATCGCTCGAAGCACCCAAGAACAGGGGCTGCTGTTGGAGGTTCCTCTGGTGGCTCTTCACGCAATATATCTGGCCTGGACCTCACGAGGCACTTCTCCACTGTGAAGAAAGCTGAGTTGTTCCGGAAGAACTTCCAGCTTCGCAAAATCATCTCTCCCAGGTATCTTCCCATCACCTTCTGCGAGAGTGAACCCTTAGAGAGCTTTAGGACAATAGAAAACTTGGGCTTGCTGGGATTCCTGAGCATAGAGAAGGCCATCTACCCTAACCTTGTCCGAGTCTTTTATGCTAACCTAAATGTTGAGGATAATTGCATAATTTCTGAAGTGAAAAAGCAACAAATCAGGTTAACAATGGCAGAGTGGTATAGGCTTACCAAGCTCACTCCTGATGGAGCTCAGTTCTGTGGAAATGCCAAAGTCTGGGGGCATGAGTTTGAGCATAAGGCTGCTCTTCTCTCTTTGATTAGGACTGGCTACCACCTCCCCAGTGATCCTAAACGCAGAATAATGGCCACTGGCCTCACTATGGAAAATAGGGTTCTCCACTACCTCTTGGTTCGTGGATTGATTCCCAGAGGAGGGAATTACTCCCAAGTCCTCAAAGATGATGTTGTGGCATTATGGGCAATGACCACAGGGCACCCAATCAACTGGGGATACTACATTCTAGAGCATATGCTGGACGTCAAGAAAAAGAAAAACTCTGCTCTCCCCTTCGCCATGTTGGTCACCACAATCCTTGAGTACTGTCGCATTTCGCTGGCTGAAGAGTCCAAGGACACCACCATGTGGGACCCCAATCAATTGGGCTGCATACTCTGAAGAAGCTTCAGCTCTACAAGATGGAAGATAGGTGGCATTACATTACTCATGGCACATTTGGTCATATCCATCACGATCCAGATAGTGATGATGAGGAGGCTCAGTACCCTGCCTCTGCTTTTGCTCCAGCTTCTCTTGATCTTCTGCTCCAAGAAATGCACAACCTGAGCGCCAATGTAAACACACGCATGGATCATATTGAGCAAAAGATTGACCATCTTGAGCTGAGGATGGACTACTCAGACCAGGAGCTTGCCTCCATTCGATCCCTCCTACGTGGACCTCCTGTTCCTGAGAGTCCTGCTGCTGCTGCACCCCCCACATCCTCTGCCCCTCCGGATCCCCTATCCTTCGCTGGTCCATCTGGAGTTCCCGCTGATGATGAGGAGCTTCTGGACTCTGACGACGATCTTATGCCCAGCGATGATAACATTGATCTAGGAGACTCTGCTACGGATCCAGAGGGTGAAGTCTTTTGTGACAGCGAGGACACTGATAGTGATCATGGCCTTATGCCTTGATATTTTTTTTTTGTATTGATGACCACCTTGTACTTATTTTCTTTTAACTCTGATTATATAAAATTGGTATACCTTTATGGTTATATTTTGTTTTTGCCTACTGGTTTGTGAATGTTTGGCTTTTAAAATATTGATTGGACTGATTATTAATACATGAACTTGTTTTCACCTTGAATGTTTGGCTGGACTGATTAATCTTTGTGGCTTTTCTGTTATGGCAAACATTTGGGAATTATGAAATATAGCTGTCATGCTGTCTTTTTTTTTCTTAAATGCTTATGTCTTTTTGATAATGCTAACGGGGGAGAAAATGAGGAAAAATGAAAATGAAATGAAATGACATTAATGGTTGCATGAGAAATTAAAGGTTGCATGAGTACGGGGGAGTTATTGACCTTTTAAGTTATTAAGCTTTTCATATGCAAAATCTAACCCAACATCATGCATAAACTCTGGGGGCAGCATTGTACCTAAATGACTATTATATACAAATGCAAAAACTCTTTCTTTTTCCTATGATCAATTTGTCATCATCAAAAAGGGGGAGAATGTGAATGCTTATGTCTCTAAGGCATGTCAAAAGGTTTTTGATGATAACAAAAGCAAAAGAGAAGATCAAGCGCAAAAGGAAAAATCAAGATCAAAGAAGGAAGACAGAAGGTTTATTTAGTTATAAGACTTAGGATATTAATGTTAAATGCTCTCCAGATTTCTCAAATGGTTTTTCAATATATGATTTCAAAATAAATGGAAAATTTCAAAGATAAACATGGCTTTCAATAAAACTTGAGTTTCAACTTTAAATCTAACACTCTTAAAAAGGATTTATGTTTAAACAAGTATCTTGAGGTGTTGGAAATGACTTACAAGCATTATTGGACTTGAAAAATGTGTTCAAAGGCTAATGTAATCGATTACATAAAGTTTGTAATCAATTACACATCAAATAGAAAGCATGTAATCGATTACATGAACAATGTAATCGATTACAAGCAAGTCAGAGGCCATGTAATCGATTACACAATATATGTAATCGATTACACAAAGCCCAGAAAGGCAAAGAACACGTTCGACGAGTCATGTAATCGATTACATGGACATTGTAATCGATTACAAACAAAGTCAGAAGTCATGTAATCGATCACATGAGCAATGTAATCGATTACACAAAACCCAGAAACTCAAAGAGCACGTTCGACGAGTCACGTAATCGATTACATGTATAATGTAATCGATTACACAGCAAGTCAGAAGTCATGTAATCGATTACATGGGCATTGTAATCGATTATAATCAAAGTCAGAAGCCATGTAATCGATTACACCAATAATGTAATCGATTACACAGAGCCCAGAAAATTCAGAAAACGTTGGAACAACAATGTAATCGATTACCTGAGATATGTAATCGATTACACGCATCCTGACAACGTCCAACGGCTATATTAAATGCATTAAATGCATGCCCAACTACCTCCAACGGCTCTATTAATTGAGAAACTTATAAATACCAAAGTTGGGTCTTTATTTGCGGTTGACCTTGAATCAAAAACTGATCATCATACTTCAAAACGTGAATCAATCCTTAAAATCATTTCTTGCTCTGTTTTCTGGTTAAAAACGTGAAAAATCCTTGAGAGCATATTAGAGCTTCAATTTGTAAACACTTGCTCTAGAGAGAGTTTCTTCTACTTCAATCTTATACATTCTGATTAGTGAGGGTGAGGTATCCCTCAAGTATTGTAAGGGTGAGGTATCCCTTGGAAATCAGAGGCTCAAGCTTTTGGGTGAGGTATCCCATATTGTTGAGTGCTCAAGGTTGTAGTGGTTTTTCAAGCACCCATTGAAGCTTGAAGATATAGTGGAAAATCTCAAGTTGTTGCTTGGGACGGACGTAGATCACAAGTGGAGTGGTGATTGAACCAGGATAAACGACTGTGTTTGTTTCTCTAAACCCTCCTCTGCTTATCTTTGTGCACTGTTTCATTGTTTTATTTGGATATTGTCTCCTTGGCTATTACGTGTATAAGTAAAAGTGTTTAACTCATCCATTAAATTATCTCTAATCATTCAATAGCTTCAACGAAAATTGATTGTCAAACGATTTGCGAAAGATTTGTGAACTTATTTTTAACTACTCAATTCACCCCCCCTCTTGAGTATTGATGCCACTTGGTAACATTAGAGACGAATGTGTTCCGTCTCTAAATTATATATATATATATATATATATATATATATATATATATATATATATATTATTTAATTAATAATTTTTTTAAAGATAGAGACAGAATATTTTCATCTTTAATCTTTCTACCTAAATCCCTAATTCCCATCTCAAAAACCCAAATTTCTCACCCCCTCTCTTAACCCTTGGTCTCTCATCGACATGGAACTTGTTCGCGTCAGCTAGCTCTTCAACAAGATCCCCAAAGGACGCTTGAAAGAAGACGTAGCCAGATTCTATTTTCAGCAGTTGATTTCTGCCATCGATTTCTACCATAGCCATGACGTTTACCATCGCGACCTCAAGCCAAAAAACCTGCTTCTCGAAGAAGATGGGAACCTCAAAGTATCTGACTTTGGCCTCAATGCCTTCTCGGAGGAGCACCTGAGGCAAGATGGGTTATTGCACACCACGTGCGGCACTCCGGCGTACGTGTCGCCAGAGGTGATTGCGAAGACATAATTAGTCATTTTACCGGCAGTTTGTATCGCTATTTTAGTGACTGCCACAAAATTGTGGTTTCCCATTCCCATTCGGTCTTAAATTTTTTTGCCCCAAATTTCATTCCCTCTTAATTTCTTTTCCCATTCACTCTTAAACTTTTTTGCCCCAAATTTCATTCCCTCTTAATTTCTTTTCCCATTTGCTCTTAATTCTCAGCAACGTGAAGAGCTCCATGACGTGAAGATGTGAACTGCCTCTACACGAGCGGCGAACCAACCACCTTCTTTGTCACGGTTCCTCCGGCCACCAGCCACTATCTATCCAAAATGGGTACCATCACCTGTGTTTCACCATCCAAAAGCTTTGTAACCTTCGAACCTAGTAATCCCTTCTATTTCTCTCTCTATCAACTTTCTTTGAATTCCATTTATGTATTTCTTCTGTCAATTTTTGTATTTGATTTGTTGCTCTCATTTCCCTCTTTTTCCTCCCATGAAAATTTCTTTATGTATTTTAATACACTGAGATCTGTGTACAGAATAAATGACTCATTAATCTTTTTAAATCGTTATTCCAAAATCCAACTTGTACATGTAAAAATCTTGGATTTTATATCCGGATTTCACCTAAAAAATGTTCATGTTAGCTTGATATATTGATATACAATTTTTTTTTGGAACATTCTAATTTCTAACCTTAACTATTTTCAATTTTATTAGGTTCTTCTACAGCTATACCCGTTTCTTAATGAACTCACTTGCATGTTTGAGCACAACATTGAGAAGGGCTCTGTTTGGGTCACCATTAAACGATGTGTGTATGTGACTGTGTTATTTAATGTTGTCTTTTTTATTTGGGTAAATTTTTGGGTTTATATATGTGGAAATTGATTTTTAAATTCATGTTTGTTGTTTTGGCTTCAGCATCTTTGAAATCTAAAGTGCAAAGGAATAAATTAGCAACTGTTGGTGAAGCAATTGAATATAGATGCCTCATCCATGCAACTGATGGAAAGAAGACCATTTCTACTTCAGTATATGTATTAGTATAAGCATATATTATGCACTTGATATTCTCGTTATGCTTTTGAAACCTTCCAATATTTCTACTTCGGTGTCTATGATTTTCCTTTTTGTAAGGGTTGTGTATAGTTTAAAAGTAAAGGTGAGGTTTATACCCTATATATGTACCTTTAAAAACATCCTTTAGCAGTAAAAGGAAAAATATATCTTTAACATCTTTTATCAATAAAAAAATAATGATAATGATAAAAATAAGGCAGTGGTAGCGTCGTACAAGTGATAGATGCAAACATCACACTTTTGAAAACCATAAATAATGTAATATGTTCTGCTAGCTACTTTAATTTGTCATTGTATAAGTCAAATTGAATTGGAAAGTCTTGTATAAATGAAATTACTTTAAGCAAGCGGATGAAAAGAGTAAACTATGGTGATGGTGATAATTAAGGCATAATCTAGAAAGATTACTACCTGGACAGTTGTATGTAGGTTGAACAAGTGTAAATAGTTTAAAGAATTGAGATTATCTCCTATTTAGTTTTAGGCATTGGCTTCTTAGTTTGACATGCCATTTTTCTTACTTATTTGTGATGTTTAAGATAAGAGCTTTTGACTAGAGTAGACTGACTCCATAAAAAGGGATAAGCTTATCTTCTGGTAACCTTACAAGGTAATTTCCTTGTCTGATACTATAAATCCTAAGATGAGTATCTATTATATTGTCTTGCACAATTAGGAATACTATTTTAAAATATTTGATAACGTATTCAGGATAAAGGCATGAAATGCAACTGCATGGATGACCTGGTGACTCTCTTTGATTTTGCATTTGGTGTTGTAACTTGTAGTGCCTTCTGAATCTGAGTTATGATCAAAGGTCATTTTAATTTACCAAAAATGGGTCAAAACTTAAGCAGGGAATTATGTCTAAGTGATCAATTCTTGCTTGTAAGCTTATTATTGCTGAAAATCTTTGAAGTTTGAAGTGGATATCATCTTTAACTCCTCTAATTTTGATTTTTCATATTTCTTAATTCCAAAAGCTTGTTTTTCCACTTGTTATTCCCTTGTGTTGTCTATTTGAGTGTACCCATTTTTTATTTTCTTTTTCTTTTCTTTTTTTCATTTTCTTTATTCTTGGTTTGAGCCATGCTTTTCTGTCAGTTCTTAGTTTTCATGGACAATGTAGACGCTGGGCTTGATCACTCTGAACCATTTTCAAACCAAAGTCACAGAACTTCAGTTTTAAGTTTCAATAATATGATTTGGCACACATCACATCATAGTAGCCAAGCCTTCTATGTTAAGCTTTAATATGAAAGCAAGAATTTCTTTTATGAATTATTATATTCTGCTGATTCTCCTTTAAACATAGTGTTCTGAACGGATTCAGAAGGATACCTGTAGAAGGTATGGTTTGGTGATTTCCTCCTTTTTGTGGCTACGCTCCACAGTTAGGGTCCGGCGGGGGTGGTCACTGCAAAAAAGACTCCGACGCTCAAGTCAGACTGTGTGCAAGAATCTTTCAGTAATTCAATAACCGTTACCTCTTTTAAGTTTACTTAGCCTAATCTTTATGGAGCATGATTGGAGTCATGGCATTCAATGCAAGTATTATTGGAATGTGGACGTTACAGTCATTTATTGAGATGAGAGGTTATAGAACCAGAGAGATCCAAATCAGCAGTTATGAAAGTCAACGCTGATTCCCTGATCCTCATCAGAGTTCTGTATTCTGATATCCTACAGTCCTTTCCGGGGTGTTAAAGGAGGGATACGGCGAAGCGTGTGCCGGGTTGATCCTTCTAGGTAGGATCCTGGTCCACAGTCCAGAACAGTTGCCCCTAGCTTGGTGCTTTGATAAGATAGCCAAGTGCCAAGGTATTTAGCTCTGTAAAGCTTAGTGGACAACGCCCTGGCTTTAGAGCCAGGTTTTGCGTCTCATACCGAGGCCGGCGTCCATTATGCAGAAATATCTCAGATTGGAATGCAGTAAATCCTTACCCTTTATCCCGGGGCTTGGATCTTGTTGCGTCTTGTGTTACTGGGAGCCTTTGTGGTGAGATCTTTTGAAACTTGGTAGAGATCTAAATCCTTATCTTTGGAAACTGTTGCTTCTGATTTAATTGAGAGATAAGGATCCTTTAAAAGAGGATCAATTTCAACATTTTGCAAACACCCATTGCTCTCGTAACTAATAGGAAAGGGAGAGCATTTAATGCAGCTGATTTGATTCGTAAGGTTGGTCAAAGCTTTCCATTCTATAAATAATACAGAAGGGTCACGTCTGATACAGTCATTCCTTCTTGGAATTCCTTTGAATTTTTCCTTCTATTTTCCAGAATGGTTTTGCTATTCTTATGCCTGTGCTTATGTTCAGAGGGAGTTAGAGAAGCTTTGCTTTCTGCAAAGGCCACCTTTTTTCTGCTTTTCCCAAAATATTTGAAGATACTTCTTTTCCTGCCAAAAATCTTGTTTTATTAGGAACTTTTCTTTCCCAGCGTAGTGAGGACGGGGACTTTACCTTCCCAGCGTATGAAGATATGTCTAATTCATACTTATTCACTAGGAAGCTCTGTAGTCCCTGTCGTGTTGGACAGAGGTAATTGGAGAAATAGAGTCATTCTTGATCTTTCTTTTAGATAAGCCGGGGGGACTATTGAGTTGGTTGCTTTCAAGCGTCCTAGAACGATCATGAAACTAGTCTAGCTCCAGTGAAATGAACTTCTTCATGATCAACCCAAGCCCCGTTCAACCGAGGAGGACTCACCCCGATCTTTTCTTATCCTTGTGAGTGGAAACGATGAATGAAATAGCTGAAATTCCCTGATCCCGCAGCATTGTCCTGTTCCGGTTATCTTCGATTTTTCGAAACCTATCCACTTTTTCAAGAAGCCTTAACAGGGAAGAGACTGATGTGAGCTCTAGAGAATCTAGATGTGAAGTACACAAGCAAGAAGTTGGCCTCCGGGCTCGTCAGTGCTGTTTAACCTTTTCATATCCTATGTTTTTCTTCTCCTTGTATTGATGTATGACGATGTATGAAATGAAATGAAATATCTGGTTGAATCATCCAACAACTTCTTTGACCATCTTTTTGATCTGTGGAATTTATATTGTGCCAGGGTGAGTCCAAAGCTCGCCCTGTATAACATGTTGCCCCCAGCTCTATACTTTGCCGAGACAGGCGAAGTACAAAGCTTAAGTAATTTAACCGGGGTATTTGGTACCATGAGGGAAATTACCGGGATATATAATGTGTAACATCCTAATACCAATATCTCAGTATTAACATTAAACAACATATATGTAGCATTACAATGTCACTACGTACATTCTAACAATATATTTATATCCATAATGTTCATTGGAAACACTATAGAGAGCCATATGAAATGCTGAAATATAATAATTATACAATAATGCATCAAGTACATATACATTACTAGCCTTAGCAAAGGCTTTAAGTGTCTCATACCTTAAACATTTCAAAGTATACTAATAAGTACATAAACTGAAACATTATATAAAACCTAGTCTAATCTTTATCTTCGTTCTTTTTCTTATCCTTGGAAGAAGATTCACTTGGAATTACATGATACACAGCGGGGTAAGAAACTACATTCTTAGTATGAGTAATCAAAACTAGTTGCACATGACAGTTATAAACATAATTTCAATATCAACTAATGAAACATGGTTAAAACATATACAAGGTCTATCCGTAACTTTTAAAATCAACCAAGATATCTTACATTACATATCTACGTCTAGTTCAACTTAAAACTATTATGTAGAAGTCATAGGAATACTGGTTTAATATGTTGTTTTGTGATATTTAGTGGTATCTTTCCACAATAATATATATCCTAGCTCGTTGAGAAGTTCGGTCTAAATCTTGATTCCGAAGAACTTTAAGGATCCCTACTTAATAGGTATAATTCTTTACTTGGAAACTATCCCTATTGGTGCCTTAACACTCTTTAGGAAATATATTCTAATGATTCCATATAGTCTAGAACTTCAAAACATCAAAAATGACACTTTTGGAGCTCCAGAGCTCAGCGCCTCGGCCCCCAACTTATGCGCCGCGGCCCTCTGCTCCTTGGATTTTCTACTGGTGCTGGCATTGAACGAGCACCTCGGCTCCCGTTACCGAGTGCATCGGCTCGCGTTGAGCTCCGCGGCCCTCGTTATAGAGCGCCTAAGCCTCGGACACAGAACCCAAATTCTGCAGAATGGTTCACTGTTCCAATGGATCAAAACTCAATTTTTGACCAATCCAAACTAGTTTCTAGGTATTCTAAGGTCCCAAATAAGTTTACAAACATGAGAAAAACAAAAAACACCAATTAATTTCATAAAAAACGGATCAAAACACAAATCACTCATCCAAACCCCTAAAATCACCTCTTTGAGTAATTTAGGTCCAAAATGAATATTTTCAGTTTCTAATCCCAAATCTTAGCATGAACAAGTCCTAAACATCATTTAAAACTCATTCAAGCAAGAAAAACACTTAAACAACACAAGAACTCATTTTTAACATATTAGGTTTCAAATAGCCTAAACATGTAGAAATGAGAAAAGATGAAGTTTAATCTCAAAAACCCTACCTTTGGAGTTGTGTTGATGAATCAAGCTTGCTTAGATCCTTAAGCCTTATCTTTACCCTTAGCTTTCTTCTTTCTCTCTTCCTCTTCCTTCTCCTTTCTTTCCTCTTCTTTCTCTTTTCTTCTCACATTTTCTGTTTCTGAATTTTTGTAACAAAACAGCCATGAGTGAGGCTTATTAAGGAGAAACAAAAGACCCTTAAGGCCTCTAGGTCATAACTGGTAATTTTTGATCTGCTAAAAACACTCAGATTTAGCTAAATTTAGATTTTTAGCTTCCAACAACTTTAAAATAAATACTAATATTCATATAAAAAGTCGTTTCAACATTCTCTAATATTTCTTTATCTGCTACTAGTCAAACCAGTTATAATTAGACAACCAGTATACCTAAAAATGCTAAACTAGCTCAGTTTACCTTGAAACTTTAACTGTAACTATATCTATATATTTGTGACCTAGAAATAAATTATCCATATTTATTTCTCTCTCCTAAGTAATTAATGCTATTATCTGAGTCATATTAAGCTACTATTCACAGTTCAGCTTGCAACTAAGTACCTAAATGAACTCAGATTGTCACAAAATTATACATACATACTAAACAAGTCATATGCTACCTTTTGAACACATAAACAAGTCTAGCATACCATTCAGGGTATTACATAATGACCCGGGATCTTTAATATTTTGTGAACGTTGCCGATACTAGGGTTGTTTCGATCTGCTGAGTAGCCGTCCCCTCAACTGCCATGACAACGACGTGGGTCACGTGGCTTGTTATGGTTGAGAGGACGTGCATAGTGCTTTACACATCATAATGAACATCTTTTCAAATTCAGACTGATTGGACGAAAATATCTCCTAACTGTAGCCTCTATAAATAGGGTTTCGTCCTTCTATTTTTTCACCTTTTGCTGTTTTCGCTTAAAAATTAGTGGTCTGAGAAGGAATCCAACAAGCTTCACGGTTGTCAGCGGCGGTGTTGACGGATTAAAGCTTCTACTAGCCTTTGTCAAGGTATTTTCATCCTCTAAACACCATTATTGATAACTTGAATGTTCAAACATCCTTCTGGTAGACTATTTTTCTTTTTCTTCTGTTAATAAAATATTTGGGAATAGTTATTTCATCCCCCTTTCCAACGGCATTTCCTGATGTTGCACCTCCCCCACTGCGCCGTGTGCGGCGGACGGGGGTGTCCTTCCGAGGCTTAAGTCTCAGTGGGTGCAGAGGCTGGTGCGTAGGTGTTCAATTTACTGCTTATCCAATGCCATGTTTGGATGTTTCAAACATCATTGGTTCTGACCCTAGGCCTCTGTGTGTCTTCCAGGAAACTAAATGGCCAGAAGGAGGCGGCCAAGAGTTGAATCCCCTGCCCCGGCCTCGAATCAACAAGCCGAGCAAGCGATTAGGATTCGCCGAGGTCTGTTGTTACCCTGTACGTGGGTTATCGATGATGCTTATGATAGGATATCCCGTTATGAGTCTGACGCGGAACTAGATAAGCTGAAGGAATATCTAGAGCTCACCGAGGGGGGTGAAAGGGACGATGAGTTCGTGATTTTATCCCCGGGGAGAGAACGAGTGTGCTGGACCTGGGAAGAAGGTGAGCACATCATGTATCTTTACGAGGACCTTTTCACGTGGTTCAGACTGCGACTTCCATTAAATGATTTCCACATTGCTATTCTCAGGACTCTTCATGCTGCCCCCAGTCAAATTCATCCCAACAGTTGGGCAAACATCCTGACCTTCAAAAGAATATGCTGGGTAGTGGGGTTGCGATGCTCTGATGGGACATTCTTCTATTTCCACACACGGTATTCAGTCCTTGAATCCCATGCTCGACGGTAGTCCTGGCTCTCAGTTCGATCTCGGTAAGGAAGGACTGTATTCTTACCATACTTGGAGAGTTACAAGAACTTCAAGGAGAAATTTTTCAAACTAAAAGCGGCTAGCGGTAGTCGTCCTTTCTGGCTAGGTAATGGTGAGGAGACAGTATTCAGCCTTTACTGGAACCCGGTGGTGTGGAGCATCCCTACTTAATCATTTGAGAGGGAGATAAACCAACTTACCGATGAAGAGGTTGAATGTGTAAACTTCTTCGAGACGTAGGTTGAAGAGGTCGGTAAGATCCAGCCTAAAGATATTTTAGATAGTCCAGATAACGATGAGCTTTGGACCGTGCTAGGTAATTTCAACTGGCCGTGGTGTATATTCAAATGCTCAATGTTTTAATGCATCTAAGGACTTGTTTCTATGTTTTGCAGAGAGTTTAGCTGAGATGGTGGATGGTGATTATTTGGAGATTTTTGGAGGCACTGAGGGCAAGGAATTCTAACGTCCCAACGAGTCCTCTAGTGGGGTTCATGCCATCCCATATGACCACGGTGACCGAGGTTCCCTCTGAGGCGGTGGAACCTATCAACGTGGACGATTCTCCCGAATCACCCTAAGGACGTAAGAGGGCGGCATTGGAAGAAGGGCAGTCTAGTGGCCAGAGTAAAAGAAGAGCAACGGGAGAAACTTCCGGGCCAATAGAACTATTTCGTGAGGAAGCAGATCCCCGGGAGTTTATTGACTTTCACATTCTTGATGAAGAGGTTGGGGATTACTTTGCCTGACGTAGTCCAAAGGAAGCTCTGCTAGCTTTCCAAAATATGGGAGTCCATATTGCTGCCGAGGCTCGGTTCTTAGAGCATGCCCTCGAGGAACATGAATAAGAAATGGCGGACAAACTGGCAGCGGCCAAGAGAGGTGAAACCAAAGCTCTCAAGGACATGGAGGATTTCGTCAAGGCCAAGGATGAAGCTTTATGTCAGATACGGGAGCTAGAAACCAAAGTACCTGCTTTGAAGGATGCCAGTAAGGCAAAAGAGGCCACCCTGACCGAGCAACAAAAGTAGATTGCCGCGCTTTGGGCTGAGAGTGATAATTCTAGAGCCAAGTCCCAGTGGTGTGAGGCTAAAATTACCTCTCTGCAGGCCGATGTTAACCAGCTGATATCGTTATGTACCAAGATAAAGGAAGATCAATTCCGCAACGCTGTTAGCCAAGTTCAATATTTCAACCCCGGGGTTGCATTGGTCTTAGATGGGCTTGACTCCGGGAAGGTGGTTCGAGAGGGATCTCTTATAGCTCCTCGTGTGGCCTCTTCAAACTTGGCTGAAGACTCTAATTCCCGCAGTCCGGACTCAGCTGCAGATTAGGATTTTTTTTTGAACCTTCTGCGCAAGGTTTTGGTTTATATGTATCCCGATTTTTTGTAAACATTAACCCAGATTTGGGACTTTATCAATTACCCTTGTTCTTGTTGATCGAGATGCCATATTCTTTATTCTTTGTAGAACTGCTTGAACCTTGGCTTAGGATCCGATGTCCAGATAAGTCTGGCATTTAAGATCCGTGCCAAAGGTAAGAAACAATGTCCAGGGTCTGTTTGACCAATTTGGATTTTTAGGATACCGTGCGATGATGTTTTAAAAGACTGGTCCTTCCTGAGGTCCTTTCGTGCTTTTAGTTTGGTGCTAGAATTTTCTCAATATAGGATTTTTCTATTGCACGAACTATCTAGCACATCTCGGTTGGTACCATGAAGTGATTGGATATTGTAAAATTCTCTTAAAAGCTTAAAAATTGAGTAGAAAAATAATAGAGTAGAAAAATAACACTTACTTTATTGAATATCACAATGTGCGTTTCATAACAATTGGGAAGATCAAACAAAGTTAACTAGGAGACTAGGCCTGAAAAGGCACTCAGCTGTAGTACTTCCTAAGTTTGTCTGCGTTCCAGAAATTCTTAACCGGCTTCCTTGTCAAAGTCTCTAGGGTATAAGCTCCTTTGCCGGTGCTGATTACGACACGGTAAGGACCCTCCTAGTTAGGGGCTAATTTTCCTTGGGAGGCATTCCCTCCACCGACATCAGCTCTGCGGAGTACCAAGTCTCCCAGCTGGAATCTTCTCGGAATGACCTTCAAGTTATACCGAGATGTCGTTCTCTGCTTGATTGTGGCATCGCGTATATGGGCAATGCGTCTCCTTTCCTCCAACAGGTCTAAGTCTTTCCTAATTAATCCGAGGTTATCATTATGCGAGAAGTTCTGAGAACGCCAGCTTGGTTCTCTAATTTCCACCGGGATCATAGCCTCACATCCGAATGTGAGTTTGAAAGGAGTTTCAACCGTTGAGGAGTGAGCAGTAGTTCGGTAGGCCCACAAGACATAGTCCAACTGCTCGGCCCAGTTCCCTTTTGCTTCATCTAACATTCTCTTTAATCCTCTGACGATGATCTGATTTACGGCTTCGGCTTGTCCGTTTATCCTGGGGTTCTCGACTGCACTACAATGATGTTTTATTTTTAACACCGAAAAGTAGTTTTTCGAACCCTTTGTCTTTAAACTGCGTCCTATTATCTATCACAATTGACTCCGGAACCCCGAATCTGGTAATAATATGACGCCAATTAAATTTCTAAACTCGAGCCGAGGTGATGGTGACCACGGGCTCTACTTCAATCCACTTGGTAAAGTAATCCATAGCCACAATCAAAAACATCAGTTGCCCGGGAGCCTGAGGGAATGGACCCAGGATGTCTATTCCCCACTGATAAAAAGGTCAGGGTATGGACATCGTGGATAGTTCTTCAGGTGGGGCGTGATAGTGATCCGAATCCCGTTGACACTTGTCACATACTTGAACATGTGCAAGAGAATGTGCTTCCATTGTCGGCCAGTAATAACCTGCCCTGAGAGCCTTCAAAGTTAGGGCTTTCCCTCCTAGATGGTGTCCACAACTTCCTTCATGGACTTCAGCCAACACACATTTGGGTTCTTTCGGCGTAAGGTACTTAAGGTGGGGTAAAGAAAACCCACGTCGGTAAAGCTACCCATTATAGATGGTATACCTGACTGCGGTTCTCTTTAGTCTGGAAGCTTCCTTTGGGTCATCAGGGAGGCTACCGGACTGTAAGTACTCCACCAACGGCATAGTCCAATCGTGCTCTTGTCTGTCAACCTGAAAAATTGTCATGTCGGCGATTGATGGTTGTTGGATGATCTCCTGGATCACTGAGCGGTTATTACCCGGGCTCTTAGTGCTAGCCAATTTGGACAAGAGATCGGCCCTAGAATTCTACTCCCTCGGGATGTGCTTTAGCTGTACCGACTGAAAATTGGATAGAAGCTGCTTTACCTTTAGTAAATATCTCTATAAAAGTGGCTCTTTGGCTTGATAATCACCTCAGATCTAGGAAGTCACGAGTTGGGAGTCACTGCAAAGTTTAAGTTTGGTGGCCCCCAAGTCCCTAGCCATTGTTAGTCCGGTAATGCATGCTTCATATTCAGCCTGATTGTTCGAGGTGAGAAATTTGAACCTGAGGGAATTTTCTATGGTGACCCCGTCGGGATTTTCTATTATTATCCCAGCGCCACTTCCTTTCGGGTTTGAGGACCCATCAACAAACACGGTCCATTATTTTTCCTCAGCTTTGTTAGTTTTCGAGGTTAATTCAACTAGAAAGTCTGAGAGTGCTTACGCCTTGATTGCTACTCTAGGTTCGTAGGTGATTCCAAACTCGGAAAGCTCAATGTACCAGGCAATCTTCCTTCCTGCCAAGTCCAATTTATACAATATCTGTTGGATAGGTTGATCTGTCATTACCACCACCAGATGGCATTGGAAGTAATGTTTTAGTCTTCTGGCCGTGACGATGAGTGCGAATGTGACCTTCTCGATCTTCTGATACCGGAGCTCGGGGCCTTGCAATACCTTGCTCACAAAATAGACCGACTTCTGGATGCTCTCAGTTTCTCTGACAAGTACTGCACTAACGGCTTCCTCGTGAACGGAGAGGTATACGCACAACGTTTCTCCTGGCTCAGGTCTTGTGAGAATTGGAGGGGACGACAAGATATTTTTCAAAAAGATGAATGCGTCCTCACACTCCTGAGTCCACTCAAATTCGGTCCCCTTTTTTAATAATTTGAAGAGTGGGAGGGATTTATGAGCGGCTCCAGCCAAGAAACGAGTAAGAGCCGCGATCCGTCCATTTAACTGCTGTACTTCTTTCACACTCCGGGGGCTGTGCATGTCAAGAACAACTTTACACTTGTCGGGATTTGCCTCGATTCCCCGGTGTGTCAGCATGAAACCTATAAACTTTTTGGCTTGGACCCCGAATGCACACTTCTTCGGGTTAAGCCTCATATTTTGCTTCCTAAGGTGTATAAACACTTCTTCTAGATCCGAGATGTGTAATCCTGACGACGGGATCTTGACTATCATATCATCGATGTAAACCTCTAGCATTCTTCCTATCTGATCTTCGAAGACCCTGCTCATCATTCTCTGGTACGTGGCTCCAATATTCTTCAACCCAAAAGGCATTACTGTGTAGCAGTAACTCACTTTTTCAGTGATGAACGCAGTCCTATCTTCGTCTCCGGGGTACATCAGAATCTGATTGTACCCGGAGTAAGCATTCATGAAGGACAGTAGCTGGAAACCAGAGGAACTATCAACCAGCTTGTCCACATTAGGGAGGGGGTATGGATCCTTAGGGCATGCTTTGTTTAAGTCGGTATAATCCATACACATCTTCCACTTGCCGTTGGATTTTTTAACCAAGACAACATTCGATAGCCAGGTGGTATACGAAATCTCCTTGATGAATCCGGCGTTCAGGAGCTCTTTTACTTGCCCTTCAATGACCTACTGCCTTTTTGGGCCAACCTTCCTCTACTTTTGGGAGACCGACTTTGCATCTCGTTTAATAGATAAACGATGACAAATGAAAGCGGGGTCAATTCCAGGTATGTCAGCAGATGTCCAGGCAAAAAGATCTTTATTCTCTTGCAAGAGTTTTACCAATTGAACTTTCTCCTGCTCGTCAAGGTTTGCCCCAATCTTGGTGGTTTGATTAGGTTTATCACCAAGCTGTAACGAAATCAAGTCTTCGTCGGGTTGGGGTCTAGTGCCTCGGATTTCCTCTCGTGCATCCAATTCGGTCATTAAAACATTGACTTGGTGGGTTAGGATAGGTGTGCGCGCCTTCTTATTTCTGGACACCCTATTTATTTTAAACTTTCGTTGTAACATTTGCGAGCTACAATCTGATCGCCCTTGACCGTGGCCACTTTGTTATCCCAGTTAAGGAATTTCATGGCCTGGTAGGCGGTGGAGACTACAGCGGCAATGCCATTCAACATAGGACATCCCAAAATGATGTTATAGGCCGAGGGACAATCCACAACCAAGAATCTCACTTTTACGATTCTGTACGTGCTGTCGTCACCTAAGGTTAGGAAAGTATCAAAATATCCCACCGGGGTGACTTTCTCTCCAGAGAAACCAGTAAGCTCACCTTCATATGGTGTCAATTCAGACAAAGGGAATTCCAGCCTCTCAAAGGCGTCCATGAACATGATATCTGCCAAACTCCCTTGGTCCACAAAGATTCGACGAACTTCGGCGTTAGATATTACTTCAGAAATTACTAGTGGGTCGTCATGATCTTGGATAATATCGCCGTAGTCCTCTTTGGAGAAGGAGATGAGAGGCGCACCATTATCTCGGGCGGGAGGTCTTTGTGAAGAACTTGACACGCTTAAGACTGCCGTCTGAAGTGCCTTCTTTTGGGAATTATTTGACATTCCTCCTCCAGTGAACCCTTTAGCGATAGTATGGATTAATCTGTCTTTCCGGTATCCATCTCCTTGAGCACCTCGATTCTGTCCTTGTTTGTTCTCCCCATCTCGGCGTGTCGGGGTTCGGGATCTTCTGGCGGGACTTCGGTTCCTTCCGGCCGGGCTGCGGGTTCTTTGTCGATGTTGGTTTGGACTCCGATGCGGACTTCGGCTTCGTCTCTGATCCTTTCTCCTTCTGTGGTCTTGATTACCATGAAAACCACTAATGTACTTCTGCAGACGTCCCTCTTTGATCAGGGACTTGATAACATCTCAGAGCTGATAACAATCTTCGGTCTCATGGCCGTAACTGTTATGCCACCTGCAATGCTTCGAATGATCCATTTGGGATTGTTTTTTAACCGGTGGTGGCCTTTTGATATCCTAGAACTCAGTTTGAAGGACCTCCTTCAAGATTGTTTCTGAGGGGTGTTCAAAGGAGTATACTCAGAATACTTGGGCCTATACCGCTCACTCTTGGAGGGATCTCGGGATTGGCTAGAATTGTAATTCTTTTTCTGAACTGGTTCACCTTTCTCAAGGCTCTCTTTGGCCCTGGTAATTTCTTCCAGTTCAACGTACTTGTCTGCCCGCAAGTGGAACTCATCTAAACTGGCCGGCTTCTTTTTAGCTAGTGACTGAAAAAAGTCTGAATCAGTCCGTAGGCCATTTCTAGCATAGTGGAGGGCTATCCTGTCATCGAGGCTTTCTATACCCACGCAAGCATGACTGAACCTCTTTATGTATTCGCGCAATGATTCATCACTTTTTTGACGAATTCCAGAGAGAGAGTCAATCGACTTCGGTCGTTCCTTGGCAGTAGTATAATGTAGCAAGAAACGTTGCGTGAGGTCCCCCCATCTTGTAATTTTCGTCCGTAAGGTAACGAACCAACGAAGAGTAAAGAGCGGGAAAGCACGACATAATAATTTTAGGGTGTACCCGTAGAGCTGCACGGACTGAGTATAGGCATCCAAGTGCTATTACAGATCCGTGGTCCCGTCGTAAGACTCTAAGTTGCTTGGGGGCTTGAAGTTCATCGGAACCCTATATGCCATTAAGGAGTCAAAGAATTGCTGCTGGCGGCCGGAGGCCAGGTCATTATTTTCTATGACCCCGGCGCCGACATGATTGGCTTCCCGTTGAATTGTGATCCACTCTCCACCCTCATTGCCAGCATGTGCAAACCTTTCTAAATTGTCTAAACAACGACGTTGTTCCTCCAACTGACGTCGTTGATTGTCAATCAGTGCAGTATGTTGGCGCAGTAATTCTCGAAGCTCATTCCTCGCCATTCCGGATTGCATATTGTCCTCATAATGGGAATGGTCAGCATCCACGTTCGGGGTTCCCAGGCGGGCATGCGCTAGGATTTTCACTCCCTGATCTGCATTATTCTCTCCTCTAGTTGGGGGAAAAATGAGTCTATCTCAGACAGAGACCCTTCGAGAGGGGACTAGGCTTTCAGCTGATGCTGAAGTTTCGTGTCCCCCATCGAGCATCTCTACCAGAACAGGCCTGCTCCTTATGGCGGAGGTTTCTAGTGGTGCGACGGAAGGAGGGTCGCGCTGAGCCACTGGGCCCTATCCATGGGCAGGGGCAGCATGCGCAGCACTTCCTCTCTGCTGATTTTGCCTTGTACTCACCATGATGAACGTGAGAATAGTAATTTATCAGTTTCCCACAAACAGCACTAAATGTTCTAAACGGATTCAGAAGGATGCCTGTAAAAGGTATGGTTTGGTGATTTCCTCCTTTCTGCGGCTGCGCTCCACCGTTAGGGTCCGGCGGGGGTGGTCCCTGCAAAAAAGACTCTGATGCTCAAGTCAGGCTGTGTGCAAGAATCTTTCAGTAATTCAATAATCGTTATCTCTTTTAGGTTTACTTAGCCTGATCTTTATAGAGCATGATTGGAATCATGACATTCAATGCAGGTATTATTGGAATGTGGACGTTACAGTCATCTATTAAGAGGAGAGGTTATAGAATCAGAGAGATCCAAATCAGCAGTTACGAAAGTCAATGCTGATTCCCTGATCCTCATCAGAGTTCTGTATTCTAAGGTCCTACAGTCCTTTCCAGGGTGTTAAAGGAGGGATACGGCGGAGCGTGTGCCGGGTTGATCCTTCTGGGTAGGATTCTGGTCCACGGTCCAGAACACATAGGCTTTTGTTAAATTGGTCAATCCAAGTCCCAACTCAGTGGGCAAACGAGTCCAAATCCAATTAAAGGGTCGGTTAAATTGGAGATAGAATCCATACCTCACTAGCGCATTACCTTAGAATTTATGCCAAAGCCACACATAAATACATAATATGCTTCTGTACTTGTCATATTTCATTTCCCCTGCATTCTAAATTCTAATTTGATAAAAAAAAAAGAGAAAACGAAGTATCTGACCCTAAATAAACTAATAGAAGCTGGGAGTCAAATTAAAGTGGCTTGGCTTTTGAAGAAGAGAAGGGGTCCAACATGGAAGCAAGGGTGGACAAGAAACACTTTGTTAATGGTTTCATCTTATACAAATAGAGGTATAAGATTGATGTTAGATTCTTGTTCTACTCTTATTGTTAGGTTCATGTTTTTCATAATTTATCAAGTAATGTTGTTAAGTTTTCAGTGTTGATCTAGGCTTGATAGCTTCTGTGATGGGATGAAAGGGTTGTTGGAATAAAACTAACAGAAAAGTGATCATCTTTAGCTAGTCCCTTGTTAGATGTCTCTTTGGTGAATCATGCTCGATAGCTTTATATTCAGTTTCACAAACTTTTCTCACTTCTACTAGTAGCATTAGAAATATCAACCTCTGCTTTGTTACATATTTTTTAAACAAGTCATCAATCTTTTTTTCCATACTTCTTATTCTGAATTGGTTCATAGAAAGACAATGAATAATTTGAAATAAGCAGATAATGTAAATACTAATTACTTAATCTTTTACAAAAAAAAATACATTTAATCTAGTCATAACATAAATAATTGTGTGAAATAGTCTACCTTTGATCTTATTGTTCATGGCTTCAAATGTGGCCTTCCTCTTAAACATTTCCATGTATCACTTTTTCTTTTGTAAATAAATAGGATAGATATCATTTGAAAACTTGCTAGATTGTTCATTCTTCCTTCTGTAGATAATGTTGCAGAATGAGCTCACTATTTTGGAATTTATACATCTCTTAGTCGAAACCATGGATCAACACTTTGGCAATGTGGTAAGTCCTGCTGTGATTAGAGTCCATGGAGTTTTAAGTTTCTTGAAAGCAATTTGTCTCCCCACCTTACTTTCCAAATGTGCATTCTTCCTTCCATTTCCTGAACTTATCTTCCAGTAAAGATGTTTTTATATTTCTTGTCTACTTAAACTTGCAGTGTGAGCTAGATCAAACCAAAATATTATGCATAGCACTCTTTCTGAATATTATGATGTATAGTCTAGGACAAACTATACCAAAGATGTTTTTGCTAACCAAAGATGTTTTTATATTTCTTTTTTATGGTCATCTGTGCTCGTGGGTTTCTTACTTATTATTTTTGTATAGTCTAGGACTGTCTTTCTTACTTGACTCTTCATTTCAATTGCAACGATGTCTTGCTTTGACTTTTATGTTGTGCTCTTTTGCACATGCACATATATATTCAAGAACTATATTAATGATGACTCGTAATTAGCAACATCTTCTGTATTTCTTATCTTTTATTTGGTTTTTATTATGGATGATTGTCAATTCATAAGCACTATAAGGAAAACAATATTCTCATCATTTTGCATTAACCTTCCAGATTAATGGATCACTTGCAAGGAAGACTATAAGAGAATTGATGGCTAGAGGTTCAATCAGGATGATGTTTGTCCACGCAAGTCAGCAGATTTACACTAGGGCTACAAACACCTAGATGTTGTACTAGTCATAGTTTATGTAGTATTGATGGGATTAGTTTATGTAGTACTGGTCATTTACAATGATTAGTTTTATTTTTATATTTTCATTGATAATTTAAATATTTTTAGTTACTATTTAAATATTTGTAATGATAATTAATTATTACTTTACATTTTGGTACAAATATTTGTGATGATGTTAAGTAATTATGATTTCTTATGTTATATGCCTTATTGTGATGGTTAATTGCATCAGGGTTAGTTGTAAAATTAAAAGTATATTAAAAATAATTCTAAAAAATATGTCTTTAATTTTAGAGACGGAATTAGAGACGAAACACGTTCGTCTCTATTTTTTTAAAATTTTTTTGATAACCTGATTTTGGATATTTAGAGATGGAATGATGTTGTATCTAATTTTAGAGACGGAATTAGAGACAGAATAGTGTCATATCTAATGTAATCATTATTATATTTAAAATAATAATAATATCTGTCTTTAATTAGAGATAAAAAAATTTATTTAGAGATGAAATATTTTCGTCTCTAATTTAGAGACAGAATTAATTTTTCCTTCTCTAACAATCAGAGACGTCACTTTTAGAGACAGATCAATTTTCATCTCTCATTTCGTCTCTAAACATTTAGAGACGAAATTTTGCACATTTAGAACATTTAGAGACGAAATTTTGCACATTTAGAGATGAAATTTTTCTGTCTTTAAATCTGAAACTTCTAGTAGTGTTAGTTGGAAATTTCATATTTTATAGATACAAATCACTTTTTGATATATGTAAAGTTGTATAGGTCATCAAAATAGTAAATACACATATATCTATTAGGTGCTTTTTACGATACCCACTTATTTGGAAGGGTTATTGGCCCAACCATTTGCACCTAAGTATCCAGTTTACTGTCTTGTCAACAGTCTTATGTGTCAAAAGTTTTAATTATCTTACTAAGGATTTGCCATTTTTTTTGCTCATTGAACTCAAGGGACTATTTGATAATTATCAAAAATTTAAACTCATCCCCTTTTTGAAACAAAATAGAATTGAAATCTCTAATTCTCTTTCATCCAATGAACCCTAACTTGTCTCCAATTTTGTCTCACCCAACCCAAGCTTCTTGGTGAAACTCGATGCTAGTCTTCTTCTTTTTTGAACCTAAGCAATTTTCAGACCTCTGGTTATTTTCAAGCAAGGGTTTCAAACTCGTGAATACTGGTAAATGACTTTAACTATTTGCTACGAATTATGGACCAAGTAATTTGATGGATGTTTGCTGCTAATAAATTAACATACCAGGGTATATGCTTTTTTGCTTCTTTGAATGAGTTTTTGGGTTTGGGTGTGTGCTTGTTTGAATGAGCAGGAGAAAATGAAACAAAGTGACTACAAATGAAGAAAAGAAGTTAGGATGACATGCATCGAGTTTGGGTTCAGAAAAGAAAAAGACTGGCATTGAGTTTCACTAAGAAGATTGGGTTGGGTGAGATGAAATTTGGGATAAGTTAGGGTTCATTTGATGAGAGGAGATTAGAGATTTCAATTCTATTTTGTTTTAGGAAGGAGATGAGTTTAAGTTTTTGATAATTATCAAATAGTTCTTTAGGTTCAATGAGCATAAGAAAAATATGTTAGGTCCTTAATGAGATAAATAAAACTTTTGACACATAGGACTATTGACAGAGTAGTAAACTGGATATTTAGGTGCAAATGGTTGAGCCAATTAAGAAGGGTTTCAAAATTCTTCCAAATACATGGATGCAAATGGTTGGGTCAATTAAGAAGGGTTTCAAAATTCTTCCAAATACGTTAGTACCATAGAAAGCACCTAACTATTAATATAACTTTGCATATGTTAAAGATTCATTTGCATGTCTAAGTAGAAAGTTCCCACCAAAAAAATTCTTATTTAAGCTTAGTTGTGTGTGGGTGTTATAGTGTTATACGGAACTTCATTAGCTACAAGCCAGAGAGTTGGATCTTAATTTCTATTGATTGACTTGGACAAAAATCATAATTGCTCAAAAAATATTAAACCAATACATGTGTTTGTGTGTTTTTTAATGTTTACATTACATTAATTACACGAGTTAAAAAAATTCAAAGAAAAACAAAATAAATCAGATTCTACATATTTATACACACCACTAATATAAAAAAATTTCAATCAAAAACTATTTACCAAAATATTTTGACTAGTCCCAATTTGTTTATGTTAAACTTTTGTCGAAGGACAAATTTGATTCACGATCTCAATTTGAGAAAAGGAATCGCTTCATCTTGGGATTCTCTAGTTCCCAGACTGATCTTTTAAGAACGTCAAAGGATAATTTTGAATGAAACACGAAATTGTGTAAATCGAAATCGAAGTATTTATGCATAATAAGTAACTTAGTAAAAACAAATAAAAATAAAAGAGACTTTGTTTTGAAAAGTAAAAAAATTAGTAAAATAAAGTAAGTTAAATGATATGAAGTGTATATAATAGAAGTGAAGTGCAATAAAGTAAATTTGACAAATAATGTAAAATGCTAAAATTAAAGAGCATGAAATAAAATAAAGCAAAGTAAAGGACAATGAAAAATAAACTTGCGGGTATGTAAAGTGCAGGAAAGTAAATTTACAGAAAAGTAATGAAAGCAATTAAAAGAAATCAAATGATTTCAAAAGAACACTCAATTGAGAGTATAAACAAATTTGCATAAAGTAAAGACTGGAAACGTAAATGGACTTGAATGTAAATGAACTGAATTTAAAATTGCATTGAATTTGTAAAGGGTACAGGAATGAAAGTAAATGGAAATATACTGGACTAGACTTGTGCTGTTTGCTCAAGCTGTCAAGGACACAAGAGCGTGAGTTACAAGTGTTTGTGAGTATATAATTTCCAAGCCCTAAGTATTTCCATCCATTTGGTATTTATAAGCATTCTAAATAACTACTCTTTCTACAATATCTTAACATGTATCTAAAACAAATATAACTGTCTAATGATTATTAGTGATCCTTGTCAAGCAACTCTCAAATCTTTATCAGCAATCTTTGTATTGTCTTGATGTTGTTCTTACAACCATTGCTAACTTCTATTTCAAATTCAAATCCTTTCTTTTGAAAGAATGAAATTGGCCGATATTATGACAATACTAGGTAGCATAGATATCATTATGGGAGAAGTTGATCGTTGAAATGATAATTGATACAACAGAAATACAAGATATCAATTCTTTTTCCAGATTGGAATCTTTAAAAGAGGTCTATGGAATTCTATGGGTACTTGCCCCTATTTTTACTCTTGTATTGGGAATCACAATAAGTGTACTAGCAATTGTATGGTTAGAAAGAGAGAGATATATCCGCAAGGATTACAACATCGTATTGGACCTTAATATACTGGTCGTTGGGGAGTTCTTCAAGCTCTAGCAGATGAAACAAAACTACTTTTCAAAGAGAATCTTATTCCATCTAGGGGAGATATTTGTTTATTCAGTATCAGACCATCCATATCAGTCATATAAATCTCTATTTCGATTCTAACTCAAAATTACCACTCCTGATATGAAATCAAAATGACCTTTCTTGATCTCAAATTGAAATTATCATTTCGATAATTTCGAGTCTTTACTACGACTTCGACTAATAACACTAAAGTCGAAGGTCTCGTTGTTCGAGACCTACTCGAAATCACCACTTATGGTATGAAGTCGAAAGTATAATTTCTGATAGCAAATCGAAACTATTTGTTTCAAAACTTATAATTCCTATTCGAACTACCATTTTGGTAATTTCCAAATCGAAAACTTTATCTCAATAGCCTTATTATCTTTGATTCTAGCAAAATCATATAAGGTTTTGAAGTAAGTTTTCGACTAAAAATTAAAATCTCCTTAATCAAAAAGTGTTATTTTTATACTAACAAAAAGTCAAATTTAAACATGCATTTGTTATTGATAGAACAAATATCATCGAGTCATCCAGTCGCAGGCTGCAATAGATAAGATTGAACTAGTCTCCTAAATATTTTCTACCAGTCATTCTATGTTAATCTTCTTGATCATTCTTTGGAGTGAATGGACAGCTAAATTCCCTGCAAAAGGGCAATATCTATCTAAAATCAAATAATCAATAGTCAAATGGATGAAGCGATTATAGTGGTCGTTTGACAAATTGATATTAGAGTTGAGAGATTCCTAGTTGGGAATTTCATATTTTAGATATGCATATATGTAAAGTTTTATAGGGCATATTAAAAATAGTAAATACACATATATCTATTAACATAATTTTACATACATTAAAGATTAATTTACATGTCTAAGTAAAAATTTCTCACCCAAAAATTTCTTATTTAAACTTAGTTGTGTGTGGGTGTTATACGGAACTTCATTAGCCATAGAGCAGAGAGTTGGATCTTAATTTCTGTTGATGGACTTGGACAAAAATCATAATTGTTCAAAAAATATTAAACCAATACATGTGTGTGTGTGTTTTTTTAATGTTTACAATACATTAATTACACGAGTTAAAAAAATTCACAGAAAAACAAAATAAATCATATTCTACATATTTATATACACCACTAATATAAAAAATTTCAATTAAAAAGTCAAATTTAAACATGCATTTTTTAATTAACGTCAACCATTTATTTAAAATGTCAGTCATGTGATTTTGTGTAATAATCAAATCTTAAAGTCTTAAAATATATGTTTCTATTTACATAATTAACTAGTTGAAAACGAACAAGGTTATGTGCATTGATAAGTGAGCATGCAGTACTCAGAGGACCAAAGTTCAAGTAATGTTTCTCATACATTTTTTTTTTCCTTTTACAGCCATCCCTACTGCTGATGTAACTGCATGTGTGATGGAGTTCAAAACTCAGTTGGAACTACATCAGCAGATTAATTGTACACTGTTTACCAAGAAAAATGTTGTCGTGTGAAGTTACTGAACTCATGAGCGAGGTGTCCCCGCACCCGTGCTTCTGTTGTTCCTTGTCTTGTTTCGATAGAAAGAAAGAACTAGAAAGCTTAGGAACTCGATGACATGGTGTGTGCTACTACTGAAAATGGATGGTCCAATTAATCTCACATTTGTATCACATGTGAATGTTGACGGTTCAGATTCAGAAACCTGAATCAGAAGCATGCATTATATTATATTAATGACCTGCATCTGCATGCTTTTCAAATTTGTAATCTTGCGCGTTGGTGGTAAATTGGTAATTAAATTACAAGTGCTTTGTGTTATACTGATGCTCATGTTGGCCCTATTAGAAGAGGACATGGCTATAATCATTTCCTAGGGTGCTTGCTTGTCATTTTGTGCATTTGTCGAACTTGCATCAATGCATGGGGTCGATGGCAGTGGGAAAGAGACAAAATAAGGTTGAACTAGGCAGGCAAGGAACAAGGCACACTGGTGCAGAGCTCTGTTTAACCAGGACAGGCACGTTATGGTTTCAAGCTCTGATCAATAATGGTGTACCGCTTTTGGTAAGTGCATGCACAAAAATCACTTGGTTCACTCTTCACAGCCACAGAGTTGGATCCCAATGACGTGGTTGAATCTCCCCCAAGGATGCCAATGACAAGAAGTTTATGCTTAATACTATATTTAATAAACTAGATTAGCATTTCTTTAAACAATGATCGAAGTAACTGGTGAACAGCATATATTATGTGGTGACTAAAAATATTAATATCGTCAATCATTACATAATTCATATTGTTTATCAGTTTTGTACACGTCATTCATTGATGTAAAAATGGTGTGTATAAAATGATATACAACTATCATTTTTGTTAATATAAGGCAAGCACATCAAAAAGAGGTACTTTTTTTTTGGAAAAAAAAATTCTGATTGATGGTTGATGAGTGAAGGAATAAACCATCAGGCTGTCAAAAGGGAGGGTTCCTTTTGTACTAGATGTGAAATTTAGTACCAGTTTAATAGTTTTGCTATGGAATTAGTAAGAGCTTAATTAGTTAGGGTAAGTTTGGTACTATGGAATTTAAATTGCAAAAAAAAAAAAATTACATTTTCGGGATCACATAGGAGAAATGTAGCTGAATGACAATGCTTCATGCAATTTAATCCTGAAGTAATATGTTATTGCTATTTTGGACTTGCAAGTTTCTGGATAGAGAATATATTCCATCTGTCATGATAACTAATTCAGAGATGCTTCTATAAATTTTGGGCTTGCTCACAAGAACCATATATATGGGTGAGAAGTTAAGCATTGTTCATAATAAGAATTTTGTAAAGAGCCAAAAGGAGTGTGATGCTGGTCACAACGGGTGGGGGGTGGAGCATCCCCTAGCAAGGACCGCAGAAAGAGAAACCACCAATGTTCTTGTTAGATAAATAACTAGGTGCATGTTTGGCAACAGATTAGAGTTTTGTTTTTCGAAAAAAAAGTTTTTTTACTGTTTATATTTGGCAGAATCAACTTTAATTTTTACATAAAATTTAATGTATTATAATTTTTTTTCATAATGTAAAAAAAAAAAAGCGCCCCCTAGATATAATGTTAAAAAAAAAAACTGGAGATATGGAGAATATGTTTCACCGGCTATGCACGATGTGATATGTGCAACTTCGTCCTAGGTCCAATGTGATTAATAAGAATTTGTGGTGATTTTCCTTATAAGTGCGTGGCTGAGTCCCAAACATTGCATTTAGGTTACTGCATAGAGAATGTGGGAAGATAAGTACAAGACTTGGAGTCTTAACACATTTCACACGGCAAAGATTAAAAGGCGCCCACCGTGGGGCTCGAACCCACGACCACAAGGTTAAGAGCCTTGCGCTCTACCGACTGAGCTAGACGGGCTGTTGATAACAATGGCTATTTTGAAATATAAGTCTGAAAACAGTGAATATTATCCTCCACGCCCAAGCTCAAATTAGTGTCTGTTTTTTCTTTTTCTTTTTCTTTTTTTGGGTGGGTTCCTCCTGTTAATTTTTCAAGTACTTTCTTGTTTATGATTTATATCATTTTCCTAAAAGTATATTTATGATTTAAATAAAAAAGACAATTAGTGACACTAATTTTACTAAATAATGAATAGAATGCCTAATTAAGCCAAGGATTATATCATATAAATATATTGTATATGTTTAGATTAGCTCTATGAAGTACGGACACGTCGTTGTTGAGGAGTGTCTTGTGTCAGACACATGTCCATGTCAAACACATGGGGATATTCGTACGACACACGTGTCTTGTATGTCAAAATGTGTCTAATTAAAAAAATTATTTTTTTTAATTTGGACACGTTTCGGACATGCTTGAATATGTTTCAAACACGCTTAGATACGTCTCAGACAAGTTTGGACACGTTTAAGACACAATTCATTAATATCTTTTTAAAATAGTTTCCATGATTAACGTTTAATTAATAAATTCGTAACCCACTCAAGTCCAATCATATAACTAATGTCTCAAGTCACTATTTTCACACATCAGTATTTTAAGTTTTATATTTTCATACATCACTATTAGACTTTTAAGTTTTATCTTTTCACACACTATTATTTTCATCTGCTTCTTCTACCTTTGCTCGTACCAAATCGTCCACTTCATCGTCACTGAAACTTGTTTCATACTAATATTTCCTCTAGTTAATTTTTTTATGCACATGTACTCATTTATAGTTAATTCTATTAGGAGAAGTTAGTTTAAGATATTTTTTAGAATATATCAATAGAAATTATGCTCCATATTTTTTAGGAGAGGCTTGTTAGGTAGCAAATATTAGTACATATGACATATATTAAGTATTATAAATTTTCAAACTTATAAAAATGATATTAATGAATTATGAATTTTTTTACTTAAATTTTGTAATTATATATATACATGCCGTATTCGTGTCCTATAATTTTTGAATTTGGTGTGTCTCCGCATTCGTATCTGTATTGTATCCCGTGTCCATGTCCGTATATGTGCTTCATAGGACTAGCTTATTATGTCTTCAAAATAGTTTAGAAAATATTACTTTCTCCTAAAAATTAAGCTTTACAAAAAATGCACTTGATGTAATGGATTTGATTTCTATCATGTACTCGTTTCCTTATTGTATTTTTAAGTGCCAACTAAATAAAAAAACAATTACATAAATGTCTTTTAAAGCACAAGTAACATGATTTATCACTTTTTTTTAACAAATTGCTCTCACAATTTCAGGCGGTAGTGATTAGTAAAACTTTCTCTAAAATAAAGATTCTAAAATTCGAATCCTTAACATTTAGTTCACTTTGAGTCAATTTACTCTCATTACAACTAACCATTTTTTAAGTACATGATCTATCACTTTGAAATCTCATCTCATTCACCAACAAATTTTTAACATTTTCATTAAAAAAAAATTAACATTATTCAGGACATCAACTCCTTCCGGGATGATGACTGCTCGTCTGCTCCTTTTTCAGAAAGATATCTTGTAGATTGCACCTGTTTAATAAAATTGGCAAGGGTTTTTTCTCCTAAAAACAAGGGTAAGTTTTAATAAATAGTGTTGGGTGAGGGGATAGAATTCTTCAGCTAATTGGAACTATTCTTGAGCAAAGTAAGCATACAAGGAGGAGGGGATTGAATTTTGTTTGAGTGTGAATTAGCTTATTTTGTATTCAAAACAATTTATAATAAAAAATACCTTAACTGAGTTTTATGTTCTAAATAAAAAAATCCTTGAACAAACATGCCTCAAAGGATGGAGACGTGGACTATATAGCATACTTGTATAAGTAGGTAAAAAATTTGAATCAAAATATTAACACCGGTTTGGTAAAATAAAAATGCGAGGCTTTAAAAGTGTAATGTCACTTCGCTATCAGGTATGCTTTTATTATCAACTTTAAAATGGTCAGTGTTGTGTTAAAAACTAGGTGTTTTTCACTTCTAAATTTTTTCTTAAGAATAATTAAAAAAAAAAAAACTAGTTGAATTGCAATGGAAAAACTTGTACTCCTTTAAAAGCCTTTAGCAAAGCACACATGTACGAAATTTTAAAGTTGAGGAACAGTTCAGTATCCTAAACTCAACTTGATAACTACGTACTATGATTTTTATTGTGCTTTGTGATTGTTGTGTATATCGTTTAGACTTCCACATAAACCTGTAATCAGAATCATCCTAGTATCAATTCTCTGCTCGCATTGAACGGGCAGGTTCTAGATGAGAAGGTTCAATTTTAAAAATATTAGTTTCATTCACATCAACAGCTTTATCAATTATCTTTCAAAAAAATAGACAGGGAAGGAGCACACAGGAGCTCATCATATATCATACTCCACCACCTTGTCATAACAGTGTGTTACTAGCTAATGCCTTAGGAGAAGAATCACTTGTCTAGATAGTATCTGCTTGTACTTGTTAGTTTAGTTTGATTCCCTTAATGCCAAAAAATTTAAAAATAAAAAGGGCTTCAGGATTCAGAGTAGACCGAAAATAATCGATGAGGAATTTTTGTGTTGGTGAATATGTGGAGCATCCTTTCCAAATAAACACAACAAAATGAATCCGAATGTAGCAGTTTCAAATGAACACGAATTTTTTAAATAACGAACCGAATACAACTGCAATATTTCAACATCCTTGCATCTTGATTATTCATGTCTCACCATCAACACAACATCTTTGGCTTAAATTATTTGGAGAGCTAAACTTGCTAATCTATATCCTCCAAAATCAATTCAAGAAGACTAGTCAGGACCTAGTTTATATACACTCGTGTAAGGCAGACGTAGAATAAGCTCACATAACCAATCCTTTGCTTTTATTTTGCTCTATAATCTTCTTTTCTTTCCATTATTCATCATCTTTTCCCATTTCTTCTTTGCTTTGGGCTTATAGAGACCTTGATTGTTGTTACTGCAGGCTGAGCTATCACTTTCACACCCAAACAATACCTGCTTTATTCCTCATTGGACGTGTTGTTTTTACTACTGCCAACCCAATAGTCTTTCACAGCAACCAATATCTTCTGAGGCACAAGTGGACCATCCTCATGATCCATCATTTTGGCATCCCATCTCATTCCCCCAACAATTTTCCTAACCTTGTTCAGTACATCAACTTTATCCCGGATGATGACTGCTCCTTCAGGTCGTAGGATGCGATCCATCTCTAGAAGGATGTCTTCCAGGTTGCACCTGTTTAAGTAAATCAGCATGAATTTCTTTAAAAAAAAAAGTTGACAATTTAGAATGTCAAGTGAACGGTATTGTTCAGCTAATTGGAACTGTTATCAAACAAAGTTAACATATGGAAAGGACTTTATATCCCCAACTTGAAGCCAACAAGGTGCCATTGATGCTGTTAAAGATATAAAACCATTTATTTGGCCTCTAGCTAACAGCTTAAGCTTTTAGGAGAGTCCGTCCTTGATAGATGCTTTAGCTCAAGTAGCAGGAGGAGTCTGGTTGGGATGGAGGCTTTATATTAATTATGCCAACATAAAAGAAAAAACTTGCAATATGAACCAGGTGGATGCATAAAAAGAATCAGGGATCACAAAAGACCATTTAGCTTTCACATGGGCTAGCTTTGAGATGCATTTCAGATTATTATTTCCACTTTCAACCTTCCAACTCCTATCTTAACATTTTACCAACAATTTAGACTCCTTCCTCGTAGTCATAGCCATCCTATTAAGAAATCACTGCATCACAGTTACTGTTGCAAGATCTAAAAATGAAAAACTGAAGAATTAACCAACAAAAAAAAGGGACTTGAGCTTGTTTGATATGCCAATAAACTCAGAATCTGAGACAACAGAAGTACTCAAGTTTCCAGTTGTTTCTACTTTCCGCAAAGATAATCTTAGCATAAACTATGACTAGTGGCATATGGAAGAAGAGGAGGAAACTTACGTGTCCCGATACAAGCTAAATAAACCATTAGCATGAATAAGATCATATGTCCTTGGGTATGTAGAAAAGCCTTCACACCTGAAGAAGGAACAATAATGTCATTGCAATTTCGTAGTACATAATTTGCTTTCTCCAAGAGACAGTTAAGGAAATTTAATTGCTTATTCGATTATCTCTAGCCGTGAAGGAAACAATCTGCAGTACAGAAGCCTCATCCATGATTACATGCTTAATTTAAGTCCATAGGAAATAACATAAACAATCATTGGAAAGAAGGCTTGGTGAATAACCAGTAGCAGCAACAGCAAACAGCCAGTCTACTAAACAATTCCAATATCTCTTTTCAAGTAGACCCAGAATTTGGAAAAGAAAAAATAGGCTGTCTAAGCAAATATATAGGAAGCCCATTTGGAATTATAGTATTCATAAATGAATGATCATAAAGTTAACCACAAATCTCAGTTTAATAAATAATTTTTGAGAGTAAAGGAGGCCAACTTGCAATGGCATTTGTATGGCATTTCCGAAAACTTGATTTATGATAGAGTACAATAGCGTCGTTTGATTCATGTAGCCGACCCCACCTAGTGGGAAAAGGCTTGGTTGTTGCTGTTGCTGTTGTTGTAAAGGAAGCCAACTTGCAAAGAAAGTTTGCACGAATTTAGAAGACTTCTAAGGAAATTAAGAGAATTTTTAAAAACTTACCAGTCATGATAAATGCCAATTAGACCTCTCTCATAGATAACACCTAAAGTGTTCTTAGCAATCGTGGGGACAACATTCATCACCCAAGATTTTTGTGATTCAAGTGCAGCTCCAAATCCTCCAAAGCCTGCATTCATGTCCATCAAATTCCGATATCTAGTAGTGCCAATCAATTTATTAATTCTTTTGTAAGCATTAACATGCTTTTTCCATAATTTGCTGTCCTCTTGATAAGATTCAGCTGTAACCCCTGGAATAATGCCCTTAGCTATTCGAGGAGGGACTGCAGAAAGCCTAGCAGGAAACTTCTTCAATTCCCCTCCAGCAACTTCACTTTTGCTGGTTACCTCAGGGAAAGGGGTTTTACAGACCTCCATTTTTTTGTACCTACATACATTATACATAAACACCCGACCCCCACCCAAAATAAAAAAGAATCAGGATGGAAACAAGAAAAAATTTAATACACACACATGCACACTTATAAACATAATACAGATATCAATAATTTGAAAGCATAGAGACAATGAAATCCTACATAATACTGATATCACACATTGATACTGATATTGGATGACTTAACCAATGCCTCAAAGACGAAATCCTACATAACTTCAACAATCAAGCTAATACATACCTCATAACACCCATACTCTCTGGAGATAAAGTAGAAAATTAATTTTCTCCCTTTCCCTTCCAAGTTCCCAAAGTTTTTTTTTTCCTAAAAAAGTATATTCTGGGTATTTCTCTACCGTTTGTTGATGTCTCCTGTAGTAAGAAAATCCAAATGTACTAAAGTTAACTAAAGAAGTTGTATTGTCATACTATCATTTTCCTTGTATTATTATTTTATGCCCCACAACGCAGGTCATGCTCTCAGCTAAGCCTAGCTCATCTCCTGGAAAACTTGCCACTGTTTAGAGCATGAAGTGAAGTTATTCATGAGTACATATTTATCCAAAAATGTGAATAACAAATAAAAAGAACCAGAGGAACAAAGTATGAATCCTGTGTAATTATTCAAATCCTTTCAATTATATATAATTATAAGTATAATGGAAATGATGTCTGAATGAAGTACATAAAGATGAGCAAGACTTACCATACATCATCAGCAGTATCTGAATCACATAAATTGGAAGTTTTTCTTTGGCAAGATTTAGCATTTATTTTCTTCCTCCAAATAGCAATATCACCCTTTTCATACTTCTTTTCCCAGCAAAGACTTTCAGCTAACTCCTCAATTTTTCTCTGCTCTGCCTTGAGACCCTCCTTAGATCGCTTCCATATCTGGTAGTATGTTTTCCAATTAATTGGAGGGCCAGATAAAATCCAGTATCCACCAGGCCTTAAGACTCGATCAACTTCCATTAGATACATGCCCTCTGCATTCAATTAATGGGTGGAAAGTCAACATGTTATTTCCTCTAAAAAATGTTTCATGCATATATATATATATATATATAAGGAACGTATATGGTGAGAGGAGTGTTCATTGTAAGAGGTAAGAAGAGTGAATTTTGACAATTAGATCTTATATGAATGGTCAAGATTAGAACATAAATGCATGTGACTTTTTTAAATGATCACATGACTTTTAAGTAACTTCTAACCTTGATCATCTATGTATGGTTGTATGGTCAAAATTTACTCCTTTCACCCTCTTACAATAAAAATTCCTCTCACTAGATATGCCCCCTATATATATATATATATATATCTCTTTGCCCTACCACTGCTAGATGGCACACAACTCTTGATCTAATGCCTTTGAATCTATGTGTAAATGCAACATCTATTGACATAATATCTTGGGAACTTTAAAGTAGATGAAGATCTTAGTAATATGAAATTAATGATCCCAAGAGGTAAATATTAGCCACTTGAAAGGAAATGGATCACGAACAATTAATATAGATTTAACCATCTGGATTGCAGAAGGGAATACTTTAATGAACTCCCCAATAAACTACTTTTTTCCCTTCATAACCTTTGGCAAGCAGCTGTATTGACATATTGGACAAAAGGATACTCAAATTTCCTAACATTTGCTTAATTTTGTTTGGAAATTCAGGTGTATCAGCATCTACATAAGAAAAGGCTGATAACACTGAATTCTTGATCAATCTTATTGACTATTCAATTTAGCACTAACCATTTGAAGTCCATGGAATTAGACATCGAGAACACTGGGCCATATCAAAGGCTCTTGAAGGGTACGGAAGACGGATGGTGCCAAGAACACCAATAACGGCAGGAACACCTCGTTCTAGTGCAAACTGAACTTGTGCTTCGTGGTTGTCCTTTGGGGCAAAGGACATAGTCAGCACATTTCTCTTTAGCATGTAGGCTCCCCAGCTTGCAACCTGCATAATTGTTCATGTTTATATTGGTATAGCAATTACAACCTAATTGGAAGGTACCAATTGAAAACAAGTAAACTGTACCATCAAGCATAATACACACGAAAATTGAGAAATTTGGAATGCAATAGAGTGATAGACAAAAGCACATTATATGCCTAGGTGGTCAACATGAGATTTCAAAGCAGTAGCCATCTGAAGTAATTTTTAAATATAAGATTCTTCCTGCTCAATAGCTACTCAGGTAGCAAAAGGTATGACAGAGGAAAAGACTTCAAGACAACCATTGTTACATGGATTACAATTTGAAAATGTACACACATAAAGCATTCTGATTTCAATCTGAAATTCTTAAGCGGCAGATTTTTGGTGCTTTATGAGGTTCTTCAATTTAATAATAAACTAACATGGCCATGCACATGCTCTTCAATATGCTTTAGAATGTAAAAGTGGATCGTATTATAACGGGTCAAATTGAAGATAGGGAAAGAGAGGAAACAAAAGCAGAATAAGATTAAAGGAAAAGGAAAGAAACCGAGCTAGAAAACATGATTAGGCATTTATTAAAAACTCTTAATTAAAGAAAAAGAGCATATTATCAGAAGGGTTATTATCAGAAAGGTTGTTTAAACATTAAAACTTACTCCACAGCCAGTGTCCAGTGCTGTTCTGACAGAACCATCTGCAATCGGGATAACCGATGCAAGTTCATCAATATATGCATCTGCTCCTTGAGGGAACATGGTCCCTCCACCTGGAAATTTAAACACATTTCCCTGGAATTGCACCCAGTTTTGAACAGCTTTCTCCACTGTCAAGCTCTTGTAGGGAACATTAGCATAGTAGACATAATCACGGCTTTTAGGCCAGGGAAAAGGAGTCATGTACCCTTTGGGGGCTGGAATGAGGCAATGTAATTTTTCCTCTTCAAGTGGACAATGCCTTTCCCTATATATCATATTTTCTCTTGGGAATGTCATTGCTCGGTCTTGCTCTTGGCAAGGTGTATAATCAGTATATTTGACATCACATGGCTTGAACACTTTAGCTTTTGGTTCAGAAGGTTCAAAAATTTCTACATCATTGTGATGAGATTCAAAACTCAAATTGGGCAAAATATTGCAGTCTGTCATCAGCTGATTTACTTTCAATGCAAGGTTATCTCCTTTTCCAGATCCACTCCTTTGCCATGCTCCCAAAAGATAAAAGAAACAGCATAGACCAAGCACAGCAAATATTGACAGCGGCCTTCGTGCTCTCTGGCCTGATGCGTTATTCTTAGAACCCATTAATTGGCTGGCAGTATGCTCTCAAAACCTATAGCAATGTACACTGAAATTACCGAGTGACAAGTTATAGTAGACCATCAGAAATCAAGCAAACTACCAAAACTAATAATTATCTAAGCACAAAGCATTTAAGTTTTAACAAAAATTGGTACTGATTGTAGATGCCCTCTGGGATTAAGAAAGAAACTAACAAAGAAATACAGAGTTGAGAGTTGCAACCTGTTGTTCAACATTCTAAACTAACAAATTGCAACCTGTTGTTGAACAACATATTTATGTCATACTTGACAAAGTTTGACTTAAAAACCTGATATATAATTTTGTGGAGAATAGGAAACAAGCTTAATTCTCTTTCGGTCATAGTTACATCAGCACTTTGTTTTATTTTCTTTTCACAAAAATACAGAACATGCAAGGGGATCTAATATGTGATTATTAATGATTTTACACGAAGACCAAAAAAAAAAAAAACTTGAAAAACAGAATTTTTGGGGTCACTCTATTATTGTCTGATCTTCACAAAAGCCAGAAAGCCACTTTCAAACAATCTCTTTTGTGTTGCAGGAAAGTTATAACTAAATCAGCAAAAATGGAATACAATTAGAAAGATAATAACACAGCCAAATGAATGATATACTCTAAAATGAAGAGTTAAAAATATCAAACGGCTAACCTCTAACAGAGGTTCTTACCTTATAGATCCCCACAGCGATCTAAATCACTCAGAAGAGAGACTGCAACAGGCTGAGGTACCACAGAGAGAGAAAGAGAGCTGTGTGTGAGTTTAGTACTACACTATATAGTATATAGCATGTGTTTCAGTGGAAGAAGTGGAACATTGTTGGAAAGTGAAAGTATGGGAAGGGAACAGAAGATGACCTTTGACAGTTGGACTCCATCATTTTGGCTATTGCTATTGACCCTTTCATAAAGGAGAGTTTATCCGCCGACAGGGGGTCATCGTGTTCAAGGGTAATTCTTTCTTTTTCACTCACTCCTCCACCCCTTGGGATAGTCATAGGGCTTTGGTACCCTCTAATCATTCCCCACTCTTTCAACTTCATCCGACATTATTTGAATTCCCATAATAGAAACTTTAACGAACCAATTAAGAATATATGACTAATTTACTATTTTTTAAAAAAGGATTTTAATTTAGTATATTTGGTATCATGAATTTATCATGTTAGGCAATTTAGTATGAATAATTCTAAATTTTTTAAAATAAATTTTTAATTTATCAAATAAAGAAAATATTAAATATTTTTTATTCTTAAAATATTAATTATATTTATTTTTAATTTAATATTTTTTCCATTAAATATTAAATCATTATTAAAAAATATTTTAAAATAATATAACAAATTTCATTCATTTTATTTATTTATTATTCTAAATTTATTTAGTACAAAAAATAAAATAAATTTTATTAATATTAAATTTAATAGTATATGACTCAATACATAAAAGTTAGAAATACTAAAATATTTAGAATTATAATAAAAAAATTTATAAAAATTTATATATCAAAATTCAATCAAACATAATTTATCTATTAAAATTTAATTAAATTATTTATTATTTTAATATATAAAAAAATTTAATAAATAAATTTATACAATATATTTACACCAATTTACTAATATGTGCAAACAGCTACCCAGTGTTAATAAAGCAGCATGAGAAATTGGGTGATGTACTCAACCCATTTGGCTACTCCCTAATTTAGTTAAACTTCGGCAAAGAAATGATATCCTCAATGTACACATATTAATGCAAGTTATAATTACTATATAATATAATAATAATAATTAAGAATAATAATAACTCACATACGTATGGTGTATTTTTAGTAGTGTATATAAAAATAATTTTTATATTCTTATATCAAATAGTATATATATCTCTTTTTATATTTTATTTAATATTATTTATTATATATATTTTTTATCAATTTTCTCACTTAATCACATTTTTAAAAAAAGTATAAATAATGCTTACATCTTTTTTTAAGATTGTAAAATGATATTTTTTCATATAAAAATATCTCTTATGTAAGTATATCTCAATGACTGACAATTGACATCTTGATAATATTTATTAGAACTCATTAGAAAAACAAAATCAATATTAAATAATAAAATTTTAAGTAAGCATGATTCTCCATGCCATCAGAAGACCAAGTATGATTTCTTTTATACAAACAATGAATCATGGCTTAACAGTTTTAACTTAAGTGATATACTTTAAAAACTGTTTGAATCTAGAATTAAATCCTACTCAAATTATTTTGCCTAAACTTTCTGTCTCCACATTAAATCTTAAATCTCCTTTGTAAAAAAAAAAATAAAGAAATAAATCTCGTTGAAAAATATCAAGGTATTAAATAATAGAGTGAATCCCAAAGGCAATTAAAGAAAGGCATTGTCTGACATTAAAGTTTTGTTATATTTTTTAAAATTTATTTTAATAATTCTCATAATACTTAATAAATAAAATATTTATTAAAAATAATTTTTTAATAATTATGATGATTATTAGTAAAATAATTAAATAAAAAAATTAGAATTATTCTTAATGATTATGCAAATCAAAATAGAACTTGTTATATAAATTACGTAATTTTTTTATTTAAACACGATTTATTATATCATCTTTTAAAAATTTAAATTATTATTTAACATATATAAAAATATTTTTAAAATTAATATATTTTTATTATTATGAACTCAATAACCTTATATTTGTAAAATAATAATTTAAGTATATATGATAAATCATTGCTAATTAAATATTACTCTTCCCAGTCCCAACATAAACGTAAGAAAGAAGATAAAAACAATGGCACTCGGATAACGCTCAAGTTCAATGAATATAGCAATAAACAAATGGAAGAAAGAAGTTCCAATAAATAAATAAATAAGCATTTGTCAGCATTTGTCAGCAGATGCAATTTTTATTTTCTTTGGAATAAATGTTTTTTTGTTAATTATGTAATTAGAAATAAGACTGTGTTAACCATACGACTTGTGACACAACACACACAACACAAGTTGGTCGGCGCTATCTATCTCAACCAAAAGTGGAGTTTGCGAGCTCAACTCCCTATTTTCCGCCAAAACTATAAATAAAAAAATGAATTTTGTTAATGAGTGTTAGGAAATTAAAATAAAAATTTTAAATAAAAATAAAATAGTTAATGTATTAAAAATTAAAAAAAATTATCTATTCTATTTTTATTTAAAAATTTTATTTTTATTTCTTTAACAAGTATTCTTGGCAGAACTTATAAAAAACAATCTTCGAAGTAAAAAAGTAGCTATCAAATTATCTAATAAAAAAAAACAATCATATGACTTGTGTATTAATTTTTTAACGGACACTGATCTTTAAATTTTATTTTTAAGAAACTTCTGTTAAAGAATAATGAATGCGCTTTAAATTAAAATCCCGTGAATATGAAAGAGATACTCAGTAATAATGTTTCTCGCTCGAAATTTAAGATGACAAAAATATCTTTAGCAATGTTATTATTTGTTTAAATTTTAAAATATAAAATAGTCATAATTAAAATTTTGTTCCTTATTTAATGTGCTTTTATCAAATATTGTATCTCAAAGTATCATTTATTTTTATATTTATTATACCATGTCTACTTATCTCATTTTCTACAAATCTACTTATCACGTAGTGGAGGTTAGGCGTGTACCTCAAGTAAGTTGAGCGGGTTTAACATAATTTTTAGATCTGATCTATTCATTAGAGTAATGAGTTGAGTTTGGCTGAGAAATTTTCTTGTTTAACTTGGCCCAATTCGACCCGTTCAATAATGGGAGTTGAGTTGGGTCGAATACATGAGTTTGACATTTTTTTTAAAAAAAATTCTTAAAAAATCAAAATATAAAATTTAACAAATTAATATTATAAGTCTCAATTTCAAACATAATAAGTCTTAATATAATAAATTAATATCATAAATCTCAACCGACTTTACTCAAATATAATATGTGTCAATCTCAAATAAATTAAACACCATAAGTCAATGCATAACAAATTAACAACTAACAATTCTTACTAAGTCTGAAATAAATTAAACAAAGTTGATCATAATTCAAACAATAAATTAGTCTAACCAATCGAAGTTAGTGTTATCACGTATGTCATATGTATTGACATAATCATTGACTTCATTTTCTATTTTTTTCATATACTCTTTATCTTCTAAATGATCCATTAGTTTTCTAACACAATTGTCATTTAAATGCGTCGAGAGTCTTATGAACTTATTTTCTTTGTTCACTTTGAGAGTGATACCACAATGCTTACACTTAAACTTGATTGGAACAACAGAAAAATCAAGAGAAAACATCATAAAATGCCACCATGGACGTTTAGGATCCATTGACATCTCATAGAACTCTATACGATGGCATACCCTCATTTCCTCATTAGTTTGCACAATTAAAAAGACAGCTGTTAAATTACATACAAATTTAAACTCAACAATGAAATAATAAATTTATAAGAATTAAAAAGTCAACCATTAAGTCGTAAACAACTAAATGAATCAATGTTTAAGATCCACAATTTCTTCTCTAATAGCTGACATATCTAACATACCAAAAAAGTATTAATAATTAGTAATAAACAATTAGTAATTCATTAAACAGATTGAATGAGATCTATGTAACACATTATCAGCTTCAAGCTTCTCAATCTTATTCATCTAAGCCTGTAAATCAATGAGTTTCTTAAGAGTTCTCAGTCAATTTTGAGCACAAATCAATACCTTAATAGTGATGAGTTGCAAAGAGTTATGAAAAGGGTAAAAAATTCGTCCTCCAATATTAAATATTAACTCAAATAAAATTATAGAAAGATGAATTGCTAAGATATTCTTAACTATGACTGAAAGAACATGATACTTTTTTGTATTTCCTCTCTACTATGCCAGAATATCAAAACTATCAATATCATCCTCTACCACAGTTTATTTTTTTTCTTCTTAATGGTCCTTTAGCTGTAGTTGAAACTATGGTTAAATAACTTTTTACTAAAAAAAAGTGGGTGAGTTGAGTTTGTACAAGTTAAACGTATTTCAATCAGTTACTCGTCTCACACACTACAAATTAAATCATTTTTTAACTCAACTTAATTTATAAATTCAACTTAACTCATATTTTATAAATTAAATTCGATCAAAACTCACAAATTTACAAATTCACTCACTCTACCAGACATTCCTAGTAGAGGCAATTCTTTTCTCAATATACGGTCCTCTTTTTTCGCAGTTACTCGATATGTTAACAAATTTTTTATTTTTATTTTTACGTATAACTTATCACCTTTTCTATAGCAAATGGGTGAAGGGCCGGATTTGACGCTGAGCTAAAAGTTTGAGGGGAAAAAAAACCCTCTTATACATATACTTTATGTTTATAGAGCACGTACGTGAAAAAAAAATGAAAAATGAAAACCCTCATGGAATCCGTCCAACGAATACTGTTACTTTTCAGTTTTCTTTAAGAATAATATTAGTAATAAATAGTTTAAATAATGTAAAAAATTACAATTTTAACACATGCTTTGTCATTTAAATATAATAAAATTAGTATGTGATATTTTTATGGCAAATAAAAAATTTAAAATTGTTAAATATGCTGAACTAATAAACACTTTTAACAACATAGAAGTTTCTTAATCAATACTCTAAAAACACTAATTAATTAAGATAACCTTTTTTTAATAAAAATAAAAAAGACGAAGCTCTCTACCGACAAAACAGTAAAATTGGGACTATAAATGAATGCCACATTTTCTCTCCCAATTATTTGGGAAAAAGGTTATCATAACAGATTTAATAAAAAAAATAAAAAAAAATAAGTATGATAAATAATATTAAAAAAATATGAAAAAAAATATATACAACTAAATTATTTCTTGTCAATCTGTCATTGGTTATTAGAAGCCCTGGCCTTTTTCACCATTTCATTCGGAAATTCCGCAATAATTTTGGGCCCAAATTTATCCACATTAATTAATTCACTCACTCGCATCCAAACTCTTGTACAACATTCTGTGTTTTGTTTCAATTATATAATAATGTACTTTCAGAAGAAAATTGCTTAATTAATTTAATTCAGTTTGCACCACATAACACACTTTGCTAAATCAGAGACCAGACCAACTGATGTGGGGAATCTCAAGGACTCGATTATTCTCCTTTATGTTATAATTAAGAACATCCCATTATCTAAGCATGCTGGGTCGCATGAAGATACGACTTTGTCCACAGGAAAAATCGGCATAAGAACGAGTACATATGATTATATTTTATATTCTGGATAAGATTCTTTTCCCCTAGACTCTGACGATTTTCTTGCACATATTCATTTTATGGTTAAGGATCTGATGAAATCAAACATGCTATTTTTAGGATGACATGTTTGATTTGTGACTTTGTGAAGGGAGTGTTTGCATGTCATTCCAGTATTTTTCACTTTTTTTTTCCCCGTCACAAATTCATTCTAGTATTTTAGAGACGAGTGATACTCTGAACGGATTAGACTGCGCAATGTTATCTTTAAGGTTGTTATAAGGGTGATTACAGATTTATAATGATTTGAGGCATGTTATTCCTTTTTTTTTTGGTGATTTCTAACCAGTGTAGTTTTATTATTAATATATTAGATAAATCGTATTCAAAAAATTTTATTAAATAAAAATAAGGATACACTATTACCAAAAAAGCTTTGACAAAGGACGAACTACGAAGTTTGTACGGTTGGACCGGTTGGTCACTATCTTTCTAAATCTGACTGGTAGATGCATGCCGATTGATGGTGTGGTTGTAAGTTATACCTTGTAATAATTAAGTACATATAAAACTAACCACGACCGTTTCAAAATCTTAGCAGCTGCAACAAAAAATCTATGGGTTATTGATGCATTCAGATTTAAATTTAGATTTCAGGTACCAATTTCTCAATTTCTCTCATTGTCAATGTCTACATAGAACATACCCACTGCTAGATTTTTCTGTCTGATGTTTAAGTTATTCTATATGGGTTTTCAAGCATATATATGTTCAATTCCATTGCTTTTTGCTTGGTGGCCTTTTCTGTATTTCTTCTTCAGTTCTCTTGGACTGGTTCTGTTGCTCTTTGTTGCTTATTAAATGGGGAAGATAAAATGTCTTTTTTTCTTCCCCCTCTAATTTAAAACAATGGATAATTATCAATTTGTTTTCTTTTTCACCCTTACTTATGTAAACGATGTACGAGGAGAAATAATATAGTGCGTGTTCCATCATCCAATTATGCAAATTGTAGAAGAAAATGGTTTGTATTGATTCTGGATATGAATCACCATGATGCTGATGCAGACAAAAGGAAAAATGGTTTGTATTGATTTTAAGCTCAAATTTTTGTGTGCTCGGGTTTCAGATAATTACATATCAGGTCTTTAAATTGTATTGTATGAGATGAGATGAGATATGCAAAGGCTTGTAAAAATCTGTGGGAATGTCATTCTGAGACATTAAATGAAGGTTTTTCTTGTATGCAATTTTTAATGTAATGTTGTTTTAAAAAATAATAATTTTAAATCTTCTTAAATCTTAACCAATCCTTTTAATTATTAAATTAAAAAAATATTAAATATTTTTTATGTTTTTAAGATATTAAGTATATGTATTGTTTTATTTAATATTTTTTATTAAATATTAAAAGAATTATTAAAAAATTATTTTAAGATGATATAACAAAATTATTTAAAAAATTGGGATAAAGTCATATAGCTTTTGATTGTATTTTACTTTGTCGTGGTTTTCTAACATGGAGTTTGACTTGCTTGTTCTTGTTCCTAAGCCACTCGATTTTCTTTCCCTATGCTTCTGCTGGCATTGTGTAATGTGATCAATATGTGAGTTGAGAACTTGAGGTTTATCACATTTGTAATGATAGATAAAGATAAACTGCTGTTTATTAAATGAATTGCTTCTTGGTACACCCCAAAAAAGAAAAAAAGAATTGCTTTCATAATATCAATTACGACTGTTCTGTATATTGCATTTAATGTATTTGCTAAAATTGCTTCTTCATTTAGAATTTTCTTCTGAATTCTGATCTAATACCCTCATAGCCATATTGTTAATTATATTTTGCTTCAGTTATTCCTCCCTATAACATGAGGTGAGTTGGAGATGGCAGAGTTACAAGGCTATGTTCGTTACTGCTTTAACACAGGGAAACTTGTCCTTTTGGCAATTTTGGTCTCTGGAGGAGTCGTCTTGCAAATTTTGGTCAGTATTGATTTCTCCTTGTTGGTTCTTTATTGCTGGTATGTATAAATATGTGACAAGTGACAAGTGACAACTTAATCGGCAAAATTGTCACTGTTTACTTTCATCTGTGCTATGTGGCAGGCATGTGCCTTGTATGATAACTGGTGGCCGATGCTAAGTGGTGAGATAAAACATCACTGAATTTGATTCCAGTAACTATACTGTATAATTATTTCTTTTCATTTATGTAATTGTTATGTGACGAGAAAATCTCCTTGTATGTTATTACATCCGGTGTTTTTGTTCTCTTGCAGCTATAACATATGTGCTTCTTCCAATGCCTTTGCTGTTCTTTGCGGGATCTGACGGTTCTTCTTTATTTTCTGAATCTGATAGCAGGTAAACCGTTAACTTTTGACTGAATGAAAAAGTATAATCTAAATTTTATCCCTAAAACAAAAAAGTTAATATCTGATTTCTCCTAGTCCAAGCTGGGGATTTGAATCATTCAATTTTCAATTTTGTGGTCTGATGAATAATGGAGCAGCTGGGTGAATGCAATCAAGTTCTTGACTGGAGCCTCAGTTGTTGGAAGCATTGCTATTCCAACCATATTAAAGCATTCTGGTGTTATTGGTTGGGGAGCCCTTGCAATGGATCTCTCTTCCTTCTTTGTGTTTGTATTAGCCATAATATGTTACATACGGATGAGTGGTGAAGATGATTACAGTATGCTTTGAGATGGGAGCTTAGTGGGGCTAGCTTCGTCAGTGTAAAAAAGTATTTATTCCCTTGGTATTTTATTAGTTTCTTTGCTTTAGTGAGCTTCACCTTTATTTTTATTTTTATTTTTTTTATATTAGATTCATCTTTTTTTACCATTTCAAATTGAGTCTCTACTAAATAACTTCGAACAATGCTTTCTAATTCCCATTTTTTTCTTTGTTTTAGTTGTCCTTCTGACTTTGTCTCCTACATCTAGTTAGATCATGAGATACCTAATACTTTTATAAAACCTAAATCCTGAATTGATGTTTTAACATTAGCATTGATCAGGAGATACCTAATACTTTTATAAAACCTAAATCCTGAATTGATGTTTTAACATTAGCATATACTTCTGTGTTCTGGAGAGGAAATAACATCTACACCCAAGAAGAAGTCAAAGATCTTGAACTGACTGGAGACTATGAACCAAGCAACTAAATAATCAACATGATTAAATGTATTTATAGTGGGATTTTACAAAGGAGAAAAATGTTAACATAAGATTTTAGAGAGAATCAGAGAAATTGATTGCTCTTATTCTCTTTCTCTATCTCTCTCTTTTTGGCTACATTAGGTGTTACACATGCAAATTATATATTTTTTTGATACAATGAAAAAAGAGAAACAAAGAGAAAAACTAGCCCCATGGCAGCAAGACGTGCCGAGCATCATCAAAGAGAAGCATCTGAATATCTGATGCTATAAACACAAAGCTGGGTCTAAGGTTGAAGAAACCTTGTTTTGCAAGAAAATTTGCACATGCAAATTATATATGTCTGTGAATTGACGAATCTGAAACAAACAAAACTCAAAGAAGGCATTTCATATTATAAAATGAAAAAAAAAAAGAAAATATTTCTTGTAATTTATTTATTGTACAATTAATTATTATTATTTGGGTAAAGAGGTGAAATTTGGTAGCACGTGCATCCCAAATGAAATAAAACGAAGAAACCCTTTACACCACTAGAGTGATCGAAGATGGCACATTTTAGTTGGAGTCAACGTTGCGATATATATTGAGCTAAAAAAGATACAGTGATGGAAGCATTCAGAGGATGTAGTATCTAGTAACCAACCATGAACGAAGAACAAGAGTCTCTCCTTCTAAACTCAACCTCTCACTTCTTCCCCCCTTATCTTATCTTCTTCTTTTTTGGGCTTGTTGAGTCACATATATTTGACAAAATTGACATTTTGTAAGAAGCATTAGTGAAGAATAAAAAAAATACTTTTTTTCCTTAATAGTAGACATGTAATGTATGATATTTTTGTAGTGAGTAACGATGCTTGCACTGATTTTATCTTCACAAGACTCCAAGGTCTACTCATCTGCACCATTCTGAAAAAGTTATAGTGATGATACCAAAATGTACTTCAATGGCTTGCATTGGAGTCTAGAGGGTTTGTGAGGACAAAGTCCGAGCAAGTGTCATTTTCCTTTTGCAGTAGACCAATGAGTGGTTTACATAGAATTGATGAAGCTTAAAATCAATCTTTTTTTTTTTTTTTTTTATAATGGGAGGCATGTCTAAAACCTTCATGGAGATGATATTTTTGTGTTGAGTAATGATACACGAATCCTTTACAGACTCTAATTTGTACACTCATCTCGAGTGTGGGTCATTCAGAAAAAATTATAGTGGGACCAAAGTGTTATTCAATGGCTTCAGGCTTGCATTTGAGTCTGACTAGGAGGGTTTAACTTGAAAGAGACAGAATATTTTTGAATATTATTTCTTGATAATATTGTACAGGTATGATTTACATTATATAGGTTTATGACAAAAATGACTTGCCTAAAATAGAGCTAAATTACGAAATAAATATGTGTCAAGTATAATTTGTATAAAAAAAAAATGCGTACTAAATTTGTCCAACACTTCCCCTCAAGCTTGTGAATGGATATCTATCAGATTAAAGTGAGTGGGTTTGAGATCCTTTTGCATTAATTTTTCCTTGATAAAGTGTTGATACTACACTGATGTTCTGAGGTGCGTTCTGTGTTGCCAACAGTTGATAAATCCTTGTGCCATAGAGTTTGTTTCAACTTCGATGTTACTAGATTTCCACCTAGAAACATACAATAACCTCGATGTTGACCTCCTGCTGAATCGAACCTGCATAGTCAAGATCCGTATACACGACAAGATCCTGTATACACTTCTATGTTTCCCTTTTTAAATAGTAGTCCTCTTCCAGCGTAGTTTTAAGATATTGTAGAATTCCACGGCCGCATGTGTCTCTCCCTCGGATCATGCATGAATTGACTAACAATACCGGATCGCCATGTGCAGTATATCGCTTTCCCAACTAGCCTCGATATTGAGATTTATCTACCTTAGCTCTCTATCATTTCTCATTTTGTGATTCTCGCTCAATTGTACACCAAATTGGTTATTTTCCGGTTTCTTTGAGAAGATCTAAGACATATTTTCTTTGTGAAATGAAAATACCTTGCTTAGAGTAGGCAACTTCAATTCCAAGGAAGTACTTTAGTCTTCCAAGATCTTTCATTTTGAACTCAGCAGCTAATTTCTCCTTTAGGAGTTGCTTCTCAACTAAGTCATCACCTGATATAATGATGTCATCAACATACACAAGCAAAACTGTGAGTTTACCTTCTTGTGAATGTTTAAAAAAGAGAGTATGATCACCTTGACTTTGTTTGTAACCCAGGGACACCATTGTTTTGGTGAATCTTCCAAACCAAGCACGGGGAGACTGCTTTAACCCGTATAACGCCTTCTTTAACCTGCACACCTTGTTCCTTTCATTAGTGGAATCATATCCAGGGGGAATTTCCATATAAACTTCCTCCTCTAAGTCTCCATGAAGAAAAGCATTTTTAACATTGAACTGGTGTAATTCCCACCCAAAGTGAGCAGCAAGGGAGAGTAAGATCCTTACAGTATTCATCTTGGCTACTGGCGTAAATGTCTCCTCATAGTCAATTTCATAAGTCTGAGTGTATCCATTTGCCACCAACCTTGCTTTATACCGGTCTAGTGTACCATCAGACCGATATTTCAAAGTATATATCCATCGACACCCAATGGCCTTTTGTCACATAGCCTTTCAACAATCTCCCATGTTCCATTCCTTTCCAATGCACTCATCTCCTCATTCATGGCTTGAATCCGTTCTTATCCTTCAATGCTTCATGTATGAATAGAATCTATGGCCGAAATGAAACTCTGTGCTTGCATTGAAAGATGTTTAGAAGAGACAAATTGAGAAATAGGGTACTTTGGATTGGGACAATACCTTTTCCCTTTCCTTAATGCAATGGGTAAGTCATCTAGACAGTTCACAATTATTCAAAGACATGTTAACAGGTTCAGGAATAGTATTATCTGGGTTAGGTTCAAAAATAGGAAGTTCAGAGATAGGAAAACTTGTATCTTTAGTACTTACCGTTGGTTCGGACGTCTGAAGTTGCTATTGGGCCAGTTCAAGTAGGGTGCCAGAAGAAGATGCTAATTCCTGTGTAGAGTCAGATGGTAAAGGAAGGAAGGGCCCAGGCAAGAAGAACTCAGCCTCAGCTTCCTGAGTGTTCTCCCCCTGAAGCTAAGGACAAGTAAAGAAGGATTCTATTTCATGAAAAGTGACATCCATGGAGACAAAAAAATGATGACTTGAAGGGTGATAGCATTTGTACCCCTTTTTGTTAGGAGCATAACCCAGAAAAACACATTTGACAGCACGAGGATCAAGTTTGTTGCGATGTTGGCGATGTACATGAACAAAAGCCACACAACCAAAGACACGAGACTGTAAACTCTACATAATAGGAACAGATGGAAAGTGAGAGGTCATTAGTTGGACAGGACTTACATTACCCAAGACACGAGATGGTAACCGATTGATTAAATATGTAGCAGTTAGCACTCCCCTAGTATGAGTTAGGAATAGACATTTGAAATAGTAAGGCTCTAGTGATTTCAAGTAAATGACGATTTTTCCTTTCGGCAACACCATTTTGCTGAGGAGTATCAACACATGTAAGTTCATGTACAATGCCATGCTCTTTAATAAATGTAGAGAAATTTTGACATACTCTTTACCATTATCAGGCAAACGCTTAATGGATTTTCCAAATTGGGTTTGAATCATGTGGTAAAAGTGGACAAACAATTGAAACACCTATCGATTTATCTTTCATTAGAAAAAGCCAAGTTACCCGAGTACAATCATCAATGAAAGAAACAAATCATTTAGTGCCTGAAATATTAGAGATAGATGCAGGACCCCAAACATCGAGTGGATAAGTGCAAAAGGCTCAACACTTTTATTAGAACTAGGTGAAAAGGTTACACGATGATGTTTGGCCAACTCACAAACATCACAATGAAAAGACTCAATGGATTCTTTTAAAAATAAAGACAGAAACATAGACTTAAGCAAAGAAAATGAAGGATGTCCCAAACGCTTGTGTTGTAACCAAATTTGAGCAGCAATAGACTCAGAACTGGACTTATGACAGGAAAGAAGCAACTTTTGATCAGGACCACCATTAGCTGGCATATTAAGGAAATAGTACAACCCTCCCTGTTCCTTAGCAACTCCAATCGTCCTCCCCGTGACAAGATCCTGAAAGATACAATGAGAATGAAAAAAGGTTACAAAGACAATTATTGTCTTTAATAAGTTTATGAATGGAAATCAAATTATTGGAAAGCTTAGGAACATGAAGCACATTGTTTAAGTGTAGAGAGATTTGGAGTGTAATAGTACCAACCCGAACCGAAGTTTGAGAGCCATCGCCTACGGTTATATAATGCTTACTAGAAGAAGGTTGATAAGATAATAGAAATAAAAGGTCATATGATCAGTAGCACCAGAGTCCAAAATCCATAAATTCTCAGTACCGAAGCATTGAACGATTGAAAACAAAAATTCTTACCAGTCATGGTTAGAGAACAGGAGCCCATTAAGAGGAAAAAACAGAGACTCACGATGGATTGGTTTGCAACGCCGGGTTGCTATAGCTCGTGGCGTAGGAAGACGGACTGGTGTAACGCTTTGTGGTAGGGGATAACGGACAAGGATCTGTGACGATGTAGGTAAGTGGTGGAGCAGTGGCTACGTGGGCTATCTGATCTAATTGAGGCAAAGAAATGAAGGCCGCCAAAAACCCAAGAATGAAGAATTTTTCGAAACAATGAAGAGCCGATCGCAATGGAAACAACAGAGACTCCCAGATCGGAGCTCTGATACCAACTTGAAAGAGACAGAATATTTCTGAATATTATTTCTTGATAATATTGTACAGATATGATTTACATTATATAGGTTTATGACAATAATGACTTGCCTAAAATAGAGCTAAATTACAGGAAACAAATATGTCATAATACAAGAATCAAATCTACCCTAATAATGAGAATAAAAGAATAAATTTGTACAATAAAAAAAATAAATCTGTACAATAAAAAAAATAAATCTGTACAATAAAGTCCAACAGTTTATGAGGATAAAGTCTGTGTAAGTATCATTTTCCTTTTGTTGTAGATTAGTGAGTGGGTTTGAGATCCTTTTGCATTACGGTTGATACTACACTGATGTTCTGAGGTGCGTTCTGTGTTGCCAACAGTTGATAAATGAGTTTGTCAAGGAAGAGAAGATCCCATTTGCTGGGGTCAGGCCAGCTGAAATACTTTTGGGGATCGAGACACCGGGCCAAGCGGAGATGCTTTGCTTAAAGCAGCTAAACAAGTATGACTGGCATAATATACTATATTAAGCTTGTGTCATCTTTTTACTTATTGTTAAATTAGCCGGTTTAAATCACGTATAATTGGATAAAAATGAAGGGGGTCCCTTCAATTGTTGGTGCTGTTGCAATGTACATGGGAGTTTTGACCATAGTTTCCAGATTCTCTCAATAATTCTATGAGCCGTACAACAGATCTCGCGTAATGCGTACTGCGTACTGTGTACTAATTCATGGTACTTCACAGTGTACTGAAAGTCTTATAATTATATGGTAAGAAGTGACGAACTGCGTACCAGAGAGTACCGTGAACTTGGTAACTATGGTTTTGACAACTCCACAACTACTAACAAGAAACAATAAAAATTGAATAGGAAAGAAGAGAACGTAAAGCTGAGCTTGCTGATGAAGACTCAGGGAGATTCTCATTATGTGAAAAATTGATATTACAAGTGTTAGCCCAAGGTTTCTAGCTTGGCCTATATGCTTTGTAATGATAACAAACACATTTTATCATGACTTTGATAATCATGATTGATTTTGGTTAAAAGTCCTTATATGTAGATTCAATGGTTGAAAAATATCATAGAAGAGCTGAAGTTGTTGCACATATCTTGAAAGAAGCCAAGAAAATGACTAAGAATACATAATGGAAGTTGTGAAGATTCCTAAGGAGTAGTCCAACCTATGAAGACTCGAAGACTCTTGGAAGATCAAAGATAGAGGAATGCAATCATATTTAAACATTAACACTATGTTTGGCTGATAGGTAATGAGGAAAAAGGAAAGGAAATGAGGAGAAGAGAAATAACTTCCCTTGTTTGGGAGTTTTAAAATACATAGGAACATAACGGAACACATGGGGATTCATTTCTTCTCTCTTCCTCTCAAATGCCTAATTTTTGTTCCTCCCAAAATTGAGGTGGAATGAAGAGAACACATGGGTAATGAAGTTCCGTTCCGTTCTGTTAATGAAACTTCCAAATAAAGAGAATGGTAACTATGTTCCATTCTTTTCCTTTCTTTTCCAGTCCATTTTCACCTATTCCGTTTCGTTCCATTAATGAAAAAATATTCAAACACATGATAAAGATGCTTGAGGAAAGAAGCTAGCAATGCTCAGAGACAGACTGCTAGATAGTTTAATCAAATGTCTATCAAAATTTGCCAGTAGCTAATGAAGAACAATGGTCTCAGTCAGGCACTTGATTGACAAGAATAGTTGATTGATACGTCTAATTTACTAACACGAGTATAACACTGCACAAATGTTTGCAAAACATTCCAAAACCTTTGCAAATGGTCTGAACAAATCTTCAATGGTTAGAAATATTTAAAAAGACAAATTTTTACAATTGTGGACTAATGACACATTCTCTTTCGTACAAAGGGTCAAAGATATTTTCAAAATTGTCCTTGTAATGGGTGAAAAAGGACCAATATGCCACCACCACCTCTTGCCTATAAATATCAATTGCAAGAAAGGCTTCATGTGTAGAAAAATAGAAAAGAAAAGAAAATAGAAAGGACTGAACGAAAATTGGAAGAAATCAAGAGTTAAATTTGTGCTTCTAGTGGAGTATTCTTAAGTACAGATGTCAACGGGGTAGGGTGGTGGCGGGTAGTGCTTCCCCCACCCCCTTCCCCATCACGGGTACCTATTTGTGATCCCACAGGTAAGCGAGTATCTACGGGTATTTATAGATAGTTAATAATTTAAAATAAAATTTTAAAAATTATAAAAAAAATAAAATTAACTTTAATATCACATATCACAACTTTGTTTAAAAATTTGAGATTTTTATAAAATTAAAATAATATTACAAATAACAAACTAAATTCAATAATATTTTGTAATACTTAATTTACATAAATAACTATTACATAAATGATATATATTTTTTCAATAAGTTTTATCATTATGGGCTCATTCAATAAAAAATTCATTGTAAAATAAAAAATATATATTTTAATCTCATCTCAAAGTAAAAAAGAAAAAAAATCATAATATATGATATATATTAAATAAAAAAATATGCTTCATGAGTTTGTGGGTACTCATGCAGTAGGTACTATAATCCCAACCCTCACCCCCATTTATTAAATGTGTACCCATCTCCTGCCTCATTGCAGATAATCTCCATGGATCCCCACAGACACGAGTAATTTTGCCATCCCTATTCTTGAGTTGTGCTTACATTAGCATATACACTCTTTGTATTGAGTGATTTTGTAAGTTTATATTCTATTTTCTTGTAAAAACCCTTGTGTGGGTGTTGTTGTTTTCTAACTTGGAGAGGTTAGTGTTAGAAAAAACTACTTGGTGTCTAGCTTGGAGAAGTTAGGGTTGAAGAAAACTACTCGGTGCTAACTTGGAAAGGCTAGGGTTGAAGAAAAATTACTTATAACTAGCTTGAAGAGTCTAGAGGATCAAAGAACACTTGAGTTTGATAGTGAAAAATCTCACCTCGGATGGGGACTGGATGTCAGCTCTCCATTGGGGCCGAACTAGTATAAAAACCCATTGTTCAAGCTCTTTCTCCCTTCATCTCTTTTATTTTTGTTGTTATACTTTGTTTCTATTATTGGTTTAAAATTTGAATTTGCATAGTATCAAAGTTATGTTTTCAAGTTTGTTTTGCAGGACTAAACTTTTAAAGGGCTTGATTCACCCCCTCTTAAGCTTTGTTTCACCAACACTTGGTATTAGAGCTTGACCTTTGTGTTAAGCTTAACCGCTTTGAGGAAAAGATCCTAAGGAGTTAAGATGCCTTATGTATCTTATAATCTCTTCGAAGGCCAATGCATAACGAGACCTCCTTTCTTCAATAGAGCAAACTATTCTTATTGGAAGGAGAGAATGCAAATCTTCATTTAATCCACAAACTACGAAATATGAAGGATAATTGTAAATGGTCCCGAAATTCCAAAGAAAGTAGAAGATGGAAGAGAAGTAGATAAGAATGAAGATGATAGAACTGTGGAAGATATCAATAAGATTGAGCTAAATGTGAAAGCTATTAATATGATGCATTGTGCACTAAGTTTTGATGAATATCTCAAGATCTCAAGATGTAAGAATGCCAAAGAGATGTGGGATAAGCTTGAAATAACCCATGAAGGCACCAAGCAAGTGAAGAAAACCAAAGTTGATATGCTCATCCATGAGTATGAATTGTTTAAAATGGAAGAAGATGAGGAAATAAATGATATGTTTGAAAGGCTCTTCATGATTGTCAATAATCTTGAAGCTTTAGGAAAATCCTACATGGATGAAGAACTTATGAGAAAGGTGCTTAGAAGCTTCACAAAGCCATGATCATCCAAGATTTCAGCAATCTAAGAAGGTAGAGATATCAATAAGCTGGCAATTAATGAGCTTAGAGGAAATCTGATATCTTATGAGACAACTTATCTTCGGGATGAGGTAGCTAATCTGAGGAGCAAGAAGAAAATTGCCCTCAAGACTCAAATTATTGAACAATAATCTTCTGAATCTGAAGAGTAGCTAACCAGTGATAATGATGATGATTTGGAGTTTATTTCTAAGGAAATCCTCAAGATGTGGAAGAGAAGAGAAAAACCCAAAAGAAGCTCCAACTTCAAAAAGAGTTCAAAAAATCCTTGGAAGAGGAAAGTATTGATGGTCAAATAAGAATATGAAGTCTCATCTGAAAGTGAATCAAATGAAGAAATTATTACACACATTTGTCTCATGGCAAATAATGAGGATAAGGTAAACAAATCTAACTTATGATGAGTTACTTGAAGCATTTGATGAATTATTAGTTAACTGAAAAACCATTCTTTCCAAATATGCTTCTTTGAAGAAAATTAATGATTCTTTGCTAAAGGAAAATGATTAATTGAAATGAAAATGCTTCTTTAAAAAATGTAGCTCAATCTACATCTTGTGACTTGAAAGTTGAAAATGAAAAGTTGCATAAGAAAGTAGAGAGCTTGACCAATGACCTTGCAAAGTTTATTCAAGAGAAAGAAAACTTGGACATTTTGTTAGGCAAGCAAAAATGTGCATTTGATAAAGTTATTTTGGGATATAATGAATCTATATGTTTAAAGCTTTATAAGAAATTCTTTGTAAAAGCAACTAATTTTGCATCTTCATACACTACATGTTTTCATTGTGGTCATAAAGGTCATATATCTTATGATTGTGCTTATAGATTAAATATGCATGTTAGAAGAAAAATGATTTGGATAGTGGTACTTATGTGCCAAAACGTCAAGAGACTAACCCAAAGGATCCAAAATAGTTTGAATACCTTTAATTACTGGATATGTCTTGTAGGTGTGCTTGAAATCGAGGAACAAAGTTGAGCAATGGTTCCTTGATAATTGAAATAGGTTGCTCAAGAAATATAAATATTGTTCCTTCTATGTTCATTACCTTCACTTAAAAGGATTATGAAATTGTAAATCTTAGTAACCATCACAAGGGAAAAATCATTGGTATAGTTTTCGCTCAAGATGAAGAGGTACAAATGGAGAAAAATCAAGAGAAAGAGACTGATTATGCATAAAATGAATATTATGTCTTTGATAGAGATTAACCTTCTTATTAGTCAACATCAGATATCTTATCCAAAGGTTCACATGAACTCTTAACAAGGAAATTGAGATTATTTATTACATATCCTCTGAAATTTATTATTGGAAATCCATCAAAGATTATCATTCTCATCTCTAAAGATGGAAGAAATGTGACATTTGAAGATAATGACAAAGTTAGAATTGTTGCCCAAGGTTTCAACCAAAAAGGAGAATGGTCTTACACCTTCAAAAGGAATTTGGGTTATCTAACTCTTTAAACTTGTTTTGACATGTTATCTTGTTGTTTTTGGACTTATATTCATGGTTTACAAGTGTTAGAATTGTTTGTTACATCATATGCTACATTATTGCACCATTTAATTTTTTAAATTTGTTTTGTTGCATAATTCTTCACACATTCTGTGTTTTCTGTGCTTTAACACTTACACAAGCTTATTTTAACATGTTTTAATGTGCTAGATTGATGAGAATTGATTTAAATTTATATTACAAAATTTGGCTATCTAAAACCCCATTTGTGTTTGTTACCTATCTTGTTAGAAATGTATTTGCTGCATAATTCTTGATAAAATATGCATCTCATGTTCTTTATATGCACAAAAGTTTTTTTTTAACTACTCTAAATGGGCTTAAAAAGATTTGGAAATAGTTTGTAAACCTTGAGTACTCAAAACATCTCCATGAAAAAAGACTTTGTTCTTTTTTTTTTTTAAAAAAACTTGGTTTAAGTTGCTATCTTGGATTTTTTTTCGCTTAAATTTATTATCATATATGTTAAAATTGTTTGCTGACCTTATAAATTGTATGATATACCTTCATGATAATTGAAGCATATTTAACTCACCTTTGGTATGATAAAAGTGTGTGTCTTGCATAATTATGCATATGTGCTGCATTATCATGTTTTATTTGATTGCACAAGTTTGGTCCACCATAATACGCTGTTTTAAGCAAGTTTAATATGCTTTGAATTTGTCTTGCAAAATTTGACCATCCAAACCCCCTAGTTCATGCTTGTTACATATTATCATGACATGCATTTTGCATAGAAATAAGATATCTAAAATATTGGAAAGAACTATTTCATGGTAGTTATATAATGTTCTAATCTTCTATACTAGTTTGAAGTATGTGTCTGGGCTTTACATTAATCTTGGGTCATGTTTTAAATGAAAAATCATTCTGAAAAATTTTCATTTGCTGATAGAGATAAGCAAGCTCATAACTACAATCAACCAACTGATAACATGCCCTATGTTGAACTAAATCTCATATCTATTTGAAATTTTTTTTGAAATGTTTGCTGCATTTAGATATGTGTTTCACAAATTCTATGATGGTTATGTTATCTTTTTGCTATGATATAATCTCTTCTAATATTAAGATTTCATATTTGTATCATGTGAATCCTATTTGCTATAATTCACATTATCATATTGCTATCGCTGTATACTTCCCTTGATTAATGCCAAAAAGGGGGAAAAAGACAAGGATAAGAAGTTCATAAACTCAAGGAGAGGAGTGAACAAAAGGCAAGAAAATAAGAAAAATTACTCCTAAACACTTTCTTGATGATGCCAAAGGGGGAGAAAATGAAGTTCTTAAAATGTTAAAGAAGAAAAGATCTTAATATCCCGAATGGTATGCATTTATTATTTTTTGTAAGGGGGAGTTACTAAATTCAAGGAGAGATTTTTTTATTGAAAATATGTTGCTTTGATATTCATTCTTATCTTGAGAAAAAACTGTTTGTCGTCATCAAGGGGGACATTGTTAGCCAAAGGTTTCTAACTTGGTCTTTGATTTGTGATGATAACAAACACATTTTATCATGACTTTGATAATAATGCTTAATCTTAGTTAAAAGTCCTTATATGCAGATTCATTGGTTGAAAAATATCATAAAAGAGCTAAAGTTGTTGCACATATATTAAAACAAGCCAAGAAAATGACTAAGAATGCATAATGGAAGTTGTGAAGATTCCTAGGGAGTAGTTTAACCTATGAAGACTTGAAGACTCTAAGAAGATCAACGAGAGGAATGCAATCATATTTAAACATTGAGGATGCTTGAGGAAAGAAGTTAGCAATGCTCATAAACAGGCTGCTAGTTGGTGCAATCAGATGTCTATCAAAATTTACAAGCAGTTGATGAAGAACAATGGTCTCAATCAGGCGCTTCATCGACAAGAATAACTGACTAATGCGTCTGATTTGTTTACATGAGCACAACACTGGACAAATGTTTGCAAAAGGCTCCAAAACCTTTACAAACGATCTGAACAAGTCTTCAACGGTTAGAAATATTTAAAAGGACAAGTTTTTACAGTTGTGGACCAATGACACATTCTCTTTCATACAAAGGGTCAAAGATATTTTCAAAATTGTCCTTGTAATGGGTGGAAAAAGACCAATATGTCATCACCTCCTCTTTCTTATAAATATCAACTGCAAGAAAGGCTTCATGTGCAGAAAAATAGAAAAGAAAAAATAGAAAGGATTGAACGAAAATCAAAAGAAATTAAGGGTTAAATTTGTGTTTTTAGTGGAGTATTTTCTTGTATTCCTGAGTTGTGCTTACATTGGCATATACACTTTTTGTATTGAGTGATTTTGTGAGTTTATATTCTATTTTCTTGTAAACCCTTGTGTGGGTGTTGCTGTTTTCTAGCTTGGAGAGGCTAGTGTTGAAAAGAAATACTTGGTGTCTAACTTGGAGAGGTTAGGGTTGAAGAAAACTACACGGTGCTAACTTGGAAAGGCTAGGGTTGAAGAAAAACTACTTGTAACTAGCTTGAAGAGACTAGAGGTTCAAAGAACATTTGGGTTTGATAGTAGAAAATCTCACCTTGGGTGGAGACAGGATGTAGGTTTTGCATTGGGACCGAACCAATATAAAGATCCTTTGTTCAAGCTCTTTCTCTTTTCCTATCTTTTATTTTTGTTGTTATACTCTGTTTCTGTTATTGGTTTAAAATTTGAATTCGCATAACATCAGTTGCCTGATCGTAACTAGTAGCTATCTAATTTGTGTGCAAAGTTGTATTTTCAAGTTTGTTTTGCAGGACTAAACTTTCAAAGGGCTTAATTCATCCCTCCTCAAGCCTTGTTTCACCAACAACAAGTTCTGATAATTACAAGTGTATGATGAGCTTATATACATCAAGGAACTGATAACTAAGTTAATTACAATTATAACTGACTTATGAATAATAGAAACTAATTAACTAACAGAAATAGTTAAGATTGTTAAGTGATGTCAACATCTGAAGGAAGATGTAGAGTTTTTGATGTTGAGCTGGATGGTGGATTTGGTGTTGTAGGAATATTAGGTGATATCCCCCGACAAATTGGAGAATGTATATCAATCATTCCCAGTTTGAGAAGGTTGGTTGAGAAAGGCTTGAGTGGGAGAGGTTTGGTTAATATGACAACAGTTTGGTTAGATGTGAAAAGAGGTAGTAAGTGAATAAGGCCAGAATGAACCTTTTCTCGAATTAGATGGTAGTCAATTTCAATGTGTTTTATTGTTTCATGGAAAGTGGGATTAACTGCTATTTGAAGAGCAAAATTATTATCATAATAGATAATAGCTGGGTTGGGATAGGGAATATGAAGATTGGATAACAGAAAATGGAGCCCGTCTTGGGGTTGTACATACTGCTTATGCAAATGGAGCATCAACAAATTACCCTAAATAGTTGGGACTTGAAGTCAATTTACTCCAACTGGAGTGAAATACTTGCATGAAAAAGCTGCTGAATATGCTGTCAGAATCTTTGAGGCAAATGGCCATGGAACTGTCTTATTTTCAAAATCTTTCATAGGGTGGCTAGAGACCAGAACTAATGAGCTTTCTTCAGGACCTAAAGGTTTATTCAATGGTTTCTGATCATTTTCAAGTTACTGATAAGATTCAACCACAGAACTATAAAGTAAAATCTTTTCGTTGGTTGTTTCAGGTTCACAAGTGGAAAAGACTGCTTTGAGACTATTGGCTGTCAGTAAGTTAATCAACCAAGCAGTAGGAGATGCTTTGAGTGGATTGCTCTTGGTGGAATTCATATTACAGCACTTGGGATGGTCAATACATAGATGGAATGAGCTTTATCAAGATTTACCTGGCAGGCAGCTCAAGGTAATTTATTATTATCACTTATTATCTTTTGTAACTAGAATTTTTGCTCTACATAAAATAGTTTCATTTGGATCATAAATATATGCTTCTGATTATCTTTTCATATTTGAGATAATATTAATTGAAACCCCTGTAAGTGTTGAATGGGTAACCTAAGTGGGGCCCATGCCAATATAAAAAAAAAGAGATTTTTTTAAAAAAAGAAGTCACGGATTTCCTTCACAAGTTTTCTTTTAGTTTTTCCATTTTTTGAAATGAAACAGAGAGCAGCGCCACGAGAGAAACGAGAGAAAGTTTTAGATCTGATCTTACGTGCTCAAATCGAGTGGTCATTTATGGTCCGATCTTGATGATTTCTCAGTATGTTATTCCTTGCATTGTGAACTTCTACTTGTACGGTCAAAATTTTATTTCTCTATATCTATTTGTTGAGCTATTTATACCATTTGTGGGTTTTGAGCTTTGTTGCTTTGTTGATTTTTATTTTGTTAGTGGTGAGTAGGAGTCGTTGTGATATCCTTATTTATTAAGAGAAATTTTGTTGTACTCATTGATCTATTATAGTGGAGATTTTTCTGAACTAGGTCCCGTGATTTTTATCTCTCACATTGAGGGAGTTTTCCACGTTAAAATTATCGGTGTTCTCTTTGCCTATTTAATTTTGTGCATTCTTAGATATATCTATTTGGTGGATATTTTGGTTGACTGTATATTTTGCTCCTCACAGGCTCTTTCAAGTAGGAAAGATTTTATTACATATTTGTGTGTTGTTACTTCTGCTGTGCACACACCCTTTTTTCTTTTCCAACAGCTGGTAGCAGAACAATTTATTGGTTTGTTTACTTGATTGAATGATGAAGCCAAATTACAGTAGAATGATTAGTTTGAATGATAAAAATTACCACAAGTGGAAAGGAAAGATGAAAGATTTATTATTTGTGAAAAAATTACATTTACTAGTGTTTGCTAGTGAAAAGCCTGAGGCTAAATCTGATGAAGATTGGGCTTTTGAACATGAGATGATTTATGCTTTTATTCGACAATGGGTATATGATAATGTTTTGAATCATATTGTTAATGACTCACATGCTAGAACTTTGTGGGAGAAGCTTGAGACCTTGTATACCTCCAAGTCTGGGAACAATAAATTATTTTTGTTGAAGCAGGCTATGAACTTAGGTTACAAAGATGATAGTTCTATTTCTGATCACTTGAGTGATTTTCAAGGACGCTTTGACCAATTATCCGGCATGAGTGTAAAATTTGAAAATGAAATTTTGAGACTTTGGTTGCTTAATACTCTACCTGATACTTGGGAAAATCTCAGAGTCATTTTGACTAGTTTTGCTCCTAGAGGTGTTGTGACCATGAATTATATAAAGACTGCTGTTTTAAATGAAGAAGTCAGACGACGAACTCAGCATGCGTTCTCTTCACAGTCAGAGGTTTTGGTTATTGAAAACAGGGGGAAAAGCATTGAGAGTGATCAGGGACAAGGCAATAGAAGCAAAAGTAAGAGTAGAAGCAAATCAAGGTCTAAATACAAAATCTTGAGTGTGACTATTGTGGTAAAAAAATGGCATGTTCAAAGGTTCTGCTACCGATGGAAAAAAGTGAACAAGAGTAACAAGGGCAAGCAACAAAAGAAGGATAATGATAATGATGATCGTGTTGCCACCACTACTGGACGAGATCTTGTGATTATCTGCAATGAGAATTTGATTAATGTTGCTTGTGATGAGACCAGCTGGGTTGTTGACAACGGTGCTTATTTTCATGTGACATCTAAGAAGGATTTCTTCACGTCTTATACTCCTGGTGATTATGGGGTTTTGAAGATGGGTAATGATGGTATGTCAAAGGTGATTGGCATTGGCAATGTTTGTTTGGTAACTAGTAATGGGACAAAGTTGACTTTGAAGAATATCAGACACGCACCAGACATCCGTTTGCACTTGATTTCTGCTAATGCTCTTGATGATGATGGCTATTTTAGTACCTTTGGTAGTGGACAATGGAAACTCTCCAAGGGTTCTTTGGTTGTGGCACATGGAAAGAAGTGTTCAGGTTTGTACTGGACTCAGGCTTTAGTTTCTGTTGATGCTGTTAATATAGCTGAGTGTGATAATCAGTCAAAGTTATGGCACAAAAGACTTAGTCACATTAGTGAGAAGGGACTTGATACTTTGGCCAAAAAGAATCTACTTTTAGGTTTGAAGGGTGCAAGTTTGGAAAAGTGTACTTATTGTTTGGCTGGAAAGCAGAATAGAGTCTCTTTCAAGAGTCATCCTCCTTCTAGGAAATCAGAGGTGCTTGAGTTGGTACATTCAGATCTTTGTGGTCCAATGAGGACTAAAACATTTGGTGATGCACTTTACTTTATGACTCTTATTGATGATCATTCAAGGAAACTTTGGGTTTATGCCTTGAAGACTAAGGACCAGGTGTTCGGTGTCTTTAAGCAGTTTCAGGCTTCTATTGAGAGAAAAACAATGAAGAAATTGAAATGTGTTCGCATCGATAATGGTGGTGAATATTGTGGACCATTCGATGAGTACTGCAGACAGCAGGGTATCAGACACCAGAAGACGCCTCCTAAGACTCCTCAGCTCAATGGCCTGACAGAAAGGATGAACAACACATTGATGGAGAGAGTTAGATGTTTGCTTTCTGAAGTAAAGTTACTTGGATCTTTTTGGGGTGAGGCTTTGTATACTACTGCACATGTTATTAATTTATCTCCTACTGTTGCTTTACAGGCTAATGTTCCTGACAAGGTGTGGTATGGAAAAGATGTTTCTTATAACCATTTACGTGTCTTTGGGTGTAAAGTATTTGTACATGTGCCCAAAGATGAGAGGTCCAAGTTAGATGTCAAGACAAGGCAATGTATCTTCATTGGCTATGGTCGTGATGAGTTTGGCTATAGATTGTATGATCCAGTTGAGAAGAAACTTGTTAGAAGTCTTGATGTTATTTTCATGGAGGATCAGACCATTGAAGATATTGACAAGGCAAAGAAGTCAGAGTCTCCGAATACTGATGGTTTGGTTGATATTAATCCAGTTCCTGACTCTCATATGCTTGATGTAGCTACCTTTGGCGATCATGATGATGTGCATAATCATATTCAAGGTGATCAGGTTGAGGATGTTGTTGATAATGTTGCTGATGAGGTAGATGCTCCTACTCATGAGGTTGTTTATGAACTTGTTATTTCACTTAGAAGGTCTTCCAAATATTTTATTCCCTCTACCCGTTATTCATCTGATGAATATATGCTCTTCACTGACAGGGGAGAACCTGAGTGCTACGAAGAGGCTATGGAGAGTGAGCAGAAGGCAGAATGGGTTACAGCAATGAATGATGAGATGAAATCTTTGCTTGACAACCATACTTTTGAACTGGTCAAGTTGTCTAAGGATAGGAAAGCTTTGGAAAATCGATGGATTTACAGGTTGAAGAATGATGAGAATACTTCCACTCCAAGATACAAATCTAGATTAGTTGTCAAAGGCTATCGTCGGAAAAAGGGGATTGATTTTGAGGAAATCTTCTCGTCGGTTGTTAAAATTTCATCCATTCGAGTTGTTCTTAGTTTGGCAGCAAGTCTTGATTTAAAGGTTGAGTAGATGGATGTGAAAACTGCTTTCCTTCATGGTGATTTGGAGGAGGAGATTTACATGGAGCAGCCTGAGGGTTTTGTGATGAAGGGTAAAGAAAATTATGTCTGCAAGTTGAAGAAAAGTTTATATGGCTTGAAACAAGCCCCGAGGCATGGTACAAGAAGTTTGAGTCTGTTATGATTCAGCAGGGATTCAAGAAGACTACTTCTGATCATTGTGTGTTTGTGTAAAAAAATTTTGATAATGATTTCATCATTTTATTGCTCTATGTTGATGATATGTTGATTGTTGGTCATAATTCTTCTAGAATTGACAGATTGAAAAAGGAGCTTAGTAAGTCTTTTGCAATGAAAGACTTAGAACCTGCAAGGCATATTCTTGGCATGCAGATTACTCGTGATAAAGTGGCCAAGAAGTTGTGGTTATCACAGGAGAAGTATATTGAGAAAGTGCTTCAACGGTTTCACTTAGATAAAGCTAAAGTTGTAAGTACACATCTTGCTTTACACTTTAAGCTTAGCACTAAACAAGCTCATTCTAGTGATGAAGAGAAACAAGACATGCAACGTGTTCCTTATACATCTGCAGTAGGAAGTTTGATGTATGCAATGGTTTGCACAAGGCCTGATATAGCTCATGCAGTTGGTGTGGTTAGTCGTTTTCTTTCCAATCCTGGTAGAGAGCATTAGAAAGCTGTGAAGTGGATATTGAAATATCTCCGAGACACTTCTAGTTTGAAACTCTGTTTTGGAATTAGAAAACCTATTCTTTGTGGTTATACAGATTCAGACTTGGCAGGGGATTTTGATTCTAAAAAGTCTACTTCTAACTATTTGATTACCTTTGCAGGGGGGCTGTGGCTTGGCAATCTAGGTTACAAAAATGTGTTGCATTATCTACTACTGAGGCTGAGTTTATTGCTATTACCGAGACTTGTAAGGAGTTACTCTGGATGAAGAATTTTGTGCATGAACTTGGTTTTACTCAAGAGAGGTATGTTTTGTTTTGTGATAGTCAGAGTGCTATTCATCTTGGCAAGAATCCTATGTTCCATGGTAGATCTAAGCATATTGATGTGAGGTATCATTGGATACGTGATGTTCTGAACTCTAAGTTGTTGGAACTTGAGAAGATCCATACTGATGATAATGGTTCAGACATGCTGACAAAGACTCTACCGAGAGGAAAGTTTGAAGATTGCTGTTTTGTTGCCAGTTTGACATTTGCCTCCACTTAAGTTGACCGGGGAGTTTGTTGGATGGGTCAACCCAAGTGGGGCCCATGCCAATGTTTTTTTTTTTTAAAAAGAGAGAGAGGTTTTTTTAAAAAGGAAGTCATGGACTTCCTTCACAAGTTTTCTTTTAGTTTTTTCATTTTCTGAAACGAAACAGAGAGCAGCGCTACGAGAGAAACGGAAGAAAGTTTTAGATTTGATCTTACGTGCTCAGATCGGGTGGTCATTTATGGTCTAATCTTGATGATTTCTGAGTATGTTGTTCCTTGCATCATGAACTTCTACTTGTACAGTTAGAATTTTATTTCTGCATCTCTATTTGTTGAGCTGTTTATACCATTTGTGGGTTTTGAGTTTTGTTACTTTGTTGATTTTCACTTTGTTAGTGGTGAGTAGGAGCCGTTGTGATATCCTTGTTTATTGGGAGAAACTTTGCTGTACTCATTGATCTGTTATAGTGAAGATTTTTCTGAACTAGGTCCCGTGATTTTTATCTCTCACATTGAGGGAGTTTTTCACGTTAAAATTGTCGGTGTTCTCTTTGCCTATTTAATTTTGTGCATTCTTTGATATATCTATTTGATGAATATTTTGGTTGGCTGTATATTTTGCTCATCACAGGTTCTTTCAAATGGGAAAGATTTTATTACATATTTGTGTGTTGTTACTTCCGAATTGCACACACCCCTTTTTCTTTCCCAACAGCAAGAAGAGTAGATCAGGTGGAGAATAGCTCAATAGTTAGAAATAGAGGAAGACCAAGAAAGACTATAGGTGAAACGATTAAAAAGGATTTAGATTTAAATGATATTTCTAAAGATTTAGTTTATGATAGGGTACAGTGATGTCGTTTGATCCATGTAATCGACCCCATCTAATGAGAAAATGTTTGGTTGTTGTTATTTGAGATAATATTAATTGTTGGCTGATTCTTTTTTTTGGTTACAATTACTGGCTGAGTCTAGTGCATGATTCAGTGTAATGGACAATCAATTTTGCTATTCTAGATGTTTTTTTTATGCTTTGAATCATTTTCTCTAATGTTAGAATGAGAGGTTTTAGTCTGATAATTGAATAGGGACTTAACTATTGTTATGACAAGTGACAACTGTTTAAACTTTGCTGATTTGAAAGTCTTTGTTTTAACATGTATTAGGTTCAACCAATGCCTCTTATCATTTTTCATCTCAATAGCTAACATTTGCGATTTGGTGGCTCTGCTTTAACCCGAAAATTTTGCATTTCACCCTTGATTTGAAAATTTGTTTTATCTAACTTTTTTCATGAGAAAGATTAGGCAGGAAAGCCTTATCTCTCGAACTGGGTTACACTTAAAAGAAGCCTTCCCCAAAATAATAACTCCAGTAAGATTCGAACACACATCTGTCTCTGCCTTCTGGAGGTCACAAGCCGCTTACCACTTAGCCTAACCACCTTGGGTTTTATCTAACATTTTTACTTTCTGTTCCTTATTTTTATTGTTATTATTGTTGTTGCGGACAATTCGCCTGTTAGGCCAAGGGCTTAAGCATGTGCTTAATTTTGTTATATTCGTAACAATCATGTTTGTGTCAATTTATTTATTTATATTAACCACTACTCTCAATTCTGAAATGAATGCTTGCTTTGGTTTGTCTTAAGTCTTAACTGTCAGGTTAAAGTTGCCGACAGAACTGCTGTGATTTCAACAAATGCAGAAACCGTGGTTGTTAGCCCGCCTTTCCTACAAGAAGCCATCAATGCAGAAACTGGTAGCTTCTTTGTTCTTTTCTCTTTTGCTCTCTTTTGCCAATATATGTTAGTTTGAAACTGGTGAGATCTGTACTGTGAGAAATGAACACTTGTGTTGCGGGGATGATGTAATTAGCAAATTTGAGTGTTATCTAGTGTCCTCATACTTCCATGAAATTTCAGTTTATTGAGAATGTTATTGTCAGTTTCTTGATTTTATTCATTATAAAATGCCTTTTAATAAGAAGATTAAAAATTTAAAGTACTCAGAAATTTCAATTTACTGATATTGCAGCTAGGTACCCTCAATTTACAAACGGATCGTGTATATGCCGAGGCATCCACGCAAGAAGCAGCTGATAGCCTAGCCAACTGCGTTCCAAACTTGTGGACCAATTCTTAGGGTGCAACAGCTCTTCACATATCTCTTCCATAAGACCGAAAACAAAACCTTTTTTTTTTGTTTGATCCAGTTGACAGGATTGAATATTGATAAAAAAAAATGCATCAAATTGAATATTGATCAAAATAGAAAGAACATGGCTATGTAAATTTTCTCAGCATGGAGATTCTCCAATAAATTTTCTCCTGCATTTTTCTTGTAAGACGGTGGATCTTTGCATTATTGCATGTCCACTAACTTTAGTGAGGATTTGTAAGACTTTGTACACTCATAGTTAAGTCATAGAATAACTTTCTATAAATTGAATTTCAATAGTTCGGCTGGATTGAAAATTTTCATTAGATATATCAAGTGCATAAAATTTTATAAAATCTAAAAATTAATAGTTATTTTATTAAATTATTTATTTTAATGTATAATATGCTTTTAAAATATAACTCTATATTCCTCTCATACATGGGGTAACATGATTACGATTTAGTTAGTCTTTTTTCCCTCTAATAATTATGACATAATTAAAAAATTATTTTTAAATAAATCACTATCCTCACATAGCTGATATCAATTTAGATCAAATGTATTTATTTTGGTACTAGGCTCGGCAAGGGGAAGGGTGGAAGGGAAGGAAATGTTTCATCGGAGCCGTTGAACCTCCCAAGTAACTTTCACTCACGAGACTGGGTTTAAGGTACTTTAAGGGAAACAAATACTATACCACTAGTTACATTAGCTGAAAAGTAAATTATAGTATTAAGAAAAAGGGGAAAAAAAGATAAAAAAATATGTCTGATTTTTTCAATACAACTCTTATATTCTTACATTAAATAGTATATACAGTCTTTTTTCATATCTCATATAATATCATTCATTATACATATTTTTTTTATCATTTTCTTTCATTCAACCACACTCCTTAAAATGAGTGTAAATAGTATTTATACCTCTTTTAGGGGTATAAGGTGATAATTTTCCTTTTTTAATATAAAAAGATTGTTTAGAAAAATAAAACTAGTTGCACACAGATTCAATCACTAACTATGCAAGAGAAAGACACATTTGCAAAGCAAAACAACTATCATGATAAAATAAACAAGATCACGACGACAACACCACTTGAATCACACACACATACAAAAGCAAAAAAATGTCAATAAGGAACATAACATTGATTATAGTCATAAAGCTAGCTAGCCAGATATGTCCCCACATGCAGAGTGAGCATTGGTTGTGGCTTGTTAGGCATCATATGATTGGAAAACAAGTTACATGCAGCCTCAAGGTTCTCATGAGATCAACATCAATGGCTGTAGCATAGATTTGGTCCATGTTCTTCAAATTGTATGAGTATGTGGATGGTTGGTGTCTGAAGAAGCTTTTAGTATGGCTCTGAACTTGTGGTAGTGCCTTGTTCCACACAAACTTCCTAGCTACTTTGCGCCATTGCCTTCTCCAATACTTGATCAACCCCATCAGAAATAACCTATGTTCAAAAATAAGAATTTACTACCACTTAATAAAATGAAAAAAAAATAGTATTGCTTTACAACCTATGAAACTTCATTTCTTTTTTTGTATATTAATAAAAAAATAATATAATTTTTCAGAATATAAAATGATAGTAAGAATAGTTTACTCAAATACTATCAGTCAAAAGAGCCCGTGACATGCTTGAGATCCTATTAAGGGCAGAAAGAGGCTCACGTAGAGGATTACCTCTAATGATTTCGTCCTGAAAAGAAGCTACTAGCCTTTAGACACTAGGGGATATCTTTGGAAAGAGATGGATATCAAGCAGACGTCACAATGGGCCGGGCCAAAGAGATGGATATCGAGTAGAGTCTTCAAATAAGTCAAATTTAATGGATCGGTCTGAATAACCTAACAAAATAAACAGATTGAATTAACAAATGTCAACTTAAAATTAAAAACAATTCAAATGAGTTGATCTGTAATAGGCTGGGCTAGCCCGATCTATTTACATTAAAAGGAAGTAGACTGAATTAATAAAATTTTAACTCAAAATTTATATGACCCGATCTGATTCCCAAAAAATAACCAGACCCAAATTGGGCTATATCAAGTGCGAATATTAGTTAAAGGAAGGATTCGAAACCATGAACATAGGAAATGCATAGTTTTACCCAAATCCCTTTAACTATCTTTACCAAATTAAATCTTCACTATACATTTACTTGAACTGATAATACAAGACAATGAAAATGGAATTATACGTATATAAAACACAAGTGACCAGTGAATTTAAGCTTACATGGTACCTCTCCTAGACAACAAGGGATTAACTATACTTGGGGAGGGGGGTTATATATCCTCCCACACCTCGTTTCCCCAATAGATTTCAATAAGTCTCCTCAATGGCAAAAAGACAAAAAAAAAAAATCTCAACAAGTGCAAAGTTAATGAAATGGAAAAGTAATTAATTTAATTAAATTAAAGATCAATGCGTGAGAAAGTTAATTAATTAAATTATATTAAATTAAAGATAAATGCTAATAAATAATAATAAATTTAATTTAAATTAAATTGAATGCTAATTTGAGTAAAACTAAGGTTAAAAGAAACAAACTCATGCTCTTTCGGAATCCAAGACTCGTTCAAGTTGGATCCATAAGGGTATAAGGATGTTGCATCAAGTTTAGTTACTGGTACATATAAAACATCAGCTTCAACCTGATAAATGATCATCATGAATTTTGGCTTGGACCTATTAGCAGCACGAGAAAGTGCACATTTCAATGCAGCTACCCAAGGAGCCGTTCGTTGGTTATTTAGACATAAGGCCCTGTGTGCTCTCCTGGATTGGGTTCTTCTTCCAGAAAGAGCATGTAATTTGATAATTCTTCGAAACTTCAATGACTTGGATGGCGGTGGAGGGAAGTCGATAAGGTCAATGATTTCATCAGCCATTGCTCAAGGTACGAAGGCGAGGGGAGAGAGAGGCCTAGCTAGGAGCAAGGGAGTCACTAGCAATAGGTTACTGAAACTTTTCTGGAAATAGTGTTGAAGGCTTGAAGCACCTTATGTCATTTGTAAAAAGTTAATTATACATTTTTTTTAAGAGTGTATGTATTATTTATATTTTTTATAAATTTATAATTTAATAAAAATAAAAATAATAAAAGTATGAATAATAAATAATATTTAAAAAATATAAAAAAATAAATAAATAAAAAAAATATTAGAGTTGATGTCATTTATAACACTTGAATCCTGCATTACATTTACCAAAAAACTTATGCTTGACAGGCTAGCTTACACGGGATATAGCCTTGCTTACGCAATAGAATAAAAAAACGGACCAAGTTGAAATGAAATTCAGAGACAGAATAAAGTGGTAGCCCACATTGCTCGAGATCCATGTGGACTACACTCACCTTAGCTTAATCCATGTGGACTACGCTCACCTTGCTCGAGATCCACATTGCTCTTGGACTGATTTTAGTAGTGTTACTCTAACAAAAACACTGATTTTAGACTCAAACAAAACTGGCCGGTTGGACTGCAAAACCAGGAACCAGTGCGTCGGCCGGTCCAACCAATCCTTAAAATCGCATATTCAAAATTAAAGATTTGAACCGAAAAACTAGTGGTGAATTCGACCAAACTGTGTGAACTGGTCACGATTTGATCGGTTGAATGGGTCTTTTTTGAAAAAAAAATTAATTTAAATATTTTATGTTACTAAAAATGTATTATTTAATTCTTAATTTATAACTAAAACTAAACATCTTCCTTATTAACTTGTCCAATGCTGGAGAAAAAAGGATATGAATTACAACAATGGTTTGCCTGCTATTTTTACTAAGGAGCTTTACTTCTCATCTATCACTTATGATGTAAGATTACTATAAAATGAGAAAATCTACCTCTTTCTTTTTACTTATTATATCCGGACTTCCAAATATTTAAAAAAAAGAGACTATTACTTAGCTTAATACTTATCAATTTGACAATGTTATAATTATATTTTAATTTTTTACATAATTGTATTTATATACTTAACATATGTATATTTTTTAAATATTGTTATAAATGTATATAATCTATATGTATGTACAAAACCTAGTTCGACTCCAGTTGAATATCAAAATCTTAAACTTTTTCTTTTATTGGTTTAATAGTTATTCTAGTTATGGAAAACATTGAACAAAAATATCTAAAAAAGAAAAATTCTTACAATTTTTTTTGAAAAACTATGTACATGGAAATTGACAAAATAGATCACGATTATTTTAAATTTCTTTTATAAAATTGTTGATCATTGCTTCTTCTGTTTCAATATGCTTATCACTTAAGAATTTTTTTTTTAAGTTTATCTGTCATTTTAGAAAATCAAAGAAATTCCTTATATGGTTATGCCATATTTCTTTAGTTATTTTTTTATTAACTCCATATTTCATTAGTTATAATTGCATTAAAATTATATAAAAGATAACAAATTCATTATAGAAATTATATAATACCATAAATGTGCCTAGAAAGGGGGAAAAAAGGGAAAGAAGGTAGTGAGTAATTGACCACACCAATATACACTGTTGAATAGTATTTGTTACTGTTATTTATACAAAACACATAGAAAAGAATTTGTAAAAAAAAAAAAAAAAAACGAAAGACATGGGAGTGAGTCACTCGTTTTCAACTAACTTCTTTCTTAAGTTAAAATTATTTTGATGAGGCTTAATAAGATTTTAGTCCCTATAGTTTTAATTCATATAGGTTTGGGTCCTTATAATTTATTTTCTTTGGATATTAATTCTTATATTTTTATTTATTTAGATTTTAGTTCTTCAAAGACTAATATTTTAATAAGTTGAAACTAGAAAGACTAATCTTTTATAAAGAAATAGAGATTAATACCTTAATAAGTAAAAAATATAGAGGTTAAAATTCAAATAAATAAAAATATAGGAACCTATTTCTTAACGGTAGAGACTAAAACTTAAATTAGTAAAAATATAGAGATTGATATCAAAAAATAAAAATATAAAGACTAAAACTGAAATAAATGAAAATTATAGAGATTAAAATTTTATTAAAACTTTTGATAAAAATATAAAGAAATAATATAGTAAAATATATATTAAGAAAATTAAAAATATTTGTGAATTTCACATAGACATATATAAGTAAAAACATATATATATATATATATATATATATATATATATATATATATAAAAGTATGTCTGACAATAAATTTTATTAATTTTTTAATTCACTCAATTCATTGATATTAAAATTAGTCTAATTTATTTAATTAAAATAATATATTTTATTAAATTAGATCTAATAGATTAAATTTAATTATAAATAATTAATAATTTAACTAAAATATGCATTGAATATTTGATAGATATCTAATTAAAAACTAATCTAATGGATTATGTTGCAATCAGATTTTGAAAATAGATTTTTTTAATAAAAATATTGTGCTAAGGATTTTTTAAGATTACGTTGTATTTTTTACGTTGTAAAATTGTATACGAAAATGAATCATGCTAAGGAGAATACTGTGCACCACTCAGTGCATGTTGGAAGTGATGGTGAAATAAGTGTGAAAGAGAAATAAGATTTTTTTAAAAGAAAAATAGACCTTTTTAGAGTGAGAAAAAAAAATTTAGAGAGAATTTTTTTAGAAAAAAAAATTAGAGAGAGAATGAAATTTTTTAAAAATAAAATGAAAATTTCTAGAAATAATTTTTTTAAATTAGTGGATTTGATATTCATCCATTCAATTCATTAAAATAGATTAATAAATGAATTGAATATTTATATGTTAAATTGGATTATGAATTAATTTGATAATATTAAATATTTTATAATAAATTTTAAATAAATTAATAATTTATTTTAAATTCATTTATTATGATATAATTTAAAATCAAACTAATTCATTTATTTGTAAATTCTAATATAAAGCAAAATTAAAATTATGGATGCAATATTGTAATTGAAGTTCGTAATATATATATTTTTATTTTTTGAATTAGGTGGAAGGGAGAGGAAAGGCAGGGGTGCGGGAGCCTGGGATCGAGTTCCATCCCTTTTCTTATAAGGCGTGTGATTTCATCACTAGGCTCTAGCCTAAAGTCGTCAAAACAGGTTCAACCCGTCGGGTTAATTCGTTAACTCGTTATTTTTTTGTGAGTTAGGTTCAATGATTGAACTTATATTTCTTTTCCAACTGCATAACCCGCCCCGCATAACCCGCGAGTTAAGCGGGCGAAAGGCAATGGCCATTATGCGGTTGGTTTTTTTTTTTTTGGAAAAATAATAATAAGTAATACTATAAATAAAAAACTCTTTGATGTTATATAATTTATGTTTGAATATTTAATTAGACTATTTTAAAAATTATATTTTAGATATGTGGTTTGAAATTTTTTACCATTATTATTTATTATTTTTTATAGTATTTATTGATTTTTATATATATTTTTTTTATTTTTTAGGCGGTTAAACCAGTTTATCCATCAACTCATCTATTTTTTTTCATTTTATTTTTTATGCGGTGCCAACTCGCTAACTCGCTAACCCACCTTAAAGCGGGGTGAGTTAATTTCTTCCAACCCATTTTTAAAAGCGATCAACCCATCCCGCCCGTATTTTAGTGGGTTGACGCGGTCGAGGCGGGTTACCATTTTGTCTTGCCTATACTCTAGCCTCGTTTGTAAATTTAGTTATGAATTAATAAATGAATTGAATATTTATTTATTAAATTAAGTTATGAATAGATTGGATATTATTAAATATTTTATAATAAATTTTAAATAAATTAATAATTTATTTTAAATTTATTTATTGTAATTTAATTTAAAATCAAACTAATTCATCTATTTGTCACTATCCTTGTTTGTAAATTAAGTTATGAATTAATAAATCGATTGAATATGTATTTATTAAATTAGGTATGAATGAATTGAATAATATTAAATATTTTATAATAAATTTTAAATAAATTAATAATTTATTTTAAATTCACCTATTATAATTCAATTCAAAATTAAACTAATTCATTTATTTATCAACTCTAATATAAAGCAATAAAATTAAAATCATATATATATATATATATAGGGTTAGGTGGAGGGGAGAGGAAAGAAGTGGGGCTCAGGAGCCTGGAATCCAACTCGATCCCTTTTCCTATAAGGGGTGTGATTTCATCACTAGGCTCTATATAGCCTCGTTTGTAAGTGGGTAATGACTTTAAACATCTAAAGAGCACTATGTACTTCATAATATCGGCTCCACTGGACCTTTTGAGAGTACCCATCCTGAGGTGAGGCCTTGAGATATTATTCATAAGAAAATTAAATGAATGAATTTTACCTAATTCATAATTTGTTATCCATATATTTGTATTGTATCAAAATCTAAACCATTAATTTCTCAATCAATAGTTAATTTTTCAATCAATAGTTATCTGCATTTTATTCACTTAAGTACAATCCACACTTAAGTGAATTTTAATAAGCAGATGGACACATGAACTAAGTTAAAGCCCTCAAACCCAAAAAACAAAAACTGCAGGGTGTGCGAAGTAACGCTAACTTGTGATATCACAACCTTAGACTAGTGCACACCACCGCTTCATGCAAAAGCAAATGCATGTACTTCTGCACAAACCAACATTTTGTTCATGTCATCTTCCCCAACCGCACTCTCTCTCTATCTTTTCTCTTGTTGATGTCATGTAACCTTTGTGAGTGGGCCCTATTATAAGAGTTTTGCATCACGTACAAAAGTTGAGTTTTCAAACATACGTTCAGAATGGTAACTGGTTGAGGATTTCCATGACTCGTTTGAACGCCTCCACTCCTTTTTATATTCATCAGTTACATGAGTCAGCAGTAGCTAGCAAGCTTATCCACAGAAACACCTCAGACATCTCCCTTGGTCTCATTTTTTGTTTCAAATTTGACCTTGCTATTAAAAATTAAAAATTTACAATGGTTCAGTGTTAATTAATTAGAGGACAAATCTATAGCCAAAACTAGTAGCCACAAGTACTCAAACACTTAATTACGGACCGTCAAATTTTTATAGAGCATCAAATCTTTGTACTACATAAAGTGATCTAATGGCCTAGAGATAATACAAAAATGTTTTATGAAAAGTTCATAAATGAAAAACTTAGTTTCAAGGACTCAAACATCTCAATCGCATCTGTAGGCTTTACTGATAAACTATAATCCAAATATTATAAGCAATCTTTGTTATAATTGTAAAACTGGCATCGCATTTTCAATTGTATATTTTTATTTTTAATAAAAAAAGAGAACATACGGAACTCGTTTGATTACTCTTGAAACAGAAATAGACATGAACATAAGGAAGACAATTCTCTCTAGTTCATCAAAATTCTCATCCTTTTATCTCATGCATAACAATCACTATGTTCATCTTACTAGAAAGAGTTTACAAAACCGGGAAAATAATCGCCTGGTTATTCTGATAAAGGAATATTACTATATATATAGACAATTTCTGAACAGTTGGTGCCTCATTGTCTATTGGAATTATTAATAATGCTATGCAGTCCAAATGGCTTAGCAACAATGCATGAGCGTGAGAAATGAACGCTTGTGCTGCGGGCATGATTTATTTGGGTAGTGCATTTAGCAAATTTGCGGCTTATCTAGTGTCCTCCCACTTCTATGAAATTTTTTTTTTATAATGTTATGTTTGTGTCAGGTTCATCCATCTTATAATGGCATAATGCCTTTTAATTAAAAGGATTAAAATACTCAGAATTTCAATATACTGATATTGCAGCTAGGTAACCTCAAGGTGGAGTCGTTTTGTGCGGACATCTGGCACTAAGGATGTTGTTCGTGTCTATATGCCGAGGCATACACGCAAGAAGCAGCAGATAGCCTATTCAACTGCGTGGCTAAACTTGTGGACCAATTCTTAAGGTGCAGCAGCTCTTGACATATCTCCTGCATAAGACCGAAAACAAAAACTAGACCTTTTTTTTGTTTGATCATAATAAAATGAACTAGGGGTAAGCAAATTTTCTCAGCATGCAGATTCTCCAATAAATTTTCTCCTGCAGTTTACTTGTAAGACGGTGGATCTTTGCATCATTTGCATGTCCACTGCTGTATTAGGTGAGTGGGATAGGTGTAAGATATGTGCACTTGCTTTAGGATATAAATATATACAGGGACATATCATGTCAGAGGAAATGATGCAAATAAGGACGGAATTTAGGGACTGATAAAATTTTGTGACTATTAGCGATGAAAACTGTCAGAGAATTTAGTTGTTGGCTTTAACGATGGAATTTTCTGTCGTTAAAGTTTTCATGACAAATTCTGCCGCTAAATCATTTTATTTCTAAAAAAAAAAATTATTGTATGAAATATGTGGCGATAGAATTTTCTGTTGCTAAGTTTTTTATATGAAAAAAAAGAGAAAATTTTATAATTGAAAATCCAAAGGCAAGAATCGAACTGGTACGTTATAATGGCTTACAGACTCCACTTATCACTAAGTACGCGATTTAAATAATTGTCAAAATTAGATTATTTCAATAATCGATTATTGTATAAAAGTTTTTATAATCGATTATAAGAAATAAGTTTTATATTTAGATATATTAACTAAAAATAATTTTAAATTAATCTATTTTATTTAGATGATATAATATGTATCAAATTATCAAAATAATCATAGAATAATTAAAAAAATTATTTGATTAATTAAAAAAATAATTAAAAATAAAATGATATTTACATCTCACTATTAAAAATAATCTCAACAATCTTTTATAAAATAGTCCAATTTTTTACTTTAAAAAAAGCAGTTGATATATCAATTTTTAATATCAACAACTTTTTAACATTTTGTCCAAGCATATTTTTGTTGCAAAGCAACAACTTTTTTGACATTTAACATATGATGGAAACGGATTTAATCCATCCCAAAAATACTCTAAGTCATGCTTTGTTGTTAGGCTTATATTTACATATTTTATATCTTTCACTCCGTCTTTTTCCTTTCCTTCTCATTTTCATCTGCCCTAAACACCCAAATCTTACGAGCAACACTCTGTAGAACTCCAATCTTCAATCTAAATCTGCAGCAATCGAGCAAGAGGCCACCGAATCCCTCTCATCCTATTGTGAGATCGCTCTTCCTAGCAGGGGCGGAGCCAGAATTTTGATTTTAGGAGGGTCGAGACTAAAAATTAAATATATGTCTCTAAATATTTAAGTTAAAAAAATATAATTATCGTATAATATAAACATAAAAGTAAATTCAATTCAATTCATAATCAATATACTTTAAATTAGAAACATTTATAGTAAACACAATTTAATATAAGATAATCTTCAATACATACCTTTAATTTTTAAGTTGTGCTCGATACTATTTCATAAAATAAAAATCATTTATTGTCGCATCTGTGATGAATTTTTCAGTAATCTTCTTTTCAATATAAATAATCATGTAATCTGTGAAAAAATCATCTTTTATCTTATTACACAATCTTATTTTAATAATTTTCATAACTGAAAAGACATGCTTAATAGTTGTTATACAAGAAGAGTCAAAATAAGCTAAAATAATTTATCAACTAAAAGATAAATATTTATTTTTTTATTAGAGGGACCAACAAAAAAATATAGCATATATATATAAGAAAAATGTTCAATTATTGAAAGTTGGAGGGACCATGGCTCATAGATGTCCCCCCTGGTTCCGCCCCTGCTTCCTAGGATCACTGGTAATTCTTTCGGTTCTTGCTCTATTTCTTGGCCATTCTCTCTTTGTCTTTGTTTATGCAAGTTCTTTTCTCTCATCAGCTCAAAGCTCATCATTACGGTGTTAATGTGTTTTCTGCTACTGCATTGGTTCTTGCCTTCTTGTTTGCCATGATGAAATGAGGATGTTTGATGGTTTTTTTTTTTCTGATGCTTCTATGGCTCCCATTTCATCTCAGCCCTCTTTCTCTTTTTTTTTATCACATTACGGTCTTTTTTATTTCTGTTTAATTTCTGTTCCTTTTTTTCGTATGCTTTGGCGAGTCTAGCTGAATGGAAGTTTTGGGTTTGTTGCAAAAGAAGTATCCTTCTTGCAATTTTTTTTTGTTACTGAATATTATATCCTTTGGAAGCTAGCTTTGGTTACTGAACTATGTGGTTATCTGCTAGCGTTTGTCACTTGCTCTTGAATTTCCAGGGGCATGCATCCTTATCCTTCTCATGTAAAAGATGAGGTTGTGTTATAGTTCAGTTTTCATTTGTTGTGTTATGAGAGCCAGGTAAAAGCACATTAATTTTAACTCAAAATGGCATTTTCCATTTAGTGTTTAGGTGTAGGTTCCAATAATTAGAAAATTGCAACTGCTTTCACTTCCTATGTTTTATTGAAACATTGGGCTTTTTGTATTGAAAAAGGGATTTTTGAATTACTCTTTGTTCATCTGATATCGTGTCCGTTATGTATTTGTTATTATGCTTATAATTGTATCAATTTACATGCTTTGTTCTTGTTTTTGTTTGTTTTTTTTTTCCAAATGATCCATTTAAATTGTAAAATCAATACATTCAGGAAAAATTAACATAGATTCTTGATTTCTTGTGCTCTTTGTCTCTCCCAACAAAATATATGCTGGGCTCTGCCTGTAACATTATTGTCCATAATATGGTTTATTTGCCCCATGTATTATTCTGCTTTGAATGTATTTCCTGCTCCCCACTTTTTGGCTGAGGAATAGTTGTACCTTCAATGTTCCTTAATGAAGTTCTGTGTAGCCCATAAAAGAAAGAAAGATAATGATAGTTGTAAATGTTAGACTGCACTGTTTTGATCTAAAATGAACTTTTTTTAAAGTATTTGTATAGGTTGAATGGAGGTGCCTTTGGTAAATGTGATAGTGAAAGCCTGTTTCAAAGAGACTCCACAGACCCAATTCCGTCACGGTCTGTTCCTTTGGAATAGGGTCATTTCTTAATAAATTTTTTGAGCCATTACTTTGTCTGATTGATTGTCAATATGACTTTCATTTCATAATAATTATCCAATAATTAGAAGAAAAAAAAAGTATAGCGTACACAAAGTTATTAGAAGAGTATTAAAGATTTTAAAGTATGAAAGCTACTTGTAATATTTTTTTTTTTAATGAGACACCAATATTGAGAGACCAATGTAATTTTATCAAACTTTAAAGTTCAACATAATGCTTTTAAACTATAAAATATTATAGAAGAGTATTCAGAGTTCATACAAGATTAACACATGGGTTGTGTCTTTGTCTTTACCAGCACTAGCATAATTTTTTTATCCAAATCTGATTCGGTAATTTAATAAAAAAATATAGATATTTATTCAAAAAATACTAATGATGCCGTGCTTTATATAGTTATTATTTCCAGAAAAAGGAAAAACAATTAGAAATGTTGTGCTGTCTAAATGAGTTAAGCCCAAACATCTTATATATTCAAATATGGTTCACCTGTTAATTAATGATACATATCCGGGGATAGATCTGTTTACCCAAAATGTAATTGTCTGTGATTTGTGAATTGTACCAAGTCATATATGTAGTTATATACTATTGATTTGACTCTCTTTATATATATCAGTTACTTTTGCTTGGAGAAGATTTTGTCAGATTCCCAAATAATGCAGCTTTAAGTTACTCAGTTGAAACTTGAAAATTCTTGAACAAAGATTGATAGTTGATTGCTTCATAACTGTTCTCTTTTTTAAAGTATTGTATGGTTTTACATTCATTTGCATATATTCAATTTTTTGAATTTTAGTCTTTATTTTTCGTAGCTTGTGATTAAGGGTAGAAATAGGTCAGGATGTAGTCAGGGGCCTATGGCCCTAATGGGCCCAATGCCCAAAGAAGTACTGCGAGGACTTGGAGGCCCAATGACAAGGTCCAGAGCTAAGAAGGCTAAGGAGGATTTGGACAAAGCAGTCAACCACTTTCTTTCACTGAAGCTCATTCTAGAAGAAGAAGCACTCAAGATGGTCCAAATGATCCAAGTTGATGAAGGACCCAAATGTGGGGGCATGATTTCTTCTTAGTCAATTTTATTTAATTATGTATTTGAACGTTTTAATTTTCTCAGTTTTGATTCTTATTTTCTTTTTAGGTTAATTTTGTAATAAGGGCTTATTGATTGGGCTTAACTTGCGCATAATAGAGTTAGGGTTTCCAATTGGGCCTAGGCCACATTTGCACTAAGATTAGGTTTAAAAATGTGCTAGCTTGTTGCCTCCTTTAACTAGACCTAGCTGCATACCTAATGCCTATACATAGGCTTGTGTTTATTGTATTTGACACTTTTTGACTTAGAGAATAATATTGCACTCCTTTGTGAGTTTTGAGAGCTTAGTTCTCTTGGGTTCTTGGTAGAGCCATACCTTTGTGGCGAATCTTCGCTTGACTTATCACTCTCCAAGAGTGTGACGTCTTCTTCCTTCCATTCCTTTTCTTTTTTCCATCTTTTACTGTTCACGCACTGTTCACGGTATTGTTCACGCACTATTCATGTTACTATTCATCCTTTCATTATTTAATTCTTTAAAATACGAAATCAACTCAAGAACGATCTGTAAAAATAATATGCATCTAACTTGGATCATATCATGTGGTATCAGAGCCCGAATTCTAGAGTTGATAGGGTTCTTGTTTTATTTTTTGTACTGGTTCTTTATTGCTTTCCAAACATCAAGCACCATTGCTTGAATGCCATAATTATACGCAATCCTGATCATCATTGATCTTTGCCATTTCTAAGAATTGGCAACATTCTTTACTTTCCGTTCTTTACGTTTTGCCATTTAAATTCCGGTCCTTTTATTTTCTGCCTTTAATTTCTATTCTTTAATTTCTATGCAATATTTACAGCTTTGATCTTATCAACTCTATATCCATTGCTGTTATATGTTTTATAGCACCTTAACTTGAAAGGAAACTCCTAAGTACACAATTAGGCATAACATTTGGAACTAAAATTGCAAGAATCAATTTTTTTTAAGTGCAAAAAGAGAACAAGGGCGTGAAAAATAGTATTAAAAAAAAGAAAAAAAAAGACTGCCCTTGTACTTAAGTAAGATTAAGTTTGAATGCCTTGTGAATTTCAGTAAGCGGTGCTATTCTACATACCTTGTACATTTCTTTTTCTTCTTATTTCTTTTGAGTTCTACCTTTCTTTTTAATTAGCTTTTCTTGCTTGCCTTTTAAATTCCTTTGAGTTTTGTCTAGAGTTTCATCCTTTCCTCAACTTCTGAGTGCTTACTCTTGTAAGGACCGCAACCTTTGTAATAGCTTTTGGCAATTGAAACGCGAAATGGTTCATTTAAGAACTTGAAAAGAAAACTTGAGTGGTAAAAGGCAAGAGCGTTTTCATTAAACAAAAGCCTAATTGTGTGAAACACGAGTGGAATCAATCTAAGAGTGTATACACGTGAGAAGAGTGAGTGAGGACCTTGTTTTATTGTGTTCACTAACTTATTGATTTTGTACAATGTCTAAGGAAGGAGACCCAAGTGGAAGTCCCTCTCATTCCCCAAGGACAGCCGCAATGACATTACAAATGCAAGCCCTAACAAGACATTTGGAAAGCCTTCTTCAAAGACAAAGTGATGAAATCCATGAGAGGATTGATAGGTTAGAGAGGGATAGAACTTCCAACCATGATGAAGAATCCCATGAATCTAAAAGAGAAAGGAGAGATGATAGGAGGCAAGGAGGAAGAAGGAGACATGAGAGGAGAGATAGAGAAAATGAGAGGCTTGGGGGTATGACTATCAAAATACCTTCCTTCCAAGGGAGGAATGATCCAGAAGCATATCTTGAGTGGGAGATGAAAATTGAGCAAATATTCTCATGCCATGACTACAATGAAGAGAAGAAAGTGAAGGTGGCTGCACTTGAGTTCACAGATTATGCATTGATTTAGTGAGATCAAGCTCAAAAAGAAAGGCCAAGATATAGGAGCATCCTATCATTACTTGGGATGAAATGAAGACTTTGATGAGGAGGAGGTTTGTACCATCTTATTATCATAGGGAGCTACATATTAAGTTACAAAGGCTCTCTCAAGGGAGTAGGAGTGTGGATGAGTACTTCAAAGAGATGGAGGTTGCCTTGATAAGAGCCAACATTGTTAAAGAAAGGGAGGCAACCATGTCTCGATTTCTTCATGGTCTCAACCGAGACATTAATGATATTGTGGAGTTGTAACTTTATGTTGAGCTTGAAGACTTAGTGCATCAAGCTATGAAGGTGGAGCAACAATTCAAGAGGAAGGGTACTTTGAAGAAGGCTTCTTCCTACTTCAACATAATAAGTTGGAAGGACAAGCAAAAGAAGGAGGGATCCTCTTCCGGTCCAAAGGAACCCGTGGCTGCCCTTAAGGCTACCTTGCCTACTACTTCCACTTCATCTTCTACTTCTAAAAATAAGGACATTAAATGCTTCAAGTGTTTGGGAAGGGGACACATAGCTTCTCAATGCCCAAATAAGCAAACAATGGTGATAAGGGACAATGGGAGCATCACTAGTGAATCTTCTTCTATTTCATCAAGTGAGGAGGAAAGTGATTGTGAGGTTATTCCACAAGAAGGAGACTTATTGATGGTAAGAAGATTGTTGGGAAGTCAAGCTAAAGAGAAGGATGAAGATCAAAGAGAGAACATTTTTCATACAAGATGCCTCATTCAAGGGAAGGTGTGCTCTTTGATTATTGATGGGGGAAGTTGCACCAATGTGGCAAGCACTCGCTTAGTAAGAAAACTTGACCTTAAAACTACTCCTCACCCCCGACCATACAAGCTTCAATGGCTAAGTGAGAATGGTAAGTTGATAGTGAATCAACAAGTGATGGTAAGTTTGTCAATTGGTAAGTATAAAGATGATATTTCGTGTGATGTTGTTCCTATGGAGGCCGGCCATATTTTGCTTGGAAGGCCTTGGTAATTTGATAAGTATGCTATTCATGATGGTTTCACTAACAAGTACTCATTTGTTCATAATTCCTTAAAGGTAACCCTTGTACCCCTTACTCCCAAACAGGTTTGTGAAGACCAATTGGCCTTAAAGCTAAGAAGGGAGCAAGAGAAGGAAGACATAAAAATAAAAACAAAGGGGGAAGCGAAGAATAGGGACCAAGAACTTGTAAATGAGAAAAAAAATGAATGTTTAATTGCTAGGGAGAGTGAGATTAAGAGGGCTTGCTTTGCAAAGCAAGAGATGTATATTTGCGTATACAAGGACTTGTACTTAAATTGTAACTCTAACCCTCTACCTAGTGAAGTTGATTCTCTTTTGCAGGACTTTGAAGATGTCTTTCCAAAGAGTGTCCCTCCCGGACTACCACCCTTGAGGGGGATTGAATATCAAATGGACTTCATCCCGAGTGCCTCTTTGCCCAATAGGCCCGCCTATAGGACAAATCCTAAGGAAACTAAGAAAATTCAAAAACAAGTGGAGGATTTGATGCAAAAAGGATGGGTGAGGGAAAGTTTAAGTCCTTGTGCCGTGCCAGTCATACTTGTCCCCAAAAAGGACGGCACTTGGAGAATGTGTACTGATTGTAGGGTCAAATAATATAATCAAAATATAGGCATCCCATCCCTAGGCTAGATGATTTGCTTGATGAATTGCATAGTGCATGTTACTTTTCTAAAGTGAATTTAAAAAGTGGGTACCATCAAATTAGGATAAAGGAAGGGGATGAGTGGACGACAACCTTTAAGACTAAGCATGGATTGTATGAGTGGTTGGTGATGCCTTTTGGGCTTACAAATGCGCCTAGCACCTTTATGAGGTTGATGAACCATGTGTTGAGAGAGTTTCTAGGCAAGTTTATAGTAGTATACTTTGATGACATCCTGATCTATAGCATAACTTTAGAAGAGCATCTAGAACACCTTAAGGCTGTGATGAGTGTGCTTAGAAAAAAAAAGTTGTATGCTAATTTAGAGAAGTGTGTCTTTTGCACCGACCATGTAGTGTTCCTAGGCTTTGTTGTGAGTGCTAAGGGAGTGCAAGTAGATGAAGAAAAAATAAAAGCTATTAGGGAGTGGCCTACCCCTAAGTCTGTGAGTGAGGTAAGAAGCTTTCATGGGTTAACTAGCTTTTGTAGAAGGTTTGTAAAAGATTTCAGCACCATAGCCGCCCCTTTAAATGAAGTTGTTAAGAAAAATGTGAGTTTTAGGTGGGGGGAGGATCAAGAGACAAGTTTCAACACACTCAAAGATAGGCTCACTCATGCACCCATACTTGCATTGCCTAATTTTTCTAAATCTTTTGAACTTGAGTGTGATGCATCAAATGTTGAGATTAGGGCTGTTTTATTACAAGAGGGTCACCCCATTGCATACTTTAATGAGAAATTGCATGGAGCTATTTTAAATTACTCCACCTATGATAAAGAATTGTATGCACTTATAAGGGCTTTGCACACTTGGCAGCACTACCTTTTGCCAAAAGAGTTTGTAATTCACAGTGATCATGAGTTACTAAAATATTTAAAAGGGTAAGGTAAGCTTAATAAGAGGCATGCCAAGTGGGTGGAATACCTTGAACAATTTCCCTATATGATCAAACACAAGCAAGGGAAGGTAAACACAGTAGCTGATGTGCTTTCCAGGAGGTATACCTTATTAGCTACTCTTAAAACAAAAATGCTTGGTTTTGATCACATAAAAGAATTGTATGTGCATGATGATAATTTCTCCAAGATGTATGCTGCATGTGAAAAAGGGGCGCGTAAGGGGTTCTTTAGGCAAGATGGGTATTTATTCAAAGAAAAACGTTTATGTATGCCTAAGAGCTCTTTGCGTGAATTATTGCTTAGGGAAGCTCATGAGGGGGGATTAATGGGTCACTTTGGGATCCAAAAGACTTTAGATGTGTTGCATGAGCATTTTTATTGGCCTGACATGAAGCATGATATGCATAAAATATGTGATAAGTACATTGTTTGTAAAAGAGTCAAATCAAAGGTAATGTCTCATGGACTCTATACCCCCTACCTATTCCTGATTCCCCTTGGACTGACTTGTCTATGGACTTTATGCTAGGTTTGCCCTGCTCAAAAAAAGAAAGAGACTCTATTTTTGTGGTGGTGGACAGATTCTCCAAGATGGCCCACTTCATCCCTTGCCATAAGGTGGATGACGTCATTCATGTGGCGGACTTGTTCTTTAAAGAAATGGTGAGGTTTCATGGAATGCCCAAAAGCATAGTCTCAGATGGGGACTCAAAATTCTTAAGCCATTTTTGGAGGACCCTTTGGAACAAACTTGGGACTAAGTTACTCTTCTCTACTACTTGCCACCCACAAACCGATGGGCAAACTGAGGTGGTGAATAGGACCCTATTGACCTTGCTGCGATTAATCATCAAGAGGAACATCAAAACCTGGGAAGAATGCTTACCTCTTGTTAAATTTGCTTATAATAGGGCTGTGCATGCTACTACTAGTTTTTCTCCTTTTGAGATTGTATATAGTTTTAATCCCCTCACCCTCCTTGATTTACTGCCTCTACCTAATGTTTCTTCTTTAATTCATAGGGATGGACAGACAAAAGCTGAATATATGAGGAAGCTCCATGAACAAGTCAAGACTCAAATTGAAAGGAAGATGGAGCAATATGCTAAGCAAGCAAATAAGGGAATGAGACAAGTTGTTTTTGAACCAGGAGATTAGGTGTGGGTGCACATGCGAAAAGAAAAGTTACCTTTGCAAAGGAAATCTAAGCTCTTACTTAGAGGAGATAGACCCTTCCAAATCTTAGAAAGAATCAATGACAATGCCTACGAAGTTGACCTACCAGGTAAGTATGGGGTTAGTGCAACATTTAATGTGGCTGACTTAAGTCCTTTTGATGTAGGTGATGAAAGATTAAATTCGAGGATGAATTCTTTCGAAGGGGGGGCATGATGGAGACCAAGGAAGCTCAAGTGGAACCTCATTGGGCCCAATGCCCAAAGAAGCACTGCGAGGACTTGGAGGCCCAATGACAAGGTCCAAAGCTAAGAAGGCTAAGGAGGATTTGGACAAAGTAGTCAACCACTTTCTTTCACTGAAGCCCATTCTAGAAGAAGAAGCACTCAAGATGGTCCAAATGATCCAAGTTGATGAAGGGCCCAAATGTGGGGGCATGATTTCTTCTTAATCAATTTTATTTAATTATGTATTTGAACCTTTTAATTTTCTCAGTTTTGGTTCTTATTTTCTTTTTGGGTTAATTTTGTAATAAGGGCCTATTGATTGGGCTTAACTTGCGCATAATAGAGCTAGGGTTTCCAATTGGGCCTAGGCCACATTTGCACTAGGATTAGGTTTAAAAATGTGCTAGCTTGTTGCCTCCTTTAGCTAGACCTAGCTGCATACCTAATGCCTATCAATAGGCTTGTGTTTACTGTATTTGATACTTTTTGACTTAGAGAATAATATTGCACTCCTTTGTAAGTTTTGAGAGCTTAGTTCTCTTAGGTTCTTGGTAGAGCCATCTTGGTTCTTATCAAAGGTTTCCTTACCTTTGTAGCGAATCTTTGCTTGACTTATCAGTCTCCAAGAGTGTGGCGTCTTCTTCCTTTCATTCCTTTTCTTTTTCCCATCTTTTACTATTCACGGCACTGTTCACGCACTGTTCACCGTACTGTTCATGCACTATTCATCTTTTCATTGTTTAATTCTTTAAAATACAAAATTAACTCAAGAACAATCCGTACAAATAATATGCATCCAACTTGGATCATATCAGGCCAGGATGCCCGTCAGGGGCCTATGGCCTGACTTGACTTGGCCTAGTCTGTTTACTAAACAAGTTAGGCCAAAACTTTTTTAAAAACTTGTTTAACTAAAAAGATCAGGTCTTAGGCCATCTAATAGGCCTTTTAAGCTTAGCAAGTCAGCTTAGTCTATTTAATTATATATAACATAATATATATTATTATAATAATTATAAATTATAATTATAATTATTAATTTATTATAATATATTAATATATTTTTTAATTAAATTTTAATAAAAATCAAGAACTAAAACTTAAGTTAGTAAGTTAGAATAGAAATAACATATTTATTAATATATTTATTAAAATATTTAATGTAATATATTTAATGTAATATATTTATTAGAATGAAAATAATAAGTTAACACTCACCCCCTACTTTTATAGATGCTCACTACTTTCTTACTTTGATCTTTGGTCGATGTGAGACTTGAAAGACTAGAATAAGAAAGTGAGCAACTTAGTATATCTTCAAGTCCCACATCGACTAAAGACTAAAGTAAGATAGTGGTGAGCATCTATAAAATTAGAAGGTGAGTGTTAAATTATAACAAAGGCCTATTGACTTTGAGTAGGCCCGTTGGCTTATGTAAAAGCTTAGGCCTGTTAGCCTATGTAAAGGCATATTGACTTATTTAAAAGGTAGGTCTGTTAGTCTATGTAAGACATGTTGACCTATTTAAAGGTAGGCCTGTTAGCCTATGTAAAGGTCTATTAGCCTATTTAAAAGTAGGCTTGTTAGCTTATTTAAAGGTCTCATTGCAAAGTAGGCATTTAAATAGGCTTTCAGGCTAGACCAGACTTTTAAAAAAACTAGGTCAGGCCTTAAAAATTAGCCTATTACAGGCTCACAGGCTAGGCTCAGACCTTATAATTAGGATACAAGTCAGGCCTGTTTAAGCCAAAGCCTAGGCTGACCTGGTCTGTTTCCACCCCTACTTGTGATAGACTAAGTGCAGTTGCTAGACTTGAAGAAGACATTCATCTTTACTCTGCTCGGTTTTGTGTTAGTGGACATTGTATTTCTAGTAATTCCTTAGAATCTATGTTGGTATACCTAAAAGTTAACTCTCTGTTTATAGTCTATTATAATGTTTTAACTAATGTAAATAAATACTGATGCCATTAGTAATAAGTGCAATCATGTTGTAAGTTATGGTCTTGTGTACAGTCCTGTAAGTTAACTTTCTCATCTTGGCATGAGCTTCCTAGATTGTACCTCTAATTTGGTTACTTGATGCTGTTTGATAGGGTTTTTAATACTTCTAAAATGGAAATTCTTGAAAATCGCATGTGAATGGATAAAAGGATATGTCCTGATAAGCATGTTACAGATGAATTTATAGAAGGGTTTTTGAGTTTGTTAAATTTGCCTGTACCCAAGATCAATATAGGCTAGAAGGAAAGTTGAGGTGTCCTTATAAAAAATGTAAATGTAGGTAGTACCAAGAAGTTGACGACGTCAAAGTGCATCTATGTAGTAAGGGGTTTATGAGTAACTACTACTGGATTAACCACGGAGAATCAATGCCTCCTATTCCTGCTATAGTTTTTGACGATTCATACTATGGAGGTAGTGGGTTGAGGGAAGACTTCAATAGGCATGAACAAATGGTAATGGATGTCGCTAGACCTTCAATTGTACTTACATTAAGCAACAATGATTTAGTTATGTTGAACAAATAAGTGAAGATCCTAAACCAGAAGCCAAATTTTTTTTTGATATGTTGGTAGCTACAAAAGCTGCCTTGTGCAAGGTTCGTCACAACCAGGATTAAAGCAATTGAATTCCAACTCATGTACGAGAAGAGTTAGAGAGACAATGGCGTGAAGATCCTAAATGGTTGGAGAAGAAGAGCAAGAACACCCAGAATAGAAATTTTGAGGATGGAATGTCAAAACATACTAGAGGCTCAATTCCTGCAATAGCGCATAAGAAGAAATTGGTGAGTAACTTCTATCATATTTGTGATTTGAGTTAATTAGGTTTGTCTTCACAGAATATTATTTCTCCTTACATATTTCTAGAAACAACAATTAAAGAGGGATCCACAGCATTGGGAGCTATTCACACAGCTTTACACACACAAAGGGAAGTAGATCTCCACCAAAGCAAAAAATATTGCTATAAGTATAAATGTTGTAATTAAGTTTTAATATATGGTTAAGTCAATTTGTAAATATAAATATTTATTAACAATTGCATTTGTCAGAATGAGTACTGAAAACATGTCAGTGAGAGGGACTCATAGTGGCTTCTGGGGGAGGAGGCTATTGACATCCACTCTGACAATAGCATCTACTTGGATGTTGTTGGAGGCATTAGCAGGAAAAAATGCATCTTTGGCTTGAGATCTAATGCTGCTTCTCATTCATTATCTTCCTCTACATTTGCTGAAGGTTGTTCATAGTTGGATATGGAAACAATGAGGAGTTTGGTTGCAAGTCTCAGTACGCAGGTGGTGGAATAGAGAAACTTAATCAATACAATCTTCCAGTGCTTGAACGCATCTACTAGTGGCTTACAAGCTACAGACAGTGGTCACGAGGATGATCCACTTGGTGATGGGGTTGGTGATGGGGATGAGGATGACATGGATGAGGATGACTGATATTTTTCCTCCAAATGTTTGATACATTAACTTCATGTTTGTTTTGATAAGGAACTTGTATAAATTAATTTATATTTATCTTGATCTTTTGAATTATATTTTTATTTTGATATTTTGAAATACTGTGATATGACATGAGAATGAAATTTTTAAAATTTGAAAATTTGTTGTTGAATTTTGGATTGCATTGTTATAATGTTTTGTAGCATACAGGTTTAAATTGTATAATTGGACTATTTAAAAATTACAAAAATAATATTTAAACAATTTAGGTTATCAGTGATGAAAATATTTTCATTGCTAAAAGACATATATTTATACTTCTATTTTAGCGACAGGATTTTTTTGCCGCTAAAACCATAGCTAAATAATAATTTTTTAATAATTAAGAAAACTTTTTGATTACGTATGTTAGTGACAGAATTTTATTTATTAGCGATGGAAAAATCCGTTGCTATTTAGCAACGAAAAAATCTTCTAGTTTTGTCGCTAATAAATTAGTCACCAGGGCTACGCGACGAAAATTTTTTCGTGACAGATTCCGTCCCTAATCATTATAACGATGAAATTTTATGTCGCTATTTAAGAAATTTTTAGTAGTGAATGTGTTGATATGAGAGATTAGAAGAGTCAGATGAAAATTATGCCCTGTTAATTGTTAATTGTTTGGTAGAGAAGGAAAAAGCTTAGCACATATTCAATTTGAAAGGAAAATATATGATGTGGAAGTCCTCTTTGATCCGTGCATTCAACTCCAGTAACACAATAGTGAAGAACACGCTTTGAGCCGTCACCCCCAATTTGAAAAGAAAATGGTGAGAAAGAGGATGCCCTTTGAAATGGAAGTCCATACCACGCTCTTGCTTTATCATAATCATTTTCAAGGAGTTCGGCCCAAAAACTTTTCCTGAGACAGAGCTAGGACCCACGCGAACCCGGTGCCTGTAATTTGTGAATTCTTAGGATTGCCATTATTTCCATCTGAAAGAAATCGAGATTGTAATATCATGCTCAACAATGGTGTAAGGTTGACATTGTTGCTTCTATGACAAACCCTAATATATGTTGTCCTACTCCTTTGAAGACCCATTAGCCACAGCTTGGATTGACGGGGGTCCTCCCATTTGAAAAAGATGAAAGAGAAAATGAAGAAAGTGGCATGTGGGGCTAGACAAATATGCTGTCACTTGAGGTTTTTAATTGGAATTTAATCCGAGTCATTGATTTTCATCCAACAGTTGTTATTCAACTTGCTCATCTATCACATTAACACACTTCTCTCATCTTTAGGGGACATATTTAGTGAGAGAAATTTTTATTGTAAAAAGATGAGAGGAGTAAATCTTGATCATATAATTATATATGGATGGTCAAGATTAAAAGTTACTTAAACCACTTAAAAAATTTATATGTATTTATGTTCTAATTTTAACCATTCATGTAAGATTTAACATATATATATATATAGCATATCTGGTGAGATAAATGTTTTTTATAAAAGGTGATAGAAGTGAATATTGACCATTAAATCTTACATGAATGATTAAGATTAGAACATAAATGTATGTGACTTTTTTAAGTGGCCACATGACCTTTAAGTAACTTTTAATCTTGATTATTCATGTATAGTTGCATGGTTAAGATTTACTCCTCTCATCCTCTCACAATAAAAACTCTTCTTATATATATATATATATATTGATCGGAACGGGTTTAAGTGGGTCACCCGAACACGTCTTTGGAAGGTTGAGGGTGATGTTTTCCTTCTTGGTACGATGGTTGTAGGGACAGAGCGAGGAGGTGGTGTACCTGTAAAGACACTCCAGCACTCAAATCAGGCTATGCACTAGGAGATGAGTGTTTAGAGTCTAGAGTGTTACCTGAATGGCTTAATATGTTATTTATAGAATGAGTTTGCTTAGTGGTTAAGTTGGATAGGAGGGAATTCCATTTTAAATTGAGCATTGATTAGTTATTATGGCCATAAATGCCATTTAAGACCGTTCCTATAAAGGAAGGATTTGATGGGGAGAGATTAGCTCCCAATCTATACAACCGTTAGAGACCAAGTTATCTGGGGTCGGAACTGAGGTCTAGCCTAAGTAGGCCGAATTACTCCATGTTGGCTGGTAACTTGGATATTGGTGCAAAACAGTTACCTTTAGCTTGGTACTCTGATGTGATAACAGAGTATCAAGGTATTTAGTCAAAGGCCAATAGGAGCAAGAATGTGTCCCTGGGAAAAAGGATTCAATGTGAGGCGTTTATGCCAGATTCTGCAATGCCATAGCGGGGTAACATAAGTTTCGTGATCCGATATAGAGAATTCTTCAAGTAGTTGGCCCCTATGATGGGCCGTATGGCCGCGATCCGTCATAAGATGCGAAGTATTTCCAAAGTCTTGGAAACAATTGAGGGTCATCATCTAGATTCATGATTGGATGGCGTAATGCCCCCAAGTCATGTAGAGCCATTATCCGGAGTAAAATGGCATTGGGACCTTTCAACAACCGTGATTCGATAATAGGCATTCTATATCAGGCTTGTCAGCACCAAATTTTATCCAGACATTTAAATAACAACAAAATATAAATGTTTATGGTGATTTTTCGTCATAGTATTGACTATTTTAATGGTGATTCAAGATCTAATATTTGGGAGTGAATCAACTCTTATTGGATTCTCAAGTATTTGGTGATTTGTAAGATTATAATGTCAAAGTGTTAAGTAACCATCGAATGATCAAACGTGTGTCAAGTAAAAGAAAAATAAACATTAGAAATGTCAACGAAAAATGAAAGTGAGTGAAAATAAATGAAAACAAAGTGTGTCAAAATAATAAACTTACTGGAAGCTATTTGATAGGAAAGTGAATGGCAATGCAAGGTAAATGATGTAAGTAAACTTGAAGGAAGTAAACTGATAATAATATAAATGGCAAAGGCAAAGCAAATGTCAAAAATAAACTTGTTGGAAGTAAACTAGCATAGAAGTAAATAGAAAGGCAAAGTAACTGCCAAAAGTAAACTTACTAGAAGTAAACTAACATAAATGCCAATGTCAGTGCAAAATGTCAATGTCAATGCAAAAGTGATATGCAGACAATAACATATTGGAGATGCAAGGCATGCATGAATAAAGATCAAACACAAAGATAAAGCATGAATGCATGAACATTAAAGAACATGAACACGAATGAAACGAGAATCGAAAATAAAAAAGTTCACACCTTTAAGGGGTAAATTTGCATCAAGACAATAAAAACGTGAGAGGAATTTGCAGAAAAGCAAGATTCATACATAGATGCAAGCAAATTGCATAATCAAGTAAGAACTTGAATATGAAATGAGCAAGAACTTGGAATAACAAGTATGAACTTGAAAGAAATGAAATTACATTAACTAAAAAGTAATTGATACAAAGCATTAAATAAATGCATAAACATAGAGAGACATGTGAATTGAAAGTGACTAATATACTTGATAGTAATCTGTCAATCTATAAGCGTTATACTAGGGATTTAGGAACTATAGGAACTTTAAGATGTTTACAAGTAGATGGACCGGTTTCGATAACTTCGCTATAACTCCTATTTATAGGCAACTAAGACACTAGCTTTGGTGCCTAAAATTCAAACCCTATAGCCCTATGTTGTTGCCACTTGGCAGTCATGTAGATTTTCACATATGCTTTATTTGTTTACAAGGCTATCTCCACTATGTACAAAGTGGAAATTGCTCCAAATCATGAGTGATTTCTCTCTTCTATTTGCAATTGCCTATTTTTTTCCCCTAACACTATGTTTGGATGATAGGTAATTAGGGGGAATGAGGGAAAAGAAAATAATTTCACTTGTTTGAGAGTTTTAAAATACATGGGAAGGGAACAGAACACGTAGGGAACCATTTCCATTCTCTTCCTTTTAAATGCCCAACTTTTGTTCTCTCCAAAATTGAGGTGGAATGGAAGGAATACATGGGTAATGAAGTTCTGTTCCGTTCCGTTAATGAAACTTCTAAATAAAGAGAATGATAACTATGTTCCATTCTTTCCCTTTCCTTTCTGGTCCATCCTTACATATTCCGTTTCATTAATGAAAAAATATCGAAACACAAGTTAAGCCACATTCATTGTGCACTCTCGACTTCATCTTTGGTAACTACCCACGTTCAGCTATGGGCCCATCACATACTTGTCAACAGCTTGCCAATTGCTTCTTGTTGAATATATGCTTTGACATCAACATGCTTTCACTTGCCTAACTTCACCGTAGGAATGACGTAACTTTGTCTCTGAGACTTTGTGGTTTTGCCAAGTGCACTTCCCTTTTATCAAATCTGTTTATCTGCTTGCATGAGCATGATTCTTCAAGTACTTGGCTTTTGTTGAACCCTTCTGCTTGTCAACTTAGTCATCTTTGAACCTCGTGACCTTGATTAAGTTGGTTATTAGAATGCCCTTGATGTCGGTTGACTACTCTGTCGATCACCACCTTCGACAAGCTCTTGTAAGTTAGTCTTTTTGCAACATGTTGCTATTTGCTTAGTCTTTTTGTCAAAAAGATTTATTGACATAAAAATTCTTTTTTGAAAAAAAGAAAGAAATAATAAGTTTGAAATAAATTCTTAAGGCCCAAATTAATCTTTGTTGGGGTTCAAAATTCACTAACCTAATAGAAGTGTCTAGATTCATTGCACCATGTTTTTAACATGTGTTCCTTTTGATTGGAAATTTATTTGATTGATTCTATGACAATAAATGAGAAAATATGATTTTGACCCTATAAAAACAAAAAAAAAGTGATTTTTATTTTGCTTTATACTAAATTGGAGATATTTATTTTAATTTATACTGATTTAGGAGATATATATTTTGATTTGGAGATATTAATATTAATTGAATTAATTAAAGAAAGAATTCTCACCTCATTGAGTATAAATAGCCCTAACAAGCAAAAGGAACTGATAAAATATCACATAAAAATAACACAACAAGTGAAAGAGATTAGAGAGGTTGAGCAACTTGAGAGCAAGTAGATAACGCTAGTTCATAATTTTCGTTCTTAGCCCCCACGTTATTCCATTACTTTTTTGCTCTATTTTTATGATTATGTGTTGATATTCAATGACGTAAATATGTTGCCTTTATCTTGTATGATGTATCCGTAGGAACCTTCAACCATTTTCCCATTTCCTTCCTTTATACTATGTTTGGATGATAGGTAATGAGGGGAACAGAAAGAGAATGAAGGGAAGAGAAATAACTTCCCTTATTTGGGAGTTTTAAAATACATGGGAAGAGAACGGAACATATGGGGAACCATTTCTCCCATCTTCTCCTCAAATGCCCAACCTTTGTTTCTCCTAAAATTGAGGTGGAATGGGGGGAACACATGAGTAATGAAGTTTCATTCTGTTCCGTTAATGAAATTTCCAAATAAAGAGAATGGTAACTTTGGTCCATTCCTTCCTTTTCCTTTCTGGTCCATCCCCACCTATTCCATTCAGTTCCATTAATGAAAAAACATCCAAACACAGGGTTAAAAATGATTGAATTCTTACAATGTTGCTCTCTTGCTTGGGTCTTTTCCTTTCCTTTATATTAATTTTCATTAAATTGTTGATTGGTTTGACTTTGTCATTAGTGAATAGCTATGAGCATTATGTTAGTCATGGCAACCATTACCCAAGAGGGGGGGTGAATTGGGTATTAAAAATTTTTCACAAAAGCTCTTAAAAAAAATACAAATATTTAAGCTATTAAATAAAAAAGAAGGAATTGCGAGAAGAAGAATAAAAGCTTTAAGAATAGCAAATAAATAAATGTGCAATAATATAAAATTACGTAAAATAAAGATTGCATAAAATAAAGAGATAAAGAGAAGAAGAGCAGGGACGATATTTATCTTGGTTCGACCACCAACCACTTGTGGTCTACGTCCAGTCCCCGAAACACAGTTCGAGATTTTTCACTATGTATACAAGTTTCAATAGGTGCTTGCAACCATTACATAAAAGAGCACTTTTCACACACAGGGACACTCTACCCTTGTGCTAAAGTCTCAGCCTGCAGGGATACCTCACCCTTATACAAACCTTAGAGGGATACCTTACCCCATTTATAAATCTTGAAGGATACCTCACCCTCAATATAGAAGAATAGAAATATAGATGAAGAGAAACTCTCACTCAGAGTAAATTATACAAATTGAAGCTCTATGAAGCTCTCTAAGGATATCTCAAATTTTGGCGAAAAAGAGTGCAGAAATTTGGTAAAATATGTTTCACAAAATAAAACAAGAAATACTTGTTTCAGATAATTGGGTTGTGTTAAAAGATGTCCCAAAAACATGTATTTATAGTGTTCTAAGAAAAAGAGCCGTTGGGTATCAATTAATATCACATTAAGAGCCTTTGAAAATAGCCGTTGCGTGATTTTGAGCGTGTGTATTCGAATACCCCTTAAGTTATTCGAATACTCCTTTAAAAAGTTACGTTCCTTAACGTTTCTATTCGAATACCAAGTTTGGTATTCGAATAAATCTTCAAAAACGTGTTCTGGAACGCTTTCTAAGTCATGGTAATCGAATGCCACATCCTATATTTGAATACCCCTTTAAAAAACTCGTTCAAGAACGTTTTCTGGACTGTGGTATTTGGATACCACATGCTGTATTCGAATGCCTCACTCAGATTTCAAAAACTGACTTTAAAAGGTCATAACTTCTTCATTTCTTATCCGTTTAAAGCAAATGACCAGTCATTGGAAAGATCTTTGAGTCTATTTTCAAATGAAATAAGTTTCAAAACAAAACTCAAAGTATTTTCAAAGATATGATCAAAAGAGTGACCAAAGGTCAGTTTTACAAAACTTAAACTTGGCTATTTTTCACAAATTTGAACTACCACCATAAATAACTTTTCAAAATTTGTTTGTTGGGTATTTTAGCATAGGAAAAACATTTGTAAAAACATATTTGAAAAACATATTTGAGATATCTATAAGGTTTCTTACATAAAGACCCTAAGTCCTAAAAGCTATACCATTTAATCTTCCTTCGGACTTGATCTTTGACATGACTTTGATGTTATCAATACCTTCATGAAGTAGGCATTCATATTCTCCTTGTGTTGAGCTTAATATATATATTTTACTTTCTTGTTTGCAAGCTCATTCTTGATATTTGGACTATCCTACAAAGTATTGCTCACTTAAACAAGCATAGTTAGTCCAAATTCACAATTCAATGTCTTCATATACATGATTCATAAATGTATAACTCTAGTTAGTTTAACATGCATATAAAACTTTCATATACACATCCAAAAAATATATTTATCAATTACTAATGGATATGCTCTATATAGGATGCAACAAGGAACATAAGCAAAGTATTCTTTTTGTCTTGTATTTGTCATCATTAAAACTTAACATATAAAATCATTTGGGGCAAACTTATATCCACACATTATAACATTCTCACCTTTTTAGTCTTTTCTTGATTTATTTGTCTTTTCTTTCTTTCTTTCTTAATCTTACGCTTTGTTAATTAATTTTTTATTAATAATGAATTAAGGTCTGATGACGGAATAATTAAAACTAGTTGTAGTGACAGTTATGTCTTGATTTTTTGGAGGTGAAGAGTACCTCTTTAGTTTAATCAAGTATGTTGGCGTGCTCTAGAAGATCTCTAATAAAAAGTCTTTTATCATATGTTATTTTGTAATTATCTTTTTGATTATTTGACATATACTCGTATCATTTCAAATTTTTACATCACATCTATGTGAAAAGTAAAATTTCAAAAAATGGTTAATGACAAAAATATTAAAAATTAGGAGAGAATTAGGGTGTCGATAAACTAAACTCTACCTAATATTTTTTAGGCTATCAATATTGGATCTTGTTAAATGTGTTTGGTTGATCTAATTTCCATAATTAAAAATAAGATATTTCATAAAATAATAAAAAATAAACATGAACAATTGTGCCTAGCATTAATCCTCTGGTCAGATGAATGGAGGATTAGACCGACTTGGGTTTTCATGAGTGTTGGCGGGTCCTAGAGTGTCTGTCAAGGGCATTAGCTCATCCCCAGGGGTGATCATCACCACCCACACTTCACATATCGGCACAATGGAATGTGTAACCCGCCTGCTGTCTCATTCAACTACATTTGTTCCTATAATCCATAGCCTAACAGAATGCAGCAGCGAGGGACAACCCGCCCATACAACTAGCGAGGAGGATGGCACTACTGACAAAGATCGTCTAGTGAAAATGTCGTAGGCGCAAAGCATGGTAGGCTTGTGTTGGATGAGCATAGCATAGGTAAGAAAAGGAGCCTGGACGGTGGAAGAGCCACGGGGCCTAGGTCATTTGACAGAAAAGGAAGGTTTTTCCCTTATTAGAGAAGGCCTTTTGAAGTTAAGGGAAAAATGCATGAATTCTTGGAAAAAGAGGGAGCGAGCTTATAAAAAAATGAATGAAAGTGAATTCAATGAATAGATAGAGTCAACAGTACAATAGACAACGCTGCCTACACGCAAATTAGCTTTCGAGATCGAGCAGTCTCAATTTCACTACAGGATTTGCGAATGAATGTTGGACTGGGCACCTCTTGCTAGCTATTCTACCGCCATCTTTGATCGCTTGTAGCTTGATTTCGAACAGAGAAATTACTTCTTTTAAAGGATAGATGAGCACATATACGTGAAAGAAAGCCAAGGAAAGAGCAACAAAAGCTTTTTCTTTTTTATTTAAAGAAGTAGATGCCATGAGGAAATGGAGAATAAGATGTAAGCTGGGGGATTCAAGCTCTATACCTTACCTCTCCCAAAGGGCAAAGAAAAGGCCTATAATCAACGCAAAGGGGAGCTCTAAGGATAGGATACAGGCAGGGATAGAAAGATAAGATAAGAAAGAAAGGCAAAGGCCAAGGTTCATTAGCTCCATAGTTGCTAACAGGTAGGGGCTTTTACTGGTCCGCAAATGAACTGCCTTAGGGAACTCAAAGGCAAGGGCATAGAGGTACTATAGCTCCATAACTACAAAGCTCCATAGTAGCCAAGTGGTAGGTTTTGATTCAAATTGAGGGTCTAGCCATATCCTGATATCTTGGCATTAGCATCATGATCCTAGGGGTGAATGCTTTGGCTAGCATTGGTTCTAGGGGCATGTTCGGCCAGTTGTGATCTTTCGTAGTTGTGGATAAAGGGGTCTAACCAGTAGCGATATAAACAAGAATACTCATATGAGTCGTAGGAACATGTACATACAAAATACGAGAACTTTCACCTTGTTGAAGATCTAATGGTGCTACCTGAAGACTTCAATGAATAGCCATCGTTGTTAAGAACAACTAAGATCCAATGAGAATTAGCGCATAGCTTCTGGTCTTTGACATCAAAAAAGAAGGTTGTAATAACGAAAGGGACATCTGAGAATTTTGTCCTAGCTAGTGGAACAAGAAAGACATGGATCTATATTCAATACGCAATCAAAGGATTTCTCCCAACGAAAAATTCCCCCTGCTTTGTTTTCGCTCCGCTCGTGCGTGGCACTCCTTGCTCGTGGAGCGGCATATACCAAAAAAAGAAAAAAAAAAGATACCAATGAAGCCGACCATTAATGACTAGTTCGAACACCAGGAGCGGTCTGATCCCTGATTTGATCAAACAGACTGCTCTTAGCTTAGAAAGATGAAAGAAAAGCAAACTCTCCAAATTGTTGACCAAGCAACACTAGCGGAACAATCTCTTATTCTTACCAGCCGGATGGTGCGCAATGAAGACCAATCCGCGAGCTAAACTAGAACATCCAATAGCAGACAAGCTTGCATCTCCGTCTTGGCTAGAATCCTTCCACTCTTTCTCCTACAAGCCACTCATGCAGTCTAGCTCTACTTATTCTACGAGATATCTTGTTCTTGGAGCAACTGAGGAAGGATAAGTCGCTCTATGCTCTGGCTTTCAGCTCTTATTCCGCCGCTGTTTGTATTACTTATTCATGATTTCCCCCTTTAATGGTCTCGATTGATAAGAGCTTCCTCGAACTATCCATAGCTAGAGCTTACTAGAGAGCCGCTAAGAAGCATCCAACCAATAAGTCTACTAAGTACTTGTGTGCTTATGCATTCGTTGTCTTTCCTTTCCTTTATCTCTGCTTTTCTTTTCCTTTATGGCTTGTTGGATTAGCTATCGCTTTCTTGAAGAGTCGATAAGAGGTAAGTGTCTTCTTTTCTCTTGAATTAAAACTTTCCTTGCATATAAATTCCTACCAGGGAGAACCCCCGAAAAGCAAGAATAAAAAATCAGAGCAGCACAACAACAAATAACGTAAAAGTAGCACTTGAGATGAAAATCGCTTACTGGAGTGCATAAACTCATAGATGGAGTTCTTTCAGAGGGGCCTATTTCATACCAAGAGATATAACTACATTATAGTTACTTCTCCTTGAATAGAATAACCCCAAAGCTCTGTTGCCTCCTCTTCCTTCTGTGCGATGTACTCTAGCTACATTCATTCCTGTAATCCTTTATTGGAGTTAGAGTTCAAAGGTTCTTTTATTTCCTTTACTATAAAATGTGGAAATATAGTTCCTAGAAGAAACTCTCCTCTTTTTTCTTATACGATAATAGATAGTAGAAACGAGCGCCTAATACTAAGAAGCGGCGGTATCGCCCGTGTGGTGAGCCAGAGCATTGTAGCATGGCTATGCTTCCATTCCCTAGTTGGGTGCAGCTTGGGTGGCCTGTGTGGGTTTACTTATTATATATCACCATGTGTCCTATCGCCTAATGTGTCGATATAGTTCTTAGTCTAGTATCGCCCTCACACTTGAGCATTTCATGACTAAGGAGAACACTAGCGCATCTTTATTACTAAGCAGTACACTCAGTTGTTTGCATCCTGACACTTCAAGTCCGTTACCCCACTCATAATGGTTACTAGGGGGCCCTCGACATTAGATTATTTGGGATCGTTCTCCTCCAAACAAGATCAGCACAGAAAGAAGCTGCTTTTTTTTCTTTGTGGGTTTGATTTGGTGGTCCCTCGAATCTTTATTTTCTCTTTATTGCAGTTGAGTCATTTCTTAGAACAAAGAGCTATAGCATAAAGCTATAATCAGCAGTCCCAAGGAAAGGAAAAAGACTATTTTTATCATACAAATGTCTATTTTATTAAATATTTTTTTCTTCTTTTCTTTTTGGAGAAAATAATTCATTTTGTAAAAACATTTTTTTAAAAAATAAGAATTTTTTATTTACCATTTTTCACGCCTAATATGTTGCGGGCTTATATTTGGTCATACAATAGTCGCTATACAGCCACTCGTTTGTTGTCCTTGTAACTTATCATTCTTGAAAATATATCTGACAAAATAGGTTATTTTAAATAATATTAAATAAAAATGTAATTTTAAATTATTAAGACCAATTTAATTAATTTAATAAATAATGTTAAAATAAATAAATAATCATTCTTTAAATAAATGGTGTAAAGTATTAATATTTTTTTCACTTATAATCAACTTTCAAATTTAAATTCCAAAATACGGATCATAGTTTTTTTTAAATGTTCAATTGCATCATTTTATTTTTAAATAAATAATAATAATTAATGACAACTCCCAAATAAATTTTAATTTCAATTGCCTTATCCAAGCGTGGTGGCCCTTCAGGATGGTTATGACAAGACCATTCAGATTGGAAGCAGTTTTATGAAAACCATTCTTCTTTTCATTTTTCAAACTTCAAATTAGAGAAGTCTTTCAGTCTTTTTCACTTGTCTATGCCACTGGGTTATCCTATATCGCGCCCCATAGGGCCAGCGACGCACCTCCATCACACCGCTCCCGCTTGTGTAGCCAGCGCCTGCTCGTTGCCATCATGTCATCAACTCGCTCATAGTTGCATCTATTCAGACGTTAGCAAAGTCATCCATGGACCTCTGAGAAGACCGGTTGACGTCTAGGTGACTTGAGTTTGAAAGAAAATAACAACTGGTGCAAAGAGAAAGAATAATTTTAAATTTTTTTACACAATTTTTTTATTAATCTTCTTAATTTTTAAATTAAAAAATATTAAATATTTTTTATATTTTTAAGATATTAAATATGTTTAATTTTTTATTAAATATATTTTTTATTTAATATTAAAAAATTATTAAAAAGAAGATATAACAAAACTCGAAATATAAATGTTGGGTAAGTTGTGTTGGGTCTTGATTTGACGAAAAATGTAGAGAGAGAGGAAAGAGAGAGAAATATTTGAGTAGTTGAGAAAGTGACAGTCAGTGGCAGTTGAGACAAATATATGGATAATAAATTTGAATGTCATTGGGAACTGATATAGATAGGGTTTTTTTTTTTTTTTCTTTCAGAAACAGATAAAAAGTTTGAGTTAATTTAAGCTCTTAATATGTATTAGTTGAATTCATATGCTAATCTTCAATCACTAAATAAATTCTAATATCTAATTGTTTGAATTACGATATATCATTAGTAAAAAATTGAGATATTTTAATAGGGTTTTTTCTTATGAGTTTGTATTAATGTTTATATATATATATATATAGATTGCTAATCTCTACACTTTTACGTAGAAACTAGTAACTTTCACATTTTATTTTGGATAATAAAATTAAAAAATTTTTATGAAATAATTTATTCTAAAAAATATGCTAATAATTTTGTATCAACAAATTCAATGAAAAAGAAAATATTAACACATACTTTAATGACAGATAAAATTTGACTTATATAATTATAAAAAAATAAAAAATAATAAATAACAAATTTAATTATTTTATAAAAATAAAAATACATAATTAAGTAATAACATAAAAATAACATTTTTAATTATTTATAAAAAATAGAAATTACTTAATTACATTATTTTATTTTTTATAAAATAATTAAATTTGTATATGTATTTCATTCATTTACGTAATTAAAAGGTTACATAAGTTTTCCTTTCCTATACCCAAAAAAAGGTTACTTAAGTAAAAAAAAAATTAATTGAATAAATTTGTATATTAATTATTTAACATTCTTAACAAATCATGTGATTTTTTAATGAATAAATTGACATATATTAATTATTTAACATATTTTATAAGGAATTATTTTAACACATGTATTAATTATTTTAATATATTTTATATGATTTTCAATAATTAAAATTTAATTAGTAAACTTAATAATAAAATCTAATTCTCTCTCTTTATTAAATTTAGAATTAAAATTAAGTATTATCTTTCTTCGTTAAATCAACTTCCACTACTCTCTTTTTCCATTAAAGTGTATGTTAATATTTTCTTTTTTCATTAAATTTACTAATGCAAAGTTACTAGAATACTGTAATGTCCTAATACTAATACTTTAGTATATTATGAATATACAATAATAAACAGTATTAATCACGTCACTTTTAACTTATGAACAACATTCTATATTCATAATAACTATACACGTTATTATAAAGAGCCAAAAGGGAAAGAAAAGATCATACATACAAGATTAGCCTCAAAATGACATATTGTAATACATAAACCTTTACACAAACTAAAGCAAATATAATAAAATATAAGTTTTGTTCAAAAGCAAATAAAAATTATTTATTCTATTTGCTTCTTATTCTTCTTCTTGGAAGAGTCTCGACCTGGGTTTATCATGAAAAATAACAAACGGGATGAAAATTCACAATTCTCAGTAGTATATACACATATATGACATCATGATAATTTCAACTATTTCGGGAAAAAATAAACTATTTAATAACATTTAAAAATGTGACAAAAGCCAAAAACTGTTTCTTTCTCTTCACAAGGCAGAGCATTCAATTATTACATAATTAAACATTCACTATGAATAGACTTATTAATAAAATGTTATGATTATAACAAGTAAATGAGTCACTACTCAATACCAGTGGAATGTTAACATGCTCTTTCTATATAACATTCACAAAGCAATGCATAATATATACCCATAAACATCAACCTTTCAATGATAAACAATTGTCCATATAATTGTAAAACATCATATTCCTTGGCAAATTATTTTTCTTACTCATCTGTCCTTGGTAAAGAGTTTTTCTCACTCATTTGTCTCAAAAATTCATTCTTAAAGAAGATAAAACAATTGCTCATACAATTGTTATTGAAATATAAATGTATGTGCATGTTCATGTCTAAGATAAGCCCTAAGGTAATGATTATAAAATGTGAAGGTGTTATGATAGTGTATGTGCAATGTTATAAAACGTGACTATTCCCAGAAACTTGGTTCCTTTGTATTTTTATGGGTAGGGAGAGAATATATTACTTCCTTAACCTATCTGGTAGGGAGGGAATGTGTTACCTCCTTAACCTATCGGTAACCCTGACCCTAAGAGCCTCCGCACTCTGAGAATTTAGGACTAGTCCCCCATACTGATTACTTATAATTTTTTGATGAAATAATTGTGCACATCATATAAGGTTATGATACATAGGAATAACAAGTGTATGAAACTATGCAGTGTTATATTCAACTCCCATATACACACCACAAAAACTCATCACTAGCTTAACTTTCACATTAAAGGAGCCAAACAACATGCACCACATCATCACATCACAACTGATACCAAGTGCAACATCATGCTCTTCAATGAATAGTAACATACCTATGTCATTCTACAACCATTAGATGCACAAAGGCCTATTCTTTTACATATATGATAGGTGATTATTTCCTTCATGAAATATCCCTAATAGTATCTTAACTCACACTAAAAAACATGAATAAAAGATCCTAACAAGCAGGAAACTCCATTTCCACAAAAAGAAACACACATAGCATTCTATTCCTGGGCGCTTGATCAGCCATTTTTTCAGCGTTTAAGCGCTCCATGACGGTAAAACCCTCCTAGTTTTTCTATCATTGGGCGCTTAGTCACTCAACTTTTGAGTGATCAATCGCTCAGTACTTTGGCCCTCTGCCCATGCGTGATTAAGCGCTCACCTCTTAGACAGTTAGGCGCTCAACATGCTTCTGCTCTTTGGCCTTGGGCGATTAAGCGTCTAACTTCTAGGTGCTTAAGCATCCAACACTAGACTTGGATACCCTGTTCCATTGAACTTCCACCCAAACACAAGTCTTAGATGGTTTTAAACTTCATACTTGGTCTCTAAACATATTAAATCTCTCATACACATTCTCAAATCACTAAATCATGAATTTATGAACGAAGAGCAAATCATCCAAAAACTCATTTTTCAAACTCACAAACATATAAGGTTATAAGGATATTTACCAGTTCAAAACTACAATCATGCATGAGTTAACTCAATATAAAACACATCTCAAGTTCCCAATGAGTTCACCTAACTTAAACCATTGAGAAATACCTAAAAACTCATTTTCTATCCCATGAAGCAAGCACCACACATCAAGAGGATATAGAAAAGGAAAGAGTTAGGTAAACAAATACCCCTACCTCAAGTTGTGTGGTTGATGTTCAAGCTTTCCTCTAGTTTTTCTTTGATATCTCCTCTCCTATTCTTTCTTTCCCTTTTCTTTTTTCTTCTCTTTCTACTGGCCATAATGTGAGATGAGAGAAAATAATGGAAAAGTCAAAGAAGCAGAAGATAAGGACAGCGGAGAGAGCTGGAGAGATAAGGATGAGTTGAGATATTTAGTTAGAAACTTTATATCTCTTAGGAATACTTTGATCTTACCAATTCAAGTTTCCTAACTTCCATAGGTATTATGAAAAATCCTAGGATTCATCTCAATTCTAATCTCATCATTGCTTTATTTTTCTTACACTTAAAATTGTCACATAAGTTCTATTACTCTTCCTTAAGTTATATTAAACCTAAGGAAATAAGAAAATAAGCTTACAAGTATCTACCTTAATTTGTTCTTATTATCAGAAAATTATCTATTCTTTACTTAATATCTTTATAAATTCTCATAATTTTCAAGATATCTGCCTATTTAATCTGTTCCTCAAATGCTCACTCAGTGTTATTAAAAATACCCAACTAACTCAATTAATTCTTTAAAATTAACCACATTATATTCTATTCATATATAACTTAGAAATAAATTTTTCATATTTATTTTCCTTATCTAAGCAGTTTATGCTATTCTCTGAACTATTAACAATTATTTCTCACATTAAGTGATATAGCAAAATAACTAAACTAACTTAAAAATGTTACCAAAGTTAACAGGTAACTCTTACAAGAGTTATTGAACTTATACAACTATGATTAAGACTAATTAGTTAGGGAGGATGTTACGAATACCCTTGACACTAAGTTATTTCATAAAATGAAATTTGATTTTATTGTCCAAAACGAAATGTGGAGGTTGTTATGAAGGTGTGAGAATTAGCAATCATCCATATATATATATATACAAAAGTGTTTGGTACATATGTAATGTACCGAATAATTAATCAAATCTTCATTTATGAACTAATTGAAAATGTAATTAGAAAGCCATTTTGTAATAAAAATACATTTGATTAATTAATTTTTTTAATAATAAATTAGATTTAATTAATTCCATTTTGTATTCATTTAATTTTATTATATATTTTCATGTAAAATTTTTTATCAAGTGCAATGTTTTTACTTTTGCATACTGAACAACAGAGACAACAACTTGGCATATATCACCAATATAGCAAGAGAAGGATTAAGCTCGTCCAATAAACCATATTCTAACTTCACCTTGAAATCAGTTAAAAATTTTAGCTTTTGAGATTTGTAAATATAAATTCCAAAATTAAAAGATTTCCTAAAAATAGTCATGATTAATACCCATCCACACTGAATTCTATGACATTCATCTTAGCCTTTTTCCTTTTTTTTATTTTCTTTTTCAGTTCCAACAAAACATATTAGACTTATGAGGAGTGCTACCAACACACTTTTTAACACACTTTTTTTTAACACACTCCTTCTTATTGGTCCATGTCACATATTCAAATTTCATTAAAATTTATTACTTACTAAAATTTAAGACATGAACCAATAAAAAGGAGTATGTTAAAAAGAGTGTGTTAAAGAGTGTGTTGGTAGCACTTATCTTAAACCTATACTATCTGAAGCAACACAATGAATTAGAAGATTTATATAACCAACAAAAAGAGAAAGGAATAAATAAAATATTAAATTACACATTACCTACTAAATATGGGGAGCCGTTTATCTGTATGAAAATTTTCCTTATATAGATTAAGGTTTAAACCAAACAAAGGAATTGTTAAAGGAATTTTGTTCAACCAATATTTGAAATTAGAAGTTAAGACGATATTCATGTCTAATTGCTCGGAACAATCCAATATTAGCACAAACAGCAACGTATTTTATATACCTGCCCCTCAGCCAGAAAAATCTGAAACTTATAAACCAACGTCTTCGATCCTAACAGAGGCATGAATTTGTCCTCCCTATTGTAACATGAAAAATAGAGTCGTCTACTCAGAATGCAAATAATTTGTGATTTTAGTTTAATGAAAAGTGAAAATTACACATTGATTGATCTATCAAAACCATCTCAATTGAATTAGGAACTTTTGGATTGTTTAAACTTGACAATATCCACAAGCGAACAACTCGAAGTCTCAACTTCCATGTCTCTTTTTGGAGATTTATGCTCAAAATCATATCAAAATTAGTAGTCATAACTCCAATACAATCCCTAACAGCTTCAAAATGTAAAACTGCATGGTAAAAAGAAAACACTCTACCCTATGTACAAAAAACATAAATATATGAGATGTGAAAGAATTGTTAGGAATCAAGGAAATTGTGCCTTTTTAATTCATAAACCTAGAATTTCAACGAATCAATAGGGTAGAAAAATAATAGAGCATATGTCAATTAAATAATGAAGCAATCAAAGTAAGAAAATAATCAAACAATAATTGAAATATTCCTTCTTACATTTATATGCACATGTCCAAATGATGGGTGTTGAAGATAAGATTAAGTAATTATTGTCCTTTTTTAATTTTGAGACCTGATTTGATATATATTTTTCCTATCAATTGAAAAATGAAATTGGATAATGTTATTTTTTATTTATAACAAATTAGATTTGTTACTATCATTTCATCAAACTTAATCATGGAGGAATATTCTTTAATTGCGGATGTTGAAAAATTAGTAGTATTTTATTTTGAAATAAAATCAATAAATATTGCTTGTAATCTTGTAATTCTATCTAAATAAATAAATTTGTCATCCAATTAATTGCATTTATTAAATATATGCAAAAAAATAAAAGATTAGCTTTCTATATGTCATAAACGTGATTGGCTTTTATTAGCATTTATAATGCAATTTTCTTTGATTGGCTCTTATAAATTTATTATATAATGCAATTAATTATCTGTCTAATCAGTTAATCGTTTAATTATATTTTATTAATCAATTATTGCCTTGAAATGTATATATTATATTATTATATTATATATTATTTTATATTATAAATTATAGATTCTTTGGCTAACACTCAAACATCCATGTGCTTGGGAGATTGACATGTTTCAACAGTATTTCTTGTGTCATTTTAAAGTTAGATGAGAGCCAAACTTCCCGAGACTATCTATAAACAAAATTAAATTATATATCATGATTTTTGAGCTTTATGATAAAGGCAAGACAATAAATGAAAAAGACAGTGACATTAAAAAAAGGAGGCAAGGGATGAACGCTTGGTTAATGTCCTTAATTTCTAGAATAAATGATAATTAGCTTTGATTGGCGTTTATAATACAACTAGATTAACACCCGTGCAAAGTGCGGAGTTATAAAAAAAAGAAAAATATTTTTTTAAATTTTGAATTATGTAATAAAATGTTAATAATTTTTTAATAAAGAATATATTAATCAAAATTCAAATTTTGAATTGTTTTTGATAAATAGAAAATTTCAAGAATTTTAAATTTAAATTATGTAATAAGATATTAAATAATCCTTTCAATAAATAAGATATTAATGAATATTAAAATTTTAAATTCTTTGAGGTGAGATAGTAACGAAAATTCAAATTTTAATTTTTTTGTATTAATCTATTATGCATGACACATGGCATAAAAAATTGCAACATGTGTCAAAATTTAGATGACACATCAGTGTTATAAGTTAGAGTTGTCACTTGATAAAATTTTACAAATTATATATATATATATATAGATTTCTTTGATTGGATTTTATAAGCTTATTATATAATGCAAATTATTAGCTTTCAAATTAATTAATCAATTAATTATATTTTATTTAGAAATTACTTGAATATATATTGCTAGTAATTGTCTTTAAAATAATTTGAAATTCATAGTTTTGGAGGCTTTCTATTTGAGAAAAGATATTTTTGTTGGAGGAAAATCAAAATGCGTATACATGTTATACTTGTAACAATCATATGATCATCATATATCATATAATAATAATAATATATAAATAGAATATATATACCTTCAAATTATGACATGTGTCATTTTGACATGACAATATATGTATAAAATGTTGTCATATATAACAAATATGTGCTTCTAATAACTGTTATGTGACATATCATGTTACAATTTAAAAAAACGTGCAAATGTGTCGCCACATCAAAAAAGTTATACCACGCTGATATTTTTTTTAAAGACTAGAAAATAAATAAAAATTGGAATTTATTTATTAACATTATAAATTATTAAAATTTTGAAAAAAAAAGCTAAAAAAAAGAATTAGAAACATAAAATAGCACCGAAATGAAAAAGATTCATTGAAGGAAAATTTAAAAACCCACTTATGCCCTTTTGGATTGAGCTTCTAACATCGAATTTGAAATTCATCTCCACAAAAGTTCATCTCCTCAAAATATTATAGTACAATGACTACCATTCAGATTCCCGTTTCTTTCGCCGTTTTAGGTTGATGAGTTTTCATCCCTGAAAAAGATTAAGCTTTTGTGTACGACAACATCGAGATTCTCATTTTCTTTATCGTTTTCGGTTGATGAGTCTTCATCCTTAAAAAGGATTAAGCTTATATGTATGACGACATCGATGAGTCTTCATCTCTTCAAAATTCATCTTTTGCATCTGAATCATATAAAGAACAAGCGATGAGACCTTCAACACATACTCAAAGTTCATCTTGGAGTTCATATCAGATTACCACTCTATTTACCACATACTCATGGTTCACCTTCACCTTCACCTTCACCATTTAGAAGAACTGTTTTTAACCAACTCGCTGAAACATTATATATGGGCAGTCTACCACTTCCTTTGTCTGAACTCTTTCTCAGTGGTCATGTTACCGAAAAAAATGGTTGTTCAATTAAACCCTACCAAAACCTGTAACATGTTCATGGAAAACCCAAAACGAACGAATGGAGAAGAGGTAATTAATTTATTTTCTAAAAATACCTATAAATTAGTTAATTGGTGGATTGCATTTGAGGTTCAATTTTTTTCTCCAAAATTCAATTTTTATTTGATTGATTCTATTTTTATTCTAATCAATTATGATAGTTTTAATATGGAAAATAACGATCACTTATTTTATTTTTCAATCATAATATTGTTGTTAATTAAATTTGGAAATTTTTTAGTCACTTATTTTAAATTTGAATTGATTTTCATCTATTCAAATATGGAAAGATATTAATTAGGCATTTATTCTGAGTTAAATATGAAAAGTTTTGGTTAAATATTCCAGTTAAATAATTTTGGTAATTATCCGAATTGATTTGAAATTTATTTTTTCTGATTGATAAACTCTATAACCAAATATTATGTTGCTAATTTAATTGCTACAAATCAAATTATTACTTACTACGTAATTATAATTGTAATTGTAATTTCTAATAAAGAGAGACCATTTAAGACATTTGTCATGCCTTTTATTTTTATTTATTTTGTTTAGTGAAAATATTTTTTTCTTTTAGTTTTACTTAATTGTAGTAATTATTGTCAAATTTTTAATATGAAGCATTACATTCAATTTCAAATTTATACGGCTATAGTCCTAAAAATTACAGCAATTAATATATAATGTCACTCAATTTAATTATAGAGTTTGGATTTTTATTATTTTGAATTTTTTATATTGATTTCATGTTTTTAAAGGGAAAAAAATGGAGTTGTAAAGAATATAGAAGTAAATCTAATATATTTCATGTTTTCCTCATAATTCATAACTCATTTTTCTAATAATCCTCTTAATTATTATATATGAAAAATATTGAATGTTTGTTATGTTCTCAAGACTTGAATGTATTTACTTTTTCATTTAATACTTTCTTTAGTAAGTATTAGGAAGATTATTAGGAAAGTGATTTACGAGGATATAACAAAACTCTTTGTCGAGGAATAATTCTAAATCCTTATAACTCATCTTCTTAATAATCTTCCTAATTACCAGATATGAAAAGTATTGAATGCTTGCTACGTTCCTAAGATTTGAAAGTATTTATTTTTCCATTTAATAATTTCTTTATTAAGTATTAGGAGGATGAAAAAGACTTCTCTATATTGAGTTTGTGTGTAAAGTGAGTAAATATAGGTGTATCACCATTTAGTCTAAAATACATTGAATCCTTATTCCACAATTAATTTAAGGGTGGATACATCATTACTTGCTCACTTTACACGTAAACTCAAGCCTTATCCTTAGGAGAATCTTTAGGAAGATATAACAAAACTCTTTGTCGGGTACACTATGACAATCACATTATTAATTAATAAATAGTTATTATAGTTAATTAATAAAATATCCTTATTTACTATCACAATTAATCTTGGGTACTCCAAGTTTATGAAAGAATTTATCAATTTAAATTTCTCGATTTAAATTTCAATAATATTATATGCATACACTTATACATTATTTTACAACTGTATAATTTATACTATTTAATTACAATTAGTCTTACATCATTTTCTGCGCATCCTGATTTTGATTTTGTCACTTCAAATGATGTTTGGGGATATGAGGCTCATTGATGTGTTAGAAGCGTTATTCTTTAAATTTGCTTCTAAAGTCTACGGAAAGGAGCATTGCATAACTACACTTCAAAATCGGCTGCAGAATGATGCTGTGCAAGCCCCACTTCAAATCTTGATGTTATCCCAAGCATAGTTCTTAAACTTTCATTTTAATGGAGACAGTTCAAGAGTTGCAGCTACAAAGTATAGGTTAGTTTCTAACTCAAACTAACTTGGTTTGTTAAATTTCCATTTTTTTGGGGGGGACGGGGGGTTGTGGAACTCGCTTGGCTGTTATTCTTCAAACAGAAACAAACATGCATAAGGAAGATAATTCTCTCTTCTAGTCTCAAATTCCTCATCCTTTTATCTCATGCATAAGAATCTATATGTTCATGTTACTACATTTTTATACTCTCTTGGCTATTGTTGGACACAAGGTAAATGATAAGCATCAAAGTGTTTTGGCCAATCCACTTCCTAGTCCTCCCCTTAGAAAGAGTTCACAGAACCGGGAAAAGTCCCAAAATGTTATTTTTGACTGACTAATAATATAGCCATCTCATACATTAAAAATAAAAATAAATATATATAGCCATATCCTGTTTCAAGATCTTGCGACTGGAACTTGGAAAAAATTAGAGCTTGTCAGATTGAAGACCGCATATGTCATTTTTATCCTAATTTCAGCACCTTGACAAAGAATTTGATGGCATAAACAAAGATTTGAGAATTCAATTAAATATCTGCTGAATTATATTATTTAGTATAAGGATTTGGTGGAACCTCTTAGGACAAAAAAACAAATACTGTCTACAACATCCCCTCTCAATTTGAATTTGATCTAAATTATATTATATTGGATATAGTAGTCATAGAACTAATCTCACTTTCTTGTAAGTATTCCTCAGATGACAGAAAAGAGAAGAACTCACATGGACCCACAATTGTCACTCAGCAACCTCAACATCCAAGATTCATAGACTATAAATGGTGGTTTCGTGTATCCCTCTACATTATCTTTGTTCTAGCAGGCCTATCTGCAGCCACTCTTCTAGGAAGGTTATACTATGACAAAGGTGGTGATAGCAAATGGATGGCAACATTTGTTCAATCAGCTGGATTCCCAATACTATTTCCACTCCTTTATCAGTTCCCACCACATGCCAAATTTACTAACATGCACAACAATGATTCCTCCAAAACTAAACCAAAAATTTCCACCCTCCTTTTCCTCTACCTAGCTTTTGGCTTACTTCTGGCAGGGGACAACATGATGTATTCCTATGGACTTCTATATCTCCCAGTTTCCACCTTTTCTCTACTATGTGCAACCCAATTAGCCTTCAATGCATTATTCGCTTACTTCATGAATTCCCAGAAGTTCACAGCACTCATATTCAATTCTATAGTCGTCCTTACCATATCAGCTTCCTTGCTTGCAATCGATACCCAATCTGAGGACTCAATGGGTCTTCCAAGAGAAAAGTATTTAATTGGGTTCTTCTGCACCCTTTGCGCATCTGCTACATATGGTTTAATTCTCTCGCTTATGCAGTTTTCTTTTGAGAAGGTTATAAAAGAAGAAACCTTTTCTGCCGTCTTTGACATGCAATTTTATCCGTACTTCATTGCTACCTGTGTTTGCGTTGTGGGATTGTTTGCAAGTGGAGAATGGAAAACTTTGGCGAAGGAGATGAAGGAATACCAAAAGGGAAGGGTGTCATATATAATGACACTGCTTTGGACTGCTGTGACATATCAGATATCCACCATTGGTACGCTGGGGTTGGTGTTTGAGGTATCTTCATTATTCTCAAATGTAATAGGTACTTTGTCATCGCCCCTAGTTCCCATCCTTGCTGTTATGTTCTTTCATGACAAGATCAATGGGGTGATGGTTATAGCCTTGCTGTTAGCAGTATGGGGCTTTCTTTCCTATATTTATCAACATTATCTAGATGACAAAAAAGTCAATGCTGATAGAAGTGATGGCGTTGAGGTTTTAAGGGGTGAGGTAGAAATTTGCTGATGGAATGGACCAACTTTTGATGAAGTTAGCAATCTCTTTCGGAATTGAGTTGACACGAGAGCGTAGACAAGGGTGATGTTGCTGTTGCAATTGTGTGAATTGTATCTTTCTTGATATTCTAGCAAAGCTTGATCTAAATCATCATCAATTTTACATCATTTGTTTTAGATTTTTTTCACCCTTGAAAATCAATTCTACCAGTTTAAAATTAATTCCTATAATAGCTAAAGTTGTTTGTCTAATATATTCAAAATTAATTTGCACTGTAGAAACCAATTCTAATAAGAATAATTTTTTCCCTGTAAAATTAAAATAAAATAAATTTTACTAGTGGATCCAATAATTTCTAAAAATATTACTATAATGAGCATTCTCACCGTCAGTTCATTCAGCATTCTCATCGTCAGTTTATCTAGACTTAGAATGATTTTATGAAAATAATTAAGAGTGTCCAACAGATCGAGTCAATCCACGAACTTGTGAGTTTCAACCCAATCTAACCCATAAAATGCGGGTTGGATTGGATCCGCGGGTTGTGTTAGGTTGAAAAATGCTTCAACCCATAATATGTGGGTCAGGTAATGGGTTGAAATACTTCCAACCCAACCCACCTACCCTTTTTTTTAAAAAAAAAAGTAGCCCAGACAAAGTGTGCATTTTGCTTGAAAAATATTTTTAAGGTTCATAAATATCTTCTCTGATATAGTTAGGAGCAGCGTTAGATCATGTAAATATACTAACAAATAGAAGCCAAAGTGAGAAGAGAAAAAGATATCAAAATCCTATCTATCTACTCCTTTTCCACTGGCTCCAGTGCAGCTAGTAGTTCTCTCTTCTCTGCAACTAGTCTCTGTAACTAGTTCTTCGCAATGCAGCCATTCTCCCAAGCTCCCAACATTTGTGCCTTGAGTCAGTGACCATTGCTTCTTCTCCCACCCGATCTCCCAGTCCCAACGATTGCGATATCGCTGTGAGTCAGTGATCATTACTTCTTCTTCCACCCGATCTCCCAACTATTCTCTATAACTAGTCACACCACCACACATTAGCGTGTCCCTCTTCCCTCTAGCAGTTTTTTTAGTTTTCTGCACCACCTAGCCCCAGTAGGTAAATCTTCTTCCTCTACTCTTTTCATGTAAATTTGGAACATAAGAGGGAGTGCAGCTGGGTACAGTACAACTACACCGTACTGGCAGCAGAGCTACAGGTACGAGTAAAGTAGGTAGGCGATGAATATAGTATCACTGGAGAAAAAGAAGAGTAAGCTTAGAATGTAGGATTGCACTTGCTAAAATTATTATCATTGATGAGCTTCCATTTAAATTTGTTAAAAATGAAAGCTTTAAAAGTTTTGCTCAGCAACCTCAATTCAAAGTTCTTTCTAAACAAACTGTTGGTAGAGATATTATGCAATTGTATGTGTTTGAGACTAATTTGTTATTTGAGTTATGACTAACTTTGTTTAATTTGTTTCATACTTAGTAAGACTTGTTAATTGTTAGTTTGTTATGCACTTATTGAGTTATGATATTTAGTTTATTTGAGATTGAGACTTATGTTATTAATTTGTTAAATTTTGTATTTTGACTATTTTTTCAAGAATTTAAAAAAAAAATACGTCGGACCCACGGGTTCGACCTAACTCAACCTACTCTTGAGCGGATCGGGTTGGGTCGGATAGAGCGAAAATATCTCTTCGACCCAACTCAACTCAACCCTCTGCTCTGGCGAGCGGGGCGGATCCAAAAATACTGCTAAACTCACTCATCCCAACCCACGAACACCCCTCAAAATAACAGCGGGTCTATATAAGAATGGCAACAGGGTGGGGTAAGGGTGGACAGTGCTTACCCCACCCCTGAACTTGTTTCCGTCGGAGTATCCATTTACAATCTCTACAGGAAACCAGGATATCTATAAGTATTTATTAGTATTAAATAGCTGAAAATAAAATTTTAAAAATAGAAAAAATAAAAAATAAATAAAATAAATTTTAACATCACATATAATAATATTTTTTAATATTTTAATTTTTTTTATAAAATTAAAAGAATGTCATAAATAATATATCAAATTTAATTATATTTATAATAATTAATCTACCTAAATAATTATTACAAAAATGATATATATATTTTTTAACAATTTTTATTATTATGAATTCATTTATTTAAAAATTCATAATAAAATAATTAAAAAAATATTTTTTTATCTTTTCTTAAAATCAAAGAGAAAAAACATAATATATATAAAATACTAAATAAATAAAAAAATATATTAACGGGTTCACGCTTTAAAGAGAAATGAAGTGTCAGAGAAGTTGTGTTTGGTTTTGGTTTGAAGCAAATTATAGAGAAAAGACAAAACTTGGCTCTAATTCTAGTTGGAGAGAGTTTCTTCAACTTCCATCTAATCTGTTATTACATGTTTATTATTCATTTAATTTATTATCATGTATTAATTAACTTAATTAAATAAAATTAAAAATAATACATCTAAATAAATTAGATGGATAATAAATATATGACAATAAATTAGATGGGGGTGGAGGGACTCCCTCTAACCAGGATTGAAGCTAAGTTCTTTCCATAGAAAAATGAAACGATTAGTGAGTGGTATGAAAGAGAAAGGAAAGAAAGAGAGAAAAAATCTAATTTGAGTGGTTGAGAAATGTGTGAGAGTTGGTGGGATTGAGAGAAATAAATGAAAAATAAATTTGAATATCATTGGAACTGATCAAGACAATTTTTTTTTTCTTTTAAAGAAAGATAAAAAGTTTGAGTTAGTTTAAAGAGTTTGATTTTAATATTAATATAAAATTTTTTACATCATCAATCAATTATATATTACTACATATGTCATATGTGATTTTTGATATAATTATCATGATAATTAAACAATTTTTTATAACATATCAATACATAATTAAATGTCAATATTCAAAACTTTTATACTGTAGTCAAATTAAATCTTAATTTAAAATCTTAATATTTATTAGTTGAATTCAAATTCTAATCTTCAATTACTAAACAAATTCTAATATTATAATTGTTTGAATTAATATATATCATTAGTCAAAAATTAAGATATTTTAAAAATGAATTATTTTAAGTCATCTAAAAAAAATATTATTTTATGAGTGTATTATGTATATACGCACGTACACACACTAGTGTTCGGTACCCATACAATTAGGGGTGCTCATATAGTCCTACCTAATAACTCAGTCCGAAGTTAATTTGACAGAGTTAGGTTCTTAAAATAAAACTCGATGTAATTTTTGGGTCGGGTTTAAACTACACTTTAGGTCAATCCAACTTTGTCCGATGTTACTTAATTAATTAAAAATTATAATTTTATAAAAATTAGTAACAAATTATAAGATTTTTTTATTTAAATTAATACTTTTTGTATTGATATAATTTGTTTCAAAATGTATATTTTAAAACATCACATAATTTTTGTTTCATACTTTAAAATTTTATGACTTAGCTATATCTACATAATATTTAAATTTGTAAATTCTATCTAAATGTTATGTTAACCCGATCTTGACCTGATCACTAATTGAGCCGTAATTGAGTATCTTAAAATTTGACCCAATAAAAATATTGAGTCACGTTCGAATCAAGTTAAACCTGTTCCAATTCGGCACATGAGCACCCAAACAAACAATGTAGGAATAATTAATAAAATTTTATTTTTGTGAAGTAATTGAAATCATAATTAAAAAGTCATTTTGTAATAAAAATACATCTGATTAATTAAATATTTTAACAATAAATCAGATTTTAATTAATTTTATTATGTATTCATTTAAAGTTTTTTACTTCCGTGATTACTTGATTTAGATATTAATATATTTTCATGTAAAATTTTTTACTAAGTGTAATGTCTTTAATTTGGTGTACTAAACAAAAACAACAGCCTGACATACGTCACTAATCTAGCAAAAAAAGAATTAAGCTCGTCCACATAAGAATAAAACAAATCACATTCTAACTTCACCCTAAAATAAGTAAAAATTTTGGTCTTAGAGATTTGTAAATACAAATTCCAAAATTAAAAGGTTTCCTAAAAGTATTTATGATTCATAGTGATTCACACTAAGCTCTATGGTATGCATCTTAACCTTTTTTCCTTCCTTTTCATATTCTTTTTCAGTTCCAACAACACATCAGACCTACAACATTTGAAGGAACAAAATGATTTAGAAGATTTATATAACCAACAAAAAGATAAAAGAATAAATAAAATATCAAATTGCACGTTACCTACTAAGTATAGGAGCTCTTTGTCTGTTTGAAAATTTTCATCAAATGGAATGAGGTTTAAACCATAGAAAAGAATTGTTGAATATATTTTGTTCAATAGGGGTTTAAAAGTAAAAGCCAAGACGATATTCATGTCTAGTTGTCTGGAACAATCCAATATTAGCACTTATACCAAGGTATATTGTATACCTACCCCTCAACTAGAAGAATATGAAACTTATAATCCAAAATCTTCCTAACACAGATATGAATTTGTCCTCCCTATTGTAACATGGAAAAAAGAGTCATCTTCCCAAAATGTAAATAATTTGTAATTTTAATTTAATGAAAAGAGAAAATTACACACCGATTCCAAAACCATCTCAATAGAATTAAGAACTTCTGAATTGTTAAAACTTGACAATGTCCGCAAGCGAACAACTCGAACCCTCCTCAACTTCCATGTCTTTTCTTGGGTACTTACTTATAAAATCTTATTGAAATTAATAGTCGTAATTCCAAGACAATCCCTAATACCTCCAAATTGTAAAACAACAAGGTGAACAGAAAACACAGGGTATGGTTGTATAAATTGCCCTATATAAGAACAACATAAATATATGAGGTGTGAAATTAAAGAAATAAAGTAAGAATTAAAGAATTGTCAGAAATCAAGAAAATTATGCCTTTTAAATTTGTAAACCTACAATGTCAACAAATTAATAGGGTAGACAAATAATAGAGCATATGTCAATGAAATAATGAAGTAAACAAAGTAAGAAAATAATCATACAATAATTGAAATCTTCCTTCTTAAATTTATATGCGTGTGTCAAAATGATAGGTGTTGAGAATAAGATTAAATATCTATTCTTCTTTTTAATTTTTGAAATCTGATTGATTTGATGTATATTTTCTCATTAATTAAGAAATTAAATTGTTAATGTTATTTGCTATTTATAACAAATTAGATTTGTTACAATCATTTCAACAAATTTTACCATAGAGGAATAATCTTTAACCGCGAATGTTGAAAATTTATTAATATTTTATTTTGAAATAAAATCAATACAACTTTATTGCAATCTTGTAAATCTATCTAAACAAATAAAAATTGAATTTTGAATTTTTTTAACTTACGATTTAAAGATATTGTGTTGAAAGAAAAATCATGAAATACCTATCTCATTGACATTTGTCATAACTTTTCCTGAAACAAGCCTTGAAATGTATATATTATTATTATTATTATTATTATTATTAGTGCTTTTGACCCGTGCATCACACGGAGTAATAATTTTTACCAAAATATTATATTTATATGCAACAATTTAAGTTAATCTCATTATATAAATTTATTTATTTTCATATAAACTTATTAACATTTTACCATTTAACAAAATTTATATAAATTATGTAAGCTTTAATAGGAATATTATTTCCTGTGAAAAAATAATTGTTTAACAATAAAAAGTATGTCTTTAAAACGAATATATAATATATACTTACAAATAAAAAACATATACTATCATAAAAATAAATATTTATCTCTTAAATTTTTACCTTATTTTTAAGGTTATATGAAATTTATCACTAATGCAAAAGTTATATCATCATTATGATTACTGTAGTATACCTTTGAATGCAAATTTCATTAATAACATTAATAGAAAATTATATTGAGATTTTGTCTCTTAATTTTTCACCCATATTTTAAGGAGTATAATATATTGACTCCTAAAGCTAAATTTCTGTTTTCTTTTATAATCACTATTGTATATCTTTAAAATATCATAAAAAATTTATGAGATTTTATATGTGAAATTATATTTAAAATCAACACCCTATTTTTTTTGAAAAAAACTTATCTAAAGTGAATCTGTCTCTAAAATAAGTTTGTTTCTAAAGTAAATAAGCAAGATTGTATCCACCATTAATTTAATTTAAAGTACATCATGATTTTAACTTATTAAAATTTAATGATAAATATAACATCATTTACTTATTTTAGAGACAAATACACTTTAGGAGTCTTATCCTAACTTTTCACCCCATTATCAAGAACATATGAAATGAACTCTTAATAAAGAATGATATATCTATAATATGATATTTAATAAAATTTTGGTGAACATGATACAGTTTTTCTTATTCAATTTTACACGGAAAATGAAAAAAAAATCCCATTCATAATTTTTTAATTATCTATTTTGATCCCACCTAGACTTTTGTATTCATCCGATGCATAGGGTAACAAAAGAATTTTTAATGAAATGCATGGAGGAAATAAAAGAAAATATTAATAAACCAAAATTATGATTAAGAATTTTTTATTATGTCTATAAAGATAAAGTTAATAATGTCAAATCAAGATATAATAATATAATTTGAGTTTTAATAATTTATCATTTAACAAACTGTATATAAATGATGTACACATTAATAGTATTATCACTTCTTAATAGAGATGTCAAATAGGTTGATTCGTCCTGCTCTATACTACCACGAGTTGGCAAAAAAGGGACGGGGGCAGGTAGACCTATTTTGGAATATGGGTTGAGAAGGTCAATTCACCTTGTTTTTATGGTGAGTTAGTGGGTCAACTTGTCTAAAAAAAGAAAAAGAAAAAAGAGAATGATGAGTTGGTAGATTAGAAGGGCCAACTTGATAATAATTAAATAAAAAAATAAAAAAAGTGATAAGTTAGGCGTCAACACACTAAAAAGTGAAAGAACAAGGCTTGTTAGACAGGTTAACACATGAATTGACCCGCCTAATTCGCCACCAAAAGATAAAAAAAATGAAAAAAGAAAAGTGACCTAATGGATCAACCTGCCTTGCCTAAAAAAACAAGTTGCAAAATGCAACCAACCCTCCATTTTTGGTGGCTTAAACAGGTTAACCCGTTTTGAGATCTCTATTTTTTTTTAATTTTCCAGAGTATTCTTGCACTCGATAGGTGAGAAACTAATATATCGGAATACTGTTAGAGGCCTAAGTGGAGAGAGTCCGGATCCTCTCCAGTACTGGAGAGTCCAATACTGAATTTTGATGTATGTTATAAATAAAATAAAATATAATAAAATATATATTATAAATAAAATAATATATAATAAAATGTATGTATGATTTTTACATGTAAAAAAAACACTAGACCCTCCAGTACTGGATAGGATCTTGGCTCAAGTGGAGATCCCTCCTCGATGATAAGAAAAGAATTATTTAGCAATTAAAGTGCACACACGTATCCACAAATAAGAAATGTATGCTATCACACACACACACACACACACACACACATATACCCACAAATAAGATACATATACTATCATAAAAATAAAAAATCATATCTTAAATTTTCACCTTCTTTTAAAGGTTATATCAAACTTATCACTAATGAAAAATTTTTATCATCATTTATAATCAACTTCTTTTTTATTTTGTCAAAAATATACTACAAATAATATCAACTTGAGATATAACAATATAATTTGAGTATTATCAATTTATCACTTAACAAAGTTTTGAAAGCATTAATAGGACTACTACTTTATTTGATCAATAAAATAATTATCTAATAGTAAAAATTGCTAGTTTAGATCACCTACCAATCTAATATGCTTTTCCCACACTCTTATTTGCATTCAAATGTGACACACATACAAAAGTCAAAAGTTTGCTTGTGGACCTGTGGAGTGAATAGTATAGACTCATCATGTTTTATTTTATTAATAGGCTTATCTCGGATGTGCAACGATAACGACACCACTAGCACGAAGTATTGAAGTACTTATAGTAGTATAAAAAAATAACAAAAATGCACCTACTTGAAAAGAATAAATATATTTAATATTATAATATTTTATGTAAATAATAATGTATTTAATTTTTAAATAAATTTTGTAAAATAATTTATTTAATTAATAATATTAAAAAATATTTGTTATATATTTTTATTAAGTCTTAATTATTAATTATTAAATATCTTAGTATTTAAATATTAAAATATTTTATTAAATATTTTTATAATAAAATATTATTTTAATTATTTCTTTACCCACACATATGAAAGAGAAAATATTTTATGAGAACTTAACATGTGAAATGCGTAATAATAACTAATAGGACAATTCGCAAGTGCACAAAATTGATTATGTAATGAAATAGTAACTAAGATATCGTTCTCACAATGAGTATTTATTAATTACCAAAATTATATTAACTCTTCTATTATTTAAAATGTCGAAAGAAATTTTAATTAGATTAATAATAAAGAAAATTAAAAATAATAAATTAAATCAAAACAAGGCAAGAACTAACAAGAGAAAAAATAATATTAATTAAACTATAGTATTTTGATTTCAATTAAACTAATCCTATTTAACTTAATTGATTTATAATTCAATTTTAATCATTTTATGCAAAGAGTGGTAATATTAAATTATTTAATATTCTTTTCTGAGTCATACTAAATAAATTGAAGAGCACCTTTTTTACCTATTTTCTTATAGCAATAATAAGCATAAATTAACTCATTAAAATCTATGATTAATTAACTCAATCTTCTACAAAATAAATATGTACTCACATTTCGATTATTACTTATAGAATTTATTACCTATGTCAAATAAAAAAAATTATTTTCGATGTGATTATAAGATACTGATCAAAATAAATTAAAAATAATAATAAATTCTTGGGGAGTTTATTACTTATATTAAATTAAGAAATTTATTATCTATGTCAAATAATAAAGTTTACTGCACCATTCAATTCACGGAGTCCAGCTGCTACACACTCGAGAACATGGGCTCACACATTGCAATTATTCTTGGCCCAACGTTGGCTCTGATTGGTTGTTGGCCCACTTGCTTTAGTTCTGCTTTTGCATTATGACTTTTGTAAATGCCATCATCAAGTTAACGTGCAACATCTCTTTAAAGCAACGACCGCCATAAAAAGGAAAATGATGGGAGAACATTGTCCTCAGATCATTTTCTATGATACACTCTTTTTTTATATTAATTTTAAAAAGTTATAATTAAATAAAAAAATGATATAAAAATACTAATATGATCTACGAAATATAGACACAGACATGAATATGTATTACGATACTGAGTAACACATCAAATTTAAAAATTATAGAATACGGACACGACATATATATATATATATAAGTAAATTAAAAAGTGATTTTTATATATAATTACAAAATTTAAGAAAAAAATTTTATAATTTATTAATATCATTTCTATAAACTTGAAGATTTATAATATTTTAATATATGTCATATGTGTCAATATTTACTACCTAGTAAGCTCGTCCTAAAAAATATAGAGTATAATTTCTATTGATATTTTTTAAAAAATTTCCTAAACAAACTTCTCTTAATACAACTAACGATATATAAGTACATGTACGTAAAAAAATTAACTAGAGGGAATATTGGTGTGAGTCAAGTTTCGATGACGACGAAGTGGACGACTTGGTACGAGCAGAGATAGAAGGAACAAATAAAAATATTGGTGTGTAATAAGATAAAACTTAAAATACTGGTATGCAAAAATAGTAGTTTGGGACGTCAGTCATGTAATTGAACTTGAGTGAGTTACAGATTTACTAATTGAACGTTAGTCATGAAAACTAATTTTTTTCAAAAAAAATTATTAATGAGTCATGTCCAAGTCGTGTCTTAGATGTGTTTAAGCGTGTCTGAGACGTGTCTAAGCGTGTCCAAAATAAAAAATAATAATCTTTTTAATCAGATATATTTGAACATATATGACACATGTGTCGTATGAATGTCTCTATGTGTCCGATATGCTAACACGCCTCAAAAATAGTGTATCCGTGTTTCATAAGATATAATTGATAGTATAAAGAGAGGTATAAAAAGTGATGTAAGAGAAAAAAAGTGATAACAAAATCATAGTTGCCATAAAAATTGCTCCTTTCTCATCTAACGACCGGGAAAAGTTTAACGTACTCAAAAAATTTTAGGAGCCTCCATGCTCAAAATTTTCAAAAGCAGTTGATTTTGATTTGAAATTGATAAACAGTATAAAATTATTATTTGGTATTTACACAACAAGTCTTTAAAAGGCATCAATTAAGTTTAAATTATTAATCATCGTATTTCACACAAAAATCACTATTTATTTATCTTAATTTCACCACTTACTTAGTTATCACATGAATTAATTTTTTTTATGATCTAGTGATTTATAAGTAGTGAAAAATGATGATTTAAGCTTATTATATGATTATTTAAGTTTAAACCATTAATCATCATTTCTTACACATGAATCATTTATTTTCTCCTTAGTCACTCACTTAGTAACTTTTATGTGTATTAATTCATGATTTGGTGACCCATGATCTAGTGACCCATAAGTAATAAAAAATGATAATTTAAGTTTATTATGTAGTGATTTAAGTTTAAGTTATTAATTATTATTTATTTTTTTCTTAATCATCATTTAGTAATTTTTATATGTATTAATTTATAATTTGGTAGCCCATAATTTGATGACTTATGAGTGATAAAAAAAAATAATTTAAATTTATTATATAGTGATTTAAGCTTAAATTAATAATCATCACTTATTTTCTTCTCAACCATAACTCAAAAAACAAAAAACAAAAATAACCGGTTAATGAAAATTGACCGACTATTGCGGGTTGGCTTTTTGTGAACGTCCATGCTCCAAAGCCATATAGAAGTATAGTAAACGTTACCCTAATGATCGTGGGTCCTAGCAAGCATTTGCCTTCATGTAATTTCATTCCGTGCTATTGTTCTTCTCTCGAGCTTCACGTTCAAAGCATAAGTCATGGTCACTTTCATCTCTTAAAAACTATTGAATAAGAAGACTAAAATAATAAAAATAAGCACAAGAATAACAAAACTGTTAAGTTTAGAGGTATATATACATATATATACAGGGGACATAAGAAAAAAAATTGTGATAGGGTGAAAAAAGTATATCTTAATTATATAATTATATATAAATAATTAAGATTAAAAATTATTTTTTAAAAGTAATGTGATTATTTAAAAATTTTATATATATTTATATTTTAATTTTAATTATTTATATAAGATTTAATAGTCAAAATTCACTTATCTCACTTCTAACAATAAACACTTATATATATATATATATATCAGATCAATGGTCCTTTGAATGATAAGATAACATATGTAATTTTTTTATTGTAGCTAAAATTTTAAATTGTATAAATAGTATATAGTAAATAGGTCCAGTCAATACATCATTGAAAGCTAAAATACGTATAGTAGGAGGAGCATCCTCCCCACAAACCATATCCCCCACAGAACCTGCCATCTTAGCTAAACTACGAGCTAATGAGTTGCCTTCTCTACCTATATGATCAAAAAAGCAATTTTAAAATGACATACCAGCAGCTACACAATCCTGTACAGGGATAACAACGGGGCGGGGCAGGGCGGGACGGGGACGGGGTGTTGCCGAGGCAGGGATGGGTAGTAGCCCTCTGCCCCCGCAGATAATATCTGCTCCTGTCCTTGCTTTTATATTTATATGGGTACCCGTTTATTATTTTTTCGCGAGTAAACGGATACTCGTGGATATTTGTGGGTATTCAATAAATTGTAAAAAAAAATCAACAAAATTAAAAAAATGAAATGAAAAAATGAAAAAAATAAAAAAAAGGTATAATACTATAATTTCTCAAAATTTATCCAACACAATTTAATCAAAAAATAATGTCAAACACCTAAAATACTTTTAATTTATATAACTCTACCATATTTTAATTTATATAATAATTTTTTTTAGTAATTTTTTGTGGGGACCTGCGGGTACGGGTGGAACTATCTCTGCCCTCGTCCCGTTTATTAAACGGGGATAATACAAACGGGTATTTGTACCCCTGGAAAAAATTAAACGGGTATTACTTGCTTCGTCACATGTATTACCCGCAGATACCTGCGGGGGCGGGTAAAATTGTCATCCTTAATCTTGTACCAGAAGATCAAAGTAGGAAGTTTGTGGAGTCCTATTTCGAATGGCTGTAATCAAGTCCAAGCAATCTGACTCGGCTTCAAGGTTCAGAAAACACAAATCTGCAGCAAATCTTAGGCCAAGCTTCATTCCTATCGTCTCAGCAATCTTTGCCTCTATGACTTGCTGGAATTTCCATGTAGCAGTCGCCATTATACATGCATCTCCATCTCTCACCACAGTGTAACATATCAATATTTACTATCTAGATATATCATCATATAAAAGAACAATTAATATTGACCATAGCACTAACCCATATCATTCATAATAATGAGTAAATATGGAGAGCCACGATAATAAAAGTTATATATATACATCACTGCCTCCAAGGCACATTGTAATATATAAACTTTTACAACAACAAAAACTAGGACATTATACAAGTCTTATCATCAAAAAGCATATAGCTATACTAATCTTTGTACATCTTCTCATTCCCTTTGAAAGAACTAGCACCTGGATTTATATGGCAACACAATCGAGATGAGAAAAACATATATCAGTAGAAGTATTTCAATACTAGTATATATACATATACAAACAGATAATATACTCGACTATCAAATTAATACTTCAATCATAGAAGCAAACAACATCTCTATCTTAGAGACACACAATTGCCCATACAACTGCAATGCATGAATATGTCATGTTAGCAACTGCTCATACAATCGTCATGCTATGCTAAGTTATGTCTAGTTTTTATGCCTATGCAATAACCTAAATATGTAATGCAAATGTATGATACCATGCATTTAGAAGAACACAATTCTATGGTAATGTCATGATATACATGAGTCTTGAGCAAAACAAAGGAACTTGGTCCCATAAGCTTTGAACAAGCACTGGAAACCCAGTTCTAGTAGTCTTCTTCCCGGATAATGAGGGAATTGAACCATCCTCATCAATGCGGTCTTCAACAATGATCACTATAATAGGAATGATTGGTTACCTACTCATTCAAAATTATATTTGACCATCTACAATGAAGACTCACCCTCATCAACATAGTTAAGGAACAACAATAATGTCAATTACTACAATAACTAGCATGTCAATTGATTTACATTCCTAACTACTAACATGAAATACAATGATGTTAAATACCATAATAATTAACATACCAATTGATTTACATTCACCACACAATATTAGAGTCTTAATACTCAAAAAGAAGCATAAATAAAGAAACTACACCATTGGAAAACTCCATGACATCAAACACAACTTAAAGTTGCTCCTAGACACTCACGTTGCAGCACTCCCTGTGTCATGCCGTGGCGCCCAAGCCTCGGGTTGAAGTATTAGCAGGAAATATTGCCTACGCCGCAGCATTCATGTGCCACGCCGCGGCATTCATCCCTGTTCTACTCACACTGCGGCACTCCAAGTGCCACGCCGTGACGTCCACTACATAACTCAAAATATGTAGAATTCTAAAGATACGGGTACTGTTCCATTAACCCTATTCCAATCACTCAAAACTCGATTTCAAGTGATTTTCAACCTCTAACAAGGTCCAACTACACATAACAACTCTTAAACTACTTCAATTTCACTCAAAATTAAAGATAATGGAAAATTATCAACTTAAAACCTAAAACCCCAAAACTCAACACAAATAGGATTTAAGGAATACAAGGGCTGGAAATCATTTTTCATACACCCAACAACTCATAAACAAATCATCCTCAAATTCTCTAACAAGATTCAAGCTAAAAACACTAAAATCACACTAAGGGTCTATATTTCACATCAAGCACACTTAAGAACCTAATGAAGAATTTGGAAAGAAAATGTCAAAATCAAGGTTCCCCTTACCTCAATTCCTAGAAATGAAATCGGTTAACCGTTCTTCTGCAAAGATAAGCTCTCTTCCTTGTTTGGTTGTTGATCCTTCTCCCTTAGCACCTTGGTTTCCCTTCTCCTTTCCTTTTCCTGTGGCAGCTGTGAGATGAAGTTGTGAGAATGAGAATAACATCTCATTTTAGCCTTAAATAGGCCAAGAAACAGCAACAAGGGTCGTGCCCTCAACATTTGGTCACTTAGTGATTACTATTCATCATAACAGTTAAGAATGCTTGAATATCACCAAATCAAGTTTTCTAACTTTCAACAAATTTAAAATAAATCTTAAGATTCATTAAAAATCTTATTACACCATTTTCACATTTTTTTCATATCTGCTGGGGGTCATCCCAGCATTAAAACACACAACCAGTATGCTTAAAAATGTCAAACTAACTGTGATAAATGTCAAATTTTAACCACATCTACTTTCACATATTTGTGACTTAAAAATAAGTTCTCCACACTTATTTCCATTAACTAAGCATTTTAAGTCAAAATCGGGACTGAAAACAACTATATTTCACATATAGTGCTACAACAAAGTGATTAAACATGCTCAAACAGTCACAAAAATTTACAAGCATGATAATCAAGTATTAAGCTACCTCCGTAACTATATACAACTCTATCATGCTTTCACAGGTGTTACATTTCTCTCCTCTTTTTTAAAATTTTGTCCTCAAAATTTGGTTTACTTATGGTAAGAAGCCCCAAACAACTCACACACAACAACAAGTACAACCAAATCTTAAGAAAAAAAAATTACACATCAAGTACAACCATGTACTCACCTTTTCCTAAATTATAGGATGGTATTGCCTTCACATCTTGTAGATTAAAGACTTTTCCCAGTCTAATCTTTGACTTTGTCTTATTTCTTGGAGGACAATTCCTTGCGAAATGGCCCTGTTGGCCATACTTGTAACATGATATCTGATCAGCTGCACAAGCTTTACCTCTGTGGTGCCTTCCACATTTAGCATATAGCTGCTCACGATCATCCCTCTAATCTTGTCTCCATTTGTCTTTCTTATCTCTATGCTGTGGAGCACTCCTCTCTGATCTATTTTCTGAACTCTTCCTCTTGTAGGAATCTTGCAATCGATGCTTGTGTTGTGATCTAAAACTCAAGGGTTCAACAACCTTACATTTGTTAACTAAGGAAGGGTAATCCCTAATCTCAAAAGGGTTTACCAACCTCCTCATGCTCTCTCTCAGACCAGTTTCAAGCTTCTCACACTTCCAACTATCATCTGGATTGTACCAGAGTGAAGAAGAAAACTTGGAAAACTCTTCAAATCTTGCTACATACCGTCCAACTATCATGTTTCCTTGCTACAGCTGTAGAAACTTCACCCTCTTTCTCTTCTTGCACAGTTTGAAGAAACTATTTCTCCAAGAAGACAACTTTGAATACTTCCCAAGAAACCTGGGTCCCAACTACCTCCATTATTCTCTTTGCACTGTTCCACTAGTGCTTAGCTTCCCCTTTTAACATATATGCTGCAAAAGACATCTTCTGCTCCTCTGAACATCTCATAGCTGTGAAAATTTTCTCTAACTGAGTTATCCACTCCTCAGCCCTTACCGAGTCATAATCTCCTCTGAATGATGGTGGCCTCGCCTTTCGAAACTCAGAAAGGTCATGAAAGTCTTGGTTCCTCTCCTCCTGTACTTCACGCCTAGGTGGTGGTAGCGATGGTGGTGTAAGCTGTGTTTGATTGGCCTCTAGCCTCTTAAGCACCTTAGAAGTTGCAGCTGCCTACTCCCTCATTGTTGTGGCATTCACAGTTGTCTGCTCACGCATCACTTCAGCCATTGCCATCACGGCCTCGGCCATACCCGAATCCTCATTCTCAAGGTTCTGGTTCTTGCTTCCACGCTTTCGTCCTCTTGCTGCCGGTTGCCCTCGTGCTATCATAGTTTTCTGTAAACACAGAACAATCCATATTGAGTTAGCTAGGCTCAATATCATGTAACCGTGCAACAGTAGCTAAAACAGACATGTCAAAGGCAAAACATGTAATTTTACTCAAACAATCACATGTAAGAGACAAGAAATGCACAACAAACACAAAACATGCCTAAGCATAGTCAGTCCATATCCCGACTCAACAAGATGAACTGCTCTGATACCAAAATGTAATATCTCAATATTTACTATTCAGATATATCATCATATAAAAGAATAATTAATATTGATCATGCCACTTCTAACATTCAACCACTAACCCATATCATTCATACATAATGAGTAAATATGGAGAGCTACGATAACAAAAGTTATATATATACATCACTGCCTCTAAAGCACATTGTAATACATAAACTTTTATAAAAACAAAAACTAGCACATTATACAAGCCTTATCATCAAAAAGCATATAACTATACTAATATTCGTACATCTTCTCTTTTCCTTTTGAAGAACTAGCACGTGGATTTTAATGGCAACACAATCGGGGTGAGAAAAACATATATCAGTAGAAGTATTCCAATACCAGTATATATACATATGCAAACAGATAATATACTTAACTATCAAATTAACACTTCAATCATAGAAGCAAACAACATCTACATCTTAGAGACAAGCAATTGTCCATACAACTGCAATGCATGAATATATCATGATAGCAACTGCCCATACAATCGTCATGCTATGCCAAGTTATGTCTAGTGTTCATGCCTATGCAATAACCTAAATATGTAATGCAAAATGTATGATACCATTGTACAAGAACTCAGTTCTATGGTAATGTCATGATATGTATAGCCTTGAGCAAAACAAACGAACTCAGTTCCATAAGTTTTGAACAAGCACTGGAAACTCAGTTCCAATAGTCTTCTTCTCGGGTAGTAAGGGAATTGAACTATCCTCATCAATGCGGTCTTTAATAATAATCACTATGATAGGAAGGATTGATTACTTACTCATTCAAAATCATATTTGACCATCTATAATGAGGACTCACCTTCATCAACATAGTTGAGGAACAACAATAATGTCAATTACTACAATAACTAGCATGTCAATTGATTTACATTCCTAACTACCAACATGAAATACAATGATGTTAAATACCACAATAATTAACATGCTAATTGATTTACATTCACCACACAACCACTTCATTAAATATTCTTATTAGAGTCTCAATACTCAAAAAGAAACATAAACGAAGAAACTACATCATTGGAAAACTCCATGGCGTCAAACACAACTTAAAGTTACTCCCAGACACTCACGCCACAGCACTCCCTGTGCCACGCTGTAGTGCCCAAGCCTCGGGTTGAAGTACAAGCAGGAAATGCTGCCCACTCCACGGCACTCATGTGCCACGCCATGGCATTCATCCCTGTTCTACTCACGCCGCGACACTCTAAGTGCCACGTCGCGACGCCCACTGCAGAACTCAAAATCTGCAAAATTCTACAGATACGGGTACTTTTCCATTGGAACTAGACATTCTTCCAATCACTCAAAATTCGATTTCAAGTGATTTCCAACCTCTGACAAGGTTTAACTATACATAACAACTCTTAAACTACTTCAATTTCAATCAAAATTAAAGATCATGAAAAATCATCAACTTAAATCCTAAAACCCCAAAACTCAACACAAATGGGATTTAAGGAATACAAGGGCTAGAAATCCTTTTCCATAAACCCAACAACTCATAAACAAGTCATTTTCAAGTTCTCCAACAAGATTCAAGTCAAAAATACCAAAATTACACTAAGGATCCGTATTTCACATCAAGCACACTCAAGTACCTAATGAATAATATGGAAATAAAGTGTGAAAACCAAGGTTCCCCCTACCTCAATTCTTAGAAATGAAGTCGGTTAACCATTCTTCTGTAAAGCTAAACTTTCTCCCTTGTTTGGTTGTTGATCCTTCTCCCTTAGCATCTTGATTTTCCTTCTCCTTTGTTTTTCATGTGGCAACTGTAAGATGATGTTATGAGAATGAGAATAACATCTCATTTTAGCCTTAAATAGGCCAAGAAACAGCAACAAGGGCGGTGCCCTCAACATTTGGTCACTTAGTGACCACTATTCACCCGAATAGTTAAGAACATTTGGATATCACCAAACTAAGTTTTTTAACTTCTAACAAACTTAAAATAAATCTTAAGATTCATTAAAAATCTTGTTACACTATTTTTATATTTTTTCATAACTGCTGGAGTCCATCTAACACTAAAATACACAACCAATATGCTTAAAAATGATAAACTAACTCCGATAAATATCAAACTTTAACCACATCTACTTCTATATATTTGTAACTTAGAAACAAGTTCTTTACACTTATTTTCACTAACTAAACAATTTAAGTCAAAATTAGGGCTGAAAATAACTATATTTCACATATAGTATTACTATAAAGTGACTAAACATGTTCAAATGGTCACAAAAATTTACAGACATGATAATCAGGTATTAAACTACTTCCGTCACTATATACAAGTCTATCATACTTCCACAGGTGTTACACACAGCCCCAATACCCCAACAATTCTCGCCCACCTGTGCTGCATCTGTGTTCAACTTGTAGGCACAAGAATTAGGAGGTCGATCTCCATCTTTTTCTAGGCTGCCTATTGCTCACTTCCCTTGGCTGTTTCGTCTGAACATTGAGAGCTTCTCTGTGATTGTGTAAGGCAGAGATGGCATTTGAGATTACCAAGTCACTAGGCAAATCCTTTCCCTCAAATAAGAGCTTATTTTGGGCGATCCAGATGCCATTTGGTAGAGAAACTAGCAGCTCTCCACTGTCATGAGGTAGCTGCTGTAAAATATCATAGAACCAAGCTTCTATCGGTTGAGATTCAACTGAGGCTACTCGGATTCCAAGCGGGCAACTAAACCAAAAAATTCTAACCCAGTTATAGTCTCTGAGAGCATGAGCTAGAGATTCATCCTCTTGGCCACATCTGAGACACTTGGATCGACATTTACACCTCTTGAAATCAAGTCCCTTTTCTCACTAGTAAAGAGCCAGAGAAGTCTCCATAGAAAATGGCAAGCTCTGGAAGGAATTTTCATTTTTCAAATTTTCTTCCAGTCAAAACCAAAAGAAACAGTAGGACATCTTGAAGAGGCCCCCTCAACAGCAAAACAACTTTTAACAAAATGGTAAACCGAATTCCCTCTGAATTCCCCCGATTTAGATTCACCCCAAATAAAGTTATCCGGAACCACTTGCGATGAAATTGGGATATCAAATTTCAAATCAGCTCCCTATTCCAAATTCTTTGATCTTCCTTCGGCAAATCCTTCACCACTGCGCTTTCTGGGATATTGTTTGGAGCAGTCCATACACAGTGACCTGATTGGCTAGGAAGCCACCCATCAAACCAAACTTGAATGTGCTCTCCAGACCCAATCCGCCAGTAGCCCCTTTTTTAAGGATCCATGCAGCATTATTAATGCTTCTCCAGGAATAATTAGGCACATGACCTGTATTGGGCTTCAAAAAGGAACTTCTTGGGAAATATTTTGATTATAGAGCTATGTGAGAATTCGGATTATTTATTATCTTCCACCGTTGTTTAGCCAGCAAAGCCATATTAAAAGTATTAAAACTTGGAAGGACTCATTTGGTACCAAAAATAAAATAAAATTTAATAGTATTAGATTTGATAGTATAATATTTAATAGTATAAGGTTTAATATGTAATAGTTAAAAATATTACGATATTTAAAATTATAATAATGAAGTCTTTATAGTAACTTATACATTAAAATTCAACCAGACTTAATCTCAACTCTCAATACTTAATTAAATTATCTATCATTTTAATGTATAAAAAATTTAATAAATAAATTTATACAATATAATATTTACATCAAATAATTAATAAAATCATAATATATTATATTAACTTATTATTTAAAGTCTAATATATCATGCCCAACACGTCCTAAAATTCATTCTAACACTTTCCTTCGGATCACATAAAGTCAATATGGTTTTAAGATAGTGTTTTTAACCCCACTTCCAAGTTCCAAACCATTTCTCCATAAACATGCTAGTCCGCCACCCATGCTTCTTCCTTCACCTCTACAAACTGTACGTGGATTCCCAAGCCCACGACAGTTCTAGGCGATGCGATACATCTGTATCCATCATCTCCCTCCTTTTTGCATTGCCCACGAGCTCCTCCACTCCTAAATCTTCACTTAACAGTCCCATCTTTTTTATTGTTTTTTCTCCCCTCATCTACATTCTTTTTTTTTCTGGTTGCTATTTCTTTCCCTCATTGCCCTACGCCACTTCTTCCCTCCATAGCTCCTTTGATTCTCATCTGTTGTATTTGATCCAGATATTGACTAAAGGCATCTGCAAACTAGTCTTGTCTACCATCATGACTTCTCTCCATGGTGGTAGGAATAGCACGATGAGGATAACCCGTACCACTGTACGCCAACCAAACTCCCGACCTCTCATGGAAAAGGTCTCTACACGCCGTCACCACAAAACCCTGGCAGAGCCAAGTTGAGACTCGAGGATCTTGAATTTCAAGTTAAAATCTCTATAATGCAATTGTCCTTGATTGGCTTTTATAGTTTTGTTACATAATGCAATTAATTCACTTTCTAATCAGTTAGTCATTTAATTATATTTTATTGATCAATTTATTGCCTTGAAATTTATATTACTAGCATTTTGTTGTATCCGTGCAAATGCATAGGAAAATTAGTAAAAACTTCATTTGTACACGGAAAAATTAATAAATTTTTATTAATGCAATTATTTAAAATGTGGTTAAAAAATTATTATTTTTATTTAAAAGGCATGAATATCAATAATTAGAGTAAAATATATAACAAGAAAAGTAAACATAACAGTCACATAATTTTAGTGCACAACATATATTGTAGAACTTTTTTCTAAATAAAAATAATTATTTAATTTAAATTTATGTTAATAAATTACATTTCATTTAATTCTTATTAAGTTTTCTTGTAAAATTTTCATCATGTGATTGTATATATTAATATAATTTCATATCAAGTTTTTAAGTCCGTAGGTTATAAATATTAGATAGATTATGAATTTCAAATAAGCCATTTAAAATTAGAATTAATGAATTTTAATTTTTTAGGAATAAAGGATAAAATTTATGTCAGTTTTCTTATATCCATTACATATATTCTACCCATTAAGTTATGACATGTGTTTATTAATATTTTTTTTTATTTTTTTTAAAATTACACACATATTATAACTTGATTGATAAAATAAATATAATCGATATAAAAAAATAGACCTAAGTTTTGTCATAAAAAAAATTGTGTCTTTAAAATTGATAAAAATTGTCTGTCATTAAAGTAATCTTATAGAAGAATAATAAAGCATAGATCAACCAATCAATGAAACATTAACAGTAAAAAAAGTAATCAATCAATGTATTAGAGAAATAATGATTTATGGAGTATTAGGTCAGATACTAGTTTAAGAAGAACATATATATATATATATATATATATATATGTGTGAGCTTTGGTATATATATCTATTAGCTATTAAGGCACTAAAAATCACATTGGTTATTGAATCGGTGAAAAAATTAATTTACGGTTCAATGGTTCAATTATAGTTAAATTAGAACATAATTTTATATGTATATAAAAGTTACCATGCTATATTTTTAATATTATTATTATTAACTTTTATTGACATAAATTTAATATTTCAAATACTTTTTCATTAATTTAAAACTAGCACATTATTCTACTAATATGAATAATATAATATAAAAATAAAATAAAAGAATTAGTATATTTTTCTAAAATATTATTAATAAAAATTTAAATTATCTTAATAACTTAAAAATATCTTATAGTAATTAAATATGCTTCAATATGTTTTACGTTATATAAAACAAAATGTAAATTTGAAGTTGCAAGAGATATAATATATAATATAAAATGTACCCATCAATCATCAAAGACGTTATGGCTGAGTGGTAAAATGTAGTGCTGATTTCCGAAGGTGCTTGTGTTCGACACTGAATTCGTATACTTTAAGAATTTTAGGTAACAACTTATATCCGTTCAGCCCGTTGTTTGTTTGAAGACGAATTAACAGTTCTTGAACCGATTCTAAAATTTCCTTTGTTATATTTTACATTAGTAATTGAATAAAATTTGTCATATTTTACATTAGTATTTGAATAAAATTTCTCAATGAATAAATTTCTTTTAAGAATTTAATGTTTCTTCATCGGAGAAAAATAATAGATCTTACTTGAATAAAAATATATGTTACATCATAAATGGAAGTGAAAATTATTAGTGAAATACCGAGTAAATAAGTCCTCATATTTTATTTTGATACTGTAGTTATGAAAATTATTAATGCCCAAAATAATATTTCAAAATCTTATTAAATCTCACCCTATCCTCACCACAACAAAATCACTTTCCATCAAAATGTAGCAAATCTTCCCTATAACTGGTTCTCAATATAAATATGAATAATGCTCACAAATTAAATATTTAAAAGAAGAGGTTGCCTTTCCTTTCTTTTTCACTCATTTTCTAAACCATCAAAATTGATATGGTTAGAGACACCTCGCCATTAGTTCTACCAGCTTGTTGAGTTACAAAATTTCCCACTTGATCATTTCTATCATTATCGTGATATTCTTCTTGAAACTTAGACAGAATAATCTTACTAAACTCCACAATGTAAGGAAAGAGTAGAATCTACATATATTTATTTACCATTGTGGGTCCAACCAGTAAGACAAATGCATCCTGCCATGTGCTTCTTGGCTTGTAAAGATAAGTTGTAATTGAAACTTTCGATGGCTTAGCCTTGATTGGAGAAAATTTCGGTGGTGATTGAAATTGGTGGATGAAGGCAATTTGAAATCTCTATAAATAGAGATTGCCTTCATCCGAAATTAAGATGCAGAGAAAATAAGCATCAGATCTTCACAATTTTAGAGAACCTCACAAGAAATAGTGAGAGAAAATAGAGAGAGAAATAGTGAGAGAAAATAGAGAGAAAAATAGAAAGAATATTTGAGATCCACCTAAGAGTGAAATTTGTATTCTCATTATTGTTATAGTGGAGATTTAAGTGGCTTACGAGTCTCGTAATTTTTCTCTTACTTACATTGAGAAAATTTTTCATGTTAAATTTTTTTTATACTATTACACTTATTTTACGCTTTCGAATAATACCTATTTTAAGTTCACAGAGGAGAAAAATTATGCAGACATTTTCCAATACCCATAAGGCCACAAATTTGAAATGAGGGATGCCAATGGTACTAAAGATAACCCACTAGAATTGCTCAGCTCAAATAAGAGTTTGTATAATGCATTATTTATTGAGAAAAATTAAAATTTAAAAGCTTGACTTTTGTCATTTATTGCTAGTTGCAATGTTGAAAGTATCATATTGCAATGAATCAATCAATGATATGCGCAATCAAATCATCGAATTAAAGGCATATATTATTAGATGGAATTAATAAATTAAAAGCAAAAAGTTTTAATTAATGATAATAGCTCATGCCATTATACCCGTCGATTAAGTGATTATGAGATACATGTCTTAATTTGCCTACAAATATTTATGTCAATTTACTATGCTTAATTAGCCAAATTCATGATTTCTTTTATATGTTAATATATGCATAAAGGGAATGCTATATTTAATAAGATCAAAATTTAATGACCTCATTTTACCAATAATAATAAAACTTGATTTGGACAACATCAGATACAATAATGTCAAAAGGAACCATTATTCAATAACTTCCAGATTTAAACACCATTTAGTAATTGAAGGCCGAAATTCTGCTAATGCATCTGTCAAAATTTAAGCACCAGAAATGGATGCCTTAACACCCAATAATTCTAAACTTAGAATCCAAAAAATAAAAATTCAAACAAAAAAGTATGTAAGAAAAAGCTCAATCTAATTCTTTTTAAATATTTCCAAGAAAATATTGCCAAGAAAACACATAATAGTATATACTTTTGGTGCGTTCATTATTCCATGGACAAAATCAACTTTTCCTTCTCCTGTAAACAAAAGTAAATAATTAATATAAAAAATTTCAAGCAAAACAGATAATGAAATTTCTTGGGATAAGAATGAACTTTCAATTTCACCTACCATTATTAAGAAATACGAAGGGAAAAAATTGTGAAATGAGAAGACCCAAAAGGAGTTGGTGAACAGTGCAATGCATGTAGCTGGTGGTGGGGATTCAAATAACATACATCTCATCCGTGTTTCAATCTCAGCTATGTTTTCCTTGGGAAGCTCTAGCTTTGCCTCCTTGAGGTGGATTTTTGTTAGTCAGTAGTTATAGCATGTCTCTTTCATAACAGATGAAAGCATTTTACACCAATCAAATGAATAATGTTTGGATCTTTGAGCTCTTTAAGAAGTTTTATTTCTATAAGAGCTATAAAATTTACCTCTTCTTTATGCTTGCCAAGCCAAATTTTTTTAATTGCAATCGTCTGCCCTATCTATGAATGCAATGAATTCATCTTTATAAGAACACCATGGTATAATAATATTGTCATGTTCATTAATGAATAAAAGGCTAGTTCATCAAGACGTGTAAGCAAGCATATCTATATAATACATTGCAAGTTATATGAAGAACAACCCATAACTTTACCAAACTTAAGCTGAAATACTTAAAATGTTTCAAGCTTTCTTCCCCTTCTTTCTCACGACCACTAAACAAAGGGTAAGAGCCACTTCCCCCGTGGCACACGGTATATGATTCTTTCTAAATAATTATAGGAAGCAAATATAATAAAGTAATAAAAATTCTAAGCAAACTGTTGAAACAAACTCCCTAAATCAAGTTTAAGAACCAAAATGATAAACTCAGAAAATGATAAAGACTCATACTCGATGAGACTCAAAAAACACAAGAAAAAACAGAATTGACTTGCATCCAGATAAATCGGGCAAATATGTCGTAAGCTAAAGAAACAAAATAAGATGCATAGCTCTAGAACGAAGCACCAAAAATCTTTATGTATTAAAGATGTATGTATAACGAAAAAGAGAAAAAACAAAATAGAGAATGTCAATTAATTATTACACACGAATTAATATAAGATTTTTTTTACTATTTAATCAATCATCCTCTTAAATATTTCATGAATGAAATAGATAATTAGAATAATGTTATTGCCAATTTTAATCTATTTATTTATTTCACACACAAAAAGAAAAACTACATTGCATTTTTTATTTATTACAATGAATGAAAAACTTTATTGCCTTTGCCTTTGCATTCAATTAATTTGAAATCAATTGAGTTCAAATTGTGATAAAATTTTTGAGTTTTTGAATAATTGTGACACCCTAATATCAAGTATCAAGTATTAATATGTAAAAAATGAATAAATTATCATCAATTGTGACACCCTATTATTATGTATTGTGAAGTTAAATAGGTCAGTTAAATTACTATATTTCAATGAATAAAGTAAAAAATTGTGATCAATAATTGAAACCTCAAATACATTTCAATGAATGAGGCTATTGTTATACGGTAGTATTATTCGTTCAACCAAAATATTTTAACTTTCATCTAACTTACTTACAAACTCATTTTGTATCCTGCAGAGAAGTTACAGTAATGTTGATACCCAATTTTGTCCGTGAAATTTTTTTTTTATGTTCATAGACTAATAATCCTGTGATAATTGATGTTTAATTGTTTTGCTTTGCACTCTTTTATGATAAAATAAAAATAAAAAATAAAAATAAAAAAAAAACAAAAAAAAATTCCCACTCAATCACACATGCACAACACTCACTTTTTATTTTTTTTAATCATGCACAACTTTTTTTTTATTTTTATTTTCACATTCCACTGCACACTACTCATTTTTATTATTATTATTTTTATTTATTTATTTATTTCTTCCTTTCCCTCCTCTCACGTGAATCCTTCCTCCAGACAAACCTAACTACCACCCACCACTAAAAATAAAAAAATAAAAAAATCTCACCCACTCCCCACTCACTTCACTAATTCACCCACTCACTTTCTCCATTTTCTTCTGACACTACCCTCACTCTCACCCACTCCCTGACACCCTCACCCACTACACACTCACATTTTGGCATCATATGCCATGACTTTACACAGCACATACAGGTTTTTCTTCTTCCATCATTTCCTGATAAAGATCATGTAGTAGAGAAACTTTTCGAAGGGGGGGAACTGGCACCATCTTCCAATTTTTTTTTTCTCACATTTGAACCATTAAAACCTCCACTCCACCTTCATCCCATTAGCCATCTTCCTTCACAGAACCCATCAACCAACACCCACTTCCAATCTCCATCCTTACTAACATCTCCACCTTCTTCCACAAACGATCATCCTCTGCAAACCTCACTACTGGGAACATTCACCATCACCCATCTTCATCTCTACCATCTCCCCTAACCTCCAGAATCAGTTACAACCAAGACCACACGGCCCCTTCACCATTTTTTCTTAAACCCAATATCCTCCAAACCGCGACCACCCAAACAACAGCTACTCATCCTCTTCTGCCACCTCCAAAACACACCACCTCCATACACCCACAATATCTCATCCAAAATTTTCTTTAAAACAAATCATCAAACACCTTGTGTGCACCAATTTAACAAGCCTGTAACTCCTTTTCACCTTCACCCTCTTAACCAAACAACACAGCCACCAATTTAATTCATGCAATGATCAATGATGGTGATTGAATAACGGATGTTATCTTCAATGTCATTTGAATCATAAGGGTTTATTGAGTAGCCTTGTGCTAACTTGAATCCTGTGCAAGAGCAAGTTTGTTTTCAAATAAAATTTCTTTTCAAAAAATCTTTTTCTTAATTAAAATCAATCAACTCATACTCATTTTCTAAAGAACTACGTGACTTTGAGTTCTCCATTGCACCAGGGGATACGTAGTCAAGCCAAAAAAAATAAATTTTCATAATTTGGTTATTTCTTTTATTTCTTTTCAAAAAAAATAAAAAATAAAAAAAATAATAAAAAAATAATTACAAAATCTTTTGTTTAAAGGGGTTAAAATAAATACATCTGAGATTATTAAATTTTGCACAACTAACATAAGGTACCGTTCTTGGAACGGACAGTGTAGGGTGCTAACACCTTCCCTATCTGTAATCGACTCCCGAACTCAAACTCACTTTCTAAAAGACCAGTTTCCTAATTTAAAGGTTTTTCTAATGTTTTCCCAATTTAAATAAACATTGGTGGCGACTCCATTTGATTTTATATTTTTTCGGTCGTTCCGTCGCGATCCCGGTCGCGACAAGTAACATACAGTCTGATTTGACATTTCTCTCACATAAATCTATGGTGTAAATACGGTGTGCGTATTTTAATTATACGAGAAACATTATCCATTGTTATATATTTTTAGCTTAGGTACACTTACGTAATACGAAGAATCTAATTGAATCAAAATATCAATTGTATCAATTGAAAGTGAAACCTCTCAATTTTCACTTTTAAATTTCTATTCAAAATATCAGCTAATATTGCAATCAAGAATAATTTATTTGAATAAATTATTCTATTAAATGCCCATTGATTTCTTTTATATTCAATATCACCTTTTCAAACTTGTATTATGAATCATCAGAAGGCAAATTTAAAATCATGAAAAAGTAATAGGTCTTCCTTTGCAATCAAATTTAATTGAATGGTGTAAATTATAGTTGTTAATATATATATATATATATATCTAAGTGGTTAGGAGACCGACTTGTTTCAGTGTGATATTCCTTATGTCATTCTAAAGTTAGATGGAAGCCAAATTTCCCGAGTAAATCTAAACAAAATTAAATTATACATTATGACTTTTGAGTTTTGATAAAAGGATGATAACGGTAAGAAAATAAATGAAAAAGAAAGTGGCATTAAAAAAGAGAGGCAAAGGATGAATGCTTGGTATACTTAACACCCATGCAATACAACTAGATTAACATCTGCACAATGCATATAGTTATAAAAGAAGAATAAAAGATTTAGAAATTTAAACTATGCAATAAAATGTTAATAATTTTTTTATAAAAAATATATTAATCAAGATTTAAATTTTGAATTGTTTATGATAAATTAAAGATTTTAAAAATCTAAAATTGAAATTATGCAATAAGATATTAAATAAATCTTTCAATAAATAAGATATTAATGAATGTTCAAATTTTAAATTGTTTTTCATGCGATAGTAATGAAAATTCAAATTTTAAAATTTATGTATTAACTTATTATGCATGACACATGACAACAAAATAAGAATTTAATTTGGATACAATATTAATGTAAAAAAAATTACACTATCATCTATAATGTGTTGTCATATCATTCAATGAGTTTGACATATCATATAATTTTTAACTTATTAAATAATGTGGTAATATATTATTAAATGATAGTATAAAACTTTTTTACATTGATAATTGTTAATATCCAAATTTGTCCATGAATTTTTCACTTTTGTTAATTGATCAAATATTAATAAATTGATGTTTGTGATGCTTAATCTTAGGATTTAGATACTGTCCTGTCTCTCATTCAGGAAGGTAAAACAAAAAACAAAAAATAAAAACAAGCAATTTTTTTTGCCACTCTATCTCTCTCTTAATAAAACCCCCTTCTGTTTTTTTTGCAACGGGAGGGATCCTCATCCTTAATCTTGTTACTTTGTTTTATTTTGAAAATAAGAGAAAAAAATAAAAAATAACAAAATAAAAAAAAATGTGGCCAATTCCTCATATTGGCCCAATCCACTTTACCATTGTTTGATTTAGCTATAAAATTGGAGAGGCCAGCTGTGGCATGGTTGGAAATAGCCAATGGGCTTAGAAAAGAAAGAAACAAAGGGTGGGGTTTGAAAGCACGAAAAAGGAAAAGTTTTTTTTTCTTTATCCGAGGTGAAAACGGAAAGGTTGATGGAAGATGAAAAAGGAAAAGTTGATGAAAGATGAAAAAGGAAAAGTTTAGCACTTTTTTTTTAAAATCATCGTACACTTTTTTTTAATGGTGTATATATTATTGATACTCTTTTTAAATGTATCATATTTAGTAAAAAAATTTATAAAAAAAAATTAGTATAATAAATAATATTGAGAGAAATATGAAAAAAATGTATATATTATTAATAATAAAAATATTAAAACTGCTCTTTTTATATAAGATAAACTTAGATAAAATTCTTTTAAGTGTTTGTGATATTTTTTAAGTAAAAATATAATATATATACATTTTTTATATCTCATTAATAACAAATTTTAAAAAATAATAAAGTGATTAAAAAATAAAATATATGTTATATTTTATTAGAGAATAACATTATAAACAAATGAAAAACTTTACATAAGTTTTATCCTTCTATATATCCCACGACATTGAGCTTAGAAGGGGGAAGAAAAAAAGAGCGAAAAAGAAAGGAGTCTATCATTCTGGTCTTTATAAGTTTTGCGTGAGAAAAGAGCTTCTTCTTTTCATCTCTGCTGTTAGTGAGAGTGGAAGCTAAAATTTGAGAGCACACAGAGAGTAACATATTGGAGAGAAATAGAGTGTGGTTTGAGGAGCTTTCCGCCCCTTTAATTCTGAAAGCTGAGGTATATTTCTTCAGTTTTCCATCCTAAATTTCTGTGTACTTAGATATGAATATGTGACTGCAATTAATATGTTTCTCTTTCCATTCTGTGAGCCATTTCACTCCCATTTACACACTACACTTTCACTTCATTCACTCTTTAATTCACATTCAGAATAGCATATACCCACACAGCTTCAGACCACCTTTGCATCCTCCAACATAAAGCAAAAATTAAAAGAATAAACTCATGTTGCAGCAACATATTCAACTCAAAATCAAAAGCCAAAAATAAAAATAAAATAGAAGTAGAAAAGAGAATGTAACAGAAAGAAGCATAGATATATACACTTGCATATTGGGCTTGTTTTGTTTGTGTCCAGGTTAATATTTATGGGCTAGGAGCAAATTTTATTTATCATGTCTTCATATTTCATAAGTTTTGTATATTTAGTTTTTTTATTATCATTCTCTTTTATTTGGATAAAATAAATTTCAAGTATGGATGAAGGTCTCCAATGATGGAATAATTGAGATTGATCCTGGCATGACATCTTGACTTTCTTAAGGTGCGAGAAAATTTTATAATTGTGTCAGGAGCGTTAGTTGGGTTATAAAAATCTCTGATAAAAATTTTATTTTATGTCTCAAAATTATTTTTTTGTGATCATATCATTATATATTTGTATTAGTATTTAATTTAACTTGTTCATGTTTGTATTCATGCATCAATCAAATAATTTAAAACAGGCTTATGATGAAAAAATTATTGGAAGAGGATTAGGGTATCAATCAAATAAACTATTCACAATACTCTTGAGGCCTTTATATTAGATCTTGTCAGGAGTGTAAATGCGATCTAATTCTCATATTAAAAATAAAATATTTTGTAAATTGAAAAATAAAATATTTTTTTTGCAAAAAAAATAAAAAAACCTTCATATAAATTTGAAAAATTCACAAAGTCCCTGATACCATGATTGTGGTGGATCAAAAGTCTTTTTAATCATTCATTCTCAAAAATAAAATATTTCTTAGTGAAGTTTACTTCTATAAATAACTCATTTCGTCAAAAATCATTCATTTAAAAAAAAATATTTTGAAAAGCCATCTCTTTAGCAAAACCAATATTATCAATTCACCACTTTCTTGCAATGTGTTGTGGGTTTGAATTTTGTTTCCACAATAATGGTTATTTAACCATCCATTCATTGTCTATGTCATTTATCATCTTTGATAATATGCCGACAAAATAGGACATGTAAAAATAAAAATAATAAAAATTTGCTTTTAAATAATAAATGACCAATTTAATTAATTTTGTAAATAACTCTAAATTAAATAGATAACTGTTCTTAAAATAGACGACGTATGACGTTAATATCTTTTCTACCTGTAATCAACCCTAGAACTTTAATCCTTGAACATAGACCATTTTTTAAGTGTCTGATCTACCTTTCGATTTTTTTATGGAAAAATTGATTAATGGTGACTTCATCTCTTGCATCATCATCATTTGCATCTCGCATGCATGTGTTTTTAATCTTCCTTTCCAAAAAGGGGAGTCTCGTTGCTCCACACCGCGCTGTGCTGAGAAGGATGTTGCAACAACAATGTATCAAAATTAAAATAAAAAATAATTGCAACATGTGCCAAAATTTGAATGCCACATTAATGTCACAAGCTAGAGTTGTCATTTTGCAAAATTTTATAAACCCGATTTTATTTTTATATATAATTATTGATAGTGATGATTGATTGATTTTCTTGAATTAACTCTTATAAATTTATTATATAATGCAAATTATTAATTTTTAAATCAATCAATTAATGATATTTTATTTTAGATTTACTTGAATATATTTTTCTTTCGCATAAAAAATTACTTGAATATATATTGTTTGTAATTTTCTATAAAATAATTTGAAACTCAAAAATTGGAGGCTTACTATTTGAAGAAAGGTATTTGTGTTGGAGGAAAATCAAAATAGTTGTAACTGTGACACTCATAACAATTTTTTCTAAATTGATCTTTGAAATGTATATATTTAATATTACTATTATATTATATATAAAAATCATTTAATAATTATATTTTTAGTTCGACCACCATCGATTAAATCAATTGAATTGTGACTCAAACATCTTACCACTTCAATCTTTGATTCAATTTTAAAACATTGAGTCTGACACCAAATTCACGTGGGAGCAAAAGAGTAAGAGAAAGAACGTTCGACACTTCCGACATTTCAATGAGAAAATACTCTAAATGTTCTTTATTCTTTTGATACAATAGTGATAATGGGATTTGAAGATTTTACCTTATACAAATTATCCAAACCCCTTATTACTATTAAAATATTATTTATTAGTCTAGTCAGACTTTTATATTGTCATATTTAAATTTTAATAATGTTATATGCACATACTTTCACACATTATTTAACATCGGTGCAATTTTTACTTTTTTTTATTATAACTAATCCTATATCATTTTCACACCTCTATTTTGATGTTGCCATCTATGATGATGTGAGGGGACATGAGGCTTAGTGATGTAGAGTAATTCTTAATTAGATATTGTCTATTATAGACACAAATCATTTGACATGTGTAAGGTTATGAAAGTTATCATAAAATTATATTAATTTTTTATTAATAATTTTATACATGTTAAATAATAATTTGAATGCATAAGAGATAATATGATAAACTGTAACTAATGAACGAATTTCTCATGTGATGTGTAACAAGCATTTTTGTTTAAATTTGCTTCTAAAGTCTATGAAAAGGAGCATTGTGTAACTACACTTCAAAATCGGCTGCAGAATGATGCTTTGCAAGCCCCACTTCAAATCTTGATGTGATCCCCAGCATAGTTTGTAAACTTTCATTTTAATGGAGATAGCTCAAGAGCTGCAGCTACAAAGTTCAGGTTAGTTTCTAACTCAAACTCGCTTGGTTTTTTAAATTTACTTTTTTTTTTTTTTTGCGTTTTGAGGGGGGAGGGGTAGGAGGCGGAACTCACTTGGCTATTATTCTTGAAACAGAAACAAAGACGAATAAAAAAGGAAGATAATTCTCTTTCTAGTTCCTCAAAATGCTCATCCTTTTATCTCATGCATAAGAATCTCTATGTTCATATTACTAGATGTTTATACTCTGCCGGCTATTGTTGGACACAAGGTAGATGATATAAGCCTCAATGTGTATGGCCAACCCACTTTCTACTCCTACCCCTAGAAAGAGTTCACAGAACTGGGGAAAATCCAAAAACGTTATTTTTTGATTGACTAACAATATAGCCATACCCCGTTTCAAGATCTTGCGATTGGAACTTTGGAAAAAATTAGAACTTGTCAGATTGAAGAACTCATATGTCTTTTTTATCCTAATTTTAACAATTTGATGGAATTAACAGAGATTTAAGAATTGAATTCAATTTCAGCTGAATTATATTATTTAGTATAAGGATTTGGTGGAAGTGGAACCTCTAAGGCAAAAAAATTATGTTTACGGCATCCCTCTCAATTTTTAATATATATAATAATAAAAATTAGATTTGGGTCCTTTAGATAAAGAAGTAAGAAGTTATAACTATTGATGAAAAAATTAATGGTTGAGATCATGATAAAATATATGCACATGTATAATAAATTATGAAGTAGTTAAGTCCAATTCCTTGATTTTCTCATCAATGATTATAACTCCACACTTTCCTTTTTAAAGTGAATTCCCCAATTTAGAGGTGCTATATCATAATAGATAGAAGCCATAGAACTAATCTCAGTTTCTTGCATGTATTCGTCAGATGACATTAAAGAGCAAAACTCACACAGAACCACAACTGTCACTCAGCAACCTCAACATCCAAGATTCAAAGACTACAAACGGTGGTTTCTTGTATTCCTCTACATTATCTTTTTTATAGCAGGCCAATCTGCAGCCACTCTTTTAGGAAGGGTATACTATGACAAAGGTGGTGGTAGCAAATGGATGATAACATTTGTTCAAACAGCTGGATTCCCACTACTACTTCCACTCCTTTTTTACTACCCACCAAATGCCAAATTTACCAACATGCACAAAATTCATTCCTCCAAAACCAAACAAAAAATTTCCACCCTTATTTCCATCTACCTAGTTTTTGGCTTACTTGTGGCAGGGGTTAACTTGATGTATTCCTATGGACTTCTATATCTCCCAGTTTCCACCTACTCTCTACTATGTGCAACCCAATTAGCCTTCAATGCACTATTCTCTTTCTTCTTGAATTCCCATAAGTTCACAGCATTCATATTCAATTCTATAGTCCTCCTTACCTTATCAGCTTCCCTGCTTGCAGTCAATACCCATTCTGAGGTCTCAATCAGTCTTCCAAGAGAAAAGTTTATAATTGGATTCTTTTACACCCTTGGTGCATCTGCTACATCTTCTTTATATCTCTGTCTTGTGCAGCTTTCTTTTGAGAAAGTCATAAAAAGAGAAACCTTTTCTGCTGTCTTGGACATGCAATTGTACACATCCTTCATTGCTACCTGTGCTTGCGTTGTGGGATTGTTTGCAAGTGGAGAATGGAAAACTTTGGACAAGGAGATGAAGGAATACCAAAAGGGAAGGGTGTCATATATAATGAATCTGCTTTGGGCTGCTGTGACATGGCAAATATCCTCCATTGGTATGTTGGGATTGGTTTTTGAGGTATCTTCTGTATTCTCAAATGTAATAGGTACTCTGGCATTGCCCATAGTTACCATCCTTGCTGTTATGTTCTTTCATGACAAGATCAATGGGGTGAAGGTTATAGCTTTGCTGTTAGCAGTATGGGGCTTTCTTTCCTATATTTATCAAAATTATCTAGATGACAAAAAAGCCAAGGCAGATAAAAGTGATGACGTTGAGGTTTCAAGGGGTGATGTAGAAATTTGCTGAGGGAATGGACCAACTTCTGATGAAGTTATAGCAATCTCTTTTTGAAATAAGTTGAGACAAGAGCCTGGACAACGGTGATGTTGCTGATGCAATTTTGTGAAATATATCTTTCTTGATATCCCAGCATAGCTTGAGCGGAATTATCATCAATTATATATCATTTGTTTTAGATTTTTTTTCACCCCTGAAAATCAATTCTACCAGTTTAAAATTAATTATTATAATAGTTGAAGATGTTTGTTTAAGAAATTCACAATTGATTTCTATCTGTTTGTGGTAATTTTTCATTAAAGATAATGATTACTCTTTTTTATTCCAGATCTAATATTTGAGAGCGAATCGACTATTCAGAATTATTGATAAAATTTTGACGTCAAAGATTAAATAACTGTCGATTGGTCAAATGGTAGTAAAAGGGTGTGTCAAAACATAGAGTAGAATTGCATTAGATATGAACTTGAATAAATGAAAAGTAAAAGTGAGTCGAAATCAACTTACTGGAAGGAAATTGGCAGAATGAAAATGTTGAAAGTAAACTTACATAAAGTAAACTTGATAGAAATGTAAATGACAAGATAAAGTAAATGTTGAAAGTAAACTTGTTGGGAAGTAAACTAACATGAAAGTAAATAAATGTCAAAAGTAAACTTGTGGGAAGTAAATTGACAAAATGTAAATGACTTTCAAAAGTAAACATGCGAAAAGTAAACTGATAGAATGTAAATGACATAAAGTAAAAGCTAAAAATTAAATACTAAAAATGTCAATGTCGAAGCAACACGCTGACAAAAACATCTTTGGAGTGTTGTGTGGTTAAGTGAAGATTAAAGCATGAAATAAATGCAAAAAATGCATGAACATGCAAGAACACAAAAAATAACATAAATGCATAACATAAACACAAAAAAGCATAAATTTGCACTAAGTTGGAAAAAGATTAAAGGGAACTTGTAGAAAGGTAAAATGCGTGGGGATTAACCTTAAAAACAAGTAAATTGTATAATTGAAAAATTTCTTGAAAGATAAACAACCAATAACATGGAAGAACAAGTAAGAACTTGAATTACATTAACTGGAATGTAAATGATACATGAAATTAAGATCATTGATACATAAATTCCAAAACATAAAGAGACATGTGAATTGAAAGTGACGGCCATACTTGACTGTTAACCCATCAATCTGTCAATTCGTGAGCATCACACTGGGGACTGAGGAACTATAGGGTATTTGTAAGTAGATGGACTAGCCTATTGTTCTTCATTCTAACCCCTATTTATAGGCAACCAGCCTCTCCCTTTGGCGCCTAATTTTGAATGGTATAGCTCTTAAGATGCTGCCACTTGGCAGTAATGCAGAATCCATATACTTGACTGTTAACCCATCAATCTATTAATCCGTGAGTGTTACATTGGGGACTTAAGAACTATAGGATGTTTACAAGTAGATGGACCATCTTGTTGTTCTTCATTCTAACCCATATTTATAGGCAACTAGCCTCTCCTTTTGGCACCTAATTTTGAATGTTATAGCTCCTAAGATGTTGTCACTTGGCAGTCATGCAGAATCAACATGTGCTTTATTTGTCTTCAAAGTGGTAACTGCTCCAATAACATAGAGGAACAAGTAAGAACTTGAAAGAACTTGAATTACATTAGCTGGAATATAAATGATACATGAAATTAAGATCATTGATACATAAATTCCAAAACATAAAGAGACATGTGAATTGAAAGTGACGGCCATACTTGACTGTTAACCCATCAATCTGTCAATTCGTGAGCATCACACTAGGGACTAAGGAACTATAGGGTGTTTGTAAGTAGATGGACTAGCCTATTGTTCTTCATTCTAACCCCTATTTATAGGCAACCAGCCTCTCCCTTTGGCGCCTAATTTTGAATGGTATAGCTCTTAAGATGCTGCCACTTGGCAGTAATGCAAAATCCACATACTTGACTGTTAACCCATCAATCTGTCAATCCGTGAGCGTTACATTGGGGACTTAAGAACTATAGGATGTTTACAAGTAGATGGACCATCCTGTTGTTCTTCATTCTAACCCATATTTATAGGTAACTAGCCTCTCCTTTTGGCACCTAATTTTGAATGTTATAGCTCCTAAGATGTTGTCACTTGGCAGTCATGCAGAATCAACATGTGCTTTATTTGTCTTCAAAGTGGTAACTGCTCCAAGTATTAGATAGTTTCTTCCTTTGTTTGTAACTTTCAACGTTCTCTGTGCACTTTCATCTTTAACCCTATAACTTACTCACGTTCAACAATGGGGCTGTCACGAACTTGCTTCTAGCTTGCCAACCACTTTCCATTGAATATAGGATTTGACGTTGACATGCCCTTGCTTGCATGGATTCGACAGCCGCTTGAAACTTTTCTTCTGAAGCTTCACGATTTAGTGAAGTGTACTTCATTTGTTGAATCTGCTTGTTAGCTTACTTAAGTGTAACTCTTTGACACTTGGCTTCTGTTAATTCCCTCTTACTGTCAACATAGTCTTCTTTGTCTCTTGTGATCTTGGCTGAACAAGTTGTCAAGATATTACTGATGTTAGTTAACTGTTTCGTCGATCACTGTCTTTGACAGATTCTTGACACTTAATTTTTTTTGCAACTTATTATTGTCTGCTTATTGTTTATGTCGAAATGGCTCATTTTGACTCCCAACAATATCATAGAAATCAATTCTAATAAAAATGACTTACAAGGCTTTTTTACCAAATTGCAATTAGTGGCACAACTATTTATTAAAATGCCATTTTTTAAAACTATTTATCAAAATGTTACTCTTTTAAAATTATATAACAAACTGTCATCCTTTTGTTCAACGTGACATTTTTTAATAATTTCTGGTCCATGTAGGATTATGCCAACAAGGTTGGCGCATCCTGTAACACCCTAGAAAACATGATATACTGGTATATGATTACAGAAGTAGCTTAATACCTGTTTATCTTGACTGTTAAGTTTTGTGATTGTCTGAGTATGTTTAGTCACTTTGCTGTAATACCATGTGTGAAATATAACTGTTATTTGCTCTGGAAGTGGCTTAAACTGCTTACTTAATGGAAATAAATGTGAAGAGTTTATTTTTAAGTCACAAATGTGTGAACTGTACTACAGTTAAATTTTAAGGTTAATCAGAGTTAGTTTAGCATTTTTAAGCATACTGATTATGTGTTTTAATGCTGGTTTGACTAACAACTGATATGGAAAAATAGAGAAATGGTGAAACAGGATTTTTTATGAATCTTAGGATTTATTTTAAACTTGTTGGAAGCTAGAAAACTGGATTTGGTAAAATCAAAGTGTTCTTAGCAGATCAAGAGTTTTGCTACCTTTTAGTGGCTATCCTTTAAGTAGCAAAGTGAGACTTTGCTACTCAGTTTTCACGGCAGAAAACAGAAGAAAGAAAAGAGAAGAGAGAAATCGAAGAAGAAGGAGAAAGAGGAAGAAAGGGAAAAAGGAAGGGAGAGTTTGGATCTTCTATGGCCTATCCTTGGCTTCATCTTCATCTTCTTGACCTTGAGGTAGGGGAAAACCTTATTCTTAAACTCATTTTCCTACTCTTTCCATCTTGTTTTTAAGTTATGACTTGATGTGTGATTTTAGGTTTTGAGTTGCTATTAGTTGTTTGGGCTTGAATCTTGTTATAGAACTTGATGATGGTTTGTTCATGGTATGAGTTTGAGTTGGAAACTTAAAACTCCTCATTTGAACCCTTGATGGCTAAAGTAGGAAAAAAAGAGGGTTTTAGATGATTGATCTTTGATCATGATTCTATATTAGATGGATTAATTAGTTTTTTTATGATTCTATCATGTTAGAGACCATGTTTAGGATTGGAAATAACTTATAATTCATGTTTTGGATATTAGAAATTGATTGGGAATCAATTAGAGTAGAAAACCAGTTTCTGCAGAAGTTTCTGGTGTTGAGCGATTAATCACCCAAAAGTGAGCATTTAATTTCCCAAGCCCAGAGAGTTCAAGAGCTGAGCGCTCAAGCGCCCAAAAAGTGAGCGACTAGGCGCCTAGACAGGGTATTTTCAAGATTTTTATCTTGATTAAATAGAATTTCCTACTTATTAGGATCCTTTTCATATGCCTTGTAGAGTGTGTTGAAACTACAATAGGAGTATTTAATGAAGAGTGAATGTGATGAATTAAGTTGATTTGTAATGTTGATTATGAGAAATAATTTGACATAGTTGCATATACATATATTGTGTATTGTGTTGGATTAAGAAAACGAGTTTCCCTAAGTGTTAGAATTACTCATGTATACTCTTTTAAGAGAATTAAGATACTTTTAAAAGTATTTGATGAAGTGTTGTGAAAAGAGTTTGAAATGTATATAAATCAATTGTGATGTTAATTATAGAATGTAATTAGTGATTGTTTTGTATGAGATGTTTGAGAAACATAATGAGGTGAGTAATATCCTCTTTGTGTTATTTGAGAAGCATAGATTGATGAGTAATATACTCTCTATGTGTTTGTTAAGTAGATTAGTGAGTAATATCCTCTCTATTATTTGTGAAACACATTAAGGTGAGTAATATCATCTTTGTATTATTTGAAGCATATTGGGATAAGTAATATCCTCTCTATGTTATGTGTAATAAGGTGAGTAATATCCGTATTACATTGTTGAGTAAGGAGGTGAGTGATATCCTCTTTGCTTTGTTTGACCAGTGGAGGTGAGTAATATCCTCTACTTATTTTGATGGATAGTGTTGGTCAGTCATATCCTCACTATGTCTGATAATATACATGATGTATGTTTTGCTTTTTTGAAAAGTGTGAGCCTCATAGATATGGGTGATTGCTTTTGAAAAGTGTGAGCCCCATAGATGTGGGTGATCTATATTAGGCAAGGTGGATCGTATCCTTCCTATTGTAGTGGTTTTAAGGATGAATTTCCTTGTTCATTATTGATAATTGTGTAGTTGATGGACTTCATTACCCAGGGAGGGATGAATTTCCTCTGTGATAATGATGTTTGCTGGATGGACTTCTAGTGCTTGTTCAAGGTTATGGTTGTGACTTTCATTACTTTGTTCAAGACTCATGCATTCATGACATTATCATGAAATTGGAGGTTCCTGGATATGGAATCATACATTATTCATTTTCATGTTTAGAATATTGCATAGGCATAACCACTAGATATAATTTGGCATAGCATGACGATTGTATGGGCAGTTGCTATCATAACATTATTCATGCATTGTAATTGTATGGGCAATTGTGTACTTCTGTGATTGAAGTGTTAGCTTTGTGGTTGAATAATCTTTATGATTGTATAAATTACTGGTATTGAAATACTTCTACTGAGATATATTTTTTCACGCTAATTGTGTTGCCATGTAAATCTAGGTGCGAGTTCTGATAGGGTTAAAACGTGTTGCCCATTTGCTAACCGCAAGTGCACGGATCGCTTAAGTAATACAGATACAGAGTAAAAGTTCGTTTCCACGAGGATAAATTTATTTCCAATGCTAAGTATTAACCAATAACTTACCTAATTCTATTCAAGAACATAAAAATGGATAAAAATAAAGAAAGTAAAGACAGAAAGCAATAAAGATAAATAGTTAAATTTCAGGAAATCCTTATTCACCCCTTACATCTACCAACAACATGCAACCCTCTTCATTAACATGAATGCACTGATTATGTTAGCTTAAAAATCTTCATTATTTAAAAGCCTATGTCTAGGTCAATCAACCCTGGTTTCAATTGCCCAACTCACTAGGTTTCCTTGAGAGCTAGCACAAAATCCACTCATGAACGATCTATTTTCAATCACACACTATGCATGGCCAATAAGTGTATTTCTATCCCATTAACGAATTAACTGAAAAGTCGAACATACATCAACCATACCATATCCTTATCAACAAATCCCTATGTCTAATTCATTTGCAATATTAGGATCATGCAATTGATGGCCAACCAATAGCAAGCATTAAGCATAAATTATGGAAGAATAAAACCAAACATCCACACAAACTTAGAGAAGAATACATCATTAATATATATAGAAAATGATCCAAAATATCCCTAAATACAACTCAACTATACAATGAACGTGAAAATACAAGTAAAATCATATTCAAAGAAGATAAGGAAGAGAAGAGAGAAAGGGAAAAGAGAAAGGAAGCTCATTGATTTATCTTTGAAGCTTGAATCCTCCTTCATCCTTGTTCTTAGCCTCCAATCCACCATCAATGGAGATCTAGCTAAAGTTTTCTAACCTAAAACTAACTAAAACCTAAACTAAAAGAGAGAAAATTAAAAAGAAATGGCTAAAGCAGCCAAGAGATAGAGAAAAACGTGAAAAATCTAATATATAGGCTCAGCTTGCCGCCGAGTGCCCCGGCCCCCACTAGTGAGCGCCGCGGCCCTCGCGCCTTGGGTTCAAGTATAAAAATTCTAATGATGCGCCTCAACGCTGCGGCATGCACAACCTTGCGCTGCGGCGTTGACTGCTGAAAGGCTAATTTGACTTCCTCTTCCACTTTAAGCTCACATGCTCCACATTTAACCTTGTTTGGAGCCCTTCCTATCATAGAGAAAATACCAAATAAGTAACATATACAAATCTACTTAATCAATAATAATTTAAACTCAATTTGCTCAATAACATATCGGAAAGCATCAGAATCAGAATATGACAAATATAAGTACAAAACCCTCCAAATATGCATTATTAACAAGGACTAAGCATTCATTCTAGCACAGAGATAGGGCACCAATAACTATATTTTATGGAGTTATCACACCCCCAAACCTACATTTTGCTAGTCCTCGAGTAAAACAAAATAGGACTAAGTAAATCAGCTTAACAATTCAAATCAAACATTCATTCAACAAATATAATTTCAATCTTCTTTTTCATTTCAAACCAACTACTAGTGTATAATGATTGGGACATTCCTTAAAAAGTGCAAATGTCCTGTAAACAACTCCACACAAATATAATCCTTAACATGCTAATAATTCAAACAACTCTTCATGCAATTCACATTTTTCACAAACATGCAAGATAAACTTCTCCTAATCAAGTCATATATATCCAGATAAGTTTATAAACATACATGTATATGATTCATAGAATCCACAAGATTATAAATCAACTCTCTCTCTACTAATGTAAATCACACAAGATTGAGGATCAAAAGAGACTTTATAGCTTGTAATGTTAGGCCAATGGTATGGGCGATAGAAATGAAGGAAAATGATACAATACAAACATTGACACACATAATATATTATTTCAAGATATGAGCCACTAACTTGATATCAGTAGGGTATCCAATAGTGAATGCAGAAAACTTGCCAATACTATTTTCGATGCTTTTTGACTTTACTTTTCTTATGCTTTGCTTTTCTGTTTCTTTTCATTTTTCTTTTGATTTTCTTTATTTTTTTTTACAAAGCAACGATTTTTTCCTTTTGATCGCATCTGGTTCCTTCAGGCTCATTTTGTATTGAATCATTAATACCCTGATGTGTGAAATCCACAAGTGTATGGTTTCGTCGTCAAGTAATAAAAGATCGAATCCATAGGGACTGTGTCTATGAATACCAATTAATTAATTAATTCAATTCAATTAAACAAAGAAAATATAATCATTGATTAATGAGATCTTAGTAACCAACCAATTAAATAAATAAATACTAGAGTGCAAAATTAAGAACAAAAATACAAGTTATTAAGAAATGTTTTTCAGATTCAAGAAAGCTTCCAAGATTGGGGTAACCACAATGATACAAGACAAATCCTAATTGACAACTCTTTTATTAAAATTGAAATTCAATTAAAGGTGAATCACCCTAAATTAGTTAATGTTCTTTCTCAAGAGACAAGAACCGTGCCCAATTAAACTAATTCATATTCTCGTGGTTATTGAATTTAAATTAAACTCATTACGCTTTATGGTAATTCATTGAATCATCGAAAGGCTAAACCTACTCCATGATTTAGACCTTAAATTCAATTCTTATGGCTCCAACACCTAGGTTCACCTCTCAGTATGTCCTTAGATATCTATAAGATGCAAATATGTGGCCAGCAAATTCACATGAATAAGTACAATAAAAATTAAATCAAAGAACATTCAAGATTAATAAAAGAAGAAACAAAGTCAATTAATCATCATCATTGTATCAAATGGCATTGCCCAATCCTAGAAACAAAGAGAACTACTCATACATGGAGGAGAAGAAACAAGAAATCAAATTCAAGAACATCCAAACCCGTAATCAAAAAGAGAAGAGAGGAGAAAGATGAAAATCAAGAGCCTTCAAATGTGCCTCCTTTCAAACCAAAATTGGAACCCCCATATTACATTTAGAGCATCTATATATACCCCTACGGTTTCAACTGGTCTAAGCCAATCAAAAGAAATAAAAATAAAACTTAAAAACTGACTCGGACTGCGATCCACGACCGTGGATAATTCCACGGGCTGGCAGCCGTGGATCTTGCTGACTGAATTCCACGGCCGTGGAATTCTCTAGAAAATCACTTTTGCTTCTTCACGTAGCTGCTCAATCCACAGCAGTGGGAAATTCCACAGGCAGGCCGTGGATCTCTCTGGAGTGAGCTTTTTGCACCTTTTTTCTATCCATAAAGCTCCAACTTCAATCATGCAAGCTTTCCATTCATTTCAAGGCCAATTGAGCACAAATCCTGCACAACAACACCACAAACACCGCAGTTATCCAAACTAAAGGAAAACAAATAGAAAGAGAAACTAAAATGCCTAAAAATGCATGCAAAACAAGAACAAAATATGATATTATTTCACACACATCATACCCCTAATCAATCGACTCACTTCAAGAAATAACATATAACATGCACTCAACAAACAAAGAAGGTAAGAAGAAAATGTAATGTTTCACATGCATTAGAATGGTTAATAGATTAACGATCACAATGGTTATGAAAAACAAATAAGGCCAAACAGTATAAGGCTTCAAAAAAGGACCTAGGGATATCATCATATCAGGGTAAGCTTTTTAAGGCTCAATCGGTCCAAATAATGCCCTAATCATTTCCTCAATCATACATAACCTAGGATTTCGCCTCAAGAGAGTTGCTAAACAATTTCTAGGATAATCAAAACTTTACATGTATATCTATAAACATTCTCAAGACATGCACTCTTATCATTTTCAAAATTACACTTGCATCTAAATGAGGTATAAATCACGTATCAAAAGCTACTAAATTGTTTCACATGCTTGAAGATCATATAAGATTTCATTTTTTGCAAAATACAATCTTTCATATCATGAACAATCAAAACAATACCAGCATTCTTGCAACATATCATGCATTCAAATAAATTCAACTTTTTCAATTCAAGCATGCATAACATCATTTGCATAATGTGAAAATTAAAAATCTTGTCAACAGCACATCAATGATAGTCAAAACAAGATATAATCATGAAAATATGATGACTAACACCACTGCATACTCAAAATACCAATACATGTTAACATTAAGCATAAAAGAAATAAAACATGTAAAGATACTCCCTCAAACCAAAATGAAATATATCTGTAATGAACATGGTCTATAGGGTACCTGAGACTCTCAAAATAGCAGCTTAACTAATACTGAGCATTACTAAATACAGAAAAATAGAGAAAATAATAGAAAAAGAAAAAACAAGGGTGTTGCGCCGTGGCTCTCCCATGCCTGGGCCGCGGCGTGACAAAAAGTTACAGAATTCTACAGAAAATAAGCACCTGCATCGCGGAGTGCACAAACCTACGCCGCGATGTGAGAACCTAAACTGGTAAATTTAGCAGCAAACACAATTTTACTGCTAGAATTGGCTCATATGGGTCTCTAACTACAACAAAACTTGTTCAAAAAGCTAAATTACAAAATGTACAATACAAACATAATAAAACATAAAATCAACTTATTAACCTATTTAATACCTAAAACAAACTTAAAACTTAAAAGCAAACAAAACCATTAAACTAACATAATTAACATATTAACCTATTTAAAAACTAACACAAACAACACTTAAAGCATAAACAAACAAAAACTAACATAACTAAGGCATAACTAACAAATGTTATAAACTACTAAACTAACATACTAACACATATATATGCTAACATATTAACAAAAACATATTAACACAACTAACATCAACATGAACATATATATACAAACATACAAAACACAACATGTTACCTATTTATACACAAAGTAAAAGTAGGAATGTAACATAAACTTGGGATTTCCTCCCCAAGAAGGACCTAGTTTAAAGTCTTGGTGGGACTTTGTCACCAAAATTGAATTGCTGCGGATGAGTAGTCCTCAAGAACTTGATCCAAGGGTTATCCTTTCCAGGAGTCGCAAATTCCCTCATGGGCCTCGTATGATTGAAATCATCCGGCTTCTTTATTGTAACTAAAACAAGACATAAAAGAAACATAAATTATATACAACTTGAATTAGAACTAACTAAACTCATTGTCAATATTAGCAATATAGAAAGACTTATCTGCGGCAACGGTGCCAAAAACTTGATAGGGTCAAAACGTGTTGCCCATTTGTTAATCGCAAGTGCACGGATCGCTCAAGTAATACAGATACAGAGTAAAAGTTCGTTCTCACGAGGATAAATTTATTTTCAATGCTAAGTATTAACTAATAGCTTACCTAATTCTATTCAAGAACATAAAAATGGATAAAAAATAAAGAAAGTAAAGACAGAAAACAATAAAGATAAACGGTTAGATTTCAGAAAATCCTTCTTCACCCCCCTACATCTACCAACAACATGCAACTCTCTTCATTAACATAAATGCACTGATTATGTTAGCTTGAGAATCTTCATTAGCTAAAAGCCTATGTCTAGGTCAATCAACCCTGGTTTCAATTGCCCAACTCACTAAGTTTCCTTGAGAGCTAGCACAAAATCCACTCATAAACGATCTATTCTCAATCACATACTATGCATGGCCAATAAGTATATTTCTATCCTATTAACGAATCAACTGAAAAGTCAAACATACATCAACCATACCATATCCATATCAATAAATCCCTATGTCTAGTTCATTTGCAATATTAGGATCATGCAATTGATGGCTAACCAATAGCAAGCATTAAGCATAGATTATGGAAGAACAAAACCAAACATCCACACAAACTTAGAGAAGAACACATCATTAATATATACAGAAAAAGATTCAAAATATCCCTAAATATAACTCAACTATACAATGAACATGAAAATACAAGTAAAATCATATTCAAGGAAGATAAAGAAGAGAAGAGAGAAAGGGAAAAGAGAAAGGAAGCTCATTGATTTATCTTTGATGCTTGAATCCTCCTCCATCCTTGTTCCTAGCCTTCAATCTACCATCAATGGAGATCTAGCCAAAGCTTTCTAGCCTAAAACTAACTAAAACCTAAACTAAAAGAGAGAAAACTAAAAAGAAATGGCTAAAGCAGCCAAGAGAGAGAGAAAAACCTGAAAAATCTAATATATAGGCTCAGCTTGCCGCCGAGCGCCCCGACCCCCACTAGTGAGCACCTAGGCCCGCATTAAGTCAGTTGACTAGCGCCCCGGCCCCCACTAATGAGCGTCGCAGCCCTCGCGCCTTGGGTTCAAGTATGAAAATTCTGATGATGCGCCTCAACGCCGCGGCGTGCACAACCTTGCACCGCGGCGTTGACTGCTGAAAGGCTAATTTGGCTTCCTCTTCCACTTTAAGCTCACATGCTCCACATTTAACCTTGTTTGAAGCCCTTCCTATTATAGAGAAAACACTAAATAAGTAATATATACAAATCTACTTAATCAATAATAATTTAAACTCAATTTGCTTAATAACATATCGGAAAGCATCAGAATCAGAATATGACAAATATAAGTACAAAACTCTCCAAATATGCATTATTAAAAAGGACTAAGCATTCATTCTAGCACAGAGATAGGGTACTAATAACTACATTTTATGGAGTTATCAAGTTCCTCAAAAGGAAAGAAGAAGATGTGTGAAGATTAGTATAGTTATAGGCTTTTTATTGATAAAACTTGTATATTATGCTAGATCTTGTTGTAAAAGTTTATGTATTATAATATGCCATTGAGGCAATGATGTATATATATAACTCTTGTTATCATCGCTCTCCATATTTATTCATTACGTATGAACAATATGGGTTTAGTTTGTTATGTATACTAGAAGTAGCATGGTCAATATTAATTATTATTTTATATGACGATATATCTGGATATTAAATATTGAGATAACATTATGGTATCAGAGCGGTTTATCTTGTTGAGCCGGGGTATGGACTGACTATGCTTAGACATATGAAAGTTTCTTTGAGTGTTATGTATTTCTTTGTCTCTTAGTTGAGATGTTGAAAAAGGATTGTATGACTTGCTTTAGGTTAGATGTTAGTAGCTACTGTTATACATTTACATGATATTGAGGACTGACCTACTCAATATGTAATATTCTGTGTGCACAGGAAACTATGACTTCACCTAGGCGAACTAGGGGAATAAGAGTTCTTCTAGTAAGAGTCCAGTTAGTACGACTGAACTCGATTAGGATTTGTTTACATCTGCACCCTTTGTTGTGGTACCTCTAGTGTGAGTAGAGCCCATATGTTAGATAAAAGGTTGATAGATAAGTTTTGCAAGGATTATGGATTGAGGAATCCAACAGTTTTATGGAAAATAAATTTCTTAGGTGAAGAATATCTGGCATAGGTTTGACTTGGGAGCTAAAGACCTGCATGAGATTAGATTATCTCGAATTGATAATGATGAGTTAAATACCACCAGGGGAGGTGGTATTCCTTCGAGAGTGATATCTGATGGAGATCTTGGAATCTTAGTTGTGAGAAACTAAGTGTTGATGGTGAATGAATTTTGGGGACAAAATTCTAAAAAGGAAGGGAGAAATGTAATACCCAAAAAAAATATGATAGATTGGTATATAGTTACGAAAGCAGCTTAATACCTGTTTATCATGTCTGTTAAGTTTTGTGACTGTCTAAGCATGTTTAGTCACTTTGCTGTAATACTATGTGTGAAATATAGCTGTTGTTTACTCCAAAAGTGGCTAGAACTGCTTAGTTAATGGAAATAAATATGGAAAGTTTGTTTCTAGGCCACAAATGTGTGAACTGTACTACAGTTAAAGTTTAAAGTTAATCAGAGTTAGTTTAGCATTTTTAAGCATATTAGTTGTGTGTTTTAATGACGGTTTGACTAACAGCTGATATGAAAAAAATAGAGAAATGGTGAAACAGGATTTTTTATGAATCTTAGGATTTATTTTAAACTTGTTAGAAGCTAGGAAATAAGATTTGGTGAAATCAAAGTGTTCTTAGCAGATCAAGAGTTTTAATACCTTTTAGTGGTTATCCTTTAAGTAGCAAAGTGAGACTTTGCTACTCAATTTTCACGGCAAAAAATAAAAGAAAGAAAAGAGAAAAGAGAGAAATCTAAGAAGAAGGAGAAAGAGGAAGAAAGGGAAAGAGGAAGGGAGAGCTTAGATCTTCCATGGCCTATCCTTGACTTCATCTTCATCTTCTTGACCTTGAGGTAGGGGAAAACCTTGTTCTTAAACTCATTTTTCTACTCTCTCCATCTTGTTCTTAAGTTATAACTTGATGTGTAATTTTATGTTTTGAGTTGTTATTAGTTGTTTGAGCTTGAATCTTGTTTTAGAACTTGATGATGGCTTGTTCATGGTATGAGTTTGAGTTGAAAACTTAGAACTCTCCATTTGAACCCTTGATGGCTAAAGTAGGAAAAAAGGGGTTTTGAATGATTGATCTTTCATCATGATTCTATATTAGATGGATTAATTAGTTTTTTGATGATTCTGTCATGTTAGAGACCATGTTTAGGATTGGAAATAACTTATAATTCATGTTTTAGAGATTAGAAATCGATTAGGAATCAATTAGAGTAGAAAACAGTTTCTACAGAAATTTCTAGTGTTGAGCGATTAATTGCCCAAAATGAGAGCTTAATCGCCCAAACCTAGAGAGTTCAAGAACTGAGTGCTTAAGCGCCCAAAAAGTGAGCGACTAGGCGCCTAGACAAAGTATTTTCAAGATTTTTATCTTGATTAAATAGAATTTCCTACTTATTAGAATCCTTTTCATATGCCTTGTAGAGTGTGTTGAGACTCTAATAAGAGTATTTAATGAAGAGTGAATGTGATGAATCAATTTGATTTGTAATGTTGATTATAAGAAATAATTTGACATAGTTGCATATACATATATTATGTATTGTGTTGGATTGAGGAAACGAGTTTCCCTAAAAGTGAGCGACTAGGCGCCTATACAGGGTATTTTCAAGATTTTTATCTTGATTAAATAGAATTTCCTACTTATTAGAATCCTTTTCATATGCCTTGTAGAGTGTATTGAGACTCTAATAAGAGTATTTAATGAAGAGTGAATGTGATGAATCAAGTTGATTTGTAATGTTGATTTTAAGAAATAATTTGACATAGTTGTATATACATATATTGTGTATTGTGTTAGATTGAGGAAACGAGTTTCCCTAAGTATTGGAATTACTCATATATGCTCTTTTAAGAGAATTAAGATACTTTTAGAAGTATTTGATCAAGTGTTGTGAAAAGAGTTTGAAATGCATATAAATCAATTGTGATGCTAATTATAGAAGGTAATTAGTAATTATTTTGCATGAGATGTTTGAGAAACATAATGAGGTGAGTAATATCCTTTTTGTGTTGTTTAAGAAGTATAGATTGGTGAGTAATATCATCTCTATGTGTTTGTTGAATAGATTGGTGAGTAATATCCTCTCTATTGTTTATGAAACACACTGAGGTAAGTAATATCCTCTTTGTATTGTTTGAAGCATATTGGGGTGAGTAATATCATCTCTATGTTATGTGTAATAAGGTAAGTAATATCCTTTTTGCTTTGTTTGACCAGTGGAGGTGAGTAATATCCTCTACTTGTTTTGATGGATAGTGTTGATCAGTCATATCCTCATTATGCCTGATAATATACATGATGTATGTTTTATCGTTTTGAAAAGTGTAAGCTCCGTAGATGTGGGTGATCTATATTAGGCAAGGTGGATTATATCCTTCCTATTATAGTGGTTTTAATGATAAATTTCCTTGTTCATTATCGATAACTGTGTAGTTGATGGACTTCACTACCCGGGGAGGGATGGATTTCCTCTGTGATAATGATGTTTGATGGATGGGCTTCTAGTGCTTGTTCAAGGTTATGGTTGTGACTTCCATTACTTTGTTTAAGACTCATGCATTCATGACATTACCATGGAATTGGAGGTTCCTGGACATGGTATCATACATTATTCATTTTCATGTTTAGGATATTGTATAGGCATAAACACTAGACATAACTTGGCATAACATAACGATTGTATGGGCAGTTGCTATCATAACGTTATTCATGCATTACAATTGTATGGGTAACTGTGTACTCCTGTGGTTGAAGTGTTAGCTTTGTGGTTGAATAATCTTTATGATTGTATAAATTGCTGTTATTGGAATACTTCTACTGAGATATGTTTTCTCACCTCAATTGTGTTGCCATGTAAATTCAGGTGCGAGTTCCTCAAAAGAAAAGAAGAAGATGTATGAAGATTAGTATAGTTATAGGCTTTTTGTTGATAAAGCTTGTATATTGTGCTAGATCTTATTGTAAAAGTTTATGTATTAAATATGTCATTGAGGCAATGATGTATATATATAACTCTTGTTATCATGGCTCTCCATATTTATTCATTACGTATGAATGATATGGGTTTAGCTTGTTATGTATGCTAGAAGTAGCATGGTCAATATTAATTATTCTTTTATATGACGATATATTTGTATATTAAATATTGGGATGTTACACATCCACTTAGATTACGCCAAATATGATGGCGCATCTACTTGGATTACGCCAAATAGGATGGCGTAATCCACGTGGATATGCCAACCTTGTTGGGGTAATCCAAGTGGATGTGTCATCCTATGTGGCGTAATCCTAGTGGATGTGTCATCCTATTTAGTGTAATCCTATATGGACCAGAAGATAGTAAAGAAGGGGTGGAGACCTTCTTTACTATTTTCTTTGTCTCACTGAACGCGCACTAGCCAAGAAAAGGGTGGAGACAGATAAAAAATTGCAGTTACTAATGTTATTGAATGGGTTCACCAGTCTTTGTGTCTTTCTTGCAGTTGTCGCCAAGCAAAAAGTCAATTTTTTTTCTTATTTTTCTCCCCTTGAGCCACTAAACCCTTAATTACTACACGGTAATTTCTAACAATGAAGATAAAGGTACGTTGTTAGTTGGATAAAAAATTATAAATGGAACAAGTGTGGAATTGTGGTTTTCTGGAGGGTCATGATTGGGAAAGTACTCACCAAATAAACATTAAAAAATATGTTTTTTTCTCAAATAAACATGCAAGAATAAACACAAAAAAGAAAGAAACATTTTTTTACTTTACAAGACTCTTGTTGTGACAAGCAACTGAGTTTGGTATTATAGTGAACATGCAAGCTAGAGATGAATGTGATAGAATGAAAGAAAAGCTTACCTCAAAATGATCGCTCAGAGAAAAAGGTGATGGTGGAGAGAATAAGGGGTGGATACGAGGTTGGTGTTAGAGTTGGTCTTTTATTGACAACACAAAATTTGAATTCCATGAAAAAGGTTGAAATTTGAAACTTAATAGCGAGGTTTATGGGCATAGAGAAAATAATGCTGATGATCATAACTCACAAGTATTCTAGTTTCACTAAGTCTTCAGTGTCTCCGCCCCTTCTTTATTATCTTCAGGTCTATGTAGGATGCGTCAAATATGATGTCGTATCCACATGGGTCACGCCAAACAGGATGGCGCATTCAGTTGGATTACGCCAAGAGGATGGCGCATCCAACGTGGATGTGCCAACCTTGTTGGTGTAATCTAAGTGGATGCGCCATCCTATTTGGCGCATCCTACGTAGACCAGAAATTATTAAAAAATGTTATATTGGACAAAAGGGTGGCAGTTTGGTATATAGTTTCAAAAGAGTAATATTTTGATAAATAGTTTAAAAAATAACATTTTGATAAATAGTTCTTTCACCAATGGTAGTTTGGTAAAAAAGTCAGACTTATAATTAACTTCTGTTGTAAACAAAATTTACTTTTGAAGATTAATTTATTAAAATAACTTATTGTTAGGAGTCAAAATAAATGTTTCAACAAACCACAGTGAGCTGGCAATAACATGCTGCAAAAGGATTCGACAACATCCAACACACTTTGGAGATTTGACAACAAGTAATGACTTTACACAAGCACAACACTTAGAGTGAAAATCAAGATTCTAAGCTGAAGAAATACTTAGTCCTTGACATAGCCAAATTGACAAGAGTAGCATTGACATAGCAAGCAAGAGAGCACACAAGTGTTGACAGAATCATCAATCTAGTAAAGCCAGTGTCAGCGTCAAAGTGGTTATTCGACAAAGCAAGCCAACATTTGGACGAGAAGCACTCGGTGATCCCACAACCAAGAGTGGAGTAATTACCATGAAGCATAAACAAAGTGTGAAGTAAACGTGGTTGACGTGGCAAGGAAGCAATTACAAGCAGGGGAGAAGAACTAACACACGTTCAGAGCAGTTGTTTGTAGTGCACATAGTTATAAATAAATAAACCATATGAATAAATTGCATAAGTGACATTTATCAGATGGGTGGCAGCATCTTAGGGACTTAGGTTTGAATTTTAGGTACCAAAATAGAGCACCCAATTGCCCATAAATACTAAGTAGAATGAAGAACATAGAGCTGGTCCATTCCACTTGCAAACACCCTAGAGTCTCTAAGTCTCCGTCAAACGCTCACGTGTTGATGGGTTAAGTCAAGTATGGTCTTCGGCCACTCAATGTTTCTAGCATCGAGTTCTTAGTTCCTAGCATTTTAGTAGCTTTATTTCCTTGCAAGTTTTTATATTTCTGCAGTTTATTTACATATCATTGCATTTGCTCTCACTTACACCAATCCATTATTTCATTGCAAATTTGTGTTTATGCACTTTTACTTCCGGCATGTTGATTGATAACTCTATGAAATAGAGTTATTATATCCTAGTTTTATACTTAAATGTATGTTAAGTCTTTGATTTGTTTAAAAATTAGTAAAGTTTATGAGCTTATATTTGAATATCTTGAATTACATATGTTTTAGAGTTTATTAGGCTTGATTTGAAGTTAAATTGGTTTAATTATGTATCATTCATAGTTTGTTTTTTATTAGGGTATATTTTAATCTTGGAAGGTTGGTTGATGACCCAGAGGAGTGCTAAAAATAAAAGGAATCAAGTCAAGCCAAGAAGATAAGGACATTATGTTTTGAGCTTTGCCAACCATGCTAGATTAAATGCATTAGATTTAAAGATGTAGACCTCCAACTAGAATAATATTAGAGACATTAAAAGATAAGAGATATATCTACAACTTTTATGTTGACCACTTTCCTTGATTCTACCGGTTGAGTACATAAACTTTAAGGAAAATTTGGGCCAAATTGGTGAACTGGCATGCTGACCATGTTGTGGTATTTTGATCATAACTGCAACAAATAACCTTGTTTTAGGATGATTCTAATGGCATTTAAAAGTTAAGGGAAATACCTACAACTTTTGTGAAGAGCCCGAAGTATAATTCTAAGGTTTGGATGGTCAAAGATGGCATGGAAGTTCAATAGAATAGAGGAAAGCAAGGAAAATGGCATCAGAGGTCATGCCTAGGCGTGGCCTAGGCGAGACTATCTATGTTTTTCAGGATTTTTCAGCTAAGAAGTCCATGCCTAATCACGCGTAGGCGTGAGTAACGCCCCATTCCATGATTTTTTTTCTATTTTTTTTAATGTAATTAGATGGTCATTTTCATAATTCTTGGTTTTAGACTTTCAAGCCCGAAAGTGAAGGTTTAGCCTTGAGTTTAAGGGTTCTTGAGAGAAGACCTTTGAAGATTGGAAGATCAAGCTTCAAGAGAAAGATTAAGATTAAGGATTATCCCTAGTTTTACTTTCTTCTCCCTATTTTTATTTTTGTGTTCTTCTATGAATTTTTTCTACCTTTTGTTTCTTTGAATCTTAAAGATTTCTAAGTTCATTTGAGGGGATCTTTTGGATCCCACTATGAATCTTAGTTATATATGACTTGATCTTGAATATTTAATTAATGAGTATAAGTTGTTTATCCAAATCTATACTTATTGTATTCAATTGCTTGATCACTAATTTATTTGGGGCTTTCTCTTGAACTAGACATAGGGAAAGGGAAGGGAGATCTTGGTTTTAGATAATGCATGATCAATTTTCACTTAAGTTTATTGGGTGTTTTAAGTAGCCAATGGGATTGACACATACCCATTGACCTTGCATAGCATGTGTTTGAAACAAGATTTGAATGAGCATGAGATTACTCTTTTTACATGCAGACATAATGTTTTAGGTAATTAAATGCTAAAAATTCAAGTGACCTAGACATAGGCATTGTGGATGCATGAGATTTCTGCTAACAACTTAAACTCATTTTCACATATTCTTATAAGTTACATCAATTAAGTGAAGTAGTGGGTGAAGAAAGTCCCCTAACTTTTTAACCATTGCTAAATCTCTTATTTGAATGCATGTTTGGTTCTCTTATTTTAGTGTATTTTCATTTTACCTTTACAATTTTTTACTTGCTTAAGCCTAAACAAAGTGATTGATTATACGATAATACAAACTTTAAAACCAAATCCCTTTGGAAATGACATTCTTTCTCAATCTCATATTATTTGTTCAACACGTGCACTTGTGAACCAAACATTACTTTACTACACTTTAAGCTCGATGTTCTTCGTGTTCTTCGTTGTTTACTTTGCATTTCTGTACTCTTTTTTTCTGCGTTATTACTTTTAGCACTTTACAATTCCTTGCCATTTACATTTCTATCAATTTAAATTTTAGTAAGCTTAGGACTGGTTATGTTTGCTTCTTAACTCTCTTTCCTTCCCATCACGCTTTACATTATTTGTCATTTGTATTTTTGACAGACTTTCTCATCAGTTTGCTTCTTAGCATTTTATCTGTGATATTTCTATTTCTGTCAAATTTCATTTTCGACAAGCACACTTTCTCACCTTTTGTCATAGGAATTAAATTTATTTTACAAATTACCAGATCCTTGAGAAACACAAAGGAGTTGATTTGCTCCCAGAATTTACATCTGAATGACACTAACTATTCGAATTATCAACCCAATGCATGATCGTCAAGATTTGGTCCTGACGTACTCATTAAATCTTTGACAAAATTTTCCCTTAAACATATTGACATGTTCGATGGGACCAATGTAAGAGTGATTTATAAAATTACTTCGCCTAGTGTCCAAACTTTGATTCAAAAATATGAGCTTCTTGTGCATTTGAGGAGTGGAAAGGAAATATGTGCAATGTCAACTAAAAGCTTTTCTTCTGATTTAGCAAAAAACATGAGTGCTAACAACAACAATATTAGTGCTAGTGTTAATGTCAATTTGCTAATTCGACACTAGCAGGAATGCTGGTCAAAATGCTATCACTTTGGCAAGAGGAACGATTATCAGCCAATAGCCTGTAGGGCAAATGGAAATACAGTTGAACCTGCCATCAAACTATTTGTGGTAATTTTTGGTCAAAAGTACTTATTACTCTTTTTTATTCAAGATCTAATATCTGGGAGCAAATCGAATCCTCTTAAGACCCTTAAGTTTTTGGTAATTGGCAAGATTGTTAAGCAACCATTCATCGATTAAGTGTCAGTAAAATAGTATGTCGAAAAAGAGTTAGCCTTGTGATATGAACATCAATAAACAAATAGAAATGAAACGACAATGTAAAGAGTGCATCAAAATAAACTTACTAGAAGTAAAGTGATGGCAAGGAAATGTCGAAAGTAAACTTGACATAAAGATAAATGACTATCGAAAGTAAACTTGTTGAAAGTAAATTGACAGGATATAAATGGCAAAAATGTCAATGTCGATGTAGTATGCTGAAAAAAAAAAACATCTTTGGAGTATTGTGTATGTTTAAGTGAAGATTAAAGCATGAAAAGTGTAGAAAATGCATGAATATACAAGAACATGAAAAACAATGAAAATGCATGAAGTACATGTAGAAAAATGTAAATTTGCACTAAGTTGGAAAAAGGTTAAAGGAGATTTGCAGAAAGATGAAATGCATGGAAATTAACCTTGAAAGCAAGTAAGTTACAGAATTTAAAGAAAACTAGGAAAGTAAATAACCAAGAATATAGAAGAACAAACAAGAACTTGAAATGACTGGAATTGAAATTACATTGACTAGAATGTAAATACAATAAATGGAAAAGGCTGGAAGATAAATGTCAAAACATAGAAAAGCACGTGAATTGAAAGTGGCGGCCATACTTGACTAATAACCCATCAATCTGTGAGCGTCACACTAGGGACTTAGGAACTATAGGAAGTATAGGATGTGTCGCAAGTAGATGGATCAGCTAATTGAACATCATTTAATCTTCTATTTATAGGCAACCAGCCTCTTCCTTTGGTGCCTAAATTTTAAATTATATATCCCCTAAGATGTTGCAACATGGCAATCATGCAGTTTACAGCATGTGTTTAATTTTTCACATGGTTTTCCACGTGGTAACCGCTCCAAGTGGTGGGTAGTTTCTTTATTCTCTCTAGCTTCTAACTTCCCATGATGTCACGTTCTTATCCTTTTAGCATCAACCTTGTGAACTACCCACGTTCAGTGATGGAACCTACCATGATCTCCCCTCTGCTTGCAAACTATTCTTCATCGATCATAAGCCTCGACATCGACAAACCTTCACTTCCATATCTTTGACATTCTTGCATAGCTTTACTTTGAAAACAATTTGGAACTTTGCTTTTAAAGCTTCGTGATTTACTTAGTGTTCTTTTGTCGAATTCACTTGTCTTCTAACACTTGGTTTCTGTTGAATCTTTCATTTTGTCGACATGGTCTTCTTTGACTTATGATCTTGGCTAAATCAGTTGTCAAAACATTGTTGATGTCAGTTGGCTACTTTGTCAATCACTGTCTTCAACGGATCCTTGAAACTTAGTCTTTTAGCGGCTTTGCATTGCATGCTTTCTATATTTATCAAAATAGCTAATTTTAACCCCTAACACAAACATGATGAGTGGAAATCATAAAAACAACAATATCATACCAATAGTGGCACCTTTTTTATGGCATGCCACCTAATTTCTATGTCTCTTGTAATGCAAACTGTCATAGGGGCAACACTGAGAAATTTTCAACGTGTCATGCAACCCAGTGTGAGGGCAATGCCAGGAAACTTTTAACTTCGATTCAACCAGTATTAGAAGTGATGTTAGTTGGTTTTACCAACCTAGTAACTGTCAACCCAATGTCAAATCTAAATGTGGATCAACAATATACGGTTGGAATGAGTACAATGAACTAAAATGTTGGGCAGTTCACCGCAACTTCAAAATACTCAAGTTCCTCAACTAGATAAGACAAGCGCCATAGGCCCAATTTATCTTAGAATGACCAGAGACATGCCTGACATGGTAACAGGGCCTACACAAAACATGTTGAACTACGTTTGACTACAAATGAATGAGAGTAACCATGACATGCTTCATATGTTGACACAGTAATTAGGAACCAAATTGACACCTTTGATAACATCAACCAATAATACCAATAATACAATAGCCCAACAAATGGAAAGGTTAGCGAGACATTAGGACTTGATTAAATATGATCCTATAGTGCGACAAGTTAAAAAGGCAGGACCACATCTGCCTCCTATGAACCAAGACCAACATCCAGAATTGGAATATGGTCATGCGAATTTGCTTAGAAGGGATGATGATAATCCACCCAGAGGAAATAATTGGGCACACCATTTCAAGCAAATCAGCCTCTTATTTGACCAAACCAACTCTTGAATCAAGTTATCAAACAAATTTTTAACTGATTTGGATTCAATGTAGGATATACTAATTAGTCGCACTTTGTCTCAGCTTTCCTTGAATGGATGCAACAGGTTGAATTGCCAAGGGGAGTCAAAGTCCCTAAATTGTCAAAATTCTCTGAGGACCCTCGAGAGTTAACAGTCGAGCACGTAGCCAAGTATACTATTGAATTAGATGAAATAGCAGCAAATGAGTATCTCAAGATAAGGTATTTCTCTAGTTCCTTGACAAAAAATGCCTTCACCTGGTTTTCCACCCTTCTATTGAATTTCATCCATATCTGAAGACCTTATCTTCTAAAGAAAAATAAATTATCCCTTCTACGCCATCTTCTAAAATGTCTATTCAAGATAAGATTAATAATCAATAACTTAGAATAATATGGGGAAAAAATCTTCATTAATACCTGAGGTTAGAACTAAAAAAATTTATCATGAATCAACTTTTGATTTTTTGTCTCAAGATGTATGTAGGATCGTAGAATGCACATACTCGATAGAAAAAACACACGAAACTATCAATCTCTTAACACTATTAGAAATCCACCTTTTATCAACGAAAATACCATTGGCATAAACAATAATATTTGTCAATGATATAAATTACTAATGGAGTAACGGTGGAACAAAAAATCGATGAAAGTGGTAAATACTAACAACTTATTTTTCATCCGTTGGTGAATTACTGTCAAAGTTATTCATCGGCAAATATAAATAATTTTTTGGTAAACATGTCAAGAGAAACATTTCTTTCAATAGGTTTTGTGGATGATATATCAAGATTGTTAATGGATTATCCTCTGATATTTTATCGAAGGACATTCTATCGATGATCTATCGATAAAGTTGATATTTGGATGGAGAGTGAGAGTGAGGAAAAACATCAAATGGCTAAAAGTGAATCTGAATATGAATGTGATGATTATCTTTTGTGTTCACTGACACTAATGATGATTATTGTGATGATGAAGGCTTGCAAGTGGATGATATGATAGAAAGCTCAAGTACTGAAGATAGTTGTTGATACTAAAGATGACAAAGGATTAGGAGTAAAGAGATATGAGAAGCTGAAGAAGAAAAATAGTGAGTTTTAGACCAATAAATTTTCATGTTTGGATTAAGTAGCTTTTTCAATGCTGAGAAAGCCCATAATGAAGGAGCAAGTGAGAAAGAAAGTCACCCTCCACCTTTCTCCCTTACTCCTCCTTAATGGGCATTCTCACCAACAGACTTATTAGAACCCAATTTTATTCAAGCATTTAAGAAAAAAAAAAGCTTGAAATAAAATTCTTCTTTGGAAAGAAAAAAAAAGCTTGAAATAAAATTCTTCTTTGGAAAGGAAAAAAAAAACTTGAAATAAAATTCTTAAGGCTCAAATTAATTCTTTGATGGGCCCAAAATTCACTAATCAAATGGGAGTGTCTAGATTCATTACATTGTGTTTTTTAACATGCGTTCCTTTCTAGTTAAAGAAGAATGACATAACTAGTTGTTGCGACGATTATGTTTTGACTTTTCAAAAGTATCATTTTAGTTTGGCCAAGTGTGCTAGCGGGCTCTACAAAGTCTTTAATAAAAAGTCTTCCTTATTTTGTCATTATTCTTTTGATTATTTGGCAAATACACATATGATTCCAAATTTAAATATCACATACATGTGAAAAGTAAAAATTCAAAGTATGGCCGATGATAGAAAAAGTTGTGAAAAGATCGATGTGTCGATCAACTAAACTCTACCTATTTACATGAACAATTGTGCCTAGCCTCAACCAAATAAATAAAAAAAATTGTGCCTATCCTCAACATTTGTGATAATGGTGAATTCAAAATTTCATTTGATCATTAATTATTTTTTTATTTAAAAAAATAACAATTACACTTTTGTGAAACTATTTTTTAGAAAATATGTCTATTTTATTAAATAAATATTTTTTATTCTTTTCTTTTGGAGAAAATATTCATTTTATAAAAATATTTTGTTGAAAATCAGAGCTTTTTATTCACCATTTTTCACACCTAATATGTTGCAGACTTATATATATTCATGTAATAATGACTTTTTAGTTATATATTTGTTGTTTTAATCATTTATTATTTTTAATAATATACTGGACAAAATGGGTCATTTTAAAAAATATTAAATAAAATATTAATTTTAAATAATTATGACTAATTTAATTAACTTAACAAATAATGTCAAAATGTGGATTGCACCTGATTCGAATGGATAATGTAAGATACTAATACTTTTTTTATACATAATCAACTCTTGATTTTAAACTCTAGAACGTGGACTAAATTTCTTTTAAGGTGTTGGATTGCACCATTCAAATTTTAAATGCAAAACCAATTGGTGGTGACTTCCAAATAATTTTTAATTTCGATTGTATTTTCCTGACGCGGTGGCCAATCGAGATAGTTGCGGCAAGACCATTCGGACTGAAATGGTTTAATGAAAGCTATTCTTCTTTTCATTTTTCAGACTTATGATTTTCAATCGTCTATGCTACTGGGTTCTCCTCCATCATGCCCCACAGGGCCACCGACGCACCTCCATCACGCCACCGCCGTCTCGTTGCCAGCCATTGCTCGTGTCCTCAGTGTGTGCTCGTTTCCATCAGATCATCAGCTCGCGCATAGCTGTGTCCGTTTCGACGTCAGCAAATTCGTCCATGGACATTAGAGAAGACGGGTTGGCGTCCAGTCACTTGAGGTTGAAAGAAAATAACGTCTAGTGTAAACAGAAATGAAGTGTTGGCAAAGTTGTGTTTGATCTTGGTTTGACAAAAAAAGTAGAGAAATGAAACGTCTAGTGAGTGCCAGAGTGGTCAAGAAAGAGAGAGAGAAAATTTAATTTGAGTGGTTGAGAAATGAGTGAGTGTTGCCGGCAGTTGGGAGAAATAAATGGAAAAGAAATTTGAATATCATTGACAACTGATATAGATAGAATTTTTTTTTCTTTCAAAAAAAGATAAAAAGTTTGAGTTAATTTACAATCTTAATATTATTAGTTTAATTCAAATTTTATTCTTCAATCACTAAACAATTTCTAATATCTGATTATTTGAATTAATACATATCATTAGTCAAAAATGAAGATATTTTAATGTTTTTTTATAAGTTTGTATAAATGTTTACATATATATATATTGACATATATGTGAGAGAAATTTTTATTTTGAGATGTAAGAGAAGTGAATTTTGATTTTTTATATATTATATAATCAAGATTTATTATATATATATATATGAGAGGAATATATTTAATGAGATGAATTTTTATTGTGAGAGAGTAAAAAAAAAAAATTTGACTATACAACCATACATGAATGATCAAGATTAAAAGTTACTTAAAGATCATGTGATCACTTAAAAAAGTTACATACATTTATATTCTAATATTTATCATTTATATAAGATCCATTGATCAATATTCACACACCTCATATCTTACAATAAACACACACAAACATTTGGTAGTCATGAAATGTACGGAATAATTAATAAAAATATTTATTTATGAAGTAATTGAAAACATAATTAAAAAGTCATTTTGTAATAAAAATACATTTGATTAGTTAAATGTTTTAATAATAAATTAGATTGTAATTAATTTTATATGTATTAATTTAAAGTTTTTACCTCCGGTTACGTGATTTAGATATTCATATATTTTCATATAAAAGTTTGTATCAAGTGTAATGTTTTTACTTTGGCATACTGAACAAAAACAATAACTTGGCATACATCACCAGTATAGCAAGAAAAGAATTAAGGTCGTACAATAATGCACATTCTAATTTCACCCTAAAATCAGTTAAATTTTTTGGCCGCAGAGATATGTAATTACAATTTTCAAAATTAAAAGGCTTCCTAAAAATATTAATGATTAATACCCATCAACAATGAGTTCTATGGCATTCATTTTAACCTTTTTTCCTTCTTTTTTTATTTTTATTTTTTCAGTTCCAACAACACATATTAGATCTATAGTATATGAAGCAAGAAGGAACACAATGAATTAGAAGACTTATATAACCAACAAAAAGATAAAGGAATAAATAAAATATCAAATTACACATTACCTACTAAATATGGGAGTCATTTATCTGAATGAAAAATTTTCTTAAATGGAATGAGGTTTAAACTGTACAAAGAAATTGTTGAAAAAAATTTGATCAACAAATGTTTGAAATTTGAAGTTAAGACTATATTTTATTCCTAGTTGTCTGGAACAATCCAGTATTACCAATAACACCAAGGTATGTTGTATACCTGCCCCTCAACCAGAAGAATATGAACCTTATAAACCAATGTCTTCCTAAAGGAGGAATGAATTTGTCCTCCTTATTGTAACATGGAAAATAGAGTCATCTACTCAGAATGCAAATAATTTGTAATTTTAATTTAATTGAAAGAGAAAATTACACACTGATTCATCTAACAAAATCATCTCAATTGAATTTGGAACTTTTGGATTGTTAAAACTTGGCAATGTGCACAAGCGAACAACTTGAACCCTCAGCTTCCATGTCTCTTTTTGGGGACTTATGTTCAAAATATTATCAGAATTAGTAGCTATAACTCCAAGACAATCTCTAACAGCTCCAAAATGTAAAACAGCAGGGTGAAAAGAAAACACGGGATCTGGTTGTATAAATTGCCCTATGTAAGAAAAGCATAAATATATGAGGTGCGAAAGAATTGTTAAGAATCAAGGAATTGTGCCTTTTTAATTCATAAACCTATCATGTCAACAAATTAATAGGGTGAAAAAATAATAGAGCATATGTCAGAAATAATGAAGCAATCAAAGAAAAAAATAATCAAACAATAATTGAGATCTTCCTTCTTAAATTTATATGCTTGTGCCAAAATGATAGGTGTTGAAAATAAGATTAAATCATTACTGTTCTTTTGAAATTTTGAGACATGATTTGATATATATTTTTCCATCAATTAAGAAACAAAATTGGATAATGTTGATGTTACATCTCCATTATATGTTGCCATTATCTGGCTACGTGGAGAGAAAGCATCTATGTTGCCATTATCTTGTAATTCTATCTAAATAAATAAAATTTGCATTTTGAATTTTTTAACTTACTATTTAAAGAAATTGTGTTGGAAGAAAAATCAAATGCCTATGTTAGTGTCACATATCATAACTTTTTCCTGAAATGAGTATTTATTATTATAGATTTATAGATATAGATTTGCCATCCGATCAATTACATTTATATTTGTAAAAAAAAAAAGATTGCCTTTCTAAATATGTTATAAATGTTTTATTAGCATTTATAATGCAATTGTCTGTTATTGGCTTTTAAAAATTTCTTATATAGTGCAATTAATTAACTTTCTAATCAGTTAATCATTTAATTATATTTTATTAATCAATTATTGCCTTCAAATGTAATTATATTATTATTATTATATTATATGCTATAAATTATAGATTATTTGGTCAACATTCAGATATCCAAGTAGTTGCGAGATAGAATTATATCAATGGTATTTCTTGTGTCATTTTAAAGCTAGAGTCGAACTTTCCAAAACTATCCAAACAAAATTTAATTATACATCATGACTTTTGAGTTTTGATAAAATGATGAGAAAGGTAAGAATACAAATGACGAAGAAAGTCGGGTTAAAAAATAGAGGCAAGGGACGAAAGCTTGGTTAATGTCCTTAATTTCTAGAATAAATAATGATTAACTTTGATTGGCGTTTATAAAGCAACTAGATTAACATTCGTGTTTAAAATGTTAATAATTTTTTTTATAAAGAATATATTACTCAAGATTCAAATTTTGAATTGTTTATGATAAATTAAAAATTTTAAAAATTAAAGATTTAAATCATGTAATAAGATATCAAATAATTATTTCTATAAATAAGATATTAATGAATATTCAAATTTTAGATTATTTGGGGTGAGATAGCAATGAAAAATCAACTTTTAAATTTTTTTTTTTTTGTATTAATCTATTATGCATGGCACAAGACATAAAAAAATTGTAACATTGTAAAATTTAGATGATACATGTGTCAAAATTTGGATATATATATATTGTGATACAGGATATATATATATGTATATAGATGATTGATTGGCTTTTATAAATTTTATTTATAATGTAATGCAAATTATTAGCTTTCAAATCAATTAATTATTTTTTATTTTTTAATTAGTTACACATTACTTCATATTTGCATAATTTCTACAGCAGAGCCATGTTTGTGTAAGGGGTAGTGGTGCTCATGGGTCAAGTTGGGCTGAGTTTAACTTGGCCTAATCTTGACTCGATCATAGCCCGATTAGTGATCAGGCTAACCTTATGTATAGGTAAAATGTAAAAATTTGAATATTATTTATAATTAAGTCATAAATTTTTGAAAATATAAAACAAAAATTATAATATATATTTTGAAACAAATTATATCAATGCAAAAAGTATTAATTTAAGTTCAAAAATCTTATACTTTATTACAAATTTTCATAAAACTATAAATTTAAATGTATTATACATTGGGCCGGGTTGGATCAACTCAAAGTGTGGTCAAAATTCAATCCGAAAAATATATCGAGTCAAAATTTAAGAACCCAACCTAACCAAATTAGCTTTTGGGTGAGCACTCCTAGTAAAGGGAACATTGGCCTGAAATTAATGTGTGTGTGTGTGTATAAAATAAGTATTACAAAATTTCATAGTTCTAATATTCTCTTTGTATGTCTTTAGTGCTTTTAGTTCTTGCTTTCATAATTTAAGTTTATTGATATTTAGAATTTAAGTTTGTGTAATGTAGTTTTATTGAAAATCTTAAGTATTATATTTATAATTATTTAGATAAATTGATAGACTAATATTATGATGCTAATTATAATTTTTTTTTAATATGATATACCGGTATGGATAAATTCTTTGAAGGAAAAGTAATTTCTAAAGACATATACTAAAATTCCTCTAATTAAAGTAATAGAATTGAACCAAACTTAAAAGATCTTATGACAAATCTTGGTTTACATCTTAAAATTTTATCATACCATCTAAATAATAGAGATAACATTTAAAGAAAATACTAGTGTTTTCCCTAATCTCTGAAGCCTAGCTCTGCCATTGCATAGTTTCCACTATTTAATTACAATATATTATTTTCTGCACACAATGCGTTACAAGCATTACTCTTTAAATTTGCTTCTAAAGCCTATGAAAAGGAGCATTGTGTAACTACACTTCAAAATCGGTTGCAGAATGAAGCTTTACAAGCCCCACTTCAAATCTTGATGTTATCCCTAGCATAGTTTTTAAACTTTCATTTTAATGGAGATAGTTCAAGAGCTGCAACTACAAAGTACAGGTTAGTTTCTAACTCAAACTCGCTTGGTTTATTAAATTTCCAATTTTTTATTTTTTTATTTTTGGAGTGGGGGTTATGGAACTCGCGTGGTTATTATTCTTGAAACAAAAACAAACACGAACATACGGAAATAACTCTTTCTTCTAGTTCCTCAAAATCCTCATCCTTTTATCTCATGCATAAGAATATCGATATTCATATTACTAGACTTTTATACTCTGTTGGCTATTGTTGGACACAACGTAGATGATAAGCCTCAATGTGTTTTGGCCAATCTCCTTCATAGTCCTACCTCCAGAAAGAGTTCACAGAACCGGGGAAAATCCAAAAATGTTATTTGTGGCTGACCAATAATATAGCCATGTCGCACATAAAAAAAAAAAGGAAATATATATAGCCATATACCGTTTCAAGATCTTGCGATTAGAACTTGAAAAAAATTAGAGCTTGCCAAATTGAAGACCGCATATGTCATTGTTATCCTAATTTCAACATCTTGACAAAGAATTTGATGGCATAAACAAAGATTTAAAAATTCAATTCAATCTCAGCTGAATTATATTATTTAGTATAAGGATTTGGTGGAACCTCTTCGGCAAAAAAAAAAAAACTCTGTCTATGGCATCCCTCTCAACTTTGAATTAGTTCTAAATTGTATCAGATATAGTATTCATTGAACTAATCTCAGTTTGTTGTAAGTATTCCTCAGATGACAAAAAAGAGCAGAACTCACACAAAACCGCAACTATCACTCAGCTACCTCAACATCCAAGATCCAGAGAATACAAATGGTGGTTTCGTGTATCCCTCTACATTATCTTTCTTCTAGTAGGCCAATCTGCAGCCACTCTTTTAACAAGGTTATACTATGACAAAGGTGGTGATAGCAAATGGATGGCAACATTTGCTCAATCAGCTGGATCCCCACTACTACTTCCACTCCTTTTTTACTTCCCACCATATGCCAAATTTACCAACATGCACAACAGTGATTCCTCCAAAACCAAACGAAAAATTTCCACCCTAGCTTCCCTCTACCTAGCTTTTGGCTTACTTCTGGTAGGGGTCAACAAGATGTTTGCCTATGGACTTCTATATCTCCCAGTTTCTACCTATTCTCTACTATGTGCAACCCAATTAGCCTTCAATGCACTTTTCTCTTTCTTCCTGAATTCCCAAAAGTTCACAGCACTCATATTCAATTCTATAGTCCTCCTCACCATATCAGCTTCCTTGCTTGCAATCAATACCCATTCTGAGGACTCAAAGGGTCTTCAAAGAGAAAAATATATAATTGGGTTCTTATGCACCCTTGGTGCATCTGCTACATTTTCTTTATATCTCTGCCTTGTGCAGCTTTCTTTTGAGAAAGTTATAAAAAGAAAAACCTTTTCTGCCGTCTTGAACGTCCAATTTTATCCACCCCTCATTGCTACATGTGCTTGCGTTGTGGGATTGTTTGCAAGTGGAGAATGGAAAACTTTGGTGAAAGAGATGAAGGATTACCAAAAGGGAAAGGTGTCATATGTAATGACTCTGCTTTGGACTGCTGTGACATGGCAGATGTCCACCATTGGTACGCTGGGGTTGGTTTTTGAGGTATCTTCATTATTCTCAAATGTAATAGCTACTCTGGCATTGCCCATAGTTCCTATCCTTGCTGTTATCTTCTTTCATGACAAGATCAATGGGGTGAAGGTTATAGCCTTGCTGTTAGCACTGTGGGGCTTTCTTTCCTATATTTATCAACATTATCTAGCTGACAAAAAAGCCAAGGCAGCTAAAAGTGATGGCGTTGAGGTTTCAAGGGGTGACACAGAAATTTGTTAATGGAATGGACCAACTTTTGACGAAGTTGGTTGAGTTGAGACAAGAGACTAGACAAGGGTGATGTTGTTGCTGCAATTTTGTGAACTGTATCTTTCTTGATATCCCAGCATAGCTTGGGTTCAATTATCACTTATAAATAGTTTATTTTGGATGTTTTTCACCCTTCAAAATCAATTATACTAGTTTAAAATTAGTTCTTATAATAGCTGAAGTTGTTTCTCTAAGATATTCAAAATTGATTTATACGGTAGATATCAATTCTAATAAAAATGACTTATAACAGCAGATTTCAGTCCCATACCGTAGAAATCAATTCTAATAAAAACGACTTAGAAGTAACTTTTTATGTGCACAATGTCACAATGTAACTGGACGTTGCTGCGACGAGAAGCAACTAAAATTTATAAAAAAAATTTAGAGTAATTTTATATCTTTTTACAAATTTTTTTAATAATCTTCTTAATATTAAATGAAAAAAAAATATTAAATAAAAAATAAATGAATCTAATGTTTTGGAAATATAACAAATATTTAATACTTACTTTATTTAGTAATTAGGAGGATTAGAAGGAGAATTGAGTAGGAAAATAAATCATTTCTCAAAAATTTATGAATTGTCATCAATTTTTATTTTAAAAATAATTAAAAAATCATTTATTTTAAAGATTGATCTTTTAAAAGAGAGATTGAGTCGAAGAGTCTAGTTATACATAAAAAATGATAAAAACTTAATACTATCTTTGTACTATTAATACATTTGTATTAAAAGGTTACTTTAAAGTTAATTGTGTAAATTAATTATTAATCTTAACAATGTTCATTTTACCTCATTTAACAAACAAAAACAAAATTCATAAGAGAGAGAAAAAAAACTAAATTACAGAAATATCAATTTTGAAAGATTTTTAAAAAAGATATTTTATTAAAACAATTTACTCTTACACAAATTTAAAGTTAGTATCAAATTATTGAATAAATCCTTACGAGCCAAATGACATAAAAAATAGTATCAGTTATTCAATCATTATCATTTGTTGTTATATAAATTTAAAAAGATAATCATTTTGTTGAACACTTAAAAAAGAATTATTTAAACATTAATTACGAAAAGAAATTAAATAAAATAACTAATATTCATACTAATAACTAAGAAGATCGAACAATTAAACAGGACAATGAACTACTATAATCACGTAATCAAGCAGGAGAACATGTTAACTTCAAATAAGCTAAAGAAAATTCAAACATATATTTTTATTACTTTTGCCTTTTCTATTTTTTTCTAATTATTTTCCTAATCCTATTTATTCGATCATTCTTTTACTCTATTTTTTGTCATTTTTAAGTTTCAATTATATATCATTATTTTTATTATTATCTCATTCAAAAGAGATCTAATATACTACCATGAGAAACAAAAACTAACCCAATAACCTATATCTCTACAAGCAATAACCCAAACCCAAGATGAAGACACAAGTCTTATTAAAAAGAAAAAAAGAAACTAACCAGCTTAAAAACAAGCATCAGCCTATTTTTCTTTTCCCTTTTTTTAAAAATAAATAATTAAATAAATAAAGTAAATTAACCTGAAACTTAAGCCTAAAAACAAAGAAACCCAAAGAGCCAAACTTCCTAACACTACAACCTAGTCTGGTTCTACGCATGGGTGCACCGGTTTTGTTACCATAACTGCTATAATAAGTGGCATGTCATTTGTAACCGGTCAATGATTGAATAAAATATTAAGTTCTCTATTTTTTTTTCGTACAACAAGGATATTCTCAAATCACTTTTTTTCATATTATTTTTTATATTATTTTTCATACCATTAATTATATTTTTTTATTTTCTCTTATTTAATCATAATTATTCAAAAATGGTGTGAATAATAGTGTAATGTCAAAATGATATGCCAAGAATGATGTGTAAAGCGCTGCCTTGTAACTTTTTATTATTAATAATTTTGAAATGATAAATTTACTAATATTTTCGTAAAAAAAAAAACGTAAACAGCGTTGTCAGGTGACTTCATGAGGAAATGTTTTAATATTTCAAATAGTATTATTAATTGACAAATTATACTTAAAAATATTTGACATGGGTGCAACTGAATTGGGTTAGTGTGGGTTGGTGCAAGTGAATTAGGCCTGTGTGACTGGGTGCAAGACAATTGGGCCTCTGTAACTTGGTGCAGGTCAATTGGGCCTGTGTGGGTGGGTACAAGTCAACTGGGCCTGGTTGACTTGTTGTAGTTGAGTTGGGCCAGTGTGAGTCGGTGAAAATTGTGTGGGCAGGTGCAAGTCAATTGGGCCTCCCACCAGATGAAGTGGGCAACTGATGAGTGGTATTCGATAAAAAATATTCGGGTAAAACGTTGGATATTCACACTTTGGCATTCAATTTCGTAATTGTTTCCACGGACACCCTGTTTTTGATGTGTGTTGACGTGACACATGAAGACACTTGTATAATATATGTATATTACGTATTTAAATATATTTTTTAAAATTTAAGTACATTTTGAATACATTTAAACACGTCTCGGATATGTTTGAATATAGTTTAGACACGTCTCATTAATATATATTTTTTTAAATATCAATTTTCATGACTAATATTTAATTAATAAGCTCATAACTCACTCAATCTCAATCACATAACTAACATTTCAAATCATTATTTTCATATACCACTATTTTAACTTTTATCTTTTCACACGCGTACTATTAAACTTTTAAGTTTTATCTTTTTACACTTTCAGTTATTTTCATCTTCTCATTCTACCTCTACTTCAACCAAGTCGTCCACTTCGTCATTAAATCACTAAAACTTGTCTCATACCAATGTTTCATCTAATTAAATTTTTTTAAATACACATATACTTATACTTGATTAATTCTATTAAGAGAAATTAATTTAAAATTTTTTTTAAAAATATCAATAAAAATTATATTTTATATTTTATAGAAAAGGCTTATTAGATAAAAATATTAACATATATATATATATATTAAAATATTATAAATTTTTAAAATTATAAAAAATAATATTAATAAATCATAATTTTTTTAAAATTTTATAATTATATATATATAAATCAAGTTCTTTAATATTACCATAATTTTAAATTTAGTATATCACCATATTCATATTTATATTCTATCTCATATTCATATCGTGTATGCGGTTCATAATTTTTAATCCTACGACACATGATATAAGGTAATTTTCGTTGATTCTTAAGTAAGGTGCAGATACTTTATTTTACTTTTGTCGTTGGATACTGTGTACACACACAAGACGAAAATGACGAGGTTGGACACAGACAAAGTTATGGACGGTTGGAAAAGGCATTCCATAAAAAGTGAACTTGGTACCAAAATCACGTGTCCTTGAACCCAATTGCTCTTTGTCACGTGGCACCATTTAATATGCTATTGAGATGCCACCTATTCTTTTGTCGTTATGTGGTGTTCCAATAAAGTGCGCATGGGTAACCAAAATTTCATCATGCAGGTACATGCAACTATACTGCGTAGTCTATTTGGGTATATATAATAGTGAGGGGTTTGGCTACGGTTTTGCACTGTGAACCATCGAAATAGTTAGGGTCTTAGAGAGGGTTAAGCAACCATGAATCATGCAAAAGAGAAGACTTACGTCGTATTTATAGGTAACCCGGTGTTCATGCTTCATGGCATGATTGCAATGAGCAAGTAATTGGGTTTAGTGGGGGTGTGGTCCCCCTGCAAATGTGATTGGCAACGGACCTGACAATAACAGAGGTAACTACTTTGAAGGGGTCATGGTGGGTTTCGATCGGGTTAGGGCTGTTTATGGTGCTCATCAGCAAGTTGCTCTTTTGGGAGGGTTATAAGGTAGTTGTAACTGTTGATGTCGTTCAAGTCTTCCGTCATTGTCATTTTAGGGTAGTGGTGTTTAGGGTTTAGGCAACTCCATTCAGGGACTTCGTGCTTATTTTATGTCTTGTTTATTATGTGTTAATATGGTTGTGTTATTAGTGGAATCATGTATTCATGTGATGTTTTTGTTCATATATACCACAAACATCAACAGCCATATAAATTTTAAATAACAGGTTTGGAAGACAATTTCATGAAGCCATTAGCACACCTGCACGAATGCAAGCTGACAAAGATTACATGTATTGAGCCCTCATGCACCATCATTGTCCTGCAAGTTTAATTACACATATATTGGTTATATCGTCGCATTTAAACTAAATGGATCTTTCGTGCACAACAAGAAACAGATACTATTTACTAACCATTTCACCATCTTCACTTACTAAGTAGTCATCATCGTCCTCCTCATCATCCCATTAATTCCACATCCTCTCCCTCCAACTCGCTCTCATCCTCATCGTCCTCCTCCTCTTCATTTGATGTGCAACTTCCGTAACCATAATTTGAACTATTTTGTTGATGAGGATCAAATGGGCATCTCCTCCGATTGTGACCTTCACCCCTACAAGTAGTACACTATTGAGGTTGCTTTCCTTTTCCTTGGCCCGATGAAAAAGTTGGACCACAATCCTAAAAAAAGATTATCATACACCCCTTTTAGGGGTATATGCACTGTTGACATCCTTTTTAAGGGTGTCAGATTTATTGAGAGAAAGTGATAGGAAAAAGTAAGTATGATGAATGGTATTGAGAAGAGTGTGAAAAAAAGTATATACACTGTTAATGTTAAAAATATCAGAACTGTCACAATCCTTGGTTCTTACTCGTAAAGGATCCCTAACAACTCCATATGGACGCTTACCACCAATCACTATTGATGCAGTATTTTGTGCTGCTTGCTTTCTTTGCAGTTGTGATGTCTCATGCTCCACCTTTTCTCTTATTTCTTTAAAATCCTCTAGACTTTGACAAGCAATGTTACATGTGTCTACAAGTAATGCTCCAAAATGACAAAGGTGTGATGTCTCTCCATCACAGGACTTGCAAATACGTGTCTTCAAGAGATTGCTTGGCATTCTTGCTCCATCTATCCATCTATAACAATACATTTTGGCAATTTTTCAATGTCTAGAAACATCATCATAGCGATGATATGGACATATGCCAAACTAAATGGTTCCATACGCTTACAAGAACATTGAAATTCAATGTCATCTGGGTAGTATGATACATGTCATCTATTGCTTGCTTCACAAGACTTGGTGACAATAAAAATCAACTCGATGTTGTTTCTTTAAAACGAACTACCCTCATAGTTACTACCTTGAGTAACACAGAGCGGAATAAATAGAATATGTCTCTTGTATATACCTTTGCCGCAAACCTCTCCAAAGCACACAATGCATGCAGTTTGACACAAAGGAACTCCATTACAATACTCAACCTCCCTATTATGAATAAATTCCAAACAACAATTGAAATGTTGTATAAACTCAAGCAAATTGACATGGAACCAACATACTTCCCAAGTTTTGAATGCAAAGCCTCGCAGATAGATGTAGTCCTAAGACCAGCAAAGAACTGCCCCCTCATTTGTGCAGTTTCCCACATAGTCTTCTTTTCAAAAATTTCTTCAACCCAATTGTAATCCTTTACCCCACATTCCTTAACAATTGAATCCCACTTTTGTTGAAATTCATCGACCTCATAATCACCCAACATACATTTCATAAACCACTCTGTAAACTTCGATTTACCTACATTGCCAGTTGCATTGTGTAACAGGTGCCACACACAAAGTCTATGATGTGCCTCTGGAAACACTCTAATGATGGCATTCCTCATTGCCAAGTCCTCGTCAGTGATAACCGATTTAGGACTTTTACCATTCGTTGCTTGCAAAAACTGATCTAGTAGCCAGATATATGTTTGCTTTGTTTCATCATGAACAACTGCAGTAGCAAATACAATTGTTTGTAAGTGATGATTGACACCAAAAAAGATAACAACAAGGCACTTATACTTGTTTTGATCATATGTTGCATCAAATGCCAACACATCCATAAATAACTAATAAGGGAAGTCCCATCACACCAAAACAAATGCTAGAGCTTGCCCTCACCATCAATTGCATGCCTCAAATACATTAAGGGATCGATGCTTACCAAGCTACGAAGATAGTTAATGGCTGCTTGTGCATCGCCATCTTAAAGTCTTTGTTGCTTATCAATTTGATTGTACATCTCTTTCCTATGAAAGCCAACCATATGAAACCCACTTGATTGGCTAGCAAAAGCTCTATATATTTGTGGGGTACTGATGCCTACACTTCGCATGCTATTCATCTGATCAATATCAGTATCTGTCATCCTCCTATGTGAACATAGGAGTCCAACAAATCTCAAGCTCATCAGTTCATGATTATGGTCATCATCAAATATAGAAACTAGGGGTGTAAATTGGTTCGGATAATCAACCAACCCAATTAATCCAAACCAAACTAATTAAATTAGTTCGGTTTGATTTGGGTATATTGATTGGTTCGGGTAAAATCCAAACCAATTAAAGTTTAATTGGTTTGGTTCTCGGATTTAAAATTTTAAAACCGAACTAACCTGAACCAAACCAAACCATATATTTATATATTTTATTTTTAAAAAAAATTATGCTACAACATTTTTTGGCTACTACTTGTTTTTCTTGATTTTTTGTAATACTTTCTCAGCTTTCAACTTCTAAAACGTCGTTTTACACCTCAACACGAAGGCTAGAAAACTCCTCATCAAAATGTTCGGATCTACGCTCCCTAAGACCGTAGTTCGACCAGGCATATGCTATCAGGTGCTATTCTAAAAACTATTGGAGAGATGAGAAGCTTGAAAACTTTGGATCTTTCCTTCAACTAACTCTCTGGATCCATTCCTATTGAACTTCAAAATCTACATGTCATTCAACTTTTGAATCTCTCTTAAAATGATTTAGAAGGAATCATTCCTAATAGTGGAGTTTTCCAAAATCTTTCTGCTGTCTATTTAGAAGGCAATAAAAAATTTTGCTTGTATTTTACATGTGAGCCTCATGGCCATGAAAGAAGGCATGTCAGACATTACATCATCATAGCCACAGTGGTAACATTGATACTATGTCTAACAATTTGTTTGCTACTATACATAAAGAACAGAAAAGTGAAAGTAACAGCAACAACATCATCTAAATTTGAAAGTTTGAAAACGATGAATTGACTTTAAATGCTCTAGTATTGACTTTAAAAAAAATGAATTTCTGACTCTAGTTTATGAGTACTTAAGTAATGGGAGGTTGGAAGATTGGATTAAGGGAAAGAGAAAGCATACAAATGAAAATGAGTTGAACCTTAAGAAGAAACTGAATATAGATATTGATACTGCTTGTGCATTGGATTACCTGCACAATGATAATGAAGTTTCTATTGTGCATTGTGATTTGAAGCCTAACAACATTCTATTGGATGAAAATATGACTGCAAAGGTTGGAGACTTTGGATTCGCTAAGTTGCTGATTCAAAGTTCAACTAATCAAGTTTTCGTTAGCTTTACTCATGTAATTAGTGGTTCAATTGGTTACATATATACCTCCAGATTAGTAGCCTCACAACTTTCTCTTAATTGAATAGTAGTAGTATACAACTTACCAAGTTAAATCTCTCTTGAAGAATTTTTTAACTTATTCAAATATAATTTCTTAATACAAATATCAATATGTTTCTTTATTCCATCTTTATGAACCTTTTAATACATATTCTAAAACATGAAATAATTATTAGTGTTCAAATTAATAAGATTGATTCTATTTCTAGAAATTTTTTCATTAGGTTATTTTGTATTTTTTTTATGAAAAGCTAATTATTTAGTCAATTTTTGTATTAAAAAAATGATCAACCCGATCACCCGAGCCAAACTAATCCATAGATGTTCGGTTCGATTTGGTTCGGATTTAGTTATAAAAAAATACGAAAACCGAACCAAACCAAACCAATTGATTTTGATTAGTTCGGATTTATTTTTTTCGTAAAAATCAAACCAAACCACCTACTTACACCCCTAATAGAAACATACCATCAACTAGTCACTACATCAATGTGAACCCGAAATTGAGCTTTACACCCACACCTTGTCATTGCTCTAGCCTTTTTCTTGCGATTAGGCATATTAACATATCTCATATCTCTGTGGCCATGCCTATGACATACAAATGTCTACCATAGAATATCCCCCTTGGTATTTAGTCCACGCTTATGTTTCCTTATGCTGAACCCATTCAATCTTCCATACTGATTATAGAAGTCATACGCAACATCTACATTGGAAAAATGATATTTCACCATTATATCACGGGATAAAGATTGGAATTCTACCTTCCCAAAGTCTTCTACACCATCAATTGCAAACAAATCTTTCCCAACAAACCTAAAATTTTCATCAGTATTCGTCTGGTCTCTATCATGAACACCTAAGAACATCTCCTCCAATCCCTGTACAAAATAACGTAAAATTATTCAATGCCAAATTAAATAACACACCATTTTCAACATTTTTATTCAACGCCACACAAAATCCCAAAAGAACAACAACTGTACACACAACTAATTATCAACTAGGATGTGATGTACCTCAAAAATCTCATTAACAAAGTTGTTCGAAGATGCTGATTGGATATGTTCCTCCATTTCACAGACTTTTGATAATCACTCCAATAGATAATTCTTAAATACCATTTTACAGAACCATACACCCTGTCAAATATCATAATTAAGTGACTATCAATTGGCCATTACAGAAACTGGCATACTCTATCAACAAAGATACTCATATGTTGATCTTACCATTGCAAAACCAAAGAAAAATAAATATTTCTGCAAGTCAACGATGAGTACACTGGCCTCACTTCACCCTGCATCTTTGCATGGAAAAATCAATATATATTGGAGCCACAAATAGATTTCCCAACATTACTAACATTCCTTCAATGAAAATAAAAAACAAAAATTATATCTTCAATCGAAAAAATATATATTTTCACTCTATTTTTATTGTTAGAAAGCATAAAAACTCCACATAATGACACTTGACCAAGAACCTTTACCCTTTAAATCCTATTTCTAAACAGGGTTTGCCTGTAAGGGGGAGGGCTCATACATCTGTATAGGACCTTTTTCTAAAGTCTTATGCTTATTCACAGAAAGATTTTCAGCCTATTCAATTCTTACCATTATATTTGGTTTTCCACTTGAATTAATAAAAAATGATGTACTCATTTTTTACTACTAGAGATCAACAACGCGCCAAAATTGGCCCTATTACCAAACCACGACCCACACACACAACGCAGGGAATAGAAGGTGGATCTACACACCCATATAAACCCCATTACCAAACCACCTGATCTGCGAATATTAAGCTGCATTGTAACATAAAAAGGAAACTCACCTTCATTTGTATCCAATACGAACCACCCCTCTCGTGAATCATACAGGGGAGCTGTCAGAGATGAACAAAAATGACCCATTCAGTGAGGACGAAAAAATTCTTCAAATTTTTCTACACAAAACACCGATCCCAACTTCGGTGTCCCGCTGACTGAGAGAAAGCTCCACTGAGAAAAATGGAGTTATTTTGTTTCAGACAAAAGACAAGTTAGTTGGGTCTATAGAAAAGGGGAAATGGTGTCATTCTTGACATTACACTATCATTCACACTGTTTTCAAATAATTGTGATTAAATGAGAGAGAAAATAAAATAAAAAATGATGTAATTGTTGATTTTACAAATTGTTATTACATCTGTTTTAATCATACAAGCACACGATACAAACTAGTCTCTTTTTTTTTTGGTCTCTTGAAAATATTTTCAATAAATAGTTTTATACAACGATCATTTCAATGACGCAAGCCAAATTGTCCAAATTGTATCCTTTATTTTTTGCAAATACTTGTAGGCTATTACAAATGGGCTCTTACCATTGCACCATTATTGTTTAATGCTACTACGTTGGACTATGCCACTCGTTACTGGCCCACGTTATTCTAATATTACTCTGCTTTATTTTTCAACATCAATCATATTATTTTCTATCTACACTTTTGCGTCTTTGAAAATCTAATATAGGTCCAACATGTTTAAGAAGCTAATATAAATTTAATGTGATGCAAAACCAAATTCCTTACACAGCACAATTTCAATATTTAATCAACAAAGACAGCCAAGACTAATCAACATTTTTACATTAAATCATTGTGTTGTCCAAAACAATAAAACATCAACAACAATATAATAAAAGTTAGTAAAGTCATAAACTACATAAACAAAAAATTCATCCAACATATCTTATAATCCTAACATTCATAACTGTCGGGGGTCCATCATCAACGTAAAACTCCAGCAAATCATCCTTCTTTAGCTCCTTGTTACTGCAAAATTGATATCATCTATCACCCATATTACAATCAAAGTCATATTTTACCTATTCCATAGCAAATGGATTCTGATAGGCTCAGCATCTTGATCTTCCAAATCTACCAAATAAACTTCCTCCAATTTTTGTGAAATACTTGATTGAACAAATCTAGTAGGTACATGCTTCAATAAAAGGAACGTATGTTTTAGTTTCCTTATTTTTTGTCATTTGTGGATAACACGAAAATTCCATAAATGAAAGAAAAAAAAATTATTTCACAACTCACCAGAGCTTGCCTACCAGAGACTTGATGTTTGGTCAACTTAACACTCCATGAAAGATAATCTTCAGTGCTAGCAAAATCAAGGTACTCAATCTCATCCTTCGACATGTTCTTTAGCCTTATATTGAATTTACACCCATCCAAATACATTATTGTCATATGGTGTATGGATGTCAATGCATATAAGGACTTGAAATGCCTAAAACTAGCTCCCAAGTATGCTTCATTTTGCCACTCAAAAAGTCCTATAGTAAGAGTATGCCCTTTAGGGTCTGTCAATTCAACTACACCACCTATTTCTTCACGATATTTCTCATAAAGCTTTTTCAGGTAGTTGTGCATCCTCCTAAAACATTTTCAACAACTTAGTTAGTAAATAACCTACAAGCACAAACGCAAAAATCATTAACGCGTTTGTAACATTTACTACCTTTATTAGATCTATTACAAGGGTCCGTCTAATACACACCCTATTATGAAAGGTGTATGATACACCTTTTAATGAGAGTCATAGATTTATGCTTAAAATACATGAAGGGTTAGATTTGATGACTTGTAACCTGTAAAATTGGTTACATTCATCATTTTCCTCTCCCTTCCTTCCTCCACCAACCCCAACCACCGGGCCACTGTGAGCTAGCAACGCCCAACCAATGCCACCACTCTAATAGCCGTCAAAGTTGTCCTCTACCGCGCCGCCAAACCCCATCGTCGCGCATGTCCACTTCGTGGTGGCCAAATCTAACTCGCGGTGGTGAGCCAATGTCCCAGATCGGTCGCAAACAGTAGTATTCCGCCATGGCCACATTGTCCTCGGAGCCACCACGCACCACCAGACAACCACAGGCTTCAACCATTTGAGTGTGGTGGTGTTCAACCGGCTTCGTTCGCGAACCGACGTTGTGCACCCTCTTCTAGCGCCACCATCTCAACCACTCAAGTGTCCTCCCCCTCGAGTCGAACCAGGACCCACCACCTGCTATGGCCGAACACCCCAACCACTCAAATCGAACCAAATCCCAGACCCTCTCCTCAGATTGAACCAACCTAACTTACCATCAAGCCTTAGGGGGGATTCTGAGGAGTAGGTGATGGACGCCAGCACAATAGTGGCAAATGAGTGGGCTGAGCTGACGATGCTGGTTCGTGATGGAAAGGTGGTATTTGGGTTTTGGTGTGGAGGGTCGAACAACCACTGCAGTTGAATTCTTCAATTTGCGAATAGCACCTAACCAGATGACGCCGGCTCTTGGTTGAAGCCCGTGGACGGAACACCACCCAACCACGGGTGGCTTTGATAGTTCACGATGGCTGGGTTTTAGTTTGTTGATTTGGTGGAAGTTTGCAAGTTGGGGATGAGGGATACATTGACCACCACATCACGGGTGATTCAAGGGTGGGTTTAATCTGAGGGTGGTAGGGGTGGTGGGAGTGGGATGGTGGTAGAGTATATAAAAAAATACATAAAACAAAAAAAAATCAAAAGGTGTATCATGCACCCTAACATACTAGGGTACACGATGGCATCTGCCTCTATTACAATTTCAAACTTAGCCAACGGTCCATCAAGATGGGGGCATCCAGCAAAGCCCATGCTGTTAATCTAATAACACCAAAATCGTGTCAAATGACAAATTAAGATTTATATATAAATAAAAATAAGGCTTATATGAGCAGTGGTGCTAATAGGCACACTGCGGATTATCTAACAGTGATCACATCCATTTACAAATCGATAACCAAAATACATAACTTTAGGATTAGTGGTGCTAATAGACCCCATATTCACATTAGACCATAACCTTTCCCACTTTTCAATATGCAAAAGAAGTAAACACAGGTCGTGCTAAAGGATTTATTCATCATTTTTTCACAAAAAAAAAATAAGATGTATACAATGATCAACCATTCAACCTGCCCGTCCCGGAAAATACCATACCTTGTTCTTGTAAAGAAAAATAACACAGCAAAGGGAATAACACAGCAGCTCCACCCATGCTTTTTGTTAAACCATGGTTACTAAGCATTTTGTCAATCAATACAATTGGAACACAAAATGCCATATCAACCATATTCTTCAAATTTCCCCCCTTACAAAACCCATTTTAATTATCCATCGCATTAACAAAAATTCCAGCAACTGAACACCATCATTTATTTATTTATTTTTTATTACCAAAAAAAAGGACATTATAAGAACTCAGCCTTACACCAAAATATAACTCCCCAGCCGTGAACCATCACATTTCCAAGATGTGTTGTTCTCTTAGGTATTGCACAAAACCTCCTTGATTAACTAGAAACCTTGCACAACATATGAAACTTGCACACATTTATGAAAATAATAAAAAAGGTTCTCAACACACAAACAAAAAACCAACACCAGCACATGATTGTTTTCATCAACCTTGCTGCTGTAAAAAATTCAAACATAAGTTGTAATCAGGTGTCATCCGATTCAGACTTTCAATCAAATAATTTGAATGCAATAGTGAAATCACGATAATCATGGAGCAAGTGCCTAAATCAATAACCAACACATGGGTAACAAGCAGAATACATTATCATTGATTTAAAAAACTCATTACAGCATTGGCATAATAAGAGAAAATCAGAAGGATAAAAATTACCAAGTGGGGGATCTATCCAACTGTTTCAGAACAGCACCTATACTCATTTGAACTCTCAATCAAACATTTTTCACTTATCAATTGTTCTGAACAAATAAGAATTTTAAATAGCTATTTTTACTTATCAAATGGAAGATATCTTAAGTTATTGAGTTAGGAATTTGAACTTAGGCTTAACTTAATACACACGCAGAGCCACTTCAAACTTAGTTGGGTTTTACCTCACTTGAAGATCAAAGTATTTACTTAAATCGTTGAAGATTTGATCCATTGAGTGCTTACTTATTAAGCTACCTTCTATATATTTTCTCTAACGGCTGAAGCCAACATACTTATCTCATTCTTTGTTGCGTTTTTTCAGTATTATTAAGCTACCTTGATTTCTCTTGTTTGGTTATTTGTTTTTGTCATTTTCGATTCTAAAGAGTAGCTCAAATACTAGTAGCACTCCTATATTTCCAAGTTCGAACCATGGAGACGTGGGGAGCAGCTAGCAGGCATTGTTCCCGCTGCCTGCTGCATTGGGTGTACTTTACCGGGTGTGTAGTGTGTTGGTGGGAAAATGACAAAATGACATGTGTTTGAGTTTGAATGCACTGTAACGTGAGCGAGAGTGTGAAGGCCGAGTGGTGTGGCTGAGTGACTGACAATTAACCAAAAACAAGGGTGCAGAGTGGGTTTCTAAATTGGGCTAACGGATTAGAAAACAACGGGTCAAGGAAATATTTTTCATCTCTTAAGAATTAACAGAAGAATTTTTTTTCATTTTTATTTTTTTGGGAACTGGGCTAAAATGAGCCATTAAGTAATTTGGAGAACTAAATTTTGCACCAATGTATATTAGAGAATTTGATTTTGCACCCGTGTATACGGGTAAATTAAGAATTAAATATTAAAAATAAATATCATTTAAATAAAATAATTTCATTAAATAAAATATATACAATAATTCATAAAATAATAGTATTTATAATTTTAGTTTAAAAATACATAATATTTTTATGAAAGAATTTCACTCTAATATAAATATTAAATAATTTAAATATAAAATATTATAAAACAATCTATATGTTTAAAGAAATAATTATAATATAAATAATATTTTTTGTTTTTTAAATGCATAATTTAATACAATAATTTTATAAAAAATATTTTAATAAATTAACTTTACAAAAAAATCACATATAAATTAATTCAATTTATATTCATGTAACTCAAAAGGAATAAGTCAAGTTATATATAGTCTATAACTCAAATTAAAATGCACTTATAAATAAAGGAAACTCATGTACCCTAAGTAAGTATAGTTTTAAAATTAAAATATGTGACGAATCTTATACAAAAAATGTAATTTTTCATTTTATGTTAATTTAATTTTTATCTTTCTTTTTTTTTCATTCCATTTGTGTTTTTTGTTATTTCTTTATTTATATAATTTTTAGTATTTTTTTATTTTTTTATGGAGTTTACTTAGCATTATAGCTTCTTGAGTTTTTAATGTTTGAATATATGTTATCTACGTGTGTAGACATGCCAGAGCTGTATTAAAAAAAATAGAACAACACATGACATGCAAATAAGAAGACTATTTGACACATGATAGAAAATTAGAGCATGTATTATCAACTAGAAATGACACATGACAATATTATTATTATTATTATTATTATTATTATTATTATTATTATTATTATTATTATTATTATTATTGTTGTTGTTGTTGTTGTTATTGTTGTTGATTAATAAGAAGAAATTCAAATAATAAGTGTTTTTAATTTTGATGCAATAAAATTCTTACTATAAAATTAATTGTAATATATGTAAATCATAAATTAGGAACAATATCAAATGGAGTTCTTATTTTTTATACTTTTTTTTTAAATGTAATCATTTATACTATTCATTACATTTTAAGGGAATCATATATATATATATATATTTATGGAACAATTTGTATTTTATCATATTTGATTCTTTTTAATTTAATGAATGTGCACTATTTTGTTCCTTCATTAATGATAATGCCTTTTGACATTTAAAATAATCAATGCACATTATTATTTGATTTATAATTAAAATAATTTTATAATGGTGCCTTTCAATTTGAATTATTTGATAACATTTTCAAATAAATAATATACATTATAGTTATTTAAAATGATTGATACGTGAGTTTTGAATTATTAAAAATGTCATATGATTGAAATCAAATTTAATTGATTAGTGTCAATTACAATTACTAATTAATTAAATTTGATTGAGTCATTTATAATTGTTGATGTTAGAATTAATAATAACTAATTAATTTGTTATTTTAATTAATTTGTTTTTAAATATGTGTAGTTCACGTGTGCAAAAATATTAATATTGTGTTGTCCTTTCTTATAGAAACACATGACATCAAAAAGATGAGTTATTTAACACATAACAGAAAATTAAAGCTTTACTTGTCACCTAAGATTGACACGTGACAAATTTTTAAGTTATATATCTTCCTATTATATATTTTATTGATTTGGTTTTAAATATGTATCATCCACATGACAGACATGTTAACATTGTGTTACCATTTTTCCTTTTTTGTAGAAACAAATGCCATTAAAATAGATGAGCTATTTGACATATAACAGAAAATTAAAGCTTTACTTGCCACTTAGGATTGACACATGACAAATTTTAATGTTATGTATTTTTCTTTTATATATTATATTGATTTGTTTTTAAATATGTGTAATCCACGTGTGCAAACATATTAACATTATGTTGTCATTTTTCCTTTTTTATAGAAACACATGGCATTAAAACAGATGGACTATTTAACACATGACAAAAAATTATAGCTTTACTTGCCACCTAGGATTAACACATGTAGATTTTTAGGCTATGTATCTTCTTTTTATATATTATATTCATTTATTGATGATTGATTGAGTGAGTGAGTCAATGTTGTAAGAAAATTTAACTTTCATTTGAGATTTTTAGTTTTTTTCATTGTATAATTATTTTTTTGCTCTTGTAGACTGGATAATTTATTAAAATGATTTATACTTGTAAATAACATTACAAAATTAGTTTTTACAAGTGGATTCAATAATTTCTAAAAATACTCCTATAATTAATTATACTTTAAAAATTATTATATTTTTATAATATTTAAATAAATTTAAAATTTTAAAATCAATTTTTATATGATTAATATTTTGACAATTTAATCTGACAAACTTATGGCCAATTTGTTTCTGCATTTAGGGCCCGTTTAATATGCATAATAGAATAAAGTCTGATTATATTTGGTCTAAAAGTATAAGGTCTGATAGTCTAAGGTTTGATAAAATTTTAATACTATCCAATATTTGGCGGGATATTATACAAGATAATGTATTGTATAAGATAATACTATTATGTGTTTGCTAATGCACTGTATAATGTGGGATATGATAAAAAATTAATACTTAAATACCCTTTAATAAAAAATATACTATATTTATCTAAATTTATCGTGTTATACTAAGGCTAAGGCAAGGAAGGAGCAGAAAAGGGGCAGCAAGAGGGTCTTCGAGGTTACGAAGCCAAAAAGGTCATCGATTTTCTTTGCAACCCGGGGAATGCAGAATGCCTCATTGGCCCACCAGGAATAGGATCTAAACAACAATAACAAAGGAAATGGTAGCGGCGGGTGGCTTGTCGATGACAAAGGGACGTTCGGTTGTTTGGGTTTGGTCATGGGTGAAGTTTCAGATCCAATTCAGAATGTTGCATCAAATCCAACTCGCAGTGATGGTGGTCACAGGCGGCAGTGGTATCTCAGTGTGTGGAGGTGGTCGCGGTGGGGACGATGGCTATATGTTAATTGCCAACGATAACAGGGGTGGATTAAGATGGAGATTGATGGTGAGTTCAGCTAGTGTTTCTAGGTTTGCAAGGGCTGCTTTATGAAGGTAAAGTAGTTTGGTTTTGGTTCTCTGGTGGTAACTTATTAAATAACACCATTGTAAGACCAATCAACCACTGAAGCTTGAGACTTCGAGAGATTGAGAACTCACCTTGTAGAATGCTTTACGTCAGCAGCCACATGAAGAGACAATGAAGCATTGGTGTTCGAGTGATAGGATTGTAAAAGGAATATTTTCATATGAACTTATCTATCAAAACTTAATCAGGCCTAATCCTGCCCTCAATGTCTGATTAAGTTATACGTTATTTTAATGTATAAAAGAAATTTGTTGGATAAGTTTATATAATACTGTAATCGCATTAAATAACTGATAAAGTCATAATATATTATATAAATTTATCTTATCAAGTTTTATAGGTCATGTCAAACGTGCTCTTAAGAAAAGAAAATGTATTGTGACTTCGCGGTGTTTGCACCAAAAGCCAAAATAAACGGGCTCTTAAACTTCTACAATTTAGCAAGATGACACCAGTCAATTGTGAATCGCTTTGCACGTACCATGCCTTACCATCATGACTTGAATGCAAGTTTGATAGATCAAAGAAATATGAAAAGGATTTAATTTAAAATTATCAATTTTGATTTTGTCTTTGATAAGTGGCTATAAATTGTCACACACAATGAGAGTTATTTTTTTTTTAAGATTCTTAATTCAAGTGTGATTAATATTTTTTGGGACTGTATGATCTCATGGTTAAACAATACACAACCTATTTTGTTTGCATTCTAGTATACCTTTGTCCAATATATTAGACATAGTTTATAACAAAAAAACTGGAAAAAATAAAAGTTGAAAAAAAAATTAAATGGTAGCTATTTGAAATATTTTTTTAATTAATTGTATTTAATTATTTATGGCCTTGTTTTTATGAAGCTATTCAATAAATGAGAAAAATTAAGAGTGCAAAAGTGTAAATCACCCCAAAAAAGTTTAGATAATTTTTAAAATTAATAGTAAAGGTGTTCTAGACCAGTATCCTAATTTCAGACCCAACACAACTGGTCCAATTGTGGCCTCTAGTTATAA